>CM073460.1:14823333-16142500 GCA_037074485.1 Delonix regia
TTTTCTTCATCTGGGTACATTATTTCTTGGAGAACATGAAAAAGTTGATTTAATGCAGGGAAAATTTATTCAACTGTTAGCATATTTTAAGATACGGTCTTAATGATTAATTTTTGCTAATACTGTGAAGAAATAGGATACTTACATAGCCTTGACCTGACCACTTTTGTGCTTGACCAGGATGGTTTGCCTACGTTTCCTGATGATGAGGCCTTCTCGTGCATTGAGAGGGAATTAGGAGTATCTCTTGACTCTATTTTCTCTTATATATCCCCATCACCCCTAGCAGCAGCTAGTTTGGGACAAGTCTATAAAGCTCAGCTAAAGAACTCTGGGAAGCTTGTGGCTGTCAAGGTGCAACGCCCTGGCATTGAAGAAGTTATAGGATTGGACTTCTACCTTATAAGAGCTCTAGGATTTCTCATAAATAAATATGTGGACATAATCACCACTGATGTTGTTGCCATTATTGATGAATTTGCGTGCAGAGTATTTCAAGAGCTCAATTATGTGCAGGTTGGTTCTTCTGTCACAATGTATTTTAGAAGCAGGCTAGATTGTATCTATTAACAATTGTTAGTATAAGCATAACTGCATAAAGCAGCCTAGTTTTTCCTTTCCTATAGTTTATTTCCTCCAAAAAAGAAAAATAAAGCCAGGTGCCAAACCCTTAAAACCCCCATTTTCTGCCCTTTATAATCCCTCTCCTCGGACCCATAGCTAGTGGTAAATTTGAAATTGGGCAGGATAGGATGCTTAAATTCCCAAACAGAGACCCATTTACCCAGAAAACTTTCAAGAGGACCGAGCTGTTTTCAAGTTGAGACTCATATACATGTAACCTATATATAATCACAACAAAGAATCAAGTGTCTCAAACAACTGTTGATATAATTCTAAACCAATAAATGTCATTTGGATGGTATTTTTTTTAACGGCTTTTGATATAGTGAGAAAGGGTGGGTTTCATATTGCCCAGATCCAGACCCATGCGGGTAAATATTATGGATACCTGTAGGTCTGTGTAGCTTGCCCATCCCTATTTATGACTTGTTTAACTACGGTCTACAGGCAAAACGAAACCATTTAGTGCTTGCAGCTTTTGTTGTTTAAACCTAAGGTGGTGGCATGGTGCTTGTCTTATATTTAAAAAGAAAAACGCTAAATATTTGCAATTTATATTTTTGGATTGGATGTTAATTTTGACAGGTTCCTGCAGGAGGGACAGAATGCATACAGGTTCAAAAAATTGTATGCCAACAAGGAAGATATCTTTGTTCCTGATGTTTTCTGGGATTATACAAGTGGCAAAGTACTGACAATGGAATGGGTTGATGGAGTCAAACTAAATGAACAAGAGGCTATTGAGAGACAGGGATTAAAGGTATTGGATTTGGTAAACACAGGCATACAGTGCAGCCTCAGACAGCTACTTGAGTATGGATATTTCCATGCAGATCCTCATCCTGGGAATCTTTTGGCAACACCTGAGGGAAAGCTTGCTTTTCTTGATTTTGGGATGATGAGTGAGACTCCAGAAGAAGCAAGATATGCCATAATTGGTCATGTTGTTCACTTGGTTAATCGGGATTATGAAGCTATGGCTCATGACTACTATGCTCTTAATTTTTTGTCACGTGATGTTGATATATCTCCAATTGTACCAGTACTTAGAGACTTCTTTGATGATGCACTTAATTATACTGTGCAAGAACTGAACTTCAAGACAATAGTTGATGGTCTGGGAAACGTTATGTATCAATATCCGTTCAATGGTAAGGTATTTCTATCTTTTTCATCAAAACCTGGTCTGCATTCACTCTTATTCTTTCATTTGAGAAATGTTAACATGCACTCCATCTGACAGCGTCATTAATCTTTTATATTTTACCCATAACAGATAGAAATGAAACATATTTAATTTTTAACTTGTCTCCAATATTTAAAGATTGTGATTATGAACTTTGGGAATATTGGCTACTTATTCCTGCATTTTAATGTAGAGTCTGATGGTTTGGCTTTTTTGTTTTGGCAGTCCCAGGATACTATGCATTAATATTGAGGTCTCTCACTGTTCTTGAAGGTCTGGCACTTTATGCTGATCCTAATTTTAAGGTGCTAGCAGCTTCATATCCATATTTTGCTAAAAGGCTCCTAACCGATCCAAATCCATATCTTAGAGATGCTCTTATTGAGTTGCTATTCAAGGATAAGAGGTTCAGGTGTGTATTCTACTGCTTCATTAAATCTGTAGTTCATTTGTTTGAACTCTATGATTTGAGATTAATTTGGAGTAAGTGCACTTGAATATCAGTTGATCTGATTCAATGCAGGTGGAATAGACTTGAAAACCTACTAGTTCAGGGGCGAAAGGACAGAGATTTCTCTGCCAAAGAGGCTTTACAACCTGTCCTTAAAGTATTATTGAGTCCAGATGGTGAAGATCTGAGGACTTTGGTTACGAAAGAGGCTGCCTGTGTATCTGAAGCTTTTATTTTAAGCACAATTTCTGATACATACAAGTCTATTCCGAAATTTATGAGGTCTCTTTTTTCCATTGGAAATGCAAATGGGCCCCTTATGATTTCAGATGCTGAAATGGAAAATATGATAGAGCTTAGAAATCAAGTTCTTAGGATATGGGGACTTCTGTCCTCTGATGATTTTGATCCGTATATTTTGCTACCTATACTACAGGTAAGAGCCATTATTTTTCCGTGTGATGTGTTACATTACTTTGCTTACTGTGCTTTCTCCTGTCACTATGCTTCCTTCATTGTTATTTTAGTAGTCTAAATCATTAAATTTACTATAATGTCAAAGGATGGACCTATCTGGACATTTTTAACGATAGGCCATGTGGTGTAAAACCTAGACAGGACACACAGAACACTCTGGAATAGAACTAAATAATATAATTTTTTATGTTGATTAGAGAAAGGTAAATAAACCTATGTCTGGGCAGTCCTATATACAGGCTTGTAGTCTAACATAGCTAAACACCCATACAATGTAAATGGTTGTCCAGGATATATAATATATATATATGTATGTATATAAAAATAACTAATGAGCAAACAACCCAAAAGAAGAGAACTAATTAGAAAACTCTAATACCCAAATTAAAAACGCTGATTAAGTAGTAAAATTTTAACTACTAATAATTAAATAACGAAGCATCTATGTCATGAAGAATGAAGATGATCTTGGAGACAGTTGAAATAATAATTATTGAAGTTGAAATATAGGAAACAAAATATTGCAATAAACATGAATGAGTTAGTCGGTTTAAAGTATCTGGACTTTTTTTTTTTGGTTGAAATTGGATTGGTACATGATTCGATTTTGGTAGCAATTGTAACAGTACAAAATTTGATGTTTCATATGAACAGGTCCTTCAACAACCTGAGTCACGCAGACTTGGGGGACGTGTTGTGGGTGGGATCTCTCTGCGTCTTGCTGCACGCTTTCTGCAGCAAGTACTTCCAGCTCCAACAACAGTTTCTACATAGATTTTGTGTCTCTTTAAACTGCTCTTGGTAGCTGAGGCATGTTTATGATTTATACATTCTCTAAATTTGAAGATAATTTGATTAGTTGATCTATTAAAAGGAGAAAAGAAAAAGATAGCTAATTTTGTTATATTTTTTAACAATAGTTAAATAGCAACGTCACAAAGGAGTGGGAGATTACAGAATGAAAACGATGTTTGAGTTCATGATGTTCTGTGGATTTATAGTAGTGCAAGATCTCTCTGCAGAGGATCTGTTTACTAGTGTAGGAATAGGATTAGAGTTCTGGGTCTCTCAAAGTCTAGTAGGATGAATTAGATTGAAAGGACTCTGCTAACAATTGGAGCATTTGGGAACTCTTGGAAACCTCACCATTATCTATTTCAAGATCTTGCTTCAAAGACGCTTCTCTACTTCGTTAAGTATTTCAAGAAAGTTGGTATAGTATTGAATCTTTGGTGAATGTGTATTAGTACAATCTTCATTGTTTAGATGGTCGATTGTAAGAGGAAAACCTAAAATTTCTACTTAGATAATGAATTGAAAGAGCTCAGAGAACTAATTTTCTCGAGATGCATGGCAGCTGAAGAAGACAAACTAATTATAAACAAAAAGTTAATTAGTAGAGTGGAGATATAATCTATGAAGCACCTATATTTCCACTGGGAGTCATTTTATGTTTGGTGCATATCCATCACTTGTACATTCCAATTTGTATTTAAAAACAGTATATCTTCTTGTCTCATGTTGTCCATATCATGTCTATTGTGTATTTATATCAATATTATTGCTTCCTAGGATATAGAGAAAAAAGTTCCAAACTAATGGCCTGCTATTTTAAAATAATTAAATACCTATTCATGTGGATTTGTAATTCACTTGTATATTCTAAGAACATACAGTCTGATGTATGTTGAAAATCCTGTAATAATGAATTATTATAGCATCTTTGTTCTTTACGAAAACATGCAGTCTCGTTAAGTTTTGTATTGAATTCCCCGTTAGAGGTTCAAATGTCCAAATTCCAAGACCAACAGATTCTGTTTGTGAAGTTTTAAAAATGCTGTCTAGTCTCCTGGGAATTGATAATAAACAATATGTTACAGATGCACTTGTTAAAGAATGGTGAATTAATTTTATGGTACTCCAGATTTGTTCAGTTCTTGTTATTGGTTTGATTTCTCGTCATAGTTTCTATTGCTGTTTAGCCCTTCCTTATGGATTAATTGGCACTGATACCAGCATCATAAGTTACTGTTAAACTGGTATTCTGCACTTGCTTCTGCTTATATTATTGTTTTCTTTTTTGTTTTGGACCCGACATGAAAGAAAATATGAAGTTCATTCTTTCCAAAAATTCTTTGATTGTCTTGTTTGTCAGATTATCTTGGTGCCTCGTATTAGGTCCAAAAAGCAGTACTTATTAATCATCATGATCAATGCTGATGTCATAACTATCTGATCAGCGTCAATTGACCACAATATTTGCGAACAACAGCAATTACTTAGTCTTTGCTGTTTTCTGCACCTTTCGCTGTTTCTTCCTCTTCATTACATGCTCAGGGAATTTGGGTTCGGATGGTGACTATAGTTCTTTTGATTCCATAAGTTGTTTAATTATGGAAGTTGATGTTTCAAAAAGAAGGGGAAAACCATGAATTTAGTTCTTCTTCCATGGGGTATTATAGCCAATACATAGTCCAGCTTTTTCTTTCGGTACAAAGCCAAAGGAAAGAAAGGAGACAATTATAACGAAAACCTAATATCATCTGCTAGAATTGCAGAATTCAGCCATTTGAGTTTCTCATTCCAGATTATATTGTGCTCTTGAGCCAGAACTGTTATACCGAAGCCATTGAAAGTCGCTGCATGATTCTGATTCTCCTGCTTTACGATCTCCATCTGCGTATTTTTGCCCATTCCCTGCTTCAGCAAGCGAACCTTCCAGAAACAAGTGATGTGTTAACTAGCCCAGCACGTTCCTAATAGCCCTCAGAATAGCCACGTTTCTTGTTGTGCCTCCAATTCCTTCCGTCACCATGTTCTGACACGACCCCTCTGGAAGAAACTTGAAAACCAAGGCTGTACCTTCCTTTTTCTATTGTTGACCCAGCCAAAGATGTCTTGATCTTAAAAGGCATCCACTCTTAAAAGCCAAACAAGATAACTTTGGCAAAGTCACCCTACAAGATAATGTGGTTAACAGTGGCAGGCACTAAGTAAGTATTTGGATCATTTTCTT
Source organism: Delonix regia (assembly GCA_037074485.1). Lineage (NCBI taxonomy): Eukaryota > Viridiplantae > Streptophyta > Magnoliopsida > Fabales > Fabaceae > Delonix > Delonix regia. The sequence goes on from CM073460.1 coordinate 14,829,088, forward strand.
GGAGGATATCGGCCATTGGGATAGCCCTCTGCAAGAGTTTCCATCTGAACAAAATCGTTGTCAAAGGAAGTTTGATTTGTAAGATCCTTTTTCAAAGTGGATTTGTTTTAATGTTAATTTGGTCCTTTAAACTTTAAAGTGTTTAAATAATTTATTAGAAATCACATATTAATAAAAAAAAGTCTCTCGCTAAGCTAATCATAATCTTTTACAAGATTATTTTTCATTAATATTGAATTTTTGAAAAATTATTTTAGCATACAAATTTGTAAGGGTTCAAATTTATTTTTAAGCACGAAGTAAAATACTAAAATACTATTTTTGTTCTTTATAATATTTAGGGGTAATGGCCTTGTTGAAGAACCTAATGGGCTAAAATCTTCCCTGACTTTTCCTTCACTCTTTCGTGAAAATAAAAAATATCTACCCCTGCTTCCTTATCAAGAAAACAAAGAATTAAAAATATAATTTAATCCTGTAGGGCCTACATACAACTACGTGTCACTTTCACACCATACCTATTTACCCATTACTTAAGCTAGGATGAGTTTGACCCTTGGGGAAGGGGTAATCTACAAAGGGAAGCCATAGTTCCACTTCTGCAACTATAAATAGAACCAGAAACAAACTTTGGGCATCAAGAAACCCACCTATAACGATCCAAAGCTAGCAACACCATCAGAATCAAGCTCAAGGGGATTTGAGCTGTGCTGAGAAATTATGGGTTTGATTAGGTTCAGTGTCACGTTTATGTTAGGGGCTATGGCTGGAATGTATGTAGCTCAAAACTACAGAGTCGCCAACGTCAGAAAGTTAGGCCAATCCTACTGTGCGACCGCCAAGCGTTTTGAAGAAACCTACCGCAAGCGTCACGGTCAGACCTATGGAGAAACCCACAGCGCTGAATCTGAATGATTTGTAGTGTCTAGGTCAATTTTAAGTTCGCTATATTTTGATCATTTACTTAATTACTTTTTAATGTAGTCCCTTTTTCAATTGAGTCATTTAGTTACGGGTTTAATTATAATTTAATTTTTATTAATATTTATTTTTAATTTAGTCTCTTCCTTATCAGAGTATTTTTAATTTAATTTTTATTAATATGAATGTTAATATATTTAATCTAACTTTTGTTAAATTTAAGTGATTAAATATATTAACTTTTATATTAGTGAGATGTCAAATTAAAACTAAAATTAGTGAGAGATCAAATTGAGAATAAAAATCAGTGAGAGATCATTTACAAATTGAGAATTAATTGATAAGTGAAGGATTAAAATAAATTATTCCTATCTGAATATTAGACTATTAATTAGTTGCTGATTTGAAGTTATTTTTTGTTTTTGTTTTGGTCTTTGGGTTTGTTTATTTCATGAATGTTCTTGTTATTTTATGTTTGTAAATGATCCGTATATTAAGTTATATGAGGAAAATAGTGTATTAGTAAATTTATTTATTTGGTTGCAAAACTGAACTCTTTCTTTCTCGCTAATTGTACAGTGAGAGAGGGGTTTTAAGCTATTAAACCTTCATTTAAATTGATCAGATTTTAATAATAATTTAATAAGTTCTAAAATATGAATCATTGAATTTTTCATTTAACATTTTCTATTTTAGCAAATTCACCTATCTGTGTTTGAATTTTTAAATGTAAGAAATTCATTTCCCATTAACTCCATGAAACGAATAAGAGATTACCTTACTTTAATTTCAATTTTGTCCCCCAACAAAAGAGTTCCAATATTTCTGTTTTGCAAACACCATGAGCGCACGTACAACTCTCAAGTGATTCTTTCTTTCATTTCGGCCAGAACTCTCGAGTGATTCAATCTCCCTATTTTCTCATCATCAAGACGGAAATTAAATTTTAACCCCGTAAATTTTAAAGGGCCTGAATCTTAAACCCAAAATTTCAACGGGCTTCTTTTTTATATTAAATTTTTTTTATCCAATTAACGTTGTACGACATGTGACGTTAAAGTAACAATTATCTCTGTCTATCTGTTACCAATGTGTTAAAATATCTGAAGGTACAGAAGAATTTAGTTCCTTTTAATTTTTTTTTTCCATTCAAAAAGATATATTATTTTGCCAAGCATTTATGGAACTGTATATACAGCTTTTCTAGCCCTCATAATAGATAAATGGTTGAATTGTAAAGAAACAATCTAGTCCCAAAAATGAGCGACCATCAGTATATTATAATTAATATTTTAACATATAAATATACGTCTCAAAAATTTGACTTGTGGATTGAATCTTTCAAATTATTAGTGCCTTAATGAATTTGTAGTTGAAAAGTCTTATAGTTAATTTCTCTCTCTCATATATATATATATATATATATATATATATAACTTAAATAAAATAAGGATGCGAAGTAGTTAGATTTATTAACATATATATTTTTAGGTTAAAACAGTAAATTGATTCTATAGTTTTTAAATATTTTATAAAAATAATTTTTTAAAAAAATTAACGTTATTTATTTTAACGTTGAAGTGATATATATAATAATTTAATATATGATTTGACATTTAATTAATATTTAGTTTAAATTTTTATTCTAAAGAAGTCGAAGAGTGCATTGATAAACCCATCTTCTCGTCTCCGTGAGATCCCTCCTCACCTTTGTTATCATCACTGTTGCCTCCATTATTATTAGCTCCTCTGCCTTCTCCTCCTCCTCCACCACCATTCTTGATCAACCCCTCGCCGGCACCACCAGTAGTATCTAAATCGAAATCCGGTTGATTGGAGTCAATAGTACTGAGAATCGGGGCCTTGAAGTCCAGAGAGGCAACAACAACACACAGATGCCTCTGATTCAGGCTGTTCCCAAATAACCCAATCCTCCAGAGAGTGCAATAAGAGGAAGCAACAGTTGTGGCTGAACCTTTACTTTGACACGTTCTCTTTTCGAAATTCAAGAATTTCCAAATAACACTTTGCTTGTATAGATATCAAAACTCAGATATATGCGGAAGAGAAAATGCATCATCAAAGGAATTACAAGGTTTCAAGTACATATGGATGTTTTGTTCTGAGGTAGGTAAAAGCTATGAAGAGTTTTTCACAGCCTTTTATAAGTACAAATGCATCCTTTATTACAAAATGTTAACACTCTCCTCGTAGCATCGATGGGAGCTCACCGCATGGCGCTTTTAATGTTATGAAACTTCACTTCTTAGCCGTCCCCTATGAGTCCGGCGAGAAGTAGGAGGGAACAGTGTTGGCGTATAATTTTGCGGAGTGAGCGCCTAGGGTCTCTCGCATTCCCATTTCCTGCGTGGATATAAGTTTTAACATGGATTTTGGTTTTTTTTTTTTTTTATAAAAATTAAAATAAATAATATATACAACTTCGATTTAAAGTTCAAATTTTTTTTATATTATTTAAAAAAATTTAATTAAATTTATAAAAATTATAGATATTTAAATAACAAATTTTACAACAAGTTTTATAAGTTACACTAAATAAATCTTAATAAGGTAGGTTAATTATAAAATTTTTTTAACGAAATTATAATTAAATTTAAAATAAAATTATTTAAATAACTCTAATTTCTTTTTTCTAATCCATAATCCAAATTTATAAATGATTAATATATATTTTTTAATATTTACTTCCTACCTTCATTACAATGGGATTGTAATTTTAAAATATTTTAAAAATAATTTTATTATATCATCTAAGTCTCAAAGAAATATATGAGTAACATATAATGAGTGAAGTTATATTTTAAATCAAATTGAATTTTTAATTTTTAATTATTATAATTATAAATAGTGAGTAAAATACAAAAAAATACAACAATTAGTGTATATATATATATATATATATATATATATATATAAAAGAAATATTTATATAGACTTGACTGTGATGAAGAATCATGGGATGGAGAGTATGATCATCGTACTCATACCCAACATTTCTTAAAAGTGAGTTTTTCTCCATCTCCATCCATTCCTGTGACGAAAAATTCTCCAAATGCTAGTTCTAAATGAGACAATTTTTAGATTTGGGGACCTATTGTCATCCCTATGTTGGTGGCTATTTTTATTTTTCATATTTTTTCTACTCTTTTCAACTTTTTTTCTTTTTTAGTTTTTGGGTTATATGTTATTTGGCCGCGAAATCATCTCCTACACTATAAATAAAAAAATTTATATGTCTGCAACATCATTATTAAATTAGTGGCGTTACTTTTATAAGGGAAATTACTTAAAAAGGTCTTCTATGGGATGTTTTGAAAATTTAAGAGATTACTTGATTAAAACACTTTAAATTTAATGAACTATTTTAAAATAGAAAATAATATCAAAGGATTAAGTCACTATTTTAACTTTATTTTAAGTAGATTTTACCATGGAAAAATTGTAGTCCTTGTAATTTTATTAAATTATTAATTTGGTCCCTATAATTTATAAGTTTATAATTTGATCCTTATAGTATACAAATGTTTTAATTTAGTCCCTACTATTAAAGTTTGTGAAAATATTATATGAAATTTTGTTGATATAACTAACTTATATTATATGAACACTTTGAATATGTATGAATTATGTTAGTAGAAAAAAGATAAAAAAAATTAATTCTACATATATGGCAAAATATAAACAAAAACAAATGAAAGGGTGTAATTACATTTTTTTTTTTAACTCTAAGGGCTTAATTACATTTTTTAAACTATAAAGACCAAATAAAAATCAAGTAAAATTATGAGAACTAAATTTCCTTTTACTAATTATTTACATTTATATCAAGGAAAAAACAATTTGCATGAACTTTTCTTCAAACTTTGAAATAACACTACACCAAAATCCTATTTTAGCGGCTATTCATTAAAAGCTTAAAATTTATTGTCGATAATGGGCAAAGAAAAAAAACTACAAATTAATTATTAACAATAGAATTATTTGATTATATTATTATTATATCATATTTCTAATATTTATTGCTTATAAATTTTCATGGCATTTTTTATTTTTTTTAATATTAGCAATGTTATTATTTGAATGTTACTTATCACTTTCAATAATAATTTAAATATTGTGCATGCCAAATTATAACATTTAATCTTCAAGTTCTTACTTTTCCAATCCTAAATTCTCAAGTAATTTTACTATTCCAAAATTTACTTCACCCTCACTAACAACATACTACATTTTCTTATCTTAATACTCATGCATAATTTTGGAGTTAGGCATATTATTTTTTCCCCATCTCTCTTTATTCTTCAGTTTATATTTATTTTATTATATTTATGTCATTTTTTGTTTATTAAATTTCATATAATTTAATGTTTTAAAATATTGGCAACAACATTTTTTTATACATATCTTATTACTTGTATCAATTTTTATTTAAATATTGTGTACACCAAATTATTAAAATTATTCTACAAGTCCTTATTTTGTCTCCTCTAAATTATTACTTATTTTTATTATTCCAATAATTAGTTTATTCTAAGCCCTTAATATACATTTTCTTATTTTAAACGTTCACACATTATTTTTCAAATTTTACAATTTATTATTTTTTTTTTCAATTTTTTCGTTTTCTTACTTCTCTACACAAGATGACATCAAATAAATTATTATCTACCAACTTAAACAACATAATTAATTTTTTAAAAAACTACATCATAACATTTGTATAACTAAACATACTAACCAATATTTAAATGTACAACAGACAAATACTACTAGAAAAATTTAAATTTATTTCAACAAAAAAATAATGCTATAATTTAGAAGAATGCTATAATTTACATACCAAGAAGGAAGGCAACTTCAAAAGAGTTTAGATAGAATTTTCCAAGTTCTAACAACAACAAAATTCCAGATTCTAGTAGTAAGAAAATGACAGATTGGGGCCAAAATAAATTTCTTCCAACACAGCCAGAAACTACTATTAGTAGATGCAGGAAATTGTGGATCATGTAGAGCTAAACTTGGGACCATTTTGTAATTTTCACCAACAAAAAAAAAAATCAAACTTCCAAATGCAAGTAAAGATGGTATTGGGCCAAAAATCAAACCCACTAAGGCAGCAAACCAAATCGTGGAAGACGGAAAATAAGACCATTGGGTAATTTTTTCCAACACAAATCCAAAGTCTCAAATGCACAAATACACTCCAATGCAATTAGGCAGACAATGAGACCATTATACAATTTTTTTCAACACAAATGGCCCACCATAATAGTGAAAAATAGAAAAAGTAGGGTTAAAATATAATTTCCAACACAGAAGGAATGCCAAAGTTAGTGAGCGAAAAAATAGTGGAGAAAATGCAGGGCCAATGGCATTTTGAAGTAAAACTCAAAGGGTATTCGTGTAATTTCTCATATTTTATCCTATCCTTTTCAACTAATCCACATTTAGTGAAATCGCAATCTTTCTATTCATATTGCCCCACGTCCTGGCTTGACCATTGCCTCTTGTCAGGAGGTAGCGGTGATTCACCCACAATGGAGGCGAATTAGGTGCTTTGATTGAATGCGCATGGAAAAGGAGCCTAATTTGTCTCCAGAGGGGGCAAATATGTTTAAACATTTTGGAATAAAATTGTGTCAGAAGAGGATATAGGAAATTTCTTTTATAATATTAAAAAAAATTCCCCAAATTCTGTTTATGAAGACTTAGAATGTTGTCTAGTCTCCTGGGAATTGATAATTAACAATTTGTTACAGATGCACCTGTTAAAGAACGGTGAATTAGTTTATGATACTCCATATTTGTTCAGTTCGTGTTATTGGTTTGATTTCTCATTGTAGTTTCTGTTGGCTATTTTGTCCATCCTTATGGATTGATTAGCATTTATACCAGCATCATAAGTTCTAGTTACACTGGTATTTTGCACTTGCTTCTAATTATATTATTGTCTTTTTTTTTTTTACCCTATTTGAAAAGAAGCACGAAGTTCATTTTTTCTAAAAATTCTTTGATTATCTTGTTTGTCACATAATCTTGGTCCCTCGTATTAGGTCCAAAAAGCCATACTTATTAATCATCATGATCAATGTCATCACGATCAGATCATCGTCATGTGACTATAATATTACAAGTTAACAACATCAATGACTAAGTCATTGCTATTTTCTGCACCTTTAGCTGTTTCTTACCTCTTCACTACATGCTCATGGTATTTGGGTCAAGATGGTGACTGTAGTTCTCTTGGTTCCATAAGTTATATAATAATGGAAGTTGATGTTTCAAAAGAAGGGGAAGAACATCAATTTATTTCTTCTTCCACGGGGTACTATAGACAATACATGGTCTAGCTTTTTCTTTTGGGACAAATCCAAAAGAATGGAAGGCAACAATTATATATATAAAAAAAAAATCATGAGCAGGAGTTCCATAAAATTGCCATTTGAGTTTTTCATTCTAGATCATCTTATGATCTTGAGCTAGAATTGTTATACAAAAGCCATTGAAAGTTGTTGCACGATTCTTATTCTCATTGAAAAAAGAGGTGGCGTTGGTAGGACATAGTAGTACCTATAAAATTAGTGTGTTAACTAGCCCAGCTGGTTCCTAATAGCCCTTAGAATAACCATGTTTCTTGTTGTGCCTCCAGTTCCTTCCATCACCATGTTCTAACATGACCCCTTTGGAAGAAAATTGAGAAACAAGCCCGTACCTTCCTTTTTCTATTGTTGACCCAACTAATGATGTCTTGATCTTAAAAGGCATCAACTCTTAAATGCTAAACAAGATAATGTTGTTGTGTGGATTACACTTCCAATACTCAAGCCATTGTCTTTATCTTTGAATGCAAATGGTATATATACATATACATATACATATATATATATATATATATATATATATTCCAGGTCTGTGCTACGTATATTGGAAAAATGAGGTACCTTGGGACTTGACCTAACTCAGGGGTCTAACCCAGTATGTCTCTCCTTTTCTTTTTTGTTTTTGTTTTATTAGGTTTACTGGGTCCATTGAGCCATTGTCCAGCCCTACTAAGAGGTGAAGTTTCATAACATTGAAAGTGCCACGAGGTGAGCCTGCATCATTGCTATGTGGGAAGTGTAAAACTTTTGTAATAAAGGATGCTTATGTACTTCTTAAAATGGTTGTGAAAACTCTTCGTAGCTTCTACGTACCTCAGAGAAAACATCCATATGTACTGTAAACCTTGTATTTCCTTTAATGGTGCGTTTTCTCTTATGCATATATCTAAGTTTTTATATCTATACAAGCAAAGTGTTATTTAGTAATTCTTGAATTCTAAAACAAGAATGTGTCAAAGTGAAGGCTCTGAAACCTCATAAACTACTTGTCAGTGATTGCAGCTCTAAGTTCTACCTTTGAGTCGCATTTCCTTTATAAGAAAAATACACTTTAGGTCCCTCATCTTTTTTCAGTAGATTAATTTGGTCCCTCACCTTATGCTATTATATCAATTTGGTCCCTGAAAGATAGAAAGTACTAAATTGGTCCCTCAAAATATACACTATGATCATAATTGGTCCTTCCTTCATAAAGGCATTAAAATTAATCTGAGATGGATTGTTTTTTCACTTATGCAATATGTTATTTGATAAGGTAAATTGGTAGCTTATCTCTCATTAAACAATTTGATTCTCATATTGTGACACTGGATTAATTTAGTCCTTCATCTTTCATAAATAAATCAATTTGGTGTCTCAACCTTTGACATTAGATCAATTTAGTCCCTTATAATGTTTGGGATTGGGCATTTGTGTATGTTAGGGATGTTCGTGTAATTTTCAAAAGTTGCCTAAGATATAAGATTTAGCCTTTTGAATAATTCTCATCCGTGAAAGTAGTTGTTGCATTTGTTACGTGATCTTGCATTTTTGCAAAGTAAAAAGGGTAAAAGTAAATATTTAAATTGATGGGAATGATTATCAGTGGAAGGAAAAAAATACTAATGAATGACCCATCAATTTGGGCACTAATGAATTAACCTTCATATGAGAAGATGTTGATAAATGAAGAAAATATGATAAGTGTATATTGCTAAATGCTACAATTTGTAATTCTAGTTAAACAACTATTATGAATGTATTTAGGCTACAAAGTGCTAAATTTGAACATCCATACAGTGTTTTATAGTATTAGGAAGAGTACTTATGTATTTATGTTCCTCCATTTATGTTTGGAGCAAAGTTATGTGTATTCCATGGTTCTAAGATAAGTATAAATTGAATGTTATGTGTATATGTATGTATTTGTATTAATGTAGCAAATACTTTATTTGCGTTGCTACTTAATCATATTCGTAATCTTATTTTATTTTAGCCAATATTAAGAATCTTTCAAAAACAGCACTATTATTATTTTATTTTTATCACTAAGGACTAATTTTAATTATGCTAAAATCTTTGAGGACCAAATTATTTTAGTGGCGAACAATGAGGACCAAATTGATCTACTAATTAATCTTAATAGATAACGTGTCGCATTAGCAAATTATGGTATAACTTAAATTAATTTTATTGCCCTTATGACAAAAGGACCAAATCTAATCACAATGTAATATTTGAGGGACCAATTTAGTACTTTCAATTTTTCAAGGACCAAATTGATCTAATAGCTAAAGGTGAGAGACAAGTGTATTTTTCTCTTTCCTTTACTACTGAGAACTCAGTTACAACTGCTGCTTACTCTTATCAAGCCTGTCTACTATATCTCTCTCTCTCTCTGGAGGATTGGGTTCCAAGGTACCTTATTTTTCCAATATACCTGGCATGAACCTGGCAAGAAAAGTTAATTCAAGTTTTTTAATATTACAGAACAATAAAAAACAAAACCTATTGGCCAAAAGAAATCTAAAAGACATGAAACTCTAGGATAGGATAAGCTCAGACAAGACATCACCCCCTTTTCAATCTCATAATCTCCTTTTCGGTTTATACATTCTTCTTCGTCCCTTTCACAGTAACAACTCTTCTTGATTCATCAGAATCTTCACCATGTCTTAATCTCTTTTCTCCATGACCGCTCGCTCTCTCCCTTATGTCCCTTTGATCTGATCTGAAGAAGAAGAACCGATCGAAGATGAAAAACAATTCTAAGAAGATAAAGAAGATAGATTGAAGAAGACAAATATATCTATATTCGAGGAGAAGAAGAAATTTGATAGAGGAAGAAGAAATGATCCAAAAAAGATGTCATTGATCAAAAAATTACTTTTTCAAGTACAGATATGTTGATTTTTAGTTTTCTTCAACTCCCAATCTCCCACAATCTTCTTTTACTTCTTCCCCTTAACAGATGTTGAACCCGATTCTGACCTAGGCCATCTTGGAAAAACTTAGTCATATATTGGGTCCATTCGGGCTGGATTGGGTCTCAGTGCAAATATGAAATCTGGTAAACTTACTGGACTGGGTCCCAGGTTAACTAAAAATCCAGCCTGACTCGTTAGTGTTTAGCCTTAACCGTAACCCTCCCTTTCGTGTTTGGCGAGAGGCAGAAAGGAACAATGTTGGTAGCTATTTTCTTTTTCTTACTTTCTCTTTCTCTCTTCAACTTCGTTTTTTAAAATCTTTTGGTTAAATGTTATATGGGTGTCAAATTGTCTCTTAAACTATAATTAAAAAACATGTGGCTACCACAATATTATTAAAATTAGTAGCATTAATTTTTTAATGGAAACCACTTATAAAGGTTTTTTGGGAGACGTTTTGAAAACTAAGGGGATCACTTTAAAATACTTTAAACTTAAGGGACTATTTTAACATAGTTGATAAAGTTAAGGGACCAAGTCACTATTTTAACCATATTTTAAGTAATTTTTATCAAGAGAAAATTTATTTTTGGTCTTTGTAATTTCATTAACTTATTAATTTGGTCCCTTTAATTTATAAGTTTATCATTCAATTCTTATGGTCTAAAAATGTTTTAAGTTAGCCCCTAGTATTAAATTTTTGTTAATATTATATTAAATTTTGTTAATATAACTAATTATATATTATATTAACCCTTTGAATATGTATAAATTATGCTGATAAAAAAGATAAAGAATAGATAATAAATAAAATTAATTCCATATATATGGCAAAATATTTCCAAAATAAATGATAGGAACTGTATTTATTTAGTTTTAAACTCTAAGAACTTAATTACATATTTTTAAACTATAAGTATCAAATAAAAAATAAAGTAAAATTATGAGAACTAAAAGTATTAAATTTCCCCTTTTATTAATTATTTACATTTATATCAAGGGAAAAAATACTTTGCAAGAACTTTTCTTCAAACTTTGAAATAAACTACACCAAAATCCTGTTTTAGCCGCCATTCATTAACCGCTAATGTTTTACTGTCGGTAATGGGTTCTCAAGATTAAAAAATTACAGGCAAATATTAATAGCCAGTAATAAGTGTAGATATACCGGCAATTAAGCCTAATTGCTGGTAAAAGTAAGCCGAATTATAAGTAAATTAAAAAAATGGGAGAAAACTTATATGCAGTTTTTTTATATATTTGTTATGGTGTTTTTCAATTAAAAGATGACAAGTGTAAGGTTTTCCAAGTATATTATGACATACATATAGTTATTATGATCATGACACATATATGGTTAGTATAGATAACACTATTATTTTTAACTTATACATTATTATTATTATTATTATTCTTAGTTAGCCATTTGACACATCATATAAAGCATGATAATATAAAGTGAGATAGGATAAGACTTGATGATAAGGCTTGGTAAGAATCTAATACTAATGTGTAGTGTGACACTATATTGTATTGCATAAGATACTATTATTCTACTTTTGGTGAAACATCATATAACACTAGATAAGATAAAAAGTAACTATTTTGTCAAAAATGTCTTTTACCTTAAAAATTATATCCACCAAAATGCCCAAAGAAAAATAATTTATCTTTTTTTAGCACTTATTCATACTAATAGCCAAAGTTGTCAAACTCGAGAGGTAGGAGGAAAAATCAAGTCGACTCGGTGCCTAACTCGGATGCCACACAAACTCACTCGAACTCGGTGTCAACTTGCTCCAACTCGGATGAATCGCTGAGTCGACTCGCTCCAACTCAGTTGCTGCCTCATGTTTTAGGTCAAAAAGTATCATCTTCACATCTCAAACTCGGGCACCAACCATCGTTGAAGCACGTCATGGCACTGCTCCAACATTATCCTTATGTATATATATGCAACATTTTATATATATTTGCTCTTCATCATTTTATAGTTCCAAAAAATGTCACCCCCACGTTTCAAACTCAGACACCACCAACCATGAGAGTATGTTATACCACTGATCCAACACCATTCAACGTTATATATATATATATATATATATATATATATATATATATATATATATATTTTTTTTTTTCATCTTTTTATAATTTTTAAAAAAGTAGAGCTTAGACGATTTGAACATGCGCACAAAGAAAAGTATCTATTTATACATAACTAGTATCATATAATTTGTTGCACCTATTTTTAGAATTTTATTTTAAATTTATTTAAAAGGATATCTATTTTGTGTTTTAATCTAAATTATTTAAATATTATTATATTAGTTTTTTTATTTTTTAAATATTTATAATATGATATTTTACCCAAAAATAATATGAAATTAATATATTGTTAATTTATTTGTTTTATCAAAATAGTCTTTAATAGTTATATTTATAATTGTATAAATAATTTTAATTCAAATTTCAAATTATTAGTATTTGTTTATTAATACCTATCGTATTTAAATTTTAATATATAATATTAAAAAAATATTTATATTTAGTTATCACCATTTTAGCTATAGTCATATTAGTAGACCATTGATCATTACTTTCACCAATTTAAAAACTAGTTTGAATTTTAAAATTTTAATTTTAATGATATAATTATATATTTCAATAGTTAATTACTGTTATAGTTAAACTTTTATGATTCTATGTTACAAGTTTACAATACGAGTTTACTCCCCAAAAACGAGTTTTCATAGAATCGCGATTTTGATAACATTGCTAATAGCGATATATTAATATACATTTAAGGTGTGAAATTGGAAAAATTAAAATTTGAAATAAAGAATAGATTAATAAAATCTCATTTTGGTTAATTACATATGGAGTATTTTTCAATTTAGCCCCTCATAGAATTTCTTTTCAATTTGGTCCCTCATAAGATATTTCTCAATTTGGTCTCTCAAAAATAAAATCATTATCAATAATGTATTTCATATTTTTTAAATTAACTTATTTTTTGAAGATGTTAATGATAATTTTATTTTTGAGGGATCAAATGAAGAAATGTTCATATGTGAGGAATTAAATTAAAAAGAAATTTGTCTGAGGGACTAAATTGGAAAGGCAACTCTAAGAAGGATCAAATTAAAAAACATCCTTATGAGGGAATAAATTGAGAAAAAAATTTCTACAAGTTTGCATATTTTAAATCAACTAATTTCTTAAGATATTAATGATAACAATTTTATTTATTGAAGTTGTCAAATGGGAAAGTTATAGTGTTCAAAAAAATTAAAAGGGGTGCATTTAGTACAAATTTTGCTGTTGGGTTTGGTCTTGGGAGATCCAATTTCAGTCAGTAATAGTTGGGTTTTGAAACAATAGGGATTGATAAAATGAATGTCATTTTTTCCCAAATAGGATCTGTGACATTTGGGTGCAATAATATACTGATATAATACACATTGTGCATATGTGACTGGAGGTTCCATTGTTATATTTGTGTAAAGTAATATTGTAGCCGTTTTTGTTACGCCTGTGTTGAAGCCATAAGACGTAATGAAGACTAAAGAAAGAAGAGAAATGTTTCCTTCCTCCATGTATATTCTCCTCCTTGTTATATACACATACCCATTTATATTTACACATACATAACTCACTTAAGGAAAGGCTGAATCACAGTATACAAGCACAGGCCCACTTAATTGTCCAATTAAGAATTAATTACATTTACTTACTCTATTTTTAAAATTCACAAATGCATTCCTTCTATTTTTAATTTATAAGAAAAAAACTACTAATAAAATTTTTGGGGAGATTTAACCCTATGGCTTTACTGTTTTGTAAAAGTTTCAAACAGTCTAATTTTTTTGAGGAAAATTAATATAAAACCCTAACATTATTAAACACACCCCACACTTCAATTTTTAATAGATGAATGTATGTTACTAGTTGTTTAGTTCTCAAAGTACGTAGTAACATAATTTGGGTCCAAAGAAAAGGGGAACATTATTAATCAAGACGACTAAATTAATGGATATGATTTCTTTTGGCCAAGAAATTAACGCATAGATTAGGTTAGTGCATGCCATAAAACGATGACAGGAGTAAAATAGAGCATAGTGAAGGTATAATATACAAAACGAAAAAAATCTTATATCCTTTTATAAGCACATAATATTATTCTTCAATTAAATCATAAAGAGTATATGATTTTCAATAATACACTATATATATAAATTTATGTAAATGAAATTATATATTTTTTATTGTTATTATTAATTGATCATACACTTGTTATATATTAATTAAAAAAATCTAATACTAAACATATAAAAAATTATACTTATGTCTAAACCTATACAAAATTGCAGAGATTTTTTTTCTTTAAACCCTTAAAAATCTGGAGAAAATAAAATTAAAATAACAAAATATTTTACTCTGGCTTGGTTCGTGCGTACACGGATTCAAAAAAATGGGGCCCTACGAGGTATCCCTTTTCTCGGCCGCTTCCTCATACTCTTAGAACTTTCCGATGCCGGTGTCGGGGAGTCCGACGAACCCTCGCCACTCTGCTTCTGCACCACACTGTCTGTCGTCGTCGCTGGGCCTTCAACCCCGGCTTGGCCGTCGGAACCGGCCGGTCCGATTGTCACTTCAGAATTTATCGAAACGTCGTCAAGCGCGCAATCGGACAAGGGCAGCTCTTTGCACTCCAATAGGCTCCCAGAAAGACCGTTCGCTGTTGCTCTGAGGTAATCAATCTGTGAAAGCAAAGAGAAATCAAGAAGCAGTGAGACACAAAGACATATAAAAAGATGAACTTTGAAATAGAGCCGTTGACGTAGGTGTGAGAAAGCTGGAGGTTTTGAGATAAGAAAGAAGGTGGAATGCAAGAATAATGGAATGAAAAGGTTGGGAAATTTGAAAGCAGTTTTAGGGTTAGCGAATGAATGGATAGGCAAAAGGACCTTGCAAGAGAGACAGCAGAAACGGTATGGATATTGCAGGCTTGTGTCACAGATTCTGCAGATATTGGTGAAGATTGATCTGTAGATCTTTGTTGGCCTTTGCTTCAAAAATACCACATTTTCATCGTTGTTTGTGTATGACTGTTGTAGAGAGAGAAACAAGAAAGTGTGAGAGGAATGACAAGCAAATTAGCATTCTGATTTGAATAATGCATATTCTCTCTTCTGTTTTTATGGTTTCTTCTATCTCAAAAAATAAAAGCTTATGCAAAATATCCTCGCCATATGAATACCAGAAAGACTTCAATGACTAGTCTAGTGCATTATCTTTGGTTACTAATATGATTATACTGCTCAGAAAGTTGAGCAGCCTGACTCTGCACGATATTATGATGGCATGTCATTCTAATTAGTCACTACTTCAAGCAGAAAACAAAAAGAATGAATAAGCGACTTATATTAACTGCTGTTAACGCGTTCATATACATCATGTGACAGATACATTAACAAAACTATATTCTCTTATAATGATTCAAGAATCTCTCGATCGAGCATGCAGAGAAAAGAAAGTACGTAGCATGGAAAATAGAGGCAAGGGCAAAGTTTGTGATCTCTATCCAGACATGAAATTGGAACGTCGGTTTTAATTACCTCTAACTTGCAATGTCAGCCGCACATAAAGATTAATTAAACGAGTGTCTCATCCATCTAATCCAAGTTCATTTTGCTTTTTCTTTTCCCCTTCTTATACTATGCTCAGCATGTTATTTAGAGATTCAGAAAAAATAAAATCTCATACTTGAACAGAAGAGCAGTCGAATAACCTTGCAACATCATCCAGCTTTACCACACTCTGATGAGAATATCTTCTAATCTGAAAAATGGTATTATTATACTATAATAAGACCCAGAATTTGAGACAAACTAATCATTTTTCCATGGCTTTAATCTTTCTTTATTGAGAAAGTTAAACCTGTAAGAGTTTATGATGAGGGCGATGATCTGTGGACAAACAGTGACGGCAGAGACTGATGCAACAATCCAGACAATACACGTTCTTCTCGTTCTTCTTCTGCATTTCGTGAATTATGCAGGCGTGGAAGAACTTCTCCTGGAGGAGCACTTGAAGCCATTGAGGAAGTTGGTGGGAAGCAGCGGAAGAATCCGACTTCAAGAAATGAAAGAAACAAGTTAAAACAACAAGAAAGAAAATTAAGTATTAGAAAAAGAAGGCAGAAGGAACAAAATAAATTAATACAAGCATGCAGAGAGATATACCCACCATGATTTTCTTTCGGAAATTGATCGGTTGTATGTAAAGAAGATGAAAGAGAAGGATCATGATAAGTGATTATGGAGAGAGAAGCCAAGATCACTTAGTACAATGAAAAGAAGTGGGATATTTTAAAGAAAGAGAAAGTGAAGAGCGTGGAAGTGATTGTAAAGGGAACGATAAAATACTATATATAGGATAAAACATGGTTCAAATCCAGAGAATAGTAGCATTAATAAAAAAACGGATATTTTTAATTTCCTTCTTCGACGAGTAAATGCTATATTGGTTCCACTTTTATCAATGTATTTTAATTTAATCTATCGTTAATTTTTAATTTCAATTTCATCTCTTATAAGTCCAATTCAATTTACTCGTTCACTAATTTCAATTTGATCATTCATTTGTGAGTTTAATCTTAATTTAATCTCTTTTTAATATAAAAATTGATACATTAATTTAGTCCTTTAGTTTTAAATAAATTTGGACTAAATATTCATATTAAGGAATCACCAAATTGAGACTGGATGCTTAGAGGAAACAAATTGAAGTTTAAAATTAATGAGAGATAAAATTAAAACTGAACTAATATGTGATAGATCGAATTGAAAATAGAAGTTAACGAAGATCCAAATTGAGTCTAGACTAATAAATGAGAAACAAAAATAGTATTTTACTCTTTTTTTAACTAAAAACAAGAAAAAAGATGATTCCTTGCATTATATTTTCGTAATAAAAACATCACTATTATTATTGGTGTTGAAATAAGACAATCACAATTAACAAATATAAATCATTATTAAGCCATTGTTACTTAAGTTGACTCTCGATAAAGTTGGAATATGTGCTAAACTTGAATATAACAATGAATTTATGCGAAGATGAATGATAAGCATAATTATGGTAATTGATAAAGGCCTTCTTATTCATCAACTTATGCTTCGGTATTCTTTGTACAAAATTAATAATACACATATGGTTATGTGGTGTTGGTTTAGCACTAATTTTAATTTGTTATACTTGTTGGGACAACAAAAACAAATCTCACTGGTAAAGTTAAGTAAAAGCATTATTTCATGTACATGGACATGCAAAAGATTTATTTTTTTGGGGGCAACAGTATTGAATTCGACCCAAACATATATTATGTATATAGCTCTCACTAAGAAACACTTTATTATTATTATTATTAACATTTTTTTTTTCTCTTCTAGATAGAGAGAATAATTAATGAAAAATCAATCAATTGGTGTCTATAGTCAACATCAGTATGCAAATTGGTCCCTGCTTTTTATTTTTATTTTTTTCAAATCACTTTTATTTTTTCAATTTGTTACAATTCTGTTCCCTACAATTAAATTAACTTTAACACTTTTTGAAATTTGGTTGATATGGCTGGCTTAGACTCACATGGAATAACCAAGAGAATCTGTTATCTTGGGTAGCATATGTATAAAAAATTTGGATAACGGTTGCTACGTAAATGGATACTTAAACAATGATATAGGTATACCATAATTAAGTTGTAGCCCAATTTGATATCTCCCCAATCTGAACCAATTATTAGAATGTGGGGTATAAATCAATGAGGATGATTTATCTCAGTAACTAACTAAAATGTTAAAGAAAGTGGGAATTACTTGTCATAACTTTATTGTTGGTATATAAGTTTATAATTATTCTTATGCCTATTCTTATGCTATAAATATTGGGATAATTAGTGTATTGAATTCTTGAAGCTTAAAGAGTAATGCGATTTTGTAGTTACATTAAATTGTTAGCTCTTGTTCATCACAAGATAAATAGCAATTGATAAAATTTTAGTAAAAAAACAAAAAGGAAATTCTTAGAGCTGAATCAAATGACTGAACTTTTTTGTCTCAAAGGTAGCTTTTCCCTCAACCCCAAGCTTGCATAACCATCAATTTCCCTTCCTATAGCTAGATAACTCCTCTTCGGTTTTGTTAGCCTTAGCCATGGATATTGAGTCTGCAACACAAGTAAATGATGGTGGTTAAAGGGTGTCTTAAGGCTTGCCCTCATAACTCAGCTTCGCAAAGGGCATACAAAATTTTAACCATTCTATCTCCAAATACTTAATTGGAGATATTGTGTTGCTAATAGGTTACATTATGTTGCTATAATATTGGATGTTCTTGTAAGAATCAGGCATTGGACCTTGACTTCTTCATGGGATTCATCAATTTTGAGCTTTCTTCCAAAATGCATGGATATAGTAGCTTAAGAGAAGCATAGTACAATAGCTCACTGTTGTTATTGGCTTTGCTCTATCTTGGTTGAAGTAAGAGCACTGACTGGTGGATTAGGTTTGTTAGTGGTAACATTAAAACAACACCTCTATTCCATTATGAAGGTTGGGTGTAGCAATAAAGTATCAATGAGATACAAAACCTATCAACATATTGTTTCAATAACTTACAAAACAAGAGTAATAGAAGAGGAAGAACCAAAGCATACCCTCTCCAGTATCATCATAAAATCTAAAAGAAGAATTTCTAGCAGCCACCTTACATCCATGTCTGCATAAGTCTGCCATATCAACCAAATAACAATCAGTGTTAGAGGTGAAAATAATTGTAGGGACTAAAGCTATAAAAAATTGAAAATTTAAGGAGTGATTAGAAAAAAATAACGTACCAGGGCCAATTTACAAATTGTTGTATACTATAGGGACTAATTGATCAATTTTCCTATAATTAGTTCACAAAATTAAAAAAAGAATCAATTAGGCATTAAAAAGCCAAAAATGCTTGTTATAAATGAAACTTGAGTTTTCTCATATTTTCTAAATGCATTAAAAAGCCAAAAAGTCTTGTTATAATTGTCCTAAATGCAATTTTGTAAACTCATGTTTAGCCATCTTTGTTTGATGGTAGTCTAAGCAAAGACCTAGTTTAAAGAAAACTTAAACCCTTAATAACTCATCTAGAATCTCATCGATGATGGATATAGGATAATGATCCTTGATGGTTATGGCATTTAAAGCCTGGTAATCCATACAAGAACATCATGTACCATCCTTTTCTTTACAAGTAATAGTGGTAAAGATAAGGAACTATGACTCTTTTTTATTACTCCATGGGCTAGCATTTCATTCACCATACGCTCCATTTCTTCCATATGAAAGTGTGGATATCTATAAGGTTTGACATTCACTAGCGGGGTTCTTGGTTGAAGGTGAATTTGGTGTTCCACACCTTTATTAGATGGTAGTGTGGTGGGTTCCTTAAAGACTTTTTCACAGAAAGTTAATGTTTGTTAAATATTCAAAGGGAGATAACTAAGTACTTTTGGTACACTACAAGGAAAAAAAATGGTTTAATCATGGTTTTTTTTTATTTACCCATGGTTTTAACCATGGCTAAGACAGTACCCACATTTTCTGGAACTGTGGTCGAAATATGTGTGGAGAAGTTTTAACTACGATTTTTAGCAACTGTGGGCAAAATTGTGGTTAAGACGTGACCTAACCACGGTTGTATCTAACTATGGTTAGTGTTTGTCCTAACCATAGTTCATGAGAATCGTGGTTAAAACTAGCCCTAACCACGATTCTTAAGAACCATGGTTAAAACTAAACCTAACCACAGTTTCTTAGAACTGTGGTTAGATCACGTCTTAACCATGGTTTCATACCTATGGTTAAAATGTTTAATTAGTATTGTTAAATCATATATTTTCATTTAGTGGCAGTTTAGACAAAGTTCCATTACATAAAAAAAGTTCTTTAAGGACATAAACATAAGTATAGTACATCTGCATGTACTCAAAACTCTGTAAATACACTAACATAAACACAATCCATTTAAACTAT
The DNA here is from genome assembly GCA_037074485.1 of Delonix regia. Lineage (NCBI taxonomy): Eukaryota > Viridiplantae > Streptophyta > Magnoliopsida > Fabales > Fabaceae > Delonix > Delonix regia. Next base: position 14,849,394 of record CM073460.1, read on the forward strand.
TTGTCAAATGTACTAGAATACAGAGAATGAGTAACATTTTTTGAAGGTACGTGCCCACTATTGTGATCACTTGGTACCCAAATTGAAATGATAAAGTTCGATGTAATGACTTAAAATCAATTATAAATGAATATATAATTCAACTAGAAAAGCCCTTGATAATTACTGCTGCATTTTGTAAGGGAGCAAGCTCATATGGCACTTGTCCTTAAAAACTTTGTAATAGGAAAGCCATCCATGCTTTTAATTGTTGTGTACGAACATTTCTCTAGGCATCTCTTTCTGCCATTTGGGTATTTATTTCTGCTAATCTTGTATCTCTTTTTGCCATTTGTTGTCTAAGCATTGCCATATCATTTTGTAGCTCATTATAAGAAGGACCAGCAGGTGAACTTTTAAATCTACTTCCACTTTATCCAAATACCTGAGTTGGGTAAACACCCAAGCCAAATCCACGCACTCGACCATGGTGCTCTTGGGTTTCCAATGCCTTAGCTAAAGAATCGTTGATTGAAATTTGCTGAGATGCAATGTCCTGTTGCTCAATTTCAACAATTTTTTCTTATAAAGTCAAACAAGAAATAAATGAATACATCATTTTAATAAGAGCACAAGTAAACATCTCAATACCAAAAAATTCATACACTCACACTAAAAACTCTTGCTTTATCATTCATGTATGACCCATCTGAGTGCTTGTGTACTGCAGTCCACAAATCTCTTTTTGTAACTGACCTCCTAAGCTCTGCTTTATACTAAGTGGAAGGAAAATGTGATGTATGACTAACTTCTATTGTACTATTGATCAAATTGCCCTTACTATCTCAACTTTCTTTCTTGCAAGGCTTTTCAATCCACTTGTGTGTGGCATCATCAACATTTTCAATTATGTTTATTCTTTTGAGATATTTCTTATTAATCAGGTAGAAGAAATTAGTATGATCATATAAGATTACATGTAACTCTTACAATTGTGTTATCACCTATGTCCTTTGGGAAAGCCTGTAGTCAATGAATGTTATCCATTGATCCTTGTCAATGCCGGCTGGTACATCCTGGAGTAATTCTTCACAAGTGTACGTCCCATCATTCTTATACAAGTCACAACGAGTACTCTTCCACTTACCTCCAATGGATTGTAAAACAAACCTCTTATGCACATTATCATTAATTACAAACTTGGTTTGTAGGATTATAAAACATAAACATTAATACACAATACTATATATTAGTGCAAGAATAAAGAATATGGCATTACCTATATGGTATTTTTGTACATGTGATCTTTATACTCAAAAGGTATAAGCCTCCAATTGCTCTAACTAATTGGAAATGCATTAAAATCTTTAGCAACGATGCCTAAGAAAACACCAAGTAGGCCACCTCCATCTCCGACTACTTGGTGGGTTTCATTAAATGGGACTACAATCCAATGCCCATATGGAATGGACCAAGCATCGTGCATAGTTAATGATTGAGGCTACACTTTTCCTTTCTCATCTGTTGAGAGAAAATTAGTAAGCCAATAAAAATAGATAATTGAGCTCCTCTGTAATAATGCAAATCTACATACCAATGACATCAACTATCCAAGATCATCTTCAATGTTGTTGTGTAGGTTGTTCACACTCTTCAGGTTATTTAGGCTCTTTGGGTTACCCAAATTCCATGTTGGCCTCTTCTATCGACATGTTTTCATTTGGAAAATCCAATACAATAACTTGGAAGTCCAAACCTAGAGTTACGGATGGACCAGGTGAATTAGACATAGAATTTCCATTGTTGTGGGAACCACTAATGGGCCTTCCCACTTTACACTTTCTAAGGTACATTTTCATCTTCAAAATTCTTGTTTGGTGAGGAAGGAAAAGAAAATATTAGTTCAAGAATAGTATGAAAAAGAAAAGATAAGCACATCAATACTTATAGGTAAAGTAGTATGAAAATATTACCTAGATAAATATAAGTTTGCTTTAAACTCAGGGAATATAATTATAATTTCTAAATGTTGAGGTTGGAATGGCTCACTATCATAAACAACAACCTCATATTCTTCTCCCAAATTATACAGGTCATGAGGCTTCTGATGGACAACCAAACTTAGGTTCTTATCTAACTCAACATCCACATAAGATACTTGTTGAGCTTCTGAAACTTGGATATATGGTTCATCATGTTCATTGTCACCAATGTGTATTAATCGTGAAAAGTTTATGGACTTGAATCCTAATTCATCAGTTATGATCCCTCTAGGATTGGTTGTATGAGCCCACATACATTTCAATAAGGTAATCATAACCATGATAATTTAATTCAATGTCATCTACTAAAAAGTTAATTCCATTTATATATCGTGAACAAAAAGTTAAAATCTCCTAAGCCATATAACCTTCAGCTATTAAGCCCTCCAGCTGAGCCGTGTTACATGATTTTAACTTTCCCAAATACCTATCAAACATATCATTTTTTGGTTATGAGTATAAGTAAAATGAATGGGAAAGAATTAATCATCGAAGAATTAGTTTACCATTCGATAGGATACATTCATCTATATTGTATAGGACCTCCAAGCTTTGCTTATTCAATTAAGTGTACAGTCAAATGAACCATGACAGTGAAAAATAAAAGCGGGAATAACATTTCTAAATGACATGATGTAAGAATAACCCTTCCTGGAGTTGTTCAAGCTCATTCAAGCTTAAGACTTTGCTACACAATTTTCTGAAAAATGTACACAAGTTAGTGAGAACTGCACACACTTCTTTAGGGAGTGTGGTCTGCATTACTATAGGTACAAGTTGCTTTATCAGAACATAGGATTCATGACATTTCAACCATCCGATCTTACGTTGTCTTAGATCAATGCGCCTAGAAATGTTACTTAAATAACCATATGGGACAGTGATATTCTTTAATATTCTAAGAAAGACTTCCTTATTTGCATTTGTCAAGGTAAATAGAGTTGGAGAGTATCTCCCACTATCATTAGGCCAAAGTTTAAACCTAATATTCATTTCTTACAAGTCTTTTCGTGCATTTAAATGGTCTTTTGAATGCCCAGACTCATTTAACAAAGTGAAAAGCACATTATCACATACATTGTTCTCAATATGCATTACATCTAAATTGTGACATAATAAATGATTCCCCTAACATGAAAGTTAGAAAAGTATACTTATCTTACGCCATTGTTGACTTCCACCATCACTAATAATAACTCCATGACTCCTTCCACGGACTTTAACATCAACATCTTTTCTAAATATAACATTAACATTTTCAAGTTGCTGTAAGATTTTTAAGATAGTAATTGCTTTTGGAGGACTTCTTTTATCCTTCTTTCCATCAAATCGATTTTGGGCCAATCTAAACTTATGCCCTGGGCTCAAATAATGATAATAACCTATAAAACACCACTTCCAACTATAGGGAAGACGAACAAAGGTTGAGTCAATCATAGTTAGGACCAATGGGTGGGAGAAAGGATGAAAAGAAAGTTTGAGGCAAAAAGAGAATATGGGGTTTCAGTGGTGGGGCACAAGGGTAAAAAAAGATGGGCCTAACCACCATTATTCTCTAACCATGGCTAAGCCCATTTAAAAAGGTCTTAGCCACAGTTTGTAAATTATGGCTAGGCCACTTCAGATGTAGCCTAGCCACAGTTTACATTGAACTCGTGGCTAGGCCATTGTGGATCATTAGGCCTAAGCACAGTTTTACAAACAATAGTGCTTAGGCCCACACAAATTTTTTATTATTTTACAGTTAGCCTAACCATGGTCATAGGAAACCTTAGTTAGGTGACGAGTTTTTATACCTGGGCCTAAGCACGGTTTTACAACAAACCGTGCATAAATTTTTTTAATTATTTTTTCTGTAATCTAATCATAGTTAATTTAATCGTGGTTAGGCTTATATTTAACCACAATTTTGTCTAACTGTGATTTACTTGGTAGTCTAACCACTGTTTTACATTGAACCGTGGTTAGCTTACAATTTTTTTTTTTAAATTTTTCCAGTAATCTAACCACGGTTAATGTAACCATGGTTAGGCCTATATTTAAGCATTGTTTTCCCTAACCATGATTAGGTCCAGTAGTCTAACCATGATTTTAAAATGAACCGTGGTTAGGCTATGGTTTTTTTTTATTTTTCTGGTGATATAACGTTATATCTATATTTAACCCCAACTTTCTTGAAACCACCACAGTTTTAGGAAAACCGTGGTTAGTTTTTATGGTTCGAACCACGATTGATAACCTTGGTATACCTGGGTTTAGCCACAGTTTTTACAACCGTGGTTAAAACTCCGTCATAAGGTTGCCCTTTTCCTGTAGTGGTATTTCTTGCATTAGAGAAACTAATTAGCAATGCTTAATAGATTGTGAGATAGCAAAACTTTGAACCTAAGTGGGGTTAAATGATCTAGACCATAAGTTAGAGCTACGCTGTAAGGTGATGGTCGATTGGCCTTGAATAAAAGAAATGGTCAAATTTTGAAAGTTTGTGGTGGTGGGGCCCTAGGTGAAGAGCCAAGCTACACTAAAAACAATATGCACTCTTGATATCTAGAACATGTAAATCAATCGTGAATTTATGGTCCTGAATATTTAGAGTGTAAGACCTATGTACTTTCCTCTTACCTTAAAGAATTTAATTATAAGTTCATGACAGATTTTATGTGCTTTGGCTTTGAAGAAAAACATAAGAAAGTTGTTGCATAAAGAATGACTTTAAATTAACAAAGGGAAGCAATTATCAATTGCTTAAATATAAATTAAGTGGAGATAGAGATGTTGGTTGGCTTAATTGGTCAAGTATGCACCTATACTCCAAAATGGTCTCAGTTTTTGAAACCTAGCCCTCTCCTCTCCATGATCTTTTTTCCTATGCTGACATACGTCACATAATCATAGGAAAAGACAAAATTGCACGTTTGTGTATTTTTCTTCTTTCGTGTATTGTTCTTATACTTAACTAGTCAAGTATGTATCTATGCTTTCTAATGGTCTTAAGTTTGAACCCCAACCCTATCCTCTTCATGATTTTTTTTTTCTATGCTAACATATGTCATTTAATTTTAGGAAAAGACAAAATTGCCCTTAGTGTATTTTTCTTCTATTGTGTTTTCTTCTCTTCCTTCACAAATGCTCTCTTCTCCGTGTAATAGCCTAGTGTCTTTCTACACGAATGATTTACACTATTCTCATAAGCTCTATCGTCGGTAGCTCTCTTCAATATTTCTTTGTGTGTGTTAGCTGGACCAACGTTGTGATTCATTTTCCATTGGTGTTAAGGCTTAAGGATGAAATGTTGTGGCATGATTCAGGGAAGAATTGTTCGATTTGGGCGAGGGTCTTTTTTATTTATACAAATTTAGTCTTTCCCTATAAATTTCGAGCTTTAGCATCAAGAATTTCATCAAAATTTTTTACTTGTGTACCATGTCTATGTTAAGGTTGAAAAAGGGACAAATTGGCCTAATTTGTAACACTTACTAGGTTAGCATGTGTGACACTTGAATGAATGTACATATTATTTCTATTGTTTGATAAATTGGAATGAAGTAAGTGAATAAATAATTTTAGAAGTACTAGTAGTATAAATTTAAGTGGTGTGTGCACGTGACTAGAAAGTAAGTGTGGTTCAGTGGAAAGACTCTTGCACCTTAACTCTAAGGACAAGGATTCAAATCTGTATGCTTTATTCCCTCAAAAAAATTTCTTATCTGCCACGTGTCCTCAATCAATGGAAATTACCCTTTTGCCCTTAACTCAATTATTTTCTCCTACCTGATAACTCTTCTTCCTTGTGTTTCTGCATATTCAACCCTTATCCTCCTTTTACCTCTCTGTTCTTATCATTGGTGTGAGTAGCCACTATTGTCGACCACCTTCAATGAGGTTCTAGCTACTGACTTTCTTTTTCCAATGAGGGATTAACTGAATTGATGAATTGAAGTGAATTTGGTAAGTTTCTTCCAAAATTTTTATGAGGTTTCATTCTTCAATGTGTTTTTGTTCTTTCCCCTATAATTTGCAACCTCAATGAAGTAATTTCGAGTCTCAATTTCTAAGATTTGTCTAATAGTGTTTTAGGTTAGATTGAGTGATATTGGTATGAATTTTTCTAACTTTTCTTAGGGGTTTCAACCCTTATAAGAAATTCAGCCTTTCCTATCTGATTATTGGACTAAATATTAATCTTGGGTGATTAATTTTTGGAATCTGTTAAATTGCATGCCTAAGGTTTAATTTAGGGTAAAATCTTAAATTTTCTAGGTTTTAGCTAGAATTAATTCTTATGAGTTAACTTTTGAGGCAAAAACTCTTCTCTAATAAAGGACTTTATTACTATCGAATTATTAGGTCAATTTAGAGTATGTAAAATGACTTATTGGACATGTGAAAGGGTTAGCTTAGTTTACTAGTATTTAGAAAGATAAATTTGTAAATAAGAATAAGTTTTGTATGTGGAATATTGACACATAGAGCAAGGTAAGTTATAAGGAGTAATAGTGAAAAGAGTTTGATGGTGGGATTAGTGTCCTTTTATGTGTTATAATGATATGTTGAAAAACAAAAACAAAAGTATTATTTTATTGGATGGATAAATGGAAAATATAAATGAGTATGCATTATTAATGTTGCTAAGTGAGTGGGAGAAACCATAAAGTTTGAAATAAAAGGCTTAGATGTTCTTTTGGAAATTCTTACTTAGAGTGAGAATAGTTTAGTGAAATGTTGTTAACATTGTGTTAAAGCCAATTATTCAAGATTTCAAATAGGACCTTTAAGTTATTCCTTTTGTTTATGTTAAGTCCACCATCATTGATTAAACTATTAGATAAGATAAGGAAACTAGATATAGTGCGTAGTGATGACTGTATGATTTAAGGGATCTTGTATTTTTGTGTTATACGAACTTACCTTGAGAATTCTTCCTTAAGATTAGGAGAGGAGACAAGATTAGTTAGAGTACTTCACTAACCAAGTGAGCAGTAGCACTCCTTACATTATTATATGTTACACTTGTTGTGTTGCATGTTTATTGTTATCACTTTAAAGGCTTAAGCTGAGATTATGCAAATCATAATTCTTATGTTGTTTATCAAGTAGTTTCACAAGATACAAATTATTCTTTTAAGGGATTAGAAAGTATACATAGAATTGTAAAATTATGAAAGAAGGAACTCAGAAGCATGAAGGGGATATAGTACAATGTACTGACTATTTTATTATTATAAGATGACATCCATATGAGACAATCAGTTTGGTTATAATAAGAATCAGAATTAGATTGATGTGGTAGTGTGAGCTTACGCCTCACAACCATTTAGGTTAGCTTACCTTAAGGGCTTTGTGCCCTCAGCTGATGATGATAATTCCCTTAGGGATGTATACCCTTGACTAATATTGAAAACCTATGGAAATAAGTCCATGACTGTTATTCCCATATTATACAGTTCTTTTTTAATTATTATTTATTTATCCTTCTTCTCCCCATTGTACATGATTTACAAGTTCTATGATTTTATTAAAAGTGAAGGTTTAAGTGTTATTTAATAGTACACATGTTAGTTTTATGGAATATGTTGATAGGGATAAAATTGTTATAACAAGATACATTATGAAATGGCTTATGCTTAATATTGCATACGTCAAGGTATTGGTATGCCATGTTTCTGGGATGCTACTTGCTTATTTTCTCTATTTTCATATAGTCATCTAGAGCAACCCTCGAAATGCGAAGGTTGGAGGGGATTCTACCCACATCGTAAGTGACGCAATATTTTACTTTATTGTGGTATTTATTTTGTATTAATGAAGTAAAGTGAACTAATTTGAATATAATTGTATATTAGTCCAGTTGACAACATGTGGATCCTCTGCTCCATACTTTGTTGTAAATTTATGGGTTATTTTATTATTTTGAGAGCTGAGCTCTTTTTATTGGACTGAAGTGGATTGACAGGTATTTGTGGAATTCTCAAGAGGTCTTATAGGAGAGACTCTGCCCAAATTTCTACAGAAACTAAGCTTGTACACTTCATTAATGCTTAGATTGCTCTTTGGAAAATGTCAAATGCATATCTTTTGTGCTTTAATTTTATAAACAAGAGAAATGTTAGATGTTAGCAGCTTGCAAAAGCGGGGTCATCCTCATTATCTATACTGATTACACTCCAGGAATTGAGGTGTGACATAATTTTAGTTTGGTTTGTTTGAAATTGGTAAGGGCATTTATTTCTTCATATAAATTTCAGCCATTCCCCTAAATTTTTAAAGTTTATAGTAATAAATTTGCTTTCATTGTTATCATTTATTGATGGCTGCATGTTAGGGTTCATAAGGGTCCTTGTTCGAAATTTTATGCTTGATTCTTCATTTATCTATCGCCAAAGTGAAAGAGAAATGATTATGAAGTATTATTAAAAAAAGGTAAGCTTATACTTTTGTATATATATGAATTGTTAAGGATTTTGATGGATTGTGATTAATGGTGAATTGATAAAAAGAGGGTTTGTTAGTTCATTGATTGAAATTCCTTTGGAATAAGAGTGTGGTTCACTTATGTTAAAGGATTCTAGCCTTTATTGAGTTGTAAGTATTCCTTTAATAAACTTCATGTGAGTTGGAGATTGGGAATGAATAAAGAAGGCTCTCAAATCCCTTGTGGACATGTTCAGGTTGTTGAAGACTAGATGCTTTAGTTTAACTATGGAATAAGTATATTAAAAAGGGGATAAAGATACATACTAAAATCCCATGTGTTGGTTGCATAAAAATGTCTTTTTGAAGGATTGAATTTGAATTCATAATTATATTTAAATCAATGATACCCCACTCTATATGGAAGTTGTTAAACGAAATTGAGGAAGTAATACCATATAAATTGATACTAAGTTTATGGTTTCTAAAGGGAGGGCGCCCTAATAAGTAGCAATTCGCGCTCTCAGATAAAGGCCCTTCTTTGCTCTTCTAGAGTGCGAATGTGGTCTTAGAGCTCTTGCATCCCTTTTGCCAAGAACTCTAAATCGACGAGACATGCTTCCAGAAGGCAGCCAGGGTTTTGAATTTCTATTAGGGGTTGAAAATTCAAATTTCTTATTATCTTTTACTTATTTAGACTTCTTTGCAAATTGGTGTCAACCAAGTTAAAGAGGTTTAGGATAGCTAGTAGTGAACAACATCTAAATGAGCCAATAACACCCTAACTCACTTAAGCAATTCATATTTTCTCTTTCTTCATTAAATCCCTTATTGTTGTTGTTGTTGTTGTTGTTATTATTATTATTATTATTATCATTATCATTATAATAATACACGGTATTACTCTTTTCTTATCAGACGATTTTCTAAAAGTGGTTTACGTCACTATATCCAATATGGAATTAGTAAGAATAGTTGGAAATTTATGTGCACATACAATCGCCAGCTTAGTTGATTTTATGCAAAATCATTAGATTCCATACATCCATTTTTAATTTCCATTAGTTTTGAAAGGGCTAGTTTAGGGCACTAGAAGCTAACACCAATTTATTTAGCCTTGGGTGCACATAGGAAATAACTAGCTAGCAGGGTTATTGGAAATGTTGGCCCCTTGCCAGTTTGTGATTTATCCTCATGGGTTATGTGCCCAGACCGAATATCAAGTTAATCATCCAGGGTAGTCCTTTCTTAGCAAGAATTCTTTGAAGTGAACAATTTATGTATTTTAATGACTAAAGTTTACTTTTAATGTCATTTTCATAGGCATTGGGAAATGTAATTATTTTACACATGAGTAATCATTGGCAAACTCCAGGTAAATTGATTAGAAATTGTTATAGTTTAATAAAATTGTTAATTTTCTTTCTTGTGATTTTCCTATGCTATTAAGGCTTCATTTTATTTTGCTTGCATGTCTCTGCACTAACAAATCATTTAATTTCTCATCTTAAGTATCTTGGTGCTCTATTTCATTAGTTACATATTTTTGGGGTGCTATTTGTGAGATGACAATATTTGCCTCAAATAGTGGAGCTGATGAGATCCAAGGAGCAGAGGAGTGATCAAAGGATTAGCTTGGCAAGCGCCACTTTACTTCGTGAGGGCGATTTTCTTTTTTGTTGTTCCTTTTGTATAGTTGTAATGTAATCCCCTTTTTCTTTTGTTGATGTGTATCTAGATGACCACAGGCTGTCTCCCCAACTGCTTTTTGTGTATTTTGTTGTTTATGATGTGTGTGAGAGTGGAGCTTTCTAATATTTTGATTGACTGAGTTGGAAAGTAACTTGTTGAAATATTGAAAGGTCTCATTTTTAGGGGAGACTTTGCTGAAATTTATACAAGACCTAACTTGGTGTTTAGATTTTAATTATATTTAAAAAGGGAATATGTTTGCATGCTTATTGTTACATGTTTGTGGGCTATTTAAATTCCAATGTAGGCTTGTAAGATTGGGGTTTTTCCTCGTTTCCTGTGTTAATCATACCTCAGGTTCTAGGGGTGTGACACAGTGGAACATTGTTGCATTTAGAGTGGCATTCCCTGAATTCTCCACTATTGATGATCGCCCAAAAAGGAGTAATGGCTTCCAATTGAGATTGCAACATAGGAATTAATGCTGGTCGAATGAAGTTATGAGTAGATCAACGAGGATCTGCACCTTGGTCTTGCCTGAATAACCTTTCAGCCTTAAAGTATTAGCTTGAAATGCGCCATTATTGCTGGTGAAGGTTTTGTTGTTATCTTTTGCACAGGTGCTCCTACTGGATCTCCACCTATAAGCTCAAACAATTCTTCTCAGCACTAAAGCAAATACAATATATTAGGTCATTTATGACTAGAAGAGAATATGCCATCGCAATATTTGCATAACCCCTTGTCCCATTTCTCCTTGGTCTCTACTGGACATAGCTTCTTAAATGGTGGTGGCGCTAGTTTGGGATTGGTAACTGGTGTTGGAGAACTGTGGGGTGCGATGAATTGATAATTAAATGAAGAGGTTGGGGTAGATGCGGTTTTGGGTTAGGTATTATTCAAGGTTTTGGAGGTCACTGATTTCTGGAGTTGAAGGTGCTTCTTCTCATGTAGTTTAACTAGGTAAGTAGCATGGAAATACGATTGGGGTTGGGCTAATTGAAGTTCTAATCGTATATATGGTTTCAAACCAGCAATAAATAGGCTTGTAAACCAACTTTCGGAAAGGCCCTGTACCTGTAGTTTTTTGTTTGAATTTCTTAAGCGCTGTGCATGGGTTATCATACAAAGAGGAACCAAATCACAACAATAGTACATTAAGGAAAGCTTCCCAAGTAACAACTAAATCTCTATTCATCTTCAATTGATACCTTAAGTAAGCAGCCCAGTCATACAAAAAGAAGCTACTTTCATTCCATTCTACAGGGGTTGAAAACCCAATCTTCAGCATTGGATCCATCAAAAGGAGGAATTTCTATTCACATACCCTCAGTGAGAGCAAAGTCAAAGTTTACTAGTAATGCTCGTTGAGCGTCCACTGCCCAACGTCCTTTTGTTCATTGTCAGCATTCGTCTGGACCAATGTACACTGGTTGGAGCCCATTTCAGCCCTTTGATTTGGCCCATGAGCTCTAGAGTCTGTGACAAAGACACTAAAGATGGCATGAAGATTTACTGTGACAGTAAAAGTTAAACTGGATCAGATGGCATATTAACATGTTTAGGAAGGAAAAGTGACAGGGGAATTACACGAGATGATGAAGGGATTCAAGGTAAGAGCAACAACTTGGGATTACATGGCAGTGAGATTAGAGTGTTGGGTGGCACATAGTAACTTGGTGAAACCTATATCTTAAACATAGTAAAACAAGAAAAAAGAGTGAAAAGATGAAGTTGCAGTGCTGGCAAGAAGTGGTGAAGCAATGGAAGCTTAGCAGCAAAGGACACGTTTTACCCATGTGAAGTGAAGTATCAAACTGACGTACCTATAAATACCGATGCATGACACAACATAAACAAAACTGAAACAAACCAGAAACAAGTGGGAAGAGTGGAGTTAAATAATTTGTTTTTTGGATAAAAAACAAAGCATGAGAAGTATTTGGGAGGAGCTTTACCAAGGAAATCAAGCAACGTTACAGAAGGTACAATAATGTGAATTGTGGACAGCACATAGAAGAGGAATGTATAACCGACACTATGTAAGTCTCTTTTGAGAACTTGTCTTGAAATTATATTAGGTACAAACAAAAATTAAGGTACAGTAAAATAAAATAGGATAAGGATGATGATGGATTTCAGAATGGAAGTTAGAGGGTAATGCTAGTATGAAAATTTGACAGATACCTACTTTGTTAGGAAAGAAGCTATAAAAATGAAATCATGAGAAGATAGGAACAACTAAATAATTACAGCTCATTAGAAAGTATGCTTGAACAGAAATAAAGACAAATAAATTATTTATGGAGTGATTTTAGTATAAAAATGTGAACTGAAATTTGCTTAAATGATTATTGTTAGAAAAACTACGTCGGAGCGTTATAGCTTTTAATTCCCATAATAATTAAATTACCACAATAATTTGTTCTAGGATTTGATACTGCTATCTTGCAACTTAGATTCTTTGGGTTTATGACATTCACACAATTATATAATTCATAATAAAGGAATCATTTTTCATTTGCTTTTTAGTTCAAAAAAGTACAAAATATCTCGTTAGTAATGCTACATTTGAATGACGTTTTATTTTATATGAAGATATAGAATAAATTTGGTAGAATGTCCCTTAATTTTTAATTTTTTTTAATGGAATTTTAAACTCATGGAAATCCTCATTTTTTTCCCGTTTCCTCTTGACAGTATGTCGGAAATATATATTTTTTGGCCAAGGATTTCAGAAATATTTGTTGTGTTATAGTAATTAAGAAATTAATAGTACTAAAAATATATTAGCATTTTTTAAAATAAGATGACAACACAACAAGGCAATTTTTTTTTTCTTTTTTTATTTCTACCTTTCTTTTCAAACCTTGGCAAATATTAATTGTTTCCAATAAATTTTCAAACTACGCAAACATAGAGGTAATATTTTTTTTTTGGTACTAAAATCATGATTTTCTATATTGCATATTATTGTCATCACATAATATAATTTGATGCAATATTAGTATGTAAATATGACGTCATATTTGAGAAAAAATAAAATGAGGGGTATGAAATTCAAACGCTTCTAACATTTAAAGCTTTTTAGTTGTTCTCTATTCAATATAATGACGGCTTGTATATGTATATCCAAAACATTTGTCTTTTTTTTTTTTAATTTTAATATGATTTTGAAAAGTTAATACTTATTAAAATTTTTCCAAAATAAAAAAAATTATAGATAACTATGTTGCCGAATGGCAATGTTTGGAATTCTAAAATTACAAGTTATTGGATTTTTCTCTATTAAGAGAATAACATCTTGAACCAAAAAAAAAAATCTTTTAATTGTTATGTTTTAATAATTTTTAAAAAATTAATACTTATCAAAATAAAAAAATAGAAAAAAAAAGAAAAGAAAAAGATATAGCTGTGCGGGAAATCCATTCGCTCCTAATCCCATATTTTAGGGTTTCACTTCACCAAATATGAATTTTGACCCAATAATTTCCATTATTAATGTCTACCCACTACTAAAGCATACAATTTGTACTACTTTTTTACTAAATTTCCTTATCATCTCCAACGTACCAAGATAGATATATATATATATATATATATATATATATATATATATATATATTCACAACTACATAATTTAAGAAAAGGCTTAATCACTGCAAAATAAAAAGAAATCAAGTACATGGCCCATTTAGTCGTTATATTAAAAATAAATTGCATCCATTTACTCAAACTTTTTAAAATTTACAAACGCATTCTTTTTATTTTTATTTGTAAGAAAATTCTTTATTAATAAAATTGTTAGCCAAACTGATACCCTATAACTTTTTCTTTTCGTAAAAATTTCAAAAAGTCTAATTTTTTATGAGTAAAATAAAATAAAACCCCTAACATTATTAAACAAAGCCCAACGCTTCAATTTATAATTGATGACATGTAAGTTACTAATTCCCTAGTAGTACAACGGCATAAAATAGCATAGTTTCAAGTACGTACTAACGTACCAAGAAAAAAGGGGAACATAATTAATCGAGAAAATTAAATTGATGGATATGGTTTTTTTTTTGGGTTTAATTGTATAAAACTCCCTTAAACTTTAAGTGATGTATAAATAATTCCCTTAACTTGCAAAACTTGACAATAAACTTCCTTAAGCCTTTAAAGAATCCTTTATATTTATTATATTTTTATTAGTAAAATAATTAAATAACTAACATTACGTGTTGTTTAAGGGATTTTACTATTAAGTTTTGAAACTCAAAAAGTTATTTGCAAATGACGTAAAAGTCTAGAAGAGTCCTATCCGATTTAGCCTTTTTTTTTTTGTCCATGAAATTGATGCATATGCTTGTATATTACTAATTTTGGTCAGAGTAAATATATAAAACGAAAAAAAAATTATATAATATTTGTTTATATCTACATTATATTGTTTTTAAATCAAAACTTAATAAATATATAATTTTTTAATAATATCACAATATGTGTTATGATTTTTGTAAATAAGTATATAATTCTTAATTGAATTATATACTTTTTAATGATATTATTGTTTGATCATACATTTGTCCTGTAGTAATTAAAAAAATCTAATGTAAAAAATTTAAAATATATATATATATAATTGTTCCTATGTCTAAACCTATACAAAAGTATCGAGATTTTTTCTTTTTTAAATTCTTAATAAACTTGGAGAAAAAAAGTAAAATAACAAGATATTTTACTCCCGCTTGGTTCGTCCGTACACATATTCAAAATAATGGGGCCCTAGGAGGAGGTGTCCCTTTCCTTGGTCGTTTCCTCATACTCTTGGAACTTTGTGACGTCCGTGTCGAGGGTTCCGGCGAACCGTCACCACTCTGCTCCCCCACAGTGTCCGTCGTTGCTGGGCCTTCAATTCCCACTTGGTCATCAGAACCAGGCGGTCTGAGAGTTAAGTCAGTGTTTATTGAAACATCATCAAGTGCGGAATCGGACAAGGGCAGCTCTTTGCACTCCAATAGGCTCCCAGAAAGACCCTCCGGTGTCGTTAGGAGGTAATCAATCTGTGAAAGCAAAGAGAAATCAAGAAGCAGTGAGACACTGAGACTTATAAGAAGTTGAAGTTTGGAGTAGAGCCATTGATGTAGGGCGAAAGGAGTGTAAGAAAGCTGGAAGTTTTGAGATGAGAAAGAAGGAGGAATTTGAGAATAATGGAATGAAGAGGTTGGGAAATTTGAAAGCATTTTTAGGGTTAGTGAATGAGTAGATAAGAGAAATTAGTACCTTGCAACAGAGAGAGCAGAAATGGTATGGGTGTTGGACGGTTCTGTCACACATTCTGCAGATACTGCTAGAGATTGACCTACAGGTCTTTGTTGGCTTTCGCTTCAAGTATACTACTTCTGAATTGTTGGAGGTATTTGACTGTTGTAAAGAGACAAACAAGAGACAGTGAGAGGAATAACAAGCAAATTAGCATTATGAATTGAATAATGCATATTTTTCTCTTGTTTCTATGCTTTCTTCTATACAGCTCAACAAATAAAAGCTTATGTAAAATACTAGCTCGTCATATGAATACCAGAAACACTTCAATAACTGGTCTAGTGAATTATCTTTAGAGGAGTTTGACAGTACACACTTGAACAGAAGAGCAGTCAAATGACCTTGCAACATCATCCAGCATTACCACATCCTGATAAGCATATCCTCTAACCTGAAAAATGGCATAAATGTACTATAATTAAACAGATTCAGACCCATAATTTGAGACAAACTGATCATTCTTCCATGGGTTTAATTTTTCTTTGTTGAGAAAGTTAAACCCGTAAGAGTTTATGATGAGGAAGATGATCTGGGGACAAATATTGACGGCAGAGACTGATGGAACAATCCACACAATACACTTTCTTCTTTTGCTCTTTGTAAATGCAGTCAATTTCATTAATGTACATGGCAGATTTTAAAACCAATATAGCATAAAGAAAAATACTTACTGTTGTCACTGTATTATTCCTTTCTCCATTTTCTGCCTACATTTGTTAAATGGAAAGGAAGAAAATCTGATCTACTTAAGATATACATGGCAACAGTATGATTATCAAAATAATGATATTCCAATAGAAGTTTATTTTATTCTCAGTTTTATTTATCGGTTCTTCAATCAGTTATGATTTCGGTTTCCACAAAAGTCATATTGCTTTGGTTTTTTTGGTTTCTGGATGATAGGGAGAAGAAGTCAAGAAATTGGAGCTGTTTCATATACTGAGAGCAGCTCAGAGACACAACAGATTTGTTCTGTTCCACTTGCACGTGTTCTAATACTAGACATATGAAGAAAGTGAGTGTATTAAGGATCTTATACAAAAATAGATGCTCATAGAAAGAACGAATAATTGCTACAGAAAGAAAAAGAAAAAACTCAATTAGGCAATAGAAAGGCAAAGGGGCTTGTTATACCTGAAACGTGAGTTTCATCATATTTTGTGTCAACTTTTTGAGTTAAATAAAATATTGAAATCTGAAGAAATTAAGTTCATTAACTTCAATATAGAGTTTTATAAAATTAGAATCTATTATATGAGGCGAAATTCTTCATAATAAAAATTTGAAGTGAAAGAAACAAATTTTTACAATCTAAGATAGACAAGCTCTTATAAATAAAAATACTAAATCAAGAATATAAGATAAAAATTATGTATAAAAATTGAAATCTTAAAAATCCAAAGATCCAAAGGGATAACTGCCGCCCTAGGCCCTCCCTTGGATCCATCTTGTAAAATGCCTGATCACTTCTTACATGTATGAAGTTCACTATTTATGTTACTTAAAAATGCATTAACAGATTGTGTTTGTGTGTCTATTATTCATGTGACATTTTATCCATGATAAGTGCAATCAATCACAATATTGAGCCATATTGTTTGTACACAATTTGTTCTATAAAAATCATGCTTCATACTCTTGAACTAGACATTTACTCTGTTACATGCTATTTACGGGCTATTGATTTTCATTTTACAGAAGTTGCTCTATTACATGCCATAAAGTGATACGGCCAAATTTGCCATTAGAATTTTCCAAAAATTCAGAGTTAGTGTTGCACATGGGATATTGTGTAGGTAGGGATAGAAATTCTAATTAAGATTGAGTTGCAAACTTACAATATTGTATGTTGAACTTGCATGAGCACTACAAGACTTTGTGATGCATATTTTTACTATTATACGATGAATTTATATATATTAAATTAGTGTTGATATTTTAAGTGATATATATATATAATGACATTAATAGAATTGAAAAAAAAATAATTAAAAACTTTTGCAACAGATTTAGCAACGACTGTACCCATATCTAAATACAGCCATAGATTTAGGAACGAATTTAGAATTACTTAAACAAGTATTTAGCAATGGATGTAGCGACCGATGTTTACATCCTTAGCAATTAGCAACAGAACTAGAGTGGAAATGGCTAAAATTTAGCAAAGCTTGAATTACTAACGGCAAAATCCTTCGTTAATTGTGTAATGGCGTATTCATAATTGTGAATTTTCGTTGCTAAATGGCTTTTTTCTAGTAGTATATCCATATTTGTGTATTACTAATTTTGGTCAAAGCATACAGATGCATAAGTTGATGAAGAGTAACGCGCTTGACAATTACAATTATCAAGTTTATCATTCATCTTGCTGTAAATTCACTCTTTTATTCAAGTGTAGCTCCACTCTTCAATATTTCAAATTTATCCAGAGTCAACTTACTTATTAATTGTTAAATGATAATGTATCTTTGTTAATTGTGACAGTCTTATTGTAACGGCAATAATAATAGTGATAATATTTTATTATAAAGATATTCAATGAATCATCTTTCATTTGCTTTTTAGTCCAAAAAAAATTACAAAATATTATTGTTTTATTGTAAATTAGTAATTAAGAAAATTAAGTACTAGAAATATATGATAGACAAGTAACGTTAACAAATTAATATTCAACTCAATAATCATAATTCAAAAATATATTACATTACACATAAATAAATATATTATGTCATAATGACGAGATACGTTCATGAAATCTTACTATTGATTAACTTTAAGATGTTGACCAAGTGGTGTATTTCCTACCTTAACTATGTGGTTTAAATTTTAAAATTAGAATTTATTGTTCTAAATATATGGTGGATTTTATTCTTTTAATTGCGTAAAAAATGACTCTCTACAATGACGTGGGAACAAGTATATATCTTAGAAATCTGGATGTTTCAATTTTCCTCAGCAATTTTCTGCCCATTTTTCTGTCCCTCGTCGCAGGGCTCTTTACATAGGCTCCCAGAAAGACCCTCCAGTGTCGTTAGGTGATAATCAATGATTTCTATGGTTTCTTCTATCTAGCTCAAAATAAATAAATGCTCATGCAAAACACAAGTTCGTCATATGAATACCAGAAACACTTCAACGACTAGTCTAGTGAATTCTCTTTAGAGGAGTTTGACAGTACATACTTGAACAGAAGAGCAGTCGAATAACCTTGCAACATCCTCCAGCACTACCGCGTGCTCAGAATTATATTTTCTAATCTGAAAGATGGCATGAGTAAACTTTAATCAGACCCAGAATTTGAGACAAACTGATCATTCTTCCATGGGTTTAATTTTTCTTTGTTGAGAATGTTAAACCTGTAAGAGTTTATGATGAGGGCGATGATCTGGGGACAAACAGTGACGGCAGAGACTGATGCAACAATCCACACAATACACTTTCTTTTGCTGTTTGTGAATTATGCAGGCGTCGTAGAACTTCTCCGTGAGGAGTACTTGAAGCCATTGAGGAACTTGGTGGGAAGCAGAAGAAGAATCCGACTTCATGAAATGAAAGAAACAAGTTGAACCAAAAAGAAAGAGAGTTAAGTATTAGAAAAAGAAGGCAGAAGGAACAAAATAAACTAAAGGCACGAGTACAGCGATATACCTACCATGATTTTCTTCTGAAAATTGATCAATTGTGTGTAAAGAAGACGAAAGAGTGGAGAGTGGGGAAGTGATTGTAAAGGGAAATGGCGCTTCGCAGCTGATGATGGTACAAAGATTATTGATACCAATTTATTGATACCATGGAATATGGACTAGCCGAAAATGATGGATTCGGGAAGAAATTGGGCTGTGTTTGAAATTTAGTGGATATTTAATTTGATGGGAGAGATTTGGGGAATATATTACTGTTATGTATGTCACATTTGAGATTTTAATTGCTTAACAGAGAGAGAGCGTAGAAAATTTAATAATAAATTCGGTGCAAAATTAGGGAGACTAATTATTACACACACACAAAAAAAAAAACTCAATTAGGCATTAGAAACCCAAAAAGGCCTCTTATAACTGAAATCATCATGTTTTGTGTTAATTGCAGAATTAAATAACAATTTTAAATTTTAGAAAGTCTTTTATGAGTCAGGTAGCATATTGTTCCTTGAAAGTTGATTAACTTCAATATAGAGTTTTATACAATTAGAATCTATCAAAAGGTCACCCTCACCGGAAGAGTCCGGTGACTTCTTACGTATATTAAGTCTGGACTTTTTGTTACTTAGAATTTATAATTGCATTAACGACTTGTGTTTGTGTGTCTATATTTTATGCGACATTTTATCTATGATAAGTGCAATTAATCACAATATTGGACCAAATTGTTTGCCAACCAATTTGTTCTATAAAAATCAGTCTTTAGAAATTTACTATTTTACATGCTATATTGGCTATTGGTTTTCATTTTACAGAAGTTGCTCTATTACATGCCATCCATGCGTCGTTGCCCTATTGCATGCCATAAAAGCGATGCAACCAAGTTTGCCATTGGAATCGGCCGAAAATTCAGAGTTAGCATTGCACATAGGATAATGTGTAGGATGGGATAGAAATTCTAATTAAGACTGAGTTACAAACTTATAATATTGTATGTTTGAATTTCATGAGCACTACAAGACTTCGTGATGCATATTTTCAATACTTTTCACACCCCAACTCACGGAGTGTGACCGGCACTGGAAAATGAGATTAGCCCGCCTCTGTAAGCCTAACAAGTTGGTTCTTAACTGAGTTACAATAATACATAACAGACATTCATAACCAAACAGATTTACATTTAAATCAAAATTGTAGAAATTTCAGCAAAGTCTCCTCTATAACTGAGACCTCCCGAAATTTCTAGAAACATCTTGCTATTATACATAAAAGAGAGCTCAGTTCTCAATTCAGTCCAGAGACAACTACAACATAGGAGAATGGGGAATCTACCTGTGGTCATACATATCATTTACATCTATTTACATCTTTACCATTTTGCGTATCAAATATAACAAAAATCTCAACAAAATGGAGAAACAAAATGTTAACAGTGCCAACAGGGCTTCTCTAGCCCTCTTGATTAGCAAACTGCTTAGGATGGCTGCCTGAAATTCATTAAAGCATAAACAGGTAGCATTTTCAGTAATAAATCAATTTATGAGTTAAATCTTTACACTTTAAACCATAACAAGCAATAACATTCACTCAATGGAAAGTTTAAATTGGTCAAGGGTACATTACCCTTGGAAATCACATTTTCACGGTCAAGGATCCATAACCCTCGGAGAATCTTTTCCACTGGTTAACATCAAACTGTCAAGGAAACTCATCCCTTCGATTCTTGTTTAAGTTAGGTAAAAACCTTCCTTTTTATTCAAAATACCGTTGACTCAACCTAGATTCTAAGGAGGACTATCAGACATAAAGCATCGGTCATGGACTCGTGGCCCATGCAGTTTAATCATTTGTCGAGAGCACACAGCATCTCAGGGTAAATCACTCATACGGTCGAGAGCACACAGCATCTTGGGGTAAATCACCCATACGGTTGAGCGTATGTATCCCTCGTATTATTCATATCGGTCGAGAGCACATAGCACCTCAGGGTAAATCACCAATACGGTCGTGAGTCGCAAACTCACGCTAAAATCATCTATCTTATCTTGTCCTCCCTAAATCTAAGGACTTGCCATTTATGAGTTTTTCCTTTTTCAAGATCAATTCTTTAGTAAAACATTCATTCTTTTATTCAAACCTCTCTTTTACAAATTTTACATGAATATCACATATCAATCATAATTCATAGGTCATATGCAAGGCTAACAAGTCTAACAAGTTTGCTACCATAATTATAATGGTAAGTATACAATGGAAAAAACTACCACTTACCTGGTGGCTGACGTGTGCTAAAATCACCTTATCTTCATCTCTCTTAGTTATAAAATTGATTTCACTCACAATCCCTATAGCATAAGAATGTACTTTCCTCAATTTCTATCACTAAACACATCAATTTAAGTTGATTATAATGTTTTAACAAAGCCATAAAATAACCATAATCCTATCTCATTACTTTATTACATATTCTTTTTATTTCTTCATATTACTATTTCCAATTTGCTATTCCATTCCCTTCTCATTACTCAAAACAAGCCCTAGATCAAATTTCTTGATTCCATCCCCTCACTTTTCCCAGAATTTTTGTCAATTTACACTCACTGCCTTAAAAACTTTCTGAATTTTCACTTTAGTCCCCCATTTCATACTTTTTCCTTCCATTCAAATAAAACCATGATGAACACTAAGGTTTCATATCATACACTAAAAGTGTTCTTATAAGACCAATTTAAACCCATTAAACTGCAGAATTTCACCATTTTCTGAAAACCTCAAAATTTTGAAACTTTTCAGTTTAGTCCCTGTCAGAATAACTCAAAAACTTAGCTAAAATCATGCTTCCAAAGCTCAAATTCAATGGAAAGGGGCAAAAAATGCTTCTCCTAGCATCATTCTCATAAAAAATCAATTAAAACTCACCAAAATCAATGAAAAGTTACTGCTGTGAATATGCCATAAAACGCTGGAAAAAGTGGTTGTCACCGACCAATGATAAGCAGTGGCCGCCCAGAAGCCTTTGCCGGTGATAGAAAGAGCTGGTCGGAGGTTGAACATGGCGGTGGGCGAAGCAAAAAGTAGAAAACAAAAAAGGAAGAAAGCCATGTTTTTTCAACAAAAAAGAGGAAGAAGAAGTCATGTAGAAGAAGGCTATAATGGAGGGTAAAATGGTAATTTCGTTGGGGGTAACACGTGTCAACACCACAAAAATGCTGAGGGAGGAGGGAGCTACATCTCAAACCCATGCCCCTTTATCTCCGAACAACTTGTCTTGCTAAGGAACCAAAGCTCACATCTGATAAGTATTACACATTACAAATACTTATACCTCATTCTTGCTAAATTAAACATTTTTGCATGAACTTAGTAAACTTTACTTAGCAAGTGTTACAATACTATATGATGAATTTATACATATTAAATTAGTGTTGATATTTTAATTGATATGTATATATATGTAGTGGGTATTATTAATAGAATTACAAAAATTCAATCTAAAAGTTTTAGCAACTGAGATTTAGAATTACTCAAACATGTATTTTGTAATATCCCATAATTTAACTAGTGGAAATAAGATAAAATTAAGCTGTGAAATTAGGAAAAATACTTACTTCAAGAAATTTAGGAAAAAGTAACATCTTAGGTTAGTAAATATAAAAGAAATATCAAGCTATACATGCTAAGAAATTAATCAAATTATAAAATGACAAGGTAATGATTTAGCAATTATTTTATCACTAAACTAAAAAATCTAAATAAAAGAAGTTTTATAGCATATTTGAGGAACTATAATTTAGTTATTTAATATCTAAAATAACTAAACTTCAGCATCAATTGTCCCTTAAAAGTACTTAGAAAAATTCATATAAATTATGAAGTACAATTTGTAAGTCCAGAAATTAGATATGGCATATTGGAACAAAATGGGAATTTAATTTCGGTGACAGTAGTATAGGTCCTTATAGCAACCTATAAAGAACATGGTGACTCAGAATATGTTGAAAGTAAGTATGAGGTGACAGTAACAAGGAATGAAGAAGCATGATGTTGCATTTGTGATAACCAAAACTTAGATGGCAGCAAAACATAGAGGAATGTATAACCGACACTATGTAAGTCAGTTTTGAGAAATTATATATATTAGGAATGAGCAGATTCAGGTACAGTAAAATAACGTAGGTTAAGGAACATGATGGATCTCAGAATGGAAGTTAGAGGGTAATTCTAGGATGAAAATTTTACATATACCTTCTCTACTAGGACAGAAGCTATGAAAACGAAATCATGAGATGATAGGAGGAACTAAATAATTACACCACATTAGTAAGAACGCTCAACAGAAATAAAGGCTGATAAAGGAATTATGAAGGAGTGATTCTAGCAGAAAAATATGTACTGGAATTTGCTTAAATGACTATTGTTACGAGAACTATGTAGGAGCTACAGCTTCAATTCCCATAATAATTAAATTACCAAAATAATTTGTGATATGATTTGATGTTGCTATCTTGCAAACTATTTGTCGAGGCTTATTATACACGATATAGATAGTATAAATTATTCATTTGGCAGAAATTTTTATTTACTCAAGAGAATTGGATAAATAATTTCACATGTTACTGTTAACTCTCCAAAAGATAGTTAACTAGAGCAAATTTGACAAATAAAATGTCTAATCTTCAAAGCAAATTCAATAATTCTGAATGCATTTTAGCTTGAATATGTTATCCCTTAAAAATTTTATTGTTTCACTATGTTTTTAACTCTTCTAAAAGATTTTTTGGTAATAAACTTTTAGGGAAGTGAAACTGGAATAACCATAACAGGGAAAGAGAAAAAAAAAGGGAATTCAAAAATGAAGGTCAACGCCCAAGCACTAAAACTCTGACGCCTAGGCACAAAAATCAAAAAGTTGGCACCCAAACACCAAAACATCACTGGTTGGGCACCAAAATGTGTAAGTTGGAAGCTTAAGTCAAGGATCTAATGCCTAAGCACTAAAAATCCAATGCTTGGGGGCTAATTCTTGAGCGTTGGCACTTGGGCACTAAAATCCCAATGCCTGGACACCAAAAGTTATAGTTGAAAAATCTAAATTTGAGGACCAGCATCCAAGCACAAGAAAAGTGGTGTTTAGGAACTAAAAATTTATAGATCCTAGCACCTAGGTACTAAAAACATAGAATTAACACCTAGGTGTGCTGTTAGAAGACCAAATTTTAGAAATTAGGGTCTATCAAGATATGATTGATTTCCTAAGATAAGATGGACTCCTAGAGGATCTAAAGGCTATAAATAAGAGGACTATGGGTGTTGTAGATGACACATTAAGCTAGAGAACAATCAAGACGAAGTTGAGGAGCATCACCGAGTAAGGATTCTAATAGGGTTAGGAAAGAGTTCTATAAAGGGATAGGCACCTAAATATGAGTTATGCCTCCTCTCCAAACTCTCTCTTTCTTCTTTTCTGTACTAATTTCCTTTTAATTTTCTTTTTCGAACACATGTCAATGCTCAACTAGTAGGTTTTTTTTCAAGATTTTGACTGAATCCATGTATGGGTTATTTTCTGTTAAAGTTTTGATTCTAATTTAAATGTTGATGTAAGGTTGTTTGTGCTCATTCTTTGGTTACTAATTTCTGCATCTAATTAACTAAAAATAGATTTTGGAATTAAATTTAACCAGACAAGGAATTCTAAATTTAAATACTGAATGTATATAGTCACTGTTTGCTTTTCATTATTTAATGCAATTCACAATCAAAACAAAAGTAATCCATTGTCTATGATAACCAAGCATAGGGTTAGGATTTAAGAGGTTGTGATTTCAATCATTTTTCATAGAAATATAGGGAATCAAGAGATCCAACTTAGGCTATATATGTTTGATAGAACCATATAGACAATAAAGGTCCCTAGGTTAACAACATTGGTCATTAATTAATTAGAAACTTGACTGTAAAAGAAGCAACTTTGCAAGTGGTAAGGTTGGGATACTATGTTTGTTAGTCATAAAGCTAATCATAATTTATCAATTGTTTTTTCCTTCCTTTATGTTCTGATTATTCAACTCAATCATAGATATTAAGGGCCTAGTATTACGTAATTTAACTAAATTTAGGCCAAATCTCTATGGGATTGACATCCTATTCATTACTTTATTATTTGTTGACCACGTGCACTTATGTGTCTTACATTTACCCTAATAGTTACTAACTTATATAAATTAGTAATTTTAAAATGACTATGGAAGCCTATTAAACAAAAGGAAATATTATTTCTAGGAGGAACAAAATAATTAGAAGCTTGTACAACTACTTGCTTGATAGGAAAAATAAACCTATATGGAGTTAGGTATAAAAGTACAATTTTTATTGGACTCTAGATAAACTACCTTGGGCGCCTGGAAGGAAGATAAGTTCTAAAGAGGATCAACAAAACAAGTAGTAGTTAGCTTTTCCTTTCTATATTGTAGTCAAAATTTCCCTCCCATATTTATATGTTACACTTCATTATGCATTTACATAATAAATTAGACTAGAAATTACATCAAGGGTACCAAACATGGAGTTGGCCATTATCCCACCTAGTACCCCCAAGAAGTAAAGTGGGGTACGATCCAATTGGACCATAGCTAGAGCCTTAGCTTGCATGTATAGCTAGATGTTAGAAATACCAAAAGGTAAGAAATGGACTTGCTTTTCAACTATATGCTAACTACTCAGATATGAAAATATCACATTTTCTTTTAAATTCATATTCAAGTGAGCCAAAACAATCAGTTAAGATTTAAACATCCAAAGTATAGTTCAATAAAGTAAAGTAGTTTTGTATTTAGAAGAATCCATAGAATTATTGAGACTAAGTTCTAGGGCAGAAATGTATAGTTTTATACAATTAGAATCCATCAAAGGGTGACCCTCACTAGGGAAGAGCCCCATGAACTCTTACACATATGAAGTTTTCTTTTTATGTTACTTGAAATGCAATAATTATTTGTGTTTGTGAGCAATGTAATCAAACTCGCGAGTCAACTCGGTTGACTCGCCGAGTTTGCGTTTTTAGGTAAGCATTTCGAGTCAACTCGGTTTCTGACTCGGAACCAGTTCAGAATCGCTTTGACTCGGTGATTAACTCGGTCAAACTCGGTTCTTTACTCGTCCCAACTCGGACGAGTTGACTCAGTACCATTGTTTTCCAAAAAAAAAAAAAAAAAAACAGAACCACTTCCAGGATTCGAACCCATGACATGCCAGCACAGGAAAATCGTGCGTTTCCGCTGAGCCAACGTTACCATTCGTTATGTATGTGTGTTGTATTATATATATTTGGACTTTATTTTCTTAGTTTAAAAGAAAACATCTCCATATACTTAAACCCAAACATTTAGAATAAGTTCATCACCTATTACCACATAACCAATAAAAACTTTATGTTTATCATTTGTAATGTATTATATATATTTATTATTGACTTTTATTTATAGAAATTTTATTTTAAATTTTTTATTAGTCATGACTTGAAAAGTTATCTGTTATTATCTTTTGACATATTTTGATAAGGTAATCTTTAATAATTATATTTATTACTCTATAAATAATGTTAATTCAAATTTAAAATTACTAGTATTTGATTATTAG
Organism: Delonix regia; assembly: GCA_037074485.1. Lineage (NCBI taxonomy): Eukaryota > Viridiplantae > Streptophyta > Magnoliopsida > Fabales > Fabaceae > Delonix > Delonix regia. Next base: position 14,876,104 of record CM073460.1, read on the forward strand.
TAGTTATTATATTTAGATTTAAATATATAAAATTTTAAAAAATATCTATATTTAATTATCACTTATTCAACTATAATCAAACTAATAAACTATTAATCATTGCATTCAGTAGTTTTAGTTATTAGTCTAAATTTAAAAATATTGATTTTAATTATATAATTGTATGTTTTAATAATTATTTTTTAATTATAGGTAAACTCTTACGATTCTACGTTACGATTCTACGTTACGAGTTTACCTCCCTCAAACGATTTTACCTAAACTCGCGAGTTTGACAACCTTGTTTGTGAGTATATATTTTATGTGACATTTTATCTATGGTAAGTGCAATTAATCAATATACTGAGCCAAATTGTTTGCACACAATTTGTTCAATAAAAATCAGTCTTTAGAAATTTACTCTGTTACATGTTATTTATTGACTGTTGATTTTCATTTTACAAAGTTGCTCTATTTCATGTCATCCAAGTCATGTGACCAAGTTTACCATTGGAATATGCCAAAGATTCAGAGTTAGCATCACACATGGGATAATGTGTAGGATGGGATAGAAATTCTAACTAAGATTGAGTTGCAAACTTATAATATTGTATGTTGGAGTTTCATGAGCAATATACGACCTTGTAATGTGTATTTCTAATATTTGATACGATGAATTTATACATATGGCTTCCATGTAAGAAAGAAGATTAATGATATTAAATTACTCACAGTTTTCACTTTAGAAGTTTTTAATGAGTCAAAATTAAAACTTAAGGGACCATATTAAAACACCTAAACTAAAGGAGCATTCTGAAATAATAAATAAAGTTAGAGGACCAACTCACTATTTTAACCTTAAAAAAAAATTAACATTCAACTCAATTAACATATGGTTTAAATTTTGAAGTTAGAATTTATTTTTCTAAACAAATGGTGGATTTTATTCTTTAAACTACTTAAAAAAAACGACTCAATCTCAATGAATGTAAGATTAGGCTCATCATACTCTTACCGTAAGAAGAAATGAAAATAGTATTCATCACAATTAAGTTCACATATACTTACGTTGGAATATGGATATTATAGAATAAGAAATTTAGAAGATTGGTGTAGGACTCATTGGCCACGGTGACATTGGAACATAGTATATATTAGTACTAAAAAAAAAATTGCATTTTCAAGTGGCTATTATTAAGCGATTTTTAAAAATTGCCACAAAATTAAGCAATTTCGGTGTTTTAGGAAACTGTCGAAAAATGCCGGTGGTTTGCATTAATTTTAAAGGGGTTTTCAAACCGTCGAAAATTGTTTTGCTTGTGAACTTCCAGAAATGCGTACAGCAGCTATATACTCGGGCTCCTTTCCCATTTTCATTATGCCGCCAACATTTCCTTCTCTGCCAATTGTTCGTGCTTCACAAGGATAATTGTAGAGGAATGGGTTAGCATTTTCAATAACCTTCACGTAATCTCTTCTTATGTTTGATAGGTTTATAATGCCCTTCTTTCTCGTCTTGTTTATTTGGCTTGAATAGATTTAATCCATTTTCGTTGTCATCATCACATCATTGTCACTTGTGTTACACTATACTTTAAATGTCTGATTAATTCCTTCCTTTCTGTTGGATTACTGCAACTGATTTATTCCTTATTTTAATTAATTACTCTAGTTATTATTTATTTGTTGCTTGTTTGCAAATTGGGATCCTTAACCCTTCGTTCTGAGCTTTGTAATGTTAATTTCAGTTGAAAAAGTTAATCAATTATTCATCTTATATCTACTTGCTAGAATATAAGGAACAATGTTACTGCACGGGTTGGTGCTTTTGATTGCACCATTATTAATTGATCTATCATTATATTATGTTTGTTGATAGAATAGTTAGTTTTTGAGTCAATGAAGTCAGTTTCTAAGTTGTTCAGAACACGTGACAAGCGGGTATTTGTTATAAGTTAGTTGAAATGTAATTAGCTTACTTAGTTTAGCTTATAAATACAGTGTTGTACAGTGCACAGATGTATCAAAGATTATAGAGTTCATTATGAGTATTACGTTACTTTCTCTTTCTCTAATATAGATGTTGTATTAACTTTACTTTCTTATCATTGTATCAGAGCCCATTCCTCTGGCCATGGCTTCTACTGTGTCCACCATTTAGTCCACGTTAGTCCTCTCATACATTACTAGACAAACACAGTAGCATTTAATCATGTCATCTCCGTGAAGCTTAACGACAAGAATTATTTGCTCTGGAGGCAACAGATTTTGGCTGCCATTCGCAGTCACGATCTGCACCACTTTGCCACTGATGAAAAGATTCTGGCCAAATTTGCCATAGCTGAGATGAGAGTCTCTCTAAACCATCAAAGGAGTATATTGCTTGGGGGCAGCAATACCAGTTACTCTTGTCATGGCTATTATCTTCAATCACCGAAGGAATGTTGACAAGATTAGATCAAGTCAGGCATGGATGAGAAATCAAGAAATTTTGTAGTCGCACACTAGAGCAAAGGTACACTAGTATAAATCTGAGCTTAGAAGTTCCAGGAAAGGTAACTGAATAATCACTTAATATTTGCTATGGATCATGGCATTAGTTGATACGTTGGTGTCAATCAGAAATCTGATCTCAGAGGCTAAGCATATTAAAGTTGTGCTTGAAAGTTGGTTAAAAAAATTTAATACATTTGTTACTCTAATCAGTACACAAAAGGAGCCATATTCGATTAGTGAAATTGAGTTCTTATTGTTATCTCAGGAAATCAGAATAAAGAAAAATCCTAGAGCATTAGCTTCTCAAGAAAATTTGTCAATTAATCTTGCCAGCACTAACTCAAATTCTGCCATAAGGTCATCTAAATCGGATCTCAATAACTCCTCCTCCACACAACAGAATCAGTCTTTCAGTTAACATAGTCAGCCTTTCAATTCATCTTTTAATCAACCATTTTGTTGCGACAGAGGTCGCTGAGGCAGAGGAAGAATGAGAGGTGGTAGGAACAATTCTATTGGAAGGTACAATGTTGCGTGTTAAGTGTGTAATCAAACAGGACATCTGACCACACTTTGCTATTATTGCTTTGACCGCAATTCTCTTTAGTTCAACTTTAATCTGTCACTGCATCACACTACTTATGCTAATAAGCTATCATCACCTCAATACCATTTGTTTCTCACATATCAGCAGTTGCAACCTCTTTCTCAAGTACAGAATAAACAAATTCAGAACTATTCATTTTCATCTCAGTCTTAGACCTAATCATTGGGACAAACTTTTAAAAAACTAGGCTTGAATTCGGGTTTAAAAATCAGCATCAACCAGCATTTTTTCAAATTAGAGTTATGCTCTAAACACAAATCAGCATTTGAATGCTTCTATTCATAGTAATCAAATCGTGATACGAATCACGAATCGAAAAGTATATTTTTGAATCGCGAATCATATAACGTATCGAATTGTAAGATTTAGTAACAAGTAAAAAATAACTTGAAATATAAAATATGACATATGTAATATGCATAAAATACTCAAAATAAATTTTCGAGAACCTTATTAACCATATGATTTGTTAGTAATTAATTCTTGAAATAAATTCAAATAATATCTTTTTTGCTTTCTTTATTAAAAAACATAGATTATGCTTACAGTAATACAACACTATCATACCAATTTATTGATTTTTCACATTTTTGAATTGCAAAGTCATGCTATTCTACCATATTAGCTTGAATTGCATTATTCATACTTGATTTAGCGATTTATTCATATTGCTAGTTTTGTGACTCGTTGCGAATTGTAAGATTCAATTTGTAAATCATACGATTTATAACTATTTTTGATTCAACTAACGATTCATATCATTGACTTTATGACTCGTTTCGAATCGTAAGATTTGAATCATAAATCGTAAGATTCTGATTACTATGCTTCTATTAATGATTCTATGTTGTCAATAAATAGTACTCATACTATGTCCAATAATTTTGATTTTGCTTTATGGCATCAGTGTCCTGGTCATGTCGCTACACCTACTGTACAACATATTCTCAAAACTTGTAATATCAAAGTTTATAATAAAGATCTAAATTTCTTCTATGTTGCGTGTTGTGAAGGCAAGATGCATAAACTCCCCTCCCCCCCTTCATTCACAGTATATTCTGAACCCTACAGCTTGTTTACTTAGATGTCTAGGGGCCTGCACCTTGGTGGTCTAGCTAAGGATCTCTTTATTACATAACCTTTGTTGATGCTTTCTCTAGATACACCTGGATCTATCCACTTAAACAAAAGTCTGATGCCTCATCTGCTTTCCTAAACTTCAAAATTATCTATGTGCTATAGTTAAATCACAAAATAAAAGCCCTCCAATCTGATAATGGAGGTGAGTTTCAAGTGTTTAGTAAATATTTACCCCAATATAGTATTATTCATCGATTTACATGTCCTTACATCAACAGAATGGTACCATAGAAAGAAAACATAGACATATAGTTGAAATTGGTTTGTCATTGCTTTCAAATGCTGGTTTGCCCTTAGAACACTGGGAAGATGCATACACTACTGCAGTTTATGTCATTAATAGATTACCTTCATCTGTTCTTAATAATGATAAACCACTGCATAAACGTTTTGCTATTCATCTAGATTATCATTTTCTCAAAGTCTTTGGTTGTGCTTATTATCCTTTCTTGAGACCTTACAATAATCATAAATTTTCTTTTCGAAAGTTAGAGTGCACATTTTTTTGTTACAGTCCAAACCACAAAGGGTATAAGTGCCTCTCTTCTTCAGGAAAAGTTTACATCTCTAGAGACGTTCAATTCAATGAGTCTGTTTTTCCATTTAAGCATAAAGCCTCATTAAAGCCCAGTTCATCTATAATCACACCTCTTGGTTCAGGTTCTATATCCATTACATCTTCTTTTGGTGGTACATCTAGTGGTGAATCTTGCACTATTAATGCCCATAGTAGTATTTTATCTTACAGGTACTTCATTATCAGTTCATTTCTGAACCAGAAAATGGTGTTGTAGCCCCAGGAGGTGTTGATCAAACTACTTCTCATTTACCCACTATATGTGATACTGTATGTGATTGAGTTATTATGCTAGAACAACTATATGGTTACTCTTCTCATCATGGTTACTGGAAGCAAAAGTGGTAATTTTATATCTAAAGTCCTACTTGCTGAAACAATACTCAATCCATATTTGCTCTTCAAGATGACAATTGGAAAGAAGTTATAATAGTGCATATCAAGCTTTGTTAAAAAATAATACCTGTAGTCTAGTGCAATTACCTCATGGGGTAAAGGCTATTGGTTGTAAGTGGGGTTTCATAATTAAAGAAAACAAAGATGGGACTATTGTAAAGTATAAGGTTAGGCTAGGCTAGTAGCCGAGGGATTTCATCAAGAGTATAGGTATGATTATACAGAAACCTTTTCCCCTCTGGTAAAGCCTAGTACCATACAAGTTGTACTGTCATTAGCTTTTTCTAGAGGATGGAAAATCTTTCAAATTGATGTCAACAATGACTCTTTAAATGGTTAGTTGAGTGAAGAGGTATATATGGTTCAGCCTCAAGGGTTTGAACAACATGATAAAACTCTAGTGTGCAAACTCAATAAGGCTCTCTACGGACTAAAACAAGCCCCAAGAGCAAGGTTTTACATAAACTTGGTTTTGTTTCTAGCAAATGTGACGCCTTTTTATTTGTTCAGCATTCTTCTCATAATTGCACCTATGCACTTGTCTATGTTGATGACATTTTAATCACAAGTAGGTCTGTGGAATATGTATAAAGTCTCAACTCAATGATGAATTTGCCATAAAGGACCATAGGGAATTGAGTTATTTTCTGGGTATAGAAGTCAAGAAGTTTACTGATGGAAGTTTATAGGTTTCTCAAAGGAAGTATATTACAGATTTGTTGCACAAAACTCAAATGCACGATTCAAAATACTTGCCTACACCAATGGTGTTTGGATTAAAACTCTCAAAAGAAGGCTTTCCGCCATTATCTGATCCTCAAATGTACAGATCAATTGTAGGTGCCTTGCAATATGCAACAATTACTAGACCAGAAATCTCTTTCGTTGTAAATAAGGTTTGTCAATTTATGCAAACCCCTTAGAAAGCCATTGGAAGGCTGTAAAATGTATCCCAAGGTATCTCAAAGGAACTTTGTCATACGGTTTGGTGTTGTCAAAATCATGTCATCCTAATATCTCAACTTCTAGTGATGTTGACTGGGGCAATGATCCTGATGATCGAAAGTCCATCTCAGGCTCTTGTGTTTTTCTAGGTGACAATTTAGTCTTATGGGTGCTAAGAAACAAAATGAAGTGGCTAGATCAAGTAAAGAGGTAGAGTATCGAAGTGTAGCAAATGTGACAGCTGAGGTTATGTGGATACAAACTTTATCGAGTGAATTGAAGGTGAAAACAATGGGAAATCCAATTATTTTTTGTGATAATTTGAGTACTGTAATGCTAAGTGATAATCCAGTGTTGCATAATAGAACAAAACACATGGAGCTTGTTGTTTTCTTTGTGAGGGAAAAGGTTATCCAAAAGGAATTAGAAATGTCACATCCCTTCTTAAGAGCAAGTTGCTGATCTGTTAACAAAACCACTTTCTGAACTGAGGTTTGAATATCTCAGGAATAAACAGAGTGTGTGACCAACCCTGAATTTACCGGGGAATGTTGACAGAATAGTTAGTTTTTGAGTTACTGAAGTCAGTTTTTGAGTTGTTGAGAACACGTGACAAGTGGGTATTTGTTATGAGTTAGTTGAGGTGTCATTAGCATACTTAGTTTAGCTTATAAATACTATATTGTACAGTGCACAAATGTATGGAAGATTACAGAGTTCATTATGAGTACTACTTTACTTTCTGTTTCTCTGATATAGATGTATTAGCTTTACTTTTTTATCAATGTTCATCTTCTTTCATATTAAACTTATCATTCTTTTTCTTTGTTTCCTTCACCTTCTTCAAGGCATCAACGTTTCCTTCTCTTTCTGTATCTTCTGCTTCAATTAAATTTTTTTGGTTGAAGAGTTTGATTTCAAACATGAGTTTCGGTGCACCAACCGGTAATATACTAAAACTGTGCATGTTTAGCTTGATCAGGTTTTGTTTATATATATATAAAAGAGTAATAATTCACAAGGCATCCTCTACAGCGTTTTTCATTCTTGCCGTTGGTTTAGTCAAGCCATGATCAACACAAATAATTGATGTATAAAATACTTTTTGAGGAAATTATATACCTCTTTTGCAATATATAGATGAAAATTTACAGTTTGGTTGTTTTTCCCTTTTAAAATTGCAAATAGTATTGGAAATATGTAAACATTTTGTATATTCATAGACGACCTTGCTTTTTCTCTGACTTGCGAGGTGGTGCAGCTTGTGTTGTTCAATTGGAGCTAGTGTTTTCTTTTCCTTCACATCAAGTCAGGTCCTTTGCAATTGTACTAAATAAGTAATCAGCATCATCATTATTTCATACAATTTTACTCTATCAACTATATATGTATATATATTGCTGTAATTAATTTATATAATTTCATACGAATTCTTATACTTAAGCTCAGTCCCCCATTGAAAAGGAATGATAATGGGTTAATTTGATTGATGGAGAAGAAGGCATACAATGAGTGTGGGAGAGATATGGGAAATAAAAAGAGAACGTCTGAAATGAGTATTTTTTATTCAGACATCGCTGTTTCCACTTCTCTTACCATGAGTTAAATATTTTTTATTTTATTTTCTTAAAATGAGAAAGACTTAACGGATTATAACATTAGAAGTTGTTGGGTTCCACATCTGAGTTTTTTTTTTTTAAATAATGACAACACAACAAGACAATATTTTGTCTTCTTTCTTTCTTTCTTTCTTTCTTTCTTCCTTTCTTTTCAAACATTGGCAAATATTAACCTTTTCAAACAAATTTTCAAACTACACAAACATAAAGGTAATAATAATTTTTTGTGGTACTAATATCTTGATTATCTATAGTACATATTATTGTCATCACAGAATATAGTTTAGTTTAAATGTTAGCATGTGAAAATGACATCATCTGCATCGAAAAAAAACTGAGAGGTGTAAAATTCAAAAGCTTCTAACATGTAAAGCTATACAATAATTCTCTATTTAATTCAATGACGTTAAAATTTTTAATATACTCATAATTTAGAGTATATTAGTGTATTCAATTATAAAGTAATTATATAATTTTAATATTAATATTTTATAGGTTAATATTTCAAATAACAAAACTATATAGACATGTAAATTAAAAAACTTATATACAGTTATCATTTAATAATTAATAAATTTACATGTTAATAACATGTAATAAAATTTTGTTCCGTAATATTGTGAGTGTAGTAAATGTACTAAATATGGCACTTTTATATGTATATCCAAAACATGTGTCTTATTTTTTCCAAAAATTAATACTTATTAAAAGTTTGCAAAAATAAAATATAAAAATAAAAATTGCAGTTAATTGTGTTGCCAAACGACAATGTTTAGAATTCTAACGTTATAAGTTATTAAATCTTTCACTCTTTAAGAGAATAACATCTTGTACATACATATATACATATATATATATATATATATATATATATCTCTCTCTCTCTCTCTTATAATTTTTATGTTTCGAAATTTTAAAAAAAAATTAATACTTATCAAAATAAAAAATAGGAAAAAAAACTTTGCAGGAAATCCTTTCACTCCTAATCCCATATTTTAGGGTTTCACCATTATGAATTTTGACCCAATAATTTCGATAATTAATGTCCACCCAATACTAAATCATACGACTTGCACTATTTTTTTACTAAATTTCGTTATCATCTCCAATATACCAATACCCATATATATTCACAAATACATAATTTAATAAAAAGGCTTAACAACTGCAAAATAAGAATAAATCAAGCACATGGCCCATTTAATCGTTAAATTAAAAATAAATTACATCCATTTACTCAAAATTTTTAAAATTCACAAACACATTCTTTATTTTTGAATTATAAGAAAATTATGTATTAGTGAAATTGTTAGCGAAACTTGTACCCTATAACTTTTCCTTTTCGTAAAAATTTCAAAACTTCTAATTTTTTATGAGTAAAATTAAAATAAAACCCCTAACATTATTAGACACACCCCCACGCTCCAATTTATAATTGATGACATGTAAGTTACTAGTTCCTTATAAGTACAATGACATAAAATAGCGTAGTTTCAAAGTACGAAGTAACCTGTCAAAGATAAGGGGAACATAATTTATCAAGAAAACTAAATTAATGCATATATATATATATATATATATATATTTTGGCCAGGAAATTAATGCATATGATTAGGTTATGAAAGCCATAAAACCATGACAGGAGTAGAATAGAGCATATACAAGATAAATATACAAAAGGAAAAAAATATTATATACTAGTTGTTTATATTTATGTTATATTGTTTTTTTAATTAAAAATAATTTTTATAATAATATCAAATAATGCATAAAATTTTTATAGATAACTATATAATTCTTAATTAAATTATATACTTTTTATTGTTATTATTGATTGACCACACACTTGTTATGTTATGTGTTAATTGAAAATTTTAATATAAAAAAATTAAAAAATTGTACCTACGTCTCGACCTATGCAGAATATTTTACTCCCATAGTTAGTTCGTCCCAACACATTCAAAACAGTGGCGCCATATGAAGTGACACTTTCTCGGTTGTTCCTCATACTCTTGGAACTTTCTGACACCGGTGTCGAGGGGTCCGGCGAACCCTCGCCACTCTACTTCTCCCCCACAATGTCCGTCGTTGCTGGGCATTCAATCCTGGCCTGGTCGTCAGAACCGGGCGGTATGAGGGTTAAGTCAAGGTTTATTGAAACATCATCAAGCTCGGAATCAAACAAGGGTAGCACTTTGCACTCCAATAGGATCCCAGAAAGACCCTCTGGTGACATTCGGAGGTAATCAATCTGTGAAAGCAAAGAGAAATCAAGAAGCAGCGAAACACTGAGACATATAAGAAGATGAAGTTTGGAATAGAGCCATTGATGTAGGATTTAGGAGTGTGAGAAAGCCGGAAGTTTTGAGATAAGAAAGAAGGTGGAATTAGAGAATAATGGAATGGGTGTTCCACGCTTCTGTCACAAATTACGCAGAGACTGCTAGTCATTGTCCTGCAGGCCTTTATTGGCTTTCGGTTCAAAAATACTACTTCTGAATTGTGGGAGGTCTTTGACTGTTGTAAAGAGAGAAACAAGAGAGAGTGCGAGGAATAACAAGCAAATTAGCATTATGAATTGAATAATGAATATTTTTCTCCGCTGTTTCTATGCTTTCTTCTATACAGCTCAACAAATAAAAGCTTATGTAAAATACTAGCTCGTCATATGAATACCAGAAAAACTTCAATAACTAGTCTAGTGTATTATCTTTAGAGGAGTTTGCCAGTGCTACTCATATGATTATGCTGCTCAATAAGTTGAACAAGAACCTGACTCTGCACGATACTATGATGGCATGTCAATAAATGAATAAGCAGCTTAAATTAACTGCTCTTAAAGCCTTCATATTCCGCATTTGACAGATAAACTAACAAAAACTATATATATTATGCGTAGAGAATCAAATTGAGCAATTATTTACATACTTTGTAATTCTTTAATAATCTGAAGTAAATCATTCTCTTAATAATGATTAAAGAATCTCTCGAGCATGCAGAGAAAAGAAAGTACGCTGCATGGAAAATAGAGGCAAGGACAAAGTTTGTAATCTCAATCTAAGTATGAAATTGGAACGTGGGTCTAAATTTAATATAATTACCTCTAACTTGTAATTTCTGCCACATATATATAAAGATAATTAAATAAGTGTCTCATCTTTCTAATCCTGGGTTCTTTTTCTTTTTCTTTGTCCTCTTCTTCAATTATGCTCAGCAAGTTATTTAAAGATTCAGAAAAAAAAATTTGACATACTTGAACAGAAGAGCAGTTAACCGTGCAACGTCATCCAGCTTTACCACGTGCTCAGAATTATATTTTCTAATCTGAAAGATGGCATAAGTAAACTCTAATCTGACCCAGAATTTGAGACAAACTGATCATTCTTACATGGGTTAAATTTTTCCCGTTCGTCTTTTGCTCTTAGGGAATTATGCAGACGTCGTAGAACTTCTCCTTGAGGAGGACTTTAAGCCATTGAGGAACTTGGTGGGAAGTAGAAGAAGAATCCGACTTCAAGAAATGAAAGAAACAAGTTAAACCAAAAAGAAAGAATATTAAGTATTAAAAAAAAAAAAAAAGCAGAAGGAACAAACTAAATGAACGGTGAACGTATGCACAGAGATATACCGACCATGATTTTTTTTCTGAAATTGATCGATTGTATGTGAAGAAGAAGAAAGAGAAGGATAGTGATCAGTGATGAAAGAAAAGAAGTGGGATATTTTAAAGAAATGGAGAGTGAAGTGCGTGGAAGTGATTGTAAAGGGAAATGTAAAACACTATATATAAGATAAAACATCGTTCAAATTCGAAGAATAGTAGCATTAAGAACAAACGGATGTTTCTAATTTCTTTCTTCAACCAGTAAAACATTAGTTTGGTCCACTTTTAATTTCATCCTTCACTAATATAGTCTAAATTTACTCTTTAATTTATGAATCCAATCTCAATATACTCATTTATTGATTTCCATTCTTAATTTGGTTCTTCACTTGTAATTTCAATCTCAATTTAGTCCCTATCAAAGTTGTTAAACTCACAAGTTTAAATAAACTTATAAAGAAGAGGTTAATTAATAAATAATTATTAAAACATACAATCATATAATTAAAATACTATATACAATAAAAAATTATTCAAATACAATTCAATTTATGCTAAATTAAATTAAAGTTATTTATATTTCATAATTTCTTATACTCGACATATTTTGATATAGTCACACATAAATAATAATTTAGTATAAAATACTAAATAATATATGTTTAATAAGTATATATTTAATACAATTTTATTATTTTGATGTATATTTAAACTAATAATAAAGTATATTATAACAACTTCCTGCCAAAGAAACTTATCTTATGTTGCCAACTAAAAGCTAGTTGACATGCTTTTCAATAAATAAAATTATAAACTCAATAGACTCAATAAGTTAATTCATCAATCTACCCAAGTTTGCATGAAATTCGAGTCTTCACTTAGTTGACTTGTTTTCCTTAGGTATAATCTTAAATTCTTGTAAACTCAGGATAATAAAATTGTGAATTTGACAACTATAGTCCTCTTGATATGAAAGTTAATACATTAATTTAGTCTTTTAGTCTTAACTAAATTTAGACTAAGTATTCATATTAGGAAAGGACCAAATTGAGTTTGAAAGTTAATGAGCAAAAAAATTGGAGAAAACTATAATTTTGGTCCCTCACTTTTGGCAGTAAGATTAATTTAGTCTTTAAATGATGAAAAGTATAAGAATTGTCCTCTAAAGGTCATCCAAATATCAATTTAGTCTTCCAAAGGGACCAACTTAGTATACTCTTTCATGGTCTAAATGACCAATTTGATACTTTCTATTTTTGAAGAACCAAATTAATACTTTAGTTAAATATGAAGGACCAAAATAGTATTTTTCTTGACAAAATTGAAGCTAAACTAATAAATGAGAGATGAAATTGATATTATAAGTTAGTGAGGGCCCAAAATATTGAAATTGGACCAATAAATAAGGGACTAAATTGATATTTTACTCTTTTTTGAACTAAACCAAATAAAATATGATTCCTTGCATTATATTTTTCTAATAAAAACTCATCACCATTATTATTGGTGTTGCAATAAGACAACCACAATTAACAAATATAAGTAATTATTTAGCAATTGTTAATTAAGTTGACTCTTGATAAATTTCGAATATTGAAGAGTTGTGCTAAACTTGAATATAATGAATTTAGATCCCTGCTATAGTAGGGAATGCTGTAACTTTTTAAAGCTTTAAAATAACCGTGCATAGTCATTTTTAGACCGTACATGATTATTTTTCATTTCAAAAAATTACAGCATTTTCCACTGTATAGCAAGAGATCTATAGTAAAATATAATAGTGTATTTATAGGAGTATGAATGATAAGCATAATTATGGGACTTGTCAAGCGCGTTATTATTCATCAACTTATACTTCTGTATTCTTTGTACAAAATTGATAATACAATGGATAAGTGGTGCTGGTTTAGCTTCTATTTTAATTTGCTAGTCTAGTTTGGACAACCCATACAAATCTCACATAGAGATAAGTAAAAGCATTATTTCATATACATGGACACGCAAAAATTTTTGTTAAATATCTATCTTTCTTTGATTTATTTTGAGATACAACATATCTATTTAAAAGTTTCTTTTAAATAATTTATATTGTTGGTTGAACATTTTATGGTGACCTAAAATGTGAATTAGTAATTAAAACTTTTAGAACATTTCTATTTCTTAAAACATTTCACTTACATTGAGTGTTGATAGATTTGTTGTTTATTTCAATATCAATAGTAGTGATTAGACATTATTATAATTTAAAAAGTTTGTTTAACCGAATAGATATGATCCAAAAAATAAAATTTGAATAAAAAAAAAAACTCCATTAGAAAAAGCTCATTCTTAAAAATGGTTCAGGGTTAGACATTTTTTAAAGTTCAGCTTAAATCCGAAGTACCCAAATCAATTTTTTTTAATAAAGTTTATTATTTGAAAAAAGTTTAATTTAATTATTATAAAAAAATGTAACTTAAGATTTCATTAATATATTTAAAATAAAATTATCTTAATTTTAAAGAAGTAAAATATCAATTCAATAGTGAAATTAATGTGACTTGATATTTTGGTAAAGAAACAATAACTAGTACCTTCTATTCAAAGAAATTTGCTGTTATAACAACTAATTCGTACTTATAACTTCCCTATATGCAATCAAACAAATAATAATAATCATCAATCATATTGTTTATCTCAAGTTCTAAATAAGTAGATTTGATTATGACTTGAAAAAACTTGTTAAACCTAATAAATTTGGCCAAAAAGAAAAAAGAATAAAAGCTCAAGTGAATAGGGTCGTTTAAAAAATGGGCTCAAACCTTTTTTTTTTCTAACCAAAGTTCAACCTGATTTTTATAAACCCAACTTGATATTCAGGTCTAGTGGAAATTTTTTATTTAAAAATATAATTCAAAGGATTAATAACTTTTATTAATCTTTAGTTCAATGATGAGATTATAAATGTTCATTTTGTCATCAATAAATTATGAAATTTTATAATTATTGTGAATGCAGTCTATTTTGAGTTTGAAAAATATATGTTGGAAGCATTTGTTGAAGTACAATTATTAGTGTAATTATTCCTTTCTCCATTTTTCTGCCTACTGATATGTTAAACAGGAAAGAATTAAGAAAATCTAATCTAGCTTGAGATTTATGGGGCAACCATATGGTTATCAATGTAATAATATTCCAGTAAAAAAAATTTTTCCTCGGTTGTTTTCATTTATGGGTTCTTCAATAGTTATGATTTGAATTTCTAAAAAGTGATATTGCATTTTTTTTTCTTGGATGAACAAGGAGAAGAACTCAAGAAACAAATTAGACCTGTTGTATGTATTGAGTGCAGCTCAAAGCCACCACAGGTTTGTTCTATTCCACCCGCATTTGTTCTCATATATGAATAATTGAGTGTATTAATGCTTTGTTCAAAAATAGATGCTCATAGAAAGAGAGAATAATTAATACACTAAAAAAAATACTCAATTCGGCATTAGAAAGCCAAAAAGGCTTGTAATAACTGAGATCATCATGTTGTGTTCTGATTAGTTAAATAAAATATTGAAACCTAGAAAGTCTTTACTTGAGTCAGGTAGCATATTGTTCCTTAAAAGTTTATCAACTTAAATATAGAGTTTTATAAAATTAGACTATCCTCACCAGAAGAGCACCGTGAGTTCTTAGTACATGTGAAATTTGCTCTTTATGTTACTTAGAAGTGCATTAACAATTTGTGTTTGTCTCTCTATATTTCATGTGACATTTTATCAATAAGTGCATTTAATCACAAGATTGAGCCAAATTGTATTCACACAATTTTATCTTATTATATATAAGTAAAGTAAACTCTCTCAACGTGAATGCTTTGTTGACTGATAAGACGGTTTCATCAAGCAAACTTTTAACTTTTCATAAGATGACGTTTTATTTTCTTATAAATGAATTAAAAATTTTTTAAAGTGTGTAAATTCTTCATAGTTAATTAAATATAATGAAATAATTAATTAATAAATTAATTAATCACCTCTTAAATAAAAAATGTTTTGAATTGTCATAATTTTTTTTAGAGTAAATGAAAAAATTAATGAATTATTCTTCGAAATTTGTAAATTCTTTGGATTAAACGAGAAAAATAATGAATTAATTAAACTCATCTTAAATTAAGAATTCTTTAAAATTTGGACAGTTTTTTAAATCAACAAGAAAAGTAATAAATTAATTCATTAATTGTCTCTTAAATTTTTTAATAAGAGATTAAATATAACTTGATATAGTTCTAAATTAATATGAGAGAAAGTACTATATAGTTAAATAGTTTATAATAGTATCTTTCAATAAGTTCATTGTCATCACTTCTTTCACATAATTAATTTTATAAACTTCCTCTAATTTATTATATTTTTTTATATCACAATACATAATTAAATTTATTTTTACTAACATTTATAAATATTATTAATTTAAAATATATTAACATACCGTAAAACAAACTTTTTTTTTTTTTATGCTCCAACAACGCGCGAGCAAATACATTAAATTTGTTTTATGAAAGTCAATCTATAGAAATTTCCTCTGTTACATGCTATTTATTGGCTGTTGATTTTCATTTTACAGAAATTGCTCTAGTGCCTGCCATCTAAGCAAGCAATGTCGCTAAGTTTGCCATTGGGATCTACATGGATTCAGAATTAGCATCGCACATGGGATAACGTGTAGAATGGAATAGAAATTCTAACTAAAATTGAGTTGCAAATTTATAATATTAGATGGTGAAGTTTATGAGCATTATAACGTCCCATCCCAGCCTTTTTCACTCTTACCTTACACAACCTATCCGGAATCACTTTGGCTTAGTGGTAGGGATGGGATGGAAGTCATGGAATGAGAAGGGTTTCTCTTTTCTAATTTTTTTTTATTTTTGAAAAGTGACTTGACTGTTCTATTTTAACGTGATTTAATAATATTAAAAAAATAACTTAACAATGTTAGTGAATAAAGTAACGAAGTGTAAAAATTATACGAATGTTATTATTTAATTGAAAAACTTAATATCACTATATAAAGAATGTTATATTAGTTCTCTCCTTTATCACTATATAAGGATATGATGAGTATTTTGTTACACAGTTGCTGAAGCTGAGTCTTGTTACGGAAACTTTATTATATATATAATTATGTGTTTGGGACATAATTATATGTTTTCTATTTGTTTTTTCCTCAGCGTTTCTATTCTTGCAACTATTTATGGTGAAAACTCTGAATAAAATAGAGTACGATAATTGGATTGAGTCCTTTGATATGTATCTAGTAATCACCAAGGGAAGTTTAGGTATGAGAGAACCTAAGCCAGCGGATCTCACCGCTAAGCCTAGCGTTGCTGACAAGGCTTACCATAAGCAGTGGTATGAGTCCAATAAGATTTGTTTGACTGTCATTAAGTATACGATTGAGAAGATTATTAGACAAAATATTCCTAAGAAGGACATTGCAATTGAATATTTCAAAGCGATCAGTAAGAAATTTAAGAAGTTTGAAAAGACATAAAAATGCCTTTTATCTCTCTTTGCTAGATAACACTCACTATGACGAAGTGTCAAGAGTGTGTGAACACATGATGAAGCTTGTTAACTGCTACAACAAGCTGAAATCCTAGATGTGGACTTGGATGAGAGCAACCTAGTTTTTAGAGTTCCCTAATCCCTTTTTGCTGAATATGGGGTCTTGAGAACCACTTATAATTCCCAAAAGTTGGAGTGGTCTATTAATCATATGATGTCTAAAATGACCTAAGAGTAAGAATTAATAAAGAAGGTGAATTCTCATAATTAATGAACTATATTTCATATGGTTCATCCAGTAAGGCTGGAAACGTGAAATTGAAAAGGAAAGAAAAGTGAAGGCAATGCCTATGGCAAGAAAACGCATGGACTCAAGAAAAGCAACAAGAATAATAAACCATCCTTGGATTGGAAGGAAGTTCGATTACAGTTAGCTATGTAGGCACTGTAATCACAGATGAAAACTTACATGAGGATGTGCTGTGTGTGGATGACATTCTATTGGCCAATAACTCAGTGTGCTTATTAAATGAGACAAAGTACATTTTGTCATGCCACTTTGATATGAAAGATCTAGGTGAAATTTTTTTTAAAAAAAAAAAAAAAGGAATTTAGGTTCACCGTAATAGATCTTGTGGCATTCTTGGTTTGTCTCAAGCAACTTATATTGAACAAGTGCTCAAGATATTTGATATGTATTCTTACACTCCTTGTGCACTTGTGTAAAGTGGTGATAGGTTATTTAAATCGTTATATCTTAAATGATGAAAAGAAAACTTTGATAGACAAAGTTCCATGTGAATCAATTATTAATGGCCTAATATATAGGCTCAAGTGTGCACAATTTGAACATTGTTTTTTTTCCATGCTGGTGTGCTTGGCAGTTATATTTAAGTAATTCTAGGCATGATCATTAGAAAGCTACAGAGATAGTCATGATGATCTCGAACCCACTTCTGATTACATCTATACGATGTTTTTGAAGGAGTTGGTTTGTTGAGAAGTGTCAAATGAACATTTATAACTGCCTTATATATATATATAAGTGAAGAGTATGTTGCTAGTTTTGTGATGGTCACTCTTTAAGGAATATGGTCAAGGAAATCAATTTCTGTCATGTGTATATTTTAAGTCTTGACCATTTTATTGCGACATGACTCTATTATACACTTCTCTCAAAGTTACAGAAATTTCAATTATATCAAATTTTGATAGTCAATTCCTATTTGTTGGAAAGAAGATCTGTATATCTCATACTCATTTTAGGTGATCTGTTTATCAACACAAACCTATTAGAGTTTTGGAAATATATGACTATTAGGTATATTCGAATTTTGATGTGTTGTTTTGGTGAGAGTCTGAGTTGTGTTCTTATGGAACACTTTGGCATATTTTGACACTTATAACATTTGTTTCCCTATCGGATTCAATGTTTTGGTTATGCCAAAGTTTTAGATATAATTCAGAATTGAAATTTTGTTGGCATTTATAACAATGCTTTCCTTATCGGATTTAATATCCTTGATCCATGATTTCATTTTTGAATTTTTGTTATCTCAGACTCGCATGGTTCACATTTGCAGTGAGCGCATGATGACGGATCTGTTGACCAATGCCTACCCATAGGAGTAATTCAAATTGTATAACTCATATGGGTCTTGTTGAATTTTGATGTAGCCTTGGTCTAGTGGAAGTATAAGTCGAGTCCTTAAGGGGCTTTTATGGTGCAATTTGACACTAAATTTATGAGTTGAGTCCTTAAAGGGCTTTTGTGGTGCAATTTGACACCAAATTTCAGAGTAAAGTCCTAAGGAGACTTTTGCATTGTAATATGATGCTTCAAATGTCATTCTGTATTCCATTCTATTCAGATATTGAAACTAATTTATGACAATATTAATATCACTTGTTTCCCTATCGGATTCAGTGATCTTTGTGTGTAGTTTCATTTCTAAATTTTATATGGTTTATAAATATACACACATTCATGTGTTTATGTGAATATTAATTGCCTAATTATATATTTGTTTATTGACCTAATAATGTAATTAATGCTATCTAAGTGGGAGATTGTTAGAATATTTTTAATATTATATGGATTAGCATTAATTATTTTATTAGATTAGTACCTTATTAATTCTAATTAGGTAATTAATGTTATAATTTATAAACTGAGAATGAATTAGATTTTATTTTAATATGTGTGGATAATCGGTGATGGGTTCGATTATCCACAAGCCCGCAGGGCAGAAACCCAACCCACAGCCCAAGAGTATTAGTAATCATCCCGTCAGATTATTAATCTAAGATTGTTATCCAAAGAGAGATTTTATGGGCTTAATTTTGATTGATTAATTAAATTTAAAATTGTTTTAAAGATTCTGGAGGATTTTATTGGATAATATTGATTAATTATATTATTAAATAAAATCCTATAAATAACACACTAAAGCCCTAGCTTTTAGATACATTAAATCTATCACTCTCTCTCTGCCGTCAAAACACTCTGAGAAACGCGCATTGTGGGTTGAACTTATTAGACTCAACCAATACTCAAATTAACGATGTCATCTTCACCAGGTCAAATTGTCAATTTATTTATTCTCCCAATTTGTGATCATGTTTAATTACATGTTCTAGTTCCGCCTTCATATTTTGGTTTGATTTTGTCATATTAGATTGGGTTAAGTTAAATCAAAATAAAAAAAAATGATAATGTTTATTAGGTCGGGTTTAGGTGTTGAATTCACACAAGGCCAACTTCGAATATTATCTTTTTTTTTCTTTTTTTATTTTATTTATAATAAATATTTATGATATTAATTTTTTTCAAAATTTAAGTATTTTATTCTAAATCTTTATTTTATTTTATTTTTTTTATTCATTTCAAATCATTATTTTTTGTTTTTTATTAAAAATTCTTTCTATTAATAAAAATTATTTTAATAATATAAAAATAATTAATTAAACTAACTTGGCTTGGTCAATTATCAACCCAAAATCTGGCCAAACCAAGTGAAATTTCAAGTCTAAAAAAGAGATCCAAACTAAAATGGTACTAAAATCGTATTAAGTCTTAGGACATGCAAAAACATGTCCCATCCCAGCCTTTTGCACTCTTAACTTACACTACCTATCTAGAATCACTTTGGCCTAGCGGTAGGGATGGGATGGAAGTCATCGAATGGGAAGGGTTTCTCTTTTGTAATTTTGTTTCTTTGAAAAGTGACTTGACTGTTCTATTTTACCGTGATTTAATAATGTTAAAAAAATAACTTAACAATGTTAGTGAATAAAGTAACGAAGTGTAAAAAATTATACGAATGCTATTATTTAATTGAAAAACTTAATATCACTATATAAAGAATGTTATATTAGTTCTCTCCTTTATCAACAGCAAAATCTGTAATTTTGTAGTAGTGTATCCATATTTGTGAATTTTCGTCGCCAAATGACTTTTTTTTTTTCTTTTTGTAGTTTTATATCCATATTTGTGTAATATTAATTTTGTACAAAGAATACAGTTGCATTTACCGAGAGTAAAGTTAATTAACAATGGCTAAATAATGATATATCTTTGTTAGTTGTGCCAAATTGATCACCATGTTTTTCTCCTTCTCATTTTATTTTTATTTTTGTCTTATTTGATTTGTTATTTTTCCTCACATTATTATATTTAAATTATTTATTTATTATTTTTATTTTTTCTGACACATCTAAGCCTTCTAAGACTCTTTTAAAAAACTAATTTCAAAACTTAAAATTCAGTGTTACCATCTCTTCTATTTTTAATTGATATAAAAAAATTTTATTGATAAAACTTTTAGTGAAATTTATACCCTATAACTTTTTCTTTTTTGCAAGAAGTTCAAATAGTCTAATTTTGGATGAGTAAAAAATTAAGGCCCTAACAGTAAACACACACCGCACCCTAATTTGTAATTGATGACATGTAAGTTTCTAGTTCCTCAGTAGAACAATGACTTAAAATAGCAGTCCTAGGGTACACAATGATATAATTTAGGGCCAAAAAAGGGAACATAATTAATCAAGAAAATTAAATTAATGCAATATTATTCTTCAATTAAAACATAACAAGTATATAATTTTTTAATAATATGATAAACTGTATGATTTTTGTAATTAACTATATAATTTCTCAATTAAATTATACTGGTTTATGTTATTATTTATGAATTAGACACTTATCATGTATTAGCTAAAAGAATCTAATATTGAAAATATAAAAAATTATAACAAAGATATAAAAAGTTATAACTAAAGTTAAACCAATAAAAATTGTAGAGGCCTTTTCTTGTTTAAACTTTAATAACCAAATATTATATTCTCGCTTGGTTCGTCCGTACACAGATTCAAAATAGTGGGGCCCTCCGAGGTGTTCCTTTTCTCGGTCGTTTCCTCAGACTCACAAAACTTTTCAATGCCGGTGTCGGGCGGTCTGGTGAACCCTCACCACTTCGCTTCTTCTTCACAGTGTCCGCCGTCGTAGGGCATTCAACCCCGCCTTGGCCATCCGAACCGCATGACGTCCGTATTGAACCGGCCTTTTCCGGTTCGAGTAACGAGTCAGTCATAATCAAAACGTCGTCGTGCGCGAAATCGAACAAGGGCAGCTCAATGCAGAGTTATGGCTCAATCCTTATGTTTCGTTGCTTATTGCCTCATTTTCCATCTCACTGTGACTCTTTACTGCAAGACTTCAGCTTCTCACTTTCTTCTATTCGATTTCTCTATTGTGTTGCAACATGGTAACTTCTTGGTATTTACAAGGAAGGGTTGCTTTATTTAAACGCTGTTCAAATGCAACGTGTTTTTCCTAAGTTTGTTATTCTTTAACCATTTGAATCTAGAGTTGCCAGCTCACTTTTGTTTACTAATTCAACACTTAAAACTCTCCCTTCCAGCCACATAATCCTCGTAATTGTATGACTAATACTGGTTCTATGCCGTGTGTTCTGACTGTACAAGTTGCTGCCACACCATTATTTTAATTATGATGGAAAATATTATAGTTTCCATAATCATAAGATATACTGATAATTTATTAAATTTCCTAGATAAATTGTATACAAACTTTTATTCATAGGGATTAAGACGATCTACCAATTTCTTTTCTTTTCTTTTCTTTTTTCAAATTACCATATATCTTTTAGGTAAGTATTTCTCCTAGTTTATTGATTATATATTGAAATCATTTTACTTTTCTTAATTCTTTTCTAAAATAATTTTTACTAGAATTCCTACGAGAACTTTAAGATGTTACATTTCTCCCTACCTTTTAAGAATTTTGTCCCTTAAATTCACTATAATTAGTACCGACACTGTCATATTCCTTCTCTAATTTTACTGTCATCTGAACAATTTTGGAAAATAAATCCTTCTTCCCTAGTCCCAAAATTTCAAAATTTACTCCTCAGAAAATCTCTAAATAGGGTTACTAAAAAGTCCCAAATTACTGTATTTTCAAGCTTAGTTTAGTACCTTGGGTTGTCATTTGCTTCTAAATCTCTGGTTGTAAATCTTTTTCAAAGTTTGCAACGTTTCCACACTTTGGTACATGTATAACTCATACAAGGAGAGAGAGTTCCTCCAATTTGACTTTATATTCCTCTAATGTCAATTCTCCTTGCCCTAGTTGAATGGATCATAAAATTTGCCTTAGATATACTAATGTTATTAATTTATTTGATTTCCTAGATAATTGTATAACAAACTTTTATACATAGGGATTAAGGCTACCTACTAATTGTTTTTTTGGATATCTTTAAGTTAAGTATTTCCCCTAGTTAATTAATTATTTACTCAAATTATTAATTTTCTATTTCTTAAATCTTTTCTAATATAATTCTTAGTAGAATCCCTAGTAGAATTTTTGGATGTAACTGAAAATTTAAAAGTGAAAATACATGTTTAGGTGGGATGTTATCTACTCACTTTAAAGCCATGCAGTAATACACTGCCTAAATACCGAAAGCAAATCACATTTTATACAGCAAGAATGTTGTACAATCTTTTTTTTTGTCATTTAATTTTTTTTATATCTTCCTCATTTAAATTTTTTTATATCTCCTGCTGCACAACATGATCCTGGTTCCTAAATACCTGCCTATCATCTTCCTTAATCTTGAGTGTCCCTGATATGGATAAGTACTCAGCACAGTTTCGGAGAGGGAGAAGTCCTTACTAGACAGATGTGTCCAATGCAGCATCATGAAATTTTGGCTTTAAGGGAATTTAAGGGAATAACCATGAGTACACCAAAACAAATTATGAAGCTGCAATGAACCGTAGCAGCCAAAGGAAAATAACCGAAATCGCCGAGAAGAAAATAAAATGCGATTAGGTACGATGGGGG
This sequence comes from Delonix regia, assembly GCA_037074485.1. NCBI lineage: Eukaryota > Viridiplantae > Streptophyta > Magnoliopsida > Fabales > Fabaceae > Delonix > Delonix regia. The sequence continues at coordinate 14,899,383 of CM073460.1, forward strand.
GTTCAAACCGAACCACACAGTAATAAGGAAGAACGAAATGTAAGGGGAAGACAGGGAAAACACGAGCTTCGTCACTCTTGTTCAGCATATCATGGCGCCAGATCAAGGAAGAATATCAGTAATTTGTTCTTTTCCATTATTTTGGTTTAGTTCAAATATTAGTAATTTGATGAGATCTTATAGATATAATAATATTAGTACTTAATAAAAGTTTTAGCTAGAGTTTTTAAAAGATGACACTAAATTTTTTTATTATTATATTACTTGTTAATGGAGCACACTGTGATATTTTGCACGCAACAAAGGCTAACTGAATTACTTTTAACTAATAATGTCCATTATTAAATCCTTCCGAGTCGAAACGTTTTCATTGCGTATGGAATTTTTTTCAAATTGATTTTCCATTATAAAATAACTACTTTACTAGTAGCATATGATTCTATGCACGTTTCCCCAAGCCATCGTCACTTTTTTTTCCATTGGGAAAATTCAACGGAAAAGGAAAATGTAAGTCACGTTTGGTATGCGTGAATAAGTTCTTTAGAAATTAAAATGAGAATGAAGAATACAATGGATCTCAATTGAATGGAATTGAGTCATAAAAGCTAAAAGTATATTTTGTCCATACAAGAATGGAATATGTTCTGATATTATATGTTATGTTTGGTATGCATAGAATTTAAAATGAAAAATTGCATAAAATGTCCAAAATAATCATTTTAATTTTATAACAAATCCTTAACCTTAATAGCTAGAAGGTGAAATCAAACTTCTCAAAAAGCCCCCAATCAACAACAACCCTATGAGGAAGTCATGTACAGGAGTCTCTCATCATTGGAGGACAATATTTGTTGTCAACAAATAGTGGCTGGCGATGAAACAATGCGTGTTGCATTAGGGGTGCATATAGAATGGGCCTAGTTTTTAGGCGAACCAAGACTCGGCCAGACTTGGTAAGACCCAATTAGTGCTCTGATAGGGCCGAATCCTCACTTTTTGTTTTTGGCAAATTAAAAAAAATTAATAAAATTGTTTTTTGTTGAAAAAAAAAGTTTAAAAAATAAAGAATTAAAAAGAAATATAATGGAATGAAAAAAATTTAAAATTTGGAATGAGAAATAATTAAAAGTTTAAAAGAATTGATATTTTAAAATTTTATTGTATATAAAATTTAAATTAAATAAAATTAAAAAGTAATACTTGGTTGAGCTGGGTCTTATGTCACCTTGAGACCCAACCTAGCCCGATCAAATATGCAAATTTTTTAAATTTGGCTTGGCCAAATCTGGCTTAATGTGATCAGGCCAGGCCAACTGAGTTTATATTCACCCCTTCCATATGCAAAAAGGATATGGGAAATAAAAGTGGTATTTTAGTCTTTTATTTGTAGTATTTTAGTGAATAGAAAGGCAAATGGACCTTGCATGAGAGAGAACAAAATTGAAATGGGTCTTCTAGGCCTTCAGTTCAAAAATATCACTTCTACTGCATTGTTGGTTGAGTATGAGTATGATTATGACTGTTGTAGAGAGAGACACAAGAGAGTGTGAGAGGAATAACAAGCAAATTAACATTCAGATTTGTATAATGCATATTCCTCTCTTTAAGTTTCTCTAGTTTCTATTGTTATATCTTGTAATGGATGATTTAATCATTTAAGAATCTCTCAAGCATGTAGAGAAGAGAAAGTTTGTAATCTCAATCTAAATATGAAATTGGAACGTGGGTGTTAATTACCTCTAACTATACAAATTGTGATTTAAGCTACATACAATGATAATTAAGCAAGTTTCTCATCTTTCTGAACCTTATTTCTTTTTCTTTTTCTTTTTCTTTTCCCCTACTTCAATTATGCTCAACATGTTATTTAAAGATTCTAAACAAAAGAATCACATACTTGAACAGAAGAGCAGTCAACTAACTTTGCAACATCATCTAGCTTTACCACATCCTAAGATCTTCTAATCTAAACAATGGCATAAGTATACTATAAATATTTAGCCCCAGAATTTAAGACAAATTGATCATTCTTGCATGGGTTTTTCTCTTTATTGAGAAAGTCAAACCTGTAAGAGTTTATGATGAAGGCAATGATCTAGGAATAAACAATGATGATAGAGATGCAACAATCCACATAAAACACATTCTTCTCGTTATCATTTTGCTCTTCGTGAATTATGCAGGCATTGTAGAACTTCTCCATGAGGAAGACTTGAAGCCATTGAGGAACAAGGTGGGATGCAAAAGAAGAATTTGACTTCAAGAATTGATAGAAACGAGTTAAACAAGAAAGAAGATTAATTGTACGATAAAGAAGACAGAAGAAGCAAAATAAAGATATACCCACGATGATTTTCTTTGGGAAATTGAATTGTGTGTCTGTTGGAGTGTGTAAAGAAGAATCTCCCACTTGGATAGCATTAATTAAATTATTAGGTCAATCAACAAATATATAATTAGGAAATAAACATTCAAATAAACACATGGATGTGTGTATATTTATAAACAATACAAAATTTAGAAATGAAACCACACACAAAGGTTACTAAAACGAATATGGAATCAAGTGATATTAATATTTCTATAAATAAGTTTCAATATCTAAATGGAATGGCATACAAAGTAACATTTAAAATATCATATTACAATCCAAAAATCCTTTAAGAACTTAATTCAAACCCCCACTAAACCAAAGTTACATTAAAATTTTCAACAACACCCATATGAGTCACATGATTTTTGAAGACTCCAATGGGTAAGCCTTTGGTTAATGGATCTGCCAACATATGTTCACCAGGAATGTGAAGCAAACAAGTCTAAGATTCAACAATCTTTTCTCTGAAAAATAGGAACTTAAAATCAAAATGTTTAGTGCGACTAGAGTTCCTATGATTATGAGAAAAACTAACAGCAAACGAACTATCACAGTATATGGTTAGAGGTCATGAAATATAATCAACTAAATGCATGCTAGATATCAGTTTCCTTAACCATATGGCCTGGCGAGTAGCCTCATAACAAACGATATACTTTGCCTCTATAGTTGAGGTAGCTGTTACTGATTGCTTACAACTTTTCCATTAGACAACTCCTCTTGATATCATAAAGATGTATCCAAAAGTGGATCTACGATCATCCACACAAGATGCATAGTCTGAATCTTAATAACTCACAATTTCAAGTGGTTCAAATCCCCTAAAAGTAAGCATATGATGTTTTGTACTTCATAGGTACCTCATAACTTTCTTCGTAACCCTCAAATGATCAAGACCAGGATTACTTAAGTATCTACCAAGTACACTGACAGTAAAAGCAATATCAGGTCGCATACATACTTGAGCGTACATAAGGCTACCAACAGCAGATGCATATAGAATCTTATTCATTTCAATCTTTGAATCATCATCTTTGGGACAAGATGATTTGAACAACCTCTCACCCTTCTGTACAGGTGCAGCACAAGGAGCACAAGCATGCATGTTAAGTTTCTTCAGGACTCAATCTAAATAGGTTGCCTGAGATAAACCAAGAGTGTCATGAGATCTTTCACAGTGAATTTGAATTCCCAAGAAAAAAAAGGCTTCACCAAGATCTTTCATGTCAAAGTGGCATGACAAAACATGTTTGATCTCATTTAACATAGTCACTGAGTTACCAGCCAATAGTATGTCTTAACATACAGTACGAGTATTATGAAGTTGTCTTTGTCAAATTTCTAATAGATACATTGATTAGCAATATTCTCTGTGAAACCAAGTGAAGTGATTATCTGATCAAACTTTAAATACCACTGTCTTGAAGCTTGTTTAAGCTCATAGATGGATCTATTCAATTTGCACATTAAGTGCTCTTTCCCTACTTCAGTAAATGCATCAGGTTGTGTCATATAAACATCTTCAAGTAAATCACTGTTTAAGAATGTTGTTTTAACATCCATACGATAAAGTTCAAGATCCAACTGTGCAATAAGAGTCATTACAACTCTGAAGGCATCTTTAATAAACACCGGTGAGAAAATTTCCATATAATCGATCCCTTCCTTCTGATTATAGCCTTTAGCTACAAGTTTGGCTTTAAATCTTTCAATTTCACCATTGGTCCCTCTCTCAATCTTAAAGACCCATTTGCAACTAACAGGTTTGCAACCATCAAGTAACTTAGTCAATTCCCATACATGATTACGAGACATAGAGGACATCTCATCATTCATAGCCTCCAACCACTCAGATGAATGAGAACTTGACACAGCCTCATCATAAGAAATTGGATTTGTGCCATCAACAATGTCTGACTCAAATTCCTATAAGTACACTATGTAATCATCTAAAATTGTAGGTCTATAAGTCTTCTGTGATCATCTCAAATTAACAACTGGTTCTCCTACATCAGTTGTAGGAGTTTCTACAATAGGATCAATTGGATTGTCAACAAGAGTGTCATCTCTAATATCATGATCCACAAGTAGAGATGACAAAGATAGTATAGGTAAGATGGTATCCACACAATGTAGGTTGATTACTTTAGGAACACCAGTCCTACTGTCCAAGTCATCTTCAAAATAGAATGCTCTATCAAATTCAATAACCCTAGTAGTATGACTAGGATAATAAAATATGCATCCTCTAGATCCTAAAGAATACACAATGAAGAATCTACTAACAGTTCTAGAATCAAGTTTCTTGAGCTGCGAATTATAAGGTCTTACCTCTGCTTTACAACCCCATACACAAAAGTGCCTCAGACTAGACTTCATATTAATGAAAAGTTCATATGGTGTCTTTTCAACTAATTTACTTGGAACTTGATTTAGAATATAAGCTGTTGTCTTAAGGGCATCACCCTACGGAAACTCTAGTAATGAAAAATAACTGATCATGCTTCTGATCATGTCCATCAAGGTGCGATTACGCCTACCAGCAACTCCATTTTGTTGTGGAGTGTCAAACATAGTATATTAGGCTTCAATTCCTTACTCCTGTAAAAATAGAGTAAAAGATCCAGGGTTTTTGCCTATTTCAATATACCTCCTATAATATTCACCACATTTTTCTAATCTTACACTTTTGATTGTCTTCCTAGATTTTAATTCAACAGCAACCTTAAATGCCTTAAAGGCATCCAATGAGTCAAATTTATCATGTAACAAATCATTCCATCTGAATCTAGAATAGTCATCAATAAAGGCTATAAAGTGTTTGTAATTATGAATAGCAGCAGGAGTAATTAGTCCATTAATATCTGTGTGGATAAATTCCATAATAGTCTCAAATCTATTTGCCCCTTTCCTTCTAGCTCTAACAAGAAGTTTTCCCTTAATGAAATCAACACATGATTCAAAATCAGATTATTTAAGTCATGTAATATTCCCTGTTTAATTATTTTTTCTAATCTCTTTTTGGAGATATGACCCAAACGCCGATGCCATAACATGGAAGAGTTCTTATCAATTCTTTGGCATTTGCGTCTAATAACAACATTAATAGATACCATAGAGGTAGAATCTAAACTAACATTTGCATTCAAGCAATATAAATCATTCATTAAGCTAGTAGTTTCAACAATGACTGAATTAAAGAAAACATCAATTCTACTATTTCCTTGCCAAAAGGAATATCTATGTTTGTTTAATACAAAACTAGAAACCAAATTCCTCCTTGAAGAAGGTACATAGACAGCATCATATAAAGTTAAACTGTGTCTAGAATACAAGTTCAAAACTATAGTTCCTATGCAATCCATTGCAGTTGAACTTCCTTCCACTCTCAGAATGGTCTTTTCCCTATCATTTGGGCTCCTCCTATCTTTGACCCCCTGCAAGGAATTAGTTACATGAATAGCTGCTTCATAATCCAACCACCAAGTGTCCATAAAGGTTTCAAAACTATTGGATTCAAGACTAACTAGAGCTAATGGGGCATTTTAAGAAAGATACCTTCTTTCTCACGCTTGTGCTTTAGCTTGAGGCAATATGAAATCTTATGGCCAAACTTCTTACAGTAATGACATTCACCCTTAAATGTCTTTTTTCTCTTACTCTTATTCTTCTTATTGTTCTTTTTTAGCTCAAAGAACCTTTTTACCATCAGTCTTGCCCTTATGCTAATTTACCTTAATCTTCTCATTTCCAGCCTTGCTTAATGAACCATGAGAGATATAGTTCACTGAATGACCACGTGAACTTGTTTTCTTTAATGACTCATCCTCTTGAGTCACAATGTATATCATCTGATCAACTATCCATTCAGCTTCTGGAGAGTTGTAGGTGGTTTTAAGAACCCCATATTCAGCTGGAAAACTACTATAAGACTCTATAAACGAGGTAACTCTCACCCAAGTCTACAATTAGATACTTCATCTTGTTAAAGTAATTTACCAGTTTCATTGTATGTTCATGTACACCAGACACTCTGTCATAATGAGTATTATCTAGTAAAGAAAGATAGTATGCCTTCTGTGTCTTATTAAACTTCTTGAACTTCTCACTAATAGCCTAAAGGTATTCAATAACAATGTCCTTCTCAAGAATACTCAGTCTAATTATCTTCTCAATGGTGTACTTCATAACTATCAAACAGATTCTATTAGACTCATACCATTACTTGTGATAAGTTTTGTTAGCAGCAATAGACTCAACAGTAAGATCTGCTGGCTTTGGTTCTCTCATGGCCAAATCTTCTTTAAAGATAATCAGGTACATGTCAAGGGACTCATACCAGTCATCAAAGTTAGTCCCATTCAAAGTTTTCACCATAGACATGTGCTGGAACATAGAAGTTGATGCAACAAAATTAGGAAACATTAATTATGTCTCAAAAACATAATTATAAAACAAGGTTTCCTTCACAAAATTCAACTTATACAACTGTATCACAAGATATTCATTATAATCCCACTCAAAAGTTCTGGACTACAACAAATCAAGAAAGGAAAACACATGTACCATAGATTTGACCACAAAGAGAAATAACAAAAAAAATTCATCCATGGTTTCCATATTGATAGGATATAAGTAACTATGAAAGCATCAGTTAAAAACAATATTGCTAACCAGTCGTAAATATATCTATTTCACAAAATTATATTAACAATGTCACACCAATAAGGTATGTCCATTGTCAACATAATATATACATACACTCTCTCTTATAGACTTATAATATTCTGACTTAACCTTGATTATGGCAGTTAAATTGTTCTTAAATATAGGGAATGAAATGGCAAACACATTATATGTTGTTTATAAAAGATACACCATCATGATTGAGCCCACGATAGGCGAGCACACAATCAATAAGTGCATGTGACCTAGAGTCATAACAAATTCCATACACAGTTTATTCTTTAAGGCATGTGCTTAAATTAGGAATAAAATCTAACAAATAATACAAAGAAATTAATTACAATTTATTCACACATAATCAGGAAGAGTGAACTAAATATGTTGTTCCTCACTATACTAGTCTATACAAAAATTTTCTCAGATCAAATACCTCAGCTACATACTATTTTAAGGCCCTAAATCTTTAAGAAATTAAAAAAGAAAAAAAAACCTATTTCTATGGCTTAAAAAATTTTGAAAAAATCACCATAATTTAGAACAGGGCGAGTGAAGGCAAACTGTGAAATTTTAAGGTTCGTCTGACCGGTGCATGAGCATCACATGCTAACGCTGTGCTTGGGCCTTGCCCACGCACATCGTCTTCAACCTCTAACAAGTTGAATTGATCCACCAGATGATCTGACAACTTGAATTCCGACCCGACTTTTTTTAGCGATTCAGGCTTTGAAAATGGGATCAAATTGATTGTCATTTCATGATCTATAAATCCCCTATGGTGATTTTGAATAATTCCTTTCCATTTGTGTGTGTGTGGTTTTTTTTTTGGGAAGTTTGATGTTTTCACCAATGAGTTCAGTTCGAACTCAGGGAAGAAGCTTCCGACGCTAGTGACATGAAACATTGATGGGTTGCCAGTGATGGTATTCGTCAGCGACAGTGACCAGGAAGGGAAGTAACAAAAAACCAGAAAGAAAAAAAAATATTCCGATGGCTTAATGCTGATGAAAAATTTTAGAATAAAAAAAATTTAAAAATCTTTTTTATAACTTATGGAAGATCTAATACCAATTGAAACAAATCATGTAATAATTATGGATAATACATGAATACAAAATAGGGAGAATTTAGTTTATTAAGGTCTAAGCTGATGAAGACAACATAATTGTGAGATGTGTTTTGCCATATGAGAATAACTTCAACCCCCAATACCTAAAAGAGACCTCAGAGTATTAAACGGCTAAAGAGAGTTATCATCTTAGTTATCTCTGAAATTAGGGCATCACAATATAATTTATAAGGTTTTATTTTAATAATAATAATTAATATTATTATTAAAATAAAATCCTCATAAATCCTTTAAAATAATTTCCTATTTCATTATTTAGAGAAAAGAAAACCCATTAAATCTCTCTGGGTAACAGACTCATAATTAGTAATCTGATGGAATAATTACTAATACTCTTAGACTGTAGGTTGGGTCTCTGTCTAGTAAGCTTTTAAATAATCGAACTCATCACCAATTATCCATAATGAATATCAACTCAGTCCATTATTAGTTTATAAATTATAATATCAATTGTCTAATTAGTTATAACAAGAGATTAATCTAATAGCATAATTAATGTTAATTTATATAATATAAAAAAATATTCTAACATATCGGTGATTATGAAGAGAAGCCAAGATCACTGACAAAAAAGAGAAGAAATTAAAGAAGTGGGATATTTTAGAGAGAGAGAGAGAGTGAAGAGTGGAAGTGATTATAAAAGGAAATGGCTCGCAGCTGATGATGATACAAAGATTAATGATACAGTGTATCATTCAAATCCAATATCCAAAGGATAGTCCGTCGCATTTTATTTTTTGCCAGAAATAGTACGTGGCATTAATAACAAACGGATATATGTAATTTTTGTCTTGAACTCAAGCAAATAAAAGATGATTCCTTGAATTATATCTTTGTAATAGAAACTTATCACCACTAGTATTCACTTCGCAATAAGACAAATCACAATTACCGATTGTTAATTAAGTCGACGACTATCGATATATATATATATCAATTAAGTCATAATATTACAACAAAATAAAGCAGAGAAAAGTATCAAATTAGTCCCTCACTTTTAAACTTTATGACATTTTGGTCTCTCACAAATAATTATGACAAATTAATACTCAAAAATTCTATTTTATACAAAATTAATACCTCCTTTATTGTAGCAAAGGAACCAATTTTGTATAAATTTAAATTTATGATGGATTAATTTATTACAATTATTTTGTGAAAAACCAAATTGTTCCAAAATACAAAAGTGATAGACCAATTTTGTATTCTTCTCATAATTCAACCTGCAATAGCCAAATTCCTTTTGCAAAGAGGAGAGGAAGAGAGCTCTTCAACTCTTTCTCAAACTATAATTTTTTATCAAAATTATCAATAAAATCAACTCTCTCTCCTTTTTCATTACTTAATTAGCAATAGGAACTTTACTAACTTGACTTGGGTTGCAACTTATAGTCTTAATCTAGTAAACTTGTGAGTAATTTAACTTATTATAAATTATCCGCAAATGACATTTAAACTAGTAATTACACTACTAATTATATTAGTATTAATTCACATTAAAATAATTAAAATTATACCAAAAATATGCCACATGGATAGTTTTAATCAATCATTTGAGCAATCAATTGAAATACTGAATTTCAAAAAACATAGAGCAATTACTAACTTGAGAAACGAAACAACACAAAAGCCTTAAATATGATAAAGTTTGAGTGTTTAAAGGATTGTTTGAGTACTTTATGTTTAGAGTTACTTATTTGATGTAAATGTTTAGATTTTGATAGGTATATATTATTGCAATTAATATTATTTGGTCTTTATTTGTTTTAACTCACTCAGTGAATTGAGTAAAGATTTCCAACCCATTTATTATAGTGGATTAAACATATGAGAACAATTTAACACACAGCATACAACAAAAACCAATAAATATAAATTGAATTGGCCCACTTTTACACCTATAAGAAATTAACAAGAAATTCAATATACTAACAATACTACATGCTCAAAAGCTAGTATGCGATTGCAGGTTCAATATAATGATCCACAAATCATTCCACTAAAAATTGGAGTCAACTATGCTGATTAATTGAAATAACTAAGCAAAAAATAAAGAAATAAATCATGACATTTAAGGAACCGCCAGACACAAATTAAATAATGTTAAAAGTATAAATTTAACAAAGAAAAAAAATAAGCGTAGGCCGAGAACATTATTCCTCTAATTCACTCAAACTGTTGCTGCCTACGTGCATTACGAATATGCCTAACTCTGCACAATCTCCTCACGTGATTCATACATTCTATAGCAGCAATCTTCTCCACCTGTCGTCTTCTCATCACTTTTAATACTCTTGCAAAATTATTCTTCAGTCTTACTTTATAAGTCCCCGAATCTGATGAATTATTGGAGTAACCCTTCAATGTTGCTATATTATTCAGGGATTCTAACACACCAGAGAAGTCATAAAAACCTGTTTCAAATTTCAATACCAAAACATATATAAATACATACATTGTAATTTGCATTGAAAATCTAGAAATACTAGACAGTCAATTTTTCTCTCATTGAATAAAAGAAAAAGATTGAAACTTTTGGGCGAAAGAAAAGCCAAAAGCCTTGGGATGCAATAGAACAAATAAAATTTTCAGTTTCCAAATTCTCATATTAACATGCTGACAGAAGGTTGTTAAACTCACAAATTTAAATAAACTCATAAGAGAGAGGTAAACTCATAACTTAAATTCATAAGAGTTGGCTCGATTAATAAATAGTAATCAAAATATGTAATTTTATAGTTTAAATACTATATACATTAAAAAATTATTTAAATGTAATTCAAATTATATTTAATTAAACAAAATTTATTCATATTTTATAATTTGTAATATTCAACATGAATATTTTAAGATGGTCATACATAAATAATTTTCAATATAACTAATTAAATAATAGTTATTTTATTTTATTTTATAAGTACATATTAAATGTAATTTTATTATTTTTTATGCATATTCAAACTTATAAAAAATAAATTGTAAAGGCTTTATAGAAAAGAAGTTATCTATAGTTTAAATTATTATATTGCTAACTTTATACGTTAGTTGACATGTTAAACTTATAAACTCGATAGACTTGGTAAATCAACTCGCAAGTTTACCCGAGTTTGTACTTAGTCTGAATTAACAATAAGTTGACTCGTTTTCTTTATATATAATCATAAGCTCGTAAACTAGAATAATAAACTCACGAATTTGACAACTATAACTGACACATTTATGTAACAGTTAATTTAGTGTACTATTTCTAATAAATTCATTAAGAAAGAAGAGTGAAAATTATTAAAGGAATAATTTTATTAAGATTGGGACATCAAATCATAAGTGCATCAGGACTAAACATTTTCTGAGACTAGTTTTGATTAGTGTTGAATTTATGATAAACTATTTTGGCACTATAGATTTCTGGATGTTCAAATTATACCAAGACAAAAAAATAGGGACAAATACAGTACTGTTATCTTTTATCATATATGTGAGATAATTGAACTTCATCTTCTATTAATTTTTTTTTTACTAGCATGGTCATTCATATTCATAGTATACTAATAGTTATATGAACAAAATTTAATACAATACTATCAGAATTTAAAGAACAGGTTAATCATATGTAACCTCAATCCACTTACAAATGTTAAACTATGAAAACTAAATTAAAATTTGAATAAAATTACATGAACCGAAAGTTTGATTAAAAAAGAAAACTGACACGCTTCAAGAGATCGATAAAGGGCTAACCTTTAGAGGGAGGATTGTGAGCATGATTAGGCTCCACAAGAGGCAAAGGGAGTGAAACAGTGGAAGAGCTGCGTTGCTTCATGGAGGAATCTGGAGATACGACGCAAGCATCCAGTGCCTTCGACAGATCTGCGAAATCGAAAAGGGAAGAAGATTTGGTGTCGCTGTGAAGAATTTTGCGATTCACTGAAAGTTTCTTTGATTTTGGCTTCATCCTCGATCCAACACCAGGAATTTGCTGCACAAAACTCAGATCTTATGGTTTTGGAGCCTGTTAGGGTTTCTGGTATTTAAATCTATTTCAACTGACTTTTCGTCCATGCATTTATAGGAAATCTTTTTTTCTTTTTCTTATTTTGTTTTATATATATATAACTTTAATTTGCTTAATATTAATGAGTATATAGTTCAAAATTTAGTTCTGATACGGATAGCGCAGCGATATAACTCAAAAAATATTTTTTAAAAAGAAACTTAAATCAGTGACGAAACTTTATGGTTCAATCCGAATATAACTAAGTTATTCTATTTTGAAAGAACTTAAATTAATGACTCAACTTTATGGATCAACAAATTATTTTAGGAAAAAACTTACATAAAGTCCCTTGTATTTTTGTTATATTGTTTTTCAATTATAACATAACAAGTATTTAGTTGTCCAATAATATATTGCAGATAATTGTTTTAATTTTAAATTAAATTATACATTATTATTAGTTAATTCAACACTTGTCATATTCTAATTAGATACAGTATAGTAAAGATATAAGGCACATATAAGTTAAGTCCATTATTTTATATGTATGTGTATTTTGCAAGAGAAATAAGATAAGTAAATTTTGCACGGGGAGATTACATTTAAGGTATTTATAATTTTATTTAATTTTTAATTTGGTTTTTATAATTTAAAATTGTAATTAAGTTTTTAGAGTTTAAATAATTTTTTATTGAATCTTTAGAAATATTTTGTCATATATTGTGAGCTTTTAATTATTTATTTTAATCTTTTAAATTAAAATAAATCATACATATTAAAAAAATTAAAACAATTTATCCATTAGCAAAGTTTTAACATTAACAATTAAATTAAAATATTTGTAAAGTGTAAGAATCTAATTAAAAATTCTTAATATATAGAGACCAAATAATAAATTAAAAAAAAAAACTCTAAAGACTAAAAATATAATTTTGGTCATTTTACAATTAAACACACGAATGATTATCTAGATTTTGAAAAATAAAAATCAAACGAATGGGAAGTATTGAGACTAAGGAGCATAAACAATTAGCTACTTAAAAAAAAAAAAAAGTGACAGCTTTATCAACTAGATTCCGAATGATTCATTACAATTTAATTTATAATTTTATCGTCTTTTGGGAAATCTAGCTAAAACTTCTACTAAATACTATTGTTATTGTAGTCACTTTATCCAAGCTAATCATATATTCAAATTAAGCAAAAAATAATGAAAATGAATAAATAGAGCGAGACTAAAGAGTTGAGTATGTTAATGAAAATTCTCTAAAATTATAGTCTAATGCGACATGTCAATTATAATATGATTACTATTTTAACTTGAATTTAATGCTCATTAATTAGTTTAAGCCTCTAATTTTTCATTATAAGAATATGTAGATCATTTATATGTTCTATTGTTTTAATTTAATTCCCCATATTTCAATAAGAATCCAATTACAAAAATGTATTATATACTACTAACTACAACTCTGCTAGTCCAATAGGTATATATCTATCCTAAAAGTAAATTTAGTTAATTCAAACACTTCATTAATATTAATCAAGTGATAATTTAAATGTTCTATGACTAAATTTGAGCTCTCCTTTCAAGAATCCTCAAATTCTTAAGAGAAACCCTAATTGGTGGCCAATGAGCAAAGGAACTATGAGAATTAAACTAAACAAACTCATTGTCAACAAAGTTCAAGAAGGAAAGTAAAGAATATCATCATTTTACATGCCAAATAATCATAATCTTAGGAAAAAAAACACTCAACCTAGCATCTTGGTGGATATAATTAAGACCAATTTAGAAAACATGGTAAAGATGATGAGTGAAGGGAAGAAAATTGTATTCTCATCACTTAATAATTTCCCTTAGTGAAATTTTCGCTTGGAATGCCTTCATCCAAGCTCTATGTTGCATTTCAATGAACTCTCCTTATGCTTCTCTTCTCTCCTTCTTCCTTGAAAACACTACTAAAAACCGCAACCTAAAACACTTTTCTACAATCAAGGAAACAGTAGCAAAAGGGTGCACAGATTGCTAAAATTTCTAGCTTTAGCTACTATTTAAACCACGGCTAAAACAAAGTATGATTAGCTATGGACCTACAATCAATATCTACATGCTTTAAAGGTCTGAAATTTAATAATCTTATTTTATCAATGGTTATTAAGGAAGTGGTTGAAATCATTTCTAATTTAACTTTTTTAAAATAATTAATTTATATACTTCCAACTTGTTATGCTTAATTTCAATAAATAAACTCAGCCAAATCTATCCGAAAATTACATGACACTGATAGACTATGTAGTCATTGTCATTACATGCACGGTGATAAGCATGACATTAACATAATCAAGCAAATTCTTATAAAGTCTTACATTCAATTATAACATCTAGAATATAGTCCTAATTAAGATTGGTAGTTTAACGAACTTTGTAAAATCTACTCATGTTTTGGGTCAGATAGGAGTAAGGAGAAGTTTACTTGTCTACTTGCTCAATTAAATGGTTTTAATTAAATATATAAAAAATATAAGTCATAAATATCATTGAACATATAAATATGAACTATTATGGATAGATTTTGATCATTATCAGTAATGTCTAAAATGCTGCAAATTCAAGGCAGTTAATGTGTCTAAATGAAGAGATTCACCATTGCATCAAGCTTAGATTCAAAGTGGGTGACTTTGGGCTTTGTTTGGTTGTTGTTTTTAAAGACAATTTTCAGTTTTTAAAAATAAAAGAACATAAAAAACTTGTTTGTTAATGTGTTTTTTATCAATTGTTCTAAAAACTAAAAACACATAAAAGTGGTTTTAAGAATAAAAAAACAAGAATAATTTTCAGATGTTTTCCCTTGTTTCACAAAATTATTTTTATTAATGGCAAAATTGTAATTTTGTGAAAGGGGAATCTAGGTAGGGTTGTAGGTTGGGTTTAAATGAGATTTGGGAGCCAACTCAACTGATGACTAATTGGCTAGACTAGGTCACCTCTTTTATTTTTAAATGACATTTTGCAAGGAAAAATAAGTTTTTAAAGAAAAATATTAAAAATTAATATTTTAAAAAACACAAAGTTAGGTTTTGAGTGATTAAAATGTACATGCGCACTCACACACACAAACCTATTAGACCTTATCATAATTTAAAAAGTCTGTCTAAGCTGGTAAGTCCAACCTAAAAAAATAAAGCTAAAAAAACTCAATTAGAATAGCACATTTGTAAAACAAGCAAGGCTTGGGCTTTCTTTAACGCCCAACCTAAGCCCTAAAAGCCCAAATCAATATTTTTTTTTCATAAGGAAAAAACTTATCATTTAAAATAAACTCAGTGTAATATGACATCTTGATAAAGAAATAAAAACTAATACTCCTTGTCCAAAGGATTTATGCAAATATAACAAATTATTTGTATTTATAACTGGCCTATATATAAGTTTACAAGTAATAATAACAATTAGTTATGTTATCTATCTCAAGTCCTAAGTAGCAAATAAACTTGATCATGATTTTAAAAAGTCTGCTTAGCCTAATGGGTCTAGCATAAAACATATGGATAAAAGTCTGAATAAAAAAATCTGATTAAAAAACGAGCCAGGCTTTTTTGTAAGACGCAAATTCAAGCCCAAATTTTAAAAGTCTGGCCTGATAATCAGGTCTACTACCTGTGTACCAAATGCATCGACACTCATAACTACAAATACATATGTAATGAATTTTTTCACATTCACCCATATACTCATGCACATATGCATATATACTTGTAGTACCTGTGGACTTTAGACTTTAAATTAAATTATCTTATAGGACAAGAAAGAAATTTCCCTTGTGCCTTGGTAGGGAAAAATGAAAGGAAGATGATAGATTAAGAATACAAATTAAATTAATTAAAGAGAAAATAATAATAAGAGTTAAGAGTGAGTGAAATGTAAAATTGGTATGATTGAAATTTAAAATTGAGGTTGGCATAGCTAATCATGCATAGCTTAAACATCCCTAGGGTAGCAAGTTTGAATCCTAGAGGTTTACCTTCAACAAAATGCTACTCTACTTTTTTTCAGTGACACATGTTTCCCTCAAGCAAATTACATAACTAGCCCTACCATCTTTTATTTTTTTCTATTGCCTTCTTCTCTCTCACATACGCTATTCCCCAAGTAAGGAGGAAACTTCATTCTTCACCTTCCTTGAATGATTTTGGTCACCACTCCACATCACCAGTGATTTCTCTTAGGCCATTAATCAAGAAAACATCATGAAATTGGTCCTAATTGCTAATATGATCTCTAAATGCATTCTAAGGAATCCTATTCAAAATTTCTACTTGTTCACCATTAATCCATATTCAATGAGGAAGAAAGAGTGGTTTTAGGGATCTAAATAAAGGAGTTAAGCTTGTAAATGTAAATGTAAAATTACTAGAATTTATGGTAAAGTTGGGAATCATTAGAGTATGATTATAAGGAAATATGTTAGTTCTAGAATATATTTCTTGTGTAATAAGACTTCATGTTATACATGAATGTTAAGTATTCAAACTTAAATGGAGAGAGTTCCTTTTAGAAGAGCTTGAAGTAAAGTGGTGATTAGAGGAAGATAGTGAACTTTCAAATTTTAAGTTAAAATATTAACGTTGATGTATAGCGAATTCTTTATGCTATTAGAAATTTATTATTGTAAATTGGTGCTAAACAAATAGGATGCTAATATTAAATTATTATTTAAAATAAGAATTTTCATGCACAGAATAAATTTCATATAGGTATATCGATATATTTAGGAAGAGTAAATGATAGGGTAGTCGGTATATCATAGCAAATGGTGATGTGGTAGAATAATGGACGAATACAAGGAAGATAAGCAGTAGTTTATTGTTCAAATGTCATTGTGATAAGAATGAAAAGTTAGAAATTAGGGAGGAAACTAAAAACCCTTCCTTGGTATGTGTAAGGTGGCGTATATTGGACTTTTGTTGTTGATCATGGGAATTGTTAAGCTTGTAATTAGATCCTACTTATCTTATAGTGATAATATTTATATACAAAACCAAGAATGAGTATAAGTAAATGTTTTGCAATAAGATCAACTTGATTGTTGATCTTAGTGAATTTAGAACCACAAAATCAACTCCTAAGTTATTAATTTAGGTTAGTTAATTAAAGGCCATTAGTGGCGTTTACAGGGAGCAATTTGAATTAAATTACATTGCTTTGGTGCACTATTACGCATATTAATGATGACTTTGTATTTCTCTCTTTAGGGAATATACCTTGAGAGTTCTATAACAAACGTATAAAAGATAGCAAGGAATAGCTAAAATTATTCTATTAACTAGGTGAGCAAAACAATCTTAAGTTTTTTTCATGTTACTGTTATTTTACATCCATTTCTCATTTTAATGAGAAGAGTTCATTTGATATCATTTTATAAAGCTTTCTCTTATAAGTACTATAGTCTTTTTTCCTATGAATAATTGGGATCCTGCATGGGGTTGAATAAATCATGAAGAAAGAATATTGTTTATTGTCTAAATTGACCTAGTATTTGGATATTGAAAATGTGAATATTGAATGTGAAAACCTATGCAAGACAATTTATTTGCCTTAGAGAGGACTAATATAGGACACTAATAGCTAACAATAAATCTATTAACCCATGGTGCACCTTGGAAACACCTAACTAGTAGGGTGATAGGAGATATTAGTCCTGTCTGACAACTATCACAAATGGATGGAGAGATGATAAAGCATGAGCTTAGGACTCATAGCCATTTGGTTAGTCTATCCCTAAGGGTATTGTGCCCCTAACTAATAGTGATTTAGGCTCGAAGGTTGTGTGCCTTCAACCAATAGTTATTTTCCTCGAGAGCAGTGTACCCTCGATAGATAATGATAACCTATAGGCTGGGAGCTCATGATTGATGTTTTATGGCCATAATAGTCCTTCTTTGCATATAGTTTCAAAGCCAACTTTTTTTCCTTATATTAAAACCAAGTTTTTAAATGTGTTTTAGCACTACTCTTGCACATTTGATACCTTGTAGTATTCCACACTCACAGACATTGTGTTAAAGTCTCAACATATGGTGATCTTTCCTCTAAGTCATGTCCTATAACAGTCCTTTCTTTACTCATGATTTTTAATTGACTTGCTTTCACATTTTTTTGAAAAAAAAACATGAATGACAAGTTAAAACCATCATCTGACTTCCCAAAGCTCATGCATACATTGATTGTTTATGAAACCTCATAGTGTTGCTTTACTTACAGTTATTGTTGTTAAGCTTACACAGGGATAGATTTTATTTCCATCAGGTTCCTTGTTGATCTTTTCGCTTAAATTCTCATCTTACTATTTAATTACATTATTCTATTTTTTTTGGGATGCTACCTATTCACTTTTATTTATTTCAAATAGTCAATTAGAGCAGACCTCAGGAACCAAGGATAAAGCATAGTAATCTTTTGGTAAGCCACGTCTTGTTCCGCGAAGACCCATACCTTTTCCATCTTTTATATGTCTCTCATTAATAGGACCCAGGATATATTGTCATAGATCTATGTTGGATGTATCCAGATGACCACTGACAGGTTTTCCCTACCTTTTTAATTTCTTGTTTTGTTGTAATTGAGAGTTAAGCTTTTTTTACATTATTGTTATAGGTTGATAAATTGACTATAGAAAATTTGAGAGGTTTCAATTTTAAGGGAGATTCTACCAAATTTTCTATAAAACTTAAGGTTAAAACATTAATTGATGACTAAAAAATTACAAGTTTAAGCTAGCAAAAATGTGTTTTCTTCTGTTATCTTTATCAGTCACACTCTAAGTTTTTGGGGTGCAACATATAACATATAATGGTTAACACATATAAATGTCTTAATTATGATGAGCAGTGCATATAATGTCTTAATTTACGTCCATTATCCAGTATTAGAATATTTCTATATTGATATTACATAATAATATTAATAACTAAACACATGAGATTAATGACAGAAAATAAAAATATCCCCCATGCATACATCAAAGTAGTGTAGCATCTTTATCATTACATTTTTAGTACATCCATTATCTGATATAACATAGTAATCACACATAGTTCCTATAGGTACAGTTTATCTAATACATGCCGATACATCCAATAGTAACTACTAGCCCATTTAGAACACAAAAATGGGCTAGTAGTAGTAGTTATATCAGCGCATCTAGACGATCCCTCATCTAAGCAAAAGCTGGACAATGTGAACATCTACATTGACTTCTATATCCTAGTAAATGAATATAGTGAAATGCAAGGTAAACCACTAATGCAGCATAAATTCAACAACATTAAACATCATTATGTAAAATCTCAACTTCCCTGAAAGCATATTAAATATTGAGATACAAATATCCCAATAGTTAACATTATACAATTTATTCATTTTAAAATATTCATATACAATTATAGATTAAGGCATTTCAGATTGTAGACATATTATTATGGTAAAGAGATCAATATAAATAATTACAATTGCATATTAATGAATTATGGATAACATGTCGTCTTCTGAGATAGACAAGAGGATTAATTGGAAGTTTGTTTATTGAATTCTCATTGTATAAGCACTTATACATCCTTGACAATTGTTCTATAGAGTGCATTAATCTCACATGGTTTATCATTGTTTTTTTAGATAAGAAATTATGTCAATACATCCCATTTTGTTGATATGAAGTTTCTTGCCATGGGTCCATTAGATAAAGCAAGGCATTATTTGGGCCATGTAATCTTCTGCTATAGACCTTTCTAGTTTAGCTTTGTTATGTAAATAAGATTTCAATTTCCACAAGAATATAATGCAAAACAAAGAAGTATAAGCCACAAGTGCAAACTAAAGGAGAATTAACAATAATTTTTTTAATATTTTTACCTTTCAATTGGATACATACACTAATATTAGATAGGATCGCCTAGTTTGGCTTCATAAAAAAAGGTTACAACGAACCACAACTTTGAAAATTGAAAGTGGAAATACCATTTACATATGACGTAACGTCACAACTCGATCATAGAACTGGTCAAATTCAGTTACATTTAACACTTTATTGCAAATATGTCTAAAAAATGAACATAAATCAATTAGGATTATAAACACTTACTTGAGAAATGTCCTTCTCAAAGCCAACAATGAGAACATGTAAGTCATGACTTTTCAATCCTCTAAGTTTCTGTTGTTTCAGATTAACACACCTAGATATGTTGTTAGAGTAACCGTCTGGTATAGTGATGTTCTTTAATGTCATAAGAAATATGTATTTATTTGCATTCACGAAGGTGAATAATATAGGAGGATATTTACCATTTTCATTAGGACAAATATTAGACCTAATCCTTATGCCTTATAAGTATTTATATGCATTTAAGTGGTCTTTCAATCTTCCACCTTCATTTAATAACGTAAACATAACATTACACATTTTTTTCAATATGCATAACATCAAGATTGTCTTGTAGTTAGTTGGTTGCCTAGTATGGAAGTTGAAAAAATATACTCTTTTTCGCCATTGTTGAGTTTCCATCTCAAACTCGCTAGCTCACCACAGTCTAACCCTATAATTTAACTTCTACATCTTTCTCAAAGACAATACTAACATTCTAAACTAGTCTTAAAATTTCCTTGCCACTTATCGACCTAGGCAAATTTCTTTTCTTTATTGTTCCATCAAATCGACTTCGAGCCAAACTAAATTTATACCCCATATTCTGAATGAGTCAATGACCCATACTTTTTATTATAAGGAAGAAGTATCGGTGTTAAGTCAAAATTACATGATAAACATGTTAACTCAATATGTGTATTCCATTTAGTTAATGTTCCAAGCCCTAAAAAGTCATCAATTGTCCACATTAGAGCTACATGCATATTGAACACTTCATTGCTATAAGAATCAAAAGTTTTAACAACAACATTCCACAACTCTTTTAACTCATCCTCTAATGGTTGAAAATAGATATCTATATCGTTTCCCGATACTTGCTTCCATAGTATAACCATTGATAGGTAAAAGAACTCTATTCCATACACATCCTTGGTGGAAGATGGTAGGGCATAAGTATTACTATAACTAGTGCTTAAGTTGCCAAATTGATTGAACTTATCAGTAAACAACCTAAGATGTACATTCCAAGGATTTAAAGTAAATTGAGGATGCATTGTCAGATTTCTTCCATGCTTTAAAGTCTTTTGAATGCCTTAACATGTCATCATCACTCTTTTTCACCACATGCCACCGTATGTGCATAACTGTCTTGGAGGACATAAACAACTCTGTAACCTTAACTCTAGTGGAAAGTACCGTAAAACATTGGTAGGTAGTTTCTTCATCTTTTAACTACCATTTGAAGAACCCTTACCCTTCAGTTTTTGTCTAGATGTATTACATATTTTGCTTTACATCCCCTTCCAAGTATAATATGCAATGATTAGAACATGCATGAAATTTAGTATAGTGGAGTATGGATTTATTGATTTTTTTCCTTTATAGAAAGATGATGGAAACTTAGCTTGTTTAAAGGCATCTGCCAATAACTATAATATCATTTATATTTCCATGTCAGTGATTTTTCATATACACTTTATGTGATACAATTTTACGAAGGACAATTTCAAATACTTCTCACACTCTTCATATAAATTTTATTGTTCACATCTAATTAAGTCTAACAAATCTGTGTTATTGGTGATGAGGACATTACTTCATCTTCTTACACACACCAATTACTAAAATTATGCATAAATGCATCATTGACTATGTCATGTATAAGGTCAATAACAATAACCTTTCTAGAACCTCGTGCAGTATTAAAGGGGATTCAACAATAGTTTCCACATCACTTGTCTCTACATATCTAAGCTAAATAGTGTAACCTCCAAGAAATAGTTTGATAATTAAGTGATCATGCACTACTTATCTAGTTTATCATTTGTTAAACTTGCATTAGGACATAAAAGTATAATCATACCCTCAACACTTTGATTAGTAAATGCAAAGTTTAAAAATCTATTCAATCCTTTTATACAACCATATGTGTTTTAGGGCTTCTTAATCGAATACAGATCATGCACAATAGGTTGCTATGCACCAAACACATAGTGATTTGGTACACAACAAATTTTTTAAATTTAGATAAAATTGTACATTGGCCTCTAAAAACTTTAAATTATTTCACTCTATTCCTTGCAATATTATGTTTTAACCCTAGCAAGAATTAACATCAATATAATCTAGTATAGTATTATCATGCAAATATGACACCATCTTGTTAGAGAGTAATTAACAAAAAGGTGTAGAGCTTATAAGTTTAAAGATATTTAATCTTTTTCTAAACATCTTATATCCCAATATTTTTATATTATTTTATTGTAATATTTTTCTAAAAATTTTTTAAAATTTTAACATTATAAACTATTAACTTGTCACACCCCTAAAGCAGATAAATAAGCAACATTAGAAACAAAGGAAGACCCTGATCCTACATGGCTATACTAGACAGAAGATACACCACATATGAGTTTTAAATATCACATCCTTCAACATGATAATGGTTTTCATTAAATTTATATTACTAGTCAATATATAAGGTGTAGGTTTTGTAGAAATTTCAGCATAATCTCCCATGTAAATAGGACCCCTTGATATTTCTACAAAGAACCTAACAGTCTAACCAATCAAAATAATGGAAAGTTTAACTTTCAAATATCATCAAAAGAAATAAAATACACTAAAATAGGGGTGGGATACATAACCTGTGTTCATTAGGATACACATCTAAAGTAAGTAAAAGACTATCCACTAAAAATATATACATTCCCACAAAGAATATAACAACAAAAGGAATTGAGCTTGCCCTCATGAGGTAAAGCGAGGGCCACTAAAAGAAACCAACAATCACTCTTTAACTCCCTTTGATAAGTCAGCAACTTTATTATCTAAGACGACAAAGATTTTCAAGCAGATAGCATCCCAGAATTAGTAACTATTTAATATTTAATAGGACAATTAATATATATATATATATATATATTAAAAATATAATAAAATACATGTGATAGCCATCACACGAGCCTGAAACCTCTACTAACCCTGCTAGCTAGGTATTCCCAACGTCCAACAAGGGCTGACAAAACTATTGTTAGCTTCCAGTATCCTAAACTAGTCATCAAAACCAAAGGAAAGAAAACTAAATCGATGTGTATGGAGTTCCTCAACTATGTAAAAATTAAATGATCCAACAGTCACATATAACTATAGGGTAATATATATAATAACTTTAGCCAGTGCCTAACAATGCCATACATGATATCTTTAATGGAAACGCTAAAGAAAATTCCTTTGATATAACATGTAAAGAGAAATATTGTATGAAAAACAATATCTTAAAGAACTAACAAGAATAGAAGAAAAAAATTTAATACCTAAAGAATTGGGAGCACTATCTGTGCACATGAATGTCATTCCTATAAGGCAACCTAATCTCCCTTAACTCAGGTAGAACTCACTCCACTAAGAAGTCCCTATATAAATAGGAAATGATGATTTAATAAATAATCATTTGGGAAAATTTAAGTCCATCAATCTTCTTATTCACACACCCTTGGTACAACGTAACTTTTGGTAAAAATGCTATAAGAACTTCTTCGATCCACAATTCTTAAATCAAGCTTTAATCTCCACTAACTTAACATCTTAACATAAAATTTCATAGTTTCATCTTAAACTCCTCTAATTACCACCTATATCAAGTTTTTATATGGATACTCACCACCCACAAGGAGTTGGAATCGTATAAATATATCCAAGTAAGAACATATATTCAAATATAAATTTAATTTTCCATTTCAATCATCACTAAGTTTAATTATAATTATTTTCTTAGTACAAATTCCACTCTTAAAATTCTAATAACATAATTAGACAATTATCCTTTCCCATTAGGTTCTTCCAACAGAATTTATCTTCATATCTGCCCTTCCATAATCATTAACATCTAAGGAAAAATGAGAAAAACATCAATTCACCTTATCTTTCAAAAAGAAAACTTTCAATTGCTCAAATGACTTCTCTTCTTATGTGCATTGAAGCCTAAACTCTAAAAAATTTTAAATTGATCCTCAGGAACCCTAATCATGATGCAAATTGGGAATTTCCAAAATTAACTTAGAAATCTTCATGAAGTCTTCAAATTGAGATAAGAAAGGGACGAAGATTCCATTAGGAGTAAAATGCACATATCAATTTCAGAAACCGCTCACTAATTTATGCCAAATTTGAATAGAAATTTGAATTCTACTCTTCTTTAAACCCTAACACACCTACGAGGAAAATTAGCAAATATGAATATGATTTTGTGGTGTTTGACACTTGAAATTAAGGGGGAAAGGCTAAAATCATCATAGGGAAGCAAAAGCATTAAGAAATTTAGACAAGTTCCTTACCATTTTGAGCCTAGAACATCGTAGATATAGGATGCACAAACCTCAACAAAAATCATGATGCCATTAAGTGAATGTAGTCAAAATAGGCCAAAGATTGGGTGTTGTCGCTGGCAGCGTGAGGAGTTTCAAAGGAATGGTGGGAAAACACTAGTAAGGGGCTAGGATTTCCACTGTCATGCAAGAGAGAATGATATGTCAAGAAGAAGAATGTAAAGAAAGTTAATTTGGTCATTTCACTCTTATTGTGACATATGTCAGCAAGATAAGAAAATGGAGGTTAAGAAGCTGGAACTCGAACCAGGGCTTGTTAATGAGGGAAAATTAGACTTTACCACCAAGCTAGCCTTCAATCTCAATATAATTCACCACTTGGTCTAAGCTTATACCTTGCTTAAATCATTTTAAACTTGTTGTATATTTATTTCAAAGTTATTTAAGTCACCCTTATTATTTCATTTTATTTCCTAATCAAATGGGTTATAACTAAAACTTATTAATTACCCATTAAAATTATTGGATTACCATTTTCCTTAGTGTTACACAAATATTTTCAATTTCAAGAAATTAAAATCATATATGAAAGAAAATAAATACATTTATCATTATTTTTATTTGAATATTTTTAAGAAAATAATATTTATTAATATATAAAAAAATTTTAAAAATTGTTGTTCAATCCTGTGCTATTAACATAGCAGGGGATCCTCACTCTTCTCAATCTAGGTTTTTTTTTTCCATGTTTTAAATTTGAATATGTTTGACTTTGAATCTTTGAATAAAATTTTGTACTTTACAAGAAGATTTAAACATATGAAATTTTAAGTAATAATGAACCATCATCCTTTACCATAAATTTATTACATTAAGAAACCAATCAAAATATGTCATCACAATAACATACATAATTGTAATACAATTCTCACCAACCATAATATTAGAATGTAATTGATATAATTAAGACTAACACAAGTGAAAATATATAATTCTAAAAATGAATTTAAGCATAATAATATATTTTTTTATTGAATTTACAATAATTTTTACACATTACAATAATATAATTTCCACATAATTCTAAATAGAGAGAACATCTAATTTAAATAAGGCTTTCATATTACAACAAAAACACATAGCAATAAAGCAATGGTTCCATGAAAAATAGCAATATTTATTCAAATAAAGGACTGTTATACAATTTATTTTAACCAAAATTTAAATATGACAAAAAAAATTTATTTAATCCTCTAATAGTTACACTTGAAGCTCTTAACATGAATATAAGATTTTAAAAAATTACACAAATAAATATATGTTTGAATACAAAAATAATAAGACTCACCTTGAAGACAAACGATGGCTACACAGCAAGTGGATGACAACTAGCAGCTGGGGTTCGGCTAGTTAGGTGGGTGGCATGGACCGACGACAAATGACAGTAAGTGGTTGTTTCCTTCTTCCTCTCCTCTTTTTCCCACTTGTGATTTTTGCATTAAAAAATGTTTCTTTAACACAATGCACATGTCATGTCAAGTAGGGGGATTAAGTTTTTTTAAAGTGGCATTCCTTATGATTAGATATTAACCACAGGGAAATGGCTATGGTTAGCTATGAATTACAAGTAAATACTTACTTGTAGTTCATAGCTAATTGCAAATAACTGTAGGTTTTCCCCCACAATGTGATACTGGGAATTCCCTGTGGTAAGGATAGTGAAGTCACTGCAATTTACTAAACACAACAAATTAATTGCAGTTAGTAGCCTAATCACAAGGAAAGACGAAGTTTACCTGTGTTTTGTTAACTACAGGTGAACGCAAGTTTTTGGGTAGTGAAAACCCCGCTTTTCACTCTTTAAAGGGTCCTAAAAAGTCCAATTATGAAGTTGTCTAAAGTAAGTTTTTGTCTTAATGCCTAGGCTTCAGAAAATATAAAAAAAGACAAATATGGGTAATTCTAGTGCCTAGGCTTCAAGTTTCAAGGGTTTGTACTAGTATGGTGCCTAGGCTTCACAAGCTAAGGCCTAGGCTCCAGGTCTCTAGAATGTGTATGGAATGAAGCATTTTTATAAGGTCTTGGGTCCAAAACCTTAAGGTCTAGGCATCACAAACTTGTTCCAATGCACTTTCGTGCTTTTCAAGACCTGACCAACATAAAAATTACCATAACCAACTCTAATTTACTAAGATATAAACATGTGAATCATTAAATTAACACTAAAATAACTCAAACAACCATAAATCCAAACTTTCAAAAGTAAATTTGTTAAACTAACAAATATAACTCAAAATTAAACTAAAACTAACAAAATTACACAATAATAAAGCATGAAAATGACTTGAATAAATCTATTTCATAGAGTTATCAAATATTTTAAAAATTCCTATCACTTAAAATACATGCCTAACTCTAACAAATAAGATCTCCTAATATTTGGGAACTAATGGCAAATTCTATTTTAATTGGTTTTTATTTTTTATTTATGTTCATTTATATTTTAAAATTAATTTAATAATTACTTATATCTACTAATAAATTACCAATGTTCAACTCTTAAGCCCTATTTGGTTACTAAAATTATTAGGGTAGATGAAATAAGATTGGAAAAGAGAAAAATAATCAAAAAGAATTTTAGAAGTTATACATTTGTTTGGTACGGTATGGCAAGGAATGGGAATGATACTACACTAAATTGTTTGGTAAAAACAATAGTAATGGAATGGAATGCAAAACACTCAAAAGGACCATAATACCTTAAGAAAAAGAAAAACATTTGCCAAACACAATGGGTTAACCTTACAAACATCTAGCATGTAATCGCAAGGCTAGTTTCAAATTGTCTCTGGGTTAAGGTTCGCATGGGTTGTTTGTGGCAGATATCAGCATCTTATAATGGATGTTAACTTGCTCATGTGCGATTCATCCCAAAGCTCTAATACAAATGATAAGTTTTAGGTACTTATTTGTCTACGGAATTAGATCTTTAGATTTTGACTATCCTATACAGTTTAGATTGAAGTCACTAATGGGCTATATCTGCTTGTTCATCATAAAGTTACCAAGAGTCCTTTCAAAAGTTCTTGTTATATGCTTCTGTCTCTGTTTAAGCTAAGTTTAAAAAATGAATCCATTACTATTACAACACATATTGTATGCATATTGAGCTCTTAATAACATGACTATATACAATCATTGTGATATGGAACCTTAAGATTATAAAGAACATGAAACTCCTAGAACACACTCTTTGGCAAGAAATGAAATGGAATGGACCCCTAACCTATTGAACCCCCAAATGATATATGCAAATGGAAACGCAAATGATAGGTTAATTAGAAACAAGAATAAATTCACCTCAAGAGATCATCTTGCTAAGAATTTGACACGGAACCCCAAGGTTATGAAGAACCTAAAACTCCTAAAACACACACTACGGCAAGAACATAAAATGGAATGAACCCCAACCTATTGAACCCCCAAATGACAAATGTAAATGGAAACGCAAATAATAGGTTGATTAGAAATAAGAATAAATTCACCTTAAAATATCACCTTGCTAAGAATTAATTCTTGTTGCAATAGAAGAAGACAACTTATCCTCTCCTAGAGAACTCTGGCCAAGCTAAGAAGGAAACTAAAATATTTATTTGATAGAATGAAACTTGATGTCTTACGAGGTTAAGACTCAAGTCTTTTTATAAGCTTCAGACCCCCTGAGAAACCCTAATTTCGAAATGCAACATTGGGCCCCCAATAAGTTAGGTCAAATAATGCTAAAAATAATTTCAAACATTAAAATAAAAGCCTAATATATAACCATATACATCCTAGGCCCAAATTGATTACAATGTGGTCTAAAACGCTTATTTCAGTAGCAATATTTCTAGAGGATATAACCCGAAAGAATTAGGCCTTCATTTGGGTTGGACATGACTCAGATTAATCACTTGGGTCTCATTCTCCAAGCCCAAACCATCCAAGTGGCTTTCTTCTGCATTCTCTAAAAATTTTCCCACATAAATTTGCAGCGATTCCTTAAACTTCTTAGCTCTCAGTCTTGTAATTGGACTTAAAAAAAAATTTAAATCATCATTCAAGCCATAATATCTCTTATCATATATGCTCACATCACATTTATAATTCAACAGTTCTAAATAGGTACAACACTTACTATAACAACAAAGAATTTTATCTCACGAATTTATCTTCTTTTCTAAACTAGCACCTAGTTTTTATGTATGTTAAAAAGACTAATAACTTATTATTTTTATCAAAATTTAAAATTTGAATTTTCAATTTAATTGTTATTATTAATTAATAATGCTGCTAGTTTATCCTAAATTGTGAGTCAGTCCATTATCAACACTTTTTTTCTAGGAGAAATGGTACAAAATTTTGTGTGGTTGAACCAATCCTTACAAAAAAAAAAAATTCTCTCTCTCTCTCTCTCTCTTTATCTCAATCTCATTGTTAATTATTGGAAAAGCAATATGAAGAAGGGTCACTTCCTCAACAGAAGCCAACCGTGGCCGAAAACGAAGTATTGGGAGAAAGAGCATAATGGGCCAAAAGAAAAGCAGATAAAGATACTTTATGTGGGAAAGCACTGCCACAAATTGCGTTTCGAAATCGACAACTAGGGTTGGGAGTAGGGACCTATATGAATTTGCCAAATTGGTCATTATGTGACGAAAAATAATTCTACTTTGAATTCGTTTAATTATAGATTTTTCTCTATTTTTAGTTTCAAAATATGAATTACACTTTTAATTTGAATTGGATAACGCTAATCTTTGAACTTATACATCAGAATTTTTTTTCAGTCATGCGTTGTCCTAAAACTTGAAAAATGGTTGAAAAAATCTATCAATATCAATTATGCTAAAAAGTGATATCAAAATAATTATTATAACATAAGTCGAGATAAACTGGATTATTTCAATTTTCTCTTTCTTACATTCTTATTATATTGAAAAGAAACAAATATATATATAATATATGAAATCTATTTTAATTGTAGGTCTCATTTTAAAATTATGAGACTCACTTGAACTATAAATTTATTTATTATATTTTTTTTAACTTAATAGAAATATAATCGAAGAACATTATAAAATTTAAATTTATAGAACTCTTTGAGCCTCACATTATTAACATTCAAATAAACTCTACTTATTATTTATCTATAAGTTGAAAAAAAAAATTGAAAGGTGAGAAGAGAATACAAATTTATTTTGAAATTTATCTTAATTATCAGAAAAAACAAGAGTTGACTTTGCCCCCTCTAAAAATTGAAAATCCGCAGGTCATGATCATCTGTATTTCTAACCAACTGTCGCATAAAAATGGTTGCCACAGCTGTTCCCGTACTATTCTCTCTTATTACCGTTAATCCAAAATATTAAAATAATAATTTGGTAAAGCCAGAAGGAGAGAGCAAGAAAAAGAGCCGAAAGGGAAAATGTCACGACGCTGACCGAACGCCACATACCTTCCTTGGAAGACATCCAAAGCGTATCAGACTCAGAAGCTGAAGTAGAAGCAGAAGCAGCTGTAAAATTCGAGGATTCTTATTCTTCTCTTCGTTTATATCCATTCTGTTCTATACTTCCTTGCTTGCACCGCTTCGAGCTCCAACTTCTGTTTCATCCAGATTATGCCTGAAATGGATGGCTCCTCTACCAAACCCCCCCAAATCTCCGAGATGTTCCAGAAATTCGCCCTCGCTTTCAAGACCAAAACTTTCGAATTTTTTGCCGACGAAGCCACAGCAGAAGACTATGATGGATACTCCCTCTTGGATTCTGCCGAAGAAATCATCACCGACCAGAAAGTGGTGGTCATCAAACCAGACTCAGCTCGCGATTTCTCTCCCCGAACGCCGCCGTTTCTACCTGAGCCGGCCGTGGAGAAGCCTCTCGCCGAGACCGAGGTCAAGAAGTTGGAGCAAACAGACAAGTTGTGGTCACCGGCTCAACAAGTGATGTTATCGAAGTCAATGAGCAAGACCCAGATCAGAGCAGTCAATAACCAGATGACCCACATGCTGATTTCTTCGATATTCGCTACGATCTCGTCGTTTGAAGCTTCGTATTTTCAGTTGCAGACTGCCCATGATCCGTTCGTTGCGGAAAGCGTGAAGGCGGCTGATAGAGTTTTGGTCTCACACCTTCAGAGACTATCTGAATTCAAGAAATACTATAGGGATTGGCAAAGGAATCCTGATTTTGATTCTGATTTTGCGGTTGGGTCTTGCTTAGAAGTCCAGGTGGAAGAAAACCAGAGCAAGCTGCGGACTCTTGGAACTGTTTCGAACCTTTTACAGTCAGAGCTTGAACAGAAGCACGATGAGGTTTCGGCTCTGGGGACAAAGTTGGATATGATTCAGATGACCAACGTCAGGTTGTCCAAGAAGTTATGCGGTAATTTGAATTCATCTTCTGAGGTTTTACCAACTGTAAGAGTGTTTAGTTCTGTCCTATATGATGCTTCTAGTGCAACACACAAATTTACCAAGATTTTGATTAGTTTGATGAGGAAAGCTGGGTGGGATTTGGATTTAGTGGCTAATGCGGGTCATCCGAATATCAGCTATTCAAAGAAAGGGCACAATCAGTTTGCACTTTTGTCATATATATGTTTAGGAATGTTTCAAGATTTTGATTCGGAAGAATTTGGAGTGAGTTCCAGTAAACCCTCATCAAATGTGCATGCTTTAGATTCAGAGAAGAAAAACAGGTTTTTGAAGCAACTCCTTGAGCATGTATCTAGCAATCCAATGGAGTTGCTTAGCATCCATCCTACCTGTGATTTTTCAAAATTTTGCGAGCAAAAGTATGAAAGACTTATCCATTCTACAATGGAATCATCCATTTTCATCAATTTGGATGGAAATGAATTAGTATTGAAGTCATGGAGGTCACTGAGTATGTTCTATGAGGCGTTTGTTAGAATGGCTAGTTCCGTATGGACGCTACATAAGTTGTCCTATGCCTTTGATCCTGTGGTTGAAATTTTTCAGGTACAAAGAGATACAGACTTCTCTATGGTATACATGGAAGATGTTACAAGGAGATTTACCTGGCCAAGCAAAAGCAGGTCAAAGGTTGGATTCACAGTGGTTCCAGGATTCAAAATTGGGAGGACAGTTATTCAATCACGGGTTTATTTGAATGATTTCAAATGTATAGTGTAGTAATCAGTGGTTGCTGTTGTTCTAGATAAGCTACGGGCAGTTTTATCAGATGAGAATGCATTTTTAAGGTGGGATTCACCCTGTTGTTGGCTCTGGCATTATATACATGGTTTATTTATCAGTGTAAGTCAAAGCCGCTGATTTCTGCCAGAATTGATTCCAAGAAGATGCCCATTACAGATTGTGAAAGACATGCCATATATGCTGGAAGAAAATTGGTTATGATGTTGAAGTGAGAGCAAGGCAAGAGTTATTTCAAGTCCTTTGGTCTTTTTAGTGCCAAAAACCCCATGCACAGTAGGTAGTGAATTTGCTGATATTTTCTACGCTCGTTCTTTTTTCCTTTACTCTTCGCCATTGTTTTTTAACTGTTTATAGGTTACTTGTGTAGAGCTCACTGTACAGAATATCCCTCCTTTTTCTGAGTTTGAAAGTACATCAGTAAATTGTGTATCTGTCACTCGAATAACAAATAAATGTTTCCTTAATATTAACATTTTGTTTCGAAAATTTATGATGTTATTTATATTGATAGCTTCCAGTAAGTAACGGGATGCTATGGTAGTATGGTTTGTAATTTGCTAATATTGTCCCTTTTGGTTCAGTTCTTCTGTTCAAATAGAGTTCAGATTCAAAAACTTTTCAAGATTTGGGTGGCCGAAGATCTTATCTATTTTTTCGTGCACGTTGATTTTGATCTTCAAACATTCTGTTGCATAAATAATTTTTTGCTGGCCTGGTCATTTATGTTACTGTCGTGATTTCCCATTTGATCATCCAGTGGTTGCTTTAGAGAGCTTCATATTCATATAAAATTGGATGCGTTGCCTGAAAGAGTTATTGATATCGCTTAGTCAGCCTGTTTTTCCAACCACCCCAGAAAAGGACTTCAGGTTATATCTTATACTGCACGGCGGGAAACAGTTTCTTTCCACCCATTTTTTAAAAGGACTACTACTTTTTCTGACTATTTTGTAAGTGGACTTCCAGAGCTCTATTTTCTTGCAAGAAACAAATTCACTGCCACCTAATGCACTCAAAAACAGAAGAATAGCAGGCATCCCCTCCCTACCTTCTTAGCACTCATTGCTGAAAATTATGGAGTATATAAACCGTAGCTAAGATCAGGGAGGATGTCTGTTTTACTACTTATGGTAGCTTTAGCTTACTGTATTATAGTCTTATTAAAGTTGTCAGCAAACAGCAAACCATCTTCCTGTTTGGGTTATAAATTCGCAGTGCTAGTTTTTCTGGTTCTTCAGCATGAGCAAATCAACATTCTGGCCTTGGCTTGTATACCAAGTTACTCTTATGTCCTTACTGCACCCATAAATCTCATATAACTCTCTCCTCCCTATTTCCTTTGAAATGCTTAGATTATTATATTAACCTGATCTGCAAAAGGTAAGTATACTAAAGAAAATAGATTAAACATGTAAGCATTTCATATGTATCTACTAAAAAGGGATTTGGATCCCCTCATCCAACATGATCGTCTTGTGAATAAGGAGACATTTTTTTTAGTTCTTTTGGTAATTAATCAATGTGTCTATATCTCATGTGATGTTCATGTCACTTGAAAGAGTCTAAATCCCCTGAACTGTGGCTGACAGGAATCTATATTTTTCTCTCGTAAAATTTGTCTTGCGAATGGCCTTTGAGTTGGGCCTGTTTGGTTGTGGACAACATTTAACCTACCCTGCAGCATACAAGATACATAAAACACACAGGACTTTCCTTATCTTCTAAATTTCAAACAAGGCAAATGGTTATAAGAACAGAATCATAGTCACGGATAAAACATAAGTACTTATATCAATTAGATCACAAGCCCTCAAAACATTAACATAAGGTTCATGGCAAAAAGGCTGAGATTTTCTTGTGTTGGGTAAGTCTTGATAACACTTCAATGTATAGGTCTTTCGTTTTCGTCCATGCAGGCATTTCCCAGTCAAAATGAATGAACCAGATAAGCAAGTATAAGCTCTACTGCGACAACTCCCATTGGTATACCTGGGAAAATTCTTCTGCCTGCACCAAATGGAATCACCTCAAAATCGTACCCCTCATAGTCTATGGCACAGAACAAGAATATCTCAAAATAGAACCCTGCCGTGTCTTTCCAAGCCTCAGGATCTCCTTGTATAGCCCATACATTCACATATACCAGTGTCCTGGCTGGGATTTCAAACCCTCCATGACGAATTTTTTTCACTTTGTTTCTCTTGGTCCAAGCAGTAATACGCTGGTGAATGCAATCTCAGTGTCTCTTTCACATAAGGAAGCTTCTGAATGTCATCTTCATCTTTCCGTACAAATTTCTAACCTTTGCCCTGGACCTTCTGCATTACCCTCTGGTTCTTAATTAGTTGGGTCATAGTCAACACTGATGCGGCTACAGTTGTATATCTGTTGCTGCCTCTGCAAGTATGTTCTGTATGAAGACAAGAGAAATTCAATATATATGATAGCGAAAATGCCTTTAAATATATAAATATAT
The DNA here is from genome assembly GCA_037074485.1 of Delonix regia. NCBI lineage: Eukaryota > Viridiplantae > Streptophyta > Magnoliopsida > Fabales > Fabaceae > Delonix > Delonix regia. The sequence goes on from CM073460.1 coordinate 14,933,733, forward strand.
ATGAATATATATATATATACACACACATATGCATATACACGTACTCCTTTGTTGTTTCTTTTTCTTTTCTTTTTCTTTTTTTTTGATAAAAAAATAGCGAGAGTCACTTGAGCTTATGCCATAATGGCAGTTCTAATCTCCACCAAAAAAGAGAACGGCAGGCTACTAGGCTGATTCTTCTGATATCTAGGTACAAGATTAGGGTAAGAAGGAGGAAACAGGAAGGAGGAAATCCTACAATCTTTTTTTAATATATTTATTTTTTTACCAAGACTAAATTAATTATTTTTTTTCCCTGTGAATATGTTAGGCGAATTTTCACCAAGTCTTTCGTTTTTTTTTTAATTTTTTTACGTAGAACTTTTTAAATCAATGTTACATAGAGTGAACTTAGATTCCTAAGTATGCCTCAGGCATAGAGCGCAAAAAAATGTGCTGTTGTCCTCTCTAAAACGACACACTAAATTTTTTTCTTTTCAGAAGTTAAGATAATTTTCTTTACTGTGCCATGTTGTTTAATATAGTACAACAAGAAATCCAAATTACGTAGACTCTACGAATTCTAACTAAATTAATTAAATGGTCAAAGTGGAAGTCCCAAGGTAAGTTAATAGTAAAACAATCTTTTGAGAAGTATAGCTATTTAAAACAAATGAAAAAAGTATTAAATTGGTTTCATATTTTTATATTTTGTAATAATTTGGTTCCTTATAAATAATTATAATAAATCAATTAATTAGAAATTTTATTTTATGTAAAATCAGTTTTTCATTAATTCAAACAGTAAAACTTATTTTGTACAAATTTTAATTTTTGAAAAATTAAGTTTGTACAAATTTAAATTTATAATGGATTGATTTGTCATGATTAATTTATGAGAGATCAAATAGTCACAAAATACAAAAGTGAGAGACTAATTTATACTTTTCTCATGACAAAATCAATGATTTTTTTTTTCAGGGGAGAAGTGTGAAAGGATAATAATAAGGTAAACTTAGAAAAATCGTACTTTTGTTTACTATACTGGTCTAGTTTAACTATCAACCATGAAAAGGAGCGTAGTTGAGAAAATTTGGTTTGGTAAATCAGGCCTATAAAAAAATTAAATTAAATTAATTATAAAAATAAAAATATTAGATATACATTATAAGACCTAGTTCGTATTAATCCAAGATTTATAATAAAATATAGGTGAATTAATTCGTAATATGGCATTAAAAATAACTTTTTTGAAGTATGAAGTCCAAGTTAGTAAAGAAGATGCAAGAAAGATTAATATTAGTAGTATGTCAAATCAAATAAATAACTATGAGATTAAGTTTAAGTTTAACAAGTGAAGATTAAGGGCATGAACCCCGTCCTTTTCCAAAAACAATAAGTTTGGAAGCTGAGATTTTGTTTCACTTTTACAATCCTCCGAATCATAGTTAGTTTTGAATACTATTTAATTTATTTTGAGTTAATCTTGTCAAAATAAGTCATGTTTAATTTATGGTTCAACCATAGTTCAATTCAATGTTTAGCTTTGAGTAAGTTTTAATTTAACTCCAATTCAATTTTTGCATTCGAGTTACGTCCATTTTTTTTTCAATGTGATTTTTAGTCAATTTCATTATTTGACTTTTGCTAAGTTTTTAATTTGATTTATTTTAGGTCAATTTCAACTTTACTTTGAGTCAATTAAAAAAAATATTTAAATAAGTAAATATGGTGAGTCTTGGAAAGAAGAGTTAGCTCAAAACAAATAAGCCAGAAAGAGAGATTTGATCAATAAAAAAAGAAAAAAGATGAGACTTGTATTTTACATATTTCCAAACACGACAAATGATGAAACAAACAAGTAGATAAATTTAAAATATTCTTTCATCTCAATCCAAAAAAAAAAAACTTATATGTTGTCCATTATATACTTATATCAAGATTTCCAATTAGTTAATAACAATTGGATAATTTTTACATTTCATTCACTTTTGCATTAACACCATTAACTCTAACTTTTTAAAAAAATTGTTTACGTGTCATTAGCTAATTAGATAAATTTAATATAAGTATATAAAGAACAACGTATAAATTTCTTTCATCCCAAAATTCCAAAAAGGAAAAATGGCAACCAAGACTCTTTCTCTTGTGCCAAACCAATCTTAAACCCATCTTCCCATGAGTTTTACTTGAGAGGCCACTACTACCGAGGTTAAAGGAGGATTTTGGGTAGGGGAGGAAATAAAGAGAGGAGTAGAGGCATAAAAAATTATAGTTGTGATGCCATGTTTTGTATGTGAGTTCAAGTATATACGTGTGTACAGGTAAGTACTTGTGCCCACATGCGTATTGCACAATGTCGTATTTATATTTGTGCAATATTGTGTCAGTATACTCGAATGCAAATACATGTGTATATACAGACACACATATAATTTGTGCATACAATATCATTGTGTCGTGTGAATATCATATTACATATTTGTTATCTATGTATGTTTGTGTACGTTATTGGTAATCAGTAGTGCTTTATTGATTAATAATAATAATAATAATAATAATATATTGCTTTTAATATTTTAGTTGAGGGTATACGTTACATGTTTTGAAAAATATAATGTATTGTGTTAAAAATAAAAAAGTTACAGCTCAATTGAACTTTTAGAATTATAATTTTTGAGCTGAATAATAAGAATTAGAAGTGAATTTTATTATTTATTTTTTAATTTTTTAAATTGATATATAGAATTAAAAATGTAATTTTAAGAAAATAAACCAAACAAAAAGAAGTTAAATTATTGATCTCATCCCAATTTCATATCCTAATTCAAAACTTGGTTCTCCATGTCAAATAAGGCCTTAGACAACTCTTAACTTTAAATTAGGGTAGGGGAATAATGAATATATAATTGCATTTATTCGATTTTGGTAATATTTTCAAATTTTGGAAAAAAAAAAATCTAGAGTTTCGTATGCCCTTTATAAAACGATAAGTACAGTTTACTTATACCTCATTGAGTCATTTAGACCTAAACATGCCAACTAAACCAACAGACAAAGGCAAAATTTGAATGATAGGCACACTTTACTGAAGGAGTACCTTATTACAATTAGTTAAATATTTTTCGGACTGATTTGTGCACTCTAAAAAAATTCAGGAACTAAATGTGATTCTATAAATTTGGGTTAATTAGTTTACTTTAATTACTATTCTAAGTTTCCGTTAGCAGTGGGGAATGTGTCTCTAATTAATTAAGATCTTTTAGAAAGAAAATTTAGCTGTAGACAAATTCCTAATAATACCCTGATTGTATCATTTGGTCCAAAAAGCTCTTACATCATATAAAAAATCTTTTTTTTTATAGTTTAAAGTTTCAGGCCTAAGAGCTTCGGCTCAAGTACCATTTTTCTTGAGCACAAAATTTAAAAGATTCAATTCCTACTCTACCCACTTTTCTTTGTAACATAAATGAGTTGTAGATCAATAGTCCTACTTTAGAAATAAACTAAAATCCTATTTTGATCCTTTACTTATCACAAAATTATTATTTTAATTTCTGTCTTATTATAATACCCAAAATGGTCCACACTCATTAGAAGATATCACACTTGATCTCTCACTTTAAAAAATATTTATATATCAAACTTAGTCTATTGGATTTATGGTATAGGATATGGTAAAAAAACTAAGGTTATATTTGAGAGTTTAAAGAATTATAAAATGAAGTAGTCATCATTAATATTGAAATGGCATGGAATGGCTTATTAAGTATTTTTTCTAATATTACTCCTTATAATATAAGTAAATGACTAATAATTTTACTATTATTTAATACATGATATAGGATATAATAGTATTTTAAATTACCAAGTTATTTTATTTCATCCTTGATCCCGCAATTTGATAAGACAAAAAAAATGGCATTTTAGATGACTAGTAAGGGTCTTGAAAGTCTTCCCTTATTATTTCATTTCTTTCTCATAAAAACATTTAAATACATATTTATCTCAATTTAGTCATTTCATTCGTTCTCTCTCTCTCTAACCCTCCATTCAAATATAGTCTAAATTAATATCTTTTTTGAAAAATAAAAGACCAAGTGCACATAGCAAAAATTAAAGATATTACAATAAATAAGAAACTAAAATGACAATTTTACAATAAATAAGAGAGCAAAAGGTATTTTTTCCTAAAAAAATATACGAAATCTGGAGAGTTTTCGACATACAAAATCATTGATGTTGGGATCATCTGTTTTACAGAAAACCATCCATTCGATGTTCGACCTACTCGAGGCTTAGTCAGAATCCCTTCCCTTCATTCGTAACATAAACTAATAACAACGTTTAACACTAGGAAGAACTAACACAACAATATTGATAATGCACATAAGAGAAGTCAGTGGTATTTCTTAGAGACAAGATTTTCAGCACATGCAAGAAACTCCAACGATCACAAAAACTTCCCTCTAAAAGGGAGATATACCTACATTTGCAGGAGGGAAAAACCCATCTTTCGTAAGCACGTCTTCTCCTTCCTTCACAAACATAATGCAAAATTCAACATCAGAATCCCCAGAAATATATATATATAATTGATATATAGTTACATGGATATATATAATTGTTTACAATCTAATTTCGTATTATTGACCTTTCTAAAAGGTATTTCAATACATATCATAAATTTATCAAAAAAATCTTATAACAAATACCAAAAAATTGAACTTAAGGTCATATTCCTTTTGTTCTTGTGCTGCCAAAATTAAAAAGGATTAAACTTATGAAATAAAGTTTGGCTCAACCACACTCATTCAACTCCGGATGAAAATTGAACTTGAATCCCAGTTTGAATAAAAAATAGCCAACCAAAAACAAAAAGTAAACTTAGCTAGGATTTGTAAATATTCCAGATCATCCACAGTGTCAGTAACAATGTTGCTGCAAATTTTGCAGTATTGATTTTAAACAGTTATGGATAGCAAATATAAGTCATATAACCATATGGGATCATATTAACTAATGGACTTAGATTTAGATACAATTGTTTATCTCGTTGCTATCAGGTTTTTTTAATTGACACATACCAAGTGTATAATTAATTAATAATAATATAAAAAACATATAATTAAATTTAAAAATTATACAATTATTTACAATAATTATACATGAATTGTAATATAATTAAAAAGTCATATATTTATCATATTTTAATTAAAGAATAACGTAACAAAAATATAAACCACATATATATATATATATATATATATATATATATATATATATGTGTGTGTGTCAATTGTTTCCTTTAATCGATATAACTGCATATAGTGAATAATAATAGTTTAAACCATTAAATTTTCATGAAGCTATCAAATATTGACACTACATTAGAATCTGCATGTGATCCCATGCATCTGTTGTAATGAAGTACATACCTGGCGCACGTTAGCTTTCTTCACGGGTTGATGATCAGGCATAAGTCCGAAGTGGATGTGGGGGAAATGAGCCCACTGAAAGAAACAAGTCAAAGGGACTCACTTCATCAGAAAACTTGCACCCAGAAGAACACAGAAAGACTTTCAAGCATACTTTTTCGAAACAAAAAGACACATTTTAATTAATTTAAATAGTTAAAAATAGAAAACCATCTAAAATAGAATAAATCTATAAGAGAGTGTAAGATATAGAATGTTCTTGGATCTCACATTCTTTGCTGCTGCACTAAAGGCCTCTCTGTGGCTTATATCAGGATTCCCAGCTTTTATGCGTTGGATTTCGTCCCTGAAATTCAGATAATTAATTTCACGAACATCCAAATTAAGCCATCATAAATATTATTAATCTGCTTCTTTTCATTAATAAGACCCCAAATTTCTAAATTTCAATTGTTTGGAGAAAGAACAAAATATATTTTTGATCATTCACTATTATAAATTTGCTATTGTAGTTTCTTATTTATTAAAATATTTAAAATAATCTCTCATTTATTAAAAAATATCATACTTAGTCTTTCACTTTTCAAACATACATCAGATTTAGTTCTTTAGATTTAAATTTTATAATTTGATAAATAAACTAAATTTAGTCATTTTCAAAAAAGTGAATGACCAAGTGTCACATTTTTCAACAGATAAGAGACTATTTTGAATATTTTAATGAATGAGAAACTAAAATAATAATTTTATAATAAATGAAAGATCAAAAATGTATTGTCCCATTGGAGAAATAAAACTAATGCAAGTGAAGTGATAATTGTTTGAGTAACCAAGCCTTGGTTAGGGGAAATAAAATGAGAACTTGATGAGAAAAAAATATATCAAAATTAGTGAGTTAACTTATATTTATATTAGTAATATCATAATATAGATTCCTTGTAGGCGCAGGATTGATTTTTAAGAGCTTATAAAAACTTATCAGAACAGTGTATCAGTAAACTTTATGACATATGAGTTTATTTAAGTGAGGTGCACTTTGATAGGCAGTGGTTATATTAGGTTTATGGATAGCAGTCACAGATAATTAAATTTGTGAAACAAGACTTAGAAGGAGTCATACAAGATTTAGAAGGTTACACAACATTAATGTTGTATATTTTATTAGTCATAACTGTTGCTCTCCTTTGTTAGTGTGGTCTATAAATAAAGTGGTAGAAAGTAGATAATCTATAATGAAAATTTTCCTCCATTGGTTCATTGCCCCTACATCGAGTGCAAGAGATATACTCAAAAATTTACCTATCCCTTTCCTCATTTTCCATGACAAACAACGAAATTTATGAAAGCAAATCTATATATAAGCCAAATTTATTATTTAGGGAAAATCATATTACTTTTCCTTATAATTTTACTTAAATTTTAATTTAGTCATTTAAAATTTTGTGTTTAAGTCCTTAGCATATAAATCATTTTTAATTTAATCCTTATTATTTATACCTTTACCAATATATATATATATATATATATGAATTACTTTTAATTATTTCATTATCCATTTTTATCTCTTTTATTTTGATAATTTTCATTACTGCTCATTAATACTTTTCTTCCAACAAATTTTTTTCCTATTTTTTCCCCTGTTTTTTTTTTTTCAAAATTTTTGTCACTTGCCTCGAGATATGGAACGATTATAGTTACTTAAGAGTAAAGAGTATTATAACTAGGATTTAAATTAATGTTATAGTGAAACTTACTTGATGAAGCGGTTGTAAGCAGATGGAACTCTCTGTCTCTTCTCTGGTGCTGGACATGCATGCAACAACAAGGACATTGCTCAGGCAAACAGACAGCAACATTAAATCACTTCGCTGACCTTTTCTCTGTTTCAAACTTTCTCTCTCTCTCTCTCTCTCTCTCTCTCTTCCCTTCTTCTTCTATCATTGCCTCATCATTATCTCATTATATGTGTAGCAATCACCCATGGATACTGCACTATATTTTCGGGGGAGAATGGTCTCTCTCGCTTTCAGTCTTACTAAGAGCATGTTTGCATGTTATAGACATATAAACGGGAACAGAAAAAATAGAAGAAATTGTATATCCCAAGGACCTCATACAGTTCTCCATCCTGTCATTTTAAAGTGTGGAAAATAGTGGGTTTTATCTTTTTCCATAGAAGCTGTACAGGGCCGGAGAATGTGGAAATGGGGTAGGTTCAAATCTTGAAAATTCAGGAAATTAATGTTTGTTGTCAAGTTTATGAACTAAAGCAGGCTTTCAGGGAAGCAGTACTAAATAAAACGGGAAATAAGGGGAAAAGGCAGGCTTGAGATAATTGTGCTAAAGATTCTTTTATTGCCACCTATTGCAGTATACCAAGATAAAACAGTGTTCAGACTGATAGGGTTAAAGCTTTTGCTTACTTTTTTTTCTTTTTTTCGTTTCCTTTTCTCTCTATTGGTTATCAGGAAGATTCCATTTTTTAAGCTTTTCTAATTTGGTGACCTCAGAAAATCTCTGGTCAACTTGATAAAAGAAAAGAGAGAAGAAAACATGAAACATAACGAAACTTAATTGTTAAAACTATATATGCACAAGAAGTCCTATATATCAGATAAATTATAAAGAAGAATCTCACGTCTGTTGGCTGGTGGAGGTTTAGGGATTTCCTCAAGTCCTCCTCGCATGGTACTCATAGCCAAATTATTTGGATACGGAAGCTGATGGTTCATCATCTGCATATTTGAAGATGGTGCATTTCGAATCTCCTCCTAAATTCAACAAAATATTCATAATAATCAACCAGATCAGTTCTTTAATCATATGCAGCACATATATATGCATCATTTTAAAAAGCGAAAGGTTTTGGTTAGTCCTAGAGATGACTCTAGTGGATGCGATCTTTCAGAAATTTTTTTATATCACTTCAGTTGTCAAGTGCTTGATCGTGTTCCAATTACATCCTTCCATAGGTTTGAAACGAAATCAAACTTTCAAGTACTGAAACAAAGCAAAAGGTCTTTAAGAAAGCAAATTGATTCAAAAGTACTATGGGCAAACTCATCAGGGTCCTTTTTTTCGTCTTGTGACTGTCGCTTGACAGACAAAAACAGTAAAAATTTTGTTTCACCTAGCTAATTAGATGATCAAAGTCTCCGAAAGAACATAACCTTTTTTTCCTCATCCATCTAGATTCTCTAGAGTATGACTGAAATGGAGACTAGAACTAACGCAAGAAAGCCCTAGTTTTAATTTATATTATATATATACCATGAGATTCTGAGGAGAGAAGAAGGTGTGTCCGAGGTGAAGCTGATTGGCAGAAGGAAGAAGAAGGCCACGCATATTTACAGACAGAAGGTTGGTGCAATGGCCGCATCTCACAGTGACGGTCTTGAGCAAACTGGTGCAAGGAACACTCACCTATATATATAGATGCAAAAAGAAGAAGCAGCTTGAGTATATAATTTTAGGGAATTGAATGAAGCAAGTAAGAAAGAAAGAGATATATACCGCGAGAACAGTGTCACAGTAATTGCACTGGACGTAGCAGAGCTGATCGGAGGAAGAGAGGTTGTCCGGAGAAAAGGAAGAGGTGGATGAAGATGAGGCCGACATGTTTCCTCCTTTCTTTCTTTCTACTTTTGTTGATTAATAGATTTGATCACTTGTGCTCTCTGATGATTTGATTGATGGGGATTGACTTATCTGTGAGTTTGTTGTGATAGCAAGATGAAACTTCGTATGGATCTTATCTTCTTGATTGTTGAGAGGAAGAAAGGGGAGAGAGAGGGAGAGAAATGCCTCTGAAGTAAATAGAGGATGGAACAGAGGCAGAGAAAGCGTAGTGTTTGCCTTCTCTCTTCATAATGTGATTCATTATTGTTTTTATTGTTCTTGTACTTGTACATTGTACATATATTGTTTTTTGTACAAGTTGGGTGATGTATCATGCCTCAAACGGGCCTACAGCAGCTACCCTAGGAACCAAATTGGATTACTTGCGGTAGGATAATATTGGAAAGTATAAGCTGAAGAATTAACAGTTCAAATTTAATAATAAAATAGTAACATATAACCGTACAATCATTAATTATTACACACTGTTATCAATAAAAAATTTAAATTTTTAAATTTTTTATCTAATAATTTTTATTTAATTAGAGATTCTCTAAAAATAGATCTGGATTGACTATGAAAAAAGAGAGACAAGAATCGATAGACCTTAAAAGGAAAGAAAATTAACAATAATATCATTTATACAATTAATCATATATTCTTTTTTATTAGAATTATGTTACATTTAAATAATGCTGCCTATTCAAAATATTTATTTAAAAATGTTTAACTACATCAATAGCATTAGAAGAGTTGTTTCCCAAAGTCCAGGGTGTGGAATAAAATGATTTCGTGGTCGAGACTCGAGATTATCATGTGATGTGTGATTATACACTTTCGTATATTATATGATCGAATTCTATAACTATGACAATATTTTGGACTATACACACATATTTATCTTTTATATGAATTTTCTAATCTTGATATTGATGGCATGTCTATCATTGGAATAAAGAGTAGATGTATTGAAATGCTAATTAGTTGGACCACAACACTTAAAAACGAGAGGGGGGGGGGGGGGGAGAGAGAGAGAGAGAGAGAGAGAGAGGAGTGGGGAAGAATTATTCCTCAAATTATGCTTAACTAGGAGAAGAGGGCTTTCTGATCCCATAATACGCTATTAGAAAGGTTTAATGTTTGTAAAACTCTTCTGAAAAAAGCATTTGATTGAAATGCTTAACGGTTTTCTTCTAAAATTGTTAAGCAACTTCACGAAACAGAAGGCCAACAATTGAACCAGAAAAATTGGTTGTTGTGGTGTCACGAACCCTTGATGTGGATGAGAAGATCCCCTATGCTCCCAAGTACTAACTGATATATGTGATGGTAAATGCTGATAAATCAATAAAATCGTGACAGAGAGTGGTCTGAGTACAATATGAGTGCAGATCATTTACAATAGGGTCTGTCAAATCCTATCGCAAATCTTGCAATAAAATGTGAGTCATTAAATCAAAATTTAACAGTTCACATCTTAATATTTATTTTTTTTTATTTTAAGTAAATAAAATTTTTAAAATGTGAGTCATTGAATCAAATTTTGATTACTGACATTCTCCTAACGACTATGTAGCTACTGTAGAAGATCTACAAGCAAGACAATAAACAGTAAGATAGGCTGGAACTTCCAAAGTTTGTGTAATGGTCAAGCAACATAGAAGAAGACGGACCAATCTCTCCAAAGTCTTACTCATGGTTGTCAAACTCGCGAGTCAACTCGGTTGACTCGCCGAGTTTACGTTTTCATATGACCAAAACGATCTGACTCGGACGTAGACTCGGACTCGCCATCGACTCGCTCAGACTCGCCCATGACTCGTACAGAATCGCTTGACTCGCTGATTTAGCGAGTTTCCACCGAGTTGGATCAAGCCCAATTTAACCTGAGCTTGTTTTTTAAAAAAAAAAAAACAAGAAACCGGGTCAGCCCATTTTTAAAGCCCAAAACCGAAGCTGCCAAATGGATTACCCAATAAACCATCTAAAACAAAACGCACCGTATGGCAAAGTGTATACTGCTGTTCTGCAATCTGCATCTGATCTACCTTTACCACGGGACTCACGAGCCACGACACGACTTCACCTTCTTCTCCTTCAACTTTGGCGAACTCGTCCCCTAACAGAGCAGCAACATTGGATTGGAGAGCAGCACTGCACAGTGGTCGGATAATCGCACAGTCAAAGAGCAACGGTGGTCAGACAATCAAGCTAAACGGTGGTCACAGACTCACAGTCACAGACTCACAGCAGCAGAGTTCAAACTCGAACAATCACAGCGCAGCAACGGTTCCAGGTTTGAACAATCACAGACTCACAGTCATTCACGATTTGGAGTTTTGCACTGCCTCGTCGGAGATCGTCCTATCTTCTGTCACTGAAGATTGCATTGTAACTTGTAAGTCCCTAATCTAGTAATCCCTTCCATTTTCATCAGAGGCACAGTGTTGAGAGTTGAGTGAAAATAGAGAGTTGAAAGCATGAGACTGAGACCAAATCATCATTTTCATCATTGTGTGATTAGTTTCAACATATCAGAGAATAAGATTAGTTCCTCTGCAATTATTGTGACATGTTTATAGTGTTACTGGCTCTGGCTTCGCCTTCTATATCTGTTTGAGTTTGATTGTTTATGTTTGATTGATGACTGATAAGAAGAGCTGGAATTCAAAACTCTAAAGGTTTCCAATGTGTTAGTTGCAATGTGCCAATGTCTATATTAGAAAAATTGATGATGTTGCAATTCAAAAGACTCAGCTTGCAGACTTTGTTCTAGCTAGGTAGCTACTATTAGTATTACTGATGTAGTATCATACTCTAGTCTGTTGGGAGATGGAACATGCCTAAAGTAACTAATTGGAATTTATAACTTGAGGAACTTGGTTGTTCTCTTAAATTGCAAATTGCAATTATGCTAAGGAGCTCAGCTTGTTTTTGTGTTATATGCCAGATGATTTTGTGTCTGTTATATGCTCAGCTTGCAATAAAACTTATCTTTTATTCTAGAAACATGCAAGAACCTAATCAACCTATGACTTGAATAAAGATTCATTAGGTTGGAATATTATTTTATTTTATTTTATTTAATCAGTGTGTGATTTTGTCTACAATGCAATGGGATTTTATGGTGTACTAGTATTTCTGCCATAATCTGAAATTTTGAATTCCAGAATATCTTTTAATTGGTGCAAGGAAATATGTCTTCAAATGCAAGTGGGAGTGGCCCTACTCAAGTTCAAAAAAATGTAGTTGCTGGAAGGAAGAATTTTCCTGGTAATAGGACTGACATTGGGTGGAAACATAGAATTGATATTGGTAGGGATGGTAAGAAGGTTCAATGTAATTATTGTGGCAAAGTTGTGAATGGAGGGATCTATAGGTTTAAACATCACTTAGCTGGTACTAAAATTGATGTTGAAGCTTGTGTAAGTGTTGGAGATGATGTAAGGGCAACAATGTTACAACATGTGATTGAGGCTAAAACTTTATCATTTAAAAGAAAGAAACAGTGGTTAGATGTTGGTGATGAGGAAGCTCAAAGTACCCAAGTACATGCCAATTCTCAAGAGTTAATGAATTTATTGAGAGGTTCAAGAAAAAATAGCAGCGGAGTTGGTAGCTCACAATCGACCATTAATAATATGTTTAAGAAAGATCTGAGGGAGGAAGCTTGCCAACAGGTGGCAAGGTTTTTTTACACAAGTGCCATTCCTTTTAATTGTATAAAAAATCCTGAGTTTACCAAGATGTGTGAGATTATAGGAAAATATGGCCAAGGATTTAAGCCTCCTTCCTATCATGAGATTAGAGAAAAGTACTTAAATATGGAGGTGAAAAACACGCAAGCTATGCTTGACGAGTTTAAGGAAGAGTGGGATAAAGTGGGTTGCTCCATTATGTCTGATGGGTGGACTGATAAGAAAAGACGATCCATTTGTAATTTCTTGGTTAATAGTCCTAAAGGGACGGTTTTTTTATATTCACTAGATACATCTCATATATCTAAAACTACAGATAAAGTGTTTGCCATGCTTGATGAAGTTGTTGAGAAGGTGGGAGAGAAGAATGTTGTGCAAATAATAACAGACAATGCTGCAAATTACAAAGCAGCTGGACAAAAGTTAATGGAGAAGAGGAAACACTTATATTGGACTCCATGTGCAGCTCATTGCATTGACTTGATGTTGGAGGATTTTGAAAAAAAAATGGAGTTGCATAAAGAAACCATAAGCAGGGGAAGAAAAATCACAACTTACATTTACACAAGAACAATGCTCATTAGCATGTTGAAAAATTTCACAAAAGGGAGGGACTTGATTAGGCCAGGTGTGACTCGATTTGCCACAGCTTATTTGACAATAAGTTGTATTCATGAGCATAAAGCAGCGTTGATCAATATGTTTAATTCTAATGAATGGAAAGATAGTAGATTTTCTTCTACCAAAGATGGAAAAGAAGTAACAAAAAGTATCATGGATAATATGTTCTGGAAGAACATTGTGACTTGCCTCAGGGCTGCTGCTCCTCTCATTAAAGTTCTTCACTTGGTGGATTCTGATGAGAAGCCAGCGATGGGATTCATATTTGAAGCAATGGAAAGTGCAAAGGCGAAGATTAAAATGAACTTCAATAATGTTTTAAAAAGGTAAATAGAATACCTTATATTTGTACTCATTAATTTTGTATATATATGTTTCACTTTATAATTAATCATTGCAGATACCAGCCCATATTGAATATCATCGATGAAAGGTGGGAAGCTCAATTACATAGGCCTCTACATGCAGCTGCATACTACCTCAATCCCCATTTTCACTACAACCGTGACTTCAAAGCTGATTATGGGATTAAGCAAGGATTGTATGATTGCTTAGCAAGATTAGTTGAAGATGCTGAGGAGAGAAACAAAATTGAGTTCCAACTCACTGACTTCCATTATGCAAGAGACATGTTTGGCCGTGAAGGGGCAAAGTCATTAAGAACAAAAATGCCACCAGCAGAATGGTGGGATGCCTATGGAGATAGATGCCCGGAACTTCAAAAATTTGCAATCCGGATTCTCAGCTTATGTTGTAGCTCTTCTGGGTGTGAACGTAATTGGAGTGCTTTTGAGATGGTAAGTAAATATATTTGATTTGATATAAAATTCTAATTTACTTTGCTTTTTCATTTTGTTAAATATTTGAATATGTCATTTGAGCATTTTTATTTTGTTTAGATTCATACTAAGAGAAGAAATCGTTTGCTCCAAAAGAAGATGAACGATTTGGCATTTGTAATGTGCAATCTGAAGTTAAAAGGCAAGCAATCAAGGAAAACTCATGAATATGACTTTGATGACATTCATTCTGATGATGAATGGATAACTGAAGGGAGGAGAAGTGATGTTAATGTTGAGGATGAGGAAGATAATGATGATGAGGTTCTTCAACCTCTTGTGCCCATGGCAGGAATGTGTGATGATTTTGTGGTTGACTTGAATCCGAATATCAATGGTGAACCTTCTGAAAATTTAGCATTGGTTGATGACTTTGAGGATGAGGAAGAAGAAAATGATGGTTGTGAGGTAGGTAATAGAAATGATGAAGGTGAAGACTCTGGAAATGATGATAATACAGTAGGATTTGAAGAATTATGGTGAATTTTTATTGTTGATTTTGAGACTTAGTGATGTTGAATGAAAATTAATGTATGGTGAATTTTTATTGTTGATTTTGAAGCCTAGTGATGTTAAATGAGAATTAATGTATGAGGTTTATTGAAATATATTTGTAGACTTGAATGGCAAGTATGAAAGTATGGATTGTGGATTATGCATGAATGTTATTATTAATGTTTTTTTTTTTAGATGGTTATGTTCAATGAGAATTTCGATAACAGGTATATGTAAACTCTTACGATTCTACGTTACGAGTTTACGTTACAAGTTCACCCCCCCTAAAACGAGTCTGCCTAGAATCGCGATTTTGACAACCTTGGTCTTACTATGTTGTGGTATAAGAAGAGGGAGCAACAACTCTAACCAGCTTATATAGATGAAGGACCTGCCTTGGTGCCATAACTTTTCTGCCACCAACTCCTTCAGCCTCTCCAACGTAATGATGGCATCAACTCACATTGTATTTACTTTGGTGTAAATGTTGCCCCTTTAGTCTCCAAAAATTTTCCATTGGCATATATGCATGCAACTTCCATCCTCTTGCTTATTCATTTTCCTAGCAACAAACTTGAATATAAGAACATACAAAAATGCATTACTCTCTTTTATAATCATTTATCAAAATTTAATAAATATATTATAGAATTCATGAGCAGTACTTACATTTAACATACATTCCACATTTCTATTGTATCAATGGTCTGTGACACTACAATAACCGATTCCTTTAACTAGTGTAGACGACTCGCGTCTATATAATACTTGAGAGTTGGCTCAATCTTATGATTGGTTTATTTGACTAAATTAGTGGTCAAGTAACTAGGACAGGTTACATGGGCCAAGTCGGGGCTCCTCAATTTTTTCCCCCAAATTCACAAAAAATAATTTTTTTATTAATAAAAATAATGTCTTCATAATGGTGAAATGAAAAAAATTAAGATATGAACTGAGAATGAAATGGAATTAAAAAGAACTTGAGGCTCTAATCGACCTAATCACTAATCAACAAGATGCATCTTAAATAGAATTAAAATAAAATATTGAAAATAATATTTTTGAAAAATAGAACTGAAGTGAACCCTAATTATCACTAATCAGCTTGGCTTTGTTCAAAGCTCAGCCCGACATAGTTGAGGCAAACCAGACCGAGCCTACCTGGTTTAATATTCATTAACCTTCGACCTAAATTCTCATCTGGCTGCCAGTATGCTTCACCCAGCCCAAGCAAAATGAAAGGATTAGAATGATGATGATGTTAATTAGTTGGTTCAAAGACAACTACACAGAATAAAGCCTTGTTGTGGGAGAAGAAGCCATTATTTTGATGATTAGTTTTTTTTCTATTTTGTGTCTTTGGTATTTGCACAATATTCTAGTTTCCCTTTACTTTAAATCTTACTTGATTCATTTTAAATGTTACTACATATAAACAAGTTATTATTATTAAAAAAAATTATCACATATATAGAACTCGTCCTCAAAGATAGCGATTTCCATCAAATTAAAAAAATATAATAAGTGACTCAGGTTGCTAAACCATTAACAAAAATTGAAAAATAAAAAATTTTCTAATTATCGACTCCCCAAGATCATGGCAAGTTGCTAAATAAAATTTAAAGATATACATTAAATATTTTGATCAAATATTTTTGTCAAAATAAGTTTGCAAATATTATTTTTTTAACAGCATATTATGAACAAAGCCCAGAGAAAAGTGTTTGACCTTCAGCTGAAAAACTTGATTAGATCCATTTTGATAACTGTTCATATAATAGTACATTACGTATGTTTAAAAATATACATAAATTCCTCGTATAATCGTAATGGCAGTATTAGTCGATGAGCATGCATTTAACTAACCCTTAATATCATTGTGAAAACCGTTGAATCTACATTATATAGATACAAAATATAAAAAGAATTACAATTAAAGATATATAAGTTTAAAATATTGAAAACTTTAAATTATGTTTAAAATCTAAAAACTATGTTTTTATTATTCTAAAGCACCTTTTACTTTGAGAACATGGAATCAAAAGGACACAGTAAATTCCAGAATCTTAGAATAAGGTGCTCAAAAGTATAAAAATAAATAAATAAATAAATAAAAAGTTGAATAATAACCTTTAAAATAATTTATAGTAAATACTTTAAAATTACGATCCAAATAACTTTTTTTAAAATATAATATTTAGTCAAGAATTTATCTCGGGCTGTCATTATTGTCCACTGGCACTGTGCTGGTACATTTGTGTGTGTGAGAGAGAGAGATGGGCAGGGGAAAGAGAGGAAAGGGACGTGTGCATGGGAGTGATTAGCTTTGGTTCATTCACCTGTTGTTTTCACAATTAATACCCCTTCACCTTCAACCCTCTCTCTCTCTCTCTCTCTCTGTCTCCTCGGTTCTCTACAATTCCATTTAATGAACACCCTTCATCTATATGGAAATGTGAATTTGCAACATTTTAAGAAGAATGTATAGACCTAAGGGTTTGAATTCAAGAAATTGTGTGACTGACAGTTTTGATTAATTTCGGGAATGACGTGTTTTTTTGGCCGTGCATGGTTATTAAGTTTTCATTTAATAATTCAGATTTAAAAAATTGTGGAATCCGACAATAATCTGAATTCTTCTGTCTGTCTATCAAAATCACAATTTTGGTCTTTGTAAGCCACACTCTTCTAGATTTTTCCAAGTCATTCGCAAGTCCGAACAATAACAAGGCGGGCCACTGCAATCAACATGTACATGTTGTAGCCATCTTGTTTCTAACCTTTTGAGGACTGCAATGCTTCCCCACCACCCCACTTCCCATCATTTGTATTGCTGTTTTCTTTCTTGCATTCAATTCA
Source organism: Delonix regia (assembly GCA_037074485.1). NCBI lineage: Eukaryota > Viridiplantae > Streptophyta > Magnoliopsida > Fabales > Fabaceae > Delonix > Delonix regia. The sequence goes on from CM073460.1 coordinate 14,951,280, forward strand.
ATCATGCACATATGCTACATGATGATCTTTGTTTCAGCTCGTACTTTGGTTTTTATTAATGTGTACCAGGTAAGAGAATATTTTATCTTTTTAAATTAAGGTATAATCACAAAATTAGAGTAAAACATTATTTTGATCCATTGTTTATCATATGATTCTTAATTTAGTCATTTCTTGATTTTCATTCTCAATTTGGTCCCTCAATTCTCAAATCATTCTTAATTTAGTTATTTATTTATTTCTATTCTCAATCTCACACCTCACTTATCAGTACATTCTCAATTTAGTCTCTCACTAATCCCAAATTTTTTAAAGATTGATGGACTATATGTCCTTAAATTAAGAATGAATTGATAAGTGATAAATCAAATGAAGAATGAATTAATAAGTGAGGGGCTAAATTGAAAATAGATTAATAAGTAAGAATGGGTGTTCAAACCCCAAGCCAGGTTGGGTTTAGTACCAACCCGTGGCCCAGTCCCGGGACCTAACCTAGTGAAATTGGGACATGACATGGTTAGGTCGAACTAGGTCACTTAGATATTTTAATTTTTTTTACATTTTTATTAATTTAAATTTAAAATAATTCTTTAAAAAAATTGTAGTCTATATGTAATAAATGGGATATCTTATATTAATAAACATGATTTATATTCAACATAAACAAAAAAAAGTGACTATTTCATTAAAACAATGACCATATATATATATGGTTAGGAAAATTGGGGCAATGCTATGGCCTATGATCGGGTCCTTATACGATGGACCTGGTCCCAAGCCCTGGGAAATTATGATCCAACTTGGCTTAGCTCGAAATGACAGTATTAGGATAGGTTGGTCAGGTTGGTTTGGGCTATGATCACTTTTAGGAACCAAATTAAAAATGAAAATCAACAAAAGATTGAATTAAGAATGGATCAATAAGTGAGTGATCCAACTAAGAATTGAAATCCATGAAAAATCAAATTGAGAATCAATTGATAAAAAAAGGATTAAAATAGTAATTTACTTTATGAAATTGATGCATTGAATTTAAAATGTCATGAAAAAATTCTTTCAATTCAAACTTAAATTATAAAAAAATGAACTACGAGAAATTGCTTTCTTACTGTTTAAAATCATCACGCTATGACATCGTGTTAGAATAAAAATACTAATATAAGATGTCACGGATCACACAGCCAAACAATTAATTTTAACTAAAATATAAAATTTTCATTTTAATTCAAAAATTAAAAGAGTTTTTTGGTACCTTTTAAAGTTTTATATACAAGTTTTGTCATTAAACATTTATATAAGGGGCTCTAAGTTGTAGCTACCCCTTTGAAATATTATTATATACTAATAAATTTGTCTTGCTAGGCTTAGGGGAGTTCCCATGTCATCTTGGAGACAAAATTTTCTTCTATTACAATTCTGTAACACCCTTCATTATTGACTTGCATGTTCATCATTTTATTTCTCGGCATACTGTCTGAAGAATTATATCCAAGCTTCAAAATAAATATATATACACACACACACACATATACACTCACACAAACACACGCATACATATACTCTATATTAGTTTTCAATGTCTTTTATCTTTTTCTGGGGACCGATTCTTTTTCTTTTCGTTTTCTTATAATCAAATGCTTCATTAATTTATACTATTTACTGTTTAAACATGCCACCTTGAAAAAATTATTTGAGGACGACAATTTTATTTTATTTTCTTAAGTGAGAACCCTAAATGCATTGACAGCATAGTTGTCAAACATTCAAACTCATAAGTACACTAGCTGAGTTTATTAAATCCAAAATTTTACTCAAGAAAACATAGTAACTAACTTATAAATTTGAACCGAGTGTAAACTCAAGTTGTTTTATGAGCTGACTAGATGAATATATCGAATTTACATTTTTACCTAAAAAAAATGTGTCAACTTACTTATAGACATGATACAAATCTAACTTGACACGGATGCACCTCTTATTAAGTGCAAATGGAGGGCCTTCACTATTATTCCATCGTATGGTGCTAAACACCTATATGCATAGTTTTATCTAAATTTAGTTTTTACTATAGATTTCTAAATATATAGAATTAGCAACATAAAATGATTCAAACGCAAGACCAAAAAGAATATGGATAAACATCATATCCAAGAAGCCATTATATTCCCTATTTAATTACTAGTTACAAAATTTTATACAAATATACTTTAGAAAGATAAAACTCTATTGAATAAAAACTTAATAAGTAAAGATAAAATAAATATATTACTTACTTGATTATATTGAATGATCATTTATGTATAAATTTTCTCTAAATTCGTATGGCTTAGTGTTTACTATGTATAATGAACTATGGATAACTTTCTTTTAAATTATAACTTATCTTTTGGCATTTGAATAAATGTTTCATATTATATATATATATATATATATATATATATATATATATATATATATATGATGTAATTATATATTTCAATAATTATTTATTAACCAAGGTAAACTCTTGAATAGAAAATGATATAATCTATCATTTTTATTTTTCTAGTATTTTCATCAAAATAAAGAAAAAGATATTTCACTTCATCCTACACTTATGTACTTGTATTTGAAAAGAAAATTTTAATTTGATAAAATATATATTTTACGTCCAATTGTTGTTCTTTTCAAATACAAAAAGACATAGTATGGCCAATACAATAAAGCTAGTTGCAATATGGGTGAATATATACCAAGTCCGACTGGGTTTATTTCAACGCAAGACCCGATCTGATGAGACCCGGTTCATGACAAAATTAGGTCAGATTAATCGAGTCACTTAAATTTTTTTATTTTTTATATTTTAAAAAAATAAATTTTATGAATTTTCATTTGAAATTTTAGAAGAATAAAATAAAGTGATATGCGTTTAAAACATAAGGTATCCTATATTAATTAAAAAAAAAAAGTCCATATCTAATGTAAAAAAGTGGAAAAGTAACTTTTTCTTTCAAAAAGGAAAAACTTTATATCAAAGTAAAATTTTAGAAAATAATAACATAGAACTAGGTTAAGTCAAGTCCTTACATTGGCCTGGGACTAGCTCTAATCACAACTTAAAAAGTTTTTCCAGTCTAATAAGTTCAATTCAAAAAGAAAATAAAGTCTAAACAAAAAAAATGTCTTACAAAAAAAATTTATTTTGTAAAACGGGTCAAGTTCGAATTTTTTAAAGCCTAAAAAGCTTAAATGAATAATTTTTAGATAGAAAAAACTTGTTATTTAAAGAAAAATTTTGTATAATGTGATATCTTGGTAAAAAAAAAAAAAAACTAGCACCCTTTAAAAAGTTTGTCTAACCTAATAAGTCCAATTCAAAAAGAAAATAAAGTCTTAACAAAAAATATCTTAGTGAAAAGCTCATTTTATAAAACAAGCCAGGTTTTATTTTTTAAAGCCCAGTCTAAGCATAAAAAACTCAAATGAATAATTTTTTAGTGAGAAAAAACTTATTATTTAAATAAAAATTATGTGTAATATGATATCTTAGTAAAAAAAAAAACTAACACCCCTTATTTAAAGGATTTATTCCAATACAATACCACTCATTTGTATTTAAAATTTTCTTATATATAATCTTACAAGTAATAATGTCTAAAAAAACTTATAAATAATAATAACAATTAACTATATTATTTATCTTAAGTTTTAAATAGTAAATAAACTTAATTATAATTTTAAAATGTTTATTTTGCTTAATATGTTTGATCCGAAAAATATGAATAAAATTCTAATGAAAAAGCATGGACTGAGAGCCCAAAATAATGCTCAATTTTTAAAAGACAAATCAGATAGTCAAGTCTACTTGGGACCTAACACAAACTAGGAATTGGGTCATATGTATGAGACCGAGCCATTTAATACGTTATGCTTAAAACCGAGACCAAAATGAATCTTGGAATTGTATCATTTTAAATGGCTCAAATTAGTAATGTTGCATGACAAATAAAATTATTCATTTACATATACAATTGAATAAGAGATCATTAACAAATGTAGCTGCACATGACTAAATCTTTTGCTCCCCAAAGCTTTATTTTCCTTTAATGGCCACCAAAAAAAAATACGTTTTTCCTATCAAATTCCAATTATACTAATATGACTATCTAATATATAAGTTTGGCAATTTGTTATCACATAACAATTTTAAGTTGTACTAATTAGAAACATTTACGTAACTGAGTTGCCATAATCAATCAAGCATCTTAAATCCAAAATTAACTTAAGCTATTTTTTTAAGACAACAATTAAATTCAAAAAAGAATGAACCACAATATCTTATTCGCCATAAAATATTCTTTTTAGATTAATTATAATATCTTCAAATTAATTGATTTACGTTCATCAAATTTTATATCATATTTTTTACACAAGAAATGAAATAGATAATGCAGTCCCTCGAAATTTAAATTATCATGCAATTTTTTTATTAAATCAAAAGTAATCTTTAGAGTTTAAAGATATGAGAAAAGAAAAATAGAATGAAACATTTGCACGTGTTTTGTGAAAATTTTCCATTCATTTCCTATCATTTGTTCCACGAGTACAAGAATATTATGTAGTGAAACACCATACAAGTAGTAGCACATTTATTATTCAATTCTCTTAGCAAATTGACTGTTTCTTTATTTATTACTATATTTTTCATTGTAGGCAAATTTTTTGTTGAGTAGGTGCATAAGAAAACTTTTTAGGTCCCTTAGATACAAGTAAAAAGATTACCAATTTTGTTTATTTACATAAATAGATGACAAAACTCACACGAGAAACAAGTTAGTTGCCGCAATCTCCAAAGGTAATCAGATGGACCAATGGGCATCATTTATAGATTATTGACTCAACTAATCTCAGTCATTATGATTTCTCTTTAATAGTATGTCTCAATACCAATTCTTGGTTAAATTTATTAATATGCTTTGGCCAATCAGAGCTCAACAACTAGAAGAAAGTGCACTATTCTACCTATTAATGGACCAAAGAATCTTGCCTAAAGAAGGTTGGAATGGTAAGTTCACATTGGTCAACTATACAATTAAACATTTCATGATCTGTTGAGATATGTCGCATTTGTGAAAAGCTTTGTTGGAGGAAGAGATTATGGGTCTGATAACCCGATGAGAAGTGTAGACTTCAATGCAAAAGGAGTCAAATGGGTCTTTCATCAATAAGAAAGCAAGAGTTGTCTGTGTAAGTATATATATAAACTATGTGGGATTAAAGTTCTAATTTATGGTTTACTTGAAATGATTTATTGCTCTCTTATTTTGCTTGAATTTGTAGGTATAGATAAACGCATACCCAGCTACCAGCTCTTGTTTACAAGAAATTTCATCACAATATTCATTAAACATGGCTTTAGGAACCTAGGAGTATTTTAGTTGAGTCCAAGGAATAAGATGAGTGTTATTTATCCCTACCTTCTATAATTACTATGTCCACAAGCAAAGATTCCGCATGAGGGGTTTCAAACAATAAAGCAATATCCAACTGAGTTGAGCTTCCACTGAATTGTCCAGCAAACTAAAATATGATTACTAATAATTGAGCTTACCATCTCCATCCTCTTGCCTGCAAGACTCTTTATCCCATTAGTGTAGGAGATTGTTTGCATCTTTCTATGGTCATTGTTCTTTTTGTTCTTTTTAGGCTTTTTCCTAACTACTGAAATAAACATACTCATAAGACAAAAGTAACAATGGAGAAAATCATTATGACCTTAATATTCAAGTTAAGGGTGCAGTGAAAAAATAACCCAATTTTCTATGTCATTCAAGACGCTAGAAATGAATTGCTTTTCGGTGCACATGTCATCATCCCCCTTTTTGCCACAAGTCTTATCTATGATCTTTCCACTTTATTCCAACAAATATTAAAATGTAGCTTTTATGAAAATTGTCATTAACTACAAATTTAGCCTTCAAAGTAAAAAGTAAACATTTAGTTCAGATAACAAAGAAACATATAGAGTAATCTAAACATAAGTAAATATTACCTTAATATTATTATTATATACATGATCCTTGTAATCATGAGGAACCTTTGTCCAAGAGGATAGCTAATGGGAAATAAGAGTCTCTACCAATAGCTGCTAAGAATATATTCAAAAGACTAAACTATCTCCAATCACATTAATCCTTGCTATTTAGTAGCAATTTACTAAGAAACATTGCTAATTACCAGCAAATGTGAAAGAAAGTTTCATTATTTATGTTGCAATAACTAACAGTTTCATTAACCATACATACCAAGTATACATTTCGTGAAATAGTCATATCCAAATTTGGATGTCTAGATGTTCACCAGTTGTCTCAAAATTGGATATTCATTGAAAGCCATTATTTCTTTCTCTCAAAGTAGGCATGAAAGAAAATCACATGAGTTGCTCATAATTTGCTAAATATTTGCATGTAATTCATCAAATTAACATAGATCAACATTAAAATAACCTAAAACCTAAATGTCAAAGATAAATTTCCTAAACTAACAAAAATAAATCAAAATTAAACTAAAATAAACAAGATTTCACAATAACAAAGCATGAATATGGATTAAATAACTCATATTTAATAGAGTTATCAATTAATTGCATGAAATATGTATTTTATAAATTAATATATATTATATATGAATTCTTTATTAATAGTATAAAGTTTATATTTATTAAATTTTGATAAAGATATCAAATTTGTCATTTGAAATTGACCATCAATGATTATGTAATTTAATATGTAATTTATAAAACAATGTTTCTTTTAAAAATTTTCAAAACCAAAAGTTTTTTAAGAAATAAAAATCTTAAAGATACTATTTTTATAAATATTTATGTTTAACATATATTATACGTGAATTTATTTAGTGATTGTATAAATTTTTTATATATTAATTTTGAATATAAATATTAAACGTATAAAATATTATGTATGAATTATTATATTGCTTTTCAATTGTGTCAGTAACTTTCTCTCCATATTGAAGCCAAATTTAAATTTTCAAGAAAACAAACTTTTAAAAATTTCAAACTTTGATACAAATGTGATATAATTTTTAAGATAAATAAAATTGTGATGAATAAAATTTTATTTGGAGTCTAAAAAATATTGTTCAAATGTATTAAATATTTATCATATTTTCTAAAATTCAGCTTGAGAAGGCAACCACAATGGTGAATGACTAAGGAGATGGATAACAACGTTCTTCGATTATTGTTGCATATTTGATCTAAGATAATAAAATTGAGACGGAATTAGAGACAAAAAAATTTCTCTCTCTGACATCCGTCCCTAAAATTATTTTTTAAAAAAATAATTAAATTATTTATGGGGCAGAATTGTAATGGATTAAAGATGATTAAAGAAAAATCATCTCTAGTTTTGACCTCTAATTCCTTTTTTTCTTGTAGTGGATATCAGAAAACTCTGAATCTGGAATGCCTAGTCATCAGCTTGAGTGCCATCAAAATAGGGAATCTCAATCTTCGTTCCCACTGTGAGAGATGAGGATTAACCAGAAGATCAGCCCCTTGCTATTCAGCTTGTGACGATGATGGTGATGTGGGCTATGGTCTTCGGCTGAGTAGCTTCGAAGTATGTCCATGGGTTTCTGCATTGATTGCTTCATAATACACATTCTTGATTCCAGAATTCTGCAAGCTCTTCATCCAAACGGTGTAATCTTGTCCTCTCCATTCATGGCACCAAATTGTTCACTTTTTCTAGGCTTTCCCTGAACTTTCTGGGCTTCATTTGCATGGGCAGATACATGGCTTGGGAGATTTTGGCCCACTTCATCACATGTAGGCCCAAAAGAATTTCCGTGGGCTGGACTTGACTATAATACTTCAATACTATAAGTGGGTTGAGTGTCTTTTTACAGCTCATTGTCTTGTTGAACAAATCTCCAACTCTAAATTAAAACAAATTTAATTAAATGTTACGTTCGGAGATGGACGGATATTTAAATTTTATGAGTATTTGTAAAATTTATTCATTTTTCTATTTGAGTATAAAACAAAAATATTTTAAATATCTGAATCAATTTATACTTGGTAATGTAATGCCTACTTCATAGACTTATATTGTTTTTAAATTTATATTTATACATATTAATCAGTTTAATATATTAAGAAAGTAAAAGAAAATAAAAACCCCGCTAGCTCCAAGAACTATTCTATTTGTTTTAAATTATATTAATAATAACTTGATAACTGAAAAAAAAAAAAAAAAAAAACTTATTTTCCTTTCTAAAATTTGTTTTGAAATTGGTCCAGATCGTTTTCAAAATTCAAGTACTACCCTACTCATTAGCGTTCTGTTACTACCTAATCATGATCAATTCCTAAATAAGTAAGCACATTCACACAAAATCATTAGTCAACTTGGTCAAATCATATAGTGGTGTCTTTTCTTTTTAATTTTTGAGTGTAAAATGGGGTGGTTTATAGTACTTTTCTTCCAAAAGGAAATAAAGCATATTTTCCTATTTCTTGTAATGGATATATTAAGCATATTTTATCCTATTTAATCCGTTAAATTTTTTTGCAGTAGACTATTATCGACCCTGTCTTTGTTCCAAAGAAAATTTGCTATGGGATGAGTGGACCACTGGTTAATTTTAGACTTAAAAAAGAGCAGAAACCAAGTCAAAATAATAATAGTAGTAATAAAGAGGCAAAGTGAACTAGCCAGGAAAAAGTGCATAACAGCATGATCTCGAAAGGATGTAGCTTTGAGCACATTGACCTTAATAATGAATTTAAAAAAGGATGATGGGTATTTTGTTTGAAGAATCAGCAGCCCTTTTAAAGCTGATCGATTTCAGAAGACAACACCCACCTTCTTAATTTTGTGGGAAAACATAATGTATATATTAAATTGGACAAAAAGTGGAATTGTAGATCAGCTCTCACAAATTTTATACAAACATTTGTGGACCTTTCATAATGATGACACTTCTTTGAGAGAAACCCCCACCTCCTTCCTTTGAATTAACCTGCACGGAAATTAATTATCAGCAAATCATTTCCACAATGATTATTCTTGTGTTTCTCTATAGGCGTAGTGTAGTTAGATTGAGAAAATGATTACCCATTGCTTTTCTACAGATTGAGAGAAGAACAATTAAAATGGCTAGACCTGCTAGTACTCCCACAATTATGGCCACTGATTTCCCCACTTGGTCATCATGGGAAGAATCTGCACAAAGTTCCAAGTGGAAAAGAAAAGCAGTGAAAATTAGTCAAATTATGGGCCAGCGATCTCCTGATAAAATCTACATTAATGTTGTAACCCGATAGATATCAAGATTCAACAATTCACAATTTTTTCATGTAAATAAAATTTAAAAAGTTAAAAAATTATGAATCCATAGATAAAAATTGAATAATTTAAATTTTTATTATAAATTTTATATTATTGTAAAAAATCTACTCTCTGTGTGTACCGTAAAAATATTTTATGAAAGAAATTCAAGTAGGTACTCTTGAAACATATTAAATTATTTTTTAACTGCATGCACTTACAGTACTTAGTGTAACATTAATTAAAACAATAGAAAGAAACTATATCCCTATATTAATATTTTATATATGATACCTCTGGTTCAAGAAGTTGGAGGAGGAATAAAGAACATTTTAGCATTTGGTATTAAAGATTGTTCTGAGAGATTCCCTATTATCTTCTCCTTTATAAAAAAATATGTAGCTTTATGCCATATCCTGTACGCTACTTGAATGAAAGAGCCAAGAAGCTTAGGTTCACAAGAGTTTATATGAAAAAGAATAGAGGGAGGCTAGCTGCTGAGGTACACAAGTGACTTAATAGTTGAAGAAAAGAGATTGAAAAACCCTAACTGAGACTGTAACAAAAAGAAAGGAACTATTCAAAAGTAAAGAAGATTAAAAGAAATTCAAAAAGAGTGAATTTTCCTAAACAAAGTGTAAAGCATATATTCTGAATGCTTTACTTTATGAAAAGATTTTTGACAAATTTTTAAGTACTTCCTGCCTCTCCCTTCCCTTCTTTCTAGTTCAAATTTTCTTTTCAAAAAACAAAGCGGTCGTTAATTACTTACTTACAACTTCTTTAGGTAATTACCTCAAATTACTATCAACACAACTTCCCCCACAATTAGTTTAGGTCGACTCATGAGTGTACTTGATTTAATACAACAAATATCACTGTAGCTTCAAGCCTAACAATGTTTAGCTCATGCCATAATAAATAACAAACACTCATAATAATTCTTCTCTTTTGTTTATTCTTACTTAAGTCAGCTCTTCAACTATATATTAGAGGATTTTGTTAACAACTGTTCTTAGGATACTAGTTAAGAATCATCTATTACATATAATAAATGAACATTAACTAATTAAATTAATTTACAAGCATTTATTATTATTGATAATAAATATAATAAATAATCATTGATTAATTTTATTGATTAAACATCATTTATTATAAATAATAAATAATAAATAATCTTTTACCCGTGCTTAACAAAACACTACGTTATATACAAGTTTAGAAGAATATTATGACGGTACATATATAGTTATAAGTTCCAAACAAACTGATCAATAATGAGTGGCAACAAATGAAGTCTGAGGAATAGAATATTTTAACTTAGGTTTTGAAAAGAAAATGCCCTCTTCTTCACCAAGTATTATATTCATTGCGCGTAAAAAAAAAAAAAAAAAAAAAACCAAAGATAAGATAAGAATCAAAACAAACCTGGTTCATCGTAGTACCCAGAAGCCCAATACCTCGCATAGCATTGTCCCAAGTACACATCAGCAGCAGCAGTCGACCCACACAAGCTCTTCAATTTCCCCACTGCTTCTGCGAGGCAAGATGAACAATCCTGCGTACTCAAATCGCCTAAGCACTGACCAAACCCTTCCACAAAACCCGACGTGCTAACCCGAAACCCGTTAGCCGACTCCAAGTCGGCGAGCACGTCGTCCCGACGCCGGAAGAACTCGTCGTCGTTAGCCACCGATTTACTGCACTTCCTGTACCTTATGCTCATATCAGGCTTCCCCAGGAAATCAAAATGCTCGTATCTGACATAACATCCTTCTAGCTGTAAAGAAGCCCCAGAGGCATAAGGGCAAGCTATGCCTATCTGGTTGACGCAACTTGCAATACACTTTGAGCAGTCCCTTAGTTGTAGGTCACCCCTACATTGGTACAGGCCATAAATGGTGCCTTCTGAAGGGGTTGAGCTGGTGTTTCCGATGGCGAAGCTGTTGTAAGAGGTTTGAGAGGATGAGCTTGCGAGGGAAGAGAGGAAGGAGTTGAGGTTGGTTTCGAAGGGTGAGTTGGGTTGGTATTTGTCCTGGGAACAGGAGGCGTATATGAATCTATGAAGTTGGTAAGCATGGGAGATATGGATCGGAGAGAAGAGGAATAGAAGAAGAGAAGAGAGGTTTAGAGATAGGACGATGAATATGACTGTGTCATTAATGGAGTTTAGTTTAAGGGCTTTCTGCAACAACATGCTTGGTTTTCCAGCGGTGTACTGATGCTTCCTTGCCTGACAAAGACAATATGTAAGAGAGAGAGAGAGAGAGAGAGAGAGAGAGAGAGAGGCTTTGCGGGTCTTCTTTTGGTCTTCTCATGTGAAGTCTTTTCTTTCTTTTTAATTTTTCCCTTTTTCTATTATATTATTTGTAGTCTTGAAAAGTTTATTAGTATTATTATTTATATTTTAATAAATAATTTTTTGAATTTTTATATTTTAATTCAACTCTAATTTTGAATTAAATCATATGATTTAGACCAAAAACACCATATAAATTTATAAATTATAATTATATCAATTACTTAATGTATACACAGGAGTATACAAAATGAATTCTGTGAGTATAGCCAGCACACTAATATTTTAATAAAAATTACACCTTGTTCTGAATCAGTGATCGTCAGCACACAAATACTTCTATTTATGCATTGAACTTTATAGGTTTCACACACATCAATTGTACTAGGGTTTGGGTTGAGAAATTACTTTCTATATGTTTTTTTAAAATATATGAATTACATGACACTTGCCTTAACGTTGAGAAATTATACTTATCGTTTTTTTCAGTTAAAAGATGTGCGTCACTTAATATTCATGAATACAACCAAAAAAAAAAATTACATCTATTTTTTACCAGAATATCATTAATGATCTCTAGAAAAATAATATAATTACAAATATTTATTATATAGTTTGACCAGTATAAAGTAGTTATGTTTTCAATAAAAATAATTTTCAAAAAAATAGATAATTATTACATTAAATAAATATTCTCACAAAAAAAAATTTAAGATTAACCAATTTTAAAAAAAAATAATTTCAGCAATAACAACTTTATCAAATAGATATAAATAAATATAATAAATTGGATGAAATTTAATTATTTCAAAATAAACTAATTTCATGATTTCCAAAACAAATAAATTACAGTGAAATATATGTTTAAGAAATTCATTTTAATATATTTTTAATTAGAAATACATATTATTCTTGAGAGCATTTGATCTTCCTTTAATTCTAGAGTATATTTATGTATATTTTTACAGTAGAAAGAAAAATTGCACAGTTTAAGCATGAGAATATAATTTATTCCCGTATCTATCCAAAAAATAAATAAAAGTAATTGTAGCTCAGAGCCTTAGATTATATGCCCATTATGGGCTTGAATCCAACAACCAAAAAAGACATATATGAACTGGGTTTGGGTCGGTGTTCAATACATATTTAATGTTGGGGTAAGGTCCAAGTTTAAACCCAACCATTTATAATTATAAGTATATCATTAGATAAAAAATAATAACTTGAGTTCATAATTAACGGTCGAGTTTGATGTACGTTTTTATTTTTTACCAACAGCTTGACATACGTTTAATCAAAAATAATTATGATTTTGCTTAAATTTGATAAAAAAAAATTTTTAATAAATCTGTCAATATTTTCTGTCACTTAGTGAGCAAGGTTTTTTATTTATTGTTCAAGTAGTCACAGTGAGTTTTGTTTTATTACAAATTAAATTTATAAAATAAAAAAAAGCATAAATAAGAAAAAATACGAAAGAGTGAGGACAAATAATAACGATATTTATCTTAGAGTGTATGCTTTATTTCATTAGCCTGGAAATGCTTAAATCCATTAAATGTTCACAAAGCAAACTGTTTTCTCTGGATAACAAATAGAATTTGTTAAAATATATTTTTTTATCTATTAATAAGTTATCAATGGAATTATATTGAAGGGCTACTATGAGGGTTTCACTGTAATATCCTAAGAAATTCATCTGGTTAGTTGATGAACCTAATAGAAAGTTAACCTATAAATTTCCATAACTTGGAATTAATATAAATATAGCATTCAGTGCAAACGAATAGTTGATGCACTTAAACTATGATAAGTAAAGATTAATGAGAAGAAACTAATAAAAAGGTTTTATCATAGGGACTGGGCTTATAATTAGCTAATATATGATTGATATGATTTAAGCTACATTGAAAGTATATGAAGTATAAATAAATACAATATACTTTAATTCATGCACCTTGAATCGCCATAAATGTCTCTTTTAAGTGCTTGATTGATAAAAGTCTGAATCAATCTCCCTTGGAGGCTACTATATAAAGGAGAAGGCTAGGGTTTTCCTTACTAAAATTAAATGGGCTTAGCTATATAACACTTTGCACAAAGCAAAGCCTAACTTAAAAGTTTAATAAAAATAAAAACTAGGTTCAAAAAATAAAAACCCTTAACCATATGGACAAAGTTTGCAAAGAAGAGCCTTAGGTCACACCTTAACCATATGGAGCTTGGATCTCTTTCTAATTGGACTTGAAAGATTTTAATAGTCTTCACTCCTCGGTTCAAGCCCAACTTGTTCAAAGTAGTTTTTCTTGAAGGGCACACTTCACTAGGCCTTGCATGGCTTGATGGATCCGCTTGGCTCGTACTCTTGAAAGGTACCCTAAGCCCTTAGCATCACCATGCACATGCTAAGCCCGGCCCGATTACATTAAATTGAGTTAAGCTCAATCAAAATAAAATTTTTTTATTAAATTATCGTGACAAACCAAATCTATCAATTAGGCTAAGCCAATTCTTAGTCACTGTCTAGCCTGATTGTATTTTTATTTTTTAAAATATTATTTTTATAATTTGATTTATTTTATATATTAATTCATTTAAAATCTTAATTATTCTTATTTTAAATCTTAAAACCATAGATGCGATATTAGTTTGGGTCATTCACAAGCACAACATTATTTTTTTTTTAAGTTAATTAGTGCCAAGTGGGGTAATCAATTTTTTTGAACATGGGGGATAATTGCTTGAAGAATATCGGGGGTTCGTGGGACTAAATCAATCAATTCAATTTGAATCTGTGTCGTGAATTTTGGGTTATTAAATGAGAGTGAATTATAGTAATCGCATACAATCCTTAAGGATATGGATCCTATTATAGCACCCAACCCAAATTGCCATCAATCAATTCCTCCATATTCAAGTTGCCACGTTGGGACTCGAATTTTCCTCTAGCCGCCAGTGAAATCAACCGGCAAGGAAAAAGAATGACAACGACACTAACTGATGCCTCAATGACCACACCAACAAAGTAAAAGGCCAAGAATTATTATTATGATGAATAGGTTTTGTTTTTTTTAAATTATTTGCAAGATTTTGAATAAATGGCGGCGCCGTTGAATTTAGGCCTTTTATTTTTTGTCATTTTTGTGTGAAAAAGCCTAAGATTAACTGTTCGGATAGGCTTGAAGACTCAGTACGAAACATGTCATTTTAATTTATATTTTATCTACCAAAAACATTTTTAAATTTCTTAAGAATAATGTTTTTTTTAAAAAAAAAAAGTCATGAAGAACAAATGGATAGGCCTACTCCATTGTGTTGTCGAAATCTCTACAGATTTGAATTTTCCAAAAACGTTTAGATGATCAGGCATTTGCCTCTAAGCACGAAATGCTTTGAAGTTTGAAGCAGCCTGAGAAGAGGATTCTTTATCTTATCTTCTTGAAGCTTGTTATGTTATACATACGCTTGAATTCAACTAAACCACTGCCACATATCTGTGTTTGAGCAAAACAGACTCAGGCGATAGAGAATATTACTACAGTTTCTGCTGTATTTATATTTGAATTTACTAATAACTAGTTACGTGCAATTGTTATAAGTCTAAATTATTAAATTTTCATTGGATAATTTATATAAATACTACAAAATTTAATGTAATAATGGGGACATTAAAAAACCCAACCAACCCAATTTAATCCATTCATATTAGGTTAAGTTTGGTCCAATCAAAATAAGAGAAAATTTACAAAATTATCAATCAGGCCAGATCTTGGGTTCCACCTCTTTATGGCCTAATTCGGCCTAGTTATATTTTTATCTTTTTAAATATTATTTTTTTAATAATTTAATTAATTTATTTTTATTTATAATAAATTTTAAACAATCAATTCATCTCAAATATTAACTATTTTTTATTTCAAATTTTAATTTTTGGTCATTCTATTTTTTTATCTTCAGTTTTTTTCTATTTTTTATTTTGAAAAAACTATTTTTATTAATTAAAAATATTTTAAAAAATATGTAGACCCAAGCCAATTTGGTCCAATCCAACTTGGACTTGACTACTTACCAGGTCAAGTTGGGTTTGAGGACAAATTTTTTATCTTGATCTTTGATTAAGTCGAATCCTAGATTATATTGTTCCAGGATACCCGTATGTAACTATAGTTATTCTTAAAGGTATAAATAGGTATTTAAAATCAAAACTTCAAAATTATAATAAGAAAAACAAAAAATAACTAGTAGATCTTCTATAAAATTATAAACAGTCCACATTTTTTTTCCTATTTTTTTAATTTAATCTGTAAAAAAATATAATTAAGTTTCAGTAATCGATTTTTTTAATACAAACTCTATATATTACTGTAGAAAAACTGCCCCATCTAGTGCAGAGTGATAAAATAGAACTGTTGGGTCATTGTACTATTCCATTTGCCTTAAATTGCTTCAAAACTCTATAGGTATCTGTACATGATGCTTGGAATGGTTTAATAACAATTACTGTCATACTTTTAGTTGGGATGAATGATAGAGTGGAATTGTTTGGTGTAGTCATTTCAATCAATTGAATTGATATAGATAAATGGCTGAATATTTCATTCAAATTAAATATGGTAGTTATCAAGTGGTTGGTTTGAATCAATTTTGATGGTTGGAAATTTTGAAGAAAAAATATTGTAAATTTTTTAAAAACAAATTAACATTAAATATTTTTACAATCTCAATCTCAAAAATATTTCTAACAACAGAATTCACATCAAGAATATGCCATATAGAACTTTAAAATTAATTCAGCTACAAATAAGCCATGATTTGTAGTACAAGAAAGAGACTAAATTATTACTCTCCAAATCATTTGAGCTAGCTTCATGTTACCAGGATCACATCAAATTATTAAAAAAAAAAAGAGAAAAAACAAATAAGGATTGTGTTTGACTAATCAATAGAAAAATGCTTGAATCAAGTAGAGAAAATGACTGCCCCTTGTAACATGTTATGCTCATTACGTTGTCTTTGAGCTGTGTATTTCTGTGTACTTCTTGGCATAGTATGAACAATAATGGCCCGCAATATGAAGACCAATACTTAGACAGTCACTTTGCAAAAGAAATTGACAAAAAGATTAGAGTACCCATCACTTCAGTCATCTTAGAGTGTGTTAGATAAATATCGACAAATTAGAGACTGACACCTTTGGTTGTGTTCTTCTTGTGGGAAAGAATACCAACAAAAGAGTGGACAATAATGGGATTCATCAAATAGACTTAAATTGCGTGTTGAGTTTTGGTTCTTTTTTTCTTTTATATAGTGATGATAAAATTTGCAAATTAATTGGTTTTTTATTATTGTTTTAGGAGTTGGATTGGAACTGTCTCAATCTCAAGTGGAAGTTATTTATATATAATGGAATAGCAACATGGTGAATCAGGATTATAATATTCAGATTAAAAGAAGTTGAAACAAATTCTTTGTTCCAAGATGATCAGTCAGTTTAAATTTGTTTATTTTTAAAAATAAAGCATTTGCTCTCTCTTTTTCGAAAAAGAAAATAATTCTTTCCCATTGCCGTTGTGTTTAGCCAAAATTTGAACCTGTATATAACCAAGAAATTTGTAAAATTAATCAAACATAATAATATTAATAAGAATATATAATTAATAAATAATTTTACTTAAATATGAACATTTTCATTCTTATAATACCTTTCATGAATTTACAAATCATTAAAATTAAGTAAAAAGTTACAATAATATCATTTAAATAATACTATAAAGACTTATAAACATCGTTAATGACACAAAAAAATAGAGTGTAAAATGGTATATATATAATTGTTATGTGAATAATAGACAATAATGGCTAAAGAGTAGAAGTACACAAACCTTGGGCCAAGGGAGGCCACATATGAACCCAAAGCTTGACCCAAGATTCTATTTGAGGCTAATTTTTAACCCTAGGACCAATGGTCGAACCCAATGGTATAACCTAGTAACCTGATGTTACCAGGCCAGGTTTGGTATACCTGGCCATTGGATATAAACCTTACTAAATAATGTAGCATAAGTTTACAAAAATCTCTTACTCAAAAAAAAAAAAAGTTTATAAAAATCTCTCTTATGTTATCATTATTTTAAAGTGTCATC
The DNA here is from genome assembly GCA_037074485.1 of Delonix regia. Taxonomy (NCBI): domain Eukaryota; kingdom Viridiplantae; phylum Streptophyta; class Magnoliopsida; order Fabales; family Fabaceae; genus Delonix; species Delonix regia. Next base: position 14,969,060 of record CM073460.1, read on the forward strand.
AAAATAAAGAAGAAGAAGCTTCTTTAAAGAATAATTAGATGAAGAATACTTGCTTAATTTTATTCAAATGAAAAATAGCCTTATCTAGGCTTTACAAGGACCAATGTGCAAGAACCCATTGGACTTGAAAGACCCATTACAAACAAACCACTTCCCTAAAATAATGGAACTAAATCAATTCAAAAAACAAATTCAAATAAAAGATAACTACCAAATTTAACTTGATAAGTGGCACATACAATAAATAAAAGTTTTCCAACAATCTCTTCCTTAAACTAATTTCTACAAACAAACAATCGTCTAATTTAAACTTGATCTTCTAGACTGCAAAGACCAAGTGGCTTCCTTGACTTCTTGAATATTGGAGCTTTGAAGGACTTTGTAAAAAGGTTAGCAAGTTGATCTTCACTCCTGTAGAAGATAAGTTTAAGTTCTTCATTTCTTATTTGATCTCTCAAAAAATGTTGTTTTACATCTTTATGTTTTCTCCTCCCATGTAGCATAGAGTTCTTAGAGAGTTTGATTGATGAGCTATTATCACGAAACAGGTTCATTTTTCTTGAAATGTGGTAGCTCTTCTAAAATTCTCTTCAACCATATGGCTTGACAAGCACATGAAGTTGCTACAACAAATTCAAATTTTATGGGGAAAAAAGTAACAATAGGTTGTTTCTTAGATGACTATGAAACAGCCCCTAAACCCAACGTAAAAATAAAACTTAAAGTGCATGTTCATTGTCACTAAATCTAGTTAAATCAGCTTTTTCTCCCATTTTGTAAAATAACCCAAATTCTATAGTTTCTTTTAAGTACCAAAGAATCCTTTTAGTTGTAAGAAGATGTATTTCTTTCAGTTTTCCATATACCTGCTGATGAAACTCACAACATGGATAACATCAAGTCTTATAGTGGTTAAATACATTAAGCTACTTACAATTTTTTTGTAAATTGTATTGTCCATTTTCTTTCTTTCACTATCTTTAGTTAGTTTTAGCCTAGATCCAGTAAGTGTATTCACGGAGTTACAACTCTTCATTCTAAACCTATCTAAAATTTCTCCAAGATATTTCTTTTGATAAACAAAAATTCTAGTAACATATTGAATCATCTCAATTTAAAAAATAAATAATGCATTTTTCACAAATCTAACATATCAAATTCCTTCATCATTAACTTCTTAAACCTCTCTGACATGACATTATCATTTCCAATGTAAATGATATCATCAACATAAAGAAAAATAATGAGCATTGTTCTTCCATCTCCTATCTTAATGAAAAGTGTATGTTCATATGGACATTTCTTAAAACCTTCCTTTAAAAAATAATACTCAATTCGACTATACTAAGTCTGAGGAAATTGTTTTAGTCCATACATGCCTTTTTGTAATTTATACACTTTATGCTCATTTCTTATTTTCACAAAACCAAGAGATTAATCAATAAATACCTGTTCTTTAAGGTTGCCAAGCAAAAACTCCTATGTTACATCCAACTAGAAGAAGGGCCATGAGTTTGAAGCTACTAAAGTAATCACTAAACTGATTGTATCCATCCTTGCAACTAGAGTAAAAACTTTTTCATAATCAACACCAAACTCTTGCTTGTAACCTTTGGCCACCAAATGTGTCTTGTATTTGTCAACTTCACCATTTTCTTTGAATTTTGTTTTGAAAACCCACTTCACGTCAATGGCATTACACCCTTTTGGAAGATCACATAACTCCCAAATATCTTTTTTTCTTTTTTCAATAGCTTCAATTTCTTCATTCATCACCTTTCTCCATTTTGATTCTTTGACAGCACTTTCAAAACTTGTAAGGTCATGTTGAGTCCATTTGTTGAAGACTATGGTTTTGATTACAACAAACACCAGAAGAAAAATTTTCAATGTAATACATAGGTTCTAGATATTCTTCAATGTATTATCATATCTTAAAAACATCTATAAGTGATATTGAGCTAATAGGAAATATTTAAAATAAATGTAAGATTGACTCTAAGTCTTAAAGATTGAAAAAAAACTGATTTTGATAACTCTGGAAGTTCCCAAATGATTAGCAATAGCCCAACAGTTGACTGGCCCTTTGCCAACCAACTGTCATGTCTTATCTTAGTCGAATAGGCACTTTTTGTGAGTGACCAGCCGATTGGCCATTAGGCAACAGTCGACTAGCCACCTTCTAAGAGGTCTCAATCTGCTGCAAGCTTGAGCATTGATCAACTGGGAGCTCTCTGTGAGTCACCAATCAACTAGCCATGGCAAATAGTCAACTGGCCACACCCAGAACAAGTTCAATTCACTGTCAGCCTTAAAACCAATTGACTAAAAGTTCTATGTGAGTAACCAATTGATTGGTCATGAGTAAGCAGTCAGCTGTTGAGGTCCTGAATTTGAATTTCTGAAGGGGGAAAGAGGGATTAGTCAGCTAGCCATGAGAGAACAATCGACTAGCCAGTGACAAACAAGCTATAATAGCATTATAACAGATATATTTTGAAATCTCTGATCTCTCACTCATTCCCAACGGATCTATTGGACTCTAACCTATATAAACTCAACCTATGGACTCTAAACATTCAAGAGTGTTTATATCATTATATCTATCCTCTTATCTGCTCATTATTACATTAGTGCTTCATTGTTTTATATACTCTATTTCAGAAAGTTCATCTTCTATAATACTATCTTTCTTGTAAAAGAGAAGCTCAAGGTGGTTCTTTAAGAGAGTCAAGCTAAGAGAGAGCTTGTGTTGAGGGAAGTTTTATCCCTGATTGTATCTAAGAAAGTTTCCTAAAGGAGTCAAGTTGTAAGAGTTTAAGATTTAGGAGAGGTTCTCCTAGGTTATTGTAATTGGTTATTGAATTAGTGAAAAATCCCAAAAAGTTACTTAGAGATTGGACGTAGGCTTTAGTAGAAGCCAAACCAGGATAAATCTTTGTGTTTGCCCTTAATTTGCTTTATATTCTGCATTCATTATCTTGGTTTATAAAGTTTACTCTAATTGAAAATCTTTATAAAAAGATTTTGATTTTCTGCAAAATTTATGTAACATTTAATTCACCCCTTCTCTTGGGTTCCTTGCTCAATAGATCAATAATCTGCAAATAATGCAAAGTGACTGACCAAATCATCATGAAAATTTAAACTAGTTATCTTATAATATTTCATCGAAGATGGCCTTTTTTGAGTATAATGAGGAGATTGAGCTTATTCTACTGCTGCATTTGTTACTTTTGGCTAAGTTTCAAGTGCTATTAATGTTTCAACAACTATTAGAGAAACATTTAATGAACTTTCAGTTTCCTTCATCTTATCTTCAACTTCAATATAAAAAATAATTGTGGTAGTTTGTTCCCAAGCACTTTCTTCATTAAAGACAACATCTTTACTAGTCACAATCTTCTTGTTAATGGATTTATTAACTTGTGTGTTTTGGATGTTAAACTCACATTAAGAAACATAATGTTTTCACTTTGATCATTAAGTTTTTCTTTTTTTTTTTTATCTGGAATATGAGAATAAGAAATGCAACCAAAAATCCTAAAATGATTTACAACTTGTTTCACCCACTCCAACTTCTTCTGGTGTCATATTTTGGACAATAGATATAAGACTTCTATTTAAGATATGGACACTCCCATTTATAGCTTCGAGCCAAAAGTTCTTTGGAATTCTCCCATTTGCTAGTAAGCTTCTCACCATGTTGAGAATGGTTCTATTCTTTCCTTTTAATACACCATTTTGTTATGGTGTATGAGCAGTTGTAAGCTATACTCTAATGTCATGAGCTTCACAAAAATCCTTTAATTCATTTTAGTAATATTCTCCACCACGATCAAGCAAAGAGTTTTAATTATCTTTCCCACTTCATTTTCAACATATACTTTAAAGCTTTTGAATGCAGAAAAAGCTTATGATTTTTCCTCTAAAAAACAAACTAATGTTTTCTTTCTAAAATCATCAATAAAGATAATTAGATATTTTTTTTACCTTTATTAGAAGATGGTTTTACAGGTCCATAAATGTTTGAATGTTCCACGACATTCTTTGCTTTGTATAACTTTCCTTGAGGGAATTAAGAACGATGTCGCTAGCCAACAACATATTCCTCATAGACTTCAAAAGAAGTAATAATTGGAGGAAGCCTAGTTGCCATATTTTTCTATTTTAGGGTCATTAGTCTACTAAAACTTAAGTGATCATAGCAAAAATGCCACTACCATGAAAGGTCTTTCACTTTAACCAAGCAAGATTGAATGTTTTTTATCTTTCTAGGGAACAACCTATTTGAATTCATTGGAACTACAACAATAACACCTTTAATAAAGTCATATATCTCACAAGCACCATAGGCTATAGTTATTATCTAACCATTTTCTTGCAATTGTCCCACACTTAATAAATTGCTTTTCAAGTTAAGAACATAAAGATCATTGAAAATTGTTTCCACAAAATCATTTTTGGTTCTAATATGAACATCTCCCTTCCTCATCATGCTGACAGTAGAACAATCACTAAAACTTACTACTAAATGAAAATCTTCATTTAAATAAGAATTAAATGACTTATTTCCGCACATGTGGTTGCTATTGCCAGTATTCACATACCAAATATCTTACTCAAGCTTTTCATTTAATTGAACAGTCATCAATAAAGTTTTTGGTTCATAATTGTCAACAAATTTTGACTTATCTTTCTTCTCTTTGCCATTATATAACCTTGCACGACATTTAGAATGAAAATGTCTGAATTTATGATATTTAAAGCACTCAACTTTAGACTTGCCAAAATGGTGATTTCATCCTCTACCACTGTGATGTTGATCTCGTCCTTTACTGTTGTTATGATCATCATTTTTCAAATGCCTATTGCCATCTTTATTGCCACAATCTCGCCTTCTTCTTCCTCTACCTCTACCCCTCTCTCTTGTATGTAAGGAATGAATAGAGGTGGAAGCCTTTAGAGTCTACTCTTCTTTATCTTAATGCATCATTTTTTGTTCATGAACTAAAAGACAAGCCTTATAATTCATCAATTGACCTATCATCAAGTTTATCCTCATCGAATTCTTCAATTGTACACACCACACAATTGGACTCTGATGTCACTAATTGGAGTATTTTCTTAACCACTTTTATATCCTCCATCTTCTCTCCAAGAGCATGCATCTTGTTAGTAATTGACATTGTCCTTGAAAAGAAATCAGTGACTGACTCGTCTCACTCCATTCGAAGTCCTTCCAATTCCAAAAGTGTTTACAACAATTACCTTCTGGCCCTTACGGAGCCTTGAAATTTTCTTTCCATTGAATCCCACATATCCTTGGAAGTTTCTTTACAATGAATAGTTTCTAAAATGGACCTATCAATTGCCTAGAACAAAAAAATTTTGCTTTCAAATCCTTTAGCTTTAAGCTTTCTATCTCTGCCTTTTTTACATCTAATAGATTTGTACTAGTTGTCGATTCTTTTATGCCATTGTTGAAAACTTGCCAATAATCTTTGCACCTCAATAAATTCTCCATCAACATGTTCTAATGGTCATAATGACCATCAAAATATAGGACAATAGTTGGACGAAAGTTTTTGAGACTATATTTACGCCAAGTTCTTGCTTCTACTGATAAGCCTTGCCCACTTTCTCACTTATTTTTCTTTATAGAGGCTTTGATACCACTATCACAAAAATAAAGAAGAGTAGGCTTTTCTAAGGAATAATCAGATGGGGAACTAAATCCACTAAGACTTGAAATACCCATTTTTAACAAACCACTTCTCTAAAATATTGGAACTGAATCAATTCAAAAAAAAAAAACAAATCCAATTAAAAGATAACTATCATATTTGACTTGGTAAATGACACATACAATAAATAAAAATTCTCCAACACAAAGTAGAGATGTCAATTTTGCAAGCCAAGGTGGAGAGTGCATTCCCACTCCATTCCTTTCATTAATTGTTCCTTCTCATCTCCAAAAATAATAATGACTATTGCCACATTTTATTTATGTCAATGAAAAATCTTATGTTGATTATTTTGATATAATATAATTCAAATATTTTTACCCTCTTAGAATTAAATTTTATATCCGTCCCCACTAGCGTAGTGCATGAAATAGAAACATAATTTAAGAATTGGAGAGGTGTAGTGAGAGATGCGAGGGACACTCCCTTCCTACTCCATATCCATTCACCAAGGGATATATTGAAAAATACTAGGTCAATTCAGTGAGGAAATATCCCTCTTCAGCTAGCGAACCCAAACTTCCTTCCTCACGGGCATTCCCTTGTTAAATATCCACGTTTTATAGTATTTAAAAATTTCTTAATTTATTAAAAATTGGTAAGCTAAGTCAATATATATATATATATATATATATATATATATAAGTATATTAAAGATATCTTATTTTTTTCAATAAACTTCATCTCTAATATATCTAAATACTTTTTATCAAACATATTAAATCACAACTAATATCTTTCTTATTTTAGAAACTACACTAACTCTTTTCTAGTTTATTTTTTTAATGAAGTTAACTCTCTGTAAAAATATATGATCAGTTTGTTCTTTAAAAAAATTCATCCATCTAATTTCTTTACAGTAATATTTAGAAAAAAAATTTAATCACAGTTTTATTTTTTAAAAAGCATAGTAAAGATAAACAACCGCATGTAAGCTAAATCTTTTAAAAAAAAAAAAAAATACTCCACGTTTTAGTTTGAAAAGTTGTTTCCTTTATCACATAATATACAGTAATTCTCCCCTTTTCGACCAAAAAAAAATTCTCCCCTAAAATATTTTAGCTGCTTAATAAGAAGCTTTTTTTGTTTTTTTCTTTTTTTTAATCTCTTCCACTCTCTCTTTCAATTTGACACACTTACGCCTACGGATTACCACTTCGAATGAAAGAAACAGCCAAAACGACAAGAAGAAAAAGAAACATAGGTCGCAAACCCATATTGATTAATCTTTCCAACTAATTAACAACCTTCAATTATCGGAAACTCCGATGGAAGTTGAACTCGTCATCATGGATCGAAACTCTTCAAAATCCACAAACCCATCTCCGTTCTTATCAGCCCCTTGGATCATCCTCTTGCACTCTCTGAGGCTGCAATTATTACACCCCAAATTCATTAGAACTCTACGCAATTCCTTCGCCGATATCAGACCATTTCTATCACTATCAAATATCAGAAAAGCATCCATGAGTTCTTCTTCTTCCTTTTCACGACCTCCACGACTACTTTTAGCTTCTGAGTTCTCGTTCATGACGACCATGAACTCGTCCAAGTCCACGAACCCATCTCCATTGAAGTCCAACACTCTCACCATCCCTTCGGCTTCTTTCGCAACTAAGCTCTTCTTGGTGGTTCCAAGGCACACAAGGACTTCTCTGAGCTCGGAGGCTGATATCTTACCGTCTCCATTAGTGTCAATGAGCTGGAAAACTCGCTTGAACTGGTTCGACACTCCCATGTCCATGAAAGAGCTGGAAGAGGGTAATGATCTGCTTAGAGTTCTTCGTCTTCTTCTTCTTATGGGGTTGTAACTGAGGAGGAATCTGTTGCTGCGATGGAGGAAAGTGAAGCAGTTGGTGAAAGGATCAAGCATAGCTGGAGTGGTAAAGATTGGAAGAGCACAGGAATGGTAGGTGGGTGAAGGAGATTGAATGGGAATACGTCTTGTTCGCTTAACTTTATGAGGAACCTCTTTTTGTCAGGTTGTATAATTAAGTTTCTTTATGAACTCATTTATGGAGAGATATAAAGGAAATTTTTATCTTTGTTAAATTTTTTAATGAAAATGTAATAAACCTATATTTTTTAATAATATTATGACAATTATATTATTTTTATAGCTCTACATCACATGATTGAGTATTTCACAATTTTGTTTTAAAATGTTACAATTTTCTGTTTGAAAAACTTATTAAAAAAGAAAGAAATAAAAAACTACGCAATTTGTGTGAGACAAAACTTGGGTTCCTCTAGACCTTGAAATCCGAGTCAGAATCATAAGAACAATCAGCTATAGAAATGGATGCACATTGGTTTAATTTTAATTTATTCGTTGACAAAAAATATAAATTCAATTAAAGCAATAATAATTGAACTAATTCAATTTAAATAAGAAATTTAAAATATACATATATAATGTAAAAATATTTAACTCATTAATAAAGAATTAGCATGACTATATCTGAATTAGCAAAGTAAACATCCAACAATCAAATTAAATAAATGAGTTTTACAATACTCAAAGTGGCACTCAAGTATCAAAGGAACATAATGTAATTGGATTGATCTTTACCCTACCCATTTCTCCACCCTCAATTTCCAAAATCTTATTCTTTCTTTATAAGTAAGAAATAAAAATCCCATTTAATTAAGAAGACAATTTTGATCGATCTTAACAGCCTTATATATGGATGGGATTGGACTGAACAGTTCTAATATGAGCTTTAATTAGGTCTTGTTTGATGGGCGGCACAGTAGTCATAATGATCATAGAAGTCCCCTACATATTTCACTTTCGCAGCCTAAAGTTGTATTTTGCTTTGTGGCCTCCTCAGGACTGCAACATCTGAATCAAAGGCCAACGTGGCTGGTTTTGGATTTTGTGAACATCTAGACGCCCATCTTACAGCGGTTCTGATGCATTCAGTTTATAGTGCCTTGATTATGGGTGCTGCATAGAATATTATTGTCTGATAGATTTGCTCAAAACTAAGTCTCTTAATTTCTTCTTCTTTAATTTTCTGTCAACAGAGAGAACACAAAATAAGTAAAACATTTTAGTAATGAGTTCCACTTGGCCATATAAAACTCATTTGAATTATGAGTATCACCTTCTCTGTCTATCTATCACTAAAATGACAATAAAAATTTTCAGAAAAGAAAATTAGGATCCAAATTCGATTTCGTCACCTAAAGGGTTGTTTTACAATCCATCTAATTGACCTGTTGTTAACTCCTTATTGAAACATTAAATAATTATGTAGACATAGACAACGTAACTTTATTGATGGAGACATTAAGTGGAGACTTAACTTTGCATAAATTTTATCAACAAGTGTTACACGATACATAAAGTTTCACTATATTTATGTTCTATCATCCACTGTCACCCATTCGAATAAAGTCCGCTAGCAAGCAACCTATTAAGCTACACAAGAAAAATCTATTAGCTGTAAAACAGCTTATAGCCGCCCATCTGAACCAGTCACATGAGCTCCATAATTTAACACACGAAAACTATAAATATACATTAGCCCAGTTCTTTCTCTCTACAAGAAGAAAAAAAAAAAAAAAAAAAAAGCTATCGATTTGCTAGTCAATAGCAAGCGAGTGTATCACACCTCATGTGCAAACAAAGCATTTATACGAGGCGACATATTGCGTATCTGAAACAACAAATTTGTCACCCTATATATACATATACGCTAATCCCCAACAAACTAGATAGTTGAATAACAAATCCTCAAACAACTAATTTTAGTAATGGAACTCAAAGTCTGCATCACTACCCAGCAAATAATCAATATATCAAGATAAATCTCAAGCTTTATAAGTAATAACATTTTACAGTAAGAATGGTTCTGCAAAGCTCAATGTCAAAAATGAGGGAAAGGTAAGCATACAACATTAAAACACCTGCACGAATACTGATCAATTCGGATTGGAAAAGCTAGGCTTCTAAATACAGAAGACTCGGAGGGTACAGCTAGAAGAAACCACTACCAACTTTTCATATACTACTATCAAACTATATTTCTGAAAAGTAGGAGCAGAGGGGAAGGGGGCGAGGGGGAATATAAACAGAAAAATTTTAGACAAAAATATCCTACATCTTGAAATGCAGGGTCAAGATCAACTTGAGCGTAGCAAAACAGGACCAACTGATAAACTAAGCATATCACTGAGAGCTACCTGGACCTCATTCGAGCCATGCTCGCAACTTATCAGGTTTGACAGAATAGGGAAAAAATGAACCAGGTTCTTCTCGAAAGAAATGTCTCCCAAACTACAAACAGCCTGAAGAGTAGCCACAACAAGAGGTGCACGTGCAGCTAGTTCTCTCCGCTTCCCAGAGCCTGATGGAATTATCCAATGTGGCTGTCCACCACAAGATGATTCAGATATTTGTCTAAAACCTGCAATCTCAATATAAAACTCCAATACCTCCTGACAAAGTCGAACAAGATGAGTTTCAACCTCAGCCTCCTCATAACTGGGAGGCCTGTCCTCAATAAGGTTCTGTAAAAATGTAAGGCATATTTGGTAGGACTCATTCTCTAGGCGTAACAGTGGTGGGTCTTGCATTTGGGTCATAGAGCCAAATTCTTGAAGCTTTGAACGTAAAATAATATTGCTGTTAATCTTATGAGCATGTAAAGCCACATCATGCAAAGCACTAAAGAGGACTAGCATGTTTTTTGTGGAAAGGTGAGACCGATACATGTTATAGATCTCCATCACCGCCTGCAAATCCATCAAGAGTTAACATCCTTTTTCAATAAAAACATGTACGTCTATTGCTGGCATGCATGATTGTGAACACAAGTGCACATTAATATGTCTAGAAACAAGGCTTGCTTGTACATAAACCCAAGGTTAAACAATTTTAGTAGATATCAATTAGTGTTTAACCAAAGGTAATATTAATAACAGGAGATCTTCAAATGTCCAAGAAGTTGAGGGCCCACTTAAGATTGCTATAAATTTCAGCTTTTTTAAAGCTGCTTCTTTTACAAATACCGTATCATTAGAAGTACTGTAACCAAAAAGCAATTACTGTTTTGCAAAATCATCTGATAAATTAAAACAAGTCTTGAGTTTGACCAATCTTTCAAAAACAGCAATTTGTACCATCAAATCACTAAAAAGGGCAGAGACTTCGCAAAAAGACACCTGGAAGATAGCCCAAGTGGTAAGAGTGAATCGAGATACAGATGGTATCAACCCTCCAATGTACGCACAGTAAAAATGAAAGGCAATTAACATTGTTTAAATGGATCGATGATTTTAATATCCATCACGGTTAATTTTGATTAAGCTTTAAATTTTTTATTTAATTAAAAATATAAAAACATTGGAACAATAAATTTATAAAATATGTTCGTCCAAATGTATATAAATATACAATATATACAATAAAATTAAATATCTCAACTAGAATAATATGAGAAGCTGCTGCTAACTGAAAGTATGAGAAAAGACAACAACTAGATCAAAATCGAGAAGGAATATGTTTGTAAAAGTAATTTTCTTCTTCGGCATCGCCTTCAAATGATAAGTTCAAATTTTTTGCTCCCTTCCCACAGAAGAAAAACTACTACTACTATTGCTTAAAAGCAAGTCTGGATTTTGACTGGCAACAAAAGTTTGGAAAAAGTACTTTTTTGAGAAAAAGCAGCTTATTTTTAAATACAAGCACAGCCAATTGGTTCTAACTAAATTATTTTTCATACTACATTATCTGCTATAGAATCATCATTTTTAATCCAGCAAAGCAATGTTTGGAGCAACAGACTAAGAATCTACCTGAATCAATAAAAGCTGAACAGCAGCACGACATTTCGCATCTGATAAATATGCATAGAGATGATGAGTCATCTGCCTTTCTGAAGTTTCACCAGGCGAGCCAGACTCAGCATGTTCATCATCATATTCATCGGCAATTGGTGCATGCTCATGATTTCTAACCAATAAGTCTCCATTGTCAAGGAATGAAAAGTCAGGAAGTGTTGCATTAGCTGCTTCTTTCAGTGACAAAACCACTTCTAACCACTTTTCGTCAGAAAACAACTCTCCAGCATTACTCATTAAACGAACAAATGCAGCAATGCCAATGCCAGCTAGGCTTTGATGAGGGCGCTTTATAAAGCTTACCAGGAGCATCAGCACCTTCTTCAAAAGTGGATTGACTGTATCATAAAATTTGACAAAAAGATCCACCACCAATTGGAGGGCCAATGTGCATGTCTCATAAAGCCATGCATCTTGATCAAGCTCACCTTCAGTCTCTACTTCATTCCCCAGTGCACTACTACCTGAAGGATCAATAGCATGGCGCACATAATCGAATATGGGAAATAGGACTGATTCAAATACTTTTTCCCATAAAGCCAATGAAAAGAGGTGGCCGTGGTTACGTAAGGTTTCAAACAGCACTTGCAAGGCACTCTTCCTTATCTCAGGCCTAGGGTCAAAGCTAAGTTCAGACAAACCTGCACAAATTTTACAACAATTGATAATCATGTTCTAGCAAGCTAAGCTCCTCAGAATTTAAGATAAACTAAGCAATTCATCTCTTAAAAAACTTAACAGCGTACTCACCAGCCAATAAAGGAAACCAGAAATAGAGATGATCATCCTTGTCAGTCACCTCTCCAGTATCATGTTTCCCCTCTTTTCCTGTTTGAGGCGAAGTTGAAGGAATCTTTCCAGCATTTTCCTTGTCCTTATTCCTTGAAGAAGCGCCGAGGTCCCCCTCTGCTAGTTTTGTTGCACAGAATCGGAGAAAAGCAATCGCATTTAGGCTAATTTCTTTGTTAAATCTACTATTGGTGAATGCAATGAGACAATTTACACAATCAGTGAAGGTGGTGGTTTCAGTCTCAGTGATGTAAGGAAAGTAATCTCGAATAATCTTCTCAATAATTTCAAAAGCTAAAAGTACAATGTTTTTGTGGTCATCATAAGCTGCTGTCGTGAATACCTGCAATCAAGTCCACAAGAAAAAAATGAAAGAGAGAGACTTCGGCATATATCAAAAGAAAGAGATATTGTGCATATAGAAGCTCTATTTAGACAACAGGGATTGTCAGATTTACCATGAACATGCTCTTCCATCCTGACTTGACATTGTTAACACGAGATAAAACCATTTGAGATACACATCTGATAATGAGTTCTCTAATTTCGACAGCACTACTCTTTCGCATAACAATGACAAAAGGCTTCATAAATTCATTTTGAAAATTATAATTAGCCAACTCTTCCCGCTCTAGAAACTTCATTGACAACTGACGCAAAGAATCCATTGCAAAAATGGCAATTGAAAGGTTTCCAGAACAGCCGATGTTCACAAAGAAATCAGAGAGAACATACCAGATGCTAGACCACACAAGCCTGATGCGGTTCATATTATAGTGCCTGTTGTTACACAATAATCATGTTAATTAATACAAAGTCAAACAGAATAGTATAAAAACCAAAAAGTCATGAAACTCAAATATAATGTGCCCAACCCAGCCCCAACCATTTTTTTTTTCAATCAACGGGCATCTTCATACCTTTGATCTTTGCGGACAATTGCAATAGCCCCAAACGAAAAAAAAAAGTGCAATAACCAGCACGTTAATGATGTACCCCATGTGACATTCACTTTGATTGAGCAGGAAAACTGTTTGAATTGATCATTTTGCCCAAACCACGTAAAATTTTGCATGGGGCAATATGCCAAATTACAAGGAAGAAGGGTCTCAAAGTGCTAAATCAATAAATTAAGAGGGGGCATAGCAACTGTCTCAAAGATCATGGAGTCAAAGTGCAATTAACTTTGCTTTTTTTTTTCTCTCAGAAGAAAAAACCCAATAAAAGGGAGCGCTAGGAGGGAAGCATGCATTAAATTTAAATAGCAAAAAGTGTAATACATACGCAATCTCAACTATCTTTGTAAGACTAAAAACCCGTGGATCAGATGGAGATTTCAGTTCCTCCATGGAGACCTTGCATAGAGCCTTAACAAAATCAATTATAGCCTCACTGTTTAACTTCTGACTTCGAGTGAATATTCGATTCATTTCTGAGCTTCCAACTTGTTCTAACATGTTCAAATTAGAAACGAGATTGTTCATCTGTTCTGATGTGACTCCAGAAGCATTGCTTCCAATACCAGCACTATCATATGAACCTCGCATCACAGTAGCAGCTGCGTACTGCATCCTACCAGGTCCCTTCTTCTTCAAAACAGGAAGAGTAGTTGATTTTCCCTGCTTGGCTTTTTCAGAATCATTCTGGGGAAAGGCAAAGAATGTGGCATCTGGTGGAGCCCCTTCTCCGAGAAGATGTAGATGCTCAAACCGGGAAACACATGTCAGGATATGCTCCCAAGCTTCTTGTAAGTAATTCCCATCCTCATCAGCAATAGTAACTATAGCCTATCAACAATGCACATGGAAGATCCAAAGTCATCTACAACAAATCATTTGATTTAAGTACCATATTTTATGGGCATTTAACATGTCTTCAGATAATGGTTTTCACCAAATATGGGAAGATTTCATCTAAAAAGTACCATTAGATAGGTTGTTACGAGTACCACATTGGAAGCCTTGCCTAGGGAATAGTGCTTATATGTCTAAGGGAATCTCCCACCTAATGGAGTAGTCATTTAAGATAAGCTTTCCCTTTGAACTTAAACTCATGACATAGGTCAGCCTTGATACTGGTTAGTATGTAGTCATGAAAATGATTGCACACAAAAAAAAAAAAAAAATCCATTTTGCAACAATAAACATATCACATTTCTTGAAGTGAACCATTGACATGACTTATAAGTATAACAACATAATCACCATATACACTAATATCATGGATGATAATGGAAAAGCATACATACATCAAATGTATGCATTTAAGGGGAAAAAAAAAAAAGTAAGCATGGGCTTTAAGATGTCATGAGAGTGCAACAATACAGTTAAACGGAACAGATACTAACTCAAGGAGTACACAGAAACACAAAGCACAAGGAGAACTGCTCATTGAAAATAACTCCAGCTTGATGCATTGCATATAAACCTATTGGAAGAGAAGTTAAAAGTTTACCGACCTTTATAGCTTCTATGTTTTTCTGTTTAATATCAGCAGGAGAATGTAGGGAGGTAAACTTGGCTAATGAAGTCACGAAAGCATCTCTATGAGTCTTCATGGACATTACAGAGGTAACATGAATAGCATAGCGAAAGCCTTCAAGACAGAGAGCTATTACAACTTCATCATCACTTTGATCAAGAGGAACGCTGAAGGCAGCTAACATTGGCGCCCAACATACCTCAACCATGAATCTAAGGATTACCACATCTGTAGCTGCATAATAGACTGACCTACAAATTGCAACAGAATACATATAAAGGAAATCAAGGAATTTTTTTCCTTTTTTTTTTATAACCTTGAAAGAAACAGCAATCAATTAGAATTTATCAACTTCAAAATTCCAAAAAGTACTGTAAGTGGCATAAAAGTAAATAAAAAGGTCAACCAAAAACAAAAAACTACTTGGAATGTTTCAGATTCATACTATACTTCAAAAGAAAAATTAACATCTTAGGCAACAGATGAATACTCATAAAACTGATAGGACCCAAAAATAGCCTGAAGTCGAATGAACAGTGACACCAGAAGATACTTTGTCCCAGATTAAAAAAAAAAAAAAAAGGATTAAATGGTGTGCATGACCCAGGGAAAGAAGTTGAACATTAAAGAATATCTTCTAAGAAATGGGAAATTTTGGATGAACATACTCAGACTTGCGAGCTTTCTCCTTGAATTGTTCTTGCATATGTCTGATAAGATCATCACTGGTTTCCATATGATTGTCATCCCCACGCTTACGGATCACAATATTCAAGATACTATCCAAGCCCAAAAGTCTGTTAGGGTTCACAGACTGCCTTTGTTGGGGAGCCAGGTTGTCATCTTTCATTTTGATCTCATTTCTAGATATTCTATCAAACAATGACCTCATGTATTCCTCAGGTAGATCTTTTCCATCATCTATACCACGATTATTTCTTATGAAATCATCAGCAGACATCTGCATGATACAATGATACATGATATACATGTAGGATTATTTCTATCATAATCATGTGTACATCAATATAGAAGGATTATCTGAGCAAACCTTGTTTTTCACCATAGGATTGTGAGCATCAGTATTAAGCATTATTACAGAATAAGCAAGGACATATGCTGTGTCAGCACTAGAAAAGGCCTTAGGGTTACACTTGCAATAACGTTCAGCAAACTTCTCCATTATTCGATCAATCTTCTGTGCCTCACCAGGAAGTCTAAAGCCTTGAAGGAAGGCCCTGATTGCCTCATCAAACTCCATCCCTTGAAAATCAAAAGAATCAACATACGCATGCATAACCTTCAAGGGCAATTCTTCCCTCTCTCCTAGATAATCACCAATCAATGTCTTGCTCAACCCAGATGCATCTTTCAGAAAAGAAGCTATATCCTCTGGTGAATTACCCACCTTGTTAGCATTGATGAGGAATTCAATTCCTTTTTTCGGTTTCCTATTAAAAAGAGATATACCTTCCTGCCATAAACTTAGCATTAGCTTCATGGATAATGAAAAGCTTAAGCAAGAACAGGGACATAATTGCTTCTAAAAACCAAGCACTTGCTTACCTGAAGTTCCAGTTTGTAAGCCCGGCGTTGCTCAATCGTTGAAACATCAGAAGCTTCACTAGAGACTTCAGAATGAGAGTCTGATCCTTCAACAGGCTCTTCTCCATTCCCATTTGCCATGGGAAGACCTCCAGCTTCATGGTTATCAGCAGCTGCTTCAATTTTATTGGTTGAATGATGATCTGGAATGCGCAATTGTCTGTTCATCCAGTCTCCCATTGATTTTAGAACAGCAACCAAGCACTTCATGGCCTCAAATTTAAGGGTTCCCTCTTGAGGTGGCAGAAGTGAAGTCGCTACACCAGGAGGCACACCTTGGGCAGTTTTAAGAAGTCCATTGACCATCCTACAAGAATCAGAACAATTAGCCAGAAAAACAGAGTATATAAAATTACAACCACTCCCACGCCAGCAGGAATAGTGTATGAAATCAATCTGGGATGCAATACAACAATAAATGCAATATGAAAATATAGTACAAAAAGTAAATCAAAATAAAATAAAAATAAATAAATAAAGAAATAAAGAAATAGCACACCTCTCAAATATGTTTGATGAATTGACATCACAGTCATAGTTGATGAATATGTCCACCAATATCTGTGAATCAACACAAAGCCTCTCTAGAAAACGAAGCACTATCATCTTCTGCTGAAAATTCGGTTGAGCAACATTTTCCAGAACCCTCAGAACAATCATAGGGAAAAAAACTCCAATTTCTGCTTTCAATCCACTTCTAAATCTGGATACAAGACTGATGAAAATGGAGCAAGATAACTGAAAAACAATCATGAGAGTTGAAGCACTGTTCTTCAGCAATGATAAACATAAGTACTGCTTGATGGCGCCTAAAAATCTGCTTCATCACAAGCAAACACACATATCAACAGTATTCATTATCATTCAGAAAATTTGTAAGATAAAATAGGAGAAAAATACCAAGTCAAGCACTTGTACAGAGTACAGAAAGATTATTACACCTTTCATCAGTGAGAATTTAAATTAAAAAAAAAAATTCTAACTCAAGAGGAAAGCTCCGTTCCACATTTAAGAGACAAGAATAGAGGAATAAAACATCATAGCAGCATAATAGTCTATGTACACAGAAATATAAAGCAAAAGAAGAATCAGTACAATTTGTGAACAGTTAAGGGCATTTTTATATGATCTAATCATTTACTCAAGTAATAATGAAGAAACAATGGATATGAGGATAAAGGGAGTTTTAAAGTTGCACATGGCAAATCAAATGAAGTTTACGGAATTTTACAAGAATGCTGGAAAGATCTTCCCCTATTATGCATTCATTCATTCATCCAGTTGTTCATTTATTTTTTCTGGGCTCTTGAAATAGAAAACCCAGAAACTTTAAATGACTCAAATTGCAATGGTAATGCCTCAGAACAATGCATAAGAAGATGGAGGTTCAGAAAAGTGAAAACCAAGGCATACCTTGTAACATATTGGTCAAGGTCCCTTGGCATTTCAATCAATATTCTTGAGTTAGAATATTTTTGGCTTATAGCTCCCATACATCTTTGCATAAATGATATATATGCACCCCTATAAGGTACTTTTTAGAATACTCAAAGAAGGCAATCACATCAGAACCACCAGAAGGCAACAACAGCTCTTGCAGGTTGAGGTGAGGGCCATTCATCCAGGCACCTGCCTGGTAGCACCTTGCTGGTGCATGCAAGGCGCTCATCTCAAGTGCCTTGCAAATACTAGGTTTATTTTGCATACACAAAACATTAAAAGCCCACCCAATAACTCAAGACTATCAAAATAAGTATTTTAAAATCAAACATGGGAAAAGTATAAAGCCCAGTCCAATAATTTACAATAGGGTCTTCACACCCTTCTTTGCTATCTTCTTTACTCTGTTAATGTGTTACACTTTCAGAATTCAGCCTAACCTTCCCTTTTCCAAGCTTTTCATCCTTCTGAATTTTGCTTATATGATTATTATGCTTTAATGGCTAATTTATATGTCATGTTATCCCCACAGTTTGAATTCTTTATTTTCTACTATATAGCATATTTGTATTCTTTTTTTCTATTTTAGTACCTTATTTCACCTAGGCAAGCACTTATTTAGTGCCTTTTGCCTCAAGGCACTAGTTGGATTTGAGCCTTTGACATTTGACTAACTTGATACCTACGTTAAACATTAAAACAGTTTAAAAAATCCCAAATATAATTAAATCAAATGAAGCCAAAGAATAACTGTGGGTTCAACCATAGTTCCTGGGACAGGATTACTGCAACGTACCAAAAATTGATTGGTAAGACCAGAAACAATCAGTAGCATGCCTCCACGAAGAAATTTCAGCCAATCAATAGTTTGTCAAATTATAATAGGAAATATTCATCCTACTTAATACGTCTATAAACCCAAATATCTAAGAGAAACACACAAAGTTGAATTGACAGATGTCCTTAACTTCCTCCCAGCAACTAAAAACAAAAAGAAAGACCTAAATTTGTTTTATTATCACAGCATACCAATAGCCTGCACCTTAGAGCACTACCAAATCCACATTGCTTATTCCAGAAGGCAAAAGAAGCAGGATTATGAGCAAGGAAATAAACAATGTTGCCAACATCTGAATTCTGGAAATCCATAAATTTGGAAATAATAAAATTGAAACAAAGTCCTTAATTTTTTGTCAGAACTTTACAGCTGTTCACTCATATTGACAGTGAAAAACAGCATAACCATCCACTGCAGAACTCCAGATTTCAAAGATTAAATGTAGCTTGCATTTGAATCTTGATTGTAAGCTTTATAGATATGAGAAAATGTGAGACTAGGATCCACATGTCAACAACAACGAAGTGCACCTTTACACTGTGCATACTTGCACCAAGTTATTTTCAAGTTTCAAATATTATATTAGGCATTGACCACCACTAAACTTACTGAGCACGTAATGACTATACTTCAAACAAGGTTGATTAGCTTCCTATGTATAATTTCAATTAAAATCAACTATAGACATAGATTATAAGTTCTAGTCAAATGCTTGAATGGAATTCCATGGATAACAGGGATTCAAGAGCGAAGTATATCCACATACCATTTAAAGTCTAATCCAGGAATAGAAAGTATCAGATTAAAAATTATGGCATGCTTCTCCATACATTATCTACATCTTGTATCATACCACTCCGTCTGATGATCTATACTGTTACCAGCATATGACCTTTACTTGATTATGCATGCAGATATATGTATAATAGACAAGAGACCAAGTATCAAGATATAATCCTACTCCTCTACGCTAATGGTCATCCATATTTTATCTTCATGGTATCATTTCAAGTAGTTTAATATGCACCTGAGGAAGCAACACTGATTTGACAGAACTCCCAGACAATGCAGTCGTGTTTACCACTTCCAAAACTGTGCTTAATGCATACATTTGTCTGTCTCGAAAAAAGAAAAAAAAAAAAAAAAGCATGTTGACTAACAAAGTAATGATACCTTTCACTAGTCCTGAATACAGCTCCAGCGTTCTCCAGCAAAATCTTTAACAACTCTAAAGCCACAATCTTCCCCTTCATCAGCTGCGGATCAGCAGATGCCTCCTTGGGAGGTGTCTTCATAGATAATTTACAGAGTGCCCTAAACACCAAAAAGGCATCCCTTCGCAACTTATTCCCGATTTGAACCTCCAAGTCATCATCTCTATCGGCCTCCCCATCCACCAACTCACCCTTCCTTCCTTCCAATGCTGTCTTATACATACTGATTTCCCAATATTTAGCATCCAGCATGTCTTTGTCCGTGGAATCCAACAAATCTGCAGGGTTAGTGGTCTCCACTGTGGTAGTCTCAAATGCACCATCATGTCCACCTAATGAAATTTTACCAGGCGTTACTGGGTTAAGCACCCCATCTATATCCTGCATAATTTTCGTGATAAAACCTTGTACAAACTGCGTCATTGAATTATCAACGTCAGATTTTTCAACAGGTTCCATTAACTCAGCCACTACAATTGGTTGAATTGGGATGGTAGAAGAGTCCGCCTCCATTCTCCGAAACACTATCACTAACATTTGAACCAACGATGCCTTAGCTGTCGTCTGATTCACCACATTTTTACTACCCAGATATATATCGTAGCATGTCCTCACAATGAGGAGCAAGCAATCACCATGAATTCGCAACGATATCGATGTCACAGCAGATAAAAGCGTCTTCAGCACCGACAATTCCATCGAATCGTCCCCCAAATCATGGCATTTACACACTGACTCAATCAGACTAGCCAACAGCTTCGCCTCGGGACCGCCACCTCCAGGGTCTGCCTCACCGCGTAGGTAACCATGGGCGATCAATTTCTGGATAGCATCAACAGAGGGATCAGCGATCTTCAAGAACCCAGAGTTGGCAGCATTGATCAAAGGGCTAAGAATTGATTCAGACTCCGCAAGCGAGTACTCAACAGGACCACCGTCATGAAGTGGACCCGCCACCGAACTCTCGGGCTCGGTATCGGAGGGTGAGCCAGGCAATTCCTGCTTCTGAGACGAATTGAGCCTTTCGACAACGGATTTACACTCATGAGCAAGCTTCGCGTGCTTCCGCCAGGACGCGTTCTTTATGATTTTCTCAAGGGCAGGGACAACGACCTGCCTCAGACGGGAATCAGCTTCCGGAGAAGCCATTCCCGAGTTGGGGCGAGTTCTGACTCAGTGACAGTTAAGATCTTGAGATTGAAGAAGGAAAAACCGCTTTAGCTACGATCTGCCCATGAGCTCGGCGCGTGAATAGGTAGAGCTTGCTAGCCGCTTCAGCAATGGCGGCGAGTTGACTCAGTGAGCTATCTGGTTCTGCCCTAGCACCTATTATGGCACACAAATCTTTCATCAATGGAGGAGAAAGTGAGGTTCCGGGGATCTGATCGCATGGAAGAAGAAGGGTCAGATTTGAGATCGCTCCTCGAAGGTCCAAGCTTAAATGTGAATTGACCGAAATACCCTTTCATACATTCGCAGAAGTTTTTGAGAAATAAGTTGTAATAAAGTGGATAATGTAGGGGTAATTGCGGGTTTCAAAGATATTGCTCCGATCGTAAAATGGTTATATTAGATGCAGATCTGGAATAATTCCTCATAATTTTGTCCGTTTTCCTCTAATTTTCTTATGAATATTTTTTTCTCCAATATCATACGGATAATAGTAATACTCTCTTAGTTAAGAAATCTCTTTTATTATTTAAGTAAAAGGAAAGTTCGTTATAGACATTACTTGAATGAATTACCTATCAATAAAAAATAAGGACCTATAGTTAGAAGTAGTTGAAATTTTTACATCTATAATAATCAAATTCATTTTTCTTACTTATTGCAATCTATTTTTGAGTTATTCATTACTCCATTGCAAAAACTTCTGTTGCAGTTACAATATCATTAACGTCTGCTAATTTGATATTACGACAAGAAATGTTTTAATTTGGACAAATCTTATTGGTTTATGAATTTTTGTCGTTTTAAATCTTATTTAATTTTTTTTTTAATGATGCTCAAATATGGGGCACTTGAATTTTGATAAAATATATGTTTAAACGAAAATTATAAAAAATCTTCAAAAATATTACAAAAATGTTATTTTTTCTAACACAAAAGAGTCTTACTTAAAACATATATTTATTTAGATATTTAAATAATTTATTGTTCTTTTTTTTTTTATTAGTAATAAAGTGATTTGTTAAGGCCATACAGTAATTATGTAATAAAATTTACTCTATTATGATGATAATGAAAATTGTTGTACCCTGAACATTAAATGGTCTTTTTAGTTTATGGGACATCTTTAAAAGAAATAAAAAAAAAAAAAAAAAAGAATGAGAAGGAGAATAAAAATAAAAAAAATAATTCATATGCTTGTTTACACTAGACGAAGTATAGAAATGTGAGAAATCAATTTAAGAAAAGCATGGAACCATACTACACGGACCATAATGCCTCCATAATAAAATAAATAAATAAATGTTACAAGTTCCATTTAAAAAAAAAAACTGTATATATTTCTATTATGAGATGTACTCAAAATATACACATTTTTATTTTAAATAATGTCTTAAAATTTAGATTAATCATTAAATTAGAAATGTAAATGCTTTACATTTATTAATCCAACAATAATTGAATTGCAATCAAGTTGGTACTAATATATATACATACATACATATATATATAATTAAATAAATAATTTCAGAAAATATACTAATAAACATTACTTTATCTAATATATATATATATATATATATATTACATAAAATAAATTGATGTAATAATTATTAATTTATATATGGAACATTTTCTGAGTAATACATTTAAAAAAATTTACATAAAAAGAAATGCTTCCCTTATATTTTATTTTTTAATTAATATTTGTAGTTACATTTATTAATTTCTATTTTACTTTTATTTATAAACATTTAAAGTCTAAGATTTAGAATTCAAGATATAATATTTTTTTTCTTTTCTGTTCGAATTCTTAAATTCAATGACTCTTAAAAGTCATATTTCTCTTCCTCCTTTCTTCACTTTGCATCTTTTTATCTTCTTTGTTTTTTTATCCCGACAGTGTTTAGTGTTTACAGCTATATAGCTTGTCACCTTCTATCAAATAGAGGTTCTATTTCTATTAAGAACAAAGAAAATTGTCTATCCTTTTAATGCATTGATTATAAGTAAAACATTATTTTAATACTTTATTTATTAGTTTTCATTTTTATTTTAATTCTTGATTTATTATTTTATTTTTTATTTTATCTTTAATTAATTTAATAATTAATACATTTAATTTCTCATTTTTAATTAGATTTAAAATAAATGTATTAATATTCATATTGGTGAGGGATTAAATTGAAAATAAAAATTACTATGGGACAAATTAAGATTGAACTAATAAATAAGAGACTAACTAAAAAAATTAATTAATGAGTAAGAAAATAAAATAATATTTTATTATATTCATTTTTCTTTTATATCATCTTCTTTGGTTTCAATATTTCATGGCGAAGAAGCTTTAAAATGAAAGAAATGAAGGTTGAGGAAGATCAAGTAAACCAGAAGATGAGCTAATTTCAGAACTGTCTCAACCTTTAATCAATCCAATTTTCACCGATTTATTTGTTAATTTTTGACTAATTTATTTTATTGTTCGCCATCTTTTATTTTATTGAGATTGATCTTGAGAGTCATTTGAAACAATACCATAGTTGGTCAATTGGTATTTTGGTCGAATCGATCCAAATTTATTTGAAAATGACCAAAATACTCTTAAAAAGATGATATTTATTTTTAATTAAAAAATTAACTCACCAAAAATATATATTTCTGAAATTTTATCTGAATGTTATACATTTTGAGTTAAAAATCACAAATTATATTTATTCTAAATTTAAAAATATGACTATTTTATATTCGTTTAATACATATGCAATACTTATTAGATTGTATAAGTAATAAATATAAAGATATTATGGTCAAATTTAATATAATTTAAACATATTTGGTTTTGGTCTTCTTTTTTTTTTTTTGGTTGAGTTTATCTTTTATAGTTTTTTAGGAGGATAGTGTACGTAATCCTTTAAAATAGATGACAAAACTATATAATTTAATCAACATATAAGGAAGAAAGGAGTAACTTTATTTTAAAAAAATGAAGTACGTAGCCATAAGATTAGCCAATTACACATAAAGTAAATTAAAGATTTGGGGCCTTTTTTGGTCAAAAATCTTTTCCAATAAAATAAAAAAGTAGTTTGATAATGTTATTTTTATCTATTGTCCTAAAAAGCTAAAAAATTTTAAAAAATTGTTTAAAGAACTAAAAATGGAGAACATCTACGTATGTTCCTTATTTTTTTTAATCAAAAGAAAATATGGAGAACACCTTGAAGATTCATTTTCATTAATAGCATTATTGTGAATTTAACAAAAACACATAAAAGATCTTAATAGAACAATATTCATTCAAACATGATTTTTATCTTTCTATTTTCAGAACTTGTTTTTAAAATAGTTTGACAAATCAGTTTCAGAAGATAAAAAAAAAATAGAATAGAATTAAACATGTCTTTTAACAGTTGAAAAATTACTCTCCTACCGGTTTGGATACCAAAAATAAAATGGAAGAAATGAGAATGAAAGTAAAAATAAAATTAAATGTAATGATAATAATAATTATTATTATATTTGGTTAAATATAAAAAAGAAAAGTTCAACGAACAAAAAAATGAGACATAATAGAAAAATGAAAAGTAATATGACCAAATGACATAAATACCTCTTATTCAAAAATATTATATTTTTTATAATGTAATAAATTGTTGTATATAATGTTATTTTACTTATTATAGTAAATTTATTATTATTATCATAGTTATTAAACAAAATTTATATTTATGTAATTATTTAATAAATTATTGTTTCATTTGCATTCATTAGTTAATTACATTTATTTATAAGTGTTTGTTATAAATTTAATGTCACCACTTATTTTTATTAGTCTTTGAAAAATTACTCTCTTTCTAAAATACTGACTTCTAATTTAATTTTCCAAAGATTTTCTCCAAATTCAAATGTTTCTTTTGTTAAGCAAACTATTTTTAATTATTATACAAAAATCCACATGACCATTAATTCATAACCTAGACTTGGGGTATTCTTTTTCTTAAGCAATTTTTTTACTCAAATACTGTAGTTCGAATCATTACTTAACTTTGTGAAATTTGCCTACAAAGTCTAATTAATAGGACACTTCTATTTGAAAAAAATGTTTGAATAACAAACAAAATGAGAGGCTTTTTTCCTTTTGGAGTACTAAATTAAGATAAAAGTAATATTTCAATCATTAAATTACTAATTTACCTTCATATATTATTTTATTTTGTACATTATTTAAAGGTTTTTTACAAATGACAAAACCCTTTACATTTCTTTTATTAGTGACTTTTATATGAAAAAAAAATATTAATTAGTTTTCACACATTTATACAATAATTAATTTAGTGTATCAATTATAATAAAATTATTTTTAATAACAATTAATCTTATTTTTAAATAATTTTATTAATATTAATATACTAAATCAACTTCTACAATGTATTGTACAGCATACATACTGGGAAACTTTTTTACCACACTGAATTTTTTTCAACTTACCTACTGTTGCACAGCATACATGCTATGCAACGCGAAATCCGATTTCCACGTAAGTGTCTCAACAGCCCCCAATATTTTTTTCTTTTCTACCACACGAGACATGATGGCTTTGTCTCAATCAATGATGTCACCAAAGAAACCTTGGCTATTAAAGAAAGGCATGCGTCCTGTGCAATTACTCTCAAATGGAATTTCTATGATATCTCTCATTATCATGGATCCATTAATTTAAGAAATTATCTTCTATTTATTATTTTAATGTAAAAGAAGCCCGTCCAAAAATTATTTTTCGTTAAAATTCGAAACTTACAATGATTAATGCTTCTATTTAATTAAAACAAACTGATTTTATCCATAAACATCACTTGCATAAAAAATTTTACTTATAATTTTTTAACTCAACTTCATACTTTTATAAATTGTTATTATTTAATGATTAAACTATCATTTTTAAATTATATATTTCTTAATTTGAACACTTATAAATTTTTTAATTCGACCCTTTATGTATGAACATTTTTTTATTTGATTCTTTACAAATACAATAATAATCAATAATATTTTGATATCAAGATACTGTAAATGAAAAGTAACCATAAATCGAAAGAATGGCGTTATTGGTAATCTGTCAACAATTATTTTTCATGTTATTTCATATGTTAATTTTATTCACGGTACACTGATAAGAGAACATTTTTTATAACAGTTTAATTATGTGATAAAACCTAAGCTTATTATAATACAATTTTATAAAAAAATAATTTAAAAATACTTTATTTATGAATGATTAATTGAAAAAGGGGATTTTATGATAAACTAATTTAAGATATATCTTACTTGTGAGAGGTCGAAATGAAATTTAACAAACAGTATCTATTAAACTAATAAATTGCCTATATAATTATAGACATATTTAGCTTTAATATCAAAATTAGCAATTGTACATGCATATTTTTTAAAATAAAAAAATTATTACATGATAATTCTTTTGTTAAATTTTATATCATAATATAAAAGAAATGATGGAATAAAATTTCATATGAGATAAATGAATAAATCAATAATAAAAAAAATTTACTTACATGATAAAACACCCTATAATTTTGTAAGTAAAGTGAGTAGCATGCTTTGCTCAAACTTTTTGTATGTTAAAGTGAGAATCACACACACAAAAATGAATATTTTAATAAATTAAGAAAATAAGTTATTATGATAAGTCCTCATAATATTTGTTTATATTTAATAAATAAAATATTCAAACTATTTAAAATAATAACTTTCAACTTCTTTTCAACTACTAAGATTTTTATGTTTATAGAATATTTCTCTTATTATATCCTCTCAATCAATAATATAATAGGATAATTATTTATAAGGCTTGAGTTATAAATTGGAAACTACATCTAATTAGTCTGTGGGTAATTTAATCTATTATTGATTGATCGCAAATAATTTAGACCTAATCTATTTTTGTTTTATATATAAAAAAATTTAATTAATTAATTAATTAATTAATATAGTGAATTATCCTAATAATAAATCAATACCAATCTACATTATTTTAATATATTTCATAAATTTAATTCAACAAGACACTCATATACAATAAATTATTATTTACAAATATCTTTTAATATATGCTACCACTATTATAATATATAGGGCTACTTTGATATATCTACTTTTTTTCATTGTGATAAGTTCTTTTTATATGGTTATAATGATATAAATAAAAGCATAAGTCATTAAATATGAGAAGGAATTTTAAAAAAGTTATGAGCGTTCGCAAAAATATATTATTTATAGCACTCAATTTGAATTTATGTTAACAAATAACATGACTCATTAGGACAAAAGTTTAATCAAAGAAAAAGAGTCTAAATTATTTATAACGTCGATTACAGGCTACTTCATTAATAATTTCAACTTTAGTTTATATACTTATTTCTAAAAGTTTTAAAGATGAATTTATGAGTTACAATAATAATAAATAAAAATGAATCCACATCATTACACATATAAAACTTCTTAGAGTTATATGATATATTCCATTAAATATAATAAATAATTTTAAATAGTCATTCTTTAAAAGTTATATATATATATATATATATATATATATATATATATACCAACATATATATTATTATTAACATTTGATTTCTCCTGCTGATACGTTGAATTCATAGCGTTAATAAAAGAAAAGTTCCGGCCCAAACTTTTATATTTCTATTGATAGTCTCTTTTGCACCAAATGAAACATGAAACGTCAATGATGTTAACGAAATAGGAACGTGGAATTATTTTTTAAGATAGTGTGGATTATCATTAATTCATTATCATTAAATTAATTTATTGGGTTAACTAATTAATTAAGTAACTAATTTTGACATAAATCAAGAATGAAATGGGTTTAGATAATTAGTGATAGATTATATTATTTATAATTTATTAGGTAAAAGTTTTAACTTAAACTCAAATTTTGTTAATAATTATTTTATCATATTGCTGATTAAAAAGATAAGATAAAGATTTTTTATAAATCAATTTATTAATTATAATATCAAATTTTAAATCTAAAATCTTATAGTAATTAAAGAAGTAAAAAGTTATTGTTTAATATAAAATAAATATTTATTTATTAAAATAAATATATTCATTAACTCTCTAAATTTGGACTCACGATAAACTCTTTTTATTTATTTAAATTTATCTCTCTCATTTATTTCATATGCCAAAAAAACACTTTAAACAAAACAAATTATTCTCTTTACTTATAAATTATGGCTGCACTAAATGTTTAACTGTGTGAGTACTATTTTTATTATTATAGTTAATGATTTAGTTGTTTTTATCTCCCATTATTGCCTACCATTATTTTCACAAGAAAGTCATAATTTTTAAAGAAGAATGACAAAATAGATAGAGAAAACGCAATTGCATTTATTTAATGAAAGTTTTGTACTTCTTTGATAGATATATATATATATATATATATATATATAAAGGAAATAGTCTTAAAAATTTTATTTCATACAAAATTAAATTCCAATGACACTTATAGTAATTATATAAATTTAAATCTGATACATAATTTTTATTTTTTGGCTGAAGCAAATGACACATAATGGGTTTGGTGACTCACAAGGTTTTGTCTTTTGACGAAAAAGCGTCATCATAATTATTGCTGCACCGAAATAATTAAATCTATCTATTTAATATAAGATTCATCGATATACAATTATTATGAAAAGAATATAATACAAAAATTCTAATTAAAGTGAAGAAATAAACTCCAGGAGATATAAATTGTTCTAGAAATTAAAAGACTATAAAGCTTTCAGATTTGCATTGAAAGAGAATCGAAAATTTAGATAAACGTAAAAAGCTATGATTTAAAAATTTTATCCACAAATTTTTTTTAAAAAGAGATATTAGCTATGTAGTCATTCAAAAAGAAAATGGGACGTGGAGAGAAATTTTTACACTTTAATGGATAAGTATAGGTTAGGTTAGGTTAAATTTTTTTAAGATCCAACCCACCTTAGTTTTAGTTCGATAAGCAATTGGATTGAATTGGATTATACTAGATTTGGATTGAGTTTATAATTTAAAATTTAAAATAAATAAAAAAAAATAAAAAAATTATGATTTAGAATAAAAAATGATTAAATTTGAAAAGTAATAATATTTTTAAAAAACATTACAAAAAAAATTATAAGAAATAATAATCAAATTAAGACGAATCTTTTATAAACTCAATATTTAAATCTAATAAAATTTATATTTTTTTATTTTGACTCAACTTAAGTTATTAATATGACCAGTCAAATTAAGTTGACAAAGTCAATCCTTCCTATAAACACTTGTATTTGAAAATATGTAAATATGAATTAAATGTATAAACATGCTTAATATAAATGGCATTATAGAGAATAGTATGAGTAGTCTAATAATAGGGTTTTTTTATGCTTATTCGAATTATCTTGAGCACTATTCATAACAATAATAGATATTATTAATTAAAATATACTAGTATTAAAAAAATGGTATGATAAAATAGTTGTAAAATTGAATGAAATTGTTTTGTTTTTCAAATATTAGAAAGTTCTAGAATAAAAAACAAATAGTTTATTCATCAAATCAATTAACCACTTTTAAGTAGTTCAAAGTTCTGGGCCCATCTTCTTCTTTACTTCCCTAGGGACTCTTTAAACTTTGTCTCACTATAATTTCCTAAAGAAAAAATGTCTCACTACAACACTTCATCCTGTTATGTCAATTTTTTGCCCATTTTTTATGAATAGACCACATATTCTTTTTAAATTATTTTTTTCATATTACCAGAAAAAATCAATCATCATAAAAACTATTAAGCTTATTATATAACTCTAGTATTATTTTTTAAAAAAATAAAATAATTTTGTATATAATACAACTAAGTGAAATGAATAAGCATATAAATGCTTTTCATTAAAATATATATATATATATATATATATTAATGCTTTGTATAGATATTTTTATATAAATAGAAGTATTAAACTTAATACAGCTTTTTATATGGTTGTTAATAAATTTTGCGATTAACACATGATAAATGCATGATTAACTAATAATAATATCAAAATATGTAATTTAATTTTAATTTTATACAGTTAACTACAAAAATCATATATAAATATATTTTAATATTATTAAAAATTATATATTTGTCAAATTTAATTAAAAAATAATATAAACAATAGCATATAATCAGAGTATACTTTAGTCTTTTTACTTTTAACTTTATTCTATCTCACTTTGATTTCTTGATTTATAAAAGTTACCTAAAAATTTTCTCACTTCTAATTACAGGCTATTATCTAAAAGCTTTATGTAAATCACTGAGCTTTTGATTTCATTTGCTTCTAAAAAATATAATTTAAAAAGTTTGGTAATCAAGGTTTAACAATCGGTGTTCCTCAGGCATCCAAACGTGCACATGAAGCATGCTTCCGTTAATTGATGTATAGTCCCATTAATTAATAATTTTTTAAAAATAACATGATGATAAATGATTTATTATATATACTTTTTTCTAAGAAAAGGAAAATAAAATATATTTTTTTAATTTTTTCTATAATTTTTATATATTAGATCAACATGAAATATATTTTAAATAAATAGATGTGGTATTGAAGTAACTTTATACACAGGTTAATTACAGCTTTTTATAGAATAGAGAAAATTTATAATTGAAAATAAAGATTAAGATTGACAAATGCAATTATCTGCATTTTTTGCCATGCTTGCTAAGAAAATTATTTGAAAAACAGTTAAAAAAAGAGGATATAATTAGAAAATATATACCTTTAACTATAGGCTATAGGTGAATTTGGAGTTAATTGTAGGCCCAACATTTAAAGCTTGTTGGACTTTGGCCCAAGTAGCCCATCTCCCACCCTGAACACGTATTGTGCTGACTCTGGGGTTTTCTCCCAAATTTAGATAATTAGGGTTTTTTTTTTTCTATTTTCTTTTTTCTCAGCAAGGATTGAACTATAATTACTGATTAGTCGAATCTTGAATCACCTTGATGTAGATATTACTCCCCTTCGTAATGCCCAATAATAAATCTCATTATTTGCAATTTTCGTAGTTACCAAAAAAATCAAGTGCTAATGAGAATTATAGAATAGAATAAGTGATAATAAAAAAAGTAAAGTGTTGACGAGTAGAATAATAAGATATATGTAACTCAATTATTTGAATATATAATAAAAAAATAAAAAGAAGAAAGTCATTAATAAAATAAAATTAATTACAAATCATTTTTACTATATTACTTTTATAAATATAATATTATTATAGTAAGCTTTTAACTAAAAATAATACATATAATAATGATTACATTACTTAGGTATTTTATTTTATCCTTATTTTCTAATTTAGAGGGACACAAAAAAAAAAATGAAATTTTGAATAGTAAAAAAAAAATTCTTATTGTCTCTCTTTTGCATTCTATTCTATTTTAAAAGAACTTTTAAATAAAATTATACATCAAATTAAATACTCCACGCTATATGATATCATTACTTATATCCATCCAAATATATCTTTACTCTTGTAATGTTATTATCTTTCAATCAAGCAAAAAACTAGTAATTTAATAACGTAGGTCTACACTATAATAAATTTGCTAGTATTGAATCGAAAAGAGCCTGGTATTTAAAATAAAGATTGAAAGAACAAGTATTACAATTACTAGCTCATTGAATATCTCCAAGAGACAAATATAAAGACCCATTTTCTAAACATTTTGATCTCTTTTCTTGTTTTGAATTTTTAATTATGCTCAAGAGAAACAAACACAGAAAATAAGTTGGGTCTTATTTTGTATTTGTCTCCTTCTAACATTAGATGAATACAAAGATAAAGAACGTTGATATCTGAATCTCATTCCTAACTAGGTTTCCATCAGTCGATCAAGTCAGAATCAAGATTTAAAAAGCGAAGGAGATGACGAGGAGGCTTTAGAGCAAGCCATGGGAGCCGAGTGTGGAGGAAGAGGAGGAGGAGGAGGAGGAGGAGGAGGAGAGGGATTTCTATTGAGGAGCTCTCTTGCCAGTTCATGAAGATCGCCGCCGCCACTAGATGGGCCTGGAGGTCCATGTTGACGCAAGTCCATGGGCCGCTGTTGCGTGGCCCATGAAGTTTGGGCCATGGGATCGAAGAGTGAAGAGAGATCGTAGGAGGGTGACCCCGAGGAGATGATGTTGGCGTTGCCAAGTGAAATTGCTGTGGGTCCCGCCATTAATGCTTGAGGTTGAGGCATCTCTAATGTGCCAAACTGCCCTTGCAAGTATGATAGCTCTGCTTGTAAACTCACCACCTATTTCAACAAAATAAAACTAATTCAAATTGTAATATAATATATATATATATATATATATATATATACACATTTTATAATAATTCTTATTATTTTATAAAATTATTAAAAAAATTTGGCCCAAAAAATTATTTAAAATTATAATCATTCTCTATGTATAATTTTAAAAGGATAATTTATTTTTTAAAAGGGGGAAATATTTAAAACATATAAGCTGTTTTTCTTAAATAAGATTTTTCAATGTAAGATTGGTAATAGAGTAAGACTTGAAAATAATTCTATAAAAGATTAATTTTGGTTTTTTTTTTTTATTTTTTTTTGTTTTACTTCCTTGTTGTCCTATTTTTAATGCTATGAGTACAGCACATGATTTTAAGATTGACGAGTATGAAAGCTTGACTTTAAATCAACTTCTTGAGGTTGTAAAACTAGAGTTTTGAAGAAACCAAGTCATTGGGGAATTAAACAAAATGATATGGTTAGCTTGTTAAAAGAAAAGAAGAAAGGATGAAATAAAAATTATAATAGTAATATATACTGGATTATTAATTCTTTAGGAATCAATATGTTCAATGTTTTCATCCAATAATTAAATTAGATGGTAATTTTTTTCCCATAATTTCCTTTTCTTTTGTCTATAGCTAACAATTGACAAGGATTTAAGACACACAATTTGATTGGTCTCGTTTGAACTACTGACAGAGTAGCCATCAATTAGGTATAATGTTCCACATAATAAAAATATAATAATAATACTTTACCTAATTATCATGTGGTATGCAATTCTTTAATGATCTTGTTCATTAATCAGAAGTTGAGAGAGACACCAATTATTATGAGAGCATAGGGATTAGTTATACACATGAAAGTAAATAATTTCACTATCATTTACTGAAGACTCACAGGAGATGACTAGTAATATATTCAAACCCTCACATGACAAGAGCACACTAGAATCATTAAGATATTCAAGTTTGTTTACCAGCATTATATATTATTAATCAACTTTTAAAGTTCTTTATCTGTCCATAAGTTTTGTCTTATATGCCTCTCGTGCTCGCATAATCTTGAACAATAAAATAATACGAATATTTGACAAGTTCTTACCAACCACAAATGGAAGAAAAAGCTAAGAAGCCCATATATAATTCCTAGTTAATTCATAAAAAGAAAAAGAAAAAAGAATCTCATTTTCAGGGAAAATAACTGAGTTTGAGGGCTTTCTTTTCTTTATTTTCTCCCACCTTCAAAAAAATGTTGTGAAAAAGAAAAGAATAAAGGGAATTTTTGTATATTCTAAAATGAAATATATCAAGTCAATCGTGTGTGTGTATAAAATAGAGTTATTTTTTAATAGAATCCGCAGACTAAAAAGAATTTCTAAATGTACATAATGTATTAATTGATTGTTCAATGAGTTCATCAAAGCACATATATAGAAAGTGTTGCATGTTATTGAAATCACTATCACATATCCATTTTAGTTAATTTATACTAATATATATAGGAAATTCCATTATCTTGGTTCAAAAACCTAAATAACTACATAGTAAATAAAAATTAATATTAAAAGATATGAAAAAAGAATATTGACAGTATGAAAAGAAGAAATCACTATTCACTACAAGAGAACACTCTCAATCTCTAACTCGCAAAATATGGAGGTAAAATTATACAAACATTTTCAAAAAAAGAAAAATCTTTTCATGATTAATTTTTTAATATGTATCAAAAGTGTGGGGGGATGAAAAAAGTCTTTGACAAATAAAACTGAAAATGAAACGCAAAATACTGATGGGGACAGAAAAATAAACTGCAGCTATAAAGAAAAGAAAATACAGAAACCCAAGAAACTAACCGACCATGTCCTTAAAACCAGCAAAAACCATGGTACTAATGCCCCAAAGCCATGGACCGATCAAAGTCCTGTGTGTAACCGCCGACCACTATACATATATATATAGAAAAATAGGTTTTTAGTTGTAAATCTAGAATTCAGCAAAAAGCATGAAACTGTCCCTCTAAGTTCCATGGCATGCCCTATACCCTACCCTGTGTGTTTCCCAGATCTCAACTTTTGTACCTCTTTCCCAGGGGCACATAACCTCTCCAACCACCATGCTTTTAAAACGTTTCTTCTTCCCAAGATTGTGGTTTAGGCAGACTTATGAATACCTTTTATTTATAAAATAATGTCTAAGGCAAATTAATTATGAATTTTTGGTCTTAAGATTATATTAGTCTTTTTAATGATGAAAAATATCAAAATAATCATTCAAAGATTAAATTCTTCACAATATAATGATTTTTTAAAAGGAATTATATTGGTTCACTTTTTTATTTGTGTAACGGGACCAATTTGATATTTTTTAATTTTAGATGACCAAATTGATCACAAGGTACAAAATGAAAGTTAAAAATTATATTTTTCTTATATAATTATAAAAAATACATAAATGTGCTAATTATAATTTTAATGTGGTTTTCCTTTGACTCTTTTAACCTAAAAGAAAATTTTCAGGATACATTTAATGTAGAGCTTTCTATACAATAAATTAATAAAAAATATATTAGAATAAATATTTTAGGGGATGAAAAAATTTTAATGACACCCTAATTTAATAAAATTCTATTTATGTGTTGCATCAGCAGACTTTACATTAACTTAGGTATATTTAATAGTATTTATGCATGTGTTTAATTAAAAAGGTACAAAATAAAGCTTAAGACTTTGGGATATATAAACTAACTTCATCTTTTTCCAGTACCCTTCACTTTGAAATTGTAAATTATTTAATAAATTGTGAAATAAAACCACCATCCAAATTTGATGTGATCAACAAAGAGATCTGGGTCAAAGCCGTTTTCACTTTTTTGCTACAAAACAAATTAATCAAACAGAAATGGGAGGTTACTTATTCATATTATATCATTTTTCTGACACCTTTACATAACCCATAAAAATATCAAAAAATTTCCCTAAAACCTACATCAATCGTACCTTCTAAATCTTAAATTTTGTATCACGATGATCTTCCTCCAAAGAGGATCCTACGAATTAAGAACTAATATATATATATATATGAACAAGCACATGTGCTGAAACGAGGATTCTAAAAATATTAATCTTGCGTGAAGATCAAAGGAGAAGAGAAATTAAAGAACACTTTCTAAAGATTCATTCACCTAGCTAGCTTCTTCCATAGCCTGTTAGCTAGCGATCAAAGTTCAGAGAGGAAGATACTGATAAAGACAACAAAAGAAACAAACAAACAAACAAAAGAGATGGTCTAACATCTCTCTGAAGAATATGCTAACAACAACGTCTCTCAATCCTCATCTAGAGATCACATGAGCAATGCATCACACGAACATATTATTTAATGCTAATTAACAGATTAATCAAGGAATGAATTAATTAATTAATCAACACAATCACCTGTTGCTGGAGGGCGAAGATGTTGGCCACGCAGCCATACACGGGGTCTCTGAGCCTCGCCTGAGCCTCGAAGCAAATGGTGACGACGGCGTCCAGCCGCTTGTGCACCGGAATGTTGAGAAGCAGCTTGGACACGTTGCTGGCTCCGAACACCTTGTGCACCGCCGCGAAGTGAGTCGCGCCTTGCTCCGAGTCGAAGTACGGCGCGAAGATGCACCCCGGCACGCACTTCCGTCGCAAGAACTTGCAGGCACCGCAAGGGCCTCCGCCACCACTGCCGCAGCCACCACCACCACCGCCACCACCACTACTGCTACCGCCGGCGCTAGAACTGGAGTTGATGCTCATGTTTGATGGGGAATTATATGGTAAAAAGGATAGGATTGGATTAGATTAGGGTTAGAGAGGAAGGGAGTAAGGGAATTGAGAAGGGAGAGATCATTGAAGGGGAATGGGATGAGAATTTAGGGTTTGGTGGGGTAAGTGTATTTTTAATGAGGGGGATTTTGAAAGGATATAGAGGAAGTCTTTAAAGCCACGCGAGGGAGCAAAGGAGTTAACACCCACATTTAGTTGCTTGCGTGAAGCAAACATGGGATAAGCCCTCCTCTTACTACGACCTATTATTCTCAAACTCCTTCTTCTTCTTCTTGTGATTCTGGTTCTGATCTTCTGTGATCTTCGATCTTCTCTCTGCTCTCTCTCTCTCTCTCTCTCTCTCTCTCTCTCTCTCTCTCTATAGCTGTATATTCATGTGGGGGGGATGAGTTATGTATCTAAAGATAGGTTTGATTTATGGCAGGGATGGTAGTGATGATGTATTCTTGAAAGAGGATTTTGTTGCATAGTCAACAGTACAGAAGGAAATTTAAAAAACTAAAACAAAAAAGAAAGAAAAAGAAAAGTCGTGAGTTATAAGGCAATACGTTCAAAAATCCTGACTTAAACGTGAATTTTAACGCCGATGTCCAATATTATTTGATTCCGAGTGTTTTTTATTTTTCTTTTAAATTCACATTTCTATGTCTCTTTTGTAATAAAATTAGTATAGATAAAGTGGGAGCTCTCTTACTATTTAATTTTATTTCAAAAAATTTATAAAATATTGTTTACATCCCGAATTTTTAAATTTTTAATTTTTAATGTATAATTTAATTTGATCATTTAATTTTGAAGAAATCACATTTTTTACTTTTTAAAAGTTTATTTTCTTGGTCTAATACTAGATCAAGGACTTTTGCCCTCTATAATCAAATTTAAAATCTAATCCTCCATCACACACAAATAATCTTGAAGATAAAAAAATTCAACTTATCAAAAATTTCAACTCTTTGTGGCATAATCCTAAATTAAAATGGAAGATGTTAGGAAGAGGTTATTTTTCCTTTGATATTAAATATGATATGGTTATATTCATTTTATCATAATTTTGTTAGTGATATTATACATTTTTCCATATATCAACCTAATATTCTAGTTTAAGAGTGTTTCACAAAAGATACAACCTATCTCACATTTTTTCCAAAACAGACTGACTCATTTTATTAAAGTGAAAATTTTTTTTATTTCTTAATTATCATAAAATTTTTATTTTGATACTTTACTTATTCTAATATTTAAAAAGGTCCATCATTCATTAAAAAATATTTTGTTCGGAAGTAAAAAATCAAATGTGTCTATTTTCAATAAGCAAAAGCTATTTTAAACATTATGAATATAATAAGTGAAAGATTAGAATAATAAATTTACTGTATGTAAGGAATTAAAAAAAAACTAAATTTCTGATTTATGAAAACGTGTGAAGGGAAGGAGTGAGTATATATTGAGAGAGAGAGAGTGCGTGTTTTAAGGTGCGTGGAGGGCAAAAGACGCCATCTCTTTCTTTCTTTCAATCACACAACACAACACAACACAAACTGCAAAAGTGCTGAAAGTGACTCTGACTCAGCGTTTCTTTGTCTTTCCTTTTCCTATTTCTTACTAACTTCCAAAATGCTTTGCATTTCAGTTTATGCTCCCCAAATTACATCTATACCCTACCCCCCCGCCCCCCCCCCCCCCCCAAAACCACCCTAATTATCTTCATTTACGTACTTCATTGTGTATATATATATATATATATATATTGGGTTTGTGCTTATTCTTTTTTTTTTGGATAAATTTTTAGTGCTTATTCTAATGGTGGGGTCTGCTCAACTTTGTGTGAGAGAGAGAAAGGAGGTGGGATATATTGCCTACCAGCTAATATATAAGTGTAATGTGATGTGAAGTTGCATGGATCTTATAACTTACGATACATAAATATTAAATCAAAATTAGAATAATTTCTACAAGTATTTCTGGATTGAGATCTACTACCCCCTATTTAGTGAACCTTATATATATATATATATATATATATATATATATATATAAAACATTCAAGTCAAATTCACATTTTCTTTTGTCTTTTTGAGTGGCCTTAATTGATTATATAATTAGCAAATTTCATATATATAAATTTAGCTTCTTGTAATTTTTTTCTCAATATAGTCATTTAAAAATAAAATTATTATCATTAATGTCTTTCTTATCTTTAGAAATAATATATTATTTAATAATAATAATAAATTTATTTGGGAGAAATTAAATTAGAATTAAACTGAAAAATACTTCATATCTAAGGAATTCTACTATGAACAGTCCAACAAATTATAAAATGAAAATTTCTCTCTCTCTCTCTCTCTCTCTCTCTCTCTCTCTCTCTCTCTCTCTCTCTCTCTCTCTATATATATATATATATATAATGTGGATTATATACATATATAGTATTTTTCTAAAAAGGAAAAAACATAGAATTCAAGTTCTTATTTTTCTTTTGTCTTTGTGAGTGGCCCTGATTAATTACATAAAATTGAGTATATATTCTAAATGATATTATAGTAATTTTATTCTAATAGACGTTTTTAGTATTACATTCTTATATATAATATTGAGGTCAATGCGTACCTTAATCACAACAAACAGCTTTCTTAATTTGACTAAAAAACAAATAATTCTCATATTCATAAAAAAAATTTAATGATATGACCCTAGTTTAGAGGTCATAAATAAACAACGATATTTTATGTATTTTCTTACAGTAAAATTAATTTATAAGATTTGTAAATATCGACACGTCACACATATATTCAATGTTCAGGATCCAGTGTGAGATATGCATTAATGCGAGAGGCTTAAAACATATTTTTGAAGCATATAATTGTATCAAAATTTTACTTGATTTGACTATTCTAGCTTAATAATAAATAATTTTACTTTCTAAAATTTTAAAACGATTCAATTTTGCTCATTCCATTGTATTTTTATCTAAAATTTTAACGAGAATTAGAAATTTGTTAATTTCGATACATGTGAATTAACAATTTAGGTAAATTAATAATATGCAAATTAAATCAATAGATTGTTGAGTTTGGTAATAAATTTGTAAAAAATGAGACGGATGATGGCAATGTTATATTGTCTTATTTTTTAAAAGAAAGAGAAAAGTATTATTTTGGTATTTTATTTTGAAGTTTAATTTCATTTTAGTTATTCAATTTTAAATATAGTTTTATTTTAATTTTTTATAAATTGAAAGTTTTAAAATAATTCTTTACTTTTTTAAGTATAAGTCAATATAATTCCTCTTTAAATGAGACTAAAAATAATTATTTTGAGTTAAATTTTTAAAAATAAAAAATTTTTTATAAGACTTTCAAATTGTGGAGTATTAACATAAAATTATATTTAAAAGTAGAGAATTATTTTAATATTTTTAATTTGTGAATGATTAAAATTGAATTAAATTAAAAAAATGAAAAACTAAAATAATATTTATTTTCGAAAAAATCATAAAAAAAGAAGAAATGAAAAAAGCTAGTAGAATGAAAAGTTGTGAGGCAATGAATCAAAACAGTCAAAAGCATAGTTTGAAGTTCATAAGCAGGGGAAGGCCCACGCGAACGTGAGGATGCCACGTGTTATCGGTGACTACAAACGTAATGGCTCCATAAAAGCGATGACCTCAGCTCTATGGTGGGACCCACTAACCGTTCCCGTGCATTTAGTGGTCTTCGAATATGGGTTTGGGACCCAAGCTCGACCACCTGATAATTGAAATCATTCCATTCACCTCCTTAAGAAAGATGTTTCTATTATGTGATTTTATTCTTTAATTTTTTATTAAAAAATTAAATAGCCATTATTTATTAAACCCCACACAAAGCCAGATCCAACGAGTTGGCAAAGTTGCTCTAAATACAATAGCTCTGGCATGACAAGCCACTTCGTCTTTCCATGCCATTTTATTGTACTCTTCTAGTTTTAATTTAGACATTCATTCTCCAATACATGGAGAGTGGATCAGCCAATGGTTGTCCACTGAACTTCTTTTTTAAAACTTTTTATTGAATTTTTTTTTTGTGTGGCCATGTCTTTAGAATCTGGATCACCAATCATATAATAAATTTATTGTACGACTGATATAAACATACTTTTTTTTTTGCGACCCACCGTTGTACAACAAGTCTATT
This sequence comes from Delonix regia, assembly GCA_037074485.1. Lineage (NCBI taxonomy): Eukaryota > Viridiplantae > Streptophyta > Magnoliopsida > Fabales > Fabaceae > Delonix > Delonix regia. Next base: position 15,009,548 of record CM073460.1, read on the forward strand.
GTACAGCGATGGATCCACATTTATATCTCCAATACATGATAAGTCTCTTTCTATTTAATTCTCTATCACTTTTTTTTTTTTCAATCTTCATCTCGTGACCTCCATGAGGCCTAAAATAAATACTTATGTTTGCTATAAAATTTAAGATAGCTTCATTCTATGCATCTATTTATAAACATATATTATCTCTGGGAGAATAAAATTTTGCATCATTAAACATTTTTGTAACTTATCTAATTAATATTAAAATTGACAATAGAAGGGGAAATAGTACAAATCAATGTTCTAGTCCCTCCAATGTTACTTTTTCTCTTAATTTAGTTTTTAAAAGATAAAGTCTCTATGTTTAGTATTTTAAAGAATTTATTTGCCAAACAAAATGATCCCGGAAAATTTTATTTATTTAATAAACAGGAGCCCTAACTACTCACGGCATAAATTGCCTAAGTGGGGTCGCTTAAGCAAGATTATCCCCCATGTCGGCTTTGAAAGTCATTTGGTTTAGTCAAATTTTTCTAAGTGATGTTATTCTGAGAGAAAATGCCACGTAGACAATCCAGGTTGGTGTAGCAATCATGTGGGTGTTCATTTATTAATTAGAGGAAATTTGTTCAATTGAGGCACCATTTTGATTGAGGACAAAAATGTTGGGGACCTAATTGAAAATGTTATCATTAGAAAACCAAATTGAGAAGAGAATAATTTTTTGAGAACTAGATTATTAATTTAATAAAAATTATGTATTTGACCAAACATTAATAACAACTATTTTAAATAATTAATTGTATTTGTATTTTAATCTCAATATTTTAAAATTTTATCTATAGATTCAAAGTCCATTCCTTTTTGAAGCGGTCAAGTTACACATTTTACTTGCTTTATTTTTTCAATAATTTTTCAAAAACATTCATTCATAAATCTGCAAATTCATACGTATACTTCCTTTATGTTTCTTGTTTCTCTTCCAAGTCCTTAATTTTATTCTTATTTCAATTTATAAATTCATATCTTGGGATTATTAAGATATAAAGAATGCATAGGAGGTAGATAGAAAATTTTCAAAAGGACTCTAATTTTATAAATGAAATAGAAAAATTATTGATATTAAAATATAAATCTCAAAATTATGTTAAATTAACATAAAATTAACATATTCCAACATATTATTATTACCATTATGTATCTTCTTCTAAGATATTATGTAATAATTACTTTGATGTGATTATTTTCAAAGATACATAGAGAATTTATTGAAAATTTCTAATAAATAATATTATAAGAAAGAAGACATATTTCGTTAAAAAAGACATATTTTGTTGGCGTAAAGCCCTTTTTTTTCAAAGGAAAAAATGGCTACTTTTTTCTATAAATATTTATTTAGGAAATAAAAAAAATTAGGTGAGTGAAAGAATTTGCAACAGTGGATAACGGCGCGTCACCGCGCCGTCCGGTGGCTGTCCAATCGTTGTGGTGTGAAGAGGAGGCATTGACAGGCGCTTCACCTTCAACATGCAGTCGACACGTGTCCTCATTTTTTGCTGCTCATTACCCCTTCCTTTCACCGTCACAGTTTCGCTTTCCCATGTGTCCTCCACGCTTTTTTTTTGGTAAAATAATTAATTTATATTAAAAACAAATTGCTGATTTTTGTAATAAATTAATTTTTTTTACAAAGTAATCGTTATAAATTAATTTTGTATAAATTTAAATTTATTTAAAATTAATTTATTTGTTTAAATTAATAAAAAATTAATTTTATATAAAATAAAATTTATAAAAATTAATTTATTACGATTATTTATAAAAAATTAAATTATTATAAAATGTAAAAATAAAAGATTATAATTTTTTCTATTTATATTAAAATGATAATAATGATATTTAAAAATTAGTTGTTACCAGAGAGGATCATTTTCTACAATAATGGTATAGCATTATTAGATTTGGATTAAATAATTCAAAACTTTTTCATAAAAATGTTTTTAAAAATAAGAATTAAATATTTTTAAAAATAAAAATGCATTAATGTTTTAGATTATTTTTTAAATATAAATAATATGTTATTGAAGAATAATAAATTATAAGATATATAAATTAAACTGTAAGACATAAAAAAAAAAGGTTCAATTTTTTTAATAAGGTAAATTTTGTCTAAAAAAATACTAAAATATTAGTATTTTTTATTTTAAAAATATTTTTTTATTCAAATAAAATACCTTTTATTAAAAAATTTAAAACCATTAAATTTAGATTCAATCACTCACCCTTTTCCTGTAAAAAAAAATCTCCTACAGTAACCAGAGGAGATCCATGCTCATAAAGAAAAAAATGTATGAACCTTCACAAAGACATAAGTTAGCTAGCAATAAATTATTTTTCTATATTGATTAGTTGATAGTTAATAATGTAAATTAATAAAAGCCAAGGTGCTTTTAGAATTATTGGAAAGAGAACAGCAGAACGCAATGATATCATGGAAAATGACTTAATGTATCTTGACTGGATTCTATTAATTTATTTTTCAACGATGGCCAAAATTAAATCTCAAATAACCAAAGAAAGAAAGTATGCATATTTAATTTAATGTGTAGTAGTTTCTTGTCATAAATGGTTCAATTTCAACATTAAAGTAATGTATATAGGTGAGTATTTGAGTAAAATATTCATGCTATTTTGCATATTAACACTAATTGATTTTTTGTCGTCAAGGTTTGGTTAAAAGGTAAAAGATCAATGAACAAGACATACAAATGCTGATCTTACAAACCGATGAGGGAGATTAGTAAAAGTGAGATTCTAAAGTCAAAAACTTGTATATATTTAAACATTTAAATGATTTAAGTATATCAAAATTTTGAATTATATGATTGCATTTATTTAATTAAGATATCACACTCTTAAATGTTATGCATTTATTTCTATCAAATTATATTACTTTTTTCTATAATTTTTAAAATTTAATTATCAAAATTTTTAATTAAATCCTTAGTTTTAAATAATTTAATATTTTTTTACTATTACATTTTAATTTATAGTATCAATCTTTATTAGGATTCGAATTCAATACTATTCAAATGAGTATGAAAAATTTATTATTGGGCTATTCTTGCTATGCATAATTTAATATTTTAAATATTTAAATTACAAATGAATAAGTGGTTTACCAGAAGCTTTATTCCAACAAAAAAAAAAAAAGAGAGAAGAAGCTTCAAAGTGAATGTGACTAGTTTTTTAGTGTTAAAAATTAGCAATGCACTAGTCTCTTTCCTTTTTGGTTTATGTCACTTCCACCCGGGGGATGTAGCCTTCGGGGAACTTACTCTTTCATTATTATTTTTTACTATAGTAGTAGAATAAAATGCCCAAATATTTTGTGCCCAAATATTTTGAAATGCAGAAGGAATGTAAATAAGAATGAGATTAAAAAGAATGTTTTGTATGCACTGAAAAAGAATGTAGTAATAGAGAGAAAGGAAGAAAAAAAAGTTACCATTAAATTCAAATAATTGGTATTATTATCATAAATAATAATAATTATTATTATTACTATTATAAGGGTATTTTCATCATTATTTTTAATTCCAATAAAATCAGCCTCATTCCATTCACCTCCTTTAAAAAAACGTTTTTATTAAAATGATGGAATCTTCATTTCAATGAAAATTAGACTCTATGCTACTAAACATTCAAATATTTGTTTATTTATCCTTTTCCATTTCTAGAGCAGTTATTTCCCCAATACAGAATGGGGCCTTAGCTAATATGAATTTTTTAGAAGACTCATAGCAAGCTCCTTAAGAAGCCTGCACATATTTTTAATCTTATAGGTTTAGGGCTTTTTTAAAAAGGTTTAAATAATTTAGAGTTTTTAAGAATCTTGAATTAGTAATTAACTATTTGGGATTAATTATGGAAAAGAGAAGTCAGATTAAGATTTATCCAAATCTAACTCCAACTTAAGCCACATTTGGTCTTTAAGTATCTATTTGAGACTTTTTCTTCTTCTTCTTTTTTATACAACGACAAATGAGCAAACCTAGGATTCAAGTTAAAATTAAAAGGGAATTGGGCAATAAGGTCAGGAACAACATTCCAATCCAACATTTCTAGTTAAAAGGAATTGCAAATCTCGATAAGCTATTTAATGCCTTGTCCAACCACTTTGAGGGTTGAATCTGATTCAAATTTTGATTGGGTCAGCTCAAGGGGAGAAAGCTGTGAGATGAGGAGCCTAAGGTTGGTGATCGACAATGTGATCCCATCTTGTAGCATGATCCAAAGGATAGCTTGACGAATAAATTGAAGGATTCCCAAAAGGGAGGAGATATTGTAATTAACCACCCATTGCCAAGGCCACACAAGGAATTTGTCTAAGTGAATGGACATCATTAGTCTTCGTTTTTTATTCCTTTTCAAATTGTTACAACCTGGAGAATAATTGTCCACCCTTATGAAGTTGAAGCTAAAATGGTCTTGATTTGAGGAGATTCTTTCATTTTCCATGTCCTGATGTATAAACCCACCAAATAATTAATTTTCTTGATTGTATTCTTTGTATTGACATATTGACTATTATGAACCACTTGATTCCTAGAAAACCATATTACATATAGGCCTACACAAATCCATATGGTAAGTGGTTCAATATTAGATAAGTTAGAGTTGCTAAAATCCAATCTTTGAGCCATTAGATTATATTTTGATTTTCCAATTTGTCAACTTCAAGGCCAAGCGAAAAGGTAAACTAAAGGGCTTTAGCAAAAGAGAAATCAATGAAAATATGATTAATAGTTTTAGGAACTAAACCATAAAAATGCACATGATGTCAGAGATAAGCCGACCTTAAAGAAAAGTACTTTGATTTGGAGCAATTCATTGATGACTGTTTTTAATTTATTATTGATAACTTTAGATATGATCTCGTAAGCCATATTACAGAAGCTAATAAGATTGAAGTCCTAGATAGATTGGGTATCTAATTTGGGGATAAGTGAGACAAAATTTATATTTGGATTTTTAAGAAGATACCTTGAATTTAGGAAGCACTTGACCATTCAGTAAACATTAGGGCCAACAATTTCCCAAAAGTGCTAGAAAAATTGAGCATTGAACCCATCAGGTTCGAGAGCACTATCGACACCCATATCAAAGACAATATCCCTTATTTCTTGTGTCAGTGAAGTCTTTCTCCAGAAGAGATAAGTGTGATTCATTGAGGGAAGGAATAGGAATATGATGTATCATAGATACCACATCTTCCTGATTCCTATTTTCAATAAAAAAGAAAGCTTTGATGAAATATTCTCTTGCTAGTTTTTCAATTTCGAAGGGGTTTTCTGTCCAAACTCCTTCATCATTCTTAATCATAGTTATTGTATTGTTAGCTCTTCTTTTAGACACCAGAGAATGGAAGTATTTGGTATTACAGTCTCCCTATAGAAGCTGTGTTTGCCTAGCTTTTAGAGTCCAAAAAGACTCTTCACAATTGTCCAAAAATTTAAGATTTCTCATTAGAGCACGTTCCACTTTATCTTTTCCAGATAAAGGAATATTGTTTTCTACCTCTTAACAAGCTATCTTAAGGGCTTGTATTCTAACTGAAAAATTTACTATAGTATGTTTATTCAATAGTTAAGAGCTCTCATAGTTCTACATAGTTTTCAATGGAAGATGAAACTTGGGGACCCTAAGATGTGGCTTTTTTATAAAGAATTAATAATATGTTTACATTGACAACAAAACAACTAGAAATGTTCAAACCTTTTTGGTCTAGCTTTAAAAGGGATTACTCTATTAGTATTGAGAAAAAGTTAGGCATGATTAGAAGCTAAGATAGGCATCATGTAAAAAGATGTGTAAAAAATACTTAAAGCCATTGTTGATAGCATAAAACTTTATCAATCCAGGCCCAAAGTGCTTATGAATCTTATATATTATTGGTCCAAGAAAACATTGACCACTTGGTTTTAAATCAATCAGGCTATAAGAACCAATGACATTTTTTAGACCATTAGCTCCTAGTATCAATGTGCAGTTGCTCGATTTGTCCCCAAGTAAGTGTGACTAATTAAAGTCACCAATCAACAACCATGGGCTTCAAATATATTGAGTTGTTTGTTTAATCCAGTTCCATAATAAATTTTTATTTGAAAGAACTGGATAACCATAAATAAAGTATATAAAGCATCCGACATCATGTAAATTAGTGGATATATGAATCCAATTGGGTGAAGTAGCAATAATATGGCAGTTGATATCATCTTGTTAGTTTGAGATTTCTTTATAATTTTACAAGTTTAACATGCACTTATTATCCTTTAAAAGTTCTAACTCAACTAAGAATTGTTACTCACACTACAAAAAATTAACTTTTTAGTGGCGACTTTAAATTTGTTGCCACTAAATAGTTTTTGTGGTGCACATATGTCGTAAAAAAACATTTAGTGGCAAGATACTTAAAGTCACTACTATTAAAATTTAGTGGCACCATTTTACTCACCATTGTATATCATTATTGGAGACTTTCCATGTGTCGCTGCTAAAGCATGGAGCAAAAGATTTAAATTTGAAGATATTTAGTGACAACAGGGATAAGTCGCCACTAAAAATGATTTAAGGGAGACAATATCTTGCTACTAAATGTATTTTGTGACGACTTTACACATTTGCCACAATATAACTTCTATGGCAATCCTAGATGGTCGCCATTAAATGGTTTTTAGTAGTGTCAGCTCAAATCTTGTCACTAAAGGCAATTGTAGTTATATATATATATATATATATATATATATATATATAAAACACATTTTTACTCTTTGATCTGGAGCCCTAGTCCTTCCTTCTTTATATTTTTTCAACACCTAGTACCTAAATCATCTTCTTCCTCTTGTAGGCTTCAATTTGCTAAGTTGTGGGTCTCTCAAACACTGGGTTTCTTTCAAACACTGCAGGGCAATGCAGATTCAGGATAAGAGATAGGTAACCCATTCTCTTTCCATTCTTGATCAAGATTCCTATTAAGGCTATATTTAATATCTTTGGAGCACTTTTCTGCATCTTTACACCCTTCCATATTGGTTTTTGCATCATCCATCCAAATTTACTTAGAGTTTTTTTTTTTTTTTTTCTGACGATGTTTTGTCTAATTCTTTCTTTATTGCTTTCTATTTTCCTTGAAGAATGATATAATAACTGGAAGTTAGATTTCCTCATGTTCTATTTATCTTTTAGGCTAGTTTTTTTTTACCTCTAATTTGGTTTAAATGTTGGACTTATGTTAAAGGAAAAATGAAAAAGAAGTAGAGCATGCATTAAAAAGAATTTTTGTCATTGATTTCACATTGCTGTGTCTTTCATCGTGGTAAAACGTGTTCCAATCCTATTAGGTCAAATTAACTAGTTTTCATTAATAAGTCAACAATTAAAATACATCATATTAACTATTAAGCTAGCTATTTGTGACAATTCTTGAAATTGTAAACAACTTATAATTACTAAACTCAAACTTATATGCCAATTGAAACATATCTTGAAGTCATAAGTGCTTTATTAGCATTGTATCTTTCCATATAGTACATTATTTTTTTATTTATTATTATTTTTATCATTATTATTATATATATTTATTTTTATTTCATTATTATTATATTAATTTTCTTGTTTTTTGTTACACCCACCAAAATCTTATCTCAGTAAGAGTGCTTAAGGTTTTTCTTCCACCTCTTGCATTACTCACTTTTTGGAAACTATTGCAAATTCTCATCTCAGTGAGAAATGATAAGTTTCTATGATCATATTTTTTGCTTGAATGTTATTCTCTCTTTCATCTACTAATCCTTCTATTTTGGTCATGGTAGTGATGACTTTGTCAATCTTTGCACCAAAAAACTTCAAGTTTATCTTCTTCATCTTCATCATCATCATCTTCTTCTTTTTGTTTTTCTTTTAGAACTACTACTTCATCAAAATGGTCAGATCATGTAATTTCTTTCTTTCCTGTACCTTATTGCCATTATTGATATAAATCTAATGTAATTAATATTATGAATTATATATACTAAAAATTTGCTTTATGATGTAGTAATTATTTTTATGCCTTAGTGGCCAACTTAAAGTTTTATTTACGATTTTGCAATGAGTTGAATATGGAGAATTTAGAGCCTAAATATATATAAGTTTGAGTTCCAATTTGATTGGGTTAAATTAACTAGTTTTCATTAATAAGTTGACAATTAAAATACGACAAATTAACTATTAAGCTAGCTATTTGTGACAATTCTTAAAATTGTAATTGACTTATAATTACTAAATTTAAACTTATATACCAATTGAAACAATCTAAAAATTATTAGTACATTATTAGCATTGTCTCTTTCTATATAGTGCATTAAATATATATAAAATATGTAAAATAAAAAAAAAAACTCTAGCGATAACTTAAGTCACTATTAAATCTCATTAGTGGCAACAATAAAGTTGTCACTAAAGAACTATAATGACAATTATGTTTCATTGTCACTAAAACCTCATATTCAATGGCAATCATGGCAAATTTTGTATTCCATTTACATGTACTAGTGACAATTGTTGTCACTAATAGTTTTTTAATGGTGACTTCTTTTATTGTTGTTATATCATTTCAGTTTGGGGATATCTTGTGGCAACTTGTCAGTCACTCTTAAAAGCTTGTAACGGTGATTAAACAATCTTTAGCAACAATTTTTATTGCCACTTAAGGCAGTTTTTTTTTTGGGATAGTGTCATTTTAGAATAAGCTAACTTCTCTTTCTAAAGAAAAATACTACAAGAAATACACCACCTTAACCTTACAAAACTTTTAAAAGAATAAGATTGCTTAAATAAACTTTCTCTACGAATAGATTTACAAGATAAAATTCTAAAAATTTAAATAATAGAGGTTACGCATGTTTTGATTTAATAACGTTCGTTTCTTTTTCATAAATGTTAAGCAAACTTAAAATTATACTGTAGCACTTAGTATTATTTGAAATAATCTTCAAATGGTCATATATATATATATATATATATATATATATATATATATAGGTTCTATAAAAATTAACTGTGCGATCCTAATAATATGCCATTATACACTTTAAAAAAGGTGTTTATGATGTCAGCAATCGATTGTCGATGGCCAGCAATCAACTTGTAGCTAAAAATATGACCTTATTTTGGATTTTCAATCTAATAGTTAATTATTCATAAGTATCAATTAACCATCTGTAATTTGATTGACATTTTCTAAAATTTCCAAACTATTAGTTGAATTGTAGGCCTGAAGTTAATTTTACATGATCATAACTATTTTAATTTTAACTCGTCTTTGAATGAATGCCCTAAAAGTTCTTTGAGCCTATTTTTAAAAGAAACAAGTTTCACTACATAATTTTATATTTTGTGAGATACAATTAAAAAAAGGAAACTCAAAATAATGTTTTATGTCCATAACTCAGCAAATACTTTGAGAACATATTTAGCTTGCAAAGAATATAGTAGTCAAATTTATAATTTAAAAGATTGATGTATTTTAACTATACGTATAATTCAATAAGTAGTCTACTATATAAAGTATCATGTAAATAATATTCTTATAATAATATATCCAATTTACATTATCTATATATAGTATTAAAATCTACTGAATATATTAAAAGCAATCATATCTATAAGAGATAAAACATGATTCAAATACAAGGTGAAAAAATTAATCATTATAATTATACTTATATAACTCATAGTGATGATCATATAACTATAGCACATGTTACGTGCTAACATATTTCTAACATATTTGTCGTCATGAATAAAGTTATAGCGTAGAAATTTCGGTCCAACAGATTTTCTGATTATCCCAGAAAAGTTACCCGGCTAGTGAATAATTAGCTATTGAAGCCAAGCAGTCCATAGGAGGCATAGAAAGCTAGCTATGAAAATTGATACCTCTAGCTCCATGAGAGGACGGTTTTAATGGATACTTTTAAAAAGCCTATTGAGAGATCATGGGGTTGAGGCTTTGAATTCTACGTACTCTTGGGACCAGAAGTCTCCTTCAAAACACTAACCACTCCATTCTTGTCCTTTTTTCCGAGAACAGCATAGTAGAAGACATGACAAATATTTGTATTTTTATTTATAAATTGTTATCCAAATTTTCTTGCTGATAGACTTAAGGGTCTAACAGGGAAAATTATTTGCCATAAACTGAGAGAAGTTTGTAAGAGGCAGGATGATTACTAATAAGACTGTAATTGCCCACCTTGAGCTAGCTAATGGATTACTTGAATAAAATTAAGAGAAGGGTGAAGAAACAAGAGGGCCTTTAATTCTAGATATGAGTAAGGTTTACGACCATATTAAAAGGGATTTTTTTTTTAATTTCTTATGTTAAAGATGATTTTAATTTTTACTAATATTGATTGTTTCCTTTTCAGTTTAAGTTTAAAAAAATTTTAACCCGTTCTGACACTTATATGACAATAGATTATAATTGGAGGGAAAACTTTAGGATTCTTTCGCCTTTCATTTATAGGTTAGAGGCAATCAGAAGACCCAATTTCTGTTCACACCTTAATTCAAATCTGTGCAGAGGGCTTTTCCTTAATGACTTCCTGTTTATATATCGCCCTCAATAAGATGTACTTCACATTTATTTACTTTCCCAGTAGGAAAAATAGTGTTACGTATTTCAAAGAATGTTGCAGAATTAATGGACTAGTTGATATTTCAAAGAATGTCGTAGAGTACAATAACTTGATCACCCAAGCGTTCTTTATTTCATGGTTCTTAATGGTGTGATTTAATTAAAATGAGTTAAAATCTCAAGGCGAAAAATAAGAGATCAAATTAAATTACATTTTTTTTTCTGTCATTCTTTTAATAATTAACATCGACTTACTAGGATTGGTGTTCTCATTGGTCAATCGCTGGATTTTTGTTTTGGCCTGTAGGTGATCAATTTCTTGTGCTTATAACAAAAAATGAAATCTTATAAATTTGCATAAAAATTTAAATACATCATAATGGAATTAAACATATTCTTTCTTTAAAAAAAGTGTCACCGAACTAAACTCAAATGCCAGCCAAGGACCATAGTGAATGGTCTAAAATATATAAAAGAGATTGTGTAAATATTACTACTACTATCTAGTGGCCTTTACTCTATCCCACTAATTAAGAGATGTGCTAGCTTTCATCCAGACACTAAACTGATCATTCCTGCAAGTACGTACAGTTGCCCCTAATTATTAGCAATAATAAAACATAACCATAAAAATTAAATATTTAACCACATAAAGTAAGTCATCAATATTAATTATCTAAAGTCATTATCATGTAGGTGGTTCAAGCAACATTGTCCCCATGGCATTTTGAAAAGAGGCCCACTCGTGAGTTTGCAGCTAGCACATGATCACAGAAAACACACACACATGTAAGTAATTCTTTGAATTGCTCCTTATTTTGTCCCTCTTTATTAGTTAGTGTCTAATTAATTAGTGTCCTCTGCCTAAGCTTTTTCTAACAGCAAACATCTAACAATCATAATTTATTCTAATTAATTAGGAGCCCTAGTGTCTCATGAATGGATCCGCTCGTGCGGTCAAAACCCTAGCTAGCTGGGGACGATATGATTAATTAAAAAATAATTAAGCCTCTAATTATGATTAATTACTCACCGGATTTTCGGATTGAATAATCGTGTTTTATACTTCAGGATGTCACCTGAACATGCGGCAAATTAGCTGCTTGAGGGAAATAAAAAATGAAGTCAAGAAAGTGAAGGCAGAGATGGGAAGATTGTGTTAAAAGAATTGAAATTAAATGAGTCAAAGAAAAGGTTTTGGACTCTTGTATGTATTAATCAGGATTCAATTATATGAGAATTTTAATTAATTACATTTAAAAAGGTTTGAATATATTTTAATAAATATAAAATAATTTTTTTAAATATTTTAAAATTTAAAATATTAAATTTTTATATAATAATTTAAATTATATCAAATTTATATGCATTTAAAATTTTAAATTCACTTAATCCAAATCTGTACCAACCATGGCATTGAATAGTGAACCTTTTTTTTTTTTTTGAAGTCAAGAATGACTTTTAATTAATCCCTTTTGGAATGTATTGAAGATTTACTAGTCAAAGTATTCAGAAATCTAGTCCTTAATTTATTTATTATTTTAATTTTTGCATTCATTAATTCTTCCTTTTTCTCCTTTTGTTGTGGTCTCCAGCTATGGTTCTCTTCTGTAAGCAATTAAGAGCCATTTTGTGGGTGATTTTATTTGGCATAGTTTGTTTATTAATTTATATATTTGCAATGAAAGCAAACTAAGATCTAAGATGGACATTACATGTTATGCATCTTTATTTAATTAATAAACAAAACATTAAAGTAGTAGACCAAATTGAGGTAGCTTAGGTTATAATTGGAGATAATATATTTTTTTTATCAACTTGAGACGCTTCAGAAGGAAATTTAGTTTAAATAAACTTTAAGTATATTATTTACTTTGTAACACAAAAAAAAAAGAAGTAAAATCATACCCTGGGCAAAAAAATTAAGCAATAGAAGAGCGGGTAAAGAGGGCCTATACTAAACAGGAAAATGATTTGACACTTCCTTTAGAGTTATGGTATTTTCTAGAGCCTAATTATATTAAAGGCAATGAATCAGCTTTAATTTATAACTGCACCAAACATGTTTTATATGGGGTGGTCTTCCTCTGGATTTGCAAAGTGGCAAAACTTCTTTCGAACTTCTAGGAAAGCAAGTCATAAATGACTGCGCTTGATGTAGCTATTGCACACACATATGTATATAATATCAAATAAATGTCATGGCGTATATATTTTTTCAAAAAGAATGTATATTAACAGTAATAATACGTTAATTCAATTAAATCATGAAAAAGAAAATAAATCATATTACTTAATTAAATTAATATTTTCTTTATTATAATTTAATTGGAGTAATATATCACTTTATTTATTTCATCTATTACGTTATGTAACATTTTTTCATATTTCTGACATTTATTTTATGTTTGACATGACATGACATATATTTTATTTTTGAAATTCTAAAATATATCCTTTTAGCATAAGAGTTAAAACGATAATTTATAAAATAAAAAATTAAATTACAATTTAATCCCTTGAGTGAAAAATCATATTGTTTCTCATTATTTCAAAATGTGCCTGTTATTTTGTTCGATTTGATTTAATGTTTGAGTATTGAGCACTGCAACTTCAAAGTAACTTATGCCATACTCCCCGAAGTGCTTACAGATAATAAGCCACTACGTACCCCTTCAATTCGAAAATAATATATTATGCATTATTTTTATTTCTGCAATAAAAATTATATATATACATACACACAATATATAAATAAATAAATATCTATATATATATATATATATATTCCTTTTTCCGAAAGTAATTGAGAAGCTTTATGACTCGACACCAACATAGTTATTTGAATATATTTGGCTCTTTTAGGACAGTAAGGGAGCAATATTATGCATATAGCAACAAATGAATTATTGATATCCTTTATGAATTACTAAATCATTTTGTAGTAATCTATGTCTAAATTTTGATGAAAATTAGGACGTAAATATTTAAATGACAAACTATTTAATTGCTAAAATATCTGTTCGATATATATCCTACTTATTTTTATCGTGCTTTGAGCTTATTTTTGAATTAATCCTAACAATAGTCGCGAAAAATTATAAATTGTTCAGGATTTAAGTTAATTGCATTAATTTTTTATTACAAAGTATTATTCATTTTAACTTTCGCCATATATATAAAAGTGATAAAATGAAAACAAAATTAATACCGGACTTAAAAGAGGCTTATCTTGAACCAGATCCATGAGGAGAGTAATAAATAATTTAGAGTAGGGCAAGCAAAAGAAAACACCAGAACTAGAATAGGATTAATAAACCAGATTCTTAGAGTGATTAATCCATATCTATCACAAATATTTTGGATTAACCCAATCTACAAAAGACATAAAAACATGTTATAAGCAACTCTTCTTGTTTTTCTAGTAGATTCAACCAAGCTAGTCACACATGTACTCCAATCGCAAATAAATGATTGCTAATAAAAATATACAATAAATTCAATATCTATTTGTGTTGAGCCTAAAAATGATTCCAAGTGCACATATAGTGAATTCAATTGTATGTTTAATTTATATAATACATCTACTAAAAATTTATGTAAAAAAGGCTTTAGGTAATTAGATTCAATCCTTATAGAATTGATAGATTAAATCAGTCATGAACAAGTTGGATCCCTTCATTTTCCCATAAGCTATGCATGAACAAATAAATATGTCACAATTATACTGTATTTAAAAATAAAAATTTTTATATATTTTTTTTTATAGTTGATTTAATATAGTATAATCTTTCGGGAAACGGTGTCTATCTTCAAATTTGTCATCTTCCTAAGCCTAAGCCAGCTGATTGACCAACTGAGCTGCCCTACCTAATTACTAGACTTGATTAGGAACTAATCTTTGCTATATTTGGGTTGGACTTAATTTTTTAAGAAAATTAAAAAATAAAGGGCCCAACCCAAAACTTAATCAATTATTTATACTCAAGCTTAAGCCTCGCCCAAATAATATATCAAAGCTTGCTGAAATATTATTTAATTATTTAAATCAATTTTTGAAAATAATCCGGATTTCCTGCAATCCTTCATAAGCATTCATGATCCTGAAAAGCCCATATTAAACTAACGAAAAAAAAAACATTTTAATTATTCACAAATTTACAGTATCAAGTGATGTATTTGAAATTCTAACGTTACTTGAATAAAATGATCTTTTACTTGTTAAAATAAAAAAATTTTATTGAGTGAGTTTAAGAATTTTCAAAAAATTAATTTGACATTTCAAATTCATTGAAGGCTAAATTGACGCTAATATAGAAAGTGATGAATCAGAATAGTTTTTTTTTTTTAATTAAAATAACTGCATAATTCAATAATCCATATCTAAAATTTAAAAGTAAAAATTGAAAATTTTTAACAACTGAAATCAAAATATTTAAAAGATCCATCTAACAACTAAATACAATTTATAATTGTAATCTAACAATCATTTTACCCCGCTAAAAATCTGCCTTGTACTACCAAACACATTTGGGATACCTGGAGTACCAAGAAACCAGTCCTCATCACCAGTACTGGTCATTGTAAAGAGATGAATGATGAACATGAAATGAGAGGAAAGAAATGCAGCAGAAGATGCAGCAACAGTAGTTCTGATAGCATAAGCGTCCTCTCAACCTCAACCCTCTTTGCCTTCTCCTCTTTCTACGCAGTTTGAGGAACAAGAAAGTGAAGAAATGGAAGTGACAAGTGAATGAGAATAGAAAAATGAACAGCAAGTGTCCCTCGTGGAGTAGGAATGTGGTGTGGCACGTGGCCTCCCTCCCTCCAGTGCGGCGGTTGGGAACTCATACTGTCATATTCAACCATGTGTGTGTGTTTGCTTCACGCAACCTTTCTTCTTTCTTTCTTTCTTTCTTTTCTTTCTCTGTTATTATTATGATTATTATTTATTGTTCACTATCCTTCTTCGTCTCCTTCTTCACCCTATTCTTGCGTTGCGTGGCTTTAAAGTTTGAAACTTGGAACCAAACTCTCTTCACTCCTCCCACACACAAACACACTCTGTATTCTGATAAAACCCCTTCGGGAAATCAAGATTCTGTGTGCTGAAAGTGAATTAAAATTTGGACCCAAACCAGTCCATCTCAGAGTCATAACCCACCACCAAAAGCCTCTCCATCTAAATGTATCAAAATCATCAACTTACCATAAACCAAACATTTTTTAGAATTAATTACTTATTTTATTTTTAATTAAATTCATCAATCTCTCTCTCTCTCTCTCTCTCTCTCTCTCTCTCTCTCTCTCTCTCTCTCTCTCTCTCTCTCTCACTCACTCACACACACACACACACACACACACATATATATACATAGTTTTTACATTGAAAGTTTCCTCTGTTTATGTATCTTTTTTATAATTAGACTTGTTCTATTTACATATATTACCCAACTATATCTATAAGAGATTTTTTTTTTTTATAAATATATGAATTGCAGGCTAATAAAATAAATTAAAATGATCCAACGAATTGTAAAACACATAGAAACATATTAAATAAATAATTTTTTAAAATAAAATCTATGTCATAATATTATATAAACCAGGTCTCTCTGTAAAGAACGTGGTTACATAAAATATAGAGATAAATTATACATGAAAAGAAATTTGCCTAATGTATTTTCCTCTCTATTCATCATCAATTTAATCTAATATTTCTCCCTAAAGCTTTCTAAGAACCTGTCAGCATCAAAACAAACCCAAATCATAAACTCTCTCTCACATATATTCTCTATTCTATATCTAGTCTGTGCTTCCTCTGTCTTTTGCCACACAAGGAAAAGCATTCTTCTTGAAGGAATAGATCTACAAGCTCTGTCATATGGACTGTGGGTCCAGCAAGAGTAACAAGGTTCATCTTGGTGAGGGTGATGAGGGTGGAGATCATGTCCATGGCCAGAGAGGAGGGGGAGGAGGAGGGCCTTGTGGGGCGTGCAAGTTCCTTCGGCGAAAGTGCGTGAGGGGATGCGTATTTGCACCATACTTCCACTCCGACCAGGGCTCCGCCCACTTCGCGGCGGTGCACAAGGTGTTCGGAGCCAGCAACGCCGCCAAGCTCCTTCTCCGAATCCCTCCTCACCACCGTCTCGACGCCGTCCTCACTCTCTCCTACGAGGCTCTCTCCAGAGCTCGCGACCCCGTCTATGGCTGCGTCGCCCACATATTTGCTCTTCAACAACAGGTACTCCCTTCTTCTTCTCTTTTTCTTTTTCTCCTTCCTCTTGCTTCGGACACTGATTGTTAGGTTTTGCTGCAATTAAAAGAGCTTCTAGCATTACAAGTAACAGCATCACTATGATATGCATGTGTATATATGTATACGTATATGTATGTATATATATATATATAGTTCTTTGACTTGGAGTTTGATCAATGATCAGCACCCTCTTTGTCTCTGATAAGCTGATAACTTTTCTGGGTATATAATACCAGAAAGATTGAACCTCGGACATCAAAGCTAACTCTTGCGGCTTGTAGCGCTTAGATAACTTCTAAGTTCTAACCATTATCTTGTTATTTCACATTGTCACTTGCCATAAGGGATAATATTGCTAAGTTGCTAACCTACTCCTTGAGTACTCACAAGCAATCTCAGATTTCAGGTCAGAATTTTGGGTCCGATTTAGATGTGACAAACTCATATCAAGAACAGGATATGTCTTAGAAATACCCAAAATTTTACATGGTTTTGCACAACTAGCATAACTGGATTCGACTCTCAAACTTCTTTGAATGAATTTTACCCAAGTTAATTTCATTTTTATAACAATTAATCAAGAAAGAGGAGTACCATAAAACCAAGTAGAAAGTGTATCTGGGAAATTAATCCACCCAAATAGGCAAGTTAATCTATATATTTATGGCATATAGGTCCATGCTAACATGCGCCTAAAAGCTTGAGTTTTTGGACATCTACCAACTGTTTATCATTAATCCTCCTAGCTAGCTTGGTCATGGTTTTCACATTTTTAAGATTATACATATACTGTTTGGTTTGACAAAGTTTGTCACCCATCTCTATGAAAGCCACATCACACGTGGCCTCTATCACTGTAGGTTGTAATTCCTAGGCCTAAGCCCCTTTTTAAATAATATATTAATATACTGTTTTTAATTATAACACACACCAGGATAATAGATATGCTATAAAAATTGGGTGTCTGAAAACCATGTGCTATAGAAAATTAGGGTTTCGAAGAATAAATTTTTGTGAAGTTCATGTTAATTGAATATATTATTTAATCTTTTTAAGAGAAAGAAGTGGCATTTGCCAAATGGGTATCTGACTATGGAAGTCCTGTTGTTGCTTGCCGGAGCTACCAAGCAACTTAATTAGCACCTCGAGAAATATTAAAATATTTGTAATTTTTGACTTTCAAGATTATACATATTTATTTTTATAGTATATATTTAATGTACATATATTAGTTAAAATCTAATCTAATGACCTAAAATATTAGGCAGCTCATAGTACTACTGGTGTTTCTTCCTATGAATATTTATCTCATGTCTTCATTTACATTTGACATTTTAGCCTTGTGATATGTTCTGCCTTACCTACCCCATTATAAATTTAGATTAACCTATTAATTTCAAATGGCACTAGGGTTTTTTTTTTCCGTATTTATTCGATTGGACTATATTTAAATAAAGTTCTTTCAATATTTATCACTCAGTTCTTCTATATATAGAGAGAGCGAGAGAGGGAGGGAGGGAGAAATTGTAGTATAAACTCAATTATTTCATACCGAATTATAAAATAAATTATTTATTATGTTTTTAGAAAGAATTTAATAGTAAGTTGTAAAAAATAATTATACTCAAGTATTTTAATATAATTTTGATGGGTCTTAAATATTTTTTAACTGCCTAATGCTATGTAACTTGTAAGAACTTATTTTTAAGTTTGCTTTTTGGAGGAGTCAATAAGAAATTCCCAAGGTATAAGAATCTTTTTTCCACAAGACGCAGGATATTGGTTGATTTACGTAGCAGATAAAGTTTCATATACACATACAATCTTATGCGTGATTCTATAACAATCTTTAGCCTTATCTTTGAGAAAGTATTAAAGTATTAATATCTAAATTCTTGAGTGCAATAATTGAGTGTAGAGCTTCTGACAATGTTATCCATGGAGTATATATATAGGCTATAGTAGAGGATTTAGTAATTTAAAACCTGCACGCAGCACAATGACACTAGTATTATTAAGTTTCATTCTGTGATCATAATTGGGCAGCATTGCACCAATAGAATCCTAGCCTTAATTAGGCAGAGTTCCATCATTAGTGTGATTAGATATGAGCTTAGACAAAAATTAAAACTGTCTAGGAATTTTTCTAATTTTTTCCATGAAATTTTATTTCAATTTAATCATCTAAAATTTTTCTCATGATCACTTTATTAGACAACTTTTATGAAAGTCAAATAATTAATCATTTATGACTTGAAATTTTTTCCACATTTTTTTACCAAAACAAAATAGTTGAGGCAGATTTTTCTAAGTCTACCGACTGTCAAAATATTGTTAATTTGGTTGAAAACATGTTAAAATAATAATATTATTTTAAGAGAAAACACCAGCCCAACAAGTCTAGGTTAAGAACTCTAGTTCATTCATTGAAATTTTTTTTTTCATAGATTATTTGTGTCAAAATTAAACTCCTTAATTTTACATGATTTTTAACTATTATTAAGGATATCTCTTTCTCTTTCTGCTATGAGACTTCATTATAATAACTTCAATTTCTTGAGTTCTTGGTTCTTATTGTCGTTAGAAATTTTGCACTATTCATGATTACTACTAGAAAATATGAGTCATCAAATTTCATTGTTCCATTATGTAATTAACACATTCTATATATGAGAGATGGTATATATATATATATATATATTGCATGTTGAATATTATAATTTTATTGTCTAAGATGAAATTGTACTTAAATTTTTATGTTTTTTATGATAACTGAAAATTGTCATAAAAATATAAATAATGTTATAAAAGACAAGTGAACTATATTAATTCTAAATCTGTATAATTCTTCATAGTTATAATTAATATCCCTCAATATAAAATCATCGTAAACCTCATCGTATTTTAAATAATTCCCTAGATCTCTTAAATAGCATAGATTATTATGACCACTTAAAAAGGTTGGGCAAGTGGGCTTTTTCTAATGGGCTCAAGACCCTAAATCCAACGTACCTATAAGATAACTTTGTAAACTTTAAATGGGTCATGATTAGGCTAAGTTCTTTATAGCCTACTTTTATTTCAAAACGTTTTTTATTTAATAAAGTAATACAATACAGAATTAAAAAATAAAATTTGAAGTCATGGATTTAAAGGTCGTCCCGTTGGGCCACTCTTTCATGGCCTATTTAATTGAGCATGGATCAATAGGGTATTATGTAGTTAAATAAATAATTTTTTTTTAAATGTGAACAATGGGATCAAGATCTAACAGTTTAAATTCTACTACAAATTATCTGCTGGCCTATTTAACTTCTCTAAAAAAATTAAAAAATTTAACACAGCTACAATTTGACTTATATTTAAAGGTGCCTATTAAAATGTTTAAACTTATTAGATATATGAATTAATCAGACTGTCTTGTGAGTCCAAACCACTTTCAACAATTTAAATCTTAAATGAACTGGCATATATAAACTCCCAAATTCCAAAATATCACGAGGACAAAGATATACCAGGGCAGAAATTCTCTGCAGTAGGGAATTTTTGCACTTTTTGTCGTAACAAATTTAGATTGTCAGATTTTTATCTAACTATTTATATTTATTATTAGAAAAAAAAACTTTTTTAATTAAAATTTTTTAGAATCTAACGGTTTATATGCTTACTGTAGGGTATCCCTACACAGATACACCAAAAATTTACTTAAATTTTTTTTCATGTAAATCATAGAAGTTGAACATATGCTTGTGATTGTGTTGTGTGGCACAGGTAGTGAACTTGCAGGCAGAGTTAGCTTATGTTCAAGCTCGTCTTTCCACACTGCAACGTCTACCTGCAGTTCCACCTCTTCCTCCGCCTCAAACTTCATCGTCGTCTTCATCCTCAACCTTGCCATATTCCAACACTGACTTCCTCTTTGATCCTCTTCAACAACCTCATACATCTAATTCACTAGAATCATGCAGTTTTCTGAACCACCTTTCCGATCAACAAGATCTGCTACTACATGATGGGGATCTCCAAGCTTTGGCTAGAGAATTTGTGGCGAGGTACTTGCCTGGAGTAAGACTCAGGCCTTCTAGTTCTGACTGATTCACAGTGAAATGTATCTTCCCCTTGTTTTCTTTTCTTGCTGTGCATCTTGCAGTTTTCTGTGCAACTGACTAGTTCCGGTTATGCTCTTGTGGTTATGGTATCTTCAGTAAACTTCAGTGCAAAGCCAAAGTGTACCTTGTGGTCAAAAGCTCAATTAATTCCCTAAGCATATTGCTAATAGCAACTTTAAAGTTGTGGATAATTGAGTTACTGATTAAAGTGATTGCGAAAATAAAAAAGTGATTATATTTATGAAAGGAAATTAAACAGGGACAATCTGATGATACCAAATGTGTCACATGAAAGATTCTTTTTCCAAAAAGTTAAAAATGAAATATTTTTGAATGATTATAGATGTTTTTTATACCAAATGGAGAAGAATAGACTGAAATATGTGTAGAATAAATTATAAGTCATTAGTAGTTTAGTCTTTTTTTTTTTTTAATAGAAAACTATTTTTTATAAAAAATATTTACAATATTAATTTTTTACTTTATAAAAAATTCTTTGTTTTATGGTCAAAGAACATAAGTTGACAAAATTATCTAACGCAAATAGTGTTATATATATATATATATATATATATATCAACGTGGCATATTTAAGACCCAATACCTATTGCAAGGATAAATCCCCTATGGTAGGGGTGTTTAACTATTTTAGTTAGATTAGGTTCTTAGTCAACCCAGTTTTAGTATTGAACATTTTTGGCTTAATTTTAAATAAATTTGGATAATGCACAATAAATTTGTTATACAATTGTTACACACACAGTTTTTTTTTTAATTGATCCACTGTTGTACAGTATCATTGTTGTACAGTAATGGATCCACTCTTGTTTTACACTTGTTCAATAGACATCCAATTATGACTTATGCTTGTTAATAGATTTTTGAGAAAAAATAAAGCATAATTTATATTTAACAAATTTGGTATAATACACTAATAAAAAAATGGCCTACATCCAAGTAAACAAATAAATAGCTATTTATTAAAAAATGACCAATTAAAATATTAAAAAAAGTTTAAAGAAAAAAGAAAAAAAATGACTCTGAATCTAAGCAATCTAACTAAGTTTATACCCTTTCATAACTTGGCTTAATCCATAATCAAATTTTTCATAAGAGACTTAAAGTGATTATAACTTTACTTGACCTTTAATATATATATATATATATATGATTGAATTGGACCAAATTTATCCAGTAAGATTAGGTTATAATAATTGTGCTCTACATATAGAAATCTAATTCTATTTATAAACTAGTTTTGCCTAATGCAATTGTGGAATCCATTGCAAGAGTACATTAGAAAATTTAGATATATCGGTCAAATATTTATTATCAAATTGGACTCTCCACTAAAAATGGTACTTTTATTCTTCTCAACTTTAACACCATATAATTAATGTTAAAATTTTTTGCAGATGTTATGACTTAATCAGATAGCCTAATATTTTCCCCACGTAAATGCATGGTATGATAATCATTCCAGTGTTCTAAGTCTATATATATATATATATATATATACACACGAGACATATTTAGGATTTTATTTTAATGGGACATAAATCTTTAAATTAAAATTTTAAATCAAGGAGATAAATTTTTATAATTTAAAAATAAAATTATATATAAAAATTAAAATTTAAAATATTCAATGGTAGCGATCGCTCGCGACTTCCCTCGGATCCATATATATAAATATATATATGGATGGAAGAGCAAAGTACCGATCAAGGAATAATTAATTTATAATGTTTAGTTGGTTAAGCTCAGGTTTGAAGAACAAATTTCAATGTTTCTACTTGGTTGAACTTGAGTTTTCATTGAACCACAAAAATTTACTGGACAATCCACACTTGCAATAGAGCATGCTAGTTATATACTACACTCACTCACGTAGCTTTTAAGTGTTCCCTCAAAGATGAGAAAGCAGTCATTAGATTATGAAAAGCAAGGTGTGCAAAGAACCATAATTGGTTTAACTTCACAATAAACAGTACCTTTGTACACATAGATTTACATGATCAAAATTTAACAATAGGAATTGAATTTTAAAATTTTGAACTATCATGATTTAATTGCAAAATTTTCAATATTGAGGACCAAATTAAACATTAAATTAAACTATAAGCACCAGAAGAATAATTTAACAAAAAAATTATATAAATGCGAATTAGGCATTACTATATGCACGTTTCAAATGCAATTTAAATGCATTAACGAATTTAATTTAGTGGTATTAGAGTTGTCCATTAAGTTTAAGAATTCCAGTTTCAATTCATGAGTTTCTTTAAATCCCTAATTTTGCCCGTATTCCATCCTACCCTTATCACTTAGACTTTAATGAAATTTTAAATGCACTTAAATGGCCAATTTCTGCATATCAATTTAAGTGAATATTAAATGACATTGACATATGGTAAATAATTTTAGTTCCAAAATAAATAAAGTAAAAATCTGAAATTCCAAAATTTTAATTATGAAAATGAGCAATTTTTTTAATAATTTCCTGGAACACTAATGCTTTCATAATTTATAAGCTATTAAGCTCATTTTTTGTTTATGTTCACTAAAGAAAGTCTGATAATTGGCCAAAAAATAAAAGGTAAAAGTGACAACATTAATTATTTAACTTTTTCATATTAAATTAATAAATGCTTACATTATTTAAGGAAATAAAATTTTGAAATTCGAAATTATAGCCATTGCATATTACAAATCGCCCAAAATAATATCAAAGCCCATTATTATTAACAAAAGGTGCGATCATGATCTGACCACGTCATCAATAATATCATTGCCTGATGACGTGTCAAGATCACATTGGTTTCAAATATGAAGAAAACGGCTACTGCCGCTCCGTTTCTCATCTCATTCTTCTGCGAATTCAATATTTCACAGACCTTCTTGCTGCACTACGCCCAGAAATCCTTCAGAATAATTCTCAATTCACGTTCTGAAACCCTCAAATTTGTGGAACCCGAAGTTCTCGTAATCAGGTTTGTTTTCTTCGGTATGCTACGTCCTGTTTGGTTGGTCAGAAACTGAGGAGAAAAGGAGGGAAAACTTCTAGTTTGGAAAGTGAGAAGCCAAGGGAACAATGGCATTTCCATAATTTCAGTTTATCTTTCACACGAATTAGATAAGCAACTCCGTTTCTATTTGCTTTTGTAAACTTGAAACCGTGTCTTAAGATTTTGTACGGGAAGAGGAAAGGTAAAATGAAAATGGTTGAAATGATTGCCTCAATGCATTATCGATGAAATAATGTACTCTTTCATTCACTGTTTTGTTTTGTTGGGTACAACCTTTTATTGATAATTTAGTTGCTCTTTTATGATCAGACAACGAGGGACTTGGTTACTTGTCTACAGCATCTTCCAATTTTGTGTTTGTATGTGTTAATATATATATACATATATATATATATATATTAACACATACACACACAGAGGCTTCCTGTAGCATGATAATGTAATAATTATGATGCTTTAATTGGTTTATTTGAATTTTTTTAATACGTATTAATTTCTTTCGTGCATCAGAAATCAACGAGCTTATATTTATGGAAATTGTTCTGATTGGATGTGATATTAAGTGGACACTTCTTAGATAATTTCTTATTATGTTCTTGTCATCTCTTTCAGCATACTCGCTTCCCATGTTCGGCAACCGTAGGAATCAGATCATGCATCAAGAAACAACGTATGATTTGTTGTTGAAAGAGCTTCAGGTTTCCCCACCTGATCTTGTGAAGGATTTATGTTGTTCTCTTCTTTAGCTTGCTTTCTACTTGTTCTAGACGACCTTGTAATATTGAGAATCATTGTTCATTTTCTGTTTGCTTGATCTTTGTTGAATGCAGAAAATATGGGATGAAGTTGGAGAGCCTGATACTCGAAGGGATGGAATGTTGCTTGAAATTGAACAAAAGTGCTTAGAGTTATGCAGGGAAAAAGTGGATGAAGCAAAAAAGGGGAGAGCTCAGCTTCAGAAAGCAATTGCAGATTCAGAAGCAGAAATTGCAGACATCTGTTCAGTAATGGGCGAACAGCCACTACATGTGAATAATTAATGCTCAAGAATTGTATTTAACTGCTTTCTGTGCCCCAGGAAATTTTATAATTGACGAAAACTTATATTGATTTGCCCACAGTTTGACTGGAGGTCTAGTGGAAGCTTGAAGAAAGGGCTGGAAACCGTTGTTTCACAACTTGAGGAGATGCGAAAGGTGAAAACTGAGAGGAAGAACCTATTTAAAGAAGTCTTATATCAGCTGCAAAATATTTCTGGTGAACTATATGGCTGCATGGGGTTTAATTCGTGCTTAGATGAAAACAATTTGTCCTTAAAAAGACTTGAAGAATTACGGAAGCAGCTGCATGAATTAGAAAATGAGAAGGTGATTTTCTGTATGTATTCCTTGTTACCTTGTTCCCTGACATGGTGAGATGAAGAGACAACATATCCGGCTTTTTTTTTATGTTGGATTTGGATATATCAATTTGTACAATTGTAAAGCAAGTGTCAAGTGATATATGTGAAATTGGACGAATTCTCACTTTCTTTTCTCCTAATGGTTGATGAAGAAAACGCAGTTTTTGTTTTCTTCCAGACCTACTCCTCCAAAAAGAAAGAACTACTGTCTGCTGAATGTTGAGCAATGTTTATTTGTCTGACTGGTTTCTTATATTGTGCCACAGGCCCGTCGACTGAAGCGGGTATCTGACCACCTGAACACTCTTCAGTCACTATGCTCGGTCCTTGGTTTGGATTTCAAGCACAAAATTTGTGAAATCAACCCCACTATGGTTAATTCCACCGGAACCAGGGATCTAAGTGAACTTGCAATTGAGAATTTGACTTCTGAAGTACAATGTTTGAGAGAGGTTAAAATGCAGAAAATGCAGAAGGTCAGTTTTTTTACTCTGTTTCATCCTGTTAAACCATTTTTTTTTCCCTTTATTTCTGGTAGCCTTAAAAATTGATTCTGTCGTATCAGCTGCAAAGTCTTGCTGCTGCCCTTCTCGAGTTGTGGGTTTTGATGGATACTCCACTTGAGGAGCAACGGAAATTTCATAATGTTACCAGTAAAATTGCTGCTTCAGAATCCGAACTTTCTGTGACTAATATGCTCTCTGATGACTGCATCAGCCATGTAAGTATTGATGATAGACTTATAGCCTTTGTTCTGTTTTTCTCCCCTCCTTAAAATAAATGCGCTGGAATTTTATGTTACTTTTAGATATTCGTTGTGCAATTAACTAGATACGTGCTTTGACTATTGCAGGTTGAAGCAGAAGTGAAAAGGCTTCAGCAACTTAAATCAACTAAAATGAAAGAAGTACTTTTGAGGAAGAAGTTGGAACTAGAGGAAATATGCAGGAGTACTCATTTGACAACAGAAGCTACTCTACGAAGTGACCATTCCATTGAATTTATATATTCTGGTACTATATGTTTTCAAAATTGCTTTTATTCAAATTAATCTTCATTTTATTGCATAATGAATCCACACTTCTTGCAGTTCTGACTAAAAAGCATTTAATTGACCACAGCATAGGACCAATATCAGGATTTGTCTGATGAGATAAATTTTAACTGTACAGAAAACAAACAAATGGTTGTTAATTTGTAGTCATTTGTCATAGTTTGTTTAGAAGTGCTTTGAATAATCTTACAATTTGTCCTTTGATCTCATTGATATGACAACCTTTCTGCAGAAGCTGCAAACCCTGAATGCCTGTTGGAAAAAATTGAGCTTGAAATTGCAAGGACTAAAGAGTTTGCTCTCAGCAGGAGAGAAATTCTTGAGAAGGTTGAGAAGTGGCTGGCTGCTTGCCAAGAAGAAAGCTGGTTGGAGGAGTACAACAGGGTAGGATTCTCTTCTTGTTACAGAGGATGACGGGTTGTTCTATCCTACTTCTTCCCGTGTTTTACTAACTGCAATTTGTTTATAGGATAATAATCGATATAATGCTGGAAGAGGTGCGCACCTTGCCTTGAAACGTGCTGAGAAGGCCCGTGCTTTAGTAAATAAAATTCCAGGAATGGTAGAGGCATTGAGTTCAAAAATCACAGCATGGAAGAAAGAACAAGGACATGACTTTTTGTATGATGATGTAAGTATTTTGGACGCATTCATTTATGTTCATGCAATTTGCATGAGTAAGTCTGGTAAGTTTTTATGAGAAGTTGATGGCGCAGAGTTATTACTCCTCGTAGTTTATAAATTCCAAAGCTTTTTCTGGATTTATCCATATATTTATATATTTCCATTTCGGCTTCCTTTTATGTGTTTAGAGCCCACTCCTTTCAATGCTTGAAGAATACGTCACCTTCAGACAGGAGAAAGAGAACGAAAGACAAAGGCAGAGGGTATAATACCATGATACATGTTATTGATTTAAATATGCTATCATGGGACATTTTAATCCTTTCATGTCATGAACTACATTTTAGTTATTTTCTATTGAATTCAATCTTAGGATCAAAGGAGACTCCAGGGACAATTGATGGCTGAGCATGAAACACTTTTTGGCTCAAAACCCAGCCCATCCAAAACTGGAAAGAAGGCTTCCAGGTGTTCAACAGGAGTTCCAAGTATCAGAAAATTTTCTGTTGGTGGAGCAATGCTTCATGACCCAAAACCAGAGAAAGCTGCTCTTGTTCTTCAGTCAATCAAAAAGTCCTGCTTTCCCAATCTGAGCAAGAAGAATGCTGGTCACGCAACTCAATCCTCAGGTATCTTGAATTTTTACGTAGGAGGCTTGTTTATCATTTGTTGTTTGAATGATTGGAGGATAAGTTTACGGATCCGAATCCTTGGCTGTTACAGTAGTATGTATGGTTCAGTTTAACATGAAAATGACCGTTGACGATATTTTTTACACACAAAGCACTTATTGTGCTATAACAGTAAAAGATCTAAATTTTAATTTTATGCAATGCTTTGTATCTCTGTTTCCTTAAAATTAGTTGCATCTTGAAATTTTTATTCGAATTTTTAATTATTAATGAGAATTTTAAAATTTATTTTTTTATTCAAAATTATATTTTGTTTTAATTGGGTTGCTGAAATAATTAATATTTTATTTTGGTGTCTATAGAATATTTTATCTTTAACATGGTTTTGGTTTTCATAGTAAGCTAGTCGACAAAAAAAAAAAAAAAATCAAAGTGGCTTAAAGTTAATATAACCGTTACATTAGTTGTCACTGAACTTGTCAGCATTAAAAGAGTTTGGTATTGTATAATAAGCTGAATATAAAAGTAATTTAAAAAACAAAATACCATTTAGGAAGATTTAAATAAAATAATTAACTTTTAGGTGTACCGAGAAAAAAAGATCTTCGAAAAACCAAAGCGTTAATTCTGCGTAAAATCAACTACGCTTGAATGCTTAATGTCAATTACTCCCGCAGGAAAGGTGGCCTCTAGAGTTGTTGGTCATTCACTGAAGAAGGTTGCACTTGCACATAGTACAGTGAAGGAAACAGAAACCCAGTCACCAATGATGAGGAAGCCTCTGTCTCCTGTTTCAACCAGAGTACTATCTCAAGCTAACATTGCAGATTTGCAAGAAGACCAAAGAAGAACACCATGCAAGCCAATTACTGCTCGTGACTTAGATGACAGAACCCCAAATAACATGGGAATTCCAGGAGCCACCACTCCTCTAACCTCCATGATGCTGCTCACTGCAGCTACACCAGACACACCTCGTGTACATTCCTCTGTTTCTGCTCAACCAGATGAGTATTCATTTGAGGAAACCAGAATGAGGTTTTATCCAAAATAATGATAATAATAGTAATAATACATGTGGTCACTGTTGCAGTCAGTCACGCGCAGTCATAGACAGAGAAAGGTCAGTCAACACTTTGAAAGATAGGTTGCTGACAGATTCCGTTGTCTCTGCATTAACAAAGTTGTGATATTTCTTTTTGGTTTTTTTAATAGAAGGAACAGTGGTTTGGAGCTTCTATTGAGCACGCGCATTTTGGGTTGGAAACTTGTCCGGTATTGATGCATACTGCAAAATAATGGGATTTTTAGGACACATCAAATATTTGTTATCGTTTGATCTGATCCAAAATATCAAGTGAATGGGATACTTTTCTTGGATTGAATTATTTCACTTTATTCTATTCAAAATATCACATGAGCTTTCCTTAGCCATTAATGCAGTAGAGAATTGATTGAGAAGTTACATTACTTTTTTTTTAATAATATTCTAAACATCTTAAGTGGTTATTATAATAAAATTAAGTTTCACATATCTGAATTCTAATATTATCAATCTTTTGTATGGATTAAATTCTCAGTGTATGTTATAATGTGAAAAGCATTCTTTATAATTTACTCTTGTATTAAAGAATGTGATGGCAAATATTAAAGAATTGTACTTAATTTCTTTTTAAAGCATAATATACATTCTTAGTTTTTTTAAAAATCAAATTTTTCGATAAAATCGTGACATCAGTTTTCTTCTATATATAATTACATCGAATAATTGTTTTCTTTTTTAATTTACAAGTTATATATATAGTATGTGTCTATATATATATATATATATATATACATAAATTGTAATCTTTATTAAATCTATAATTGTTAGTGTCATATTTAGTGTAATCACAATATTAAATATATTGGTATATTAATCAATGTGATAGAGTAAAAATTTGTTATGTAATATTAATAAATTTTTTAATGATTAAATGTTGACTGTGTATTATTTTTTAAATTTATATATTAAATTACATAATTTTATAATTATAATTTTTAACCTAAAGAATAATAATTTTAAAATTATATAATTGCTATTATTCATATCAACATAATGTGATATATTTTTTATTCTGTCGTATTGTGAGCGAGATATGCACTTCATATTTTGATTGTACCAAATTTTACTATGATTTTTTATTCATTATTAATATTTCTGTATTGTCTTCAACCAAAATTACGTTTTAAATTAATGTATGATCTCAAAATAGAGGAAACTAAAGGGTATATTTGAAAAGGTATAGAGACTGACGTTGAATTTATTTCCTTGATCACCATCAGAAGTGAGCTTTCTAGTATTAGGTTGTTCTGGATTATAAAGTATAAAGTTATCTTCAATATTCAACCACCTTGATCTGGACAGTTTTGGATGATTCTTCGTATGGTAGGTGCCTTTTGTCCTCCATTAAATGCTTTAATTAAATTAATACCAACCAAGTTTGACCTCTTTACTCCACATTACAACATTACTTTGTAATTATTTTTTTCTTTTTTGTTCATGAATGGTTTGTTTTAAATTAGTAGGTGTGCTATGTATATGACCTAATTTACTGCTCATGTTGATATTATCACTGCACTGCATTTATTTCTCTCTCCCGGATCCATTGTTATAAAATTAAAAAAAAAAGAGAAAAATATTATTTTAACTTTAAAATTATAATTTTGATTTGTAATTTATTTTATTTTTTAAAATAATCTTCACCCATAAAAAATTATCCCTTTCAAAATTTTTATATAAATTAACAAAATCTAACTATATATAATAACAATATCAAAAGTAAAATATTAAAAGTGGATAATTATTTTAAAAATTAAAATGAGTAATGAATTAAAATAATAGTTGAGTGATAATTTATGAATAAAAAATAACTTTAAAAATAAATGTTTTAACTTCTATTCTATAGAGAGAATAGGTTCATCAACCAGCAGCACTGTTTATATCATTGCATATATAGCAGGATAATGTTGACATTATAAATAATTTCACGTTAATTATAGAGGAGCCTTGTATTGTATATGATAATATTATTAAAGATAAAATAGATAGGATAACTTTTTTGTCACTAAAATAATTAGAATAACTTATTTTCTTAACTATGAAATTTAAAAACTTATTTTTATAATTTAAAAAGTTGAGATAAGTATTTGAAAGTGAGTCAATTGGGAGAATTTTTACATTTTTTTCCATTAATAAATAATAATGTTATTAATTTAGTGCTTGTAAAATCAAAATGCTCATTATTAAATATAAGCATTTATACCAATTTAACAATTAATAACAATACTAGTTTAGATATGATATTGCTACAATATGAAAACATAAAAGAAAAACTTATCTCAATATTATATTTTATTTATTAACTAAATTTTGTCTATTATAGAATCAATTAAATTTTTAGATGACAAAGATTTCATACAAGGTTATAATATAATAAGTATGATTTCAAAAAACATTAAATTACTTTAAAAATCTTTAAAACGTAATCTAATTATTAATTAGATGTAT
Organism: Delonix regia; assembly: GCA_037074485.1. Lineage (NCBI taxonomy): Eukaryota > Viridiplantae > Streptophyta > Magnoliopsida > Fabales > Fabaceae > Delonix > Delonix regia. The sequence goes on from CM073460.1 coordinate 15,040,870, forward strand.
TAAAATATTTATACACAATTATTTATCTATTTATCACTAATAATTTTAATTAAAATATAATACATATATGATTTTTATTAATAATTTAATAAATGAATACTTTCTGCTCACAACTATATTATTTGTATAAGGCGTATGATTAATCATTTTAATTGTTTTTTCTATTTTTATTAAAATATTAAATTAGAAATATAAAAAAAATATATATTATTTATCATTATTAAACATTAAATAAATTTAATTATTTAAAAATAAAAAATTAAAAATAATTCTTTAAAAATATAACTCTTTTAAAAATAAAAGAAAAATAATTTTAACTTCTTATTTTCAACCTCAAAATCAATATAGTTATCTATAGACAACAAATATTAAAATAATCCTTTTAAAAAATGAAATCTTTTAAAAAATAAAAATATTATCTTATAATAAAAAAATCAAATTAATTCATTTTTTTTAATGTTAAAAGAATTAAGTTCATTTTAAAGCCAAAAAAATTAAAATTATATTTTTCTTAATAATAAACGTCCTCTCAATATTATAAGACTAAATTCGTTCATATTTTTATTTCAAATAATTATTTCAATAATTTACATCTTATAAAAATTAAATTAATTTCAAATAAACAAATGAAGAACTAAAGTAATGTATCTCATTTAAATTTATTTAAAAATTGTGAAGACTGTTTATTTTGAATTTTGAAAGTGTGGGGTCCATAACAATTATAGTGGGGTTTGACTGGTATAGCATGTGGCCATGGGAGAGACCTACAGTCCCACCCTCAGTGTCTGAAACCACAAGCAACTCTAGGACATGTGTCGCTACTTCTGCCCTCTTCGTGTCCTACACACACCTTGGACTGTGGTCCTTCGCTCTCACACTTTACCTTTTTTAATTTAATAAATTAAAATTCATATTTTTATGATTATTTTAGTATATATAATTATAGAATAAAATACACATTTAATCCTTGTACAAAATAAAATTATTATTTTGATCATTTAATAATTAAATATTTAAAATAATTTTTTATTTATTAAAAATATCATATTTAAATTTTTATTTTTTAAAAAAGTATTAAATTTAATTTTTTTTATCAAAACTTAAACCTTATATTTCAAGAACTAAATATAATATTTTTTTTAAAAATAAATATTAAATATAATATTTTTTAATTCATTTAACACTATTTTATATATTTTCATGAGTAAATAATTAAAATAATAATTTTTTGATAAGTAAATTATTAAATATATATTTTATTTTATAATTTAATAAGTTAAAATTAATATATTTTTATGATTATTTTAGTATATATATATTTTTCTCGAAAAAAGTATATTATATTCCTTTTGGGCGAATTCTTATTTTAGTACACATATCTTTGGTTGTGGAAATGAATTTGTATTCAAGATCCGGTAATAATGATTTCAGAGAAAGCAAACCAAATCTTTATCTTCAAAATCTAATCTTCATGATTGTGTTTGATATTTTTTTTTGAAGAAGCATTAAATAAAGATGCCACACTCGATTATAAAGTTAAGTACATTTTAAAAAGTTAATTACATACATTCCTACGCTAATTATATATTTTTTTCAGAGTGCTGTCAAATTTAATTATTTCGCTGTTTGAATTTAAATTTTGTTTAAGAAGTTGTTTGTGTCTGTTTCTAAATGTTATTATTAATCTAAATAAAAGTACACCTTTTTTCATACTTCATAAAAAAAATATATAAATTAAGGCTTCGTTTCAAAATATAAAATTTTCGAAATAAATTTGAATGACCTATTATATAGTAAGAAATGTTGTAATTTTTTGAACTCAAATAATAATCGTGCATCACTAGATAGTATAGGATCTGTTTTCCAAAATATAGGATTTTTATTTATATTTTAAAATTGTTCATGATTTAATAAATTGAACCATATTGAAATCGACTGAGTAGGATTTTTAAAATATATCATAAATTTGTATTACAAAATTTCAAAATTTTAATTTAAATAACAAAATACCGTGACTGGTTTTTTAATCAATTTTTTATTTCGTAATTGATTTTTTGGGGTCAATTTTAAGGGTCAAATGTATTAGAATTGTAGTTGATTTACAAATGTTTCTGTTGAACCAACCAATCTAATCCGATTTTTTAATTCTTGTTCTTTATTATATATTTTAACAATAAAACAACAAATTTCATAATTTTTTTACTACCTTGCAGTATACGATATATTAAATCTACCGCCTCATGTAAACTATTCAAAAAGGTTCCCAGCTGTATCACATATGATGACTTTTGATTATATTTTTGAAAAATAATTATTTTAATGTTTTTGAGAAATACGTTTATTTTGTGGCTATAGAAATGTAAATTCTTTAAAAGAAAATAAATTTCTCTCAAAATTTAGATTTTTTAAAGAGAAAAATATCACATTAGTTCTCATTTCTATACTTTGTAACAATTTGATCCCTCATACATTCCAATGACAAATTAGTCTTTTAAATATTATTTTTCATGTAAAATTAATCTCTCGTTAATTGTAATGAAAAGATTAATTTTATATAAATTTAAATTTATAAAATATTAGTTTGTATAAATTTAAATTTTTAAATAATTAATTTATATAAATTTAAATTTGTGAGGGACTAATTTATTATATTTAATTTATAAGTTACCACATTGTCAAAAGTATAAAAATAAACGATTAATTTTATACTTTTTTTGATTTTTAAAGTTTTAGATTATCAATTTAATTTTAGAACTTTTTTATAATATTAAAATCTCCCACATATTCTATATAATACTTATTTAATATTATTATTACTCATAATACAATTTTTTTATTTTATCAATATTTTGTGAGATAATATTTCAAATTCTTTTTAAAAGCATAACATTTCAAAAATGGACTCTAAGTCTATTTAATGTTATAGCATTATTAGAAATAAACAACAAGGTATGGGTTTATTTTATTGAACTTTTTGTTTTTGAAAAATAAAAAAGTACTTATTTGTATAATGGAAATTCTTATTTCGTCATAATTTCCATGAATAAGTAAAAAAATAGTTTTTCAAATATAATAAAAATTCTTATAAATTTTCAAAAGTAAAAAAATGTTAAATAATAATAAGATGAGACGTAACTTAATTTTTTGATACAAGCGCGGCCGCAATGACTTTGTGCCTAAGTAAAGCTTTTTCTCTTTCTTTATCTATCTATATATATATATATATATATATATATATATATATATATATATCCTTCTTTAAATATTTTTTTAATAAAATATTAAATATCTCTTTCTTTCACGGGAGAGGAAAGTCTCCCTCAACAAACGGAGCTCACCTGCTCCAATGACCAATCCCCACAGTCACGTGCCATCGTATCCCCTTCAGATTCTATTAAGTAATAAAATAAATACTTTTTTATTTTCTTATTTTACAAAATTAGATTCCATTGATATAGATTGTTGTAATATATAGTCATCAATCAACCAGAAAATAACTAACCTTGTTAGATTAATTTCAATTTATTTACGTAAATAAATTCGTGAAGAAGAGTGTAAAAGAGGAAAATTTTAAAATGGATTTATTCATAAAAATTTCAAAAAATAAATGGTGATAATTGATGATCCATTATTTTATTTGTATTTTGATTAATATATATTTTAGTCAAACAAAAGCTAAATCATCAAAATCGCAATAAAAGAATTTCTTATAATTTTTTTTAAATTTTTTTTCAATCATGTTCATTTTATGATATCATCTTCAAGAGCGATATCAATTATTTTCATCTTACTTTCACAATTTTCACATTTCACAACTAATTTTTCACTTAAAATTGGGTAAACATTAGTAGTCAAATTCTTTTTTTTTTAAATAAGAATTATATAAAAGGAAATTATAAATCTAATTAGTAAACTTTCTTTTTTATTCTTAAATTTATGACTTAAATATTAAATTTATTTTTAAAAATAATATAATTAAAAGTTATCACTTTGATCATCAATTTTAAAATCGTCACTATATTTAGTTTAAGTTAAATTTTATTGATTAGAATGCAGAAATTAAAAATGATAATTTTTCATAAGTAAATAGTTATTTTAAAAAATAACAGAAATGTGACAGTTTAATAATATGTCAAAGATTAAAATAAAGTTTTTTAAATTTAAGATTTTTATATATACATAATATGAAAATTCAAATCAAATTAAAAAAAATATTAAAAAATTCACTTAAGTGGCATTATTTGGTAATTTAGTGGAAAAGGAAGGGCATATAGTAATAAGCAATCTTTAATTTGGACAAAAAAAAACAAGAAGTCAGCGGCAACAGAAAGGTTGGCCGTCCACGTCACTGCCTTCGCAGCTTTAAATAGAAAAATAAATAAATTAGATTGCGAAAAAGAAAAAGCCAGCACTTTCCTTCTTTCTTTCTCATATTTGAATGTCTTTATTTATTTTTTTCGAATTTACCATTTTACCCATCGATAAAAAACGCTTTCCAAATAAATATTTTAATTGCCCCTCACGGACGTGAAATTGTTCTTAACCAAATTGTATTTATCGGGTTTAGCAAATTATTATTCAAATATAAATTCCACATATCTAATTACTTTATTAATCATTCTCGTTTTGCCTTTGTATTTTTCTCCTTGATTGATTTTTTTTATGCTGTAGTAAACAAGTGTTCGTTTATTTTCAGCTTTCCAATTTTTTCCCTTTTCCTTTTCTCTTTTTCATCTTTCAATTCAAGCGGCTTTGGAAAAACCAACCAGCCAACGGGTTTTTTCACCTCCTGAAATTTGTAAGTTGTTTTGAATTTCTTGTGCAAATAGTTTTTTTTTTTCCTGCTCATTTGTTTTTTTTTTTTCTTGGTAATTTTATAATAGTTTCTGTAATTTCTGGGTTGGGGTGGTTAAGTTTCTGGAAGCTGTGAAAAGAAATCTAAGTACTGGATTACTGCTTAGAAGAAGCTTGCTGAAGTGTGGAATCACAGTGACAGGTCTTGATCTCTGCATTCTGAAGATTTTCCTGAGCTTGATGCTTGTGTTTCTCCCCAAATATGTGGAGCGTTGTCTTAAATTATTTATTTTTTTATAAAATTTTTTGGCGGTTTTTAAATTATTTACTTGAGTTTCAACTTTCTACTTTTGAAGCTTGAGGAGAGTGGTAGCTACGAAGTAGATTTATGGAAAATCTTTAATTTCTCATTCTTTCTTTATAATTTTGAAAAGCCTTTGGTAGTTTTGGATGTCTTCTGCTTGAGGAGCAGAAGCGTAGCGCTATTTGTTGTAGTAAATGGGTTTTTATTCGACAAAATTTTGAATGAATGGTTACTTGAAATTTGTTATTTTAATGATGCTTTCAGAAACATCTTATTATAATTATCAGACTAGTAATCTCTTACATTTTAAATTTGTAAAACGTCATAGTAAATTTTCATATTTTGCTTTTAATGTCCGTCTTCTTTTTCCCCTTCTGTTGTACTATACTCCTGAGGTGAATTCCTTGTTCGGTGTTTGAAGAACGCTAAAATTACTCGTGTATCAGAGATAAGAACGAGGAGAAAATTTTAGCTTTGATCTAACAGAACTGCATTTCTTTCCAACGATTCTTTACCCTGGCCTAGACTCCTTTGATTTTGCGATTTAGTGCATGACTTCGTAATGGATCTCCGCTAGTTTTGTGAAGCAGTTGGTTCAACTCGAAATCTTTTGCTCTTTACTTTCTTCTGCATTGGTTAGAATCCTTAGATGGAATTCCACTTTGCCCTTCTAGCATCCTAAGAAGGTTAACGGCATTAATGGATATCGTGAATAATTTGTAGCTTTGAAATGCATTTCCTTTCTTCTTTTTTTCTGATGTTTAAATTGATTTTTGGTGTTGCAGATGCTGGTTTGATTCTATAAACTTGGGAGGAAAAATATGGAAGCAAGAGAAGGAATCAGTTCAGGGGTGACGGTGATAGGAGCAGAAGCTCCATCAGCCTATCACGTGGCACCGAGGAGTGAAGCTCCGAGCCAGACTCATGTTTCTGAGGTAGCAGCACCACCTCCACCAGCAGCAAATGTTGGTGCCTCACCGGTGACTGTAGGATTGGACGGAACTGCAGTAAAGAAGAAACGAGGCAGGCCAAGGAAGTACGGGCCAGATGGGTCTGTGGCTATGGCATTGTCACCATTGCCAATCTCTTCTTCGGCTCCACTTTCTAATGACTTCTCAGCTGGGAAGCGGGGCAAATCTGGAGGAATGGAGTACAAGAAGCATAAGAAAGCTGGGTTGGAGCATTTAGGTAATGGGTCATTGGGACTTCTAATTGTCATTTTGCGTTGCATCGTTGCCTACAAGTGTTTATATCAAAATAATGTGCGAGCAATATAGGCTACTGATTTATTTGCAATTTTTATGGAAGCACCATTTTTTCTAAAATGAGTGTTTATAGTATTTTTCTGTTTATGATAATGAAATTCCTTCTCTGATTTTTGGGTTTGCTTCTAGTGCAAATTCTGAGCTACTTTACTTGAATATATGGGAAAGTTAAACTTTTAATTTTAAATACTTTATTTAGAAATTATCCTTTTCTGGAGAAGTTTTTGTTGATCAGAATGCATTTAATAAATTTGCAAATGTGAAATTTCCATGAATAAAAAGGAGGAATTTTTGAATGGCAAGGGATATTTATAGAGGTTTTCATTCCACACATATTTCTTTTCTTGTTGTTCTTTTTTAAATCTTATTTTTGGGTCGTGAGATAGATATTATTCATGCAAGAAATTGAATGCTTGTGAAGTAGGGCATCATACTATATGATTAATAACCGTACTAGCTGTCCTAACATAGTTAATTTTTAAAGTGGTGTTTGGTATGTGGACATGCTGATTTTCCTAGTACTTGGAAACTTATTTATTAAAGTATTGTGCATGACATGTATGAGATAAAACAGTATTCTTATATTATTTAGGACACTATGTTACTCAATTTTAAAATTTTTCATTTTTCTTATGCCCAACAAACACAACATTAGGGTTATTCCTGGTCTACTTGAGAGTGGATTTGTCTTGGTGTCAAGTCAACATTGGAAAGTGACTATTAGCGAAAGAATGTAGAGATTTCTAAACTGTATTAATGAGTTACTGAAATTGCCATAATTGCTTATTGGAAGAAGGGTGGGGCCGTGAGTGCTGGCTAACTAATTGGCTTTGGAGCGGTTGCATTTCAAAATAGGAACCATCTTCATGATTGACGCATGTTGGACACTCATTAGACATGATAGGACATTTTAAATTACTTGTGGGCACTTAAAATTCTTTCATGTTGCCATGTTTGTGAGTGTCGTGTTCATGGCCGTGCTTCCTAGCTGCTAGGTATGAATGATGCCTCGAAGCTTCTGATGGCAAATTAACTTCTGCTTACGAAGATTTGAAGATATAATTGTCCACTAGATATGGACAAAATTGTTTCTACTTGAACTAGTGTGACGGCTATGCTATATTTGATGGGTGGATCTAACTAATGGAAAACAGCAAAATATAATCAGAAATTTGTACGAGGAATTATGAACAAAACTACTATCAATTTAATTTTTTAGGGCCTGTTTTCCATGTTACCAAATTAATGATGTTCTTATTTTTCAGAAATCACTTGCTCTTCCTTCATCAAGGTACTGAGGTCGAAAATTACTGTTTCCTTGATTTTTGAGACATGACTCTGATGAGTTTTGCTTGTTGTGGAGTTTTATGGATGTGCTGTGGCTAGAAGTTTATGTACTGTGCTGAACATGTCAACTCTTTCTTCCTGACAGAATCCCAAAATGTCATTGGGCTAATTGGTTTTTGTTTTAAAATTCTCAAATTTAGGCACAGGCCAAGATAACCATAATATGTATCTTGGGAGAAAGACAACTGCTTTTTGTAGCCATTATTAAATTTAGTTTCAAATCAGTTCTGTTGACATTTATTGTTGTTACATTTGTAGGTGATCTGAATGCTTGCTCTATTGGTACAAACTTTATGCCTCATATCATCACTGTCAATACTGGCGAGGTATGCTTGACTGAAGCGGGAAATGTGGTTTTTCAGCTAGCTTCACTTGTTAGCCATGACTTTGCTTTCAAATTTATTTTCATTATTTGTTAAACTTACCCTTAAGAGCTCATAATGTATAGATATGTATGTATTTCAGATTTATTCTTGTCCACTTTTTTGACATACCACTGGTTAAGCTCAAAATAAGCATTGTGTATGGGATTGCTCTCTTAATTACTGGAGGGTAAACTTTGCCAACAGAGAATAACTACAGCTTGCCTTATCTGGCATGTACAAGGAAATATGTTTTATTTTATTTATCTCTTTGTTTATTTAGAATCAGATGAAAGAGGCATTCATATTTCCTTTTTTTCAAAGATCTATTTGCATGTTTTTCTATTTTTATGATTTGGAGACATTTATATGCCTCTGTTTCTATGTTGTGTTATGGAATTTGCAAACTGAAACAAGATGTGAAGCTTGATGGAATTCATATGTACATTACAATGCTTTCCATGATAATACCAATAACTACTTTGATAGCTGTAAGTATGAGACACCTACAGTATGCCTACCGGCAACTTTCTTTTGCTGTGAACTTTATTTTGGCCTAAATGGTTCTAAGCCACTTGAAATATTGGACCTATATTTATGAATTATACCCATATTCACTTTTCCCGTGTCCTTTTTTCTTGACCTTGTCTCCAACTTTATAAAACCTCAACAATATTAATGCTATCTTTTAAACTTTTTATTTGCTTCTGGCTAGCTATGGATGCTAAATTATTGTTTAGCGCAAAATTCAATTAAGTAATCTAAAGTAACTGGACAACTTCAGATTATGCAACATTTGCTTTCAGAAACCTGCTACACAGATAACCATTTAAGCTGCCATTATATGATTTCCATAATACTCTGCTTCACCCATTTTGATACTAGTAATATTTGTACTACCATCTTTTCTGGCATACGCCTCAATTTCTTTTGATGGTTTTCTTCAGTTTTCCTCCATATGTCAAGTGGGCTCATGCATATCATTTAGTAACTTCAACTATGCTATCTTTGTTCTAGAAGGCATAGCTATAGCTCTCATCTCCTAAAAAATTTCTGTTTATCTATTGTTTTTATAAACTCTTTCTTTATTAGCTTTCCTTCTGCTATTTTATAATTATAGTTCAATGGAAAGAATTTCATGCCATTATTTTGAATATAGTGTTTTGATGTATTGAATCATTTGCTGGCCCTAAAGATTTCCTTGGTTATCTGTCTTTAGTTTTGATTTCAAATCTCTATCTTCCATCGGTGGTGTACACTTAATGCCTTTCTGGAATTGCATTCTTGCATAGATGCAGTTGTTGATAAATCTGTATATTAATGCTATCAAATTTTAATGTTAAAACAGCGTGTAATTGTGTTGCACATGTAATTTTACTGTAAGTGAAAGTGCATTATAGATGCATAGAACAATTATTGACTGATGACGTACTGATTTAAGGGGCCAAGCATGTGTTTTAGTATCCTCAAGGGCAGGATTTACCTAATTGTCGTTCCTTTTGTTAATATCATCCAGCTCAAGTATGTGTTCTGACAGATGTAAAATGGGAATTTATTTCTTATTCAGATATTCCCATTAACACAAGCCAAAACTGTTATTTGTTTAATTCTGATTGAGCATAATTTTAATCTGTTTGTATAATTTGTGAAGCTCTTTACCTTGATTCCTCTTGAGTTTGCTTTTTGTTTGATGGTTCATAACAGAGATTCTAGATCTGCAGTATAGTTTGATGAGCCGTTATCTATGCTTTTGCCTATATTTGAGTTGCTCCTATGAAGCTGCTGTATTCTTAGTTGTAGTGATTCATTACAAAATTGTTTGAATAAGAGTAAGACTTTGTATTTCATAATGCTAATTCTTCCCGTCTAAGAGATGATTGATCAATTTAATTTTTCTTTCTGTGGTTGATGCAGGATATTACAATGAAGGTTATCTCTTTTTCTCAACAAGGACCCCGTGCTATATGCATCCTTTCTGCAAATGGTGTAATTTCAAATGTTACACTACGTCAGCCTGATTCTTCTGGGGGTACTTTGACCTATGAGGTGAAGCAGTAAATCACATCATTAATGAAATGTCAATGCATTTCTAAATAGATTAGTGGCAATTTTCATTATCTTTAAAATTTCTTTCTTATCGAATATCATTTTAAATTTCTTGATAGTTTAACTGAAGTTTATGTTGTTTGTTTTAATGTTTAATTTTGTGTGCATCAATAACGTCCATGCTGGTGAGCAAAATAATGAATGATATTTTAGGAGATGGAAATAATCATAAAGTTTTAATGTTTGTTATTAGCATAAAAAAGTGAGAAATTATTCAGGAAGTCTTAAATTTATGTAAACACGTTTTATTTAGTACATAAATTTTTGAAGGTGTGATTGTAGAAGTCAGTAGTATGGTAAAGTTATTCTCATATATACTCTGAATAAAATCTATTTGTTGTAAATCATGATGTTATTTGTTGTCAATAGTCCTTCAGGACAAAATTCCGGTGGCTAGCTATTTATAGTGTATCTAGCTAGAGTGGAATGCATGCATCAACATGGGAAACACCCTTACCTATGTTATAGGATAGGGTTGAGTTTATGGCCTCTCTTTGGCTCTGTGCATGGTCTTTTTACGTGGGTTTCCCCGTCTGACATGCAAAGAGGCTGGACAGCTTTGTTGCATTGTTAGGCAGGTCTTTTTGATTATCTCATTCGTTTTAGTTTCTTATTCTCCACATATGTTCCTCTAGTAGTGTACTGTAACTAGTGTCTCATTATAGTGTGGTAATTTGCACTGAAAGATAGATGCTTGAAGCATGTAGGGACGATTTAGAGCAGTAATTTACTAAAAGAAAGCATCTACAAGTTCAATTAATGTATGTTGGGTGAAAATTTATTCACTAGTGGTTGAAAATGATGAGATATAAAGCCCAAAGTTTTTTACTGAGGATTAAGTGTGAAGGATGAGATTTAGGATTAGCTGTGTTTTAGCTATTCTTAATATGCAATGATATGCTTGTCAGGTTCAAGAAATGGCAGTTGGCCTTTTTGTTCTGGAAAAGAAAAGGATGCGATATGGCTTAGTTTAAGGAAATTTGACGATTTAGGTTTTGCTGTTGACATGAGTAAAAAGGGTTAGGATTGGCTGCAATTGACTGAATGAAAACCTGGTTGTGCAATTATGCCTTTTTGCTTGTACTTGATGATTAAACTCGTATATGACTTGCCAAATGTACTTTTTTCATATTCTGTTATCTGTATCCATTCATGAATGGTGCTATGAAGACTCCACCTCTGATCCACATTTCTGAAAGCATAAATTTTCTTTTAGGGCCGCTTTGAGATACTATCCTTGTCTGGGTCATTCATGCCTACTGACAGCCAAGGAACAAGAAGCAGGTCAGGCGGGATGAGCGTATCTTTGGCAAGCCCTGATGGTCGTGTTGTAGGGGGTGGAGTTGCCGGTCTTCTTATTGCTGCCAGTCCTGTGCAGGTAAATACCTGGTTCTCTTTACTTTAAGGGAAAAGGGAGGGTTCTAGCATTTCTGCTGAGGGTATGCTAAATAATACATGTGTTAATAAGCATTTCTCTATTTTTGGGCTTGTTTGGGTGATGAGATTAATTTAAAGCAGACTCCATATCAAAGTGAACATGATAAAAAAAAGAATTAATGAATATATCTTGAGTAGATTCCCTCATAATAGCGCCTCTTAAGCTCAAGATCAGCCCAGCTTAGCCCTTTAGAATATTTCTTAATAAAAATGAAAAAGAAATATATAAGATAAAATATATCATGTATCATATTTTACATTTTATAACATTCTTTATCTTCTTGTATTTAGGAACTTTGGATTTCCTTTATTTTCTATATAAAAAAGTTAGAAAAATACATAATGTAAATTAATTTTGGGCTAAAATGCACAGAACTTTTATACTTTGGGTAATGTGTCGATGACTCCTTTAACTCTCAAAACTTCATATTGGATCCCCTAAACTTTCTAGTTTGTGCAAATAACTCCTATCATTGGTAAATTCATTAATTTACTAACAGAATGGTGATACATCAGAATAAATAAACCCATAAATTTAATTTTTTTTGATTGAATAAATTCTCTCGACTTCTGATCATATGTAAATAACTTATATTTTCTTAGTAAAATAAATTACTAATGGCAGTGGGTTATTTGCATAAAATCTCAAGTTTGGATTGTTCCATTATTAAGTTTTAATGGATTGAGGATTATCTGTACCTGATCCAATGACCAAGGGGGTTTGTGCATTCTAGCCTTAATTATATAATGTTATATACAGTCCAAGCTCAGTAGTCCAGTGGGTCGGATGCTCAGTGCCCACTCCTAGTTCGCAATCCTACCATTCCTTAAACAGATGACATAGTGGCTGTTGTATAGGGTATATTTTTTTTATTAAAATTGAATCATATCTCTTGCTCAAGATGACGGGTCACTTAGATGGCTTCTGCTAATATCAGGTGGTGGTGGGAAGTTTTCTACCAAGTAACCAGCAAGACCAGAAACCAAAGAAGCCTAAGTCTTATGATGCACCAGCGGCTACTGTTACTCCGGCCACCATTACAGTCTCTTCTGCACCACCCTTAACTATTGCTGAGAAAGAAGATGGCTTAGGTGGTGGACATGTGCTGCAAAATTCTGGAACTCTTAACTCCAACCTGTCTTCTCCCTCGACCTTTCGACGAGAAAACTGGGTGAACATGCACTCCATGCCAGACTCGAGACAGTCGGCTACCGACATTAACATATCTTTGCCAGATAGTTAAGCTGATGATCAAAAGCTTCTCTGACAACATAATTCATGACTGAGCTGTTTATTTTATGTCTAGTGTTGTTTTCTGTTATCATCCAGATTGCTTCAGACCTATGTTTTTCTGTCAGCATAGGAGGTAGTAGTTGACAGTGTTGTAACTTGCAGCTAGGATTTTACCTTTTTCTTGTCAGGTAGAGTATCTGATTTCTCGGCTGATTAGGTAGAAGCTGCAGTATGCAGTAATTAAGAGCAAGATATTTCGGATGTAATGACAGCTTGTTTGCCTATTTATGACTGAATTTGTTGGTGAAACACGTATTTCTCAAACTTAGTATTCATGCTTTTGACAATGTTTATATAAGAATCTCCATATCTCAATCTGGGAAATAATCACATTACACAGGGGGGGAACAATGTAGATCAAGGTTTCTTGTTTATTGTTCTCTTTTCTCTTTCTTGTTCTAACATGCTTGACTTTTCAAGTGGACCCAAGTGTCTACAGTAATCTAATCTTCGATATCCAAATTGCAAAATAAGAGGCTTTATGGAGAAGGGATGTGAAGTGAATCCCTAGGTGCTGCATACTGCTTTGCCCAAATTGGGAAGGGACATGTTTAGATGTGATTGAATTTAAAGAATGAGCAATAATAGGTAAAACAGTTAATTGAAAATAAATGTAAAAGCTTCTAATATCTAGTCAAACATAACATGAAATAGATATAGAATAAATACTTTCAACTATGAAATGGAACTTGATATTCTTAATAAAATATAAAATAAGTTGTTGGAAAGATAGTATTGTAGTTTTCTCCTTTAAGCGAATCTCATGATGAGAGTCGCGTAAGTTTTAGTAATAATTGTTGGGAGGAGCTAAATAAATTTTTTTATATTTATGTAGTAAAAGATCATTCGTATACATAATTGAAAACATACAAAAATATGCATTAAATTTGATTAATTTATATCCCAAGATTTAACAATGTTTTAGTCAAATAATTAAATTTAATATTTACTTATTGGTAATTATGTATATCTTATAATATTTTACATTTCATAACTTTTATATGGACTATCTGTCTATGTAGTTATAAGCATACTTAGATCTATCTTAAAAATCTAACAATTAGTAGTCTTTTATTAGTAGGAATTTTTTTTATTCATTGTTATATTTTAATTCACAATATATGTTCTCAAAAGAATTCGAATTTAAGACTATTCAAATAAGTATGATGAGCTTTACTACTAAATTACTCCCACTATACTCTTTTTTGTAGCAATGTTAGTAACATCTCTAGATGTTCAAATTCAAAGGTGTAAAAGTGGGCTTGCCCAAGTCATCTTGAAAGGTTAAATGGGCAAATTGTTAAATTTATTGTATTTAAATAGGTTAAAAATTTTAATATAATTTACCATGTGAGTTAAGCCCATTTAATCATCATCAAAATAAAATAGCATTAGTTAATTGCAATAATAAATATTCTCCAGATTGCTAACAACTATCTCAAATAATTAATTCTAATGTTTAAACACTCAAATAATAAATTTATTCTTCAACATATTAAACCAAAATAATTATTTAGTCGTTCAAATGTCATCAAATAACTAAAACAAGATATAATTAATGATGAAATTCTACAAATATCTTTATCAATAACGTTTCAATCATGTATGAAGTTAGTTATTGTAATGAAAGTTTATATATCATCTCAATTTTTAAAAATTACCATGATTAATTAAAAAAAAGAAAATTTAAAATCTATTTAACCCATAAGTTAGTCTATTAGGTCAAATTAAAATAATTTTATCGAATAAGTTTATATAAGAATGTCCGTTGCCTATTACCAGCCAAATTTCTTCGTTCTTTAAGAATTTTAATTGAAACTTGTTGAAATTAGTCTTATATAAAATAAAATCTAAAAAAAATGTACTCTTTGGTCTCTAAAAAATACATGGCATACCTATATCATTGGATATTAAAAATAGATGATCCGACCCCTTTATATTTTTCTATTTGATAGTCCTCCGTCAGGTAAAAACAAAACAAAATAAAATAGATGCACATGATTCAAGAAATAATTTGCAGTGTTAAAATGTTCAGAAGTTATATGTCAATAATTAATAAGTACATTTTCTGGCAAAATATTATAGAAAGAAGAGCCATATAATTACCTGATTAATCTTTTGTATTTGTCTTTTCTTTCTGTTTTCTCAATTTATCACGTTAATTATTTCCTCTTGCTCATGAAGACAAAGATGCACCAAATCTGTTAAACTTCCTAGTGGTTCAACTGATTTCTTCTTTGTGTTGAAGTTGCTCTAAGTGTTTAGTGAAGCTTTGACAGTCATCTTTGGTTAGGAAGGAAGTGAAGGCCACTAGGTAAGAAGTCGAGAAAGGAAAGCAGGCCATGAAATATGCTTAGAGATCTAATTGTGTAACTTGCCTATTCTTTGTATGGAAGTGATATATTTTACAAGGGATGAATTATAGTGGTCAGTATTAGGCTTAGATAAATGCTTTTTGACCATTTTGTATCAACTTGTAACTAGGAGTACAACTTGTTCTTTTGTTTCATGATAGGTGTGGTGGCTGCCCTTATGATTTTATGTAAATGAATGTAAGTAAAATGATACGTGGATGCATATATTGGTATTGTATGTATAAGTAATTATGCCTAATTGAAGAAAAAAAAAATAAGGAGATTATTGTCCAAATAATTTTTTTAAACCGGGGATAGCTATATTTTTTTTCTTACAAAAATTATTATTATAGTTCTTTACTTATTATGATATTTAAAATAATTATTTATTTATTAAAAATTGTTACATTTTTTCAAATAATGAGAATCATTTTAGGTAATAAAATAATTAAAGAATCAAAATGATAATTTAAGAATAAAATATATTTTTGTTCTTCACTTATCACAAAATTATCATTTTAATTTTTTATTCATTGAAATGCCTAATATAATTTCTACTTATTAAAAAATATTACACTTGATTCTCTAATTTTTTGTAACAAATTATTAAATTTAGTTCTTTAAATTTAAGGTTTAGAGTTTGATAAAAAAATTTAAATTGATAATTTTCTTAAAAGTAAAGAATCAAGTGACATTTTGAAATAAGTAATCAATCATTTTAAATATTTTAATTAGTGAAGAATTACCATAACAATTTTGTGATAAGAGTGAGACAAAAAAAAATATTTTTTAGATAATTTAGTGACAAATTCAAGATTAATATGATATATTTTTTTTGATTTACTGCTTTTTATTTTCTACTTACTGTTTATTTTTCTACTTTTTGAACTTCTTTTTGAAAAATTTTCCGGAATATCAGACTCGCAATTAACAAGTATCGCAAGGGGAGAGATGAAGCTCTCTGTGACCGTCCTCCCGATACATTCCCGTCTCTCGAACATACACATATACACTGAGCTGCTTCCATAAAGCGTTATAGCGTTGCTACCCTTAAAGCCTGGCCCTAGCTCCAATCTTCTTCAGCCGCCACTGACCGACGGCGCCACCTTCACCGCAAGTATCAACTACGTCGGTAATTTCACCTCATGTTGCTCCAGCTTTTCTGATATGATTCTCTGTGTCTCAGATTATGCACATACCCTCCCTTTATTACTAATTTCTCATTTTTCTGTTTTGATTGTAGAAACTATTAGAAATAGAGTGTACTGGATGAGTCTGCATAGCTTGAATACATGTGAATGAATAAATAGAAGCAGTGTTTTAATTTATATTGGTTTGGCTAGTGAAGATTGGTCTTTTACTTCCTTTATAGTTCTCTTGTGTGGTAGTTATTACTTATTAGCGTTATTGGGTATATTTGATTTAAGTGGGCAACTGATACTTCTCATCTCCAAGTTTCACTTTCTTTCTTCCTCAGTATTTCTATCCGTTATCTGTTTAGCCAGAGGCCAGAGTCAGCCTAAAGACTTATGAAAATAATCCCATGGCTTTTGCATTGACTCACGGTAATCTCATCTTCTCCTCTCAAAACAGCTTAGTAGTTTGTTGCCTGCAATATCGAAGACACAATGAGTTCTTAAGTCAACAGTTGTCTATGAAGGAAACAATGTCCAAGCATACGTTATTTAAAATAATTATTTGATGAGAAGTTGTTTATTGCCTCAAGCTAATAGTATTCCTAGACCCCAATTTCAAAAATTAATGTTTTGGGTTGGACATGAAAAACAATTGGTTGATGACGGATTTCTGGAAAATTAGGGAATTTTCTTGTTATCTAAAGAGAATTAATGTAAAAGGCCATTTATCTGATGACGGCACCTTGTATTTACAAGTAATTTTATTATATTTGTATTGAGATCTATGAAGAAGGTTCCTTAATACCTTCTTCAGGTGTTCGCTTTTTCAATTTATAAGAGCTTATCTGTATACCAGCCTTCCTTGAAACTTGGAAGTAACATGACTAATCAATAATTTTTAAAATTTTGGGCATCTATTCTTTCATTTGTACTTATTTTGTAAGTTTGAGTTGGATAGCTTGTGTGGTGAGAGATATTGGGAACATCTCATTAATGTTGATTATGATTCCTTTGGTATTGGACCTTTTAAAAAATACTAAATCAATAGCTTAATAATACTTTACTTCTAAATTATCTTTATACAGGTAAATTTTCTTTGGTTTCCATAGAGAATGGCTAGATGGGATGCAATTCTTTCTCTTCCTGTACAAAATCCTTCCACATTGGAGTTTTCTTCTGTTGATTTAGTATGGTCAAAAGTTGAAGGTTGGCATGACAAATTAGATAGGGTAGCTTTAATCCCATTTGCTAGAGTTGATGATTTTGTTCGTGGTGAATCCTCCAATAAAGATTGTCCAACGAGATTTCATGTTGAAGCCAGACGTCGAAGGCCTCCATCAATGCCTTACAAGCCAAAGGTTGATGGCATACTAGAATATATTCTGTAAGTTGGAAATTTTTTTGTTTAGCAACTCTGACTCAATGCTCCAAGTTCTTCTATACCATGTATTTAGGTTTTATCATAACAATGTAGGTATTGGTGTTCCTTTGGTCCTGATGACCACAGAAAAGGTGGCATTGTACGACCCAGTCGGAGTACTTATGTCCCAAAGAAGAAAAATGCTGGTCGGCCAAATACTAAGAGGGGTTGCACCTGTCACTTTATTGTGAAACGCCTGATTGCTGAGCCCTCAGTTGCCCTTATCATATTTAATGATGACAAGCATGTGGATAAAAAAGGGTTTCCGTGCCATGGTCCACAGGACAAGAAGGCTGCTGGAACACGTGCTATGTTTGCCCCATACATCTCAGAAGATCTGCGACTTCGTGTATTATCTCTTCTATATGTTGGAGTGTCTGTGGAGACCATTATGCAGAGGCACAATGAATCAGTGGAGAGACAAGGTGGTCCATCTAACCGTGATGACCTTTTAACCCATCGTTATGTTCGACGACAAGAGCGGGCAATCCGCCGTTCTACATATGAACTGGATCCTGATGATGCTATAAGTATCAGCATGTGGGTTGAAAGCCACCAGAGTCATGTATTCTTTTATGAAGATTTCTCTGATTCAGACCCTTTCACGTTAGGCATTCAAACTGAGTGGCAATTACAACAAATGATTAGATTTGGCAACCGTGGTCTCCTTGTTTCAGATTCAAAATTTGGTACAAACAAATTGAAGGTCTGTTGATTTTTGTTCTTCGATTATAAGTGAAGAAAATCTGGAAACATGTTATCATAAGTTATTAGTCTTGTAGAAACTAACTGCAAGTACATTTTCAAATTGATCCAGTACCCCATTCACAGTCTTCTAGTATTCAACTCTGACAAGAAGGCCATTCCAGTGGCTTGGATACTAGCACCAAGATTTTCAAGTTTGGATGCACATAGATGGATGAGGGCCCTCTACAATAGAGTCCACACCAAAGATCCTACATGGAAGTTGGCTGGCTTCATAATAGATGATCCTCTGTATGATGTCCTTACAATCAGGTTGGCTATATAAGACATCTGTTTTCTCTAATTTTCTGCTGAAGTTATGTAGGTTTAAACTTTGAAATATTTAAAGATTAAATTCTAATTTCTGTTTGACATTTCGTGTGTGTGTGTGTATATATATATATATATATATCCTTTTGAATTCCGATATGCAAGAGAAATTGGATCCTTGTGATTTCTGCTGCATTCAGCAGTATTTGAATAATTTGTTGGGTACCAGGTGCAGATGCTCCTGGGCTCATCGTTGCAGATTGTGTGTCACTGTTTCATGTGTTCTGCTGTCTCTTGAACCAAAAATTGATCCTTTTCATTTTCACTTTTGAGTGCCAAGAATACGAATCAAACTTTCATATATAAGTTACTAAGACTAGAAAATGGGTGAGATGAACTTTAACTATGACTGAGTCCTTTGTCCTAGTCATGAGATGGGGTCTAGATTGTTTGGATTTATGTGTATGCTAATGCTGATGACTGATTCAAATATTGGAAGCTTGTGGCATTTTGAAGCCTTTTCCTCGTTTTCTCTATAAGTTTAAGCAATCATTTCTTTCTTTTTTTTATTATTATTTTTAAATTAAAACTTTTGAGTTGCATCTATCTTTTCTACCTATTTCTCAGGGATGTTTTTCAGTGTTCAGTATTGATAAGTTTCTGGAGGGTGCGTCATGCATTGCATAAAAACATAGTGAAGAAGTGTTTGGAAACTGGGATGCAAGCTGAGATATCAAAACGGTTTGGACAGATAGTGGATAAAATATGCCGGGGTCAAGGGACCATCTCCCTCTTTGAAGATTTCATGGAAGATTTTGTTGATGAATCTGAGTTTATAGATTATTTCAAGGCTACCTGGTATCCCAGAATAGGTTTGTGATTTTTTCTGGATAACTGAATTTCATTCCCATTGAGCATTTCTATGTTGCCTTCAAAAGGGGAAAAACAGTCAGTATCTACTTCAGAATAGTTTTTCCCCAAGCAAATGAGTGAGAACTTTTATTTCAAAATTCTGTATCTATAAAAAAATGTTATTCATTCAGTCTTGAAACTACATATGGAAACTCAGGCTTTTGTGACAATAACTAGATAGTTGTTCTAATTACCAGAGATGTAACTATGTATTGTTCTGATGTATGTCTTTATAACTGATATTAATAGCTACTGCCAAAAAATAGTTTTCCAAATTAACTATAACCTTTAAATGTTCTGGCCCTGAAGTTCAAAATTTATGGTTCTATTATAGTTCCTCTTTGCCTGGTAAACTGTGGATTATATACTTAACCTCTAACTATTCCTGACTTTAGATTAATTCTTTCAGTGGTTCTTTCTCTTATGTTAGGCATTTGCTTTTGCTGGTAATTTGGGAGATTTGTTCTGCTAATTTAGTGCTGTCAAATTAAGAGCAAGATAATTTTGATTAAAGACAAACATATGATATGACTTACTATAAGTTGCATAACAACTTTTTTGGTATCTTGGGCACAGGAAGGTGGATTAGTGCACTTAAAAGTCTTCCTCTCGCCAGCCAGGAGACTTGTGCAGCCATAGAATTTTACCACAACCAACTGAAGATCAGACTGTTGAATGAGAAAAATACCAGTGTTTATCAACGCGCTGATTGGTTGGTTGACAAGTTGGGTACAAAAGTTCATTCATATTTTTGGCTTGATGAGTACTCAGGAAAAGATGATTTTGCTCGATATTGGAAAAATGAATGGGCAAGTGGTTTAACATCATGGCGCAAAACACTGAAGATTCCAGATTCTGATGTTGTCATGGAAGATGGATGTGCTAAGGTTATTGATAAACTTGATCAAGATAAAGCTTATGTTGTCTATAATCCTGGTTCTATGTTTGGAATTTGTAATTGTAGTTGGGCACAAGTAGGCAACCTATGTGAGCATATCCTAAAAGTTATTAGTTACTGTCAGAAGAGAAGGTCCACTGTTCCATCTATTAGTTTATTCCAGTACCACCGGGCATTGATTGACATGCTGCACTGCCCACCTCATGATTCTCTGATTCGTGATCATGCTGTGTCATTGGCAGTTTCTGTTCAGAAGCAGCTAAATGCACTACTTGATTTGGAATGCAGCCAGAATGTTGTGAATCCTAGTGAAAAAAAGATCGTGGATAAAACCAACCAACAAACATCCAGTGTAGTTTCAGCTAACCAAGAACCAAAGTTGGCAAGTGAGAGATGCAATAGAAATGATGATGTTTCTTCCCACGAAGGTGATGGTTTTGAAGATGGAAATGAAGCTCCTGGATTTTTAATAGGTGGTTTGGGTGATAAGGATGTAGATTTAACCAACAGTAGAAATGGCATTGCAAGTGTGAGTGCTGGAGAAGACATGTTGCCTGCCGACATGGATATTGACCCATCATCCATTTGTATTTCCCCACCTGGATTGTACTCTGTTGATGAGGCCGTTTTGAGTAATGTGTTCCCAGAAAACAAAGAGAGAGCATTGACTCCTGCAGGGAGTGAGATATCATCAAAAAATGGTTACTCTTGTGCATCACCAACGGAGACTTTAAAGCATTGTACGACAGATCAGAATGGTTTCAATGGTATGTCCACAGTTATGTCTGACACCATAGATTCTATCACCCAATTGAACGATAGATCTGACTTAATATCGGTGGATGTTGAACCACAAGTGTTTGGTATAGTTGAAAACCCAGAAAACATTGATGTTGATATGGGATCAAATACATGAGCATGAGCATGAATTAGACCATGGAACACGATGCCCATAAGGAGTTTCTGTGTAAGCCAGATGGATTTAAATTTGGACAGAACTTAAAAGTACAATTTTAGAAGTTTACTATCAAGTTTTCAATCAAAACAAGTGAAAATTTTTTACCCCCCCCCCCCAATATTATATGATTGGGTTTTCTGAAAAAATTCTTTTGTTTTTGTTGAAGAACTTAATATCAAACACTTCAAGAACTTAAGTCTTTTCATTTTTAAGTCCCAAACTTAAACTATTGAAATATCTATATTTTACTGTTAAAAATGTGCTATATTGAAGTGATCAACTAGTGTGAAGCTATCAATGTTACTGATGGTGCTGAGGGAATTGGCCAGAACAGTATACTGAAACATCTGTTACGAGTATTCATTTGCCAATAGATTTCTAATTTGGTGCTTCTATTGGGTTCTCTTCTTGTACACAAATTACCAGTGGATACTCTTATGAAGTTATAATTCATCTTTCAGTAGCGATTAGCTAAAAAATCTTGTGCTGGAGTAGCTATGTTACTTTCATAGTCTGTAATTTACGTTGTATATGTTGCTTCTTGTGAATAAGAGATGTATCTAGCTTGACTGCTTATTCAGTTCCATAAGTAACCAACGAACTATTTATAGCTTTTAGTTGGTACATAGTATCTGGCAGAGGCAAATTTAAATACAAGAGTTTACACAAAAGGTTGAAATTAACACTAGTTATGTGTGACTCAGTTTGTCTTTGGAAAATGGATCACCTGCAATAAATAATCTCACCATAGATTCTGCAGTATTTATAACTTTGAGCAAGATATGGCAAAAAAAAAATTTTTTTTTTGAGCATATTCTGTTCGGAAAACACCAAAATACTTAAATGTTATTTTATTTTATTTTATTTTAAAAATGAATGGATTCGCCTCCTTTTAAGTTGACGTTGAGTGATTTCCCCCAGTGCGTGTGTGTATATATATATAATATGATATGATTATTGTTGAAATGTTTTTTGTCTTTTGCATCATAATGGAAGAGAATATAATAGTGAAGTAGTGAAGAAAATGTGATCTGTCAAAATTGTATGACTTGTTAAAATTTAGACAAAATTGTACACTAGATGGGTTACCATAAATATAAAGAATTATAAAATTATAAATTTTAAAGTATGAATTATTATAACTCAACCATAAGATGATATGAAAAAAAAGAGATATTTTGTTTGTAGCTCTATGATACTTTTAAATCTCCAAATAGAAAAATACTGAAATATAATGACAAAAATTAGCTTTTTTAATTTTTATTTAATTAAATAATATTATATAAAAGATAAAAATTGATTTAACAATATTTTATATAATATATAAAATAAATATATAATAAGTTTAATCAATAATTAATGAAATAAATATATAATAAATTTAATCAAATGCAGACTTCAAAATTACATGTAACCCATCGATTAAGAGATACATTATGCTTGTAGTTCTAAGATATTTTAAAAACAATGTTATCGTGCTATTTAAATATTTAGCGTTCTAAAATTTTTTGTTTGCTTGTCATTATTTAAAAGAGATATCTCAACGAATAATAATTTCCTTCACAGATAAAAGTATTAACGAGATGGTTCCTACATAAATTTTCAAATTAAATTTTTTTGCCATCCTGCATATAATTATTATTATTGTTATTGTCCTTCTTAAAAATTCATATGCAGATTGAATAAAAAGAAATGTCTCAAGTTTTGCAAGTTGGTGCTGCAATTTTCTTATAGGAGAAATGGTTGGGGCGAAGGTAAAAACTGTGTTGGCTTGCATCTGTTGGCACATTTGGAAAGGAAGATGTAGTGTTGTATTCAGGGGTGAGGAGGTGAATCATAGTAGAGTGCTAGACAATGCCTATAGAATGGTTCATGAGTTTTGGGAAGCTAGAGGATGGAATAATGTCAAGGAAAAAGCTATGGGCTGGTCTGGTCAGGAGAGGAATATTAGGTGGGAACCTCCAGTCGTGGGTCAGTTAAAATTTAAGGTTGATGGGGCTCATAATGCTAAGAAAATGATAGCTAGTATTGGAGTAGTGGTAAGGGATGTATATGGGAGAATTGCTGATGGTTTTGGTGGTAGCATGGGGGCGAAATATGCCATCATGGCTGAAATTTTTGCTTTTAGGAAAGCTGTAACAATGGTGACTAATACTTCTGTTAGTTCTTGCTGTATAGAAACTGATTGTGCAGTGTTGTATAGTGCTTGAAGAATGCTAATTTTTCTGGTTGTGAATGGAAATGTATTTCTTTGTTAGCAGATATTGTGTGTTTGCATAGAAACTGTTTAGGTGTTTCGTTATTGTGCTGCAGATTGGGTTGCAGGGCATGCCGTGAAGGGGATGTGTCCTTTGGAATGGATGTCAATGCCCTCATCCTCGTTGGCTTCGATCTTAAACAGGGACTTGGTAATATTGGGGATTCTGTCATGGACAGAAATGGAGTTGGTTGAAGCTGAGTTTTTAATGTAATACTTGAGATTGTTTTGTTTTTTACTGGTTGACTATGGGATTTTCTGTTGCCTCACTTTGCTATTTTTCTTTGTAGCTTCTCTGATGTTTCGTAGACTGTTTTGCTGGTTAATTCAGGCAACAAAAAACACTCGACTGTAGCTCGGTCTCTGGTTTTTGTTGGGCAAAGGTAACGCCTTGATGACCTTTCTGTAGATTAGGAGTAGTAACGACGCTAATAAAAATTCTGTTAATTTAATGAAATATATTATAATAATAGTTGTTAATTTTGTGAAAAAAAGAGAGAGTACATATTGAGTGTTGTAAAGTACGAATATATCTACTTTTAAACTTTGTCATGTGTCCTAGTAGTATGTAAAATTGAGATTTGAGACTGTCACGGTAGGCTGCTAACACCCATTTGACACAAATCAAAATAAAAATTTATTATAGATACCGAAAATGACTTGTATTGAAGCCAAACATGACACCAGGATACACTGTAGTTCATGATACGAATTGTAACCGTCCGATTATGGATTTTATATAATATGAAATGTTGGATTATATTTTAAGACCATATATAGCTACAATTGAAATTTTTAACCACATAAACCACTTAATTTGATTTTAATATGAATGCAAAATATCCATTTAAAACATGACTCAAAGACATCACCTTAAAGGAAGGTTAAAAAACTAAAAAGCAATTAAAGATTAGAAATGCTATCTTACTAAGATAACTGAGGTCCGTTGTTTTTGTTTTTTCTATACAAATATATTAAATATTATAGATTAACAATATTTGATTTAGTACAATATTTCTAAAAAATAATAGAATGAGATATTTAAAAATATATCACTAATAGAGGATATATATATATATATATACACACACACACATATATATATAATGTCGTGTCATATTTTATATATATTTAAAAATTTAACATGTCAATTTGTGTTAATTTTATATAACGTATCTGTACTTCTATAAATTTTTGGTTTACACCAACATGAAGGTGTACTGCGTGACACGTGCAAAAGCCTCTAGTTTTAATTACTATTTTTAAGTCTTAATAATTATCCAATGTGAGACATAAGAGCCTCCCCTGCGCAACCATAATTTGATGAAATAATGAATCAAAATGCTTAAGAATACATGAGGGTAAGAATGGAAAAATAAAAAAATTGCAATATGCCTCTTGCATAAGACAAAGAGGTGAAGCATTTTTCAAATATTGCTTGTTCTCACAGCAGACAGAGCCAGTGAATGGAATTTTCTTTTTTTCGATTTCAAGGCTTTGTTACAAGTTTTGCAGTCCAAGACAAATTATTCAATGCTGTGAAAAATAAAAGAAAAAGAAAAATACAACAATAACTACAATTCTTGCAGCTATCATTGCTTACATTTTCTGCAAATGAATTTTCTCATAATGTTTCTTGAGACGCCCATCCTTTCTTCTCTAACTCTTGTCGCAGTGCCTGTTAGTTAGCCAGAAAGAAGCACTAATCAGTAATCACATGAATATGTATGCATACAAGCAGACAACTACACAGAAAGAGTGATGAAACTTTACCTTGATTCTCTTCCTATTCGCATCAAAATCAAAGTTCCCCACCCTTGATGCAGACCGGTACTCCACAACTGAGTCCTTCCCTGGTCTGAACCAGAACTCAACATCATCTACAAACTGATCATAGAATGTGAAATATAAATCAGATGGGCAGGTTTTGCCACGGTCTGAAAACTTCGGAGATGTTTCGTTATATTGTTAAGACCGCATGAACAATTTTAATCTGAATCTCTAGTTATACATACCCCAAAGATTGGGTATTGGTACTCCACGCGAATATAATCTTCTTTTCTTTCTACTATTCGTGGTGTAAATTTGTCCGGTGCAGTTAATTCTATCTGTAAAATTAGTCAGAAATGAGGTTAGCTAGCTTTACTTCAATGTTTTGAAGAGTTTAAGCGATACTACAAACTTGAAAGATACTCCTACTGTGAAGACTCATAGTCTTAATTTAGATTTACCACGTCTATCAGTTCCTCCATTGCCTCTTCTCTGCTCACAGGCTTTTTCCTACCTTCTGAATTATAGTTCCTGTAAGAATCAAAACCCAATAATCTATGATTTATTGCCAATGGTTTGGATTAGGACAGTGCCCATTGCAAGGACCAATAAGCTTATCAGAAGTTTAAACCAAGGAAATGTTGGGTTGATATGGTCAACCAACCACGCCAATGAGTAAAAGATATATAAACATATCGCAAACATTTTTCAATGGACTCATATTTCACAGATTAGACTTGACCATCTTTGGTAGACCAAGTCTAAGAGTCTCGCAATAATTTTTTTCTAACAAAAAGCAGGTAACATACAGTGAGTACACTGCTTGTGGCCTTAAAAAAAAAAAAAAGGTGAGTGCACGGCTTTCATAAATAAAAAGGTCAATGCCTAACCAGCAAAAGAAAAAGTGAGTGCACGGCTTTCATAAATAAAAAAGTCAATCCCAACCAGCCAACCACAGGAAGTGCACTACTTTCACGTTCGCAAACGTGATAAACTATTCCAAGTGCACTATTGCCAACCTGATTCACATGGACATGCCTTATTCTTACGACCGACCCAAAATTACCATTTTCGCAACACATTGAAAATCTAAGCAAAGAGTTCATTTCAGGATTTCAATGGCAAATTACAGTTAATTCATAATCCCAAATCCAAAGTTTGAATAAAAAAAAGAAGAAAGACAGCCTTACCAAGGAGGGGCGTAATGGGTAAGATCGCTAACATTCTCAGAGGTTGATATGCAGTTCTTAGTTGCAGGACACAGAGCCAGTGCCGGTGGATTTTTCTGTACTCCAAGGTAATCAGGTTTTTTCCCACTGCATAAAGAGACAAACCCAAGCCAAATTGTCTCATTATTAATTAATAGGACGCATTGAATCAAATCTTAATATGAAATCGAATTACATTCAATTAACAGGACGAGAAACATCGAATCACAGATAAGAATTAGGAAAGAAACAGAAGAGGACCTGAAATTGAATAAGGCCCCAATGGTCGCTATTTCGCTACTCTTGAGTATTAGCTCCCTTCGTAAAAAGTGAGAAGTATGAGAAATTTCATTTCACGAGCATAAAAGATGAATGAAATAGGTGCAGAAGAAAGAGGAGTTCTGACCTGCGTTTCATTTGCTCTGGGGGATGGTCGTCCTGATTTTTCTGAGAGAGTCTGATACGGGGAAGAGAGAAAGCTTTATTGTTTTTGCCGTAAATCTTGAGAGCATAGAAGGTACTTGAAGACGCCATTGAAGCCATTGTTGTTGTTGCGAGGAGAAGCTATAGGTAAGAAGAAGACGGAGACCAATGCAAAGCTATTCCACTTTTCAAGCGCGTGTTCATCGGCTTTCTTCTTACGACCGTCCAAGAGGAGCGCGTAATGACGCGTCTGATGAAAAGGTTCTCGAAACGTCGTCGTCGGTGAATGTATTATGGTTGATATACATGTGACCATATTTGACCAATGATCACGGGCTACACTGTTTCATAGGGAGATTTATTTTGAGTAAGGAAATAACTTAAAAGAGACTTTTTTTTTTTTTTTCAATGTCAATTTAATTATTTACAAATTTGTATGTTAAAATGGACCTGATAATTTTAATATTAATAAAAAATAGTGACTTGAAAAAGTTATGATTGGCTTCATGAGGGACATTAACGTTGAATTTTTTAAGGACCATTTTATTATTTTAAATTTGTGGAGGACTGAATTAGCACATATAACCCACAGGTCCCTGGATCGAAACTAGGCTCTAATATCAAGTAAGGGGTGGATCCTATACATGTCGTCGTTAGACCAATAATACAGATATAAAAATAGATATCTTAGAACAAGTAATTCATAATTTTAGATTTCCAATCGATATACGAATCCTTGAGCTATAACATAGGTGTAATGGCTTACATCCCTAAGTGAAGAGGTTATGACTTAATACTAATAAAATCAAGGTAAGGTCGAGGAAACAAACACTTCTTCTGG
This sequence comes from Delonix regia, assembly GCA_037074485.1. Classification (NCBI taxonomy): domain Eukaryota; kingdom Viridiplantae; phylum Streptophyta; class Magnoliopsida; order Fabales; family Fabaceae; genus Delonix; species Delonix regia. Next base: position 15,068,970 of record CM073460.1, read on the forward strand.
GCAACAACACCTTAAGACCATTGTTATGATTTTATGAAACTAAACCACTTGTCTTCATTCAGGAGATGTGAACTATTCCAATCATATTACAGATTTAGTTGAACATGGGTCATGGAAAGACTAATCCTTTTTGATACGCGGATCCTTATCAAAGGCAAGCACAGAGTATACTTAGATCTCTTAGTTGAGAGGGCGTCTAGAAGTTAGAAAGAAGATTTCAAAGAAATGAAAGGCTTAGAGAGAATCCATGGAAACACACATATTATTGATGGAATTTGTTACAAGCTTCTGAATGCCTAAACAAAAGGGTAGGGCTCCTTATATAGATGGAACAAAGGGCAAACGACAAACCACACATGAACATGGTAGACAACAAGGGCAATAAAAAAGAAAAGCTAAATAAAGTCCGAAAAGACTAATCAATTTTTGGTACAACACATAGGACAAAAGGGGGCAACTTTAGACAAGACATGACAATACATCTTTAGTATTTATTCCTACTGAGGATAGGCTCATAATCTGACAAGAGATTGAGATCACTCAAAGTAGGACTGTCGACAAAGCAAGTAGGGTCTTGGGAATCTTAAAACTCTGGTATGAGATAAGGATTCTCATAATGCTCTCTTTCTTCTGTAGCTTGAATTGCCTCTAGGTCTTTTGGAGTGTTGGAGGTGGAAGGTCTTGTAGGAGATGAAGGTTCTATCCAAAGTTTTGATCCATAGATTTTTGCTTATTCTTTTGCACCATAAGTGTATGAAGGGATTGTAAATGATGAGGCTTTTGGATAAGCTGGATCTAGGACAAGATAGACTTAGTCAGGAATATTAATCTTAAGATGTCTTGGTTCACCAAGATAAGGACCCATTGTTGTGCATTCGACATTTAATGGTCCATGATAATTATTAATATCACAAAGGAACATTTTAAGAGACTTGATAATGTTTTTATAATCCTTTTTAAAATTTGGAAAGGTGTTCCATTCATAGGCATGATCTTTTGAGATTTTAAATCCATTTCTATGTCTCTAATATGGTTTGTGTATAATGAAAATGGACGAGGCCATTGAGGAGAGTTCTGGGTGGTTCCGTAGATCTAACTATCTGATAGCTGAGTCAATTTGCTATCTCCACCAAGAAAAGGGAGAATACCACTAAAGAAATGTCCAAATGAGGGAGGAGTAATTTGAGTCATTGTTTAAATGATGAAATATGTCCATTAGTGAGAATTCAATTGCCGCAAAGTAGAAGACTGTGAGAGAGCAAAGAAACCAGAGTGTGTCTTCTTTGAAAGTACCTGTATGAAGTCTAAAAAGAGTTAGATAAGGGGTATCTAGATGGAACATCTTATAGAATTGGGAGAGAGGGATATCTTGGAGATAACGATGGAGGTAAAAGAATAGGGAAGATTTAGCTAGTTCCATGACTTCAGTGGGTTTGGTTAGGATTTCAACAGAGTGAGGAAAGGATTTTTTGATTGAGCCTGGACGATACATGGGTATGGTGTAAGGTTGGACCATTAGGATCAATAGTATGGAGGTTATAAGGGTAATGAGAGATTGTATTTGGCTTAGTTTAGGAAAGAAGGTTGGCTAAATGGTTTGTGACTCCTTTAATGTGTTTAATCTCAAATTTATAGCGAGACAACCACGTGTGTCATCTAGCTAGCTGTTGATATGGAATAATCTTATTTTTGAATTCTAAGATTTTAGGAAAAATAGTGTTGTCCATTTTGATGATAAAGTGTCGGTGAGCAAGGTGGAATTTAAATTTCTTAATTCCTTTTTTTACTGATAGGATTTCCTTGTATATTGTGTGGTAATGGAATTTTGAGGGTTTGAATGATCCATTAGTGTGACTATAATAATATTGCTTTTTGCCATCTTGTTCAATAAGGATGGCCCCTTGATGGTAATTGCTGGCATCTGTCTGGAGGATAAGAGTTCAATCAGGACTTGGGACTTTAAGTGGCAATGGATTCTTTGATATCTCTTTAAGGTATTTGACCACAATAGTCTGGTCTGGACCTCATAAATAAGGTGTGTTTGTTCTTAATAGTTTGGACTGTTGGTTGATGTGATTAGAGCACTTTGGGGTAAAGTCTGACAAAATTGACAATGCCAAGGAACTGTTGAATCTGATTTAAGGACAAATCCTTGTTATGAAATTGGGACAGCTGTTCCACTAAGTGAAGGCCTAGCTTATACCATCCATCTTTGAACATTATCTCGACAAAGTTAGTTTGGGTTTGGCTCAATTAGCTATTGCGAGCTAATAACATAAGCCCATAATCCTTCTTAAGTTTAGTGAATTGTTCCAGGAGTTGAAGGTGCTCTGCTTTTGTTTTTGATAAAATAAGGATGTCATCGATGTAAATTAATAAATTACTCTGGATGGGCCTAAAGATTTGGGCTATTTCTTTTTGGAATAAGGATGGAGCTATTTTAAGACCGAAAGGCATTATGGTCCATTGCTACTGAGCATATGATATAAAAGGCTGTTTTATGTCTTTCATCTAGATGGATACCGAGTTGCCAAAATCTAACTTGGAGATTAAATTTTAAAAATATTTTGGAACCTTGTAATTGTGCTCTTAGTGTTGTAGGATTTAGTATGGGGAACTTGTCATCTTCAAGAAATACATTCAGGGGCATATAATTAATGACAAGTCTTTTCTTTCCTCTAATTTATTCAGAACGTTTCTCTACATAGAAAGCTTGGCACACCCATTTAGACTCTGTAGGCTCAATTAATCCTTGTTTTAACAACAAATCACACTCTTCCCTTGTTAGCTTGAGATCATCTTGATTCATACTAAGATGAGTAGCTTTCGTAGAATTGATGTACTCATTTTTCTTAAAAGGCAACTTGATAAAGAAGTTTGTATTTTTCCATAGATTATTAGAGTGTTGAAAATCTGAATGAGATTATAGACAATATGTCAAAAGTTGTTGTTTGATATCTTCATATGGTGGAGGAGCAACATGAGTATGATATAACTTAGGAATATCAGTAAAATTCTTAAACTGTAGCTTATGATGGATCCTCATAGGCTTAATATAAAGATTTCTTGCTTTTAGAATGACAACCATGACAAAGAGAATGTCTTTTCCAGTAATGTGACTTCTAAGGACATGAGTCCAAACAATGCAATCTGGGAAAAACTTGATTCTAAATCTATGTCTTGTGATCAATAAGACTTTAAAGATGGAATCATTAGTTGCTTTGAAATAAGATGAGTGCTTTCTCCAGGCTTTGGGTGGTAATTGGGAAGGATTCATTATAGAAATTTGAGAACCAAAGGTAATGACTAGTAAGGATTTAGTAAACTTGTTTGGGAGGATGAAAAGACAAAGGTAAGCTAAGGTGTGAGAATCTGATATGGACTGGTGAGGGTCAATATTGTAGATATGACCTGAGTAGCAGCCAAATGGGTTATTAGGTTTAGAATATGATCCAAAGGCTTGATTAGAATCTAGAAGGGCAAATATAGTGTCTTCATTATGCTCACTCTGTTTTAAGAGGATTTCTTCAAGATCTTTATCTTCAAGAGGGATCTGCATCTCTATTTGTTCAATCATTCGAACTGCCTGCTTAGGTTTATTATGACACTGATGGGCAAAATGTCCCTTCTTCTTGTAGATGTGACATCCATTTAATATTTTTTCCAAGGCTTCTTGTGCCTACTCATTTTAAAGTAATGGAGAGGCTTCCTTCTTCTGGAGTATTTAGGTTGAAATGACATGTGATAAAAGTGGGTGACTTACATTAACAGAACTACTTGTCTTTGCATTTGATCTTTAGATATGACTTTTGGCAAATCTTTTGAAATTCTGGCTTACTAGAAAGGATTGATTGAAACATCTTTTGTTAGAGCTAGCTGATAAATTTCTTTAAGAGAGATGTCAGCCATAAGGCGATGAAGGGCTTGTAAGGCTTTGTTTAACTCAGGTTGTAATTCTTTTGGCAAAGAAGCAATGAAAACATGCCTCAAAGTGATATTGTTGAAGCCATTCAAAAGATAATATCTTTTTGTCATTTTATTAATGTGTTTGTCAAGGTCATGCTTTTTCAATGAACAACACTTCATTTTAACATATTCTTGGTACTTCTGCTTATCAATAAGTTGAAAATTATCGATAAACTCTTCATGAATTGCACCTAGAAGAGCAAAATCATGCTCTAATTGAAGAAGTTGGAGTTGTCGATATTCTCCAAGGGATTAAAACCATTCTTTGAGAGTTCCTGTGAATTTAGAAATAAACTCTCTAATAACTTTTGATAGATTAGCCCTAGCTTTAGACATTTGTAAGTCAACCTAGGCTCTAAATTCATGTAATCGGTCTCTCCTTTGATAAGGTTATACATCATCAAAGGTAAAACATGTATCTTTAACAGGTTTAGGTAGAGTAGGATTATGGGTTGTTGATTGGGCTTCTAGTTTAGATTCCTTTTGTTCATCTACAACATGGGAGTGTTGTAGGTCATCATAATCATTATCATCATGACCATTAACAGGTACAGCCATATAGAGGGCTGAGATATTAACAAAGTGCTGAGATTCATCAGACTCTGTGATCGAGACCAAGGTGTCTTCTTCTGAAGATACAAAGTCTGAACAAGACTAATTAAAGGTGATATGATTGTAAGGTTCAACCATGGCCACATCATGTGTCTTTTTTGAAAATAGAGGGCTTTTTTGTTTTGGATCATCTTGTGGAGGAGGTGGTGGTGGATGAGAAGAAACATCTCCAAATGTATGTTCTTTGATGGATATTCCTTTGGAAGGAGGATGGAAAGGTTTGGTGTAAGAAGGAGTAACATCATGGATTTTAAGAAAGTGTGAAGGTTTGTAAGGTGGTCTGGGTGATCAAAATGGATAAGGTTGAAGGCTAGGAGTTGCTTTTCGAAAGATGTCATGTGTCATTGCGAACATAAGCTAGAAAGAGTTCCTCAAAGTTACTATCATCCGAGGAGAGGTCAATCTCATTGTCATTGAAGAAATTAAAGGGATTGTAGCAATCACATCTTGGCTTGCATATGTCTAAAGCTACATTCCATATGAAGTGATAAAAACTTATGGGAAACATAAACTAACTTTTTGTCTGTGTTAAAATGATGGATTGGGATGGTCATTCTTTTAATTTTTTGGACAAGGACAGGAGTGATGGATATGATCTGCTGTAAAAAGGGTGGTACTTGAAAAGTCTGGGAAGAGGAGTTCAAGAAGGAGAAATCCTCAGGTTTTTGAAAGTTACCTTTACTTGTCCATTGGGCAGACGGTAAAGACTAGGAGGTGTTGTGGTAGTCAAAGGCTTACTATGAACATAGAGTTGCTCATAGTTGGTTACCAGTCTGTGGCCATCAACTAGAGGAGATCATCTCGAGAAATCTGCTTTGGAATATGTATGATTGTAGGGATGTCTTCCCTATCCGCAACAATCATAAAAGCATCTTCTGTTTGATTAGGAAGATGAAAGCCCATTGCATGATTCTGACCTTGAAAGACCATTTGATGGTGGGGCATAGCCATGATAACATTTGGGACTTGTTATGCTCCTGTAATTTGGATCTGAACTTTCAACCGATCTTTAAGAGTCAGATCTAACAGTTTAAGTTGAAGTCTGGGAAAATTGTCAAGATAACTGTGCCTGCATTAAGGGTGGTCAAGAATATGCCAATAAAGCCTTTTGGTAGGTTTAATAAGTGGTGTCCAGAATGGCAAGTCTAGCTGTGAGAGGAAGACCCTTGTGGCCATGGTATCCAATGCATAAACGAATATCATCGACATGTAGGTGAGTGTATCCTTGAGATTTGTAGTGGCTGATGAAATCTTAAAGGATTTCCAAGGTAACGTATTGTTCCCCAGTGGATGATTTCAGCTCAGCATGATTAAGGTTGGATGAGTTGACATACTCTTTGACAAGGATTTTGGGTTTATCAATGAGTTTTTTAAAAACTCTAAACCATGAACAATTTTGTGTATAGAGTTGGTAAGGATTCAAGAGAGGAAGGTGAGTATCTTTAAGGCATTGGCCAAGAGGGAGGTCTTTATATCAAATCTCAATAAGATTGTCGATCTTGTGAGTGTTTACTCTAAGGCAAGATTTAGGAATAGAGAGGGAAGAGGGAATGACATTAGGTTGTATAGGTTGATCTGAGGAGGTAGAAGTATTGGTTTCCATAATAGTGTGATTTCTCTTACTCTCTTACTTTGCTAACATTCATAGCCGTCTCTTGAGTGACATAAGACTTTGATACCAAGCAAAGGGTGGATCTTGTACGTGGCGTTGTTAGACAAAAAATACAGATCTAAAAATGACTAAAATAAAATTTTTCTTAAAAAAACTTATATATAGTTTGTTACATTTTTGTTATTTTGTTTTTTAATTAAAATATAACAAACGTATCGTTAATCACTTCTATCACGACATATGTATGATCATTGTAGATGATTATATTATTTTAAAATTAAATTATACATTATTATTAATTAATCATACATTTATCATTAAAATTGAAAAAATAATATAACAAAAACATAAAAAATTACATATAAGTCTAGTCCTTTGAGTAGCACACTATTTTGATACTTTATTTATTAGTTCATTTTAATTTAAATTTTTATTAAATTTTATTTTTGATTTAATCCTACACTTGTTTTAATGTTAACATTTTTTTTGGTTTTTAATTTAAAAACTATTTAAATAAATAAAGGTCCAAATTACAGATAAAATAAAGGATTAAATTAAAAATAAAGTAATAAATGAAGGACTAAAATCAAGTTTTATTCAATTTGCTTTTGGTCCAAGATTTAAAACAACATTTAAAGTGATGAATGTGTAATAAACATACTTGCTTTGTGGAGGATTGAGCCCATTGAGTTAGTCCAATAAACCAAGCCCAATAAGTTTTGTCTAATAGACTCGAATCATTCCGAAGACAACATTTCGAGGGATAACGCACGAGCATGTTGTCCATGAATTTAAGTCTCTCAATTCAAGTCATGTTTTCTCAAATGTGTCAAAAAAATTAAAATTTTTGACAAAAACATGTTGTGAGAAAGAAAAAAAAATGTTGTACTTGCTCCGCGTCAAATCAATATAGTGAAGCTAATTAAGTGTCTTGTATATATCTATATTGTTGTTATTATTTTCTTAAAGTTTTAAATTTATATCCATTCTTAATATTTGTGTTATGCATGTATTATTTTTGTATATTTCTTTATCCGTCCATGCACTTAGGTGAGTATGACCTGCATTGACCCAGTTAACTTAACTCAGCTCGATTATTTTGGGCTGCGTCGGGCCATTTCATACACTTTTTGGATCAGGATTAGGTCAATATATAATATCATGTTTTGGGTTTGACTGAGTCCCAAGCTAATGTATTGGCTCGGCTCAGCATATATATATATATATATAGTTTTTTTTTAATTTTTTTTGTTTTCTTATAAAATTAATGATATTTTAAAAGAAATAGTTATTTCTTTTCATTTGTCTTAAATATAATTTTTTATTAATATATAATATTTCATTTATTAAATATAAACCATTTTTTTTTAAATTCTAAATTTAAATTTGTAAAAAATAAAAAAAATTAAATAACCTAGCCTAGCCTAATTATGTACTGAGATTCAACCAAATTATATCCTAAGAATGACTCATATTTATTGATCTAATGTTCACCCCTAATTGAGATACAAGTTTAGATCAAATTTGACTTTGTTCATCCCTCAAGTTTTCCTCGGAGTTATCGTCTCTGACATCTTGTACGCTTTATCATTGACCATTGAGCGCAAAACAATACATCAAGATCAAATTTTGAATTGTTCGCATTTAGGTTAAGTCTCCCCTGCGTGAGAGGTCTGCATTCATCCGTTCTTAATAAAACACAACTATTACATTGAGGAAGATCTTGCCTATAAATGATATGTTAGAAAATTAAGGAAATTACAATAAACATGAGCAGTATGATTAAAATTCGTACTGATCTGAAAAACATCTCAAAGATGGAACAAGAAGAAAATTAATATAAAAAAGAGTATGATTAAAATTCATACTAATCTAAAAAACATCTCAAAGATGGAACAAGAAGAAAATTAATATAAAAAAGACGAGTGTACAACTTGCACTGCCTAATCCTTTGCACGTAGAAGGAAGGAGATGAAAAGTCTTAATCAATACTTACAGTCTATTTCATTTGTTACTTGAGAATATATATAAAATTGATTAATTAACTTGTATTTAAAAAATAACTCTTTATTTCCTTGAACTCATTAAAATTGTTAATTAATTAAAAATTATTAATAAATAATTCATTTAATCTTTAGCCATTAATTTGATAAGATAATTATTGACAAGTTATGGATTATAAGTTGGAGCTTTTATCACATGGATTTGGATTTATAAGTAATCTAACTTATTATTGATTACTAATAATCAACATAGATCCAATTTATTTTAAATTTAGACTAAAGGTTAATTGTCCAATTATTAATTTAACAAAAACATACTAATAATAAATTAATGCTAATTCACAAATAAATTTAAAAATTATTTTAATACAACATGGAAGTACATCTTAAATCCATCGACAAATTTACAAACACAATAATCTCAAAATACATAGACATAAATGAGGAGACACCCTTTCAAACTTCCTAGGCCATGCTAGTATTATGGAATATGAATAGAATTTTAGTTGATATTTTACATTCATTAAATCATAATTAGGCAAAATTATATTTTTAGATTGATTATATTACTTAAAGTTTAACTTTCATTCCTTTAACTTTATTTAGTTACAGTATAGTCCTTTAGTTTTGCCATATATTTCAATTCCATCTCATAGTTTCATTTGATTTCAATTTAAGCCTTTAATTTTACTTTAATTTTCACTTTTGTTCTTAAAATCCATTTAGTTTCCATTTGGTTCATTAACTTTATCTTCACTTTTTTAACTTTATTTTATTCTAATTTGGCCATTAATTTTGAGTTTCACTTTCATCCCTTAAATTCATTTAGTTTCAATTTAGTCCCTTAACTTTATCTCTAAATGTATTTCCATCCCTTAACTTTATTCTATTTCAATTTGGCCCTTAATTTTGAAAAACTATTCAATATTTCCCCCTCTAACACCATTAAGTTAAAATGTTTAGAATATTTAAGCTTTGTATGAATTAAGAGTTAAGACTAACAAAAGAAAGTTAATAACACCAAAATACATAAATCAAAGACAAAAACCAAATTCAACTATCAAGTACCAATCAATACAATCTGTGAAAGAATATGATAGAATTGAATCTCCAAGTAAAAATTACTCCATTTCGTCAATAGACTAATATCATTAGATATCTGTCACACCCTAAAACCTAGAGTGTAACTGGCACAAATAGCAAGGACAACCTTGCTCCTGCAAGCCTAAACTTACAACTCAATTTTCATCTATTAAGATTAAAGCATGATGATTCACATTCGGAACTTCCCAAAAATTAAAAAAAAATCAACAAGGATATTCTCTGACTTAGGTTATGTAGAAATTTTAGTAGAGTCTTCCTTATAACTAAGACCTCCCAAAAATTCTACATGTACTTATCAACCTATACTAGACAAATAAAAAGAGCTCAACTCTCATGCCAAAAAAAAAAAAAAACCAATTTAATCAATAAAGTCTGGGGTAAGGAACTTGTTTGTGGCTAACTGGACATATCTACAGTAATCTACATACAATTCCAATTTCCTAAACAACTAATACAAAAATACTAAAAGTAAGAGATCACAACCTTTGCAAAACTAGGTAGGGCGTACCATAAAACTCAAAGCTCAATCCTCGTATCCTAGGGTCTGCTCAGGCTGACTATATGAAATAAAGAAAGTAAAAAGGTAGCATCCTATATGGAAAAAAAATAAAGAAGTTATACAACAAAGTATGAAGTATTAAACAAAATTCTTTCACAATTAGCCATGTGAAATAAATTATCTGTGTTAAGACTTAAAAACAATATTTATGAGCTTTAAACATTGTGAGACACTATAAAATATCAAATATGTGAGAGTCTTGCTAAATCACATTTAAAACCTTACTTTTAATATAAAAACTAGTTAGCTTAGAAACCATATGAAAGGTAGGACTATGAAGGACATGAAACATCGGTTACGAGCTTTTGACACATGAATTTCCATTATTTGTTGAAGGCATGCAGCGCTTAGGGAAAAGCTAACTAAACTATTGTAAATCCCAAGCTCATGCTACATCATCCTTTTGTCCACGTGTGATGACCATCGGACGAGGCTAGCTTCTTTTATCCCCATGTTGTTGTATGCTTCCAATGAGCACTAATTATTAACAGATCTACTGTTAGCTACCAGTGTCCTATTCTAATCTTCTCTAAGGCATGTTAACTGTCGTACATACCACAATGCTCTCAATACTTATGTATTGGTTTCTAATTTAGGCTATAAGAAATTCTTTCTTTAATATTGCTCAACCTCATGCATGATTTCCAGTCTATTAAAGGAGATGTACCAAATTCATTTGTAAAATGATTTATTGAAAAGGAAAGAAATTTCAAAAGTAAAATGTGAACTATATGTAAAGCTATGCAAAAATGAACAATTAAAGAAATGAGAAAATGAATTATATAATACGATTGATTGGCAAAGTGCTCTAGCTATTCCTACCTCGTTTCCTTAACCTTAAGGTAGTACTTTCAAAGTAAATCCCTTTAACAAAAATGCAAGGTACTCTTTAACCCATACTGTAATCATTAAGGCACTATAACTAAATTCATTTCTTTTTCAATTAGCTTAGTCAAAGGCTATAAATTTAACACTCATTAAAGTAATAACTTAAAGGTCTTATTTGATATCTTATACAATTCAGCTCAAACACAAGGTTAACCTTGCTTCCATTAATTCAATCTTACTCATAATAAGGTTTTCCAGGAGAATACCATAACTATAAAACAGTTGAGGAAATCTTAATCTTTAATTATAAGCTTTATAGTTTTTCGAACTTACTTAGCAGCATTAAGTCATGCTTACTCATTAAGAGAAGCCTCTTACATGCCTAAACAAGGGCTCCTTTACTTCTCTCATCATTCTTACTACAACACATAGTAAAATACATAGAATAAGCATTAATCCCATTATCTAATTCCTTTTTGCATTTAATCACTTTTCCCTCAATCCATGCCACAACATTTTTCCATTCCACTTTTACTCTTTATGACATACATCATTATATGCATATATATAACAAACAAGAACTTATTCTCATGCTCCAATTGCATTTCTTATTACCAATAAATTAATCTAATTAACCCAATTTCTTCATATATTCAAATTGACCCTAAGAGTGAGTAGAAATTAAACATCATCATAGAAAAATTTGCCTTAACAATACAACTTCTAACAACTAGTTCCTTTCCTCACTTAAGTCAAGTGCAAGCTAAATAGAGTAGGGAATTTTTAATTGCTTTAAACCAAACTCCTAAACATGCTACAACCAAATTTTTAAAATTGTAACCTAAAAAGCATAGTGTTAAAGTCGCAATTTATGGGGAAAGGATGAAAACCTACGGAAGAATGAAAGCCACATGAAGATTTGGAAGGATTATCACCAATTTTTGCATCAAATGCCTCACTCTCATTTGTCAATGCGCACGAATGAAAGAGAAGATCTCTAGATAGAAAACAATGAGCGATGGCTAAAACTTCGTCGAAGGTGGTCGCATGGACGGGGAGCAACAACACTGGTTAATTAAGATGCATCAAATGCCTCACTCTCATTTGTCAATGCGCACGAATGGAACAGAAGATCTCTGGATAGAAAATGATGAGCGACGGCCAAAACTTCGTCGAAGGTGGTCACATGGATAGGGAGCAACAACACTTGTTAATTAAGATGGTTGGTGAATGAAGGGGACTATGGTTGGAAGCTTCACATAGGCTAAAAGATGAGAGGGTGTCGGGAGAAAGAAAATAAGTTAGGGGCAAAAACATAATTTCCTATTGAGGGCACATGTCAAAAAATTATAAGGAAAAAACAAAGTTAGTTTTGAACCCTTGACCTCAAGGTTAAAGTTGCAAAGTCTTACCACTAAAACCATGCTCATATTTAAGTGTTAAACACATCCGACTTTTATTTACACTATCAATATTTTTATTTTATTTATTATCATTTTTTTGCTAGGAACAAGGAAAAATTTCCAACCTTAAGAGTCTTAACAATTATTTAAACTGCACATGCCAAAATCCCATAAATGTTACAATAAATGAGAAAACCAAAAAAAATAAAAAAAGGAGTTGAGTATAGTTTTAAAAAATTATAAGCCAAACTAGAAGAAAACAAAATTAAGGGATAAAAGTGGCTTTAAAGTAAATTTAATGGCCAAAATGAAACCATATAGAATATAGAAATAAAAATTAAACTTAAAGTAAAAATAAGAGACTAAATTTAGAACAAATAAAGTTAGAAAACAAAAATAAACTCAAGATAAAGTTGAAAAAATAAATTAAAACTAAATGAAATTAAAGAATACAGTTATAACTGAAATAAGATTAAGAGATTAAAGGTGTATTTTTGCCTCTTAATTAATTATTTTGATATATACACGGATAGTAACTTGCAAAAAGTTGGGCATAAATTTGAATAGGAGTTTTTAAGGTTAAATTTATTTTTAATAAAATGAAAATTATGATTCTAACTTTAGCTAGACTGACATTTTCTCACTTGATGGGACGAACCAATGGTCTTTTTAGTGATTTGTACTACTATTCCCATGCCAACTAAATTAAACTTGGATTGGTTAATTTTCATAAAAGTTACAATATATTATTTCAAATGTTTAATTAAAAATTATTATATCTCAAATCTTCTATTAATTATGATTTTCAGTCAGTGATTAATAAAAAATATTACAGAGATAGTTTCTTCGAAGTTCATGAACCTATAGGAACAGATAAAAATTGATATAGAAATGTCCTTATTAGAAGTAGTTATCAGATCATGCATGCGTTAGCATATACAATATACACATAGACAATAAGCAAATGTTCCTTATTTTTCATTTATTAATTTTAGTTAATTGCAAATATCACATATAAAGGGATAATATTGTATTGTAAAAAATACTGTATTATTTAATTATAATACAAAAATTATTAAATATAGGACCTTTATTTTTATTTAAAAAATAAATTATATACTTATATTTAGTAATAAAAAAATCAAATTAATTCTTTCAAGAATAATGAATTATTATGTAAATTAATATTTTACATAATAATTAAATAAAAATTATTCCACATTTAAGAAATACTTACATTATAATTAAAATAAACTTTATATTTTCAAAATTACACGGATAACCCTTCTATTTATTGCATTTAATAGCGGCATCAAACATTTGCTTAATTAGTCAATACTTGAACTCAAATCCAGATCCACGAAAAGTAACAGTAATATATATATATATATATATATATAAACAAAATTAAATGTATATATATTGTAGTTACTCTCAATTGAAAAAGAATGGTTGAATTAGTTTTTTTGGTTTCTAAACTTTCAAACTTTTTTTAATTCACAATTTTTGATTGAATTTCCACAATTTAAAAAGAATTTAATTTGATTTCCATCATTATAACTTTATAATTTTGTAATTAAATTCAGTTAACTTCGTGTCATCTTAATACTTTGGATACTATTTTTTTTTTTTATAGGAAACCAAATTAAAAACGAATTTAATATTACATGAACTCAATTTAAGCTGTGGAGATTAAAAATTAAGTAAATCCTAGTCAATATCAGAGTAAGTTAAAAAAAAATAAAATCATATTGTAGTATATAATCGAGATTTTGAAGCTAATTTGAAAAGTGACATGGTTAGAGAGGATATAATAATAATAATAATAATAATAATAAAAATTATTCTTATTACAAAAAAATATTTTTAGTAGCGATTAAAAAAATGTCACAAAGACAACAATTAATGCCGATAAAAGTCGACCAAAACTGCCTCCACTAGATGTATATAGATTACAAAAAAAATTTTTGTTGTTGCAGAATAGCTTTAATAGCAGGCAAAGTCACCACCAAAATTTTTGTTGGCAGGGACTAGACAGTCAACCATTGAAGAGTTATGCCTGTCTAGAGAGCTCTAGTCGCAACTTTATTATTGCCACTGAAGACCTTTTTGCAGCTCTTTAAGATGCCGCTATATGCTACTTTTTTTTTACTAAAACATATTTTCTATATATAGCCTCTAGAAATCTGTTAAAACAGATATATAAATTGTAGTAATACATATAAAACTAGTATTTGCAGTTCTGACATTAAATGCAATATATGTTTTTTAACATAAAGGCAATAGCAATTATATGATAATAATATTCATTAATAGTACTACTTGTATTATAGCTAAAGATGTATACGGCCAACTATTTGAACGCCAAATATAGATAACTATATTTGAACAATAAAGTATAAAGTGACATGCAATCAACTTTAGAGTCAATTCTTTTAACACGTACAAACTACATTGAAAATATTTTGCAAGGTATCACCTATCATTCTATTCATTGAAAGATATAATAACAATGACATAGTCAAACACTTTTTTGATTAAAACTTACTCTTGCAATTTTGCCTCTTATTTAATTATTTTGATATGTACAGTTAGTAACTTATAAAAAGATAGGCATAAATTTGAACTGAAGTTTTACAGTTTAAATTATTTGTAATAAAATCATAAGTATGATTCTAACTTTAGTTACACTTACCATTTTCTCACTAGATAGGATGAACCAATGTTAGTCAATTTGTACTATTCCCATGCCAACTAAATTAAACTTGGATTGGTTAATTTTCATAAAAGTTTCAATATATTATTTCAAATGTTTAATTAAAAATATTATATCTCAGATATTCTGTTAATTTTGATTTTCAATCAGCGACTATTAAAAAATATTACAGGAAATAGTTCTTCGAAGTTTATTAAACAATAGGTAGAGATAAAAATTGATATAGAAATCAACTTAGTAGAAGTATAGATAAGATCATGCATATGTTAGCAAATACACAGACAATCTTCGCTAGCAACAAAATATTTTGAGGCATAAACAAATGTTCTTTATTTGTCATTTATTAATTTTAGTCAGTTGCAAATATGACATATAAAGGGACGATATTATATTCTCAAAAATGCTATATTTTGTAATTATAATGCAACAATTAATATATAGAATAATAATGTCTCATTTTAATAAATTCACTATTATAATTATATTTATTAATTAAAAAATAATTAAATATACTTGATATTTTTAAAAATACATGGATAACCGTTCTATTTGCTGCATTTAATATTTCCTTTGATTATTGTGTTAGAATAAATTTTATTATTATTATTATTGATTAGCATTAATTTGTTATTAGGTCAATATATCATAGTTAATTAATTGGGCAATTAATATAGTTAGACTAAATCAAGAATGAATTAGGTCCATGTTAATAGTGGATAATTTAAAATGGGTCGGATTATCCATTAGCCCATTGGGTAGAGATCTCGACTTACAACCCAGGCTTAGTTAGTAATTATCCCATTGAATTACTAAAAGGAAGAGAGATTATTGGGCTTAAATTTTAAGCTTAATTGTATTATTTAGTAAGGAGATTGAAGTTTCTATAAATAAGATCATCATTTAGTCTTCTTAGACAACTAAGAAATTATGATACAATTTTCATAACACTCAATCTCTTTCTTTCTCTATCTCAATCAAGCAAGGGTCTTGTTGGTTGATGTTCTTATCCTATCTTCTATTTCAACTCTTTTTCTAATCATGACTACACCATTAGGCAAATTTCTCTGATTTCTCGCTTGCTAATTCGTATATGATTTGATTAGCATTGTTCTATAATTTTATCAATAATTGGTATAAGAGCTTTAGTTGAAATTTGATCCTTTATATCTGTGATATACTGCTATCTGAACTTGCCTAAGTTTAAAAGTGAAAAACTTTCCTTTTAATGATCATGCACCTTCAGTTACTTTCTTTTCCATTGTCTTTGATAATAACATTGTGAAGAACACCATAAACTCACTAAGAACGATTTTCTTGAATAATTGGATTGAAGGATTTTTTCTAGTTCAATGTTTCGAACAAGTTTTTACATAGTTTGCCATTTAAAAGGGATTAAGCAAGGTTAAACACCATTAAAGCAAGGTAGGAAGCCATTAAAGCTTGAGATAAAGAAACCCCAAAACTTTCAAATGAAATTCCTCATTAAATGTCACGTTCTTGGCTGAATTACCTTTAGGGGAATGCTAAATCATGAAAAATGGAAGGATTAAACACTAAAACCATGCCAAGAAATGAAGGAAAACATTGGGTCAGAAATTGAGTGCTCTAGTGAGTCAAACAGACCCACCAGAGGTTGAAGATGAAGCTATTGAGTGTAGGGCGAAACCCATGCACAACTCCAATGTGTTATGGTACGTGCAACTCACGCGCTTGTCTTCTGACCAATGAACTTTCACACTTTGGCCCCAGTCGCCCTTTCCTATTTTTTAGTGATTTTTTTCCAAATTTTTTAAGCTTTGGAAATAGGAGGTTTGAAATTTCTTGAGAATTTAGGGCCTCAAAACATTATGTGATTAACTAATTTTGACTTGTGGAAAATTTGTGTGATAAATATAGTAGTAGGGAAATTGTATACTTTGGTCACTCTCCCTAGTAATTGCTAGATAAATTAAAACAAATTTATTTGTTTTATCAAAGGATGATATCACAATTTTGGGTAGTGTCTTAAGGAATAAATGTATTGGAGTTTGCTATGGACCTTTTTTGGGTCACTCACACCTAGCGGTTGTGTTTTCACCTATTATGGACCCAATCATGATGTCTTTGAGTTTGTAAACAACCTTAGTTGTGGTTGTTATTCCATTCCTTTCTATTTATAGACACCTTGTAGTAATTATTAGGGATAATGTTGAATGTTAGAAGAAGTCCATAAGAGAATATATATTATTAGTAGTGGACATACCTTATTAGTAAGACATTGTTAATATATAACTTTGTAAATTGGGCCAAATAATTTTGGAGAAATTATGACTTTATGAATTCAGTATTGCACTGAATTTAATCTTGAGACCAATTTCCATGTGGACTTTGTGAATTTTGGTTATGGAAATTGATTTCCTAATTATTTAAAACCTTTTGGGCAATATACTCATATGTTTTAAGTGACATGAACTATTGTAGTTGAATACTTGATCTTAGATTGATTGTCGAAAGCCTAAGCGTATACCTAAACAAGCAACTTGACTTAAAATTGGCATAACCTTTAGCACAAAAATACCATTCTAAAAAGCTCATTTAAAGCCTAATGCCTAGGAAAATTTCCAAAGATGATCTGGTCCAATTTTGGGCCTAAATTCCATCGTTTTCATTGACTTTGGGACCTTCAAAATTCAATAACTTGGTTTTAGGCTTCATACAATAGACTAGCAAAGATGGTTTGAAGTTAATATTACCTTCAAGAATGGTAACTATACAAAGCCTAATTTTGTCTGTTTGGATGTTCTCTAATTTAAACAAAATTAGATATTATAAGCATGATTAGTTTTATATTCTTAGTAGTCAATCATGCATCCTCTGAAATAAAACATCATCCAAAGTGTTGACATCTACTTGCTCTGAAGATTAAGTGATTTCACTTGCCGTGAAAATCACTTAGGCAATTAACACATTGCAATTGTGAACTCACCTATTATGGGACCAATTGTAGGGTTATTTATTAGTTAATTAAATTGAGGCATCCATATCAAATTAATATTGTACAGTTATTGTTGGGTAAATTGCATTGGTAGTGGATACACCTTATCAGTGTAGCACTAACAATGTGGTTTGATATTATTAAGGTTTATTTAAATTGATGTCTTAATATTTCTTGTACCTTATCGGTATAGAGATGTTACAAACATTTGATTGTATGGGCCTTTTCATATATAATGAGTTTCCTCGGTTTATTGTAATTCGAGAACCTTAGGTAGGACTATGACAAACCATCTTGTCAATATAGTTGCATAAGCTGAGCCTTTTTTAAGAAACTTTGTTTTATAATTATATGCATACACAAAATACATGTTTCTTAATTTCATTATCGTAGCTCTTGTTTAAAGCAAGTATCAACAGTGAAAACTCTCAGTAGAACAAACTATAATGACTTGAAAAGTCTGTATAAATATGTTTTAGCAATTGTATTATGGCCCTGGCCTTAAGGTGAATACACCTATTACACTTAGTGTGAATACCCCATTGTGAACACCCTACCCTCAACTATATGATTAATTCACCAATCAATTAATAATTAAGCAAATGGAGAAATTAGAAATGACCAAGACTCAAGTGACATTCACAAGTGGAGACAATTTGAAATTGAAGATAAATAATAAGGGGATTTTGAGACAAGAAAAATAAAAAAAATAAAAATATGACAATTAATAATAATAAGCCAAAGTAAAAATATAAATATTTTGATAATAAAATTGGAGAAATTAAAGCTAAAGTATAAAGAATGAAATGATCTTTAAAAAAAAAAGAAAAAAAAACAAAACAAAAATGAGGAAGACCGAAGAAGGAGAGTTAATGCATACATGAGGAGAAGAGACAAAAGGGAAAGGCAGAGTTTGGCACACTATCACTCTGTAGGAAATATGCTACTCCCCACCCTGCAAGCCCAGAGAAAAAAGAAGCACCAAAATGGCAAGGTGCTAGCTTCTTGATACTCCTATCTACTACGCCTAAAGGGAAGATAACAACTAAGAGGATTAGTCAAACGTCTTCTACTCCTTGCATGTAGAATTTACACCGGAAGCCAGAAAGGACCACGCTTAGCCACAAGGTGTAGGGTAGAGAGTCAGGAATTAACATGCAGCATGGAGAGGACCAAAGGATAAAGAGTGTGCCATTTTTTTATAAGAGGGATGGAGACCAAGCTGAGAAGTGGGGGGCAGACCGAAAGAGGAGAGTGTGTAGACCGAGACTAAGGGAGAGGAGAGAGCGGGCTGAAAAGAAGGAGAGCAACAAAGCTGCAGAGGAGAGAAGATAAGCCGAAAAAGAGTAAAGAGAGTAGAAAGAGATCAAAGCTCGAAGAAAGAGCGAGGGACTGAGAGGACAAATTGAGGAGCTGAAAAGAGGAAGAGCAATGAAGCTGTAAAAGAGTAAAGACGGAACTGAGTTATAGAGGGAGAGGAACTGAGCTGTAGTAACAGCGAGTAGAACCGAGAATCCTATGACGAGCAGAATGGAGGGTGTGAAACAAGCAGAACTAAGACTAACCACGAAGAGCAAACTGAGTAGAGAACAAAAAGAGTGTGAGTCGAGAACACCTTCCCTTGTTCCGAGCAGCGTGAATAGGGGCGAACAGAGGTGGCAATCCGAAAAGGGTGAAGAGAGGAGAGAGAAAGGGAAGAGATAGAAACACTACTCACCACGGACTGAGGATAAAGAGGGATGGAGGCCAGGCTAAGAAGAGGAGGAGAAGACGAAGAGGAGAGTTTGTGATAGAGTTAAACCAATGGTGCCGAGCCACGGGAAGAAGAAAAGAGTAGAGAGAGAAAGAGGAGAGAGAATTGTTGGGGGTTCATTACGAACCGAAGAGAGAGAGAGAGACTGCTGAGGGAAGGAGTTACGATGGACCGAGGAAGGCCGAGGAGGATTGCTGGAGGAGGAGAGTCACTAAGAAGAAAAGCCAGCCGAGGCGAAGCCTAGGTAACTCTCGCACATGCATACTGATGTTCACATTGCAGCTCGTTTTGAATGGTTTCGTTCAGTTTCTTCATTTTTTTTTGGTTTATTAGTTAATTAATTAATTAATTAATTTGTTATTATTAGTATTATTATTTTTATATGGGATTAATTTTTTTGCTTTATAAGTAAGGTTTTAAGGAAATCATCGAGTGAGAATATTGTTCTCCTCGGATGTTTGGAATCGTGTGAGATTTCGATCTCCTTAGATCTCAAAAATTAATACATACTTGTTGTAAATAATAAAACTAATAATACAAAATAATAATAATAATTGAATATTTACTTTAATTAAATATTTTCCATTATTTACAAAATTATCGTGTAAGGATTTTGTTCTCCTCGATTGCATGGGATCATGTGATATTGTAATCTTCTTGAATCCTTGAAATTAATACACATTTGTTTTAAAAATAATAATAATTAAAATATTTACTTTTTTCCATTATTTACAAAATTATCGTGTGAGAATATTGTTCTCCTCGATTGCATGGGATCATGCGAGATTTTAATCTCCTTAGATCCCTAAAATTGGTACACATTGGTTTTAAAAATAATAATAATTAAATATTTACTTTAATTAAACATTTTTCATTATTTACAAAATTATCGTGTGAGAATATTGTTCTCCTTGATTGCATGGGATCATGTGAGATTGTAATATCCTTAGATCCCTAAAATTAGTACTTACTTGTTTTAAAATAATAATAACAATAATAATAATATTGCAAAAACAAATATCTTAAGTAAATAATTTTTTTTATGTGATTAAGGTCGTTCTTTATAATCATTTCATTTAAATTTCAAAATAAAGATTAAAATTCAAAAAAAAAATAAAAAATAAAAAGAGAGAAAAATGAAGAGGTCAAGAGAGTTAGATTAATCAGGTTGTTGTAAATTAAAACACATGAACCAAATCCTAATTATGTTTTGTTTATGAAAACCTGTTTAATTGAAACCCTCTTGTTCTTATTACAAAATTTACAAATCATCAACTAATAAACATGCCTTTTTGGTCGAACTACATGGACTTTGATCCCTATCTTAGGGTACGTAGGCCCTAGGCTTTCATCCTAGGTCAAGTCTGCCCTTTATAAATATCAATTTGTTTGCTTCCATTATTGTTGTTTTTGTCTTCTCTATTTAATGAGCATGCATGTCAATAAAAGAGTAATTGAGATAAAATAAAGGCCATATTCTTTTTCAACTGACTAGTTTAAGGTAATCGTCCTTATGGACGGGTGTTGTGGGGTGCTTAACACCTTCCCCATACTCAAATAGACTTCGAACCCATCTCTAGTTTTGCAGACCATGTTGCCTTTTTCTTTTTGTTTTAAATTGGTTTTCCAAAGTTTCTCATTAAAAATTTTGGTGTGGCTCCAAATAAATTAATTTTCAAGATTCATTTTTGGGAATCAATTTAAACACCTCATTTTATCTCACTGAAAGGTTGGTTACGACA
Source organism: Delonix regia (assembly GCA_037074485.1). Taxonomy (NCBI): domain Eukaryota; kingdom Viridiplantae; phylum Streptophyta; class Magnoliopsida; order Fabales; family Fabaceae; genus Delonix; species Delonix regia. The sequence continues at coordinate 15,090,242 of CM073460.1, forward strand.
CCCATCCCTAATTACATGATTATTTAATTGATTCACTGATTAATTAATAACTAAGCAAATGGTGAAAATTAAAAATAACTAAGACTCAAATGACATCCTCAATTAGAGATAAGTTAAAAATGAAAATAAAATAATAGGGGGACTTTAAGACAAGAAAAATAAAAATCCAAAAATAAAATAAATAATTAATAATAATAAATCAAAGTAAAAATCATGGAAAAAAGAAAAATAGTAAAAAACACAAAAATAAAAAAGGGCAGAGATCGAGAAGAAGAAGAAGCTGAGAAGAAAGGAGCTGGAGCGATCTCTGTTTTCCATGCCACGGAATAAGGACGTTGATGGAAAGAGCTTAATGTGAGGAGTGGGACAAGAGAAGAGCTGAAGGCCAGGGAGAGAGGCTAGAACCGAGAGGGAGTGAGTTTCCAAAAAGAAAGTGGAGGAAGAAGAAAGGAAAAGGTGAGAGAGGGAGTCAAAGAGAGAGTAACGGAGCTGAGAGAGGATGAGGAGAAAGGCGAGGAGAAGAGACTAAGAAGCGGAAGAAGTTGAGAAGAAAGAAGCTGGAACTATCTCTATTTTCGATGCCATGGATCAAAGATATTGATGGAGAAAGCTTAACGTGAAGAGTGGGAGAAGAAAAGAGCAGGAAGAGTGGGAAAGATGCCAGAGCCGAGGGGGAGTGAGTTTATGAAAAGAGAGCGAAGGAAGAAGAAGAGAAGACCAGGGGGAGCGAGTTTTCGAAAAGAGAATAGAGGAAGAAAAAGAGAATAGGAGAGAGAGAAATAAAGCTGAGAAGGAAGGGGCTAGAGTGATCTCTATTTTCCATGCCACAGAATAGGGACGTTGATAGAGAAAGCTTAATGTGAGGAATGGGGGAAGAGGAAGGTCCAAGGAATAGAGTGCAGTCACTACGGAAAGATAAGGAGCTCATATTGAGGGGAACCTGCGATGAAGGAAGAATAGTGCAAGAGAGTACAGAGCAGTGAGCAGTGATCTGGAATGACGAAGAAGAGGGAAGAGCGAGAGTGCAGAAGCGTGACTAGTTTACACTGAGAGGTAAGTGTTAAGATACTAGGATACTTGTTCTTTTTTTTTTTTTCTTTAGTTGATCTCTTGTTAGTTTAAACTTGCAACTATGGAATAATGGTTATCATTGGATGGTCTATTTCATTTCATATCCTAGGTTTTAGCTTCTAACCCCTAGTCTTAAGATGCATGATAGCTTGAGGGGTCAAGGGAATCATGTTATTGGTTGTGACTCTATTGCATGGTATTTAATGGGTGTATTTTACTAACTCTATCCCACTTTTGTCTTAATCTTGGACTCATAAGGCACATCCATGTAAGAAGGGCATTTTTAGTCAATACTAGGGTAAATAATGGACTAAGACAACCTATATGGTGATTGGCATGGTTTAGGAACCCAAATAGGACAATGTTGTAAAATATAGAAAATGTATAAGATGAATAAAAGGAAAAAGAAAGAATAAGTAGATGAGTTTTCAACTTATTCTAAGTCATGAATTCTCTTAAAAAAAAAATAATGATGTTATATATATATATATATTAAAAAAAAAATATGAGAATCCTAGAGCTATCGTGTAAGAATATTATTCTCCTCGAGCATTTGAGGTTGTGTTAGACTTTTAATCTCCTTAGGCCTAGAGAGTTGGTACCAAGTTTTTATGAACAAACAAATAAATAAATAAAACAACTTTAATATAAAAATGGTTTATGGTGCCTTTTGTTAAATTTATGGGTTGCAAAAATAACCTGTTAGTCTTATTTAGAAGTTGTCATATGAGATTGTTAGTCTCTTCAGACATTTTAAAACTAACAAATAGAGGCCATGTGAGACCTTTAATTTCTTTTGAGTTTTGAAAGTTAATATATAATTTCTAAAAAATTCAAAAATAAATATTTAAATTAAATAAATTTTTTAATTACAAAATAATTAATTTAGTCCTTTATAAAAATTAATTAATCAGAAAATGCCATGTGAGACTTAAGTCTTCGTAGGCCTTGGAAGTTGTATTTTTTTAAAATGAAATTAAAAGAATTCTAATTTCGAAAGCCTAAAAGAATATTAATTCAAAAATCATTGAACGTTTTCCATTATAATTTCACTTCAATTTCAAAATAAATCCTAACTTCAAAAATCATGCAAGAAAAAAAATTAAAAAATCCTAAAAATATTTTTCCATCATAATTTTGCTCCAATTTTAAAATAAGAATTCTAACTTCAAAACCCTTAAAAATATATAAAAATAAAAATCCCAAGGAATCCCAAATAATTTCTTCCATATTTTGAGTTCCTGCATGAGATTGTTGATTTTTTCAAGCACTCAAAAGTTAAATAGTAGAGGTCGCGTGAAATCTTAAGTCTCCTCTGGTTTTGAAAGTTAATATTTATTTTCAAAATGCGAAGTGAGAATAATTCCAAAATTAAAAAAAGAGTTTATTTTACTTGTTAGTCATGATTAAAAATCCTAAAAAATAATTTTTGCATCATAATCCCATTTTCGAAATTAAAACTAAAATCTAAAAAACCAATATATATATGTAGTAAAGTCAAAAATCCTGAAAAAGATAGTTTTAAAACTTCATTTTGATTTCAACAATAAATTCTAATTTCAAAACTGAAAAATAATATTAAATTCAAAAGATTCAAAAAAATTTATTGTATTGTAATTTCACCTCAAATTTCAAAATAAAAATCTAACCTAAAAAATCCAAGAGATTTTTTTTCCATAATAATTTCATTTAAACTTCAAAATAAAAATACTAATAAAAATCATAAGTAAAAAAAAATTTTTAAAAGAGGAAAAAGGAAGGAACAAGGAAGCAATATTAAATCAATGTTGTAAATTAAAACACAAAAATCAAATCCCAGTTTCATTTTGTTTTCGAAAACCTGTTTGATGTCAAATATCTTGTTCTTCTCCAAAAAAAAAAAACTACTAGCTAACAGGTACATTTTTTTTTGTCGACTTACATGTGCTTTGATCCCTATTATAGGGTATATAGGCCCTAGGCTTTCATCTTAGGTCAAGTTCGTCCTTTGTAAATATTTATTTGTTTGCTTTCGTTATTGTTGTTTTTGTCTTCTCTGTTTAACGAGCATACATGTCAATAAATGGTAATTGAGATAAATTTAAGGTCATATTCTATTTCATTTGACTAGTTTAAGGTAACCGTCCTTATGGACGGATGTTGTGGGGTGCCTAACACCTTCTTCACACTCAAATAGACTCTTAAACTCATATATGTTTTCATAGATCACTTTGCCTTTTCTTTTTGTTTCAAATTGGTTTCCTAAAATTTTTCATTAAAAATTTTAGTGGTGACTCCAGTAAAGTGATTTTCAAGATTCATTTTCAAAATCAATGCGTACCTTCTTTTCCCAAATTTTTGTTGAATGGTCGGTTATGACACTTAGCAACAATTCAACTATCTTAAAGAACCTTTTCTTAAATTGTGACACCACCTAATTAGAGACTGTGAGTGAAGGCATTGATGGAAACAATAGTGGAATATATGAGGGCCACTTTGGAGACAGTTTAAGCAACACGTTGAGGCTTGAGAAAGGCCATGACCTCTCCCAATTTGAAAACACTCAATTTGAAGGATTGTTTAGTGTTTAAAGAATACATATTAAAGTTTGTGTACATTATAAAAAACCTGAAATTCTTCAGTCATGTTTCTGGAGATAAGTCTTATATCTGACAAACTTTTGCATATCTCCTGTTGTAGTTTAACTATTAACAGTTTCATACCATACCCAGCTAGATAAACAAATAGTCATTGAATCGACTAAGGTTGTTCCTTAAAAGGATAAACTTAAAAGGAAATAGGTAATACTCCCACAATGAATCCTTTGAATTAAGATCAAGTTAAGAGTTAAATGTAGGTTTACTCAGAACTAAAAGCCAAGTGCTAATTAGTGATATGAATAGTGGATAACGAGTCAATGTAATATTTAAGTTATCTATTTTGGGAACTTGTAAGGGCAATAGATCTTTTATAGAAACTAAATCATGGACTGTCCCTCTGGCTTTAGCTAATTTGAATTCAACGTAATGGATTTGTTGTTCTCAATTTTTTTTTTTTGAATTTTACAAATCTTTCATTGAATTTGATATTAAATTACTCTTAACTATTATGAGGTAATTATTTAAGTCATATTTCTAGAAAGAAAAGTTGATGAGACTGATTGAACAAAACATCTCATACAACCTTAATTTTTGGATTATATATAGATTGTATTAAAATGTAGTTCTTCTTGCTAAAGTTAGGTATCAAGGGACAAGTGGAAGTCTAAGATTATTAAGTTAACCACTGACATAAAAATATGTAACCTTAATTCCTTATTATGTTTCTTCTATACTATGGTATGGTATGCCATATCCCTAAAAATATTCAGAATTTAGCATGGTTTATGTGCAGAACATATTTTGTTATAACTGATGCTTCATATTTATTCCCCTTTTATTAAAGTCAGTCACAATCTATTACAATGTTTAAAAATTTCGGAATTCACATTTGGGTTTCTCTTTTTTTAAAAAAAAAATTTAGTGATTATGAGTGGGTTTTCAAGACCCAATAAAGGGGTTACAAGAGAGATCTGAAAATGGTTTTAAGCCTAATATGATCATGGTAATTATAATAAGGTAAAAGGAATTGATTGTTCCTATACTTTTCATTAGTGTCTATCAAAGGACACTCGTGGAATGATTATAAAGTTAGCTAGACTTCTGATAAGAGATCAATAAACCTTAGCGGATGGTTTATTCATGGATTGAGCACTTGATGTGCAAATTGAATGATCAATCTTAAGTTGAAACAAGTTTTAGGAAATATTAGCTTAAGTTTAACCAGGATATATGTAGTCATTTTAGCTTGAAGTGGCATTAACTTCTTTGTGATGTTAACCTCTTAGTGTTAACCTAACATGATAAATCTTAGTGGGACCTCTTACGTTATTGGAATTCAATTCCATTGTGATAGGTCTCACATTTTTTCATTTTTCTTAAGGAACTCTTGTTGACTGAGTGCTCGTAGGATTTAAAATGCACCCTCATTCTTTTTGTGGTGCATCTATTCAGATAGGTGAAAAAAAAGGTCATTTAAACCTATTAGGTCCTTTATATAACAAGAAAGGATTAAGATGGAAAGAAATTTACATTTGCTTCTGCTGTTGACAACTTGATGTATGATCAAGTAGACTTTTGTAATGATATAGCTAGTGCTATAGTGTACTTTTAATGTAGTTGAGTGATCCTATTTCGAGTTATTAGATAACTGCTTATATAGTTGTGTTTTTACCTACAAGGTATTTAGAATTGCATATTTGGTTACAAGGAATTTGATTCACTATTGATAATTTGGATTGAGATTAGGCGATTTGATTGATTATTTGAAATATGCCTTGTATGCACGTCTTATGATGTCCTGGAGAAACTGTCTCATTGAGAAGTTTCAATGAACACTTATAGTTCCTTTAGTTTTTGTATGCATCTTTATGATGTTTGGAGAAGTTGTTTTATTGAAAAGTGTCAAATGGATACTTGCAGCTAGCTCATATGTATAAGTGAAGAGTATGTCGCTTGTTTTGCTTCAATAATTTTTTTAGGGAATATGGTCAAGGAAATGAAATTCTACTATGTATATATTTTAAGTCTTGACCATTTTTGTTTCGACAGTGACTCTGTTATTAGTTTTTCTCAAAATTATAGGACTTTCAGTTACATTGAACTTTTGATACATAATTCCTATTTGTTAGAGAGAAGATTTTTGAACCACATACTCATATTGAACCTTTTGGGTAATTTGTTCACCAAGACTAACCCATTAGAGTTTTTGGAAACTTCTTACTCTTGGGTACTATAATAAATTTTTATGTCTTGGTTCTTTGGGAGTCTTAGTTGTGTTCTTAAGGAACACTTTGATATGTTTTGGAATTTATAACATTTGTTTCCTTATTGGTTCAATGGTATTATGAAAGTTTTTGAAAACTTCTTACTCTTAGGTGTTATAAAAATTTTGATGTCTTAGTTTAGTGAGAGTCCTAGTTGTGTTCTTAAGGAGCACTTTGATATGTTTTGACATTTATAACAATTGTTTCCCTATTGGATTCAATGTTTTTGGTTGTGCTAAATTTTGGATATAATTCAGAATTGAAACTTTTTTGGCATTTATAACATTGTTTTCCTTTCAGATTCAATGTTCTTAATTTATTATTTCATTTATGAATTTTTCTTTATTTTAGACATGTCTAGTTTACATTCATAGTAAACATATGTTCATAGATCCATTGTCCAATGGCCAACCCATATTAGTATTTCAAAATCTTGTAACTCATATGGGTTTTGTTAAATCCCTGATGTTGCCTTGATCTAATGGGAATATGAGTTAAGTCCTTAAAAGATTTTTGTAGTGTAATATGACCCCAAGATTTTATTTCATATTCTATTCTATACAGATATTGAAACTAATTCATGATGATGTTAATATCTTGTTTCCCTATCATATTAGATCTAATGATCTTTGTTTAGTTTCATTTCTGAATCTTGTGTGATTTAGTATATACGTACATCTGTGTGTTTATGTGAATGTTAATTGCCTAATTCTATCGTCTTTAAAATTGACTCAATAATTGATTAATGCTATCCAAGTGAGAGATTGTTAGAATATATTTTATTATTATTATGGATTAGCGTTAATTTGTTATTAGGTCAATATATCCTAGTTAATTAATTGGGCAATTAATATAGTTCGACTAAATCAAGAATGAATTATATCTATGTTAATAGTGGATAATCAGTGATGGGTTGGATTATCCACTGGCTCGTCGAGGTATTGACCTATAACCTAGGCTTAGTTAGTAATGATCCTATTGAATTACTAAAAGGAAGAGAGATTATTGGGCTTAAATTTTAAGCTTAATTGTATTATTTAGTAAGGAGATTGCAGTGTCTATAAATAAGATTATTATTTAGTCTTCTTAGACAACTAAGAAATTATGACACATAATTTTCATAACACTCTTAATCTCTTTCTTTCTCCCTCTCAATCAAACAAAGGTCTTGTTGGTTAATGTTCTTATCTTATCTTCTATTTCAAGTTTTGTTCTAATCATGACTACACTATTAGGTAATTTCTCTCATTTCTTTCTTGCTAATTCGTATATGATTTGATTAGCATTGCTTTGTAATTTCAATAACATATTGATGATCCTGTTCAATTTATTTCCTCTACTTTTTAATTTTTTAATAACCCCACAAAACATTAGTTTCTAAATTGAAAATAAGAATAAAATTATGAAGTTGTAGAGTTATTGGAAAAATAAATAAAGTACATGGGTGAGTTAACATAGTTATACATTATATTTCTCTATGAGTTATTGCAAAATAAAAACTATAGTGAGTAAATTGAAAAATTTTTAAAAGAATTTTGGGTTCATAAATAAAATTTTAAAATAATTGGTCAAAGTATAAATACAACAAATTATTGTAACTTGACATACAATCAACATAATATGACATGTTACTACCACATGTCTAGTATACTATGTAATGACTGCACTGATGCAAATTGTATAAAAAATGTTGCCTATATAAAGAGAATTAAATGTGTATATATATATTGTATTTACTTTGCATTGAAAATGAAAGGTTGACTTAGATTTGTGGTTTCTAAAGTTTTAAATTTTTGTAATTTAAAACTTTTAATTGAATTTCCATAGTTTTAAAATAATTTAATTTAATTTCTATCATTATAACTTTATAACTTTTAACTAAAATTAGTTGTCATAGCTAACATCATGTCATTTTAGTACCTTAGATATGTATAATTTATTATAGGAAACCAAATTAAAGATATTAAAAATTATGCGATCTCAATTAAAAAAGAATTTAAAAGTACTGGAACTTTGACTGTTTATGCTATGGAGCTTAAAAATTAAATAAAGCTTAGTGAACTCTAGAGTGATTAACGAAAAAAAATAAAATCATATTGTAGTATGTAATAAAGATTTTTGAAGCTAATTTCTAATATATAACATGGGCAAGGAGGATATATATAATATCATTTCTTTAATAGTTATAATTAATGGCCAACAGAAATATTTGTATTTTGGCACACAAAGAAGTTGATATACCATGAATAAAACCCACCAAAATATTAATTTGGATAATAATTTTTTACTCACTTAACACAAGTAAGTTAAATTAATTCAAGTAACTTAAGTTGCAGGTTAAACAGGATAGTTTAGTGGGTTGACTTACTTAAAAGATTAAATAAATTTTTTTGTTTGTGAAGGGTTTAAGATTATATAATCTCAAATAGCATTTATTCTTGTTTTGGTTTTAAATATTTAATATTTGATAAATTATATAAATAAATTCTAGTATTAGAATTAAGTTGTTATCACACTAGCAGTTCCTCATTTTTTTCCACTCCGTTCAATTGCTTCTTTTCTCTATTCAATGGCCAACATGACGTAGCTAATGTCACAAAAGCAGCTTCTGATGCCTACGATAATGGAAATTGTTAGAATTTATCGATATATATATATATATATATATTATATTAAAGATAATAATAATTATATATTATATGTTATCATATAAAAGGATAATATCAAATTTTAAAAGTGATCTAATTAAAATTAAAATTAAAATGAGCTTAAATATATCATAAAGTATCAATTTATATATGTAGATAACATAAGATCTAATTTCTAATTTGATTATGGGTTTAATTAGAAATTAGGGTGACATGTACTTTTATAGAAAGGGTTATGCTCTCTAAATTATATGTATGAGGTTTCTTTTTAATATTCCTTTGTTACAAAAGAGAGTCCTTACTTCCAAGATTCTTACATCTTAATTTGAAGGATCTATAGTCACAAGCTCAGAGGATTATATCATGAGTGATGTGGATTCAAATATGCTTTCACATATAACTTATTCTTCTTGATGATTTACAATGATGAATATTGATTTGATGAGGATGTCATCAAATTAACTTTTATTCAAATAATTGTTATCAAAGCCCACTTCATGTTGTGTTTATTCCAAATTGTTGTTTCCTCCCCGTTTTTGATGTGTGGATTTAGCCCATTTCAGTCAACCTTAGAATATGCATATGTATGAGTTAACAACACATTAGTATGTTGTCACATGTGTCTTAGTGTCTAAAGCAAAATAAGATTCATCAATAATACATTGTACATTGAACACAAAAGAAAGCAAAACATGCCATGCAAAATGTGATGCAACATGAAATGCAAAATAAAATGCAATATGAAATGCAAAATAACATGCAAGAACAAGAAGAAAAAATAATAGCAGAAAAAGAAGAATAAAATGATTAAGTGGTGCTCTTAGTGATCATGGAAAAGTAAGAGAATCATTATAAACAACTTCACAATATCTTGAACAAATTCCTTTAAACTACCACTATTTTGTAATCTCCAATTGCTGAGTTATGTGCACTAATGAATGAAAAAGTCTAAGATACCAATAAAAAAAACTAGTGCATAAATTTACTCAAGAACTTAGACATATTGATGCTCAATATAGTAAAAATTCTAGCACAAAGTACGAAGTAGATCAATACCAGAAAAATTGCAAAGTTAACTATATTTGAGTTGTCCTATCACAAAGTTGTGTACACAAAGTTTTGTATATCACTTATCAAATGGTCACAATAAATGCCAAAACAATTCTACAATGACAATGACACACAAGCAAACATCTCTACAAAATTTTAGTTCAAAAGGATTTATAGATACTTCTTAAAATATTTAAAAATTTAACCTATGAAAAATTTTGCATAAATAGAGCATGTTCTGAGCAAGGATTGAAATTCATCTTTTTTTTCACTATCAATCCTTGTTCAAAAATCAGTGTAAAATTCATCGAGAGTCTAAACACATGAGGCAGCTTTGACACAAAATTTCAAGAAAAAATAATGTCACATGAAATACCATAAAATTCTCAAAGGTTTGTAAAATTCCATGCACATGAGAAAAGTTCTGCACATACATGCATCACTTAAAGACATTCCAACACTCAAACCATACTTATCCAAATCAATTAGTAATATAAACCTGAAAATGGAGCAAAAATGTTATCCAAGAACAAAGATCCATTGTTATCCCTAGCAACGATGCCAAAAATCTTGATGAGCCACATATGTATAAGTCAATTTGTTGTAAAATGATCTAAAAGATCTACTATCATTTTTTACAAGGATAATGTGTTATAGTTATTGTTCATAAGATTAACTTTTTACTTATCAAATATACAATCTGTCCAAAGGTATGAGTTAGTGTGATTATTTACATAATTACATTAGTGGCATAAATATATCTAGTCATTAGGAAATGAGTCAAGTATAATAAACAAATAACTAAGCTAAACTAATATTCTAAAAGGCCTAAACCAAATAGAAAATACTTAAGACACTACTCTAAGTAAAGCTAATTAGTGGTTGAAGTGAGGATAAATTGAGTTATCAAGTTCATTTTTCATTTTATACCAACATAGTTTAATTCCACTTCTAAGTAATTTAGCTCACTAATAAGATAAATTTAACACTAGTGTATATCCTAATTATAGTTCCAATTTCACTTAAAAGTTAGATTTAAGCAATTTAAGTGAAAGCTTCCTTAGAATGCATTAAGGTTGAGAGCTAAATTACCAATCACTACCTACCTAAAGGTCAATTCCAATCAGTTTAAGTAGAATAGCACTACCCTACCATTAGCTTCCCTTAATAATTGATCCCAAACATTTAAGGAAAACTAATCCTAAAATGATTTAAGGTTTCAAAAATCATTGAGAATATAAGTATACATATACCTTAAAGGTTGATCTTAATCATTTAAGATATATTCAACTTAATTCTTAATAAAACATTTCATCAAACACCTTATAAACACTTGAGTCTATGGCAATTGGGAGGAGATTATGAATAAAATCAATAAAATAAATAATTCAATCCACTTGTAGTCATATTAATTGATTAAAGTATATAAAAGCCCAAATAAGAAGCAATATACATCCATTAGTCAATCCATAATTACAAGAGAAGAGAAATAATCTCTCTCAACATATGTGGATACAAAATCAACAAAACCTAACTCAATATTCTCAATCATCCAACAAAACAATTAGAAACAAGCTTTAGTCTAGGCTATATAAAGAAATATAAGAGATAAGAAAAGATAGAGAAGGAGAAAAGAGTGAAAGGAGTCTTCCATTGAAAAATCCATGGAGGTATGACCAAGCGAGGTTAAAAGAGACCAACCTCTAACGTTTCCTTCCCATAAAACGCCTTTGAAGAGCAATTTGAGTTAAGTTTCTTTCAAAAACTTTTGTTCTCTAGAGTTATTTCATACCTTCAAACTTTCTCCCTAGTTTTCTAGCCTAAAATCCTTCTTTTTACTATTTAAAGGGCCCCAAAAAGTCCAATTACAAAGTTACCCTAGTAAATTTACATTTTGGTGCCTAGGCTTCAAATCTCTAGAATGTGTATGGAATGAAGCACTTTCCTAAGACTTAGGCTCTATAATCTTGAGGCCTAGGCTTTACAAACTTAATACAATTTCTTGCTTCTCCAAGACCGTTATGAGGTTAAATATCATCTCAACTTTCTTCCTTGACTTCTGCTTCTAAGATATTTGTGAAAGCTTTCTAAACATTTTTTGGCCTTCCTCTTCCATGTCCCTAAATTCTCATTTCCTTTTATTAACACAATTCTCCTCCAATTACCATAAAAGCAGTCCAAAATTAGATAAATTTAATGAAAGAAAGCAACCAAATAGTTTAACCCATAAAATACATGAAATTAATATTATATGGTCACTAAATTAAAAGAATTTATCTAAAATACATTATAATTCCTTAGTAAAACATATACAAATATAGCAAAATTAGGGACTTATCAATTTCAATGTATCGATTAATCAATATGATTTTATTTTTCATTCTAATCAATATATGGTTTTACCGATTTTGCTTTTGGAATTTATGACGACATGTGTGTATATATATTATATTTATCATTGTATCAATAGCATGAATTATTTTCATAGAATTCCAATAACGGTTTATATGAATATATTGATGACAATGCCAACATTCCTATGTGAGATATGAATATATATATATATATATATATATATATATATATTTCTCTATGAAGCCTTAAGTGACGATACATGCTTTATACCTCTCCACATCGTCTTTTGAGTCCTTTAAGGTCCTAAATATCCATTTGTACCTTATAGGCATCATACCTTCGGGTAATGAGACCAGATCCCATATGTCATTGTCTCGCATTGACTTAATCTCTTCATTCATGGCATCAATCCAATTTTAAGATTTAGAGCTTTCTATAGCTTGACGAAAATTCATTGGATCATTTATTATCACTCCAATGTCAACTCTATGTTCTTCAAGAAGTACAATATAATTGCATTTTTTTTTCTCAAGTAAATCTCCTTAATGGCAATAATTCTTGAGGTTGAATAGTTTGTTCTTCTTGAATAACTTATTGAACTTGTGCTGAAGGTTTAGTAACATTGCCTTGATCCAAAATTGCTTCTTGAACAATGTCAACTATAAGAAATTGCTCCTGGCCATTGTGAATTGCAATTAAAAGAATGTCCATGTAAATGAAACCACACATATATAAATTGTATATATAAACCATATGCAATCTAATACTATAAGTCCGAAATAAATACATTGGGGCCAATCCCATGTGTATAAACATACATACACACACACATATATGTATATATGTATATATATATATATATATATATATATATTAACAATTGCATGGATATTCTTTTAATTGCAATTCACAATGCCCAGGAGCAATTTCTTATAGTTGACATTGTTCAAGAAGCTATTTTGGATCAAAGCAATGTTATCAAACCTTCTGCACAAGTTAATAACTTATTCAAGAAGAACAAACTATACAACCTCAAGAATTATTGACATTAAGGAGATCTACTAAAGAGAAAAAAAAAAATACAATTCTTGATGATTATATTGTATTTCTTTAAGAACATAGAGTTGACATTGGAGTAATAACAAATGATCCAATGAATTTTTGTCAGGCTATAAAAAGCTCTAAATCTTAAAATTTGATTGATGCCATGAATGAGATTAAGTTAATGCAAGATGAAGACATATGAGATATAGTCTCATTACCTGAAGGTTAGATGCCTATTAGTTGCAAATGGATATTTAGGACCTTAAAGGATTTAAAAGACAATGTGGAAAGGTATAAAGCATGTATTGTCACTTAAGGCTTCATAGAGAACAATGTCATCAATTATAAAAGGATTTTCTCTCTAGTTTCATTGAAAGACGCTTTTTGGATTACAATGGCTTTAATGAAATGTTTCGATCTTGAGCTACATATGGTTATCAAGATTGTGTTTCTCAATGGTTACATTAATGAGACAATTTATATGATGTAAATGTTTCCTCAATGGCATTACGAATTTTGCATTCAATTTGGTCAAACCAAGATTGGTTTGACCACTTGGGTTTGTGCTCATCAACTAAAATGATGCTTTCTGCTGCAATCCAAAGTCCTTAGCTATTTCAAGTTCACGTCCTTGAACTTTAGATATCTTCTGTTGTGACACCAACATATATGTTGTCTCTGGTAGTTGAAGCCAGTGGTTATGAATATAGCTGGCAAAGTGGGCTAACCCGACCCACCCAAACTGACCCACCCAGTTGGTGGGTTAAACGAGCAGCCCGTTTAACCCACCATAAGGTGGTGGTTTGAAAATCTCAACCCACCCCACTTGATAGGTTAAACGAGCTGACCTGTTTAACCCACCAAAAAATAAAATAAAAATTATAAAAATTCAAATGTGACTTTTTTTAAGCATATGTCTTATTTAATCAATCAATTTTTATATCAATATAAATAAACAAAAAAATAACTAAATAAAAAGCAAGTTTAAACAAATTAAAACAAGTAGAGTAATCTAATAATTCAATGATTCATTAATAATAAGAATATAATTATGAGCAGAATATTCAAATATGGCAAATTACAAAATAATAGAGACAACAAAAGACATACATTATGATTAATTTTTTTAAATAGAAAAGTGCAGTGGGCTAAAGCGCTAGATTGAGTGAGTGAAAAATTAAAAAAAAAAAAAGGCAACCCATTTAACCTGCGAGCTGGCTCGTTTAACTCATGGGTTAAACGGGTCAAGTTGATAGAAGTATACTAAACAGGTTCTCAAAGGAACCCTTTAACCCAACCCACCTCTTAGGTGGATTAAACGGGCTCGACCTGATGGGTTGAACCGGTTTTGACAGCTTTAGTTATGAAGCTCCACAAACTAATTGATTGTCAATTTTCCACTAATTATGGCAAGGTTAATTTAGGCATAACAATTAGTTCTGGTTTCAAGCCTAGGGTTTACAACTACTTTATCTCTTTTGTCTAACTTTTAAACTCCCTCTTTGCAACAAACGAACTTGCAAGAAGTCATTGATTCGATTTTCTTCTTCTTGTGAAGATATTGCTTCCTCACCTCAAAACCCACCTTCCCAATGTAGTTAATCTAGAATTGCCATGCATCCTCCACATTGTCAAATTGCATACGAATCTTAGGCTTTGTGTCCATCATTAGCAACAACTGACGTACAAAATGTTGTCAAAACATAAGAAACCCACCACAATCTGGTATAAATATGCTAAACAATTACAATATTGGAAGTGGGGTACACATGAGATTGTAGGAAAAAAATCTTGGCTATTGCATGCAAACACCATATTATACTAAATAATTCTTCTTCTATGCTATAAATTAATGACTAACCATTGCATACAAACGTTATATTATACTAAAGAATTCTTCTTTTATACTATAAATTAATGACTACACTTTCCACTTTTGACTAACAAACCACAAATACCATATCTGAAGCACGCTTCTAAAAAAAAAGTGCTTACTTACATAACTACATTTATCTGCTTGAAGAAAAAATTTACATCGTTACTTAACAAAAAAAAAAATTATGATGAATACGTTTTCTTCAAGCACACAATTTCGTTAACATTATTATTGAACAATTTTTATCTTCCTAAGCTTGATAGTTGCATGCTAGTTACATTATATTATAACTGATTGAGACTAGGCCAACTTACTACAAGATCTTTTCCTAACAAAGGCATTACATTAGACAGAATTATCTACTGAGTCCATACAATATTTGAATGTTTGAATGTTTTATGAGTATATGCCATATCTGATTCATCAACTAAGTCCTTACAAAATGGAAAACTATAAAATATATGCAATAACTTCTTCCATCTGGTTTTTTCTTGTGCCTTTAGCCCCTGTTCCCAGAAACACACACATAGAGTATAATAAATGTATAGCTCAACCTTATAACAATATTGATCATTCAATTCATCTTAAATTTTAGTCCACATCGTTCAAATACGCAAAGTTCTAGTTTAAAAGACAAAACTTTGATTAAATAGAATCATTCAACAAGGAAAACCCATTTTTGTAGCATCCACATTCACCTACGGTTTCATCCAACGCTTATTTGAAATGATGCCTTATTACATTACAATTGGTCACTGTATAAAACACACACTCATAGCTCGTTTTCTTCTTGGTTAGTGGCTGCAGAATGGAGTAGTGAAAGGCAAGAAAATGCTTCACTCTCATACACACTGACAACGTCGTGCAGTAGGAGGAAGAAGAAGGAGACAGCATCCCACCAACCTCGGGAAACAACGTTGTTTCAACATACTCTAGCGGCATAAAAATTTTGGCCTCAAAATGCATTGTTTTATCTCAATCAAATAGTGTGTTTCGGAACATCAAAGTTTAAAAAATTTTCCCCCAAAACGACACTATTTTAAGGAGTCAGCGAATAAAAATTTTTTTCCTTAAAATGCACCACTTCACTTAAATGAAACGGTGCATTTTGGGGTTTTGGAGACGTGGTGCATTGGGAGGCATTGGATGTCATGGATGGATGAGATTTTTTATAGGATCCGCTCCTGTACGTCCGCCTTACCGGAGCCGATCCACTTTGTATCAACACCAAACTAAATGGTGTTAGTTTTTTAATAGAATTCACTTAAAATGATTTTTTATGAAATGTTTTGAAAACCTAAGAAATTATTTTAAAATACTCCAAATTTAAGAGTCTATTTTGAAATAGTATATAAAGTTAAATGATGAAGTCACTAATTTAACTTAGACTTAAATATTTGGCTTGATAATAAAATATTATTTGTTGGAAAATTTTCTCTTAATTTTTTTAAATTATTTTAGTTGAAATTTATAAAGTTTTGGATAAAATTTTACTTTGGCTTATAAAATTTAAAATTATTTCAATTTAGTACCTTCAATATTATGTTTTGACCCATCTGGATTTGACCATATATATATAATTTATTTATATGTGTTCTTTTCTTTTTAATTATTATAATATTCACATCATAATATTGGACTACATTATACATTAAAATGATGATAATATGTATTCTCAGACAATCAAGATATTATTGCAAAAAGAAAAAAAATTATCGCTTTTACATTTATGTATTTTGATTTTTTTAAAAAATTAATATTTACCAATATAAAAACAGAGGTCTTGTTCTATTTTTTCATTTTATAACCAAAAAGTAAATATTTATATTTTTATTAGTATATTTTAATATATGTTTGAAAAGTTTAATATTTACCCATATAAAATAATAATAATGCAACCCAATGACTATTATGCATAGCACCATATTTATTTTGTTGGAGAGAAATAAATTAAGGTGTGATGCTTCTATCATTAAAAGATATATAGCCTTTGTCTCTTTAACAAAATAATATCCTGCTGTATGCAAAACATCCGTTTTTTTGTTTTATTCTAATATTTTTATAAAAAAATATATCTGTTAAAATCTCAACATTGTAAACGGTTAAATAATTCATTTTTGTTAAAATATCGTATAATATTTAGAGAATAAGTCTATTAAAATATTATATTGTGTGCACCCATAAAGAGTGTTTATTAAATAAGGGTAAAATAGTAATTATAAGAATTACTATTAAACCCTAACTTTAGCTAACCTTCTATAAATAAGGTTAGATTAGTATACGTTGAAAACAACTCATTAGAGAGTGAGACTTGAGATGCTTTGACTAGAATACCTACGAGTATTCTGCAGTCATATTTAAAAAAGATTTAGATTGTGAAAACCCGAGATACACTCAACACATTGTGGGTATCTCATCTTATCAGTGATCTCAACTAGAGATCAATAAGCTTTCGCAAATTAAGAAATTAATGTAAATTTCTTACCCAACTCTGAATTTATATTCTTGTATTCTTTTATTCTGTTCAATTTCATTGAAAAGAATTAATACTTAATAAAATATAATATGAAAAAGAAAATTACAGGGACTTATTGTAGAAAATCTTGGTGGGGTCAAAACATAATATTGCAGGGATTAAATTAGAATAATTTGAAAATTGGATGTCAAAGTAGAATTTTAATTAAAATGAAAAAAATTTCAACACTTATAAGATTTGCTCAGCAGGCGATCCCAACGCCAAAGAAGCAAACCAGGATTGATCCTTTTCACCTGCATCAAATTCCTTTTGTCATGAATTAGGAACTTTCAGGGCAGAAATATTCAATATACCTCGTGGATATCTCTTGAGTGCTAACATATTCTTTTTCTTCAAAATGTAAAGTCTTTGAAAAGAGGGTGATATAATAATTAAGTTTGTTATAGAATTGTTTTCTTTTTTCTTTTGGAACCCTTTCAAGTGGTTGAAAGGTCCATTCTGTGTCTTTGAAATCATATATAATTAAAGCGTTTGAAATCCAACGCCAATGACGACATATACATGGACTCGCGGTACATTATAGTGTTAGAATCGATTAGCCAAATTAACAATTAGTCGCAAAACACTATTCTTCGTAAGAAATTAGGGCTCTCATTTGACTATTAGAATTTTTATGATGAAATTTGAATGTAAATAAAAAAGAGAATAGGTTTGGAATTAAGTAAAATTACAAAATAATAAATTAATTTTTTAAACAATAAAAATATCATAAATTACAAGTAGTTAAACATAAAAATGCGAGAGAATAAGGTTTTTATTTCCATTCTCTAACTGGAATTTCAATAACTAAACCTGACATTAGAGTTTTTATTCTATTTTTTATCCTTTTATTCTCTGTAATCCAAGCATACATGTAATCATGGAGGAGATCTTTGCGAGTGACAAAATATGCAGAGAGAGCAACAAAAATTACATAATATGAAGATCATCATCTTTGCAGTTACTGGTTACATTAAAAGGCTATGAATACCTTCTTTCATGTTCTTTATTATTATTTTTAATTATTAATTTCAAATTCAGTGAACAAAAATCACAGATAACCCTTTTCCTTGCAGCATTGGATAGCATCATCAAACGTTTGCTCCAGCCCATGCTTGAACTCAAATCCAGCATCCATAAGCTTCTTTGAAGATAGATGTGGTAGCTTGTGACCCTTAATATTCTTTAAAGACCTATATATATGAAGGAAGGTGAGAAAACCAAAAAAAAAAAAAATCAAATATATATTAGTCACATATATCCAAATTATGAAAGGAATGAAATTAAGTAAAATACTATTTTTGGACCCTTATTTTTCATTTGGTCCCTTATTATTTTTATTTTTAATTTGGTCCCTCACTTATTTTCTTTCTCAATTTAGTCACTTACTTATTAGTTTATACTCAGTTTGGTCCCTTACTAATTTAAATGATAACATATATCCAAAAATTGTTAAAATTAAGAGATTAAATGTGTTTACTTGTGTATGATCAAATTGATAATGCAATAAATGAGTAGAAAAATATTAAATTGATTATCACTTTTATACTTTGACACAATTTGATCTCTTAAACTATCTGTGTCAAATAAGTCTTTTACAAATATTTTTTTTATATAAATTTAGTTTTTTATTAATTCCTAATTAATAAATCAATAAACAACAAAGAGACTAGTTTTATATAAAATAAAATTTATGAAAGACTGATTTAGTATAAATAATTTGTAAATAATCAAATTGTCAATTTAATACTTTTATTAACAAGTAAAAGATCAAATTAAAAATAAAGATTAATGATTGACTATATTAAAAATGAAATGAAAAGTGAAATACTAATAAAAGCCAATCAGAAACTAAAACAATGTTTTTCTCCAATTACAGTGTAATTGTTGATCTAGCTAGATTAATGAAAACAAAACATGGGGAAGAAGGATAAAAACTCACTCTTTTGATGGGATCTGAAATTGTGGGTACTTGGCAGAAAGAAGATCAGACATGTCTTGAATAGTGACGATGAACGGAGAGCAGTTGTATCTGCCTTTAGGATTAGGATGTTCGAGGAGAAATATGTGAGCTCTGGCCACGTCATCCACATGCACCATATGAGCCCGAAGAAGCAATCCATATTGAGCCGCGTCACCTACGTCAACTTCCTCTCTTTTAAGAAACATTCACTTCTCGAATCATAATTAATGAACTGGTGGGGCTAAGATTTTTCAGACTTTTAAGTCCTTGAAAGAGACAAATTAAATGTAATAATTTATTACATAGGCTACTTTTCCTAGGTGCATTTTTTTCTTGGCTTTGGGACTCCTTCAAAGGTTAAGACTTGAGAGGCCCACTCTCTCTCTCTTTCAACTTCAACCACGTAATGTGGAAGACGGCTTGACAAAGTCTTGGCTGGACATTAACTTTAGAATCGCTATTAGTCAAATTACAATTAATCAGAGAAAAACAATATATATATATATAGTGTAATTTAAGCTTATCAGCGTCAAGACAATAAGAGTGTAATTTAAGCTCCCACGAATATGATCCTGTACAGTTAAAGTCTGGATCATAATATCCCATACCAAAACTTATTTCAGATTTTTACTTGGTGAAAATATAAAGTTATATTCAATTATAATAAATTATTGGATAAAAATTCAATGATATAAATTTATAGATTGAAAATGTCACTGTAAAAAATTATATTAATTTAATATAAATTTAAACAATTAAATTTTTATCTAATAATCCAACATGATTAAACATGAGCTTATAATTCTACCACAACATCAAAAAATCTAAATTGGTTTTTTTCTTACTGTCAAGGAACTCATTTCCCTAATTTCATACTTAATTTTTAAACAAATAGGCGAATGGAAAAAATTGTGCATGGAGTAATAACAAGCGGTTATACGCATGAGTTTAAATTAAGTGTTATATAATATTATTTATTGTATGCCGTGAGCTGTTAGATATATAATAATATTTTGATCTAACGTGTCATGAAACTGAGTAGATGATAGCGTTTCAAACTCAAATTTAACACCCAGGCAAAATCCAAAGAAGAGTAACAAAATTGGATCGGGTTGAGAGCGACGCTAGTGGGTCACATCCGCCACTCAAGTAATTGAAAGTGGTTCACATAAAAGAAAGTAAAAATTTGGGACCTTCTTCTATTTTTTTCTCAGATTTTCATCATATTAAAAGAGGTATAGAAGTAAATAAAAGATTATTTTTTTAAATAAGATCCGCTATCTAAATGAATTTAATTTATTTTATATTTTTGCCTCACACTCATTATAAAATTATTATTTTGACTCCTTATTTATTTATACGTTCAAAATAATTAATTTTTTTAAAATATCAAGTAAAGTCCTTTTACCAAATTATACATTTTAAACTTAATGAAAGTTTTAAATAACCAATAAAATATTTTTTTAGCCTATCACTTGTCATAAAATTATTATTTTAATTTTTTATTGATTAAAATATCTAAAATAATTTTAACTTATTAAAAAATATTACACTTAATCTTCAATTTAAAAAACATGCTAAATATAATTTTTTAGATTTAAGATTTAATATGTAGAAAGACCAAATTTAATAATTATATAAAAAAATAATAAATAAATGTGATATTTTTAATAAATAAAAAATTATTTTAAATATTTTAATAAATAAAAAATTAAAATAATAATTTTGTTATAAGTTAAAGATTAAAATAATATTTTTTTATTTAAATAAGTAATTGTTGATATTTTAACTATTTAAAAGATAATTTTGTAATAAAGATAGGACAAAATGTATTTTTTTCATTTTATATCAAGCTACGTGATTAAAAAAAATAACAATAAGGAAAGAAAACAGAAGATCAATTGCAGGAGAAGCAAAATTGGAAGACTTACCAAAGACCAAGGCCAAAGAGAGACGAACAGAGCCGGGAATCCTGGGGCAAATAAAAGGTCCCGCCACAAACGAAGGAACCAAACTCACCACTTCCATCCCATTCTCCTCTCCGAAATCCAGCACCGCCTTCTCCGCCAGCGTCTTAGACACCGCGTACGACCACGCAAACGGCTTCACCCTTCGCAGATACTCCACGTCGCTCCACACCCCCTCCTCCACCACGTCGTCGTCTCTGCCGTTGTTCACGACCGCCGACGCGCTGGACGTGTACACCACGCGCTTCACTGTGCTCGACCTCGCGCAGGCTCGCAGGATGCCCAGAGCTCCGTCGATGGTTCGCTTCGTGACGACTTCCTCGCTTTCGTTCTCTTCGAAGTCGAAGGGCGTCGCCGTGTGGAACACTCCCACGCACCCTTCAATGGCGTCCCTGAAGCTCTCTGGGTCGCTCAGATCTGCGTTGAAGAATTGAAGCTTCTCGGATGCCCCTGGTAGGCTTGTGAGGAAGCTCAGATCTCTCTTGCGTTCTGGGTTTCAAAAGAACAAGGCACGACGTAAATTAGCTCGTTCAATTAGAACAGGTTTTTTGTGTTAATTTGATCAAGCAACTCCATGTACCTCATAAGGTTTCTTGATTTAAGTTCAACAATTTCTTGTGAGAAAAAAAAAAAATTCTAATTCTTTTGGACTTGAAAGACTTTTTCCGATTCATTCTAACACAAGGCTTTGATTTTGGTTTCCTGGTCTGGCTATTTTAAAGAATAATAATATATTATTTGCTTATGATTTTACGAAAAATACATATTTTATGGTGTTGACCCAAAATGGAATATTTGACCAGTACAATGATACCCAACAAAAAAAATCTTTATATATAGTTAAAATAATCTTTGGAGAACCAAGTGGTTAATTTAGTCCACTATTTGAAAGAGGGAAAGTAAAGTTTATTTTGCCACAAAAAGAAGGAAATTTATATCAAATTGTGAAAGCATCATTAGTTCGTAATTTAGTGTAAAAACTATAAGCAAAATTCCATGCAAATAATAATAATGATATATTCCATGAGTGCTTGTTTAAAATGGTAGATATATATATATATACCTGGATGAGATCTAATAGTGGTATTAACAGAGTAACCATCTTCGAGGAGCCTCTTAATGATCCATGAAGCAATAAATCCTGTGCCTCCTGTAACACACACTTTTCCCTTCCCTTTTGATCCCATCTCTGCAAATTAACTCTTCCTCTGGGTAATTTTTTTGTGTCTGCTTTATTTCTATGTTGAAAGATGGAAGAACAGGCAAGAGATGCACATATTTATATAGGTACCTTGCACTACATCCTTTAATGATGTTGTATATGTTAGAATATTTTTAATATTATATGGATTAGCATTAATTATTTTATTAGATTAGTACCTTATTAATTCTAATTAGGCAATTAATGTTATAATTTATAAACTGAGAATGGATTTGGTTTTATTTTAATATTTGTGGATAATCGGTGATGGGTTCGATTATCTACAAGCCCGCTGGGCAGAAACCCAACCCACAACCCAAGAGTATTAGTAATCATCCCGTCAGATTACTAATCTAAGATTGTTATCCAGAGAGAGATTTTATGGGCTTAATTTTGATTGATTAATTAAATTTAAAATTGTTTTAAAGATTCTGGAGGATTTTACTGGATAATATTGATTAATTATATTATTAAATAAAATTCTATAAATAACACACTGAAGCCCTAGCTTTTAGAGACAACAAAAAAATTTGTCACTCTCTCTCTGCGTCAAAACACTCTGAGAAACGCTCTTGGGCATTGTGGGTTGAACTTGTTTGTGGATTGAACTTATTAGACTCAACCAATACTCAGATCAACAATGTCGTCTTCATCAGGTCAGATTGTTGATTTATTTATTCTCCTAATTTGTGATCATGTTCAATTACATGTTTTAATTCCGCTTTCAAATGGTATCAGAGCCACGGTTTAATGGACTATGAAATTTTTTAAATTTCCTTTCTTTAATCTCGTCTTCGTAACATGATTTAGTATATTCTAGTTTCTCTTCTTCCTTTTCCTTCTTCTTTTTTTGAATGGTCTTCATGGTAATGTAAGGGTAAAAAGGGTTGGCTATGGTGTGACAATATAATTGAGTTTAGAACACACCATAATATTGTATAACCAATCTCTTTTGGCCTATGGTCATTTATCTTAAAATTTTGTTACCATGACCTTCCATGAGCCCATTTAAGGTTTAAGAAGGGTCGAATTAGAAAAGACTGAGGTTAGATAAATATTTTGAAATATCTACGGAAATATTGTGTAAGCTATAACAAGCTTAGGATAAGAATTTTAACATAAAAAATTTTATGTAAAGATTAGACATAATACAGAACAATATGTTCAATTCACTGTCCTTGATTATGTGTAAATAAATTATAATTAATTTCTTTGCATTAATTATCAGATTTTATTCCTAATTTAAGCACATGCGTTAAAATGAGTATGTTGTGCGTGGAAATTGTAATGACTTTGGTTCACATATGCCTATTGATTATGTGCTCGCCTATCGTGGGCCCAATCATGGTGATATGTCTTTTATAAATTTTATATTTGTCATTTAATTTCCAACACTTTTTTGCATAATTTAATTACCATTATCAGGGATGATTCTGAATATTGTGATAAGTCCACTAGAGAGAGTGTATGTAAATATTATGTTGATAATGGACATGCCCTATCGGTGTGACATTGTCAATATTTTTTTGTTAATAAGGCTTATTTGTAGCTTGTTAGCGGCGATTTGCTGATTGATGTATTCATGGTTTCTTATATCCTATCGATATGGAGATTATGGGTGCATTTTGTGTTGTTTCTCTCGATAATGAGCTTCCTTAGTGTGCATGAGTTTTCTTGATTTATCATAGTCTGAGCCCTTAGGCAAGATATGATGAGTATTTTGTTACACAGTTGCTGAAACTGAATCTTGTTACGGAAACTTTGTTATATATATAATTATGTGTCTAGGACATAATTATATGTTTCCTATTTGTTTTCCCTCAGCTTCTCTGTTCTTGCAACTATTTATGGTGAAAACTCTGAACAGAATAGACTACGATAATTGGATTGAGTCCCTTAATATGTATCTGGTGATCACCAAGGAAAGTTTAGGTATGAGAGAACCTAAACCAGTAGATCTCACCGCTGAGCCTAGCGCTGCTGACAAGGCTTACCATAAGCAGTGGTATGAGCCCAATAAGATTTGTCTGACTATCATAAGTATACGATTAAGAAGACTATCAGACAAAGTATTCTTAAGAAGGACAATTGAATATTTTAAAGTGGCTAGTAAGATATTTAAGAAGTTTGATAAGACTTATTATCTCTCTTTGTTAGATAATACTCACTATGACGAAGTGTCAGGAGTGTGTGAACACATGATGAAACTTGTTAATTGCTACAACAAGCTAAAATCCTAGATGTGGACTTAGATGAGAGCAACCTAGTTTATAGAGTTCTCTAACCCCTTTCTGCTGAATATAGGGTCTTGAGAACCACTTATAATTCCCAAGAGTTAGAGTAGTCTATTAATCATATGATTTCTAAAATGACCCAAGAGGAAGAATCAATAAAGAAAGTGAATTCTTATAATTAGTGAATTATATTTCACATGGTCCATCCAGCAAGGCTGGAAATATGAAATTGAAAAGGAAAGAAAAGTGAAGGCAATGCCTATGGCAAGAAACCATATGGACTTAAGAAAAGCAATAAGAATAATAAACCATCCTTGGATTGGAAGGAAGTTCGATTACAGTTAGCTATGTAGGCACTGTAATCTCAGATGAAGACTTGTACGAGGATGTGCTGTGTGTGGATGACATTTTATTAGCCAATAACTCAGTGTGCTTATTAAATGAGACAAAACAGATTTTGTCATGCCACTTTGATATGAAAGATTTAGGTGAATCATTTTTTATTTTGAGAATTCAAATTCACTGTGATAGATCTTGTGGCATTCTTGGTTTGTCTCAGGCAGCTTATATTGAACGAGTGCTCAATAAATTTGATATGTATTTTTGCACTCCTTGTGCTCTTCATCAGGTGATAGGTTGCTTAAATCGTTATATCCTAAATGATGAAGAGAGAACTTTGATGGGCAAAGTTCCATGTGAATCAATTAGACTTAAGTGTGCACATGTTTGAACATTGTTTTTTCCATGTTGGTGTGCTTGGCAGATATATTTAAGTAATTTTAGGCATGATCATTAGAAAGCTACAGAGACAGTTATGATGATCTTGAACCCACTTCTGATTACATCTATATGATGTTTTTTTTTTTTAAAGGAGTTGTTTTGTTGAGAAATGTCAAATAGACATTTACAACTGCCATATATATATATATATATATATATATATATAAATGAAGAGTATGTCGCTAGTTTTGTGATGGTTACTCATTAAGGAATATGGTCAAGGAAATCAATTTCCGTCATGTGTATATTTTAAGTCTTGACCATTTTGTTGTGACATGACTCTATTATACGCTTCTCTCAAAGTTACAGGAATTTCAGTTGTATCAAATTTTGATAGTCAATTCCTGTTTGTTAGAGAGAAGATCTGTATATCTCATACTCATTTTGGGTGATCCGTTTATCAACATAAACCCATTAGAGTTTTGGAAATATATGACTCTTGGGTATATTCAAAATTTTGATGTGTTGTTTTAGTGAGAGTCTGAGTTGTGTTCTTAAGGAACACTTTAGCATATTTTGGCACTTATAACATTTGTTTCCCTATCGGATTCAATGTTTTGGTTATGTCAAAATTTTAGATATAATTCAGAAATTGAAATTTTGCTGACATTTATAACAATGTTTTCCTTATCAGATTTAATATCCTTGATCCATAATTTCATTTCTGAATTTTTTGTTATCTCAGACTCACATGGTTCACATTTGTAGTGAGCGTATGATGACGGATCTATTGACCAATGCCTACCCATAAGAGTAATTCAAATTGTATAACTCATATGGGTCTTGTTGAGTTTTGATGTAGCCTTGGTCTAGTGGGAGTATGAGTTGAGTCCTTAAGGGGCTTTTGTGGTGCAATTTAACACCAAATTTATGAGTTGAGTCCTTAAGGGGCTTTTGTGGTGTAATTTGACACCAAATTTATGAGTTGAGTCCTTAAAGGGCTTTTGTGGTGCAATTTAACACCAAATTTCGGAGTTAAGTCATAAAAGTGACTTTTGCATCGTAATATGATGCCTCAAATGTCATTTTGTATTCCATTCTATTCAGATATTGAAACTAATTTATAACAATGTTAATATCACTTGTTTCCCTATCGGATTCAGCGATCTTTGTGTGTAGTTTCATTTCTGAATTTTATATGGTTTATAAATATACACATATTCATGTGTTTATGAGAATATTAATTGCCTAATTATGTATTTGTTTATTGACCTAATAATGTAATTAATGCTATCCAAGTGGGAGATTGTTAGAATATTTTTAATATTATATGGATTAGCATTAATTATTTTATTAGATTAGTACCTTATTAATTCTAATTAGGCAATTAATGTTATAATTTATAAACTGAGAATGGATTTGGTTTTATTTTAATATTTGTGGATAATCGGTGATGGGTTCGATTATCTACAAGCCCGCTGGGCAGAAACCCAACCCACAACCCAAGAGTATTAGTAATCATCCCGTCAGATTACTAATCTAAGATTGTTATCCAGAGAGAGATTTTATGGGCTTAATTTTGATTGATTAATTAAATTTAAAATTGTTTTAAAGATTCTGGAGGATTTTACTGGATAATATTGATTAATTATATTATTAAATAAAATTCTATAAATAACACACTGAAGCCCTAGCTTTTAGAGACAACAAAAAAATTTGTCACTCTCTCTCTGCGTCAAAACACTCTGAGAAACGCTCTTGGGCATTGTGGGTTGAACTTGTTTGTGGATTGAACTTATTAGACTCAACCAATACTCAGATCAACAATGTCGTCTTCATCAGGTCAGATTGTTGATTTATTTATTCTCCTAATTTGTGATCATGTTCAATTACATGTTTTAATTCCGCTTTCAGTATATCCTTTTCACATGTACGTTGGTGTTTCAAAGTCTACTTATGTCCATATTGACTATGTGTTATCTCATTTCTTTTATGTTTTATCTCCACCAAATCAATTGACCAGTCATTTTGATTTGTTTTGCCATTTTGGTATATGAAAGTTAGAAGTTTTTTACATTAAACTAATTGGTGTGAAACTCATAAAATATCTAAAGTGAATGTGTCACAAAAAATACAAATATATACAGGTCTATTTTATTTTATATTTTTACCCATTTTCTCTCTTTTTTATCTCTTTCTCTCTCTCTCTGAATATAGAAATAATTTACAAATTAGAGCAAACCGAATCTTCTTCGATGATTAAATTATGGAAAAAATATTTAGTAAACTATGAATCTTTAGATAAAAATTTAATAATTTAAATTTTTTATAAAAGACCATGTAGGATCATTAATTATTGCACACAATCTTAAATATTTTTTTAATTTTTGAATTTAAATTATCAAAGTTTAATCTGATTATTCATGTTTTATTATTGGAGATTTTCCAATCAAATATTTTATTGAATATGATATGCTTTGCAGAATGAGAACCTATGAAAAACGCACGGAAGAAAGAGTCCCGGACCCTCTAAAGTTTGATGTAAATTTTTTTATAAAATAAAAGAAAAAATAGATAGACAAAGGAAAAATAACTTAAAGACACTCTTTCTTTCTTGTATCTATATCTTTTGTAAAATTTATAAAAAAGAAGTATAAAAGATCCGTTCTTAAAAGAGATTTTTTCAAACGATACAAAATGAAAACAGAAAAAGGATGAAAAATTGCAGGAAAGAAAAGCAAATAAATCAGAAAGAAAAGTCAAAATGGTTTCACAAAATGATTTCAGAAACGTAAAATATAAATGATGAATAAAAATCCTTTGGGAAGAACCAGAATAAATAAATAAATAAGAAAAGTGAAAGTGCTTACAGAATCTCTTTGCTCTTTCGTTCGCCTCCGAAGCAAAACGTTAAGGCTTGCTGATATTATAGCGAAACAAAACCCCAGCAAACAAATTACAATAATGCAGAAACATGAAATTTGAATAAAAAATCTTATTTAAAATTTAGTAATTGGATGTTTTATTAAAAAAACAATATCACGGCGCTGTTGTGACAATTCTTTATGCATAGCATAATATTTAAAGCTTTTGAGACGTATCTTATATTAAATATGGAAAAGAAATATTATTTTTGTCCTTGTAACATATTATTAAATTATTATTTTGATTTCATTTATTTTATTTCTTAAAATAATTCATTATTTATTTTTAAATATTATTTTTAATCCCCACTTATGAAATTAATATGATATGTAGTCTTTTAAATTAAATCATGTTAATTTACATGAAATAATTAAAAGTAATAATTTTTAATAAGTGAAGGATTATTTTTAAAAAAATAGGTGAAGGATCAAAATGCCAATTGAATGACAAGTTAAGATCTAAAATAATATTTTCTTTTTAAATATATTTTCACCGATGTTGCATATTGTTATTTTTATTCTTTTTTTTTTGTTTGGAAAAATAGAAGGAGGGAATAAATTCTTAACATAAAACGCATGCCAATTTTTGAGGATGTTATGTATGTTACTAGCTGTTAGCATATATATTACTTGATACAAAATTTCCATTTATAGATATTAATTTATACTGCAAAATTGTCAATTTTCTCAACATTTTTCTGGAGTTGCTTTGTCTAATTAAAATGTTAAATTTTTTATAGGATCTTCTAGAATTAAATTTGACCTTTTATCAATCTCATCAGTAAATAAGATTTACTTAAATACTAAGTCTTATTTAAATATGTAAGACTCACTTAATAATAATATTTTAATTTTATATTTTTTAAATTAATAAAAAATTAAGTGAGAAGAAATGGAGAGAATCCAAATTATATCTCCCTCTCCTATTATCATTTTCAAAGTTTCAACAACTAACGTTGAATAAAACAGGGTGCATTTTAAATTGTACGTTGAGGGTAAATATGGTTTTTTTTATTGCAATTTCCTGTAGCAAGTTCAACAAAATCCAGCAAGTTTTTACTTTGACAAATGAAATATTAATTTAAAAAAACACGAAGACGAAGAATTTAGTGGCTCTAGAACTTTGAATTGTTCTAAGGAAGTTTTAATTGAATTCGTCTTACAGTGAAATAACTCAAAGAAACTTCATTAGAAGTAGCCGAAGCTGCTTGATCCCTATAAAGTCAACCTTTAGACTTTTCTTTTGGCCATAAAAAAAAAAAAAACTTAATACTTTTCTATTTGCCCTTCCTCTTGCAAAAGATTAAACAATTGGAAGAATATATCATTAAGCATTTCTTACCATTAGGCTTTTCTTTTAATGGTTTAGGAAGTGGGTAATCAGTTTTAGACTTTAGTTCTAAAATTAATAGTAAAATTCGCGTCATTTTGTGAGAGAGAGAGAGAGAGAGAGAGAGAGAGAGAGAGAGAGAGAAATTGAGTTTTTTCTTCTCTAAATTTATCCAAATGCATGCTAAATTAATCGAGATTCAATTTATCAATTTAATTATCTATTTACCTATTATGGGATAAGTTACTAAAAGAATAATTATAAACATAACATATGAGTTTAAACGGTGACTTTTATGTTAATTAGGTCCCAGATAGGCCCTACTTTTACCTGCTAAAGAAAAATAAAAATACTACAGCATTGATGATAAAAAAAAGAAAAAAGAAATAATTATTGTAGCTTAAATTATGTATACCTGTGATTGGGATTAGGGTTCGCAAGCTACTTATGTAAGACAATTCATCTAACGATTTAATATTTTAATAAATATTAAAAGAAAATATAATTTTAATATATATATATAATTTTAAAAAAAATTATCATAATATACAAAATTATTTCAATACTTTAGATATTTTTTATATATGATATTATCATATTAAAAAAATTAAATAATTTTTAACAGCTTACAATCTATTTAACATGCTTTATATATATATATATAGAATGTCATTTATATATAAAAAAAATTATGTTTATACGTCTTTATGTATCATGATATTTTTTTAAAAAATTAATATATATGAAAATTAAATTAATTTTTAATATTAAAAATGCAGCTTTAGTGTGCAGCAAATCTATTTCCCCTGTGATTGCACTTAATTAATTCCACCCGTCAGATTTTAAAAATCTAAATCTATATCAGAATTTATCGTAATTTTATAATCTCATCTCTCCTCTCTCATTTTCTATCTTCAAAAAGCGCTGAAATTAATTAGTTTTAGTTGACCTGTAAAAACAAATATTGGAAAGTCAGGCTCCTCAGGATGACTTGAAGACAATTGTACAACCAGATTGGCTGGACTTTGTAATTTCTATGGGCAAGAATTGACATGTCTTTATGGTCCTATTGCCAAGAAAAGTAAAATGTTTGAAAATGATAAATTACCAAATCGGTTAACTGTAAAAAATTAGTTATTTATAAATTTAAATTTATATAAAATTAATTTTCATAAATTTAAATTTGTATAAATTGGGTCCTTCTATTTAAATCAATGAGAAATTACATAAAATGAAATTATTGAAAAATTAATTTGTTACAATGTAATTGAGAGGAACCATTTCTAATAGGAACCATTTCTAAATTAATTTGTCCTTTGGTACCTATTCAGTTGGTCAAATGTAATATTTCTAATAGGAATAATTAGTTTCTTTCTTAGCAGTAGCTTAGCTTGTCTTGTATGTAAAAGTAATTGCATAGTCACTTAATTGAAATTAACAAGGACACTGTATATGTACCATGGTGCTTCAGGTATAAGATATAAGAGTAGTTATGAATTGTTTACTCTTAATTTACTCTTAATTTAATTTAATGAAGGAGTATTTTTTGTTACTATTGAATTTCTGAAAAATTATTTTATTACAATAAATTTATAAAAAATTAAATTAGCATTAAAGCATAAAGTGAAAAACTAAAATAATGTTTTTCTTTTTATTCATCTATACAACCTTTGATAGATTAACATTTCCCTGCTTTTAAGTTTTTAAAGGCATGGGTATTTTATAAGGTCAATTCTCATTATGTGTGTACACAAAAGTGTCAAAATTAGAAAAAGACCTCAATATTAATTTTTTTTTATATTTATAATTTTTCCCTTAATAAAAATTATAATTTTATTCTTGCACTTTATTTATTTCATTACAGAAGCATGTGATTTTTAAGACTATTGATGAATTTTATTAAATGAAAAATAAAAAGTTATTTAAGAAATAGACTAGCACAACAAGGTAAAAATATGGAAAAAAGCTAAAAAAAAAAAAAAAAAAACTTTTACATCCAAAATCTAGCAAAATCTAAAATAAACTTTAAAAAACACATTATCCGACTGAAGTTCAGATGGGATATATGGCCCAAGTTAATTTTCTATGTTTTTTATTTAAATGGGGGTTAATATTTATCTAAAATAATTGAAAATATTTATATAATTAAATTATATTATCTTTTCATAAATTTTGGTCACCTTTTATTGAACAATACATATATTGGTATAATAATTAATTGGAATGTCTAATTTTTTTTATTTGATAATATCATAGAATATATTTAAAAGATTTCAGTTCACGTTTATTTTAGCAAAAATAAAATCAAAAAAATAAAAAATAAAATAAAAAAATCTAAAAATATGCTTCTAAAGAACATCATATTTATTATTAATATAATAAAAATAATTTTCTTAATTTACAATCTTTTACTATTAATTTTGGATTTTATTATTCTGTTCTTTCAGTTTTTTGCTCGCATCAAAATTTTTTATTATTAAACAAATTTTCTATACTCTAATATAAGGCTTATATTTTACTTAATACTCAAAATGGAATTCATAAACAACAAGAGAAGAATAGAAAAGCAATGAAGATGTAATGAGACCAGAATCTTGGATTAATAGTGAAATAAATAAAATATAAAAACTAATTTGTGATATTTAGAGATGGAGGGAATTAAAATAATAAACAAAAATTAAAAATATTAGGGCTAAAATATAAATTTTCAAATAGTGGGTTTTTTTTTTTTTTCTAATTTTAACATTTTTACTACACATAGTCCAATCATCATTGTACTTGACAGCATCTTACTGGTCAATGTGTTAAACACTAGGACAATCCTGAATCTTTTCCTTCTCTAATTAATTTATGAGAAAAAATTTCGTAAAATGTGAGATATCGGAGAAAAATTTAATAATTAAATGTTTTTATTAAAGATTCTGCAAGATTTTAAATAATATTTTTATTTTTAAATTTAAACCATCAAACTTTTATACGACGTACCACCTTTTTTACTAATCTGTATCATATTCATTCACCATATTAAATCACTTTCATCATTTCACATAATTAGAAGGTGCAATATATATGCTTTCCAGTTTCAAAAATAGTCTTTAATGGTAGGCAAAGATTTGATGAAATCTCTTTTTTTCTTTTTTGGGCATAACATGAGATAAGAATTCCAAAAATCGTCATCACAAGGTTGAAGATGAAAACAACCATAATAAAGCTGAAAAAACGCTAGCCAGCTAGGCTGCATTGAAAACTCTGAATAACTTTTCTTTTAAAAATATTTTAAAGAATCATTAATGTTTTTCCTAGTACAGTAAAAAAACCATTGCAAATATGATGGTAACAATTAGAACATTAATGTTTTTCATTATAATATATATATATATCTATATATACACACACTCACACACACCATATTTGCCACCTCATGCATTTATTTACTTTTTTTGAAAAATGAAATTAAAAATGGTGACGAATTTTATCTTACAATTTGTTACATCTACAATTGTCTACTTCAGTAATATGCATGAAATTTCATATACATGAATATAGGAGTTATTTAATAATATAAAATTGATTTATCGTTTTATATACACAAATAGAAAGCAATTATAACTCTAAAAGGCAAAGTATGATAGAGCAAAAATTAAACGCCAAAAGAGGTAGGGACGGGGATTCTTACAGTAAGTTATTAAACCATTAGATAAAAATTTAATAATTTAAATCTCCCATTATAAAAGCTTCTTACAGTATAGAATTTATGCCAAAAGTGGTGGATAAGGAGATAGACATGAATATCAGTAAAAATTCCCATTTTGTAATAATATGTTCGTAGAGGAACTATTTCCTTCGTGTAGAGCAAGAAACTATACATACTGTACAGTATCCAATCAGATAAGAGTCAGGTAAATCACTCATTAAAAGAAACATGCAAAGTCAGATACATGAATAGAAACATCAATCAGTAAGAAAATTGCATATTCGATATTCCCTTTCTTTCCAAATGAGGCAAGACTACTTTAAGGAATTAAATGTTTATTAAAAAATGACCAATTTAAGAATGGTCTATTTACTCTCTCATCAGCAATTGTTATTCCCATTAGGGAAATTTAATCTATTGGTCCCTAGATTTTACATCTACTTTCAAATCAGTCCGTATAATTTATTTTTTTGCAAATCACTCCCTACGTTTTATCATATTTGCAAGTTGCTTCCTTCCATCCATTTTGTGTTAACATCATCCACTTTATGATGATATGGTAGGAGCTTATGTGGCCTTTTGTGCCTTAAGTTTGTTGGCCCAAAATGTGAAATGACCCAAACTTATATTTAATGAATGACAAATCAAATGAAGAAAGAAAATGCTTAGCCCACATAAAAGAGATTAGCAAGTTTGGAGTAACTTAAATCTCAGCCCATACCAACAAAACAGAATGGGAGACAGCTCATCTATTCAAAATACAAAAAGCTGCAATACAGAGAAAAACATCAAAACTTCTATGAACTCCCACTGTCACACTCTTCCTGTGCCTCCTTCTTGCCTCCTAGAATTGTTGACAGAAGCGACCATTAATGGTGCTTCAGCAAAACTTGGAACAACCGCGCCATTGGAGCCAAAAACTGTACCTCATGGCGGTCAAAGAAGGAGCAGCTGAATATCTCTCTCATCATCAATATCTACTATAATAAATGCTCTCCAACGATTATCTTTGAGAAAACTATAAATATGTTGAAGCTACTGCCTTCAAAGAATAAGGAAGAGAGATAGAAAACGAAAAAGAGTTGAAGGAAAAAAGCACTCTGTAGTTCTTTTAAGCTTTTCATTCCTAGAGCTTAGTTTATGATTTATCAGCTTTTTAGAGCACATTTGAGAGTTGTAAGATAAAACCCAACTCTGTAGGGTTTAGAAAACTCATTTTTCTTCTACTGATATTGTACCTTTGTCTCAGTGGAGAAGAGGGTTGTTGTTGAAAAGTTTGAGGTTGAACTATAAAGCCTTGTGTTTGGAGTTAGCACATGAAAACTCCTTGTGAAGGTGTAAGAAAACTTCTATTAGTGGAAAATCCCTTGGAAAAGACAAGAGGACTAGAAGTAGGCATTGTGGTTGGCTGAATCAGGATAAACTTACGTGTTTGATTCTCTTTCCCTGATCTTTGTCTTTTAGTATATTTTCAGTTAATTTAAAATTTTATAGTTAACTACTTTCTTCATTCATATGTTCTTTTCAAGAAATTCATTTCATTGAAACATTTATAGTTAACTATCTTTCCTTCTGTCATAACGAACTCACTACTAAAAGGTTCAGTCAACTTTAATTTATTACAGTTAATTGTTTATTGCAAGTTATAGGTGACTAAAGATATTTTCAGTTAACTTTCTTCTCTTTTCTTCTCTTCTGGTAAAGTGAATGCCTTACTAAAAATTCAGTCGACTGTATTTTATTTCAGTAAACTATTTATTGTGAATTATAATTGACTATAAATTTTTTAGTTAACTAAAGTTTTCAAAATGGAATTTTATTTTAAAATTTTAAGTGCACTTATTCACCCTTCCCTTTTATGTGCACTATCAATTAGTATTAGAGCTGTGGTCTCACTTGATCTGTGCTTTACAGCCAGGAAAAAAGATCCATTTTGCAAAAAATGTCTTCACAACATCTTGAGGGAGCTTATTTCAGTGAAAGGCACTCAACCTCAAGGCCTTCCTACTTCAATAGAAATCATTACACACATTGGAAAGGCAGAATGAAGATTTTCATACAAGTAATAGATTATCCAGTATGGAAGGTTATTGAGCAAGGTTCGAAACTACCCAAAACTGAAAATGGGGAACTTAAACCTGAAGAAGAATATAATGAGGAGGATATCAAGATGACTTAGGCAAATGAAAGAGCCATTAACATTCTTTACTATGCTGCCAGTGGAGAAGAGTATGATAAAATCTCAACATGTGATACTGTGAAGGAAATGTGGGATAAACTAGAAGTCACACATGAAGGAACAACCAATGTGAAGGATTCAAAGATAAACACTTTACAGTATGAACTGGAATTGTTTGAAATGAAGGAAAATGAGGACGTAAAAGCTATGTTCAATCATTTTTCAAAAATGGTGGGTCAACTGAAACTTCTTGGACAGTCCTACACAAATCATGAAACAGTGAAAAGGGTACCGAGATCTCTACCAGAAACCTGGAAATTTAAAGTGGACAACATTAAGAGTAGCTCAAAGTTCAAAGAATTAACCTATGATAAGCTAAGAGGAATTCGTATTTCCTACCAAAATAATCACCTCAAACGCTATGAGTAGAAAAGAGAAAGAAATATGGCATTAAAAGCTGTAACAACTTCTGAGTAGTAATAAGTTGATGAAAGTAAAGTAGATCTGCAAGACCTAGCCTTTTTCTCAAAAAAATTTGAGAAATATGCTAGACAAAAGGGTAAGCTCATGATGAATAAAAGAAATTTCCTAAGAAAGGAGTTCAAGAAAGATAATCAAGGGAAGAATTCCACAACCTATTATAAATGTGGAAGAAATGGACACATTCATTTTGATTGCCCCTTTTTGAAGAAAAGGTTTGGCAAAACCTCAAACAGAAGAAGATCACTTGTAGCATGGAGTGATGAAGATGAAGAATAAGAGGAGTTAGAGTAGGAAATGGCCAACCTATGCTTCATGGCTATATCAAAAAATGAGGTAACTACTGATTCCTCTGAAGAAGAATTACAAAATATTTTAAATGAGATGTTTGATGATTTTGAAAAATTATTCATTAAATATACAAGTTTAGAAAAATAAAAATAAATGCTTAAGAAAAACTTTCAAATCCTAAAAATTGAAAGTGAAAAGGCTTTAAGTGAAAATAAAGATTTACAAATTAAAGTTTTTACATTAACTAGAGACTTAGTAAATTTTGTCAAAGGAGAAGAAAACTTAAATATGCTTTTAGGAAAATAGAAATGTAGCTTTGACAAATTGAGTTTTGGTTATAATAAAAATAATTCTGTTAAACTATACAAGAATTTCTTTGTAAAATCTTCTTCCACTGTTTGTATTCACTATCAAAGAAGAGGACATGCCTGCTACAAATGTAAATATCATAAAGATAACATGGTTTAGATCCTTAAAGGCACCTCCACTGCCTATACTAACAAGAAAGAACCCAAGCAAGTTTGAGTACCTAAAACAAAGTAAATGTTTTTACAGATTTGGCTCAAAGAGAGAACTTTCAGAAATCAATAGTTCTTGGACAGTGGCTGCTTAAGACACATGACAAGAGACCCCTCCAAATTCACCTCAATATCAATGAAGGATAGAGGATTGGTCACTTTTGGGGATAACAACAAAGGTAAAATTGTTAGCATAAGTAAGGTACAAGTACTCCCTGATTGCTGTATAGAAAATGTGTATCTTGTAAAATGACTCAAACATAATCTTCTTAGCATAAGTCAATTGTGTGACAAAGGTTACAAAGTAATATTTGAATCACTTCACTGAAAAGTGTTCAATGGTGACAAAACACTTTTTGCAGGTCAAAGACATGATAACATATATATCTTGAACATAGAAGATTTATTTACAAAGAATGTTACATATCTTTCATCTACTTGTAATGACTCCTGGATATGACATAAAAGATTGGGTCATGCTAACATGCATCCCATTTCAAAATTTTCTAAACTTGACCTTGTTAAAGGTATTCCAAAATTAAATTTGAAAAGGATCATATATGTGATGCATGTCCACGTGGCAAATAAACTAAGTCTTCTTTCAAACCTAAGGATTGTGTATCTACTTCTAGACCACTTCAATTATTACACATGGACTTATTTGGACCTACTCAAACTAGAAGCTTTGGTGGAAAGAGTTATGCTTTTGTCATCATTGACGATTACTCAAGATACACTTAGGTATACTTTCTCAGTCATAAAGATGAAACCTTCAAATTCTTTGAAATATTTTGCAAGCAACTTCAAAAGGAACAAGGGTATTTGATATTAAGTATTAAGAGTGATTATAGTGGTGAATTTGAAAATAAATTCTTTAAAAATGTCTACAATAAGCGTGGATTCAACCATAATTTCTCTTCTCCTAGAACTCCACATCAAAATGATGTGGTAGAGAGAAAGAATAGAACATTACAAGATATGGCTAGAACAATGCTTATTGACAATAATCTTCCTAAATACTTTTGGGCTAAAGCTATAAATACTGCCTATTACATTTTGAACCGTTGCTTAATAAGGCCTATACTCTTGAAAACACCTTATGAATTTTTGAAAGGAAGAAAACCCAATATTAGTTATTTTCATACTTTTGGTTGCAAATGCTTTATTCATAACAATGGCAAAAACAACTTGGGATAGTTTGATGCACGCAGTGACGAAGGTATATTTCTACGATATTCAACCTCTAACAAATCATATAGAGTCTACAATAAACGTACATTAGTAGTAGAAGAATCCATGCATGTAGTTTTTGATGACTCCAACTCAAGTTCCAAGAAATGTGTAGTCGCAGATGATAATGAAGAACCTGCATCTGTCTCTGTTTAACACTTAAATTAGAATATTCAAGAAAATGTGTCTGATTCAAACAAAAATAAAAAAACTCAACTTAATCAAGATTTCAGTCAACTGGAAAATGAACACAGTTAACTAAACACTAATCAAACCACTGCTGCGAATCAAGATTTCGATCAACTAGAAAAAGAACACAGTCAACTAAACACTAATCAAACCACTGCTGCAAATCAAGATTTCAATCAACTAGAAAAAGAACACAGTCAACTGGAAAAATCCAAAACATAATAGAGACTTCCAAGAGAATGGAAACATTCACCCTCCTATCCTATGCAATTCATTCTTGGAAATCTATAGGAATGACTGAGGACTAGATCATCATTCAAGCAAAACAACAATCTTGCTCTTCTTTCTCAAATAAAACCTAAAACAATAGATGAGCTATTAAATGATTAAGGATGGATTCTAGCCATGTAAAAGGAGCTGAATCAGTTTAAACGAAATGAGGTATGAACTCTTGTTGAGAAACTAGAGGATGCCTTCATAATAGGAACAAAATGGGTATTTAGAAATAAGTTAGATGAGCAAGGAAAGGTAATAAGAAACAAAGCTCATCTAGTTGCCTAAGGATACACTCAACAAAAAGGTATTGACTATGATGAAACCTATGCTCCTGTTGCTAGATTAAAATCCATTAGAATGCTACTTGCTTATGCTTTTCACATGAATTTTAAATTATACCAAATGGATGTCAAGACAAAATTTTTGAATAGTTTGATAAATGAAGAACTGTATGTCAAACAACCTCTTGTGTTTGAGAATATAAAATTGCCTAACCATGTATATAAACTCTCAAAAGCCTTTTATGGCTTAAAGCAAGCTCCTAGAGCTTGGTATAAAAGGTTAAGCAATTTTCTTATATCCAATGATTTTAAAAGAGGAAATGTTGACACTACCTTGTTCATTAGAAAAACAAACAAAGAAGCTATACTTGTTCAAGTATATGTTCATGATATTGTTTTTGGAAGTACTAATGATGATCTGTGCAAGGAATTTTCCAAACTCATGCAAAATGAATTTGAAATGAGTATGATGGGTTAGATGAATTTTTTCCTTGACCTTCAAATAAAGGAAACTTCATCAGTCAAACCAAGTATACAAAGTAGTTACTTCGCATATTCGGTTTTGAAAATGCAAAGCCTATGGGAACACCCATAAACCCTTCTACCCACTTAGAAAAGGATGAGAATGGTAAGGCTTTTGATCAAAAGGTATATAGTGGTATGATTGGTTCTCTCTTGTATCTTACTGCTAGTCGCCTTGATATTATGAACATCGTTTGCATGTGTGCTAGATACCAAATTAGTCCTAAACAATCTCACTATGTTGCAATTAAAAGAATATTCAGATATATAGTAGGAATTCAAGATTATGACCTATGATATCCTATAACTAATCACTTTGATCTAGTTGGATATACAGATTCTGACTTTGCAGGAGATAAATTAGATAGAAAGAGCACTAATGGAACATGTCAAATGCTTGGCAAGGCCCTAGTCTTTTGGTTCAACAAGAAGCAAACCTCAATGGCATTATCCACAACCAAAGCAGAATATATGGCACTTGGAAGTTGCTACACTCAACTCCTATGGATGAAGCAACAACTTGAAGATTATTCTCTATCTCTATCACAAATTCCAATTTACTATGACAACACAAGTGCTATTTGTCTAACAAAGAACCCGGTCCATCATGCAAGAACAAAACACATTGAGGTTTGCCATCATTTATCTGGGATCACGTTCAACAAGGGACCATTAAGGTAAATTATGTTAAAACCGAATATCAACTGGTTGACATCTTCACTAAGCCTCTTCATAAAGATAGGTTCAAATTTTTGTGCTCTGAACTTGGAATAATTGAATCATGTGAAAAATAAGATTTTCTGAAATTTTAAGTCAACTGTAAATTTTTTAGTTAACTGAATTTTTGTCTTTTCAATCGACTAAAATTCTTAGTTAATTGAAAACTTATAAAAATAGTCAACTAAAATTTTTTAGTTAACTTGAATTTAGAAACTATAAATTTTTTAGTTAACTAAAGTTTAGACAATTCAATCAATTGTAAAATTTTTTAGTTAACTACTTTAATTTTAATTTAGTATATTTTTTCAAGTTAACTAATTTTTGTTTGAGGCCACAATTGTCAATATGAAAAAGAGAGATCCAAAATAGTGTGTTTTGCTGATCATCGAGTCAAATCTGTTAGAGACTTTTTGGTTTCCCTCCACAACTCTCTAATATTACATCATTGAGCTGTTTCTTGGGAACTAACTCTAAAACCGTCCTGTTCACATTGACTAATATGAAAAGACAAGTTTTTAGCTTTTCTCGAGACTCAAAAAGCTTCATAATGACTCTTTGTCTCTCACTCTAACCGTTTCGTGCCCTAGAACGCTCAAGAACTCTCTCTTGCTGTAATACACTTCATCACTCTTGATCACCATCTTCCATGGCAGAAAATATTACTTTGACTCATCGACGGTCCGTGCGTCGATCTACAGCTGCTCAACCTCCTCCCATGATAACCACCAAGGAACAGGCTCTGCCTCCCGTGAGTGAAGACTCTTCCATGGCCACGGAATCACCAGTCTCAAAGCCCTATCTGAAATCTGTAACTTCCAGAAGAAAGCATAGAATGGTTATTTTTTCATCTTCACCAGAAGAAGATGAACCACTGATTACTGTAAAAGAAAACTCGATGATTGAAGAAATCCCCATAACTACAGAAAATGTTGAAACCCAAGAAACACCAGTGGAAATTCCTCTGCCACCACAGTTTGCTCACCCTCTAACATAGCCTCCCTGCCTAACCTAAAAATACCAAAGGAAAAGGTATTTCCTCTTCTCATATTTTGAGGCATTTTTTATCAACTGAGCATGAGACCAAGTATCGACAATATTTTGCCTCTATACCTATTGCTCGTGACCAAACTATACATTTTGACAAACTTGTCAACATATGTCCCTGTTAAGCTAGAAATTCGAAACCTAAGATGATCTCCCATATTTACTTTATCTGAACCAGTTTATGAAGATTTGGTTAGAAAGTTTTATACAAATTTGTCTATTCTGGGTGATGAGTCCACCCTTGAGTCTTTGGTTGATGGAGTCTAAATAATCATAGATGAGATTACCATAGTTGAGATTTTGAACATGCATTTTGATGCTGAGGATAAGTTTTTCTTTAAGAGCATATGACCTAAATCCTTCAACTTCACTTATGAAAAGGTCAAGAATGAACTAGTTAAGAAGAGTGAGTTTTTACAAGGTTAAAAACTGAATGGGTTAGCTTTCTCATTCAAGGACAAAGTCTAGGCACACCTAATTGCCACATGTGTGCTTCCTAGGACTAGATCATTAAAAGGGATAAGCAAGAGGGAATTGCTACTGTTGTTCTGCCTGCATGCCCAACAACCCATAAACCTACATCATTGGATACTTCAGTATATGTTGGAGAGTAACACCCATCTATATCCCACCTTTAGCCTTCCTTATGGCATACTTCTTACCCAGATATTTAGATATTAGGGAGTTGATTTAGATTAACACCCATGCAAACAAGTAACTGCCACCTATGATGCTTCATCCTTCAAACTCATGAAGTATAAATTTGTGGATAATCAATGGCTAAGAATGACTGATATTGACCTCCTTCCAGCTCAACCTGTTCCCACTCCTTTTGATCCTCCTAAGGATTCTGTGCCTCTATCCTTCTTTGCACCTCCAACAGAACCCTCCTCCTCAATGGGTAGCTTTTTCCCATACCCACTTTAGATCCTCAACACCTTGGTAAATAACTAGACTCAAATGTTCTCTCTTATAGGCTCCATGCATATTCAGTTGAGTGAGGTTTAATCCCAGCTGTCTATCATTCGTAGGCAATTGAATACCTACAATTAGTGCCAGGACACTAAACACTGATGTCCAAGATGCTAAGGCTGCTTTGCAACAGTGAGAATCCTAGCTGACTTAACGATTTCAAGACCTTTGCAATACCATCCTTCAATCTTATATGGGTCTTCAATAGCTTCTTTAGTCTTTGAGGTGTCGCTGACTTCGTGGGATTTCTCTCTTTGATTGACACATGGCCCATGATGGCCCTTGTTTTTGCTCACTTTCCTTTTGAGTGATGACAAAAAGGGGGAGAACAAACTTTAGTTAACTTAAATTTACTTGCATTTATTTTCAGTTAACTATCTTTTTGGGATTCTGTATTACTTTTATGGATTCTGTATTATTTTTATTACTCTAACAGTACTTTACATTGCTATATTGACCCTAATGGATGATACTAGAATATTATTATGACATTATTGATCTTGAATGACTGATGGGTGATATTTAAATTACTGTGATATAATTGATCTTGAATGGATGTTACTGTAGTAAATAACATTATGTTGATAATCCTTTTTACTGTGACATTATCCATGTGTGCTGGCTGTTATGTTCTTTGCTCAGTAAAGATTCTTAGTTTCAGGGGGAGCTCTTACAAGTCTCTCATTTGGTTTTGTCATCATTAAAAGGGAGAGATTGTTGGCCCAAAATGTGAAATGACCCAAACCTATATTTGATGAATGACAAATCAAATGAAGAAAGAAAAGACCTAGCCCACATCAAAGAGATTAGCAAGTCTACAATAACTTAAATCTCAACCCATACCAGCAAAACAAAATGGAAGACAACTCATCTATTCAAAGTACAAAAAGTTACTGTGCAGAGAAAAACATCAGAACTTCTCTGAACTCCCAATGCTACACTCTTCCTGAGCCTCCTTCTTGCCTCCTGGAACTGTTGATACAAGCGACCATTAATGGCACTTCAGCAAAACTTGGAATAATCACGCCATTGGAGCTAAAAACTGTATCTCATGGTGGTCAAAGAAGGAGTAGCTGAATATTCTCTTATCATTAATATCTGTTGCAATAAATGCTCTTCAACGACTATCTTTGAAAAAGTTATAAATATGTTAAAGCTATCGCCTTCGAAGAACAAGGAAGAGAGATAAAAAAACGAAAAAGAGCTTAAGAGAAAAAGCACTCTGTAGTTTTTTTAAGCTTTTCATTCTTAGAGCTTAGTTTCTGGTTTATCAACTTTTTAGAAGCACATTTGAGAGTTGTAAGATAAAACCTAGCTTTGTAAGGTTTAAAAA
The DNA here is from genome assembly GCA_037074485.1 of Delonix regia. Classification (NCBI taxonomy): domain Eukaryota; kingdom Viridiplantae; phylum Streptophyta; class Magnoliopsida; order Fabales; family Fabaceae; genus Delonix; species Delonix regia. The sequence goes on from CM073460.1 coordinate 15,133,712, forward strand.
ACTCATTTTTCTTGTACTGATATTATACCTCTGTCTCAATAGAGAAGAAGGTTGTTGTTGAAAAGTTTGGGGTTGAACTATAAAGCCCTATGTTTGAAGTTCACACATGAAAACTCCTTGTGAAGGTGTACAAAAACTTTTATTAATGAAAAATCCCTTGGAAAAGACAAGGGGATTAGAAGTAGGCATTGTGGTTGGCTGAACAGAATAAACTTGCGTGTTTAATTTTCTTTTCCTGATCTTTGTCTTTTAATATATTTTTAGTCAACTTAAAATTTTATAGTTAACTATTTTCTTCATTCATCTGTTCTTTTCAAAATATTCATTTCATTAAAGCATTTATAGTTAACTATCTTTCCTTCTGTCACAACGAACTTACTACTAAAAGGTTCAGTCAACTTTAATCTATTACAGTCAACTGTTTATTGCAAGTTATAGTTGACTAAAAATATTTTCAGTTAACTTTCTTCGCTTTTCTTCTCTTCTGGTAAAGTGAACACCTTATCAAAAATTTAGTAAACTGTATTTTATTTTAGTCAACTATTTATTGTGTATTATAATTAACTGTAAATTTTTCAATTAACTAAAATTTTTAAAATAAAATTTTATTTTAAAATTTTAAATGTACCTATTCACCTCTCCTCTCTAGGTGTATTGTAAGGTCGATAACTAGGAATAACTTTTAGCCGTGTGGTCATTGTCTCTCTTCCACCAAAAACCCTCGGATCGATCCTTTTGGCCTCTCTTCATGTCACTTTGATATTTGCACCCCTCCTATTAATATGCAACCCGACCACATTACCACCCTCATCGGCTTTTTCTTTTCCATTAACAATAGTAGTAAATCCAAAGAGATCAAAATTTTAGAGATGAATCTGAATAAAGAAGGAAGAACGAAGAGATTTAAATGGAAAAAAAATCTTAGGAGAAAAAATAGTGATCCGGTGCAGAAGAATAAAGAAGGATGGAGAGGAAAAAAAAGTACAAAAAGATCCCTATAGTTGAAGCATGACATAGTAGATTAACTGACGAGAAAGTAGAGAAGGCAGTTGCTACTGTGATATGATGCTACTCTGTTTTTGCTATTAAAAACAGAGTAAAACAGAGGGACAGAATGTGACGGTATAACATGTTAAAATGTGCATTGGTGTTTAATCTGAATCAATGAAAAAGATGATGGCATGCGAATATCAGAGAAAGAGTAGGAAGAAAAGAATGGATACGGAAATAAGAAGGCAACAGACGAATTGAAAGAGTGCAAGGGGAACAGAATCAAATTGAGACCTACTTAAAGGCACACTTTCTTAGTTCATTCCCTGAATTTCCATGCTTCAGTGTATCTTTTTGCCAAGTATAAAGTCTGGATGAGATATTGGTGGTTTGCTATTGCTCTATAGTGCAACTCGGTGAAGATAGGATCAAAATGAAATTTGGGTAAGCTTGGGATCTTGCCCTTTATGTTCTAGCACCTTATTGCTTGCTTCTATATTTTTGGTTTATAGTTTTTAAACAGTTTTCAATTTTTAAAAATTTGTGAACCAGAAACCTTGTTGTTGTGTATAATTGTTTTAGAACATGGAAACAAGGAACAAGTGTGTATAAAACTAAAATACAAAGCAATTTTTACTGGTTTTAATTCCTTGTTTCCAGAAACAATAAGAAACACATAATAACAACTTTTGTCAATGGCATTTAAGTAAATAGTGCAAATATATAACATAACTCTATCAATAGTCTTCTTGTCCCCTCCTCTCGATAATTCCATCACTCTAGCTCTCTCTTATCTTCCAGCGTTGTGGCCATTGCCATCGTCAATGTTTCAATGGCAAATTAACAATGTGATAATATGATTGTACTAAGAGTGTGCCTTTTATGGAAGAGCCATAAACGCTGTTTTTCATAGCTAAAGTCAATGAATGAGCTGTCTTGTTTTTTGTTAACTGGACAAACTAGAAAACTCCACATAAGTTTTACCTGCCATGTCATCTAACGGTGTAAATACAATATTGGATGGCAGAATACTTGTAAACATAGAAAATTTGCAAAAAAATAAATTATAAGGACTATCTTACAAACAGGTGTAAAGTATAAGTGCCAAAAGGTGAATTTTCCCTTCCCATTCCAATTTCACTTGGTACTTATTGCGTGTGTTTCATTCATGTTTTCTTTCCTCCTATTTATTCGCATCATATAGATTGGATCCCATGTTGTTAGGTTTTAAGGTTATTTAGATGTAACTTTAATGGTTTTGATTTAAAATTAAATAAATATTTAAAAATATGATATAATTATAATAATCATTAATTTGTTTGAAAAATTATCATAAGATATATTAATATTTCAAATCATTTTTTATACCAAATGATATATTATTGTATAAAAAAAAAAGCTCAACAATTTGTAACAGCTTAAAAATTATTTTAGGAATTTCAACAAAAAATTATCTCGTATAAAAAATGAGCTAAGTATTATGTCTTATGATAATTTTTAAAAATTAATGTTTATGAAAATTAAATTTAGACAAACTCATAAAAAAATACAAATCTATAATGTAAACTCGTCAAGGTTTACTTTGCTTAATAAATAACTATTAAAATTTATAATTATATAATTAAAATACTAGATATAATAAAAAATTATTCAAATACAATTTAAATTATACTATTTGAAATCAAAATTATTTATATTTCATAATTTATAATACTTAACATGAATATTTTAATATAATCATACATAAATAAATATTCAATATGACTTATTAAGTAATATTTATTTCATTTTATTTTAATAAGTAGATATTTAGTGTAATTTTATTATTTTTATATATATTTAAACTAATAATAAATTATATTATAATAACTTCTTAAAAAAAATTATCTATATATATATATATATATATATAGTTGACTACAAGCTATGTTTTTCAATAAATAAATTGTAATTTTGATACATTCATAATCTATTCGAGTTTTATACTAAGTTAGAATCCACCTCTCAAGTTGACTCATCTTAAAAATAATTGTAAACTCATAAAATTAAAAAATAAACTCAAAAGTTTGGAATCATGTTATATACTCTCTTATCACCTATCACTATTCGTGTTTAGTATTCCGCCGGTCCTTATTGCGTGTGTTTCATTCATGTTCACTTTCCTTTTATTTATTCGCACCACAGTCCTCAAGATATACGGTGGATCCTACGGTTTAATTTCGGACATCACACTTTAAATGTTATTATATAAAAATTCAATGGTTTAATTTTAAAAATTTAATTTAATTTCAATCAATATTAACTTTTTTTAAAAAAGCATCATATGATATATTAATATTTTAAATAATTTCTTATGCAGGATAGTATCATATTGAAGAGTAAAAAAATGAACAATTTTACAGTCTATTTCATCTTTAGCAAAATGTCATCTGGTATATGAAATAATCTAAAATATCATGTCTTACAATAATTTTTTAAAAAATTAATATTTATTAAATTCCTTTGTTTTTTAGACATTTATTTAAATATTTCAATCTGGACCACTAATGGACATCTAATGGCCCTAAAAGCGAACAATACCTTGCTGTCCAAAATTGGATACGAGGGGATCTATATTCCACCCTCCCAACAATATCTTTCCCTCTTAACATATAATCAAAAAGTTATTTTAAATGTTTCAAATTATAATAATTGCAATTATTTTTTAGAACATCTCCTAATATATTTTTCCTAAACAACTTGAAATAACATACACCTAATTAAGCCAAGTTCATAAATAAAAATAGTATATTCTTATTTTGATCTTTTTTAAAATAATAAAAAACTTCAATAGTTTAAAATTCTTGGAAGAAAGGCATTAACCTCTAATTGCAGTACTAGAAGAAAAGAAATAAAATTTGGATAATCAAGAATGGTAAGAGCAATTTGTTGGTGAAAGATCCTCCATTAATGCTCTAACTACAACCAGGGAATTAACTTGATTATATGGATGGACAATGATAATTAGCAATCAATACTATTACAGAAGTGATCTCAAAGAAATGAACTTCCGCACAAGTAACTTCAGTTAGTATCTCCCTTTCGGATTAGGATGTTCAAGCAGAAATATATGTGCTTTGGCCACATCATCCCCTTGCGCCATAGCTGTCTGAAGGAGATTACCAACAAACCCTTACCTGCATCAGTTTACTATAACTAGTAGTCTTACTTAGGAGACTAAATTCAAACTTAGATCTGTTAAAAATTATAGTGATCATAGTCCAATTTCTTGATTTGGAGTCAATTTAGTTTTACATTTATGTTTGGATGTATAAAAAAAAGGAAGGGCAGGTTTAATTGAAATCTTTCCCTTCCATGGGAGTTTGGTATAAAGGAGAACATGCCAATATGGAGGAATCTCAGTTAACTTTCCAACATTTTAGAGTTCCTTCGCTATAAATTTTAATTTTTGCAATTTAGAAGAATTTGAAAGAGAAAATTTTTACAAAGAGGATAAAATTGTACTTAAATCACATATTTTTCTCTCATCTCTTTCTCCTTCTTTTCTTATCCTACCTTTCGTAAATTCCAAACCTAATTTCAATTTGCAAATAAAAAGACCAAATTATATCCAAATGAAAAATAAAGAGAATTAAAGTCTGTTTTTTTTCCCCCAAATTCAAATCATGTGAATTGATTTTTCAAGAATAAGTTATGAATTGAGTCTAATTAGTAACTGCAGAGGCTTGGCATAACTATGATCTAAGAAGGATTATAATTCACTTCAATATTTTACAAGATATGGTTAGGCAGGGATAAACAAAATTAGCTGAATGTCATTTAAGTTTCTTCATTTATATTTTTAGGCTTTTTGAGCCTAATATACCAATTAGAATAAGATAAATTAAAATATATTACTAACAAAAGTATTTGATTCAAATGTTTAAAAGTTTTATTTTTATTTTTTATAGTGATTCACCGTTTATAATGGATAATTACTTGTAGAGATTCACCTCCAATGGAGTGAAATCAACCACAGTGATTCGCCACCATGCTTTGCAAATCATCTAGAAAAAATAAATTATTACAAATCAACTAAGGTAATTTTGAAAGAAAAATTGAAAAAAAATTACAATAGATTACAAAAAACTAAAACATATCAACTAAGATAATTTTGAAAGAAAAGTTAGAATGTTGTACATTAAAGAAAGTGAAAGAAGATTTAATTGTCAAAATAATGACTTCCAGTTCCATAATGATGTATTCTTATAGCCCTTTGCAGTCAACGCTACACCAAAGATGGAGTGTCATTATCATCATCTTCTTTTGCTAGTTGAGGTAAATAGAGTATTGTAGTAGGTGGAGGAGAATTTAAAATGAATGACAGAGATTGAATAAGAGGAATTTCTTGTTGTGGGAAGACAAACCCTTGGTGCACCGGATGTGATGATCCACCAACGTCAACAAATTGAGTGGAATATGCTAAACTATATAGGCACCAATTAGTTGCATGAATGACAATGAAGAAAATTTAGCTGCATTGATTACAAAATTTATGTATAAATACAAAGGTACGTGGAAACAAACCTTGTCATCTTCCATCTCATCAAGAATTACTCTATATTGGTGTAAGGCTTGCTCACTCGGTTTAGGTGGTCATTCAACATTCCTCCACCTAAAATCTAAAGGATGTAGTAGAGGAAATTGCTCTATGTTAGGATTTAGAGCCAGTGGTCTCTATGGAGCTAACCTTGGGAAGCGATCTTATGCCCATTAGTGAAGTAAGGCCCAGCATCAACCTATATTGTATTCATCATAATTGGTAACATTGCACTACTCTTTGTATAATTATGCTAATATGGCAGAAGCTTAACTGCATTAGCCAACTCTTGCATATTGATTAAGTGTGGGATTGCATGAGGTAAACTATATGCCCAGATCTCTTAGGTATCAAATAACTCCATATGAGCTAAAGGATATATGCATAAGTGAATTACAGGATTGTCTCATCATTAGCATCTTTTGGTAACTCATAAAACTACTTGGCAAGCCAAGGAATACTTAGTCTTTGGCCATCTAACTTATCAATCAATGGTCGAACCCCATGAAACCACTCAAATAAGGTTGCTCAATCATAGTCGGTGTATCCTAATATTGAAGTGCATTCATAAGGTAACCCCATTTACACTAACATGCCCTTAAAGGTAATGGTGCATTCTCCATATGTGATGTGGAACGTATGAATCTCAAGATGCCATTTCTCCACAAGTGGTGAGTGCCGACACACATAGCTATAAGATCAATATATTGTTCCGATGGTGTGGCTTGTATGCCCTTTATCGAGACATCCTCCCTATCACGCTCATCATCGAAGTCATTACTGTTGTCCATGCCAAGCACTGCATCATTATCATCCTTGTCCTCAAAATTGTCCATTATATCTTTGCCTACAACTAATGGAGAAAGGGGTGTCTAATAGCCACATGGTTTGTTTAATGAACTTGGCTAGAATGTGTGATCAATTTGGGGATATCTAAATTGTTTCTCATCCAGTACCTATGAATCCATCATTTTCACTTCAGCTTCAGATGCACTAAACAGTGAGGCTTTACTATTTAATGTTTTGGAGCTAATTATTGGCTAGGAATGTGTCTGACATAAAGTTTACCATTGGTGGAGATGTTATATTCAAATCTAATTCAATAGTGGAGATAAATGTATACAATTCCTAACAACTCAATTGGGACAGAAATTGTGACTTTGTTTCTTACATTGTTTGCATATCAAAATCATCTTTTAGGTTGCACACCCAATACTTCGTAGGATTTAAGGATACCAAATGTCTATATACTAACTCAAATACTACCTTAATGGTGTCCAATTGTAATTTTTGTCCCACCAACTCTTTTAGCCTCGCGAAAGTGACATTAAGCTAATTCTCATTGTTTTTACTCTATCACACTTAAATGTCGCACCCTCATTCATTTCATAAATTTCTTCATATGCATAATACATATGACCTTTAACCTACTGTTCATTCTCTTTTCTATGACAAGACTTTCATGTAAGAACATAAAAATTTTTATTTCTCAATTTATTATCGTTAAAAATTAGTTCTCAACCCCATTATTATATTTGGTATATTATTCATTTTGACTTATCAGTTAATGTATTAAATATTTCTAAATTCATATTAATTTTTTAAGTTCCCAAAATATTTTTCCCCTTTAATGTGTTTTTTTCCAACTTTACTACTTATAACATTTGCACTATTATTACTCTTACTATTGTTTTTATTTTTCCAGTTATAAATCTTAATTTTCATCAAAATATCTAGTTATCAACTCTTAATTTTTTTTAATTATATCCAACCTCATATATTATTTTTAATTTAATGATAATATTTTTCCAAACTTCACAATGTTTGTCGAATTAAATAATAAATATTTTCAAATTTATTTCAAGCTAATATATTTATAATTACTAATGATTTATTACTTTATGAAATTAATATCTTATGTTTCAATATTTTTTTCCTTATCACTTTCATTAATAACACTAAATTTCATAAAAAATATTTATTTCTCTACTCTGTATTGCTATTGGCCATATGCCTACCTTATTTTTTATTTTATCCTTTTTATTTATTATTTATTTTTAAAATTAGTACTAATTTTTAGGCAACAAATTATTTTCTAACCTTAAAAATTCTTTTTCAAATTAAATGATTATATTACAATTTTAGTAATCAATTTTCCACAAAATTATTTTCAGTTCATAAATTATTAATTGCCCATTATCCTTAATTTTAAGATAATAAAGAATTGCACAAATAAAATGCGTTCTCTCAAAAAACAATATCGTTAAAAAAATACCACACACACTACAATCTCATTTATATATCATATATTTACATCATTATCAACTCACAAACTAAATTTTTTTTTGAACATCCTAATTAAAAACAAAATGTATTAGATGATGCAGTAATTAAAGAAGAGACAGAATAAGAATTTACTTCATGGCATACTCAATGAATATTTCTTCTGTGAGCAAAGATCCCCACCCAAGTGATCGAACTAGCAAGGAGCAGACCATAAAAGCGAAAGGAATAATAGAAAGCAAGTGGGGAAGAAAGAATAATCCAACATATATGGGACCACATTTTAATAAACAAATCAGGGCGCATTTTTGTCAACTTACATTTGCATGTCATTTTTCTCCAGCCAATTATGGTAATCTTCGTTGCCCAATAAAAGCTCGCCACATGTCCATCTATAATTTTTTTTTTGACCATTGAAACTATTGCTTTTCACCGATCAGGGTCAAATTTAACCCTAACTAGTCGCCTCTCTACTACTTGTTGTGTTTGGGATGCATTCAATGTAATTCGCCTTCAAAGTAGGCAAAGCCTTTTTTTTTTTTTCCTTTTAAATGTGGATTTGCCTCCAAAAGAAGCGAAGCCTTGGCACACTATATGCAGTCGCCTACTTTGAAGGTGAATTCAATAACTAGAAAATAATTTTTACTATTAAGCATTTAGTATCCTCTTTCGTCAGATAAATATCTCAACAAAAAATTTAATTCTTGGGTATGTCTCGCTTAAATTTCCTATACCTTTTCTCTTCAACTGTACTTTCTATAATAAGAAGAGGTGAGAAAGAGGTAAGATTCCAACATGTTTATTTTTTTGTACACCAAAATCTAATGCCGAAAATAAACTTCCAACCACTTAAGATTGTGAATTAATGTTAGGCATTCATTTAAAGTCAACAGAGATTGCCAAACTTTGAATTTTAACAAATGAATGTAAGTGTAATAAATTGGAGAAAAGAACCATTTTGGTCTCCCACTTTTTGCATCAATATCACTTTGGTCCTTCACACATTTGTAGCGTAAAATGGTCCCTTAAAAATCCTGATACCAATATAACAAAATGGCCTCTTAATTGCATAGTATAAAACTGGAGGGACTTGTAATTATGACTTTGGGATTTTTTAGAGAATAATACAAATTTGTTGAGGACCAAATAGACACCCATGCAAAAAGTGAGGAACCGAAATGGTTCATTTCTTGTAGCCATACAAAATACCAAATATAGTGAAGCATGAATGGAGCCAGGAAGCTTAGGACAAATGAAAGGTCCAACAACAAATGGAGGAATACAATAACCACATCTAATACATTCTGCTATCTAAATGACTGCCTTCTTTGTCAATGTTTTAGAAATTACATAGGACTATCCGAACATTTTCATGGTTCTTATATAATCCACGTTACTCCTAAAGCTCTTGTCCCCTACTTCATCTTCTGAGCCACTTGAAGTAACAGCAGAAGCATTAAAAGTGTAAACAACTCTCTTCACAATCCTTGAACTGATCAACATGCCTTCAATGTGCTCGCTACTCCATCAATGCATCTTCTAATCACAACTTCCTTTGGTTTTATAATAACTAGTTTTTTTTTTTTTGGGTTGTGCAGACTTAGAGAAAGTTATTCTTTTTTACTATATGCCTATACATTTTAGTCCATTTACATATGAGAAACATAGTGAAAAATCTTATTAAAATAAATTCCTCCCACTCAGTTTTCTAATTATATGAATGAGGCCTATTTGAGTGCCTTGGAATTCGATGTAAGGGTCATTGTCCTTTGTTATATACGTCGTAAGATGACATAGCACTTTTGACGTCCTAATAATTCCTAACACAACATTAAAATTCTTGATGTTGAAGACCTTTCCCTCATACAATAGTGGCTTGAACTTGTTTCTTCTTTAAATAGTGAAGAAGTTGTGTTTTCTGAGTAGTCATAATATTGATATGCAACATGTTTAATACTTGAAGGGAGAGAAGCTAGTGCATATGTAAAGGCTCTATAATACTTAATTACATTAATTAATGAAAATTTTTTGGATATGTGATTCCATGCATAGCAATTGGATGAGTTTGAAGAAATAATTGATTTTGGAAATTTATTAAATTAATTAATTCACATGAGTATTTTAGATTTTTTTTATTAAGTGTATGTTTAGAAGGGCATAATTGAGTCAAATTTATCAAAGGTACTTGTTGCTTAATGGATTGACTTCCATGCACATCAATTGGCGAGAGTTTTTGGATTTTTAAGTAAGCTTTTTTGGGTAACAAGTAAGTGTAAATTTAGATAGGCATGATTCAACCAAATTTATTGAAAGCACATATTGCATATTGACTTTGCTAAGACTGAATTTCATTGTTTTGATTCCATATGCATGCATGAGAATGTTGGGGAGTCATTGCACAAGGAATAGATGGACTCAACAAAGGAAAGTCATTGAATAAAACCTTCAATATGATTTGTGCCACTATAACACAGTTGTTTTAGCTCAAAGGTTGAGCTTCAAAACTAACAATATGGTTCTATGAAATTGGCGAGAGAGAAGTAACGACGATGTGTTCATTGGGAGACACTACTATAAGGGATTTTCTTTGTTGTATAAAGCAACCGCCAATCTTGCTAACTTTGAAATATCATAAATATATCATGTCACACCTCAAAATCCTAGAGTGCAACCGGCACAGGTAACAGGGATCATTCCTACAAGCCAACCATTACACTTTCTTGATTAGCATAAACTCATGGAAACCTTAAACATTAAGAAGTTTATAACTAGATTTCTTGTAAAAATTTTGGCAGAGTCTGCCTTGTAAATGGGACTTTCCAAAAATACTACAAATACATGTTTGTCCTTTACAGTTCAAAAAAGAGAGCTCAACTTTCAAAATAACCAATAACCGATAAATCCATAACACAGTAGAGGAATGGGGAATCTACCTATGGTTATCCATATTATATACAATTATATACATGTTGGCTATTATGTTATACTATTACAAAAGAAAAATACCTTGAAAAAAAAAAAGATTGTATCTTTTGTAGTACGAGTAGAATTTCTTCTAATCCTCGTGCTCTAAAAACTGCTCTGGGTGGCTATATGAAAATAGGGAAAATAAACGAGTAGCATCCCAAAAACATATTCAATGCTAATTACCTTAAGGTATGCAATGTCATATGCAAATTGCCTTATAATAAACTCTGATATAACAAATACTATACCTGTTGGCCTAAGCCATTATAATGACCTGCTTTATGTTAATTAACATTTAAATTCTTACTAAAATAAAGCATAAAGCATATGTCATTTACATAATAGAAAAGCACTTCAACTGTGCAATATAAAATAACGGTCATGGACTTACTTCCATGGTAATCAAGTCAGTCATGGGTACTTAGTCCTTGGGAAAATATACTCATCGGTCAAGGGTATTTAACCTTTGGATAATCTAAGCCTGATGGTCATGAGAAACAAGCTCATGCTATTTAATCCATCTAACGTTCACTTTTAATACAATCCAATTGATTGATTTTACGTGAATGTCACATCGTAATAACATGTCAGTCAGTACCTTGTATCATACCTTGTATATGTTATAATATCTACTTTACAAGTGTTGTGTAACACCACATATGTTTCATAATTCATTTGAGAGAACTAATCAAGTTTGGTAAGCTATTCCTTAACTAACATAAGGACAATAACTACCAAAATTCCACTACATAAGAATTTAAATGATAAGCAACATCATGTAACATGTAATACTATTGTGAGTGCTACCACTCACTTGGTTGGTGAAGTTTTTTAATTAATCTTCCCTCATTTCCTTCATTAGGGGATATTTCTCAAGATAAATCCCTATAACATAAAAGTTCAAATTACCTTAATCCATACAATCACCATTACACATTTTATTTGACATAACTATGTTAGCTCTTAGTACAATCGTCAATAGGGAAGACTTAACATGGATAATAGGAATATTTTTTACAAATCCTATTAAGAGCCCATAACATTGGCTCAAACACTTACTTATCAAAGGAAAATTTCTTTCTTTAGCTTATATTCTCTTTTCAACACATCTTAAGATGCATAGAGAACATCATTTTAATAACCAAACTCTGTCTACATTTCCTTGTTCACCACTTAAATTTTATGCCATAGCCTAGTTCCATTTTTTCTCTTCTTTACACCATAAACATTGCTAAATTCTCATAAATACAACATTTGCCAATTTAATCATATCTACACCTTTTATAATTTTTAATTCCACTACTCAAATTGAACCCTAATAAGCATAACTCAATTCTTCATACATTTTGATTAATTCTATGATTGGTTAAAAACATTGAAATATCACAATAAAAAAAATTACCTAATAATCCAACTTTTAAAAAAATATTTCCCTTCATTTCTATAGAAATTTCTATGCCATAAACAAGCCAAATTTCTATAGAAATTTCAAATTGGTCACTAAATAACCTTAAAAAAATTATTGTCATTCACTATTAGAAATTAAAGCGAAAAACATGCTATTAAAAATTGAAATCCAAGGGGGAAGGGACAAAAACATGGTAAGAAAAAAAATCTCTTTGAAGATTAAACAAAATCTCACCAACTTCAGTTCAAATCCGAGCTTTAAAGCTGTAAATGCTAAAACATATGGGGTGGGCTTTCTTGCCAGAAGACACGGGCTGTGGTTGGATTTTCCTCACCGGCAAAGATCAAAGAACAATGGTAACAGTGTCCTATGCAGGTGGATAACAATGAACATTAAGAAGCTTTTAGGTAAAGGTTAAATGCAGTAAGTAGAAAATGATTCATAACGAAGAAGAAAGGAAGAAGGAAAAGAAATATAAGCTTAGGGCAAAATGGTCATTTCATGTCTACTAATACACATGTCACCAGAAAAAAAAATATACAAGGAATGGAAAAGCTCAGCCTCAAACTCTCAACCTTAAAGGTGAGGTGATCAAGTCTTTCCACTGAACCAGTTCCACATACTTTTCCAATGTCCAGTCCACTAAATTTTATACTACACTTAGCTTTGATTAATGATTCATCTATAATTTAAACCATTCAAATATAATTTAAACCACACCCATAATATGTCATATGTGTCACATATCATTTTCTTTAACTTTATTTTTGGACTATGTAAAGATAAATTTATAGTCCCTTAATAAGAAATTTAATAAGTGGTTAATTAATTCATTAGTTTATTAACTCATTATTTTTCTTTGTGACTCTAAAAAATTCATGGACTTTAAAGAATTCTCAATTGAAAAATGATTAATTAATTAATTCATTATTTTTCTCATTCACTTTAAAGAATTTTTAGACCTCAAAGAATTCTTAATTTAAAAGGTGATTAATTAATTTCTTATTTTTCTTGTTGACTCTAAAGAATTTTCAAACTTCAAAATATTCCTAGTGCATGCATGGGAAATGTAAGGAGTCATTGTATGAAGAGCTAAGAGAATGATCGAAGGAAAACTTTCATTGAACAAATGGAACTCCTACATCAAAGGGAGTGTAACATCTTAAAAATATTCTTGTCGTAACCAACCTTTTAGCAGAAAGACTAAGAAAAGAGATTAAATGTAAATTGGTACCTAAATGAATCTTGAGAATCAATTTACAGGAGTTAACACTAAAATTTTTAATGGAAAACTTTGGAAAACCAATTTAACAAAAAGAAAAGGCAAAGAGCTATGCGAAAACAAAGATGAGTTCGTGAGTCTATTTGAGTGTGAGGAAGGTGTTAGGCACCCCACAACACCTGTCCATAAGGATGATTACCTTAAACTAGTCAAATGAAATAGAATATAGCCTTAATTTATCTCAATTACCCTTTTATTAACATGCAAGCTCGTTAAATAGAGAAGATAAAAACAACAATAATGAAAGCAAACAAATGGATATTTACAAAGGGCGAACTTAACCTAAGATGAATGCCTAGTGCCTACAGACCCTGTGATAAGGATCAAAGTCCATGTAGTTCGACCAAGAATGCATGTCAGTTAGTTGGTGATTTGTATCTTTTGCTTTTCTCTTGTTTTTCTTCTTTTCAAAAAGGCCAAAATAATTAAAGTTAAGCCAATTTTTGTAAATGATTTTGAGATTTGGTTGGTGTGTTTTAATTTATGAAATTAATTTAATATTACTTTCTTGCTCTTTTTATTTTTTTACTTTTTAATTTTTTGACTTTGGATTTTATTTTAACAATGAAAAAAATTATTTTTATGATTTTTTTTTATATTACAAGTAATGGGCATAATAAACCATGTTTGGCATAGTTCCATCTTTGTATTTTAAGAAAGTTGATATTAACTCTCAAACTTGAGGAGACTAATGGTCACACATGATCTTTACTGGTTAATTCTCAAATACCTGAGGAGATTAATAATCTCACATGGCAATCTGAGATGCAAAAGAAACCATTTGTGATTTTTATCTTTGTTTTCAGGAAAAGGGCTAGAATGACAAAATTAAATTGGTATTTGTGAATAAAAGAATTTAGAATTTTATCAATATGTTTTAATTCACGAAACCAAGGTAATCTCACTCCCTTGCCCTCTCTATTTTTCTCTCTTTTAATTTGGTTTTTGTTTTTTGGAACTTTATGGAAGGTGTAATTTATTTCCTCTTATATTATTTTGAAGTTTAAAAGAAAAGATAATTTTTTTTGTTTTTTGGTTTTGCTTGTTGTCTAAAAGAAATTAAAATTTTTTTTTAAAAAGGATGAGAAAAGAAACCTTAAAATAACATTTCTTTGTATTGGGATTTTTAAAACAAGTTATATTTTTTCTACTTTTTTTTAATTATCCTATCTAATTCGTTTGGATATTCATAAAATTTGAGGATTATAACAAAAATGACACAATTAAGATTTTAAAATTGAACAAGAAATATGAAGATGGAGTTTTTTATTAAAATAAAAATGATTTTTATTATTGTTATCATTATTACCTTTTTTTAAAAAAATAAAAACACCATTCAGATTTAGGCCATTGGAACCCATTTCAAAAAAAAAAAAAAGAGAGAGAGAGAATCAGTATTAGGTAAGACCTGGGGTGACACAAGGTCTCATATAGCCCTCTGACTGGCTATCTAAAGGCTAGAGAAGATACTGGATCTCGCACAGCAACTTTAGAAAAATAAAATAAAATATAAGTAAAAAATAAATATTACAAACATACATATTTGGTTAAATTGTGTTTTAATGTTCAAGCTCAAATAATTTATTTATTCAAGAAAGCCCAAATGAACAATTTGCTAGCCTCTTGACATCATATGCCTTTTCTATTCCTTTTCTTATTATTATCCATAATTTCCAACGCATTTTCTCTTGCTATTCTAAGTATTTTGGTATACTCATAATAAAATGAAATAAAAGGAAAAAGGTGTGTGTATATATATGTATATGTGTGTGTGTGTGTGTGAGTGTATATATATATATTTATACATGCATCTTCTAACCAACAAATATGCACCAGTTAAATCTTTTTCTTTTACTAAAATATCTTCTCAATCCTATTCAGTTCCTTTTTATGTGGCTTCATGCAAAAGTCTCACTAGACTCAAATAAATGTACACCTCAAGGCAAAATATCATTAAAATAAAGAATGAATTAACCAAACCCCATGAACCATAAAAACACATCCAAAGTTGGATTGCCTAGCATAAGGTTGATATAAGGCTGCCTAAATACTAGGTCGACACTTATAGGGGAACATCAAGAATTGACTAAGCATTCATATTGGCAACAAACAAACACGGTAAAAAAAAAAAAAAAGGTTCTCAAGGAAGTATTTGTAGCATTCAAATAAACCCAAGCTGAACTATTTGTAGACCTAATTAGTGAAGTTACAAATTAGAAGTAAAGGGTCATATAGACTAAAATATTCTAGCTGGCAAGCGACGTGCAAAACCGACGAACAACATAAAATGGAACCCCGAAGATTACCTCCCAAGGAGCTTTTGAATGTCTTTGCTCATCATTGTCTGAGGTTTTTCGTTCAACTGCCCAGCGATTCAACCTCTCTTATTTGCCAAACTCTGCCTAGTGCCTCATTTGCCCTTGGTGTTACAAAACAGAGCTGGTTCTCTTCTCTAACGCCACTCAATCTCCACTTTTCCTCCTCTTTAATTTTTCTTTCTGGCTCTTCTTCTCAGGTTCTTGCTCCCTCTAACTCTTTTGCATTCTCTAACTTAGTTCTTCCTTTCGACTTGCTCTTTCTCTCCTTCTCCTTTACTCAACCTACCTCACCGTCATCATCACACCAAATGTCCTTGTTTCGTAGCCTGAGAACAAAGGCGTTTCTGCTCTCCTTTCTTCCTCTACCTCTTGGTTTCCCTCTTTCTCCACTCTTTCTTTTTCCCCTCACTATGTTTTTGGTTTTCTCTCCTCAACTCTCTCCCTTTTAGTTTAATGTTTCTTCCTCAGACACTTGGTTTCTCCTCACTATTTCTTCCTCTCCATCTCGACCTCTCTTTATTTTCCCCTTTTCCTTCCTCTTGTATTTCTCTCTGTTTTTCTTTCTCTTTTTTTTGTCCAGAACAATTCTCCCTCCCTTGCTTAGTTCAACTTCCCTGCTTTATGGTGTCTTGGCAGGGGTCTTCGGGCTCTTTTCAGCCTCTTTCTTCTGAGCTCTCTCCACAGTGTCCAAGCCTCTCACACGTCCCTCTCAACCTCTCTCTTGAGCTTCCTAGCATGATGAACTAAAGAGTCAACACTCTAACCTCCAACATAGCCTTTCTTTCTTGTCTTTTGTTTTAGCCGAGGGAGTAAGTCTCTTTTTGTTCTGAAGCCTTGCTCATGGTTCTTCTTTTTGCCTTCTGTCATCTAACCGCATGAGGGGAGCCTATAGGGTATACTATAGCTTTCTATATTATGCATGTAGACCGAAGGAGGCCACAGATAGCTACCGTGTAAGATTTTCTGAAGCTTTATTTCCCTTATTTCATAATATCAATTCTATTCATTATTTTATTTTATTTTTATCATTTTATCTATTTATTTCCATTTCAATTTTACTTCTTGGTCGTTTGCTTTCTTTTTTTTTCACTTTAGAATTTTAATCTATTTTTCGAATTTTATTTTATCATTTTTTATTTTGTATTTTTTCTACTTTTTCCTATTATCTTTATTATTACTATTATTACTTATTTTTATTTTTTATTTATTTATTAATTTTAAATAGGGTGTTTAGAATTCTTACTAATTATCCATTATATACAATGTAGTTAAGGAATTATAGTGGAAAATGTCTAGTTTGAAAATACTATAATTTTAATATTTAAACTTTTTGTGTCTAGTCCTTACTGATGAAAGATTAAACCTACAATTCTTACTGATGAATATATTTAATCAGTTTTTCAAATTTTATTTTATGATTTTGTATTTTTTTCTTATTTCTATTTTTTCCTATTATCCTTATTATTACTATTACTATTATTATTATTATTATTATTTATTATTTTTAAATAGGGTGTTCACAATTCTTACTAATTATCCATTACTAATTCGTAGTTAAGGAATTATAGTGGAAAATATCTGGCCCAAAAATACTATAATTTCATATTTAAACTTTTTATGTCTAGTCTTTACTGATGAAAGGTTAAACCTACAATTCTTAATTTGTTTTTGAATATATTGAACCCAAACTCCAAAAAGTGCAACTTAGTCCTTCTTCCCTATGCTTGTATTATTTTGATTTGATTGGGTATGAGAAATCAATTCCAACAATTCTTACATTTAAAATATCTAAGGACTTCTTACAAAATCTTATAACAATCCAAAGTCATTCGGTATTTTATCTAGCCATAAACATATACTAAACAATATACAAGAAGATACATTTATTCTAGATTTTTACTATATAAATATGCATAGCTTCTTCACATAACAGTTATCTATTATGATAATACATCACAAAATAAACATATGCTACTTAAGCATCACTATGACTTCTTAAACTTGTGGCTCTGCATCTTGTGGGGCATCTTGTGCACCTAGAGTTTTGTTTGATACAAAAGATGGGTGAAATGAAAATCTCCATAGCTAATTATAGTTCAAAACATGTAATTCTCACCTTAAAACTTATAGTTTATCAACAAAGACTACACATAGTTTATGCTACATACAAGATCGCTTCAACGATCACATAAGGACTTTATGTGATTAGTTACCTGAATGTTGTCCCATACAACATAAGGGTCCATGCATAGACATACTAAATAGTCCCATCATAATATATTTTCCATCAAACAACTGCAAATTGATTGCCATCGAACAATCATAACATAATTGTCATCAAACAATTATGGTATAACAAATCATCAAGTAGTTTAAAGTTTAATTGTTGTCAAACAGTCACAACATAATTTCCACCAAACAATAAATTAGTGTAATTAAATGCAAGCTTTGAGGATAAAGATTAGCAGTTTCAAGCTTACTCATACTTACCAAGGAACCTAATTCCATATTTGAGGCTCGCTAAATAAGCAATTTCTTATGCATATATGGATTTTCCACAAATGTTTTATTATTACAACCAAAACTTTACTTTCACTCCTTTTTTTCTTTAAATTCAACGAGTAAAAGAAAAAGGAATAATGTGCACAATTTATAGAGTGTTAAAGTTTAACTTTTAACCAGTAGAATTAATGTTTATGGGTCTCACATAAAATAAATTCTATTAAATGTTTGTCGTAACATTTTCAATATATAGGCCCCACTTATTTAATTTAATTGTTTTAATTAAACTTATATTTAATATATAGGGGCCACCATTTCCATTTTTCTATGCCGAGTTGGTTTTGCCGACAATGAAATAAATGGTTAAAACTATAATTCCTATGCTAAACAACTTTTTTTCTTTTATTTTAGTGCTTGTAATTCAATTTGTAATTTCATCTTCTTGGCACCTTAAATTCTTATATAGGTCAACTAGTAATTATAAGTTACCTTGCCAATTAACCTTCACCTAATTGAGCCTCGTATATATTTAATATACTCATAATAAATTTAAAATTTTAATTAAGATAGAATTAAAACTGCAAGGCTATTACAACGATTCTACTTTAAATTTATATAATAGATTCTTATGTTGACCAAGGAAATAAAGGAGTATAACGTTTCATGTTAAGCTGTATTCTTGAATGTTTATGAAGTGCAATGGAATAATTATTGTCATGAATATTAAGGGTATTACTTAATATTTATTTTGGCATGAGGATATTAGTTAATAATTAATATTTTTTTTTAACATTGTAGATAAGGAATTTTTCATGTTTGGCTAATTGCTTATGACTTACGAGCACTAAAATTATTATATGATAAATAATTTGTAAATAAAAATTTATATATAATTTTTTATTATTTTTTAAAATCAACGAATTAGTTTAGTGGATTAAATTAGTGGAAGCATGTTTTCAAAATTTTGTTTACTTGATTGCTTTCTCTCTTGGAGGCGATGGTATAAGAACTAGAAGGTCATAAAACTATAGATAGCCATGACATATTTAGTGAATCCGAATATGATTGAAGCAAATTTGATGGTGTATATTAAAGTAATTAGAAAGATAGAATTACTATTGATTTCTATGACTTTTTAATATTGAAATTGCTAATCCTATTGGCACTGGTGGGGGCTCATGTGCTTCAGTCGGGGCACTTGCCCCCATTCAAAATTTGTTTATTATTTATATAGTATTAAAATATAATTTTATGTTCCACAAAATTCAATTTTTGAACCATTGAAATTATTGATTTTATAAGATTGAGTATTTTTTTTATATATATATTTTAATAATTGAACCACTGAAATTAATAATTTTATATGATTGGGTTGTATTATTTTTTTTATTTTTTGATATTTTAATTTGAACTCATTAGATTTACATATGTAAACATTTGATACATGTTTGTAAATAGTAGTTTTACAATAATTGAGAGTAGAACATAATTAAGCTCAAATATCAATATATTATTTTAAATAGACCTTGAAAATTGTCCCTAAAAAAGTTGTAAAATTTTTTGAAACATTAATGGATAAAAGAATATTTATAATGCTCTATAAATATATTAACTTTGTAAATTGGCAGTTATAAATAGTAATGTTGTATCATATAAACTTTTTTACTTCATTCAAAATACTCTTTTGAACTATTTATTGAACTATTATAGTGTTGTCAAGTTTTTTTATTTTTTGGAGTATAAGTTTGTTATGCATTACATGAGTAGTGAGTGAATACAAATGTCTACATGAGTATTTAGCTAGTGAAATTAATATTAATATGAAAAGTGATTATGTTATAATACTCATTTATATTTAAACTTATTTTTAAATTTAAGAAGAAGAAAATTAGGATATTGTTATTAAACTAGTCTCATTTAGGTTAAACTGAATATATCTATGATCCTTTAATTTTACCTTAAGTTTTATTGTCGACCCTTAATTTCATATAGTGCTAATTTAGTCTTCTACTTTTTTCTATATCCATGATTTGGTTTTTTTTTTTTTCACTTATTAACTTTACCTCATATTTCACTTTCATCTCTTAATTTCTTTTTATTCTAATTTGGTCCCTTAACTCTACTTGAAGCTTCAATTTTATCCTTTAGTTTCATTTGCATTAATTTAGCTTTCATGAACTATTCATGTATTTTGTCTCCTTTCTTTCTTATTTTTTTAATTTATCTATTGATATACGTAAGCCCTAATAATTTTTATTTAGAGGTTCAATTCTACGTCTTATTATTCCACAAACTAAATTTATTGGTGCCTTGTTGCTAGATTTAGTTTTATCTTTACTTTTTCTCATTTTGTGATTACTAACTAATTTGTTTTTCAGTAGTCTTTAACTCTTAAGTCATTCAAAGCTTGAATATTTAAAGTTTTTAATTTAGTGGTATTTAAAAAAATAAAATATTTGAGTAGATTTTAAAAAGGGACAGATTGGAATAAAATAATATTAACATATGAAAGTGATATATAAGGAAAAGTTAAGGAATCAAATTGAAACCAAATGAATTTAATAAACCAAAATAAAACTTTTATGATAATAATAAAATTAAATAACTAAATCAAAATCAAATAAAGTTGAGAAACAAACATGAAACTTAAGAAAAAAAAGTTAAAAAATAAATTAAAATTAAATAAAATAAAGGAACAAAAGTGAAAATTTAAATAAAATTAAAGGATCAAAAATAGATTTTTTTTAGTTTAATTCAAAATTTAAAAAGAAAGAATTTTATCTGAAAAATATAAAATGAATATTAAAAAATATAAAATAATTTATCAAGAATGATTCTATTATATTTCCACTTATCCTAAGTCCTGACTCCACAGTTGCCTATTGGGCAGTCCATATTATGGAAACATCAAATTTATATGGGGTCATTGGTCTTCCATTTTCACACAAGATTCACTAACATTTTACTTTAACAGTCTAAGCCAAGATTATAGAGAATCCATTTCATAATCCAAAAAGAGAAGTGAGTATCCAATTAATAGGCTAGTCGGCATTTAAAAATTTAAGATTAACCTTTTATTTAAAAAATAGAAAGCAATAAAGATATCATAAACAACATATTGATGTAATAGCGTAAAATATGACGTAATAATTTTTTCTACTAAATTAAGTTAAAAAACATAAAATGTATATAGGCTCATTCATCATTCAGTTTCGCACAAGATACACTGACATACTACCAGATACATAGAAAATAACATTGGCCACTGAAAATAAACATCTTTTTTCCCATTTTTTTATGACATGAAAGATATCTAACTTTGTGACAACACAACCAATTGAAAACCATGTGTCTCAGAAAAGGATGGAGAAGCTGACTCATATACTTCTTTCTTGTTTTCGCAGTATCTGGTTCTTCAAGAGGCTCTTATGGAAGAAGGCAAAGGAAGAGTGTGTGTGACTGGTGGAACTGGCTTTATTGCTTCCTGGATCATCAAGAGACTCCTTGAAGATGGTTACTCTGTTAATGCCACGGTTCGATCTCACCCAGGTACACCATTTCTATCCATTTCTGAAGCAAATCATCTCAAATCACCTATAATTTTTTGCTCTGTAAAAACTACTATTTCTCTGCAGATTTCTTGGTATTCGAATGTGAAATTAAATTGATGGCAGTCACTGCAACTTTATCAGCTGACGTAAGCTAACAGTTTCCATTTCCATTGCAGAACACAAGAAAGACGTCAGCTTCCTCACAGATCTACCAGAAGCATCCAGAAAGCTACGAATTCTGAACGCAGACCTAAACAACCCAGAAAGTTTCCAGGAAGCCATTGAAGGGTGCACTGGAGTATTCCATGTGGCCACCCCAGTGGATTTCTTGGAGACAGAACCAGAGGAGGTTTTGACCAGAAGATCCATTGATGGAGCACTGGGCATATTGAAGGCATGCCTTAGTTCAAAGACTGTGAAGAGAGTTGTTTACACCTCTAGTGTCTTTGCTGTCATTTCCAGTGGCACAGAATATGAAAAGGTAGATGAAAGCTTTTGGAGTGACGAAGATTACATAAGAGGCCCGAAGAAGTATGGATGGTCTTATGCAGTTTCTAAGACATTGACAGAGAAAGCTGTGCTTGAATTTGGAGAACAGAATGGATTAGATGTTGTGACTGTCATTCCCTCTTTTGTTGTTGGACCCTTCATTTGTCCTAGGGTTCCTAGCTCCGTTCATGCTTCGCTGTACATGGCTTTTGGTATGTGCTGCAATTTACTACACTCACTCATTTGTTAGAAATCTAAATTTGGCAATCTCCATTGACTTTTAATGAATGCCATTAGTTCAAAATCTTATGTAGTTATAGGTTTAGTTTTGCCATTAGATTTCGGTGTCTTGAACAGCAAAAAATGATATGGGATCTCCTGCTATCATAACAAGTATTATACGATCACCAGCAGTTATGCTCATCTTATAACTCAAAATATGTGCAACACGTGCTGTAACAACAAGGGATCTTTTTTTCATTAAAAAAAAAAAAATTGTTGGATTGTTACCTCCTCCTTTGCTTATTACGGTAAGAAGTGCAATTAACGAGATAGAGTTATAAATGATAAAGCTTAAATGACATTCTGCTTTGTATTAATCCCTACCCAACCATATATTGTAAAATATTGAAGTGAATCCTAATCCTTCTAGTATCTTAATTAGGCCAAGTCTTTGCAATTACTAATTAGACTCAATTCATAAATGATTCTTGAAAAATGACTAAACACAACTTTGTCTATGGGGGAAAAAATCATGTGTAGTGTTGAATTTTTTTTTTTTTTTTTTTTATCATTTGGGTTCAATTTAGTCTTTTTATTGCTTGCACATTGAAATTAGGTTTGGAAATTAGGAGGGTAGAAAAATAATGAATCCGAAGAAAAAGGAGGAAAAGAGAAGAGAGGGAATAGATAGTTAAATAGTAATTTTGTATCCTCTTTATATAAGAAACTTTCTCCTGTAAAATCTTTGAAATTACAGAAAATAAAAATTACAGAGAAAGAGCTCTAAGTAAAACTATTATTTACAGTAAAGTAAACCGATGTAGGTGACAAGGACCCGTTTGGTTATCTCCAAACATCTATGGTGCATGTGGATGATGTGGCCAGAGCACATATATTTCTGCTTGAACATCCTAATCCAAAAGGGAGGTATAATTGTGCTGCATGTTTGGCTACTACTGAAATGGTGTTTGAAATTCTCTCTGTTAAATTCCCAGAAATTCAATTACCAACCATAGAGTAAGTTCTCTCGTCCTTCTCCATGTTGTTCATACACATGAAAATTTGATTGAGGTAAATGACTTCTCTTTCATCTTCTCACAATTATTTTGGTCCTTCCTTCCCTAATTGTAGCTTAAAGGAAAAGAAAGGTTTCAAATTTCCAGACTTCTCTTCAAAGAAGCTCATAGATGCTGGATTTGAGTTCAAGAATGGACTTGAGGATATGATTGTGGATGCAATTGAATGCTGCAAAGAAAAGGGTTATCTGTAATATTGTATCTTAATCGAGGAGTATGATTAATCAGTAAAATGTCGTGAGTGTCCTTACCTGAGTTATAATATATGTGTGTGATTGTGTGGATTTGAGTTTAATTATGGATTTGAGAACATGGTTGTGGATGCAATTGAATATTGAAGAGAAAAGGGTTTTTTGTAATACTTCTGGTCTGTTTCTTTCTTATCTTTTTCAAAGCTTCAATCTTCCTCTTCTCTGCACATTAATCTGTTCCTCTCTTCTTCTGTTTCATTTATGCTGTCATTGCCCTCCTCTGTGATTCACGAAAATTCTGCTTTATATAAAATAACTTTTTAATAATAAACATATGACATAATAAGCTGATTTATTCCAGAAACAAAGATCGTTAAAATAGTACTATGGTCCCTCACTTTCATTTATAGTTTTAAATTGGTCTTTTAAGTTTGTAATATTTTAAATTAGTCCCTTAAGTTTTAAATTTCTTATAATTTATTCCTCGGACACTATATGTAGAAGGAACTTGATATAAACTTAAGCGCTTCAAAGTTAAAGACTCAATTTAAAACTCTTTAAACATTGAGGACCAATATTTTTTTCCCTTCGTTCTTCTCTAATTCATTTTCTCCCCCTCATGTCTTCTCTTTCTCTCTCTTATATTTTCTCAGCATAAAAGAAATGTCATGTTATTATTTTAAATTTTCAAATATTAAAAATATTACTTGAACTACAAATACAACAAGTTGTAAAAAAAAATGCCATTAAAGTTGAATAAATTTCTATCCTTTTGTTTCTCTTGTTCATACTTGTTGTATTTTGTACTTATATATATATATAGATATATATATATATAGATGTATAATGTTATATAATCTAACAAAGCTAAGAAATGTGAAAGAAAAGACATCATTCTTTTTTAAGTTTTTTTATTTAATACGTGACGATGGTTATAAAAAAGATAAGATAAATAATAAAAGAGAATAAAAAAGGAAGAAAAAAGTAAAAAGAATAGAAAAGTAATCAAATATTGTAATAGAAAAAATATATTTTGATCTCTTAACTTTGTTTATTTTTTAATTAGTTCCTCATGATTGAAGCATTTAAAAAAAGGATCCCTTAAATTTTAAATACTTCTAAAATGTATATCTTCTACAATGTGCTTAAGGATAAATTTGGTATAAATTTTTTTTTTCTAAAAATTACTGATAAGAAATTAATTTAAAAGAATAAATAAAGTCAAGGGATCAAACCCCAAAAAAAAAAAAACTAAGAGTCAAATAATATTATATCTAATTAGATGCACGGGGAGAATAAACAGCTCTAGACTCCTCATTTTTTACTGTACCGTACGTTGTTCTTCCTAGTTGCATGAAAAGATAGATAGACAACACTACCAATTGCAAAGGACCATGCGTCCCAGATAAGAGCACTCAAGCTTATTTATAAAAGACCAAATTGAAAATTTATCTATATATAAAGGACTAAATTAAAAAAAAATTATGAGTTACGATATAAGAAATACTCCATATATATATATATATATGGGACTAAAACAATGTTTTACTCACCCTAAAAATTAATAGGAATAAAAGTTTGAAGATGAAATGCTCTATCATCTAATCAAGCTTCTTATGAGACCTTATGATTTGCCCACCTTGAGGCCTTTGACAAAATTAATGATACTCTTTGCGACTTTATCAGCTAATGCAAGCTAATAATTTCCATTTCCATTGCAGAACACAAGAAAGATGTAAGCTTCCTCACAAATTTGCCAGAAGCATATAAAAAGCCACAAATTCTATGTGCAGACCTAAGCAGCCCAGAAAGTTTGAAGGAAGCCATTATAGGGTGCATTGGAGTATTCCATATGGCTACCCCAATGGATTTCTTGGAAATAGAACCAGAGGAGGTTATGACCAAAAGATCCATTGATGGAGCACTAGGCTTTTTGAAGACATGCCTCAGTTAAAAGACAGTAGAGAGTTGTTTTCACCTTAAGTGCCTCTGCTGTTACTTCCAATGGCATTGAAGAAAAAGCGATGGATGAGAACTTCTGGAGTGATGTGGATTATATAAGATCTTTGAAGACATTCGGATGGTCCTATGCTATTTCCAAGACATTGACAGAGAAGGCAGTGCTTGAATTTGGAGAACGTAATGGATTAGATGTTGTGACTGTCATTCCTACTTTTGTTGTTGGACCCTTCATTTGTCCAAAGCTTCCTGGCTGCCTTCGTGCTTCACTATGTATGGCATTTGGTATGTGCTGCAATTTACTACACTCGCATTCATTTTTTAAGATTCAAAGCGGCAATCTCTGTTGAGTTTTAATGGATGCTAACATTAGTCCACAATCTTATGTGGTTACAAGTTTATTTTTTGTCATAAGATTTTGTTGCTTTGAAGTAAAAAAACATGTTGGAATCTTACCTCTTTTCACTGGTGGACCTACTAAGGTTGTGCCTGAGGTCCAAAAACACTACGAGAAAAGAAATAAAAAGGCAGAAAGGTTTGCACTGGTTGTGGGTAGAGGTAACTAACTCGGGAGGGTATGTAAGCGCCTGGGGGAACTTGGGTGGAGGCAGGAAAGAACTAGTAACTTACCTCTCGGAAGTTAGGGAACCCATCATTTTCCTTCGTTTTCTTTTCTGTTATCTATACTTGAGCTCATTAGCTTCCACATATCAGAAGCTTGTCTTATAAACAATACACTGCATTCTCTGGTTTCTATCATTTAATGTTAAAGCGGTTGACGTAAGGGGAATGATTGGAACGAGAATGAAGCAAAAGGTGAAAAGTTTGGAAAAACATATTGAAGATGTTAATGCTAAGTTGTCGACAATGATAGATATCGTTATCCAAATGTGAACTCAACGAAATGAGGTGCAGTAGACACTGATGGTGCAGGTGAAAGGGAAGGATGTGGCGAGTGGAAGCACACCGATGATTGTGAATGAAGTAGTTCAGAGCTTGGAGCCTTTTGGAGATAAAGATGCATCAAAATATAGACGCCTTGAGAAATTGGGCATAGTGGCTATCTGTTTGGAAAGAACAGCACTATGATAGGTCCAGTGGATGGAAGTAGGAAATAAGCATGAGATTTTGATGGCACTGAAGTAGGAAGGGACAACAGCTGAGTATTGTGAACAATTTGAAAGGCTAGCAGCTCTGATGAAGAATGCCTTAAATGAGTTTATAAGGAGCACGTTCAAGATTGGCTTGAAAAAGGAGATTCAAGCTGAATTAATAATGTTCAACAAACATCTCCTTGAAGCAATTAATAGAAATGACAAGTCAAGTAGAGGAGTGAAACTTGACGTTGAAAGAGGTTAAAGAGAAACCGATATAGAAGGGAAGTAGGCAATTATTAGTATCTAAGTGCAGAAATTATAAAAGCAATACTCAAAAATTTTTATCGGCGACAGGGGGAGGAAAGAAGGGGGTGGCTAGACCTGAGACAATGAAGTTGTTAAGGAAAGTGAAAGGAAATTCAATGTTAATCCTCATCGGTAGTAGGGCTACACAAAATTACATATCCTCAAAGCTGGTGGAGCAATTGGGCATGCCATTAGTGGATACCTGACCTTGCACCATTACTACGAGGAATTGGTATCAAGTGAGGGTAGTGGTGTGTGTAAAAAAGTGGAACTCGAGCTTTAGGGAATCAACATTATTCATGACTACTATCCCTTTAACTTAGGGTATGCCGATTGAGTATTTAAGATTGAATGGTTAGAGTCACTAGGTGAAGCTAAGGTGAATTGGCAACTATTAACCATGAAGTTTAAGACAGAGGGTGAATAGAAGACATTAAAGGGGGACCCTGTTTTAGTGAGGATACTAGTATCACGAAGCTCCATATTGAAGTCAATTAAAGGAGGCAGTGAAAAGGTTTTATTTGGAGTTTGGAGAGGTTAAACTTCATAAAGAACCAGTGAATTTGGAGCCACAGGTACAGAAGTTATTACAAGAGTTTAAGGAAGTTTGTTAACCACTTAAGGAGTTGCCACCTTACAGACAAAGTAACCATGCCATTACTTTGCAAAGTGGTGCACTTCCTGACATTTACTCATATAGGCATGCCCATTACCAAAAAAATGAGATTGAGAAATTAGTGAAGGAGATGCTTGTGGCAAGAATCATACGTCTGAGTATGAGTCCTTTTTCAAGCCCAATATTGCTAGTGAAGAAGAAGGATGGAAGTTGGAAGGTTTGTGTTGACTATAGGGTTCTAAACAAGGTGACTATACCAGATAAGTTTCCAATTCCAACTTTAAATGAGCTACTGAACAAGTTAGGGGGTGCCACGATTTTTACTAAATTGGATCTCAAGTCTAGTTATCACCAGATTATAATGAAAGAAGGTGATGAGGAGAAGATAGCATTTAGGACACACGAAGGTCATTATGAATCTATGGTAATGCCTTTCGGATTAATTAATGTTCCCTCTACATTTCAGTCCCTAATGAATGAGATTTTTAAGTCGTACTTAAGAAAATTCATTTTAGTATTCTTCTATAATATATTGGTGAATAGCTCTTATGTACCCACGCATTTACAACACTTGAGGAAGGCGTTGAAAGTGTTACAGAAATATAGCCTCAAGATTCCTCAGAAGAAGTGTGCATTTGTACAACCCAAACTTGAGTATTTAGGTCACATTATATCAATAATAGGTGTAGAGGCTGATCCTACCATGATTGAGGCAATGTTCAAATGGCTGGTACCCAAAGATATTAAGGCTTTGCAGAAGGTTTTTAGGTTTAATCAAGTATTACAAGAGGTTTGTGAAAAACTATGGTAAAATAGCAGTTCCACTTAAAGCTTTACTGAAGAAGAATGCCTTTGTGTAAGGGGAAGAATCGTCTAAATCATTTGAGGAGTTGAAGATTATGACAACACTTCCAGTCCTAGCAATGCCAAACTTCTCCTTACCCTTCAAGATTGAAATAGATGCAGTAGGGTTTGTACTGACATAAAAAGGATGTACCATTGCATATTACAACCAAGCATTGTCTTCTAAGGCTCAATAGTGTTTAGTATATGAACGAGAGCTAATAGTGTTTTTGTATACAATTAAATGTTAGAGCCACTATTTGCTAGGACACCAAATTATTATAAAAATTGATTAGAAGACTTTAAAGTATTTACTGAAGCAGTGAGTTTTGGACTCCAATTAATAGCAATGGGCTTCATAACATATATGTTATACATTCGAAGTGACTTACAAACTAGGAAAAGATAATCAAGTGACTGATGCATTATCAAGGAAAGGGGAGGACTTGCAGCTCAATGCATACTCTATATGGCAGTATAATGAGGTTGAGAGTCCAAAAATGGAGGTTCAACAAGATGAGAAGTTGGAAGCTATTAAACAACAGCTTTTGGCAAGACAGACTGTCCCCAAGGCTACAGTTTAAAAAGAGGTGTTTGATGTTCAAGGATAAGCTGGTTATACCAAAAGGCTTAACACCAATTTAGCCATTCATCAAGGATAAGCTTGTTATACCAATGGAGATCTACAACATCCATATTAAATCGTTGGATATAGTTTCAATGATCAGATGACCACATGCGATTATATTTACTATGTGTAAATCTAAGTCATTAGATTTTCATCTAATAGTCCCCATTTATTACAAGAGAAAATGGGATCTTTCACAATGACATTCCACAAATTGTATTTATCCCTACTCTACCACCATATATTGTAAAAATATAGAAGTGAATCCTAATCCTTCATTTATCTTAGTTATGCCTAGTTTTTGCAATTAGTAATTAGACTAAATTCATAACTTATTCTTAAAAAATCACTTAACACAGTGTTGTCTTAAAAAAAAAATAGTTTAATTCTCTTTTTTGTTATTTAGGTTTAATTTAGTCATCTTACTTGCACATTGAAATTAGGTTTGGAATTTAGGAAAGGTAGAAAAAGATAAGAATCCCAAAATTTAAAAGGAGGGGAAGAAGATGGGATGAAAATAAATGGTTAAATTATGCTTCTTATTCTCTTTGTTTGAGAAAACCTTTTCTTTTAAGATATTTCAAATTGCATATATTAAAAAATATAGTGAAAGAACTCTGTAATATTATAAGTATGATTGATTACTAAAAAAGGTCACAAATATCATTGTCTTAGTCGTATTTATGTGTACATGTATCTAGAGTTTAAGGTATAAAATTTATAATTAATTAGTAAAAGGTCAAAAAAATCCTCGTGTGTTTAGAAGATTTCATATCAAGTGTGAACTTGAAGAATTCGTTATAGATGCAATTAAATGCCGTGTTAATTGTAATATTATATCTCAATCGAGGAATATGACGTTAGGAAAAGATCACGTAGGACTTAACGTATGAAATTATATAAGGGAGAAAAGTAATTTCATTATACCCAAAATTGGGTTATGCCTTACAAGTAAAGTAATTGGAAATTTTCCATCACCATGTATTCTTCAATGTCATTTTTCCAGCTTCCATCTCCAACTACCCTTCAACTTTCTTTTTCAACCTTGAGCTAATAGCCAATTTATGAATGACGCATGACATTTACTCTATTATATTTTTTAAAAAATTATGGTATGAATAATTATTAATATATATATATATATATATATATATATGTATATAATAAAGTAAGAAAAATATATTTTTGATACCTCATTTTTTATTTTACTATCAATTTGGTCCCTTACAAATTTAGAGTACTAAAATGATCCTTACAAAATTTAACAATAATCAAAAGTAGTCTTTCGTTAAACCAATTTAAAGTGAGACTGATTTTTTTTTTCTTTTTTTCCTTTTCCTTCCTTGTTCTCTAATTCATTTTCCCTTTCTTATATTTTCTCAACATAATGAAGATGTTATGTTATTATTTTAAATTTCTAAATATTAAGAATATTAATTGTACAGTAACATTATAAAAAAATGCCATAAAAGTTGAAATTTTTCTCTTTTTTTTTTTCTCTTATTCATGCATGTTGTATTTCATATGTATTTCTTTTTTCATGTTATCAAATGTGAAAGAAAGAGACGGTTATTATAAGTTTTTTTTTTTATATAATTGGTGATAATGGTAATATAAAAAATAAGATGAATAAAAAAAATAAAAAAGAATAAAAAAGAATAAAAATAAGAAAGAAGAAAATGAGAAAAAAAAAAGGAATAGGAAAAAAAATAAACAGTGAAAAGAAAGAAAAAAAATCAAATATCACATATAAGAAAAAATTTTAAATACATTTTGATTCCTTAATTTATTTATTTTTCAAATTTGTTTCTTATGTTTGATACGTTTCAAAATAATCCCTTAAGTACTAAGTACTTCTCATATTTATCTTATACAATGTGCTCAAGGGAGAAATTCGAGATGAATTTGAAATTTAAGGGATTATTATGAAACACTTTAAACTTAAGGGAGTAATTAGAAACAAAAAAGAAACAAAAAATAAAGTTAAGGGAGTAAAAAATTATTTTCACAAAAAAAAATTAAGAGCCAATTTAATATAGTGTCTAATTAGATGCACGGGAAAATCAATGGCTACAGAAAATACAGAGTTTAGTGACAACGTAACCAAGTGCAAAGGACCACGTGTCCCTGAGATTATAGAGCAGACATATAATCCTTTCTTCTCTCCGAAAGTTCTGGTTCTTCGAGAAGAGCGTCGTAGCATTTCTTCTTGTCGCCATGGAAGAGGGAAAAGGAAGAGTGTGTGTGACTGGTGGAACTGGCTTTATTGGTTCCTGGATCATCAAGACACTCCTTGAGGATGGTTACTCTGTTAATGCCACCGTTCGATCTCACCCAGGTACACCATTTCTATCCATTTCTGAAGCAAATCAGATCAAATCACTTATCAGCTTATCTTCTGTAGAAACTTCTTTTATTTTTCTGCAGATTTCGTGTTATTCGAATGGTGAATGATTGGGCCATTTTTTTGGTCTGAAATTAGATGTAATTTTGTGTTTTGCTGTATTGTTTACAAAACCTTGATATCTTTGTTCAATTTAGTTGAACTCTGAACATTTTGATGATTTAAGCAGTATTAATCTTTTCTTTCTTTTTGGATGAAATCATATATTTGGTGAAAACTCATGTCCGCTGATGAATACCACATTAATTAGCTATTAATTGTTGGTCAGATCAGTTAGTTCAGTTAGTGATATTTTAATATTATAAGATACAGGCCTCTAGAAATGAGTAGATATCTATTTTGGTCTCTCATATATGGAGTATATGAGTATTTTTTAAATTTAGTTATATATTGAATTTATTTTTTCAGTTTGGTCCTTTACAAATAACATATTTCTTAATTTGGTCCTCCATAGCAAGTTGGTCAGAAAAATATGTTAATTGAAAAATATGAAGGACATTCTTGATAATTTTATTTGTAAGGGATCAAATTGGTAAGACAGTTTTATGAGGGGTCAAATTAAAAAAGAAAATTTATGAGTTATTATATTAAGAAATACTCCATATATCAGAGACTAAAATGAAATTTTACTCACTCTAGAAATTAATTGGAATAAAAATACAAGGTTCAATGTGCAATCATCTAATGTAGCTTCCTATAACAAGACCCTAAGATTTCCCCATCTTGAGGCCTTTGAGAAAATTAATGATACTCTCTGCGACTTTATCAGCTAATGCAAGCTAATAATTTCCATTTCCATTGCAGAACACAAGAAAGATGTAAGCTTCCTCACAAATTTGCCAGAAGCATCTAGAAAGCTACATTTTCTGAACGCAGACCTGAGCGACCCAGAAAGTTTCAAGGAAGCCATTGAAGGGTGCACTGGAGTATTCCATGTGGCCGCCCCAATGGATTTTTTGGAAAATGAACCAGAGGAGGTTGTGACCAGAAGATCCATTGATGGAGCACTGGGCATTTTGAAGGCATGCCTCAGATCAAAGACTGTGAAGAGAGTTGTTTACACCTCAAGTGCCTCTGCTGTCACTTTCAGTGGCACAGAAGATGAAGTGATGGATGAGAGTTTCTGGAGTGACGTGGATTATTTAAGATCTTCGAAGATATTTGGATGGTCCTATGCCATTTCTAAGACATTGACAGAGAAGACAGTACTTGAATTTGGAGAACAATATGGATTAGATATTGTGACTGTCATTCCTACTTTGGTTGTTGGACCCTTCATTTGTCCTAAGCTTCCTGGCTCTGTTCGTACTTCATTGTATATGAAATTTGGTATGTGCTGCAATTTATTGCACTTACATTCATTTCATGTGTTTAAATTAATAGGGGCAATCTACATTAAATTTAAATGAATGCTTAACATTAGTTTGCAATCCCATGTGGTTGTAAGTTTATTTTTGTCATTAGATTTTGTTGTCCTAAAGTAAAAGAAAGAAACAGGTTGAAATCTTACCTCTTTCTCACCTTTTCTTATTACAATAGGAGTGCAGTTAAAGAGATAGAGATATAAATGATGAAACTTAAATAACATTACTTGCTATAATGGGAATCTTCCATTTTTAATTGTTCGATGAAGTTCCAATGGTTTAGATTGTTATTAATGGCTGCATGTAGTTATATGTACTATTCGAATATCTAGACAATTAGATTTTCATCTAGTTGTTCTAATTTATTTGTGGAGAAAACAGGAGGGATCCTCCTAAAGGGGATCCCTTTCAAAATGACATCTTGTTAATTGTAATCATTCTTAACCAACCATATATTGTAAAATATTGAAGTGAATCTTAATCCTTCATATATCATAGTTATGCCAACTTTGCAATTACTAGTTAGACTAAATTCATAACTTTTGAAAAATCACTTAACAGAATTTTGTCTTCGAAAGAAAAATAGTTTAGTTCTCTCTTTTTTACTCATTTGGATTTAATTTAATCATTTTATTTGCACATTGAAATTAGGTTTAGAATTTAGGAAAGGTTGAAAAAGAAAAGCACCCCAAAAATTAAAAAGGAGGGGAAAGAGATGAGACGAAAGTAGATGGTTAAATTAAATTATACTTCTTATTCTCTTTGTTTGAGAAAACTTTTACTTTTGAAATCCTCTAAATTGCATAAATTAAAAGTTATAGAGAAAGAATTCCAAAAAAATTTTGGAAAGTTAATTGAGAATCCTCCAGGTGAGGGAAAGATTTCAATTAAACCTACCGTTCCCTTTTATTATCCAACTATAAATGAAGAACAAAATTGACACCAAATCGAGAAATTTGACTGTGATCAGTATAACTTTTGACAAATATCCAATGTCTGAATTTGGTCTTATAAATAAGTCTATTGATATTATTAAACTGATGCAGCTGAGAAGCACCCGTTTGGTTATCTCCAAACACCTATGGTGCATGTGGATGATGTGGCTAGAGCTCATATATTTCTGCTTGAACATCCTAATCCAAAAGGGAGGTATAACTGTTCAGCATGTTTGGCAACTATTGAAAATATGTTTGAAATCCTTTCTGTCAAATACCCAGAAATTCAATTACCGACCATAGAGTAAGTTCTCTTGTCCTTCTCCATGTTGTTCAAACACATGAATGAAGTAAATGACTTCTCTTTGATATTCTAACATTTGTTTTGATCATTTCTTCTCTGATTGTAGCTCTCTTAAGGATATGAAAGGTTTTAAACTCCCAGCTCTCTCGTCAAAGAAGCTCATAGACGCTGGATTTGAGTTCAAGTACGGACTTGAGGAAATGGTTGTGGATGCAATTGAATGCTGCAAAGAAAAGGGTTATTTGTAATCTTGTAAGTTTGATTGATTACTAAAAAGTCACAAGTATCCTTGTCTCAGTTACATGTACATACATGTGTGTTTTATTTGGAATTTAGGGTATAGGATTTAGTAAAAGTTCAGTTATTCTTGTGTGTTTAGAGGATTTCTAATAAAGTGTGAACTTGAAAAAATAGTTGTTAATGAAATTGAATACTGTAGACTAAACAAGTATTTGTAGTATTGTATCTCTATCATGGAGTATGGTTGATCAGTAAAAGGTCACATACAACATAATGTATGAAATAGTATAATGTGACCTTTCTAAAAAAAAAAGAAGGTAATTTTCCATCTTCCATCTCCTACTACTCTTCAACCTTATTTAGCTATTTTTACTCCAATGACAACAAACTATGGTGTACTATACCTTACTAAATTTATTTTCCAACTTTGAGCTACAAGCCAATTTATGAATGATATTTGATTTGTTCTATTATATTTTTTAAAAATAATAATATGGTATGAATAATTATTAATATATATATATATATATATATATGGAAGAATATAGACTAATCAAAACTTATTATTATATAACTATTTACCAAAAAAACTGAATAACTAGTCCATATTTATAAAATATATATAATAAAATAAAAAGATAATATAGTATAAATTAATTAAAACATTGATTTATATAAGATTAAGAATTTCCTTAAATCTTAGCAAACAAATGAAAGGAGTATTCTGAACCCTTATCATTGACTATTTTTTTTTTTCCATGTTATATACTTATAGTGTATTTGATTTAACCTTCAAAAAGTTTACAAATTTATATGTATATCAATAAAAAGGTTTGTCATATATATAGTCTTGTCTAGTTTAATTTTTAATTTTTTTCAAAGTCACTTTTATCCTCTAGCTCTTAATTTGATATGAATTTCTTACATTTGATTTAAAAAAAATGAATATAACAGCTAATATTAAAATAACTGTGTCAAATTAAATTTAGTAATTATATACAGTAAAAAATTTTAAATATCAGTTACATGCGATACAAAATTTTAATTAACATTTTATATATAAAGAAAGATGCGATACAAAATTTTAATTAACAATTTATATATTAAAAAAAATTTTAAATATTAGTTGCATAAAAATTTTTATGTTTGATTACTTGAATTGATGAATTATTGTTTGATGATTTGCTATTTGACCGGACGCCTTGCATTTATAAGGTTTGAACTCATCCCCGTCAAAATTTCCCTTACACATGGCATTGGCTTTTGTAGCCCATTTGTAGTAAGGTGTCTCTGTTTATATTATTTCTTTTTCACTGTTCTTTTTCTACTAAACAATTAATGACTTCTACAAAGCTTCATGAACTTTAACATATTATATATAGAATAATTCACTCTCACTTTTTTATGCTATCTTCTCCTTAAACTAAAGAATATCTTATA
Organism: Delonix regia; assembly: GCA_037074485.1. Lineage (NCBI taxonomy): Eukaryota > Viridiplantae > Streptophyta > Magnoliopsida > Fabales > Fabaceae > Delonix > Delonix regia. The sequence continues at coordinate 15,169,706 of CM073460.1, forward strand.
ATTAAGTTCATTTTAATCAAATTATGATAATATGAATTTTTAATAAAAATTATTTTTAAAAAATATATGGGTAAATTGCTTTCACCTCCTTTGGGAGAAATTTTGAAGATCTATAAAGATATATATTTTTTAGAGTAATTAAATTTATAATTTTCAATTATTATTTCCTTATCTGTACTACATATATAATATAAGAAGTATTATATATATATATATATATATGTATTTATTTATCATTAAATTGTGAATTATATATGTTTAAAAAATTATAAAATTATGTGATGAAAGGAATTTTAAAATATAATCCCAAAATCATTTTAATTTTGTTTTTACCAATTTATAGATAATGATTTTATTTTAAGAACAATATTTGTATTGATTATATGATGATAAACAGCATATTGCTGCAAAATATTAAAAATTCAGAATGAATTAAATTTTTGATTCTTGACCCAAAATAAATAATATTTAAGTAAAATTAAAATTATTTTTTAGTAAGTTACGTTTTTATGGAAAAAAAAAACATTATATTTTAATTTTAGGGATGCGAGGAGTATATTTTAAAATAAAAAATATGACCATATATTTTAAACATTTACGGAGGGAGAAAAGAATAATTTACTTAATATATTTCTCAAACATTGTATTTTAATGACTTTTTTGTGCGTACTACAATTGTGCTTATGTTCAACACACACACACATTACATATAGTATTTTTTTAAATTCATTATTAGTAAAAATTGTATAAATCTTATTCTTTAAAAGAAAATATTATTTTGTGAATATGTTATTTATTAATAATAATTATCTAAGTCTTATTACATTTTAAATTGATATTATATGAATTGAAGGTATTTCCACTTGAATGCAAATGTTTATATTAAATAGTTGGATTACATAATTAAGTTATTTTTCAAAAGAGATAAGAGTAATTTATTATATTGTTATCAATATATGTGTAGAAAGAAATTGGGAAGCTATTTTTATTGCCATTCCATATTCGTATTTATTGTAATTTCCGTTTAACTACTTACCATACCTGCTTTCGCTTTTTATTATATGTTTTATGAATTAAATTTTAAAATTTAGATCCCCGTTTTATTTGTGGTAATCTTCTCAACACCTGTTTACATTTTCCTATAGAAATATAATTCTAAATAAGAATTTTTTATGCTGAATAAATTAAAATTTCAGACAATTTTTTTCGTGTACGCCCACTATTAATTTCACTTCTAATTTTTATTAAATTCATTTTTTTAAAATCATGTATATTGAAAAAATAGAGTAAACTATTCATATTTTTAATTATTGTTTTATATACTTTAATCTAACAAATTTAATTAAGACATTGTTATTTATTTAATTGACAAATCCCGAAGTTTCTAGCTTTGCCAAAATGAATTCAAATCCACGTGTCACTCATTTTGTCTCGGGTCTCTACCATAATCCCAATATACATATTCGTCCTTCTCTCCACTCTCAACCGAAGATTGCAGGCATTTCCGGTTCTTCTTCTTCTGTGCCCTTCAATTCTGAAACAGTTTCGTGAGGTAACATCTTCTCTCTCCCTGCTATTTTCTCTGAAGCTCTTCTTTCTCCATGTTCTATTTCACTTTCTTTTTGCTCTATTTTTTCGGTAACCAGACAGGCCTTATTTGCTTGCATAACGGCAACCTTAAGATTTAAGGTTATGAAAATTTGATTTTACATAATAGCAATAGGCTTCGTTCTGTCATCCAAACTTCAGTGGTAATGCTTCGGCGAATTTTTTGCTGCCGGCTCCGCCATTTTCAGCGTTCAAATTTAGATAAACCACAATCGTTTCTTTTATCGTTCTGGCTTGAAGTCTACCAATCGTATGTGATGAACAAAAGCACGTCAGCGTCCTAAATTAATGTGTAAATATTCGATATGATAGACTTGATGTTTCGTATTATAATGAACGTGACATATGTAAGGAATTGGTGCTGGAAGCTAATGGTTTACGAGCCATTTTAGAAGTCGTGTTGTTAACGATAGTTCCTAATTTCTTCAGTATGATTGCGCTCAATCTAACCAAACTTGTAAAGTCATCGAGTGGAGAGTTATATTTAGTCTTCTTTGCTTTGCCTAATGTAGATTTTTTTTCCTTACAATTTCAATGGTTTTTATATTTAATTAAAACGCATGTCTTCTATATCTTCAATATGTATGCTATGAAATTGAAGTATGCCGTCGCCTTGGTCGTCTTGTTCCTACTTTCTTAAGTATTGTGGTCATTTCCGTTTGCCTGTCCACCTCTGGAAAGATGTAAATTATTGAGACATTCGAGGAATGTAAACAGATAATCAGAATAGCTGACTTTATAAGATTCTATTTGAAGAAATCTTCTTATATAAAATAACTCAAGTGTCGATATGACGCTCTTTGAACACAGTCTTACTAAGGGATTGACTGAAGGCACAGTGTTTCGGATCTCAATTGGTGTAAATGAACTTCTAGCGATTCTACTTATATAAATATTCTCAAGGAAAATGACAAAATGGGTCAATATTTTGAACACAGACTTATAGAGAGAATACCGAATGCATGGTTTTTCAAATCTTGTTTGCTAGTTTAGGTGTATGAAGTAATGCTTTAATATTATTGTCCTGACATATTAATGGTCTTCCTATAGTTGTCTGGGCTCTGGACAGGCAAAGAGATGACATTTTTCATGCAGAACATATGTAATTTGACTTTTCTTACTATGGGTTTTTTTTTTTCTTTGGGAAGTTGCAGAAAATATGTAGAAGGAAAGAGAAGAAAAGATGCTGGAGATGACATAGTGTAGTCTTGTAGAGAGATGTCAACCGACAATATTTAAAAGGGAGCTCTTAGAATAGACAATCACCAGAGAGAATTATTGTTGTGATTAAAATTAAGACTTACGTCAAAATAACTTATAGAATTTTATTTTAATAATAATTAATTAATTATAATATTAAAATAAAACTCTCAGATATACATTAAAATAGTTTCTTATTTCATTATTCAAAAGAAAGAAAGTCCATTAATTCTCTCTTAGTAATTAACTATCAATTAACAATCTAATGGAATAATTACTAATGCTCATGTGTTATAGGTTGGGTCTCTACTCAGTGGGCTTGTGGATAATTTAACCCATCACTAATTACTCATAATAAATATAAACCTAACTCATTCTTAGTTTATCAATTATAATATTAATTGCCTAATTAGTCATAACAAGAGATTAATTTAATAGCATAATTAATGTTAATCCATATAATATTAAAATATTCTAATAATCTCTCACTAGGATAACATTAATTAAATTATTAGGTTAATCAACGAATGCATAATTAAGCAATTAACATTCACATAAACATATGAATGTGTGTATATTTATAAACCATACAAAATTCAGAAATGAAGCCACACGCAAAGATCACTAAATCCGATAGGGAAACAAGTGATATTAACTTTGTCATAGATTAGTTTCAATATCTAAATAGAATGGAATACAAAATGACATTTGAACATATTACAATGCAAAAGTCCCTTAAGGACTCAACTTAGAAATTTGGTGTCAAATTGCTCCACAAAAGCCCTTCAAGGACTCAATCATATTCCCACTAGACCAAAGCTACATCAAAATTCAACAAGACTCATAAGAGTTATACAATTTGAATTACTCCTATGGATAGACCTTTGGTCAACAGATTCGTCATCATGCGCTCACTGCAAATGTGAACCATATGAGTCTGAGATAACAAAAATTCAAAAATGAAATTGTGAATCAAGGATGTTGAATTCAATAAGAAAAGTATTGTTATAAATGCTAGCAAAATTTCAATTATGAATTATATCCAAAATTTTAGCATAACCAAAAAGACATTGAATTTTATAGGAAAACAAATGTTATAAGTGTCAAAATACCAAAGTGTTCCTTAAGAACACAACTTAAACTTTCACCAAACCAACACACCTAAAAATTCAAATATATCCCAGAGTCATATGTTTTCAAAACTCTAATGCATTTGTTTTGGTAATAGATCACCCAAAATGAGTATAAGATTCATAGATCTTCTCTCCAATAAACAGGAATTGAATATCAAAATTTAATACAACTGAAATTCCTATAACTTTGAAAGGAGCGCACAATAGAGTCTTGTCGCAACAAAATGGTCAAGACTTAAAATATGCACATGACGGAATTAATTTCTTGACCGTATTCCCTAACAAATGACAATCACAAAACTAGCAACATACTCTTCACTTATATATGAGGTAGCTATAAATGTCCATTTGACATTTCTCAATAAAACATCTCCTTCAAAACATCATATAGATGTAATCAAAAGTGGGTTCAATATCATCAACAAATGATGTATAATCTGAATCATAATATCCCATTATATCAAAAGATTCAAATTTCTAGATAGTCAACATACAATGTTTTGTACCCTGAAGGTAGGATAAATGTCTTTGTAGCCCTCCAATGATCATACCCATAATCACTTAAATATCTATCAAGCACACCAATAGGAAAAGTAATGTCCAAACGTGTGCACACCTAGGCCTATATTAGGCTATCAACAACAGATTCACATGGAACTTTGTCCATCAAAGTTCTCTCATCATCGTTTATGACACAACGATTTAAACAACATATCACCACTCTACATAAGTGTAGAACAAGGAATGCAAGAATACATATCAAATTTCTTTAACACTCGTTCAATATAGGTTGCCTAAGACAATCCAAGTATACCACAAGATCTATCACGGTGAATCTAAATTCCCAAAACAAAAGAAGATTCACTTAGATCTTTCATATCAAAGTGTCATGACAAGATGTGGTTTATCTAATTTAATAAGCACACTGAGTTACCAGCCAATAAGATGTCAATTACACATAGCACATCCTCATATAAGTCTTCATCTAGTGATGTTGTTTTCAACATCCATTTAGCAATTTAGCAAGTTCCCACTCATTATTATAGTGTATAAAGGTAATTTTATCATTCATAATCTCTAACTACTTAGATGAATGAGGACCTGACACAGCTTCATTAAAAGGAGACAAAATCTATGTCATCAACAATGTCTGACTGAAATTCCTGCAAGTACACTATGTAATCATCTCAAATTGTAGGTTTACAAATCTCCTGTAATCATCTCAAATTAACGAATGGTTCTCCTACATCAGCTGTAGGAGCTTCCATAATAGGATCAACTGGATTCTCAATAAGAGTGTCATCTCTAATAGAATGATCCACAGGTAGAGATGACAAAGATGGCATGGGTAAAATGACATCCTGACAATGCATATTGATTACTCAGGGAACATCACTCCCACTGTCCAAGTAATCCTCAAAATAAAACGCTCTATTAGATTCAATAACCCTGGTAGTATGATTAGGACAATAAAATTTGTATTCTCTGGATCTTGAACAATACCTAATGAAGAATCTGTTGATAGTCCTGAAATCAAGTTTCTTGCACTGAGCATTATAAGGTCTTACCTTTGCTTTACAGCCCCCTACGCGAAAGTGCCTCGTACTAGGCTTCTTACCAGTGAAAAGTTCATATGGAGTCTTTTCAACTGACTTACTTAGAACTTGATTTAGGATATAAGTTGTTGTCTTAAGGGCATCACCCCATAGAAACTCTGATAAGGAAGAATGACTGATCATGCTTTTAACCATGTCCATCAAGGTGCGGTTATGCCTCTCTGCAACTCCATTTTGTTGTGGAGTGTCAGGCATAGTATACTGAGCTTCAATTCCTTGTTGTAAGAATAGAGCAAAAAGTCCAAGGTTACTGCCTATTTTAGTTTACCTCCCAAAATATTTACCACCTCTGTCTGATCTTACACTTTTGATTACCTTCCTAAACTTTAATTTAACAACAACCTTAAATGCCTTAAAGGCATCGATTTAGATGTTTCATGCAACAAATCCACCCATAGTAACTAGTGTTATAAGTCTACCAAATTTGTGTGGATTTAATCTAAAATATTCTTAAATCTATTTGCCCTTTTAAATTCAAGTTATATTGAGAAGTTTTCCTATAATACATGCAACATAGAATTCAAAATCTGAGAAATCTAAGAGAAATATTCCTGTCTAACCATCCTTCTAATCTCCCTTTGGAGATATGACCCTAACGCCAATGTCATAACATAAAAGAATTTTCTTCAATTCTTTTGCATTTGTGTCCTATTACTATATCAATAGATGCAACGAGTGGAGAATCAGGACTAGCATTCATATTCAAATAACATGATCCATCCATCAACAAAACTGACCCAATAATAGCATAATCAAGGAAAATATTAATTCTTTCATTTCCTTGCTAAAACCAGATAATCACATCTGTTTAATACAGAATTGGAAATCAAATTCCTCCTTGATGAAGGTATATAATCTACATTACATAAAGTCAAACAATGTCCATAATACAAGCTTAAGATTATAGTACCCATACTGCTAACTACAATCGAACTTCCTTCCACTCTAAGAATGCTTTTTTCTCTTTCATATAGGCTCCTCTTGTCTCTGAACCCCTTCATTCTCACACCTATTCTTCAAATTGACGTAATAAGAGATTTTATGGCCATGCCTCTTACAATAATGACATTCACCCTTGAGTGATTTCTTCTTTTGACCCTTATTAATCTTATTGCTTTTCGTAGGTCCAAATGGTTTCTTGTCATAGTGAAATGTAGTTCACTAATTGTACGTGAGACATCACCTTCTTTATTGATTCTTCCTCTTGGGTCACTTTGGACATCATATGATCAATAGATCACTCTAGCTCTTGAAAATTATAAATGGTTTTTAGGACCCATATTCAGCAGGAATGGATTAGAGAACTCTATAAACTAGGTAGCTTTCATTTAAGTCCACACCATAAGATTTCAGCTTGTTGTAGTAGTTAACATGCTTCATCATGTGCTCACACTCTCCCAACACTCCATCATAGTGAGTGATATCCAGCAAAGAGAGATAATAGGCTTTTTAAGTCTTATCAAACTTCTTGAATTTCTCACTAACCGTTTTGAGATACTCAACTGTGGTGTCCTTCTCAGGAATGCTTTGTCTAATAGTCTTCTCAATCGTATACTTGATGACGATTAGACAAATCCTATTAGACTCATACCACTGCTTATGGTAAGCCTTGTCAGTAGCATTAGACTTAAAGGAGAGATCCGCTGGCTTAGGCTATCTTTTAGCCAGATCTTCTTTGGTGATCATTAGATACATATCAAGGGACTTAATCCAATCATCATAATTCATCCTGTTGAGAGTTTTCACCACAAACAGTTGCTGGAATAGAGAAGCTGAGGGAAAACAAATAGGAAACATATAATTATGTCCCGAACACATAATTATAGAATAAAATTTTTATAACAAGGCTTAGCTTCAGCAATTGTACAACAAAACAATCATCATATCCTGCCTAAGGGCTCAGACTATGATAAATCAAGAAAACTCATACACACCAAAGAAGCATATTATCAAGAGAAATGGCATAAAATGCACCCACAATCTCTATATCAATATAATACAAGAAATCATGACTACATCAATCAACAAATTGCCGTTGACAGGTCACAAACTGGCCTTATTCACAAAATTATATTGACAATGTCACACCGATAAAGTATGTCCATTGTCAACATAATCATACTCTCTACTGCTGGTTGCCTCAACAATAACCTCTCCTTCATTGATTCAATACATGCTTTCTTGAGTAAATAGACAATAACCACAACAATGGGGTTTCATTAAGCTAATACCATCATAATTGGGCCCATAATAAGTAATTACAAGACCACTAGATGCAAATGGGCCATTATGGCCTAAAACAGAGTCTGTTTGCTCATTTCATCATTTTTTGCATTGAATTGGAAACAAAATATTCACATATTATGCAAATAAATTTTGTTTTAATTCCACTGGTATTGTTAAGGAGAGTGACCAATATATATTGTTTCTTATTATGTATAATTGTCTCTTAAATTTTTTTCAGATCAAAATAGTGTCATTATATTGCATTTTGAGGTCATAAATCTCCAAGAAATTAAAAAAAAAAAACATACTTCCAAGCTTCCAAAATTTTTGGAAAAATTTAAAAAAAAAAAATAGAAATGGCACATGGAGACAAACTGTAGAAATTTTAGGTCAAGAAGGTTGCTACACACGCTAATACGCACCTGAAGTGCACGTAGGCCTCACTTGGCACATGCGCAGCATCTTCTTCTACCTTCAGATGAGTCACCCTGATCCGTTTTGCCACTCAAGATCTGACCTAACTTTATACAGCGTTTCAGCAAGTGTTTAGGACACCAAAATGTTTAGAATTTCATGATCTACAACTTCCTTATCTTATTTTAGCCAAAACACAAAGAAATAGAAAGATAAATGGCTCGAAAGTTTCTGTTCTTCGAGCATCTCCAAGCTTCCACGGTGGATCGTGATACCAAGAGATTTAAGGAGCGAAATTGGTTGAATTATGTTTGAAATAACCTTATGAACAAAATGGCTAAGTTTATTTTGTGAAACGTGATCTATAGTTCGAGTAATTTTGCTCAAAATTTTCAGGTCCTTTGGTATTAATGGGTCAAAATCTTTCATCCCTTTCTAGGCTTCATACTGGGCATCATTTTGTTCAGGATATTCAGATCTATAAAACCCCTTTTTTTCTTTTGAAAGAATCCTTAAGGTTTGCATTAATTTCATCTCAAAAGAAATTAAGGTTCATACTTGTTCATGCAATATTCAATACTGCACTCCCATAATAGCCAGCAAAATTTTAATCTAACCTAGGCTCTGATAACAATTGAAGTCATGTAATAATTTATTCACAATACATGAAAACATAATTAGGAGATATAAGATACAAATATCTGACCTGTTGCTGGAAATGACGTAGTGCAGTTTTGCAGAGAGATATCAACCCACAATACCCAAGAGAGTGCTCTCAAAATAGATAACCACCAGAGAGAGTTATCGTCGTGATTAAAATTAGGGTTTACGTCAAAGTAACTTATAGGGTTTTATTTTAATAATAATAATAATTAATTATAATATTAAAATAAAACCCTCTTATATACATTAAAATAGTTTCTTATTTCATTATTCAAAAGAAAGGAAGCACATTAATTATCTTTTAGTAATTAACTTTTAATTAACAATTTGATGGGATAATTACTAATGCTTGGGCTATAGGTTGGGTCTCTGCCCAGTAGACTTGTGAATAATCCAACCCATCATTGATTACTCATAATGAATATAAATCCAATTTATTCTTAGTTTATTAATTATAATATTAATTACCTAATTAGTCATAACAAGATATTAATATAATAGCTTAATTAATGCTAATTCATTTAATATTAAAATATTCTAATAGAAATGGCTTTATTGCTTCCTAGATCATCAAGAGACTCCTTGAAGATGGTTACTCCGTTAATGCCATAGTTCAATCTCTCCCAGGTACACCATTTCCATCTATACCTGAAACAAATCACCTATAAGTTTATCTTCTATAAAAAATTTTATAATTCCTAGTTGATTTCATGTTATACGAATGGTGAAAGATTGGCCATTTTTGGAGTCTAAAATTAGTTGTCATTTTATGTTTTGTCATAGCGTTTGTATTGTTTATACAAAACCTTTATATCTCTGTACAATTCAGTTGAACTCTGCAAGAATTTATTGATTTCAGTAGTATTATTATTTTCTATCTTTCTGAAGGAGTGTATAATATATATATATATATATATATATATATTGGGTGAAAATTCATGTCTGTTGATGAATAATACCACATTAATTAGCTATCATAAGCTTTATTTAAGAATTATTGTATTAGATATAGGGGCGTTGGGGTGCAGCTTTTTAGCTATTATATATAAATTGTTGGCTAATTAGATTAGTTTGTGATATTTTAACATTATAAGATACAAGCCTCTAGAAATGAGTAAAGAACTACTATGGTCTCTCACATATAGAGTACTTTTAAAATTAGCCATTTAAAGAAAATTTTTTAATTTGGTTCTTTATAAATAAAATATTTCTTAATTTGGTCTCTAACAGGTAAAATATTTTTTAATTTGGTCCTTCAAAAAAGTGTCTTCGCAAGTTGGTCAGAAAAATATGACAACTTGTTCATAAAAATATGTTAATTTCAAAATATGAAGAACATTATTAATAATAATTTTATTTATAAAACACCAAATTAAAAAAATATTTATATGTAAGGGACCAAATTAAAAAAAGATTATGAGTTATGATATAAGAAATACTCCTTATATATGGGACTAAAATAATGTTTTACTCACCCTAAAAATTAATAGAAATAAAAATTTGAAGATGAAATGCAATCATGTAATTAAGCATTTTACAAGACCTTAAGATTTGCCCACATTGAGGCCCCTGAGAAAATTAATGATACTTTCTGCAGCTTTATTAACTGATAGAAGGTGATAATTTCCATTTCCATTGCAAAACGCAAGAAAGATGTAAGCTTTCTCACAAATCTGTCAAAAGCATCTAAAAAGCTACATATTCTGAACGCAGACCTAAGCGACCCAGAAAGTTTCAAAAAAGCCATTGAAAGGTGCACTAGAGTATTCCTTGTGGCCAACCCAGTGGATTTTTTTGAAACTGAACTAGAAGAAGTTATGACCAGAAGATCCATTGATGGAGCACTGGGCATTTTAAAGGCATGCCTCAAATCAAAGACTATGAAGAAAGTTGTTTACACCTCAAGTGCCTTTGCTGTTACTTTCAATGGCATTGAAGAAGAAGTGATGGATGAGAGCTTCTGGAGTGATGTGGGTTATATAAGATCTTCGAAGACATTCAGATGGTCCTATGCTATTTCTAAGACATTGACAGAGAAGGCAGTGCTTGAATTTAGTGAACATAATCGATTAGATGTTGTAACTGTCATTCCTACTTTTATTGTTGGACCCTTCATTTCTCTAAAGCTTCTTAGCTCTCTTCGTGCTTCACTATGTATGGCATTTGGTATGTACTGCAATTTACTTCACTTGCATTCATTTATTAAAATTCAAAGTGGCAATCTCTGTTGAGTTTTAATGGATGCTAACATTAGTCCACAATCTTATGTGGTTACAAGTTTATTTTTTGTCATAAGATTTTGTTGCTTTGAAGTATAAAAACATGTTGGAATCTTACCTCTTTCTCACTGACGGACCTACTAAGGTTAGGCCCAAGGTCTAAAAACACTACAAGTGAAGAAATAAGAAGGCAGAAAGGTTTGCATTGGTTACGGGTAGAGGTAACTGTTGGCCCAAAATGTGAAATGGCCCAAACCCATATTTGATAAATGACAAACCAAATGAAGAAAGAAAAGGCCCAACCCATATAAAAGAAATCAAGTTTGAAGCAACTTAAATCTCAACCTATCTCAACCTGTCCCAGTAAAACAAGTTGAAGATAACTCATCTACTCAACAAAGTACAAAAGCTGTTATACAGAGAAAAACATTAGAACTTCTCTGAACTCCCTCTGCCACACTCTTCCTGTGCCTCTTTCTTTCCTTCTGGAAGTGCTGACAGCAGCAACCATTAATGGCACTTTAACAAAACTCAGAACAACTGCACCATTCTAGCAAAAAACTATACCTTATGGCAATCAAAGAAGGAGTAGCCGAATATCTCTCTCATCATGAATCTCTTCTAGAATAAATGCTCTCCAACGACTATCTCTGAGAAAGCTATAAATATGTTGAAGCCACTGCCTTCAATGAACAAGAAAGAGAGATAGTGAACGAAAAGGAACTGAAGGGAAAAAGCACTATGTAATTTTTAAAACTTTTCATTCTTAAAGCTTAGTTTCTGGTTTATCAGCTTTTTAGAAGCACATTTGAAAGTTGTAAGATAAAACCCAGTTCTGTAGGGTTTAGAAAACTCATTTTTTTCTTCTATTAATATTGTACCTCTATCTCAGTGGAGAAGAGGGTTGTTGTTGAAAAGTTTGAGGTTGAGCTAGAAAGCCTTGTGTTTGGAGTTAGGTGGTGAAAATTCCTTGTGAAGGTGTAAGAAAACTTTTTTTAGTGGAAAATCCCTTGGAGAAGACAAGGGGACTGGAAGTAGGCATTGTGATTGGCTGAACTAGGATAAACTTATGTGTTTAATTCTCTTTCCCTGATCTCTGTCTTTCAGTATATTTTCATTCAACTTAAAATTTTATACTGCTTTCTTCATTCATTAGTTATTTTCAAGAAATTCAGTTCACTGAAACATTTATAGTTAACTATCTTTTCTTTTGTCATAATGAATTCACTACTGAAAGGTTCAATCAACTTTAATTTATTATAGTTAATTGTTTATTGCAAGTTATAGCTGACTAAAAATACTTTCAGTTAACTCTCTTCTCCTTTCTTCTCTTATGATAAAGTGAATGCCTAACTAAAAAATTTAGTCGACTGTATTTTATTTTAGTCAATTGTTTATTGTGAATTATAGTTGACTGTACATTTTTCAGTTAACTAAAATTTTCAAAACAGAATTTTATTTTAAAATTTTTAAGTGTACCTATTCACCTATCCCCTCTAGGTGCACTGTCAATTGTTATCAGAGCAGTGGTCTCACTTGACCTATGCTTTACAACCAAGAGAAAAGATCCATTTTGCAGAAAATGTCTTCACAACATCTTTAGGGAGCTTATTTCAGTGAAGGTCACTCCACCTCAAGGCCTCTTAACTTCAATGGAAATCATTACATACACTGAGGAAAGGCAGAATAAAGATTTTCAAACAAGCCACAGGTTACCCAGTATGGAAGGTTATTGAGCAAGGTACGAAATTTCCTAAAACTAAAAATTAGGAACTCAAACCAGAAGAAGAATATAATGAAGAGGATATCAGGATGATTCAGACAAATGTCAGAGCCCTTAACATTCTCTACTATGTTGTCAGTGGAGAAAAGTATGATAAAATCCCAACATGTGATATTGCAAAGGAAATGTGGGACAAATTAGAAGTCACACATGAAGGAACAACCAATGTGAAGGATTCAAAGATACATACTTTACAGTATGAACTGGAACTGTTTGAAATGAAGGAGAATGAGGACATAGAAGCTATGTTTAATCATTTTTCAAAAATTGTGAGTCAATTGAAACTTCTTGGACAATCCTACACAAATCACAAAACTGTGAAAAAGGTACTAAGATCTCTACTAAAGAGTTGAAAATCCAAAGTAGACAACATTGAGAGTAGCTCAAGGTTCAAAGAATTAACCTATAATGAGCTGAGAGGAATTCTTGTTGCCTACTAGAACAATCACCTCAAGTGCTGCGAACTGAAAAGAGAAAGAAATATGACACTAAAAGCTACAGCTACTTCTGAGCGCTAAGATGATGAAAGCGAAGTAGATCTATAAGTCCTAGTCTTCTTCTTAAAAAAAAATTGAGAAATATGCTAGACAGAAGGGTAAGCTCATGATGAATAAAAGAAATTTCCTAAGAAATGAGTTCAAGAAAGATGATCAAGGGAAGAATTCCATAACCTACTATGAATGTGAAAGAAATGGACACATTCGCTCTGACTGCCCTTTCTTAAAGAAAAGGTTTGGCAAAACCTCAAATAGAAGAAGAGCACTTGCAGTATGGAGTGATGATGACGAAGATGAAGAAGAGGAGGAGCTAGAATAGGAAATGTGCTTCATGGCTAAATCAAAAAATAAGGTAACTACTAATTCCTCTAAAGAAGAATTATGAAATACTTTAAATGAGATGTTTAATGATTTTGAAAATTTATTCATTAAATATAGAAGTTTAGAAAAAGAAAAACATATGCTTGAGAAAAACTTTCAACTCCTAAAAATTAAAAGTGAAAAGGCTTTGAGTAAAAATAAAGATTTACAAATTAAGGTTTCTACATTAACTAGAGACTTAGTAAATTTTGTCAGAGGAGAAGAAAACTTAATTCTATTTTTTGGAAAACAGAAATGTAGCTTTGACAAATCAGGTCTTGGTTATAATAAAAATAATTTTGTTAAACTATACAAGAATTTCTTTGTAAAATCTTCTTCTATTGTTTGTATTCACTGTCAAAGAAGAGGACACGCCTGTTACAAATGTAAATATCACAAAGATAACATGGTTTGGATCCCTAAAGGCACCTTAATTGCCTACATTGACAAGAAAGGACCCAAGCAAGTATGGGTACTAAAACAAAGTAAATTTTTCTACAGATTTGCCTTAAAGGGAAAACTTTCAAAAGTCAATAGTTCTTGGACAGTGGCTGCTCAAGACACATGACAGGAGACCACTCCAAATTCACCTTAATATTAATGAAGGATGGAGGATTGGTCACCTTTAGATATAACAGCAAAGGTAAAATTGTTGGCATAGGTTAGGTACAATTACTCCCTGGCTGCTGTATAGAAAATGTGTATCTTGTAGAAGGACTTAAACAAAATCTTCTTAACATTAGTCAATTGTGTGATAAAAGCTACAAAGTAATGTTTAAATCACTTTGCTGTAAAGTGTTCAATGGTGACAAAGCACTGTTTATAGGTCAAAGACATGATAACATATATATATTGAACATAGATTTATTTACAAAGAATGTTACATGTCTCTCATCTGTTTGTAATGACTCCTGGGTATGGCATAAAAGATTAGGTCATACTAGCATGCATCTCATCTTAAAACTTTCTAAACTTGACCTTGTTAAAGGTCTTCCAAAATTAAATTTTGAAAAGGATCATATGTGTAATGCATGTCAATGTGGCAAACAAACTAAGTCTTCTTTCAAACCTAGGGACTGTGTATGTACTTCTAGACCACTTCAATTATTACACATGGACTTATTTGGACCTACTCAAACTAGAAGCTTTGGTGGAAAGAGTTATGTTGTTGTCATTATTGACGATTACTCAAGATACACTTGGGTATACTTTCTAAGTCATAAGGATGAAACCTTTAAATTATTTGAAATATTTTGCAAGCAAGTTCAAAAGGAACAAGGGTATTTGATATCAAGTATTAGGTGTGATCATGGTGGTGAATTTGAAAACAAATTCTTTGAAAATTTTTGCATTAAGCATGGATTCAGCCATAACTTCTTTTCTCCTCGAACTCCATAACAAAATGGTGTGGTTGAAAGGAAGAATGGAATGTTACAAGATATGGCTAGAACGATGCTTATTGACAATGATCTTCCCAAATACTTTTACGCTGAAGTCATAAATACTACTTGTTATATTTTGAATCGTTGCTTAATAAGGCCTATTCTCTTTAAAACACCCTATGAACTTTAAAAAGGAAAAAAAAACCTAATATTAGTTATTTTCATGCTTTTGGTTGCAAATGCTTTATTCACAACAATGGCAAAAACAATTTCAAGAAGTTTGATGCACGCAGTGACAAGGGTATATTTCTAGGATATCCAACCTCTAGCAAATCATATAGAATCTACAATAAATGTACATTAGTAGTAGAGGAATCCATGTATGTAGTCTTTGATGACTCTAACTTAAATTCCAAGAAATGTGTAGTCACAGATGATGATAAAGAACCAGCACCTGTCTCTGTTCAACACTCAAATCAGAAAATTCAAGAAAATATGTCTGATTCAAACAAAAATAAAAAATAAATAACTTGATCAAGATTTCAGTCAACTGGAAAATGAACGCAGTCAACTGAACACAAATCAAACCACTCTTGCGAATCAAGATTTCAATCAACTGGAAAAAGAACATAGTCAACTGGAAAAATCCAGAATAGAACAGAGATTTCCAAGAGAATGGAAACACTCACCCTCCTATCCCATGTAATTCATTCTTGGAAATCCACAAGAAGGACTGAGGACCAAATCATTATTCAAGCAAAATAACAATCTTGCTCTTCTTTCTCAAATAGAACCTAAAATAATAGATGAGGCATTACATGATGAAGGATGGATTTTAGCCATGCAAGAAGAGCTGAATCAGTTTAAACGAAATGAGGTATGGACTCTTGTTGAGAAACCAAAAGATGCCTCCATAATAAGAACAAAATGGGTATTTAGAAATAAGTTAGAAGAGCAAAGAAAGGTAATAAGAAACAAAGCTCATCTAGTTGCCCAAGGATACACCCAACAAGAAGGTATTGACTATGATGAAACTTATACTCTTGTTGCTAGATTAGAATCCATTAAAATGCTACTTGCTTATGCTTCTCACATGAATTTTAAATTATACCAAATGGATGTCATGACAACATTTTTGAATGGTTTGATAAATGAAGAAGTGTATATCAAACAACCTTCTGGGTTTAAGAATATAGAATTTCCTAACCATGTATATAAACTCTCAAAAGCCCTTTATGGCTTAAAGCAAGCTCCTAGAGCCTGGTATAAGAGGTTAAGCAATATTCTTATATCAAATGATTTTAAGAGAGGAAATGTCGACACTACCTTATTCATTAGAAAAAACTAACAAAGAATCTGTACTTGTTCAAGTATATGTTAATGATATTATTTTTGGAAGTACTAATGATGATTTGGCAAGGAATTTTCCAAGCTCATGCAAAGTGAATTTGAAATAAGCATGATGGGTGAGGTGACTTTCTTCCTTGGTTTTCAAATAAAAGAAACTTCATCAATCAAAGCAAGTATACAAAGGAGTTACTTCACATATTCGGTTTTGAAAATGCAAAGCCTATAGGAACACCCATAAACCCTTCTAGCCACTTAGAAAAGGATGAGAATGATAAGGATTTTAATCAAAAGGTATATAGAGGTATGATTGCTTCTCACTTGTATCTTACTACTAGTCGCCCTGATATTATGAACAGTGTTTGCATGTGTGGTAGATACCAAACTAGTCCTAAAGAATCCTGCTATGTTGCAATTAAAAGAATATTCAGATATCTAATAGGAACTCAAAATCACTTTGATCTAGTTGGATATGCAGATTCTAACTTTGCAAGAGATAAATTGGATAGAAAAAGCACTAGCAGAACTTGTCAAATGCTTGGCAAGGCCCTAGTCTCTTAGTTCAGCAATAAGCAAACCTCAGTGGCATTATCCAGCACCGAAGCAGAATATATGGCACTTGGAAGTTGCTGCACTCAACTTTTATAGATGAAGCAACAACTTGAAGATTGTTCTCTATCTCTATCACAAAGAACCTGGTCCATCATGCAAGAACAAAACACATCGAGGTTCGCCATTAATTATCTGAGATCATGTCCAACAAAGGACCATTAAGGTAAACTATATTAAGACCAAATATCAACTGGTTGACATCTTCACTAAGCCTCTTCATGAAGACAGGTTTAAATATCTGTGCTTTGAACTTCGAATAACTGAATCATGTGAAAAATAAGCTTTTCTGAAATTTTTAAGTCAACTGTAAATTTTTCAGTTAACTGAATTTTTTTTCTTTTCAATAACTAAAAATTCTTAGTTAACTGAAAACTTATAAAAATAGTCAACTGAAATTTTTTTAGTTAACTAAAGTTTAGAAAATTCAATCAACTGTAAAATTTTTTAGTTAACTACTTTAATTTTAGTCAACTATATTCTTTTAAGATAATCAATTTTTGTCTGAGGTCACAATTGTCAATCTGAAAAAGAAAGATCCAAAATGGTGTGTTTTGCTGATCACTAAGTCAAATCTATTAGCGACTTTCTGGTTTCCCTCAACAATTCTTTGATAGTTACATCATTAAGTCGTTTCTTGGGAACCAACTCTGTAACTGTCCTGTTCACACTGACTGATCTGAGAAGACAGGTTTTTCAACTTTTATCGAGACTCAAAAGGGCATCAAACTAGTTTTCTATCTCTCACTCTGACTGTTTCATGTTGTAGGACACTCAGAAACCCTCTCTTGGAACTCTCTGTCTCCCTCACTGCAATACATTTCATCTTTCTCTATCACTATCTTCCATAGCAGAAAACATCACCTTTACTTATCGACGATCCACGCGTCGATTTGCAATAGCTCAACCTCCTCCAGCGACAACCACCAAGGAGCAACCTTTGTCCCTTGTGGATAAAGATGCTCCTATAGCCACTAAATCAGAAGTCTCGATGCCCTCTCCAAAATCTGCAACTTCCAGAAGAAAGCGTAAAGTGGTTATTCCTTCACCTTCACCAAAAGAAGAGGAACCATTGATATCTATAAAAGAAAACCTGGTGACTGAAGAAACCCCCACATCTGTAGAAAATGTCGAAGCCAAAGTGAAAATTCCTTTGCCATCATGGTCTGCTCGCCCCCCAACAAAGAACATGGCCACTCTGCCCAACCTAAAAATACCAAAGGAAAAGGTATTTCCTCTTCTCATATTTTAAGGCATTTTCGATCAATTGAGCATGAAACCAAGTATAGACAATATTTTGCCTCTAAACCTATTGCTCATGGCTGAACTATACATTTTGGAAAACTTGCCAACATACATGTCCCTGTTGAGCCAGAAATTTGAAACCTAAGATGGTCTCCCATATTTCCTCTGTCTGAACCAATTTATGAAGATTTAGTCAGAAAATTCTATACAAATTTGTCTATTCTGGGTTATGAGTCCACCCTTGAGTCTTTGGTTGATGGAGTTCAAATAATCATATATGAGAGTACCATAGCTGAGATTTTGAATATGCACTTTGATACTGAGGATAAATTTTTCTTTAAGAGCAAATGGCCTAAGTCCTTCAACTTCACCTATGAGGAGGTTAAGAATGAACTAGTTGAGAGGAATGAGTTTTTACAAGGTCAAAAACTGAATGGGTTAGCCTTCTCATTTAAAGACAGAGTCCATGCACACATGATTGCCACATGTGTGCTTCCTAGGACTAGATCATTAGAAGTTCTAAGCAAGAGGGAATTGCTACTATTGTTTTGCCTGCATGCCCAATAGCCCATAAACTTGCATCATTGGATACTTCAATACATGTTGGAAAGTAGTACCCATTTAGATCCCACCTCCAGCCTTCCTTATAGCATGCTTCTTACCTAGATATCAGAGATCAGGGAGTTGATTTAGATCAACACCCCTGCAAACAAATAACTGTCACTTATGATGCTCTATCTTTTAAACTAATAAAGTATAAATTTATGGATGATCAATGGATAAGAATGGCTGATATTGACAACCTTCCATCTCAACTTGTTCCCACTCCTTCTGATCCTCCTAAGGATTCTGTGCCTCCATCCTCCTCTGCACCTCCTACAAAACCCTCCTCCTCAGTGGGCAGTTTTCTCCCAAACCCAATTCAAATCTTCAACACCTTGGTAAATAACCAGACTTTGATGTTCTCTCTTATGGACTCTATGCATATTCAGTTGAGTGAGGTTCAATCCCAGCTATCAATCATTCATGGGCAACTAAATACCTATAATTATGGCTGAACAAGGGCCGGGTCGGGCAAGGCTGGGCCACTCTTAGACCTGAGACCTGGCCTAGAAATACAACAAATTGAAAAAATGAGACCCCACCCAGTGGACCCGGTTATATTATCGGGCCAGGTCTGCACATGAACAGAAATGCCTTCACTTGGAGGCTTAGAGCAAGATCTACTTGGCAATTGGCACACGGTGCACACAAAAAGGCCAGATGTTGATTGCCCTGAATTGCCATCATCATACCCTAGTCTGCAAGATGAGCTAAAGTATTAGTATGTATGAAATAACTTACAAAAAAAAAGTAGGCAAAACTTAATTAAAGTTACTTAGTATTTAGTATTAAGTTGTTTAATAATAATGTAACGTGTGGAAGAATTTGTGTAGAAAAGTCAGCCACTGATGAACTTTAAAAGATATCCACATGCATGTTTTTATTGAAAAATATAATAGCAAGTAAGTCATTCAAATGGAAATCTAGATTAAATAGAGGAAACTACATAGGCATAATTCTAAGGCAATTACTATCATATTCTTCAATTGTAGTGTGACATACGAAGGAAAATTTTTTGAACTATCAATAATGTGACACTGAGTTGTAAAATTCATCCACCTGGTACTTTTTTTTTTTTTTTTCAACTCAAGAATCACATAACAAACATCAAAGCTACATTATGCCTCCATCCAAAAATAATATTCTTGGATCTCTTTGAATCCTAAGTTATATGTTTACTTTCAAAGTGAAAAATATATTATTATCCATTTTCCTATATAAAACTTTCTACTCAAATGGATATTATTGAAATAAAACCAAGGAAACAAGTAACAACTTGTGTTCATCTACAGCAAATGATGAGGAAAAGAAAGAATGGAAAAATAAAACCAAGTCTATCTGAAAAGTTAACCAAAACAGAATGGATGGCACATAGAGTGAAATATATTTGGTCAGGCACAGTTTATATTACAAATCACAACATGTAAATCCCGTTAATATTGATTATAACTCGCAAATATGCAAGTCACTGTCATGAGATTTGTTTAAATACTTCTAAAATTGAAAAAATACTGCCTCTAGAAGAACATGAGATTACCTTTCCGCAAGCATTGCTGATCCATCTTCAAACAGTTCTTCTACTATACTGACAGTTGAAAAGCTCTTTGACAGCTTACCAGCAAAATCACAGGACTTCTTCCTAGTCCTTAGGAGGGGCTTTCTTTACAGCCTCAGCAGCTGCTGCCTACTTTCTCTTCTTCAATCTCAACCACAATAGCATCAATTTCAGCTTCCTCAAGTTGCCGCAGGCCATGTTCCTTAGTCATCATAGGAACTTCTATGTTCTTACCTCCACTCTTGACAACCTAATTACATATGTAAACAAGGAAAAGTTACAACAATTAAAGGATAGTCATAGAACCAAGCTCCAAGTGTAAATTATACATGTGACTAAACCAAAGCACAGGGGGCAGACATAATTAGTTGATCCATTGTTTATAGTTCAGATTACAGTTTTAATCAATGCACAAATATTGGAATTATTTGGTTTTGTATTTGTTTGCTTGACAATATAGAAAGAAATTGACAGACATAAACACTAGTGGAAGTATAACTAAGAGAGCGAAATTTTTATAATATGTTGCCCAGGCATTCACAAGCAGAAAAAAATAGGATTCAAAGAATAAAACAGATATCCATTTGCCTTTATACTGCACACAGAGATATATTTTCAAAAGACAACCTATTTACAACTGTCCATCTTCCCAGTAATATATGGCAGCCCCAATATGTATACCAACCAGTTTTGTCACAACCAAAAAAACCACATATGAGTACAAAATGGGTTCACCATTGAAATGGGCAAATTTGAGGTTATGTGCTGTGACTTTTATAAAGTAAAATCATGGACCAGGTAATTAGCACAAGGACATGAATCAATGAACAAGGACATGAAGATAATTTAAAAGTTTATGCATAATTCATGTGTTCAAAGTTTTAAACACACATGGCTTGGTTATTTTACGATGCTTAGAAACTACCAAGAAGACAAGCGAAAGATATAAAAACTGTAAACTACCTTCCTTCAATCTCATGTTTAATCATTCCAAAGTTTGGCAATTTTAAAAGACTATATAAAGAGTTTAAGTAAAATAAATTTTCAACTACATGAACAAATTCTAGTTGTCTCACTGAACATAAATAGCTTTTCACAACGCATAAGCATCAGGGAAGCTAACATAAGGAATGTCAAAATTTATTGTCTAAAAATAACACAATTTTCCATCTTCTAAAATAATTTTAAGATAAACTCAGAAGAAGCATCAAATTTGAAGGATTAGTGTAACCATAGAAGACAAAACTATAAAACCATACAGCCAACAACTAGCAATTAATAAAGATTTAGTGTAAGAGTTGCGATGATGAGTTGTCGATATTTTTATTTTTGAGATTCGATTCTAGTAATTATTAGACATCAATGTCTTTGCCACAACCCTTTTATTTGTGCTCATGAAGCACTCATTTGGTTAAATGCAAGTTCCCCACTAACCCGTGGCTAGGAAACAGAGTGGACTTTGTCTTAGTTTCTTAAAATAGCACCATGCAACAATGAATGGTTTAATATTAAAGCTTAGTTATATAATGGCAATTTGGATCAAATCATGCCAAGTTTAAGATAAACTAACCTCGGCATACACTGCAACAATTTTTGGAAGATATTGATTGTTTGGACCCAAAAGCTCACTGTCATACCTTTAGGCAAACAATGAAGAACGCAATTAAAACAATGTAAAAAGATACGTAGTTGCAAACTAGAAAATAGGAAAAGAAAAGTTGAGCCCCCAACCTCTCAACCATTGGACAAAGTTGTTCATGAACAACTTTGGCCTCAATCATATCACCCTTTATTGGCAAACAGTTCAACCATACAGGAACCAACTACCAACAGAAGATTTAGAATAAGGTTTATGTAAACAGAAGTTACAAAATGAAAAATTTTAGCTTTGACAAGGAATTGATCATAACATAATGCTCGACTTGATTGAGGAAAGCATATACACAAGAGTACTCATCAATTTTAGTAAAGATGTAAAGACCTGGGTAGAATCGATACTGTCATGATGAAATTCATATATTTTTCCCAATGCAGAAACAGCATTGTCATATGCCATTACGTTGTCCTGTTGCAGAGCATTAGGATGTTGAATCACAGCATTTAACCTTGAAAGAGCCTCTGCAATGAGCCACTAAAACCAATTACTTTCATTTGATAAATCAGCAAATTTTATCATTGTATCAAGTAAGACCTCCAACTTCAAACACATGTATATGCATATACCTGCACAAAACAGTCTGTATAATTTGTTATTTCAACTTTAGTAATTTTAGACAGCCATTTAGAATTTGATGTCTGTATAATATGACAATTTGATGTACTCTATTACCAACTTGATATTCAATGGCTAAGAAGAAAACGTTCTTTAAATTAAAAAAACTAGCCAGGTTGAGGCAAGAAGGTAAATATAAGTATTATTTAAAAAATGCAGAAAAAAAAAAACCAAACTACTCACTTCAAGCAATTTGTTCTGTAACATCTTCAATTTCTCACCTTCTACCAGTTGCATTAGCTTTCTAAGCAGAAAAAGTCCCAGAAGGATCAGTTTGGTACAGGGAAGGTGCATTAGTGTATGGATCAAAGTCTATGATCATGGTTGAAAGGCCAAATGGTTGCACACCACTGTTTTGTGTGTATTTTTGCTGAAGACCTGCAATGTAACAAGTTATGTACTCAACAGTTACTAGATCCTCAACTAGTTTCATCCCCAAAAAAAGATGTGTGCTTATCAATTTGTTAAGATTAGCAAGCAAGACAAAAAGCAAACATCCTCAGATTTTATACTTTATTTATTAATGCACAAAAACACATAACACAATGAGAAGTTTAAGATGTTACAGAACAAATTTGAGCTGGAAAACTCTCACTGTATTTTATCAAATGTTTACTGATGAGCATCATTAATAGGAATATGAAATGTGCTATTTGGAAAGATAAAGTGCTCCTGTGGCTTTCCTGGGTATCTTTCGTTAGAACTTGCTGCAAGATAGCGAGTGCCACTTCTATTGAGGACAATAACTTCTTCACAGGAATGCCTGTGAATTGGTGTGTGTGATCCTGGTGAAAATGTTTGAAGCCACACGGCCTATACCTTAGCCTGTTTAAAACCAAATGATTTTGGGAAGTAAATAGTATATTACAGAATACAGGTAAAACAAATTAATCTTGAAAACAGATAGCAGGAATACATGTTTCAATATCATGATTTAAATTGACTAGTTTTGACTATGATTTTTAATTCAAAAAATTTTCCATGGTTCAGAAGTTGAAACTAATATATAACTATACAGAAGTTGATTTGACTTTAAATTCTTGGCTGTAACCCCTTATGTTCAGTATTTCAATGGGTGCAAAAGCAATTTAAAATCATATAAAAAATACTGCTACATTTCCAAATAAGTTTAAAACTTTCATTGTGGACAATAGTCAAACCTTCATTCATTTTGAATCATCCTTAGTTGAAGGAATTCATATGACTCTATCTTTATGGTGACTGTACACAGTAATTGACCAACCCAACATATAGTAACATAAAATAAAAGAAGATGAATATGGAAAGATATACCTTTTGGAAGTGACCAACATTGTTGGTGTTGTCCATAAGATGTGTGGCCTTACAAAGAAGGCATGGACACCAGTGGACAGTGGCATACACACACAAAGAAAACCAAGTCTAAGTTAGTGTAATGTTATCAAGTTAATGCCAAAGTCAATCCAAATATTTAAAGGAAAATTAGATCAAATTACTTTAAATTTTGCTAATAAACCAACTTCATTGTCAATAAATAATGATAGGGCAAATAAAGATAGTATAGCAACTACCAATGGGAATGACTTAAAAAGTGGTCTCAAAATGTGGCCTTAAAAATTACTAACATCATGCCAAATTACCAATGAAACCCAATAACATTTCTGTTTATGAGCCAGAAATAACATACATTAAATGTTCATAAACTGGAAATAAAAAAGAAACTAAACTTCAATGACTGTTCATAACATCCCATGTGTAACACTTGAATCTTCGGAAACATCTGTAGAAATCAAACAAACTGATATTAATTTTTAAAAATTGACAATGAAAAGAGAACTTTAGATATTAACTCACTAAGAGGTTACCAGATGCAGCACTTTCAAATTCTTCAAATTGGTCAAAGTTACGATCATCAAACTTCGAGTCTCGAGGGGTTAGCCAATCCTGGGTACACACAAGTGCCTCAGTCATCCTAGGTGACAATGAACTCTTGAACACATCAAGCACTCGTCCACCAGTGCTGAATGCTGATTCAAAAGCAACAGTAGACACTGGTATGGCTAAGACATCACGTGCAACCCAAGAAAGTACTTTATATTTTGATGAATTTTCTTTCCACCATGCCAAGATATCAAATGCAGATTCATCATCAAGTACTTCGACTTCCAGATACTTCTCTAACTCTGATTTCTGGTCTACACCAACCTTGACCCTCTTTAAAGACTTCTATTTATCCCATGGACCATATGGGAAAAAGTCTGGGTCGTCTAAACCTCTAGACTCTGAAGTGTCTGAAGCCACATTTGAATCTCCAAGGGTTTCAACTGATCTTGGAACAACCACATCAGAATATGTTCATATAGACTATACAAACTGTCTTTGACCCTTTTCTTCATGCTCTCACATATTTCAGGATCAGGGTACATGTCTTCAAATGTGGCATTCACATATGCAAGCTTGTACCTAGGGTCCAATACTACCCCTATTACAAGCAACATATTAAGGTTTTCTGAGTGACCCCAATATTTTTCATACTTACTTTTCATAATATGAGTCATTTCCCCAATAACTGGATTCAGATGCGTGGAACTTGCAAGTAACAAGGTCTGAACATGTGCAATTTCATGGAAGCATGTATTTGCTGTCACATGCAATGATCCAGATAACCTCAATGTCATGTCATAAAACACCCTTAGAAACTTCACAAACACAACTGCATTACTCCAATCTAAAGCATTGGGCGGACCATTTCGACGTGTATCCTCTCTAAAGTGAGCATTAAACCCCTCATCTTCATCCTATAACTTAAATAACCACACAAATGTCAAAATGATAAATAATTCCATAGCTAAAAGTTTGCTTCACCTATAACTTAAACAAATCCATAGTCTATTAAAGCTATTATTAGAATTAACTTACAATTTCAAAATTGAAGCTGTCCACCCACTCCTAGCAATAGCCTCAAACACAATGACAATGTATAAGCTATACAAAACAAACATTCAAGAATTATATTTTTCATCGTTTTAACATTTTCATTATTATTTCTTATTCAAAAAATATAGATGTAAAATATCATCTGATAGTTAAGGGTAATTGAACAAATCACAAAGGTGTTGAATGCGACATTTTGAACCAAAGGGAGGCGAATTGAGTTCAGTCCAAAACACAAGAGCATAAATTACAATTTAACCTCCAAGATATAATGACCTGTATTTTCCGTACATCACATTTTAGGTAGAACACCATTATTCAAATGCAACAGTTAAGGCTCAATTCTCAGTATTTCAAAATATGCAATGTATAACAATACAAGGTACAGTCAATGCTAATAATTCCATACCTCCTTTTTCTTACACTCCTTGTAAACGTCAAAATGTTCTTAACAGTTGACACTTCCTCTTATTTGAATTTAATTCTTCTAGACCTAAAATGTAACATAAAAGCTAGACAAACTTATACTATGCTAAGAAGCAGAACACCATCATCAGTTTGCATTATTCAATTTACATGGCCTACTCATCCTTCACAACTCAATGCATTTAATCAACAAAAATCTATTATAGAGTTCTTTTCAATCATTTCACTAAATATTAGTCATGGATTCATGATTCTATTCAGTTGATGTGCAAGCACCTAAGCTCCAACTAAAACTAGCTATATCTGCATATTTATGTTTATCTTTTTTTCATGCTCAAATTGAAGATAAGCAAGGCGATTTTGGCATAATGTCTAGACTGAAATTAATTACAGAAATCAAATCACATAGCCTAAAGTCCTAAACTCAGAGTTTTGTACTCCCAATGTAACAGTAAGTCAGCAACATAAGTAAGGCCATTTTGACATAGGTTAACCTCAGACTTTTTTTCATTTTTTTTTCCCTTAATATATCAAAGAAGGAAAAATGAAACACAAAATTAAACCAAAGCTCCCATTCCTCAGAGTCAGAACAAAAAATCAAAGATGCAATTTGTAAATTCTTATATTGACTACTAAGTTCTACATAATCACTGTGGAACCATGTATACCTATTACTAATCATCCAAAATCTCGAAGGGTTAGTGGTTACTCTGATTTAACCCTACATCGCTACATATATCATTCGTTGGTTAATGGCTGTGGTTACTCTGATTTAACCATATCACTAATAAAACCACAAAGTCTGAGGCTAAAATAGAATAGTTAGAACTGAATGCTAAGCATTAAGCAGGTATAAACTATAAAGTATACCAAGAAGGAAGAACAAAATCCTACTCATACGGTCATACGTTCACAATAGTGGACTTGCCTTCGTGAATGACAGACGAGCACAGAGCGACAGCAGCAACGAGTGACGAGTTCACAGAGACTTAAAGATACAGTGGCGACGAGTTAACAGAGAGACAGCGGCGACGAGTTCACACTTCACAGAGAAATTTTCTCGAACCAGAGAGGAGAGACAGAGTGATAGAGTCAGTGAGTGAGACTATGAGAGTCGAGAAATCAAGACCGAGACCGAGAGTTAAGGATAGAATCAAACTTAGTCACACTCGCAGAAAGCAAAATCGCAGCTCACAGGCAACCCTAGTCTGAATGTAAGACAATGAGCAATGAGCAATGAGCATCTGAGTGAGACGAGACGAGAGAATGAGAGATCATATCAGAATTTAGAAATGATAAACAAAATAGAAAATCAATAAAAAAATTAAATAATATTTAATTAAAATATGTCTTCCGGGCTGGGTTCGGGTCGATGCATTTTTGCATCGGCCTGGACCCGGGCTGGCCCTGAAGACTTTTTCCTTACTTTTTTTTCAACTTCCACCCAGTGCCTCTAATTTCCTTGCCTGACCTGACTCGATTAGGCCAGGTTGGTTCGGGTTAACCAGGTTTCAGGTTTTTCTGTGCAGTCCTACCTACAATCAACACTAGGACACACTAAACACTGATGTCTAAGATGCAAAGGCTATTTTGCAACGCGAGAATCTCAGCTGATTCAATGCTTTCAAGACCTTCGCAACACCATCCTTTAATCTCATGTGGATCTTTAGCAACTTCTTCAGTCTTCTTCGAGGCGTTGCTGACTTTGTGAGATTTCTCTCTTTGATTGACACATGGCCCATGATGGCTCTTCTTTTTGCTCACTCTCCTTTTAAGTGATGACAACAAGAGGGAGAACAAACTTCAGTCAACTTAAATTTACCTACATTTATTTTCCATTAATTGTCTTTTGGGGTTTCTGTATTACTTTTATGGATTTTGTAATATTTTTATTTCTCTGACAGTACTTTACATTGCTATACTGACCTTGATGGATGATATTAGAATATTATTATGAAATTATTGATCTTGAATGATTGATGGATGATATTTAAATCATTTTGATATAATTGATCTTGAATGAATATTACTACGGAAAATGACATGGTGTTGACAATCCTTTTTACTATGATATTATCCATGTGTACTAACTGTTATTATTATTTTTTTTTTGCTCTGTTAAGATTCTTAGTTTTAGGGGGAGCTTTTGCAAGTTTCTCCATTTGATTTTGTCATCATCAAAAGGGGAAGATTGTTGGCCTAAAATGTGAAATGGACCAAACCTATATTTGATAAATGACAAACCAAATGAAGAAAGAAAAGGCCCAGCCCACATAAGAGAAATCAAGTTTGGAGCAACTTAAATCTCAGCCTATCTCAACCTATCCCAGTAAAACAAGTGGAAGATAGCTCATCTACTCAACAAAGTACAAAAGCTGTTGTACAGAGAAAAACATCAGAACTTCTCTAAACTCCCTCTGCCACACTCTTCCTGCGCCTCTTTCTTGCCTTCTGGAAGTGCAGACAGTAGCGGCCATTAATGGCACTTCAACAAAACTTGGAACAACTGTGCCATTGGAGCAAAAAACTGTACCTCATAGCAATCAAAGAAGGAGCAACCGAATATCTCTCTCATCATGAATCTCTTCTAGAATAAATGCTCTCCAACTACTATCTCTGAGAAAGCTATAAATACATTGAAGCTACTGCCTTCGAAGAACAAGAAAGAGAGACAGTGAATGAAAAAGAGCTGAAAGGAAAAAGTAATATGTAATTTTTAAAACTTTTCATTCTTAGAGCTTAGTTTTTAGTTTATCAGCTTTTTAGAAGCACATTTGAAAGTTGTAAGATAAAACCCAGTTCTGTAGGGTTTATAAAACTCATTTTTTTCTTCTATTGATGTTGTACCTCTGTCTCAGTGGAGAAGAGGGTTGTTGTTGAAAAGTTTAAGGTTGAGCTAGAAGCCTTGTGTATGGAGTTAGCACGTGAAAATTCCTTGTAAAAGTGTAAGAAAACTTTTCTTAGTGGAAAATCCCTTAAAGACGACAAGGGGACTGGAAATAGGCATTATGGTTGGCCAAACCAGGATAAACTTGTGTGTTTAATTCTCTTTCCTTGATCTCTATCTTTTAATATATTTTCATTTAACATAAAATTTTATAGTTAACTGCTTTCTTCATTCATCAGTTCTTTTCAAGAAATTCAGTTCACTGAAACATTTATAGTTAACTATCTTTTCTTCTGTCATAACAAACTCACTACTTAAAGGTTAAATCAACTTTAATTTATTATAGTTAATTGTTTATTGTAAGTTATAGCTGACTAAAGATATTTTCAGTTAACTCTCTTTTCCTTTCTTCTCTTCTTATAAAGTGAATGCCTTACTAAAAAATTCAGTCGGCTGTATTTTTTTTCAATTAACTATTTATTGTGAATTATAATTGACTGTAAAGTTTTCAGTTAACTAAAATTTTCAAAACAAAATTTTATTTAAAAATTTTTAAGTGCATCTATTCACCCCTCCCCTCTAGGTGCACTGTTAGTAACTAACTAGACAGGTGTCCAGAAGAGAGAAAGAATAGCCTAACTAACTCAATAGAGTAGGTAAGAGCCTAGGGGAACTTGGGTGGAGGCAAGAAAGAACTAGTAACTTAACTCTCAAAAGTTAGGGAACCTATCATTTTCCTTTGTTTTCTTTTCTGTTTGCTATACTTGAGCTCATTAGCTTCCATATATCATAAGCTTGTCTTATAAATAATACACTGTATTCTCTAGTTTCCATCATTTAATGTCAAAGCGGGGGACGTAAGGGGAATGATTGGAACGAGAATGAAGCAAAAGGTAGAAAGTTTGGATAAACATATTGAAGATGTTAATGCTAAGTTGTTGACAATGATGGATGTCATTATCCAAATGCAAACTCAGCTTAATGAGGTGTAGTGGACACTAAAGATGTAGGTGAAAGAGAAGGATGCGGCGGGAGGAAGCACACCGATGACTGTGAATGAAGTAGTTTAGCTTGGAGCCTTTTGGCGATAAATATGCATCAAAATATAGATGCTTTAAGAAATTAGACATAGTGGCTATCTGTTTGGAAAGAACAGCACTATGATAGGTCCAGTGGATGGAAGTTGAAGACCCCATACACTTCTAGAGTGAGTTCAAGTGAGTAGTGATTAAATGATTCCATTAAAAAGCAAATTGGAAATAAGCATGAGATTTAGATGGCACTGAAGCAGAAAGGGATAGCAGCTGAGTATTATGAACAATTTGAAAGGCTATCAACTCTGATGAAGAACGCCTTAAATGAGTTTATAATGAGCGCATCCAAGATTGGCTTGAAAAAGTATATTCAAGCTGAATTAATAATGTTACAATCAACATCCCTGAAGCAATTAATAGACATAATGAGTCAAGTAGAGGAGCAAAACTTGACGTTACAAGAGGCTAAAGAGAAACAGATATAAAAGGGAAGTAGGCAATTATTAATATCTAAGTGCATAAATTATATAAGCAATATTCAAAAATTTTTATCGACGACAAGAGGCGGAAAGGTGGGGGGGCTAGACCTGAGATGATGAAGTTGTTAGGGAAAGTGAAAGAAAATTCAATGTTACTCCTCATCAATGGTAGGGCTACACAAAATTACATATCCTTAAAGCTGATGGAGCAATTGGGCATGCCATTAGTGGATACCTGACCTTGCACCATTACTGTGGGGAACTGGTATCAAGTAAGGGTAGTAGTGTGTAAAAAAGTGGAACTCGAGCTTTAGGGGATCAACATTATTCATGACTACTATCCCTTTAACTTAGGGTATGCAGATTTAGTAATTAAAATCGAATGGTTAGAGTCACTGGTGAAGCTAACCATGAAGTTTAAGATAGAGGGCGAATGGAAGACACTAAAGGGAGACCCTGCTTTAGTAAGGATACTAGTATCACAGAGCTCTATCTTGAGGTCAACTAAAGGAGGTAGTGAAAAGGTTTTATTTGGAGTTTGGAGAGGTTAAACTTCATGAAGAACCAGTGAACTTGGAGCCACAGGTATAGAAGTTGTTACAAGAGTTTAAGGAAGTTTGTCAACCTCTTAAGGAGTTACCACTTTACAAACAAAGTAACCATGCCATTACTTTGCAAAGTGGTGCACATCCTGACATTCACTCATATAGGCATGCCCATTACCAAAAAAATGAGATTGAGAAATTAGTGAATGAGATGCTTGTGGCAAGAATCATACGTCTGAGTATGAGTCCTTTTTCAAGCCCAGTATTTCTAGTGAAGAAGAAGGATGGAAGTTGGAAGGTTTGTGTTGACTATTGGGTTCAAAACAAGTTGGTTATAGTAGATAAGTTTCCAATTCCAGCTCTAGATGAGCTACTCAATGAGTTAGGGGTGCCACGATATTTGCTAAATTGGATCTCAAGTTTGGCTATCACTAGATTAGAATGAAAGAAGGTGATGAGGAGAAGATAGCATTTAGGACACACCAAGGTCATTATGAGTTTATGGTAATGTCTTTCGAATTAACTAATGTTCCCTCTACATTTCAATCCCTAATGAATGAGATTTTTAAGTCATACTTAAGAAAATTCATTTTAGTATTCTTCTATGATAGATTGTTGAATAGCTCTGATGTACCCATGCATTTAAAACACTTGAGGAAGGCATTGAAAGTGTTATAGAAACATAGCCTCAAGATTCACTAAAAGAAGTGTGCATTTATGCAATCTAAACTTGAGTATTTAGGTCACATTATATCAATAACAGGTGTAAAGACTTATCTTACCATGATTGAGGCAATGTTCAAATGGCTGGTACCCAAAGATATTAAGGCTTTAGAAAAGGTTTTTAGGTTTAATCAGGTATTACAAGAGGTTTGTGA
Organism: Delonix regia; assembly: GCA_037074485.1. NCBI lineage: Eukaryota > Viridiplantae > Streptophyta > Magnoliopsida > Fabales > Fabaceae > Delonix > Delonix regia. The sequence continues at coordinate 15,201,600 of CM073460.1, forward strand.
AAAACTATGGTAAAATAGTAGTTCCACTTAAAGCTTTAGTGAAGAAGAATGCCTATGTGTAGGAGGAAAAAGCATGTAAATCATTTGAGGAGTTGAAGATTATGACAACACTTCCAGTCCTAGCAATGCCAAACTTCTCCTAACCGTGCAAGATTGAAACAGATGCAGTAGGGGTTGTGTTGACACAAAAAGGATGTCCCATTGCATATTGCAACCAAGCATTGTCTTCTAAGGTTCAATAGTGTTTAATGTATGAATGAGAGCTAATGGTGTTTGTGTATACAGTTAAATGTTGGAGCCACTATTTGCTAGGACACCAAATTATTATAAAAATTGATTAGAAGGCTTTAAAGTATTTACTAGAACAGTGAGTTTTGGACCCCAATCAGTAGAAATGGGCTACATAACTTATAGGTTATACATTCAAAGTGACTTACAAACTAGGGAAAGATAATCGAGTGACTGATGCATTATCGAGGAAAGGGGAAGACTTGTAGCTCAATGCATACTCTATATGGCAGTATAATGAGGTTGAGAGTCCATAAATGGAGGTTTAACAAGATGAAAAGTTGGAAGCTATTAAACAGCAGCTTTTGGCAGGACAAAGTGTCCCTACGGCTATAGTTTAAAAAGAGGTGTTTGATGTTGAAGGATAAGCTGGTTATACCAAAAGGCTTAACCCCAATTTAGCCATTTATCAAGGATAAGCTTGTTATACCAATGGAGATCTACAGTATCCATATTAAATCGTTGGATAAAGTTTCAATGATCAAATGACCGCATGCGATTATATTTACTATATATAAATCTAAGTCATTAGATTTTCATCTAATAATCTCAATTTATTACTAACAAAAAGGGGATCCCTTTCACAATGACATCCCACAAATTGTATTTATCCTTACTCTACCACCATATATTGTAAAAATATTAAAGTGAATCCTAATCCTTCATTTATCTTAGTTATGCCTAGTTTTTACAATTACTAATTAGACGAAATTCATAACTTATCCTTGAAAAATCACTTAACACAGTTTTGTTTTAAAAAATAGTTTAATTCTCTTTTTTTTTTATTTAGATTTAATTTAGTCATCGTACTTGCATATTGAAATTAGGTTTGGAATTTAGGAAAGGTAGAAAAATATAAGAATCCCAAAAATTAAAAGGAGGGGAACGAGATGGGATGAAAATAGATGGTTAAATTATACTTCTTATTCTCTTTGTTTGAGAAAACCTTTTCTTTTAAGATATTTCTAATTGCATAAATTAAAAATTATAGGGAAAGAACTCTAAAAGATTTTGGAAAGTTAATTGAGAATCCTCCATGTAGGGAAAAGATTTCATTTAAACCTACCCTTCCCTTTTGTTATCCAATTATACATGAAGAACGGAATTGACTCCAAATTACTAAATTTGACTATGATCAGTATAACTTTTGAAAGATATTCAAAGTTTGAATTTAGTCTCCAAAGTAAGACTATTAATTATATTAAACTAATGCAGTTGACATGCACCCTTTTTCTTATCTCCAAACACCTATGGTGCATGTGGATGACGCGGCTAGAGCTTATATATTTCTGCTTGAACATCCTAATTCGAAAGGGAGGTATAATTGTGCGGGATGTTTGATAACTATTGAAAACATGTTTGAAATTCTTTCTGTCAAATACCCAAAAATTAAATTACCAACCATAGAGTAAGTTTTCTTGTCCTTCTCCATGTTGTTCATACACATAAAAATTTGATTCTCTTAGATCTTCTAACAATTTTTTTGATCATTCCTTCTCTAATTACAGCTCCTTAAAGGATAAGAAAGGTTTTAAACGACCAAATCTTTCATCAAAGAAGCTCAAAGATGTCGGATTTGAGTTCAAGTATGGACTTGAGGAAATGGTCGTGGATGCAATTGAATGCTACAAAGAAAAGGGTTATTTGTAATCTTGTGAGTACAATTGATTACTAAAAAAGGTCACAAATATCATTGTCTTAGTCATATTTATGTGTACGTGTATTTAGAGTATAGGGTATAAAATTTGTAATTAATTAGTAAAATGTCAAAAATATCCTTGTGTGCTTTGAAGATTTCAGATCAAGTGTGAACTTGAAGAAATTGTTATAGATGCAATTAAATGCCGTGTTAATTGTAATGTTATATCTCAATCAAGGAATATGATTGATTAGGAAAATATCATGTAAGACTTCATGTATGAAATTATATAAGGGAGAAAAGTAATTTCATTATACCCAAAATTGGGTTATGCCTTACAAGTAAAGTAATTGGAAATTTTCCATCACCATGTATACTTCAATGTCAATTTTCCATCTTTTATCTCCAACTACCCTTCAACTTTCTTTAGCCAAATTTACTTTAATAACAACAAACTATGGCTTGATAAATTTATTTTTCAACCTTGAGCCAAAAGCCAATTTATGAATGATGCATGACATTTACTCTATTATTTTTTTAAAAAAAATTTGGTATGAATAATTATTAATATATATATATATATATATATATATATAGAAAAGTAAGAAAAGTACCTTTTTGATACCTCATTCTTTGTTTTAGTATCATACAAATTTAGAGTGCCAAAATGATGCTTACAAAATTCAACAGTAACCAAAAGTAATCTTCCATAAAAACCAATTTAAAATGTTTTAAACTTAATGGACTGATTTTTTTTTTCTTTTTTTCTTTTTCCTTCCTTGTTCTCTAATTCATTTTCTCTCCCTCATTTCTTCTCTTTCTCTTTCTTATATTTTCCCAACATAATGAAGATGTTATCTTATTATTTTAAATTTCTAAATATTAAGAATATTAATTATACTTTAACATTATAAAAAAAATGCCATAAAAGTTGAAATTTTTCTCTTTTTTTTTTTCTCTTATTCATGCATGTTGTATTTCATATTTATTTCTTTTTTCTAGTTATATAATCTAGTAAAGTTATCAAATGTGAAAGAGAGACGGTTATTATAAGTTTTTTTAATTTAATTTGTGATAATGATAATAAAAAAATAAGATGAATAAAAAAATTTTAAAAATTAAAAAGAATAAAAAGAAGAAAGAAGAAAGTGAAAAGAAAGGAATAGGCAAAAAAAAGAAACAGTGAAAAGAAAAAAAATTAATCAAATATCACATAAGAAGAAAAAATTTTGAATACATTTTGATCCCTTAATTTTATTTATTTTTCAAATTAGTTTCTTATGTTTGATACGTTTCAAAATGATCACTTAAGTACTAAGTACTTCTCATATTTATCTTATACAATGTGCACAAGGGATAAATTTGAGATGAATTTGAAATTTAAGGGACTATTATGAAACACTTTAAACTTAAGGGAGTAACTTAAAATAAAAAATTAAATTAAGGGATAAAAACATTATTTTCATTAAAAAAATTAAGAGCCAATTTGATATAGTGTCTAATTAGATGCACGGGAAAAACACAGAAAATACAGAGTTTAGGGACAACGTAACCAAGGGCAAAGGACCACGTGTCCCTAAGAGGATAGAGCAGACGTATACTCCTTTCTTCTCTCCGAAAGTTCTGGTTCTTCGAGAAGAGCGTTGTAGCATTTCTTCTTGTCGCCATGGAAGAGGGAAAAGGAAGAGTGTGTGTGACTGGTGGAACTGGCTTTATTGGCTCCTGGATCATCAAGACACTCCTTGAGGATGGTTACTCTGTTAATGCCACCGTTCGATCTCCCCCTGGTACACCATTTCTATCCATTTCTGAAGCAAATCAGATCAAATCACCTATCAGCTTATCTTCTGTAAAAACTGATTTTATTTTTCTGCAGATTTCGTGTTATTCGAATGGTGAATGATTGGCCATTTTTTTGGTCTGAAACTAGATGTAATTTTGTGTTTTGCTGTATTGTTTACAAAACCTTGATATCTTTGTTCAATTTAGTTGAACTCTGCAACATCTTGATGATTTAAGCAGTATTAATCTTTTCTTTCTTCCTGGATGAAAGTATATATTAGGTGAAAACTCGTGCCCGCTGATGAATACCACATTAATTAGCTACCAATTGTTGGTTAGATCAGTTAGTTCAGCTAGTGATATTTTATATTATAAGATACAGGCCTCTAGAAATAAGTACATATCTATTTTGGTCTCTCATTTATGGAGTATTTTTTAAACTTAGTTATTTATTAAATTTATTTTTTCAGTTTGGTCCTTTACAAATAAGATATTTCTTAATTTGGTCCTCCATAGCAAGTTGGTCAGAAAAATATGTTAATTGAAAAATGTGAGAAGCACATCTTGACAATAATTTTATTTGTAAGGGACCAAATTGGTAAGACAGTTTTATGAGGGACCAATTTAAAAAGAAAAATTTATGAGTTATTATATTAAGAATAACTCCATATATCAGGGATTAAAGTGAAGTTTTACTCACTCTAAAAATTAATTGGAATAAAAATACAAGGTTAAATGTGCAATCATCTAATGTTGCTTCCTATAACAAGACCCTAAGATTTCCCCATCTTGAGGCCTTTCAGAGAACTGATGGTAGTCTTTGCAACTTTACCAGCTGATGGAAGGTGATAATTTCCATTTCCATTGCAGAACACAAGAAAGATGTAAGCTTCCTCACAAATCTGCCAGAAGCATCTAGAAAGCTACATATTCTGAACGCAGACCTAAGCGACCCAGAAAGTTTCAAGGAAGCCATTGAAGGGTGCACTGGAGTATTCCATGTGGCCACCCCAGTGGATTTTTTGGAAACTGAACCAGAGGAGGTTGTGACCAGAAGATCCATTGATGGAGCACTGGGCATTTTGAAGGCATGCCTCAGATCAAAGACTGTGAAGAGAGTTGTTTACACCTCTAGTGCCTCTGCTGTCACTTTCAGTGGCACAGAAGATGAAGTGATGGATGAGAGTTTCTGGAGTGACGTGGATTATTTAAGATCTTCGAAGATATTCGGATGGTCCTATGCCATTTCTAAGACATTGACAGAGAAGGCAGTGCTTGAATTTGGAGAACAATATGGATTAGATGTTGTGACTGTCATTCCTACTTTCGTTGTTGGAACCTTCATTTGTCCTAAGCTTCCTGGCTCTGTTCGTGCTTCATTGTATATGATATTTGGTATGTGCTGCAATTTATTACACTTACATTCATTTCACGTGTTTCAATTTAAATGAATGCTTAACATTAGTTTGCAATCCCATGTGGTTGTAAGTTTATTTTTGTCATTAGATTTTGTTGTCCTGAAGTAAAAGAAAGAAACAGGTTGAAATCTTACCTCTTTCTCACCTTTTCTTATTACAATAGGAGTGCAGTTAAAGAGATAGAGATATAAATGATGAAACTTAAATAACATTACTTGCTATAATAGGGATCTGCAGTATCCATTTTTAATTGTTCGATGAAGTTCCAATGGTGTAGATTGTTATTAATGGCTGCATGTAGTTATATGTACTATTCGTATATCTAGACAATTAGATGTTTCATCTAATTGTTCTAATTTATTTGTGGAGAAAACAGGAGGGATCCTCCTAAAGGGGATCCCTTTCAAAATGACATATTGTTAATTGTAATCATCCCTAACCAACCATAAATTGTAAAATATTGAAGTGAATCCTAATCCTTCATATATCATAGTTATGCCAACTTTGCAATTACTAGTTAGACTAAATTCATAACTTTTGAAAAATCACTTAACAGAATTTGTCTTCGAAAGAAAAATAGTTTAGTTCTCTTTTTTTTACTCATTTGGATTTAATTTAATCATTTTATTTGCACATTGAAATTAGGTTTAGAATTTAGGAAAGGTTGAAAAAGAAAAGCACTCCAAAAATTAAAAAGGAGGGGAAAGAGATGAGACGAAAGTAGATGGTTAAATTAAATTATACTTTTTATTCTCTTTGTTTGAGAAAAATTTCACTTTTGAAATCCTCTAAATTGCAAATATTAAAAGTTATAGAGAAAGAATTCTTAAAAATTTTGGAAAGTTAACTGAGAATCCTCCAGGTGAGGGAAAGATTTCAATTAAACCTACCCTTCCCTTTTGTTATCTAACTATAAATGAAGAACAAAATTGACTCCAAATTGAAAAATTTGACTGTGATCAGTATAACTTTTGACAAATATCCAATGTCTGAATTTGGTCTCATAAGTAAGTCTATTGATTATATTAAACTGATGCAGCTGAGAAGCACTCGTTTGGTTATCTTCAAACACTTATGGTGCATGTGGATGATGTGGCTAGAGCACATATATTTTTGCTTGAACATCCTAATACAAAAGGGAGGTATAACTGTTCAGCATGTTTGGCAACTATTGAAAATATGTTTGAAATCCTTTCTGTTAAATACCCAGAAATTCAATTACCAACCATAGAGTAAGTTCTCTTGTCCTTCTCCATGTTGTTCATACACATGAAAATTTGATTCTCTTAGATCTTCTAACAATTCTTTTGATCATTCCTTTTCTAACTGCAGCTCCTTAAAGGATAAGAAAGGTTTTAAACGACCAAATCTTTCATCAAAGAAGCTCAAAGATGCTGGATATGAGTTCAAGCATGGACTCGAGGAAATGGTTGTGGATGCAATTGAATGCTGCAAAGAAAAGGGTTATTTGTAATCTTGTAAGTACGATTGATTACTAAAAAAGATCACAAATATCATTGTCTTAGTTATATTTATGTGTACGTGTATTTAGAGTATAGGATATAATATTTGTAATTAATTAGTAAAATGTCAAAAATATCCTTGTGTGTTTCGAAGATTTCATATCAAGTGTGAACTTGAAGAAATCGTTATAGATGCAATTAAATGCCGTGTTAATTGTAATATTATATCTCAATCAAGGAATATGATTGATTAGGAAAATATCACGTAGGACTTCATGTATGAAATTATATAAGGGAGAAAAGTAATTTCATTATACCCAAAATTGGGTTATGCCTTACAAATAAAGTAATTGGACTTTTTCCATATCCATGTATACTTCAACGTCAACTGTCCATCTTTCATCTCCAATTACCCTTCAACTTTCTTTAGCCAATCTTACTCTAATAACAACAAACTATGGCTTGATAAATTTATTTTTCAACCTTGAGCCAAAAGCCAATTTATGAATGACGCATGACATTTAGTCTATTATTTTTTCAAAAAAAAATATGGTATGAATAATTATTAATATATATATATATATATATATGTATATAGAAAAGTACCTTTTTGATACCTCATTCTTTGCTTCAGTATTAATTTGGTCCCCTGCAAATTTAGAGTACCAAAATGGTTCTTACAAAACTCAACTGTAATCAAAAGTAATCTTTCATTCAACCAATTTAAAATTCTTTAAATTTTAAGGGACTGATTTTTTTTTTCTTTTTTTCTTTTTCCTTTCTTGTTCTGTAATTCATTTTCTCTCCCTCATTTCTTCTCTTTCTCTTTCTTATATTTTCCCAACATAATGAAGATGTTATCTTATTATTTTAAATTTCTAAATATTAAGAATATTAATTATACTATAACATCATTAAAAAAAATGCCATAGAAGTTGAAATTTTTCTCTTTTTTTTTTTTTCTTATTCATGCATGTTGTATTTCATATTTATTTCTTTTTTCTAGTTATATAATCTAGTAAAGTTATCAAATGTGAAAGAGAGACGGTTATTATAAGTTTTTTTTATTTAATTGGTGATAATGGTAATAAAAAAATAAGATGAATAAAAAATTTTAAAAATTAAAAAGAATAAAAATAAGAAAGAAGAAAGTGAAAAGAAAAGAATAGAAAAAAAAAATGAAAAGAAAGAAAAAATTAATCAAATATCACATAATAAGAAAAAATTATAAATACATTTTGATCCCTTAATTTTATTTATTTTTCAAATTAGTTTCTTATGTTTGATACGTTTCAAAATGATCACTTAAGTACTAAGTACTTCTCATATTTATCTTATACAACGTGCACAAGGGATAAATTTGAGATGAATTTGAAATTTAAGGGACTATTATGAAATACTTTAAACTTAAGGGAGTAATTTAAAAGAAAAATTAAATTAGGGATCAAAACATTATTTTCACCAAAAAAATTAAGAGCCAATTTAATATAGTATCTAATTAGATGCACGGGGAAAACACAGAAAATACAGAGTTTAGTGACAACGTAACCAAGTGCAAAGGACCACGCGTCCCTGAGAGGATAGAGCAGACATGTACTCCTTTCTTCTCTCCGAAAGTTCTGGTTCTAGCATTTCTTTTTGTCGCCATGGAAGAGGGAAAAGGAAGAGTGTGTGTGACTGGTGGAACTGACTTTATTGGTTCCTGGATCATCAAGACACTGCTTGAGGATGGTTACTCTGTTAATGCCACCGTTCGATCTCACCCAGGTACACCATTTCTATCCATTTCTGAAGCAAATCAGATCAAATCACCTATCAGCTTATCTTCTGTAGAAACTTCTTTTATTTTTCTGCAGATTTCGTGTTATTCGAATGGTGAATGATTGGGCCATTTTTTTGGTCTGAAATTAGATGTAATTTTGTGTTTTGCTGTATTGTTTACAAAACCTTGATATCTTTGTTCAATTTAGTTTAACTCTGCAACATTTTGATGATTTATGCAGTATTAATCTTTTCTTTCTTCCTGGATGAAAGTATATATTAGGTGAAAACTCATGCCCGCTGATGAATACCACATTAATTAGCTATCAATTGTTGGTTAGATCAGTTAGTTCAGCTAGTGATATTTTATATTATAAGATACAGGCCTCTAGAAATGAGTAGATATCTATTTTGGTCTCTCATATATGGAGTATTTTTTAAATTTAGTTATTTATTGAATTTATTTTTTCAGTTTGGTCCTTTACAAATAAGATATTTCTTAATTTGGTCCTCCATAGCAAGTTGGTCAGAAAAATATGTTAATTGAAAAATGTGAAGCACATCCTTGATAATAATTTTTTTTGTAAGGGACCAAATTGGTAAGACAGTTTTATAAGGGACCAACTTAAAAAAGAAAACTTATGAGTTATTATATTAAGAATAACTCCATATATCAGGGACTAAAATGAAGTTTTACTCACTCTAAAAATTAATTGGAATAAAAATACAAGGTTAAATGTGCAATCATCTAATGTTGCTTCCTATAACAAGACCCTAAGATTTCCCCATCTTGAGGCCTTTCAGAGAACTGATGGTAGTCTTTGCAACTTTACCAGCTGATGGAAGGTGATAATTTCCATTTCCATTGCAGAACACAAGAAAGATGTAAGCTTCCTCACAAATCTGCCAGAAGCATCTAGAAAGCTACATATTCTGAACGCAGACCTAAGCGACCCAGAAAGTTTCAAGGAAGCCATTGAAGGGTGCACTGGAGTATTCCATGTGGCCACCCCAGTGGATTTTTTGGAAACTGAACCAGAGGAGGTTGTGACCAGAAGATCCATTGATGGAGCACTGGGCATTTTGAAGGCATGCCTCAGATCAAAGACTGTGAAGAGAGTTGTTTACACCTCTAGTGCCTCTGCTGTCACTTTCAGTGGCACAGAAGATGCAGTGATGGATGAGAGTTTCTGGAGTGACGTGGATTATTTAAGATCTTCGAAGATATTTGGATGGTCCTATGCCATTTCTAAGACATTGACAGAGAAGGCAGTGCTTGAATTTGGAGAACAACATGGATTAGATATTGTGACCGTCATTCCTACTTTGGTTGTTGGACCCTTCATTTGTCCTAAGCTTCCTGGCTCTGTTCGTACTTCATTGTATATGACATTTGGTATGTGCTGCAATTTATTACACTTACATTCATTTCACGTGTTTAAATTCATTGGGGCAATCTACATTAAATTTAAATGAATGCTTAACATTAGTTTGCAATCCCATGTGGTTCTAAGTTTATTTTTGTCATTAGATTTTGTTGTCCTGAAGTAAAAGAAAGAAAGACGTTGAAATCTTACCTCTTTCTCAACTTTTCTTATTACAATAGGAGTGCAGTTAAAGAGATAGAGATATAAATGATGAAACTTAAATAACATTACTTGCTATAATAGGGATCTGCAGGATCCATTTTTAATTGTTCGATGAAGTTCCAATGGTTTAGATTGTTATTAATGGACGCATGTAGTTATATGTACTATTTGTATATCTAGACAATTAGATTTTCATCTAATTGTTCTAATTTATTTCTGGAGAAAACAAGAGAGATCCTCTTAAAGGGGATCCCTTTCAAAATGACATCTCGTTAATTGTAATCATCCCTACCCAATCATATATTGTAAAATATTGAAGTGAATCCTAATCCTTCATATATCATAGTTATGCCAACTTTGCAATTACTAGTTAGACTAAATTCATAACTTTTGAAAAATCACTTAACAGAATTTTGTCTTCGAAAGAAAAATAGTTTAGTTCTTTTTTTATTACTCATTTAGATTTAATTTAATCATTTTATTTGCACATTGAAATTAGGTTTAGAATTTAGGAAAGGTTGAAAAAGAAAAGCACCCCAAAAATTAAAAAGGAGGGGAAAGAGATGAGACGAAAGTAGATGGTTAAATTAAATTATACTTCTTATTCTCTTTGTTTGAGAAAACTTTCACTTTTGAAATCCTCTAAATTGCATAAATTAAAAGTTTTAGAGAAAGAATTTCAAAAAATTTTGGAAAGTTAATTGAGAATCCTCCAGGTGAGGGAAAGATTTCAATTACACCTACCCTTTCCTTTTGTTATCCAACTATAAATGAAGAACAAAATTGACACCGAATCGAGAAATTTGATTGTGATCAGTATAACTTTTAACAAATATCCAAAGTCTGAATTTGGTCTCATAAGTAAACCTATTGATTATATTAAACTGATGCAGCTAAGAAGCACCCATTTGGTTATCTCCAAACACCTGTGGTGCATGTGGATGATGTGGCTAGAGCTCATATATTTCTACTTGAACATCCTAATCCAAAAGGGAGGTATAACTGTTCAGCATGTTTGGCAACTATTGAAAATATGTTTGAAATCCTTTCTGTTAAATACCCAGAAATTCAATTACCAACCATAGAATAAGTTCTCTTGTCCTTCTCCATGTTGTTCATACACATGAATGAAGTAAATGACTTCTCTTTGATATTCTAACATTTGTTTTGATCATTCCTTCTCTGATTGTAGCTCTCTTAAGGATATGAAAGGTTTTAAACTACCAGCTCTCTCGTCAAAGAAACTCATAGATGCTGGATTTGAGTTCAAGTACGAACTTGAGGAAATGGTTGTGGATGCAATTGAATGCTGCAAAGAAAAGGGTTATTTGTAATCTTGTAAGTTTGATTGATTACTAAAAAGTCACAAGTATCCTTGTCTCAGTTACATGTACGTACATGTGTGTTTTATTTAGAATCTAGGGTACAGGATTTAGTGAAAGTTTACAGCTATTCTTGTGTGTTTAAAGGATTTCTAATCAAGTATGAACTTGAAAAAATAGTTGTTAATCAAATTGAATACTGTAAACTAAACGAGCATTTGTAGTATTGTATCTCTGTCATGGAGTATGGTTGATCAGTAAAAGGTCACATACAACATAATGTATGAAATAGTATAATGTGACCTTTCCCAAAAAAAACAGGTAATTTTCCATCTTCCATCTCCTACTACTCTTCAACTTTATTTAGCTATTTTTACTCCAATGACAACAAACTATGGTGTACTATACCTTACTAAATTTATTTTCCAACTTTGAGCTACAAGCTAATTTATGAATGATATTTGATTTGTTCTATTATATTTTTTAAAAATAATAATATGGTATGAATAATTATTAATATATATATATATATATATATTTATATATGGAAGAATATAGACTAATCAAAACTTATTATTATATAACTATTTACCAAGAAAACTGAATAACTAGTGCATATTTATAAAATATATATAATAAAATAAAAAGATAATATAGTATAAATTAATTAAAACATTGATTTATATAAGATTAAGAATTTCCTTAAATCTTAGCAAACAAATGAAAGAAGTATTCTGAACCCTTATCATTGACTATTTTTTTTTCCATGTTATATACTTATAGTGTATTTGATTTAACCTTCAAAAAGTTTACAAATTTATTTGTATATCAATAAAAAGGTTTGTCATATAAATAGTCTTGTCTAGTTTAATTTTTAATTTTTTTCAAAGTCACTTTTATCCTCTAGCTCTTAATTTGATATGAATTTCTTACATTTGATTTTAAAAAAAATGAATATAACAGCTAATATTAAAATAACTGTGTCAAATTAAATTTAGTAATTATATACAGTAAAAAATTTTAAATATTAGTTACATACGATGCAAAATTTTAATTAACATTTTATATATAAAGAAAGATGCGATACAAAATTTTAATTAACAATTTATATATTAAAAAAATTTTAAATATTAGTTGCATAAAAATTTTTATGTTTGATTACTTGAATTGATGAATTATTGTTTGATGATTTGCTATTTGACCAGACGCCTTGCATGCATAAGGTTTGAACTCATCCCTATCAAAATTTCCCTTTCACATGGCATTGGCTTTTGTAGCCCATTTGTAGTAAGGTGTCTCTGTTTATATTATTTCTTTTTCATTGTTCTTTTTCTACTAACAATTAATGACTTCTACAAAGCTTCATGAACTTTAACATATTATATATAGAATAATTCACTCTCACTTTTTTATGCTATCTTCTCCTTAGACTAAAGAATATCTTATAATTAAGTTCATTTTAATCAAATTATGATAATATGAATTTTTAATAAAAATTATTTTTAAAAAATATATGGGTAAATTGCTTTCACCTCCTTTGGGAGAAATTTTGAGGATCTATTAAGATATATATTTTTAAGAGTAATTAAATTTATAATTTTCAATTATTATTTCCTTATCTGTACTACATATATAATATAAGAAGTATTATATATATATATATATATATATATATGTATGTATTTATTTATCATTAAATTGTGAATTATATATGTTTAAAAAATTATAAAATTATGTGATGAAAGGAAAATTATTTTAAAATATAATCCCAAAATCATTTTACTTTTTTTTTTTACCAATTTATAGATAATGATTTTATTTTAAGAACAATATTTGTATTGATTATATGATGATAAACAGCATATTGCTGCAAAATATTAAAAATTCAGAATGAATTAAATTTTTGATTCTTGACCCAAAATAAATAATATTTAAGTAAAATTAAAATTATTTTTTAGTAAGTTACGTTTTTATGGAAAAAAATAACATTATATTTTAATTTTAGGGATGCGAGGAATATATTTTAAAATAAAAAATATGACCATATATTTTAAACATTTACGGAGGGAGAAAAGAATAATTTACTCAATATATTTCTCAAACATTGTATTTAATGTCTTTTTTGTGCGTACTACAATTGTGCTTATGTTCAACACACACACACACATTACACATAGTATTTTTTAAAATTCATTATTAGTAAAAATTGTATAAGTCTTATTCTTTAAAAAAAAATATTATTTTGTGAATATGTTATTTATTAATAATAATTATCTAAGTTGTGAATATGTTATTTATTAATAATAATTATCTAAGTCTTATTACATTTTAAATTGATATTATATGAGTTGAAGGTATTTTGATGAAATGAGTTTAGTTGCAGAATATTCTTCCACTTGAATGCAAATGTTTATATTAAATAGTTGGATTACATAATTAAGTTATTTTTCAAAAGAGATAAGAGTAATTTATTATATTGTTATCAATATATGTGTAGCAAGAAATTGGGAAGCTATTTTTATTGCCATTCCATACTCGTATTTATTGTAATTTCCGTTTACCTACTTACCATACCTGCTTTCGCTTTGTATTATATGTTTTATGAATTAAATTTTAAAATTTAGATCCCCGTTTTATTTGTGGTAATCTTCTCAACACCTGTTTACATTTTTCCTATAAAAATATAATTCTGAATAAGAATTTTTTATGCTGAATAAGTTAAAATTTCAGACAATTTTTTTCGTGTACGCCCACTATTAATTTCACTTCTAATTTTTATTAAATTCATTTTTTTAAAATCATGTATATAGAAAAATAGAGTAAACTATTCATATTTTAAATTATTGTTTTATATACTTTAATCGAACAAATTTAATTAAGATATTGTTATTTATTTAATTGACAAATCCCGAAGTTTCTAGCTTTGCCAAAATGAATTCAAATCCACGTGTCACTCATTTCGTCTCGGGTCTCTACCATAATCCCCACGTACATATTCGTCCTTCTCTCCACTCTCAACCGAAGATTGCAGGCATTTCCGGTTCTTCTTCTTCTGTGCCCTTCAATTCTGAAACAGTTTCGTGAGGTAACATCTTCTCTCTCCCTGCTATTTTCTCTGAAGCTCTTCTTTCTCCATGTTCTATTTCACTTTCTTTTTCCTCTATTTTTTCGGTAACCAGACAGGCCTTATTTGCTTGCATAACGGCAACCTTAAGATTTAAGGTTATGAAAATTTGATTTTACATAATAGCAATAGGCTTCGTTCTGTCATCCAAACTTCAGTGGTAATGCTTCGGCGAATTTTTTGCTGCCGGCTCCGCCATTTTCAGCGTTCAAATTTAGATAAACCACAATCGTTTCTTTTATCGTTCTGGCTTGAAGTCTACCAATCGTATGTGATGAACAAAAGCTCGTCAGCGTCCTAAATTAATGTGTAAATATTCGATATGATAGACTTGATGTTTCGTATTATAATGAACGTGACATATGTAAGGAATTGGTGCTGGAAGCTAATGGTTTACGAGCCATTTTAGAAGTCGTGTTGTTAACGATAGTTCCTAATTTCTTCAGTATGATTGCGCTCAATCTAACCAAACTTGTAAAGTCATCGAGTGGAGAATTATATTTAGTCTTCTTTGCTTTGCGATTAGCTAATGTAGATTTTTTTTCCTTACAATTTCAATGGTTTTTATATTTAATTAAAACGCATGTCTTCTATTTCTTCAATATGTATGCTATGAAATTGAAGTATGCCGTCGCCTTGGTCGTCTTGTTCCTACTTTCTTAAGTATTGTGGTCGTTTCCGTTTGCCTGTCCACCTCTGGAAAGATATAAATTATTGAGACATTCGAGGAATGTAAACAGATAATCAGAATAGCTGACTTTATAAGATTCTATTTGAAGAAATCTTCTTATATAAAATAACTCAAGTGTCGATTTGACGCTCTTTGAACACAGTCTTACTAAGGGATTGACTAAAGGCACAGTGTTTCGGATCTCATTCGGTGTAAATGAACTTCTAGCGATTCTACTTATATAAATATTCTCAAGGAAAATGACAAAATGGGTCAATATTTTGAACACAGACTTATAGAGAGAATACCGAATGCATGGTTTTTCAAATCTTGTTTGCTAGTTTAGGTGTATGAAGTAATGCTTTAATATTATTGTCCTGACATATTAATGGTCTTCCTATAGTTGTCTGGGCTCTGGACAGGCAAAGAGATGACCTTTTTCATGCAGAACATATGTAATTTGACTTTTCTTACTATGGGTTTTTTTTTTTTTTTTCTTTGGGAAGGTTGCAGAAAATATGTAGAAGGAAAGAGAAGAAAAGATGCTGGAGATGACATAGTGTAGTCTTATAGAGATATGTCAACCCACAATATCTATAAAATAGCTCTTAGAATAGACAACCACCAAAAAGAGTTATCGTTGCGATTAAAATTATGACTTACGTCAAAATAACTTATAGAGTTTTATTTTAATAATAATTAATTAATTATAATATTAAAATAAAACTCTCATATATACATTAAAATAGTTTCTTATTTGATTATTCAAAAGAAAGGAAGTCCATTAATTCTCTCTTAGTAATTAACTATCAATTAACAATCTAATGGAATAATTACTAATGCTCATGTGTTATAGGTTGGATCTCTACTCAGTGGGCTTGTGGATAATCTAACCCATCACTAATTACTCATAATAAATATAAACCCAACTCATTCTTAGTTTATCAATTATAATATTAATTGCCTAATTAGTCATAACAAGAAATTAATTTAATAGCATAATTAATGTTAATCCATGTAATATTAAAATATTCTAATAATCTCTCACTAGGATAACATTAATTAAATTATTAGGTCCATCAACGAATGCATAATTAAGCAATTAAGATTCACATAAACATATGAATGTGTGTATATTTATAAACCATACAAAATTCAGAAATGAAGCCACATGCAAAGATCACTAAATCCGATAGGGAAACAAGTGATATTAACTTTGTCATAGATTAATTTCAATATCTAAATAGAATGGAATACAAAATGACATTTGAACATATTATAATGCAAAAGTCCCTTAAGGACTCAACTTAAAAATTTGGTGTCAAATTGCTCCACAAAAGCCCTTTAAGGACTCAACTCATGCTCCCATTAGACCAAAGCTACATCAAAATTCAACAAGACATGAGTTATACAATTTGAATTACTCCTATAGGTAGGCCTTTGGTCAACAGATACATCATCATGCGTTCATTGCAAATGTGAACCATACGAGTATGAGATAACAAAAATTCAAAAATAAAATCATGAATCAAAGATATTGAATTCGATAAGAAAAACATTATTATAAATGCTAGCAAAATTTCAATTTTGAATTATATCCAAAATTTTAGCATAACCAAAAAAACATTGAATCCGATAGGGAAATAAATGTTATAAGTGCCAAAATATACCAAAGTGTTCCTTAAGAATACAACTTAGACTTTCACCAAACCAACACACCTAAAAATTCAAATATATCCTAGAGTCATATGTTTTCAAAACTCTAATGCATTTGTTTTGGTAAATAGATCCCCTAAAATAAGTATAAGATTCATAGATCTTCTCTCCAATAAATAGGATTTGAATATCAAAATTTAATACAACTGAAATTCCTATAACTTTGAAGGGAGCGCACAATAGAGTCATGTCGTAACAAAATGGTCAAGACTTAAAATATGCACATGACGGAATTAATTTCTTGACTATATTCCCTAACAAATGACAATCACAAAACTAGTGACATACTCTTCACTTATATATGAGGTAGCTATAAATGTCTATTTGACATTTCTCAATAAAACATCTCCCTCAAAACATCATATAGATGTAATCAAAAGTGGGTTCAATATCATCAACAAATGATGTATAATCTGAATCATAATATTCCATTATTTCAAAAGATTCAAATTTCTAGATAGTTAATATACAATGTTTTGTACCCTGAAGGTACCTCATAAATATCTTTGTAGCCCTCCAATGATCATACCCAGAATCACTTAAATATCTACCAAGCACACCAATAGGAAAAGCAATGTCCAAATGTGCACATACTTAGGCCTATATTAGGCTATCAATAACAGATTCACATGGAAGGAACTTTGTCCATCAAAGTTCTCTCATCATCATTTAAGGCACAATGATTTAAACAACCTATCACCAGTATGCACAAGTGCAGTACAAGGAGTGCAATAATACATATCAAATTTCTTCATCACTCATTCAATATAGGTTGCTTGAGACAATCCAAGTATGCCACAAGATCTATCACGGTGAATTTAAATTCCAAAAGCAAAAGAAGATTCACCTAAATCTTTCATATCAAAGTGGCATGACAAGATATGCTTTGTCTAATTTAATAAGCACACTGAGTTACTGGCCAATAGGATGTCATCCACATATAACACATCCTCATATAAGTCTTCATCTAGTGATGTTGTTTTCAACATCCATTTAGTAACTTAGTAAGTTCCCACTCATTATTATAGTGTATAAAGGTAATTTTATCATTCATAATCTCTAACCACTTAGATAAATAGGGACCTGACATAGCTTCATTAAAAGGAGACAAAATCTGTGTCATCAACAACGTCTAACTCAAATTCTTGCAAGTACACTATGTAATCATCTCAAATTGTAGGCCTACAAATCCTCTGTGATCGTCTCAAATTAACGAATGGTTCTCCCACATCAGTTCTAGGAGCTTCCACAATAGGATCAACTGGATTCTTAATAAGAGTGTCATCTCTAATAAAATGATCTACATGTAGAGATGACAAAGATGGCATGGGTAAGATGGCATCTTCACAATGCAAATTGATTACTCTAGGTACATCACTCCCACTATCCAAGTCATCCTCAAAATAAAATGCTTTACTAGATTCAATAACCCTGGTAGTATGATTAGGATAATAAAATTTGCATTCTCTGAATCCTGAACAATACCCAATGAAGAATTTACTGACAACCCTGAAATCAAGTTTCTTGAGCTGAGGATTATAGGGTCTTACCTTTGCTTTACAACCCTATACGCAAAAGTTCCTCAAACTAAGCTTCTTACCAATGAAAAGTTCATATGGGGCATTTTCAACTAACTTACTTGGAACTTGATTTAGGATATAAGTTATTGTCTTAAAAGCATAACCCTACAGAAACTCTGGTAAGGAAGAATGACTAATCATGCTTTTGACCATGTCCATCAAGGTACGGTTACACCTCTCAGCAACTCCATTTTGTTGTGGAGTGCCAGGCATAGTATATTGAGCTTCAATTCCTTGTTGCTGTAAGAATAGAGCAAAAGATTCAAGGATTCTGCCTATTTCAATATACCACCCATAATATTCACCACCTCTATCTGATCTTATACTTTTGATTGCTTTCCCATACTTTAATTTAACAGCAACCTTAAATGCCTTAAAGGCATCGATTCAAACATTTCATGCAATAAATCCACCCTTGACAACAGGTGTTATAAGTCTACTAAATTTGTGTGGATCTAATCTGAAATATTCTCTTATCTATTTGCCCCTTTAAATTCAACTTATACTGAGAAATTTTCCTATAATACATGCAACATAGGATTCAAAATATGAGAAATCTAAGTAACAAAATATTCCAATCTGACCATCCTTCTAATTTCCCTTTGGAGACATGACCCTAACTCCAACGCCATAACATAAAAGAATCTTCTTTAATTCTTTTGCATTTGTGTCTTATTATTGCATCAATATATGCAGTGAGTGGAGAATCAGGACTAGCATTCATATTCAAATAACATGATCCATCCATCAATGAAACTGACCCAACAATAGCATAATCGAGGAAAATATTAATTCTTTCATTTCCTTGCTAAAACTAGATAATTATGTCTATTTAATACAGAACTGGAAATCAAATTCCTCTTTGATGAAGGTAAATAATCTACATTACATAAAGTCAAACAATGTCTATAATACAAGCTTAATATTACAACGCCTATACAGCTAATTGCAATCAAACTTCCTTTCACTCTAAGAATGGTTCTTTCTCTTTCATATAGGCTCCTCTTATCACTGAGCCCCTTCATTCTCACGCATATTCTTCAAATTGAAGTAATAAGAGATTTTATGGCCATGCCTCTTACAATAATGGCATTCACCCTTAAATGATTTCTTATTTTGACCTTTATTAATCTTACTGCTTTTCTTGGGTCCAAATGATTTCTACCCATAGTGAAATGTAGTTCACTAATTGTATGTGAGAATTCACCTTCTTTATTGATTCCTCCTCTTGGGTCACTTTGGACATCATATGATCAACAGACCACTCTGGCTCTTGGGAATTATAAGTGGTTTTTAAGACCCCATATTTAGTAAGAAGGGATTAGAGAACTCTATAAACCAAGTAGCTTTCATCCAAGTCCACACCATAGGATTTCAACTTGTTGTAGTAGTTAACAAGCTTCATCATATGCTCACACACTCCTGACACTCCATCATAATGAGTGATATCCAACAAAGAGAGATAATAGATCTTTTAAATCTTATCAAACTTCTTGAATTTCATACTGACCATTTTGAGATACTCAACTATGGTGTCTTTCTCATGAATGCTTTGTCTAGTAGTCTTTTCAATCGTATACTTGATGACAGTTAGACAAATCCTATTGGACTTATACCACTATTTATGGTAAGCCTTTTGTCAGCAGTGTTAGACTTAGTAGAGAGATCCGCTGGCCTAGGGTATCTTTTAGCCAAATCTTCCTTGGTGACCGTTAGATACATATCAAGGGACTCCATCCAATCATCATAATTTATCCTATTTAGAGTTTTCACCATAAATAGTTGCTGGAATAGAAAAGTTGAAGGAAAACAAATAGGAAACATATAATTATATCTCAAACACATAATTATATAATAAAATTTTCTTAACAAGGCTCAGCTTCAGCAACTGTGCAACAAAACATTCATCATATCTTGCCTAATGACTCAAACTATGATAAATCAAGAAAACTCATACACACTAAGGAAGCATATTATCGAGAGAAACGACACAAAATGCACTCATAATCTCCATATCAATAGGATACGAGAAACCATGAATACATCAATCAACAAATCGGCATTGATAGGTCACAAGCAGGCCTTATTCACAAAATTATATTGACAATGTCACACTGATAGGGCATGTCCATTGTCAACATAATCATACTCTCTACTGATGATTGCCTCAACAATAAACTCTCCTTCAATGATTCAGTACGTGCTTTCTTAAGTAAACAGACAATAACCACAACAATGGGGTTTCATTAGGCCAATACCATCATGATTGGACCCACAATAGGTAAATACATGACTACTAGATGCAAATGGGCCATTATGGCCCAAAACAGAGTCCATTTGCTAATGTCATCATTTTTCACACTGAATTAGAAACAAAATATTCACATATTATGCAAATAAATTTTGTTTTACTTCCACTAGTATTGTTTGGGAGAGTGACCAATATATATTGTTTCTTATTATGTATAATTATCTCACAAATTTTTCTAGATCAAAATAGTGTCACTATACTGCATTTTGAGGTCCTAAATCTCTAAGAAATTTCAAAAAACATACTTCTAGGCTTCCAAAATTTCTAGAAAAATCTTTAAAAAAAAGAAAAGAAAATGGTGCATGGAGACAAACTGTAGAAATTTTGGGTCAAGAAGGTTAGCGCATGTAGCTCACACACCTGAAGTGCATATAGGCCTCGCTTAGCACACGTGTAGCTTCTTCTTCTACCTCTAGACGGGTCGCCTCGACCTGTTTCGCCACCCAGGATCCAACCTAACTTTATATAGCGATTCAGCAAGCGTTTTGGACACCAAAATGTTTAGAAGTTCATGATCTACAACTTCCTTATCTTATTTTGGCCAAAACACGAAGAAATAGAAAGTTAAATGGCTCGAAAGTTTCGGTTCTTCAAGCATCTCCAAGCTCCCATGGCGGATCATGATACCGAGATATTTAAGGAGTAAAATTGGTTGACTTATGTTTGAAATAACCTCATGAAAAAAATGGCTAAGTTTATTTTGTGAAACACAATCTATAGTTTGAGTAATTTTCTTTGAAATTTTTAGGTCCTTTGGCATTAATGGGTCAAAATTTTTCATCCTTTTTTAGGCTTCATAGTAGACATCATTTTGTTCAAAATATTCATATCTACAAAACCCCTAATTTTTTTTTTTCAAAAGAATCTCTATGGTTTGCATTAATTTCATCTGAAAAGAAATTGGAGTTCATACTTGTTCATGCAATATTCAATACTGCACTCCCATAATAGCCAATAAAATTTTAATCTAACATAGGCTCTAATAACAATTGACGTCATGTAATAATTTATTCACAATACATGAACACATAATTAGGAGATATGAAGATACAAAGATATGACCTGCTGCTGGAAATGATGTAGTGCAATCTTGCAAAAAGATGTCAACTCACAATATCCAAGAGAGAGCTCTTATAATAGACAACCACTAGAGAGAGTTATCGTCGCAATTAAAATTTGGATGTACATCAAAGTAACTTATAGGGTTTTATTTTAATAATAATTATTAATTATAATATTAAAATAAAACCCTCATATATACATTAAAATAGTTTCCTATTTCATTATTCAAAAGAAATGAAGCACATTAACTATCTCTTAGTAATTAATTTTTAATTAACAATTTGATGAGATAATTACTAATGCTTTTGCGCTGTAGGTTGGGTCTCTGCCCAGTGGGCTTGTGAATAATCCAACCCATCATTAACTACCCATATTGAATATAAACCCAATTTACTCTTAATTTATCAATTATAATATTAATTACCTAATTAGTCATAACAAGAGATTAATCTAATAACATAATTAATGCTAATCCATATAATATTAAAATATTCTTGGATCATCAAGAGACTCCTTGAAGATGGTTACTCTGTTAATGCCATAGTTCGATCTCTCCCAAGTACACCATTTCCATCTATACCTAAAACAAATCAAAACAAATCACCTATAAGTTTATCTTCTGTAAAAACTTGTATAGTTCCCAGTAGATTTCGTGTTATATGAATGGTGAAAGATTGGCCATTTTTGGAGTCTAAAATTATTTGTCATTTTATGTTTGGTCATAGAGTTTGTCTTGTTTATACAAAACCTTTATATCTTTGTACAATTCAGTTGAACTCTGCAAGAAATTATTGATTTCAGTAGTATTATTATTTTCTTTCTTTCTGAAGGAGTGTATAATATATATATATATATATATATGTGGTAAAAATTCATGTCCGTTGATGAATAATACCACATTAGTTAGCTATCATAAGCACTATTTAAGAATTACTGTATTAGATATAGGTGCAACTTTTTAGCTATTGTATATAAATTGTTGGTTAATTAGATCAATTTGTGATATTTTAATATTATAAGATACAAGCCTCTAGAAATGAGTAAAGATCTATTATGGTCTCTCACATATAAAATACTTTTAAAATTAGCCATTTATAGAATTTTTTTTAATTTGCTTGTTTATAAATAAAATTTTTCTAAATTTGGTCTCTAATAGGTAAAATTTTTTTAAATTTTGGTCCTTCAAAAAAGTGTCTTCGCAAGTTGGTCAGAAAAATGTGACAAGTTGTTCAAAAAAATACGTCAATTTTAAAATATGAAGAACATTATTGATAATAATTTTATTTATAAAATACCAAATTGAAAAAATATCTATATGTAAGGGACCAAATAAAAAAAAAAAAAAAAAAGAGCTACGCTATAAGAAATACTCCATATATATGGAACTAAAATAATGTTTTACTCACTCTAAAAATTAATAGAAATAAAAATTTGAAGATGAAATGCTCAATCATCTAATCAAGCTTTTTACAAGACCTTAAAATTTGCCCACCTTGAGGCCTTTAAGAAAATTAATGATACTCTTTACAACTTTATCAGCTAATGCAAGCTAATAATTTCCATTTCCATTGCAGAACACAAGAAAGATGTAAGCTTCCTCACAAATCTGCCAGAAACATCTAGAAAGCTACATTTTCTGAATGCTAACCTAAGCAACCTAGAAAGTTTCAAGAAAGCCATTAAAGGGTGCACTGGAGTATTCCATGTGGCTACCCCAATGGACTTCTTGGAAACTGAACTAGAGGAGGTTATGACCAAAAGATCCATTGATGGAGCACTAGGCATTTTGAAGGCATGCCTCAGATCAAAGACAGTGAAGAGAGTTGTTTACACCTCAAGTGCCTCTGCTGTTACTTCCAATGGCATTAAAGAAGAAGTGATGGATGAGAGCTTCTAGAGTGATATGGATTATATATGATCTTCGAAGACATTCGGATGGTCCTATGCTATTTCTAAGACATTGACAGAGAAGGCAATGATTGAATTTGGAGAACATAATGGATTAGATGTTGTGACTGTCATTCCTACTTTGGTTGTTAGACCCTTCATTTGTCCAAAGCTTCCTGGCTCTCTTCTTGCTTCACTATGTATGGCATTTGGTATGTGCTGCAATTTACTACACTTGCATTCATTTATTGAAATTCAAAATGGCAATCTCTGTTGAGTTTTAATGGATGCTAACATTAGTCCATAATCTTATATGGTTACAAGTTTATTTTTTGTCATAAGATTTTGTTGCTTTAAAGTAAAAAAGCATGTTGGAATCTTACCTTTTTCTCACTGGTGGACCTACTATGGTTGGGCCTGAGGTCCAAAAACACTACGAGAAAAGAAATAAAAAGGCGGAAAGGTTTGCACTGGTTGTGGGTAGAGGTAACTAACTCGGGAGGGTATGTAAGCGCCTGGGGGAACTTGGGTGGAGGCAGGAAAGAACTAGTAACTTAACTCTCAAAAGTTAGGAAACCCATCATTTTCCTTTGTTTTCTTTTCTGTTTGCTGTACTTGAGCTCATTAGCTTCCACATATTAGAAGCTTGTCTTATAAACAATACACTGCATTCTCTGGTTTCCATCATTTAATGTCAAAGCAGGTGAAGTAAGGGGAATGATTGGAACGAGAATGAAGCAAAAGGTGGAAAAGTTTGGAAAAACATATTGAAGATGTTAATGCTAAGTTGTTGACAATGATGGATACCGTTATCCAAATGCAAACTCAGCTTAACGAGGTGTAGTCAACACTGAAGGTACAGGTGAAAGGGATGGATATGGCGGGTAGAAGCACACCGATGACTGTGAATGAAGTAGTTCATAGCTTGGAGCCCTTTGGCAATAAAGATGTATCAAAATTTAGACGCCTTAAGAAATTGGACATAGTGACCAGCTGTTTGGAAGGAACAGCACTATGATAGGTCCAGTGGATGGAAGCAGAAGACCCCATACACTTTCAGAGTGAGTTCAAGCGAGAAGTGATTGAATGATTCCATAAAAAAGAAAATGGAAAATAAACATGAGATTTTGATGGCACTGAAGCAGGAAGGGACAGTATCATAACTGACCATTCGGTGAATGAATAAAAAGTGTTTAGATTGATTCCTAAAATGAATCTTGAAAATCAATTTATAGGAGTCACCACCAAAATATTTAACAGAAAACTTTGGAAAACTAATTTAAAACAAAATGAAAGGGCAAAATGGTATGTTAAATTAGAGATGAGTTTGGGAGTCTATTTAAGCACCCCATAGCTCCCGTCCATAAAGACAATTATCTTAAACTAGTCAACTGAAATAGAATATGGCCTTAAATTTATCTCAATTACCTTTTTATTAGCATGGATGCATGTTAAACAAGGAAGGCAAAAACAACAATAATGAAAATAAACAAATAGATATTTACAAAGGACATACTTGACTTAGAATGAAAGCCTAGGGCCCTATGATAGAGATCAAAGTCCACATAGTTCAACCCAAAAAGGCATGTCTATTGGTTGGTGATTTTTAATTTTTGTGATGAGAATAGGATAGTTCAAATTAAACAGATTTTCATAAACAAAACGAGATTGGAATTTGATTTGTGTGTTTTAATTTACAACAACCTAATTAATCTAGTTTTATTGATCTCTTTATTTTTTTTCTTTTTAATTTTTGTTTAGTTTTGGAATTTAAATGAAACGATAATGAGCAAAGATTTTTGGGAGTTTATATTATTTGGAATTGAAGTGAAATTATAATGAAAAAAATGTTTTTGCATTCTTGAATTTATTTATGCTTTGGATTTTCAAAATTGGAGTTTATTGGAATGAAATTATAATGGAAAACCATTTTTTGGGATTTTCGAGTTTGTGATTTTTTTTTGTGTTGTTTTTTTTTTTCTAAATTAGAACTTATTGTAATATTTAAAGTAAAGCTATCATGGAAAAATATTTTTAGGATTTTTGACTATAACAGGTGAGATAAGCTTTCTTTTTGGAATTATTTCATCTTGGTATTTTAAATGTTAACTTTCAAAACTTAAGGAGATTTAGGGTCTCACGTGGTCTCTGCTAGTTAGAGATTATTTGCGATTTCTTGGAATTTTATTTTTGTGATTTTTTATTTTGAAATCATATGTTAACTCTTAAGGCCTAAAGAGATTAAAGATCTCACATGGCCTCATCAGTCTACTCCTTAGTTGCCAGAGGAGAGAAGAAAACCTCACACGATAATTATTAAAATGAGAAAGTAGATTATTCTAATGGTCCAGAATTTTTGTTTTGAAGTCTTGCCAAATTAAATATTGTCCTTCGAAGCCTAAGGAGATTAAAAAAATCTCACATGACTTTTATTTAAGTGTCTAAGGTGACTAGTATTTACACGTGACACTGTGAAAAATTAAGACAAGATAATAATAAAAATAGTAATAATGAGAATAAAACTAGTGGTGGAAAGAACCAAATAATAACCCAGAAAAAAATCGAAATGCATTGAAAATGGGAGAGGCAACCTATGCACACCATGCACATATCCTCCATGCACTTGTATATATAGGCAGTGTGTGCCTTGGCATATACACATACATATATATATATATATATATATATATACACATACATATATATATATATATATATATAAATAAATAAATGATGAAGGAAATAAAAAATAAGATGAAATAAAATAATAAATAAAAATAAATGAAAAAATAAGTAAATAATAATAAAAAATAATAACAAAACAAATGATAGGAAGAAAAAACACTTTCCTTGGTGGTTGGTATCAGATGGAGCATCTGGCCGAGCTTGGGGTCGTGTTGCTCGCTGGGGAGCTGGAGGTTACTGCCGAGAAAGACAAATATGTCGTCGTTGAGGCTGAAGAGCTGACCATCGGTGATAGCCAATGTGGAGAGAACCCAACCAAAGTAGCTAAGACAACACTCGACAACTCCTGGACATGGTGCTAGCCATCGCAACCGCACTGTGGAGTGGCAACATTGACTGCAGGCATCAGATATAGCACATGGGTTTGGAATCACAGAAAAAGTTACATTCTTCCTCTTCTCCTCTTCTCCTTTGTTCTTCACTCTTCTTTTTCTTATCCTTTCTTTCTTATTCTTCCTTCTCCTCTTCTTCTCCTTTCCTATGAGAGCCTCTTCTCCTCTTGCTTTTATTGAATGAATTTCAATCTCGATCCTTCTTACTCACAACTGCTCGTAACCTCACGGTTTCCTACAACCCCACTTGTCCGTTCTTAGAAGAGTCTCTGGGACCAATAGTCTTATGCTTTTGTCTTGATATTTCATCGGTGGTGGTGGTAGCCATGGACAATCTTCTTGCTTCTCTGGCTCTATCCATGAACTTGAAGGTCCTCTCATGTAATCACTCTGACATCCAATCAATTTGTAAATATCAAAAAGTTCAGCGAGAAAATAGGTTGCCTCACAGGAATCCCACCATGAACTCTGACAAAAACATAATAGAAAAGCCTCAGGGTCTGAGTCTTTTACAGTGGAAGAATATGGTTTTACGAAGCAACTCTTAGAAATGCTCCTCTACTTTGAGGAGGAAATTTAAAACTCTATCACTTGTCTTTGCCTTCTAACTTTACTTCTCATACTTCTCTTCCTCACCTCACGCTCTGAAATGACATCTCTCCCTCATTTCTCCTCCTCTTTCTTGCTTCTTCTCGTGCTTTCTCTCCTACTCCCAGCCCACACTTTTTCGTGTCGGACTTCTCCTCCTCCTCCTTGTCGGTGTCGGCAACGAAGTAAATGGTGGAGTGGGCGATAGAGAGCTTGAAGGCACAGGGCTTATGGATGATATCCTCAGCGCCCTTGAAAGTGAGGCAAGAGTCAATGGGAACGATACCACGGGGGTTGGAGGAGTGTGAGACACTATTGGAGTCTTTGAACTTGGAAGTCCTCTCTTTCTCCCTTCTTGGCTATTCCACTGGTCTCTTCCCTATTTTTGGCGTGAAAAACAGAGGCTTCATAAGGCTCCATCCTCCTTTTTCGTTCCCTACCCATGGTTTCAACTTCCTCCTCTGCTTCGCCACACCGAAAACAAAGGCTCCCTCTGGTTTCAACATCCCACACGTAAAAAAAGCCATGTATGCAACCTCCTCCCTCTCTTCTTCTTCCTTATCTTCTCTTTTTCATTCTTCGACTCTCTTCCTTAAATGAGACCAGATTCTACAGGACCTTATGCTCTTCGACACTCTTCAATCTCTTATCCTGAACCACAACAACACCCTCTTCGGCATCTGCACTTTTAGCTTCCTCTGTGGTTAACAGCTGTGGCTCTTTTTTCACCACATTAGCTTCTTCCTCTGCCAGTGACTCCGTAACCAGAGGCGACATCTGCTGCTGGTTAGTGTTTTAAGTATTGTCCACCATCGTATTATGAGATTCCACAGCAGAGGTAGTTATTGTAGTGTGTGAATCGAACTTCGCTGTTACCTTCACCAGCGATGAGCCCTTCGCCTCTGTTACAGGCGGAGCAGCATTTGAATCTTCATC
Organism: Delonix regia; assembly: GCA_037074485.1. NCBI lineage: Eukaryota > Viridiplantae > Streptophyta > Magnoliopsida > Fabales > Fabaceae > Delonix > Delonix regia. The sequence continues at coordinate 15,229,813 of CM073460.1, forward strand.
GGTCATTTTCAAAAAGAGAGAAAAAGACAGGCCTTTCCAGCAAGGGAGAGAGGGGGAGAGCAAGGGCAAGGGAAACAGAGGAGAGAAGAATACTTTGGAGTTCATCAACACTCCAAGTGCCAAAGATTGCCTCATTGGAATTATACGCACCATCCCCTCCATGAAGGTCCTGACACTCCTACCGGCACTTGCTATGCACATAATCGCTGCTCAACAGACCCCAAGCCTCCTTATTTTTCATCGTTCCAACGTTAGTTTTCAACCCACTGAACACGAAGTACAAGGGAAGCAGCGAACTCGACACGACCAAATCAGTATGCATGGCAGAGCCATCGGAGAGACCAGATTTTCTCCTTCGAATCCTTGGGTGGTTGGCGAAGAAGCGGGTGGAAAAAAAAGGCCTCTTTTTTTTTCCTCACTTTCAATGTTGAAGGCCCCGAAGGAAGACCTCCTTTTCCACTTTTTCTTTCCTCCGTGATTCTGTCTCCCTCGAAAGTGAGTAGGGTTTCTGTAAGATTACCACGACAGACCTCTTTTTGGCTAACTAAACCACTCTCAGGCTGTCTCTTCGGTCCAGGTTTGCTAAAGCCTGAGCACTGTAGCTATCAACTGAAATGGGGGCAACTGTTAAAAGGCGGTCTTCATTTTCAAAAAACCACTTTTCCATTTCCATGCAATTTGGTCTTGTAAGGTGTAATATCTAATATGCGCATAAACCAAATCCATTTTTTCTTTCCTGATTTTTATTACCATTATAATTATTATTAATTAAATTTTATTTTTTTATTTTTTTATTTTCTATTTTGTTGTCTTATATATTTTTTTTTTTCATTTTTTACAATTTCGCTTTAATTTATTATAATTATTTTAATTAGCTAATTTTATTTTTTGGTTTTGAGTTTATTTAATTGCCTCATATTATTTATTTTTAATTTCAAATTATCCCCAATTGATAATGTCATTTGAAGCTTTATCTTACTTAATGTCTCTTATTCGTTTAATTATTAATTTATTGGTGAATTAATTAGTTAAATAATTAAGTAATTAGGGATGGATTGTTCACAGACAATAGCTGAGTATTGTGAACAATTTGAAAGGCTATCAGCTCGAATGAAGAATGCCTTAAATGAGTTTATAATGAGCGCGTTCAAGATTAGCTTGAAAAAGGAGATTCAAGTTGAATTAATAATGCTACAGCCAGCATCCCTAAAACAATTAATAGACATGACGACTCAAGTAGAGGAGCGAAACTTGACGTTGGAAGAGGCGAAAGAGAAGCTAATATAGAAGGGAAGTATGCAATTATTAGTATATAAGAGCAGAAATTATATAAGCAATACTCAAAAATTTTTATCGACGACAGGGGGAGGAAAGGTGGAGGTGGCTAGACCCAAGATGATGAAGTTGTTAAGGAAAGTGAAAGGAAATTCAATGTTACTCCTCATCAATAGTAGGGCTTCAGGGAATCAACATTATTCATGACTACTATCCCTTTAACTTAGGGTTTACAAATTTAGTATTTAAGATCGAATGGTTAGAGTCACTGGGTGAAGCTAAGGTGAATTGATGACTATTAACCATAAAGTTTAAGATAGAGGGTGAATGGAAGACATTAAAGGGGGACCTTGCTTTAGTGAGGATACTAGTATCACGGAGCTCCATCTTAAAGTCAAATAGAGGAGGTAGTAAAAAGGTTTTATTTGGAGTTTGGAAAGGTTATACTTCATGAAGAACCAGTGAACTTGGAGCCACAGGTACAAAAGTTATTACAAGAGTTTAAGGAAGTTTGTCAACCTCTGAAGGAGTTACCACCTTACAGACAAAGTAACCATGCCATTACTTTGCAAAGTGGTGCACTTCCTGACATTCACTCATATAGGCATGCCTATTACCAGAAAAATGAGATTGAGAAATTAGTGAAGGAGATGCTTGGGGCAAGAAACATATGTCTGAGTATGAGTCCTTTTTAAGCCCAGTATTGCTAGTGAAGAAGAAGGATGGAAGCTGAATGGTTTGTGTTGACTATTGGATTCTAAACAAGGTGACTATACCAGATAAGTTTCTAATTCCAGCTCTAGACATGCTACTAAACGAGTTAGGGGGTGCCACAATTTTTACTAAATTGGATCTCAAGTCTGGCTATCACTAGATTAGAATGAAAGAAGGTGATGAGGAGAAGATAGCATTTAGGACACACGAAGGTCATTATGAGTTTATGGTAATGCCTTTCAGATTAACTAATGTTCCCTCTACATTTTAGTCCCTAATGAATGAGATTTTTAAGTCATACTTAAGAAAATTCATTTTAGTATACTTTTATGATATATTGGCGAATAGCTCTGATGTACCCACACATTTAAAACACTTAAGGAAGGCATTGAAAGTGTTATAGAAACATAGCCTCAAGATTTACCATAAGAAGTGTGCATCTATTCAACCCAAACTTGAGTATTTAGGTCACATTATATCAATAACAAGTGAAGAGGCAACTGTGAACACCCCATCCCTAATCACTTAATTATTTAATTAATGAATATACCAATTAATTAATAATTAAGAAAATAGAAAAATTTAAAATGTCAAAATTTCAAATGATATTTTCAATTGGGGAACAATTTGGAATTAAAAATAAAGAATGAGAGATAATTAAATAAACTCAAAATTCAAAAAAATAAAATTAGCTAATTAAAATAATAATAAAGAAATATAAAAATACAAAATATATTACAAAACAAAAATCAAAAATCAAAAATCAAAAAATAAAAATTAATTAAAAATAATAGTAATAATAACAATAAATTAAAAAAAAAAAAAAAAAAAAGGTAATAAGGCTGCCAACACGTGAAAACCTATAGGAAAAGTTGAAAAAAGAGGAAGCAAAAAACAAAAAGAGAGAAGAGAGCTGAAAAGAGAAAAGGGAAGGCAGATTGTGGGGAGAGCTACGAGAAAAGCACGTGAAAGAGCAGCTACGGAAGTTTGTCTGAGGACTGAAAGGGCTGTTGGAAAAGCTGGTGCTGAAGCAGGGGAAGAAAAGAAAAAGGAGCTGTAGTACAAAGGGCACAAGCTGAAGCTGTTTAAGGAGGAGGATGGGCAGACCAAGGAGGCAGTGCTGGTAAAGACCAAGGAGGTCACAGAGAGAGCTGGGAGGATGGACCAGAAAATCGAGAAGAGAGAGGAAGATGGAGGATCGAGAAAAACATAAAAGGGAGTTGGAACCGAGAATGGGGGATGAAGAAGAGAAGGAGCCGAGAGAAGCCACAAACTGAGAGGGAAAAAGAGAAGAAGCAGGGAAGTGATGGACCGAAGAGGAAAAAGGCAACTACAGAACGAAGAGGAGAGCAGTGACAAGCCAAGAATGTCGTGCTGGTAGAGAGAAAAAGAGTGAGCCAGGATGGAAAAAATGAACAGAGAGTGCCAAGAGATAGAAAGCTTCTGAAGGGAAGTAGAGATAGAGAAAGGGAGATGAGGACTCTTCTTCAGGGGCGTGGCCAAACCGTGGGGAAGGAGGAGGCCATGAGCAGTCAACAAAGAAGAGAGTGAGGAGGAGCTCGAGATTGAGGCTGCCCTTCATTATACGATCAAACCCAAAGGCTTGTTGTTACCTCTCTACAACAAACATCTGAAGGAGACCAAAACCAAAAGATCCCTACTGCAAGAGATGACTCTGCCAACGAGGATAACCAGCTTGACCTCAGTGTCACTTTCTCCTCCTCTTCAACTCTTTGCCCATGCTGTGAGAAAGGTAACACTGCTGGAACCAATTCCTCTGCTCACACGCGCTAAAACAGAGGTAAACAGAGGCAAAACCATTGTTGAAGAGACTCAGCTACCACCTGTATAGGAGAAAGTAGGGTAGTGTCTTGGTTTGGTGTCCAAGGGCGTTAAAGCTGCAGAAATTTGGCTGTCATTTCTCCTTCTATTTCACTGTTGGGATGATATAGAAGCCAGCCAAGACGTGCCCTGACCAACCGAACTAAAAGAGAAGGCAGTGGGAAGAACCGAGAAGAGAAGGAGTAACAGAGAGAGACAGAGCTACGAAACCAAGAGTGAATGTTCAAGAAAAGAGGGAAGGTCCAAGGCATCATATACAGTAGGTGAATAGTATGCTCAGAAGGAGGCGAAGGCATACCAGGAAATGAGAGAAAAAGAGCTATAACATAAAGGAGACAAAACTAAAGTGAGTCACCTTCGTGTCAGGTATTCCATTGCTCTCAACTTCATTTTCTTTTCATGCTAAGCCTGGAGTGTATTAGTGCAAGCCTCTATTTTATTGGTGAATATGGAGAAGGGTTAGATATGTACCCCTGCTTTGCTATATGCTCTAGTTCATAAAGCTGCTAATCCATGATAGTGGTCACGTTAGGCAACAACTCTTTGCTTTGTTGATGAAGTTGTGAGGTTCGTTTCATGCACAAGGTTGTTCCCACTTCTGTCATGCATCTTAGCTTATGTTCATTTTCTATTAAGGTATTATGAATGAGGTTATACTAAGGCTAGGTTTCTCCTTACCTGTAAAAGTAGTGAATATGATTGTATGTTTTTTTTCTCTCTCTACAAGTTTTCATTCATGCAGCATCCTTATTGCCTTGAATTTCATTCTTTGGGTTACAACAACTTTATTTTTAACTTCATTTTACTAATTCTCATTCTATGAATCTTATTTTGAATAAAGCCTTAACGTGTCTAGGCTCAAGATTCCGACAGCATTGTTGACAAAGCCCTTATGTATCTGTTCAAAGTATTAAAAGAAGGAGAACAAAAGAAAATAAATTATGAAACATAAAATTATATGCACGAAAAGGAAAATTTAAACCTTCAAATAGAACTTGGGCCTATTGGATGTTTTCTTAGCCCTTCTGATAAAATGAGTCTATCTAATGTTTATTCCAAAGTTGTTATGTGAGACTTAATGTCTCCTCAAACATCTAAGGAATCAATCATCGAAATCGTGTGAGAATATTGTTTTCCTCGATTGTATAGGATTATGTGAAATTTTAGTCTCTTTAGATCCTTACAATTAGTACACATTTGTTTCAAATTAAATATTAACTTTAATTAAATATTTTCCATTATTTATGAAATTATCGCGTGAAAATTTTGTTCTCCTTGATTGTATGGGATTATGTGAGATTTTAATCTCTTTAGATCCCTAAATTTGGTACACATTGGTTTTAAAAATAAAAAATAACTAAATATTTACTTTAATCAAACAATTTCTATTATTTACGAAATTATTGTGTGAGAATATTGTTCTCCTCGATTGCATGGGATCATGTGAGATTTTAATCTCCTTGGATTCCCAAAATCAGCATATATTTGTTATAAAATAATGATAACAATAAATACAATATTACAAAAATAAACATCTTAATTAAATAATTTCTTTTCTTTACACGATCAAATTCTTTCTGTATAATCATTTCATTTCGTTTAAATTTCAAAATAAGGATTAAAACTCCAAAAATGAACAAAAATTTTAAAAAGAAAAAATGAAGAGTTAAAGAGAGCTAGATTAATTAGATTGTCATAAATTAAGACACACAGATCAAACCTCAATTTCGTTTTGTTTATGGAAATCTGTTCAATTTAAACTCTCATGTTCTCATCATAAAATTTACAAATAATCAACCAATAGACACACCATTTTGGTCGAACTACGTGGACTTTGATCCCAATCACAGGGTACGTAGGCCCTAAGTTTTCATCCTAGGTCAAGTCCGCCCTTTGTAAATATCCATCTGTTTACCTTCATTCTTGTTGTTTTGTCTCCTCTGTTTAACAGGCTTGTATGTCGATAAAAAGGTAATTGAGGTAAATTTAAAAGTCATATTCCATTTTAACTGACTGGTTTAAGGTAACCGTCCTTATGGATGGGTGTTGTGGGGTGCCTAACACCTTCCCCACACTCAAACAAACTCCCGAACTCATCTTTGTTTTCACAGACCATCTTGCCTTTTCTTTTTGTTTTAAATTGGTTTTCCAAAGTTTTCTATTAAAAATTTTGGTGGCGACTCCAAATAAATTGATTTTCAATATTCGTTTGTGGGAATCAATTTATACTACTTTTATTTTATTCCGCCGAAAGGTCGGTTACGACAAGGCTGATCCTATCATGATTGAGGCAATGTTCAAATGGTTGGTACCCAAAGATATTAAGGTTTTGAAAAAGGTTTTTAGGTTTAATTAGGTATTACAAGAGGTTTGTGAAAAACTATGGTAAAATAGTAGTTCCACTTAAAGATTTATTGAAAAAGAATGCCTTTGTGTAGGGGGAATGTGAACACCCCATCCCAAAATAAGATAAGAATAAAAATTAAGTAATTAATCAATTAGTTAATTCATTAATTAAGCAGATGAAAAACGTGTGTCAAAAAAATAATAATATTAAAGAATAAATCTAAATAGGAAAAACAAATAAAGATCAAATATGAAATAATAAAAGCCAAATATGTAAGAAGAAAAATAAAATAAGATAAATGAGAATGAAAAAATCAAAAATATGAAAACAAAAATAAAAAAAATCAAAATATAAAAAACGAAAAAAAAAAAAAAGGAAAAACAAAAAATTATGGGAAGGCCAAACATGGGTCTGGAAGAAAAACAAGCATTAAACCATGCAGAGGACGTTGCAGGCTTTATGCATAGCCTTTCCAGAGCAAATTAATAGATGACACCATTTAGGAAAGTTAAATGGCTAAGATAGAGACACAAGCTGAGATGGTCTTGGCAGAGCACTAATGGCAGGAACCCATAGCAAAGTGAAAGGGTCTTTGAAACACCTGTGGCACATAGCGAAAAAGGAGAGCTGAGAAGGACTGAGAATGGAAGTTGAGAGGGACCGAGCAATGGAGTTTTCAGAGACCGAAGAGAAAAAAGAGGAAGGAGAAAGGAGACCACTGACACATGACTTGCTCCCTTTGTACACCTCGTCTTGATCCCTGCTTTGGGCCAAAATGAAAAGGGATGAATAAAGAGTTGGAAAATGGAGAGAAAGAAAATGAAAAAAAAAATGAGGGAGGAGCTAGAAGGAGGAGGAGGAGGAAGAGAGCATGAGAAAAACGCAGCAGAAAGAGGAGAGAGAGAGGTGTTGAAGAGAGAGAAAAAGATGGGCCAAGTAGGGGAGAAACTGAAATTGAAGGAAAGGAGGAGGAAGAAGGCAGTGGGTAGAGAAAGACAGAGGAGAGACTGAGGGGCAATAAGTTGAGAGAGGAGGAAGAATACAGCGAAGAAAGCAAGAGAAAATGCAGCAGAAAGAGGAGAGAGAGCGGTGTTGAAGAGAAAGAAAACGACAGGCTGAGCAAGGGAGAAACCAAAATCAAAGGAGAGAGAAGAAGGAAGAGAGAAGAGAAGTTGCTGATATGAAGAAGAAACATGGGGGCGAGGAAGTTGAAAAGGGAAAACCTAGAGGGAACCAAGTTTTCTCGTGCTGAGCTCTAAAGAGAGCGCTCCAACAACGTGGAAACCGGAAGGGTAGTGAGTCGAGGGAGGAGGAACTAGAGAGAAGAGAAAGCTGAAAGCATGATGAAGGACAAGCTAAAATGGGAGAGAGAGAGAGAAAGAGAGAAAGCAGAGTGAGTTATGGCGGCCATAGGAGAGAGTCCGCGAAGCCCAGAGACGAAGCTGGGTATGCGAGTGGAAGATCTATGGGATGTTTAGGAGCCATAGTTAAGTTCTAACAAGAAGCTCAACGCTTACTTCGAAAGCATATTGGTGTCTGCTCTCCCTTCAGCTCTTACAAATAAAATGGTTGAGATAAAACCAGACGCCACCCTGCCGGAAGCTATTGAAATACTGGCACGCAACAATATCCTAAGCGCACCAGTGATAGATGTTAACGCACTTGAAGGTGCTAATTGGATTGATAGATATATCGGACTAGTTGAGTTTGCAGGAATTGTTGTTTAGATCCTACAACAGTCTGAACCTCCATCTTTTAGGAGTCTAACCAGTGGATGTGCTATTGCAGCTGCACTTAATGGATTGACTTATAATCAAGAACTTGGAGGCCTAGTCCCTGGATCTGCTGCAACGACTTCAGGAAACTATTTTAAGGATCTGACTTCTTTTGAATTTTATTAAAAAAAAAAAACCAAGAATGTGTGGGGCTTCAGTGGTTTGAAAGTTGAGGAACCAGGACAATATCTGAAGTTGGTCTTCCTGTGATGACACCTGATTGTATCATTAAAGGCATCTAAAACAAATATGTCTTGCCATTGGAAACAAGCCTCCCGACTCTGGAAGTCAAGCGTGGGTCATACATTTTAAGCCATCTTGGTACGTATTGATTTACAGATGGGTGAGTCTTTTAAAAGCATTTTGGTTATTATTATTATTATTATGGCGTAATCACTGTGGACCTTCCCTTTCATGTGCAAGTTTATTGCCAATGCTTGATTATTAGTTAGAAGAGAGATTCCCTTGCCATGTCAATATTTTTATTTATATGAAATATATGATTTGTCTCATAAAAAATAAAAACCCTAAGAAATTCTAAATAATTTCTTTTGCATTCTAGGTTATCATGTGAGATTGTCGATCTCCCCAAGAACTCAAAAGTTAACTAGCAGAGGCCACTTGAAATCCTTGCTCACCTTAGGTCATGAAATTTAATATCTATTTTCAAAAATACCAAAAAACAAATTTCACAAATAAAAAATAGTAGTATATCTTGCTCATTATTTGTAATTTAAAAATCTTAAAAATACTTTTTCATAATAATTTCACTTCCAAAATGAAAATAAAATCCAAAGGTCAAAAATTATAATAAAAAGAGAAACAAATTACACTTCCCACAAAAGTCTGATCAAATCCCAAATTTGTCTTGTTCATAAACTCCAACTTATAACCATCTATCTTGTTCCTTCCAAAAAATATACAAGAATAAAAATTATAAATAATTCCTCATTTCATATTGTTGAGTGAGATCTCTAATTTCCTTAGACTTTGAAAGTGAATATATAATTTTAGAATCACATTCATAAAAATAAAAATCGTAACAAATCTCGAATAACATCTTTTGCATTTCGTGTTATTGCGTGAGATCCTAAATCTCCTCAGGCGTTGGCAAATAAGTTAATAGAAGTTGCGTGGGATCCTTAGTCTTTTTAGGCCTTGAAATTTAATACCCATTTTCAAAATACAAAGATAAAATAAATTTTAAAAGTATATATATATATATATATATATATATATATATAAAGGTTTATTTCTTTCATCATTATGATCTCATTTTCAAAATTAAAACAAAAATCCAAAAAAATACGTAAATTCAAAAATATGGAAAAATGGTTTTATTTTTGTTCTAATTTCAACAATAAATTCCAATTTTGAAAATCCAAAAAATAAATAAATTCAAAAATTCAAAAATATTCCTTTCATTATAAGTACATTTCAATTCCAAAACAATATAAACTCCCAAAAATCCTAAAATCTTTTCCCATTATCATTTCATTTAAATTTCAAAAATAAAGATTAAAATTCCAAAAATAAATGAAAATTAAAAAGAGGAAAAATGAAGAGTTTAAGAGGGCTAGATTAATCAAGTTGTTGTAAATTAAAACAAACAACCAACATACCCGCCATTTTAGTCAAACTACGTGGACTTTGATCTCTATCACAGGGTACGTAGGCCCTAGGCTTTCATCCTAGGTCAAGTCTGTCCTTTGTAAATATCTATTTGTTTGCTTTCATTCTTGTTGTTTTTGTTTTCTCTATTTAATGAGCATGCATGTCAGTAAAAGGGTAATTGAGATAAATATAAGGTCATATTCTACCTCATTTGACTAGTTTAAGGTAACAGTCCTTATGAACGGGTGTTGTGGGGTGCTTAATACCTTCCTCACACTCAAATAGACTCCTGAACCTATCTTTGGTTTTGCTGACCATGTTGCCTTTTTCCTTTATTTTAAATTGGTTTTCCAAAGTTTTTCGTTAAAAATTTTAGTGGCGACTCCTATAAATTGATTTTCAAGATACATTTTGGGAATCAATTTAAACACTTTTTATTTTTCTTGTCAAAGGGTTGGTTACAACAAGGAATAAGCATGTAAATCATTTGAGAAGTTGAAGATTATGACAACACTTCTAGTCCTAACAATGCCAAACTTCTCCTTACCCTTTAAGATTGAAATAGATGCAATAGGGGTCATGCTAACACAAAAAGCATGTCCCATTGCATATTACAATCAAGCATTATCTTCTAAGGCTCAATAGTGTTTAGTATATGAATGAGAGCTAATGGTGTTTTTGTATATAGTTAAATGTTGGAGCCACTATTTGCTAGGACACCAAATTATTATAAAAATTGATTAGAAGGCTTTAAAGTATTTACTGGACCAATGAGTTTTGGACCCCAATCAGTAGAAATGGGTTTCATAACTTATATGTTATACATTCAAAGTGACTTACAAACTAGGGAAAGATAATCGAGTGACTGATGCATTATCAAGGAAAGGGGAAGACTTGCAACTCAATGCATACTCTATATGGCAGTACAATGAGGTTGAGAGTCCAAAAATGAAGGTTTAACAAGATGAGAAGTTAGAAGCTATTAAACAGCAACTGTTGGCAGGACAGAGTGTCCCCAAGGCTACAGTTTAAAAAGAGGTGTTTAATGTTTAAGGATAAGCTAGTTATACCAAAAGGCTTAACACCAATTTAGCCATTTATCAAGGATAAGCTTGGTAAAACAATGGAGATCTATAGTATCCATATTAATCGTAGGATAAAGCTTCAATGATCAAATGATCGCATGCTATTATATTTACTATATGTAAATCTAAGTCATTAAACTTTCATCTAATAGTCCCAATTTATTATTGGAGAAAACGGGATCCTTTCACAATGACATCCCACAAATTGTATTTATCCATACTTTACCACCGTATATTGTAAAAATATTGAAGTGAATCCTAATCCTTCATTTACCTTAGTTATGCCTAGTTTTTGCAATTACTAATTAGACTAAATTCATAACTTATTCTTGAAAAATCACTTAACACAATGTTGTCTTAAAAAACATAGTTTAATTCTCTTTTTTTTAATTTAGGTTTAATTTAGTCATCTTACTTGCACATTGAAATTAGGTTTGGAATTTAGGAAAGGTAGAAAAAGATAAGAATCCCAAAAATTAAAAGGAGGGGAAAGAGATGGGATGAAAATATATGGTTAAATTATACTTCTTATTCTCTTTGTTTGAGAAAACCTTCTCTTTTAAGATATTTCAAATTGCATAAATCAGAAAATATAGTGAAAGAACTCTAAAAGATTTTCAAAAGTTAATTGAGAATCCTCCATGTAGGGAAAAGATTTCATTTAAACCTACATTTCCCTTTTGTTATCCAATTATACATGAAGAACTGAGTTGACTCCAAACTACTAAATTTGACTATGATCAGTATAACTTTTGACAAATATTCAAAGTTCGAATTTAGTCTCCTGAGTTAGACTATTTATTATATTAAACTAATGCAGCTGACATGCACCCTTTGGCTTATCTCCAAACACCTATGGTGCATGTGGATGATGTGGCTAGAGCTCATATATTTCTGCTTGAACATCCTAATCCGAAAGGGAGGTATAATTGTACTGCATGTTTGGTAACTATTGAAAAGATGTTTGAAATTCTTTATGTTAAATACCCAAAAATTAAATTACCAACCATAGAGTAAGTTTTCTTGTCCTTCTCCATGTTGTTCATACACATGAAAATTTGATTCTCTTAGATCTTCTAACAATTCTTTTGATCATTCCTTCTCTGATTGCAACTCCTTAAAGGATAAGAAAGGTTTTAAACGACCAGATCTTTCATCAAAGAAGCTCAAAGATGCTGGATTTGAATTCAAGTATGGACTCGAGGAAATGGTCATGGATGCAATTGAACGCTGCAAAGAAAAGGGTTATTTGTAATCTTGTAAGTACGATTGATTACTAAAAAAGGTTACAAATATCATTGTCTTAGTCGTATTTATGTGTACGTGTATTTAGAGTTTATGGTATAAAATTTATAATTAATTAGTAAAAAGTCAAAAAAATCCTCGTGTGTTTCAAAGATTTCATATCAAGTGTGAACTTGAAGAAATCGTTATAGATGCAATTAAATGCCGTGTTAATTGTAATGTTATATCTTAATCAAGGAATATGATTGATTAGGAAAAGATCATGTAGGACTTAACGTATGAAATTATATCAGGGAGAAAAGTAATTTCATTATACCTAAAATTGGGTTATGGCTTACAAGAAAAGTAATTGGAATTTTTCCGTCACCATGTATTCTTCAATGTCAATTTTCCATCTTCCATCTCCAACTACTCTTCAACTTTCTTTCGCCAATTTTACTCTGATAACAACAAACTATGGCTTGGTAAATTTATTCTTCAACCTTGAGCTAAAAGCCAATTTATGATGACGCATGACATTTACTCTATTATTTTTTAAAAAAAATATATGGTATGAATAATTATTAATATATATATATATATATATGTATATAGAAAAGTAAGAAAAGTACATTTTTGATACCTCATTCTTTGTTTTAATATCAATTTTAGTTCCCCACAAATTTAAAGTACTAAAATGATCCTTACAAAATTCAACAGTAATCAAAAGTAGTCATTCATTAAATCAATTTAAAGTGCTTTAAACATAATGGACTGATTTTTTGTTTTTTTTTCTTTTTTTCCTTTTCCTTCCTTGTTCTCTAATTCATTTCCTCTTTCTTATATTTTCTCAACATAATGAAGATGTTATGTTATTATTTTAAATTTCTAAATATTAAGAATATTAATTGTACTATAACATTATAAAAAAATGCCATAAAAGTTGAATTTTTTCTCTTTTTTTTTTTTCTCTTATTCATGCATGTTGTATTTCATATTTAGTTCTTTTTTCATGTTATATAATCTAATAAAGTTATCAAATGTGAAAGAAAGAGACGGTTATTATAAGTTTTCTTTTCATTTAATTGGTGATAATGGTAATAAAAAAAATAAGATGAATAAAAATAAAAAATACAAAAGAATAAAAATAAGAAAGAAGAAAATGAGAAAAAAAAAAAGGAATAGGAAAAAAAAAGAAACAGTGAAAAGAAAGAAAAAAAAATCAAATATCACATATAAGAAAAAATTTTAAATACATTTTGAACCCTTAATTTATTCATTTTTCAAATTTGTTTCTTATGTTTGATACGTTTCAAAATGATCCCTTTAGTACTAAGTACTTCTCATATTTATCTTATACAATGTGCTCAAGGGACAAATTCGAGATGAGTTTGAAATTTAAGGGACTATTATGAAACACTTTAAACTTAAGGGAGTAATTGGAAACAAAAAATTAAGTTCAGGGAGTAAAAAATTATTTTCACCAAAAAAAATTAAGAGCCAATTTAATATAGTGTCTAATTAGATGCACGGGAAAATCAATGGCTACAGAACATACAGAGTTTAGTGACAACGCAACCAAGTGCAAAGGACCACGTGTCCCTGAGAATATAGAGCAGACATATAATCCTTTCTTCTCTCGGAAAGTTCTGGTTCTTCGAGAAGAGCGTCGTAGCATTTCTTCTTGTCGCCATGGAAGAGGGAAAAGGAAGAGTGTGTGTGACTGGTGGAACTGGCTTTATTGGTTCCTGGATCATCAAGACACTCCTTGAGGATGGTTACTCTGTTAATGCCACCGTTCGATCTCACCCAGGTACACCATTTCTATCCATTTCTGAAGCAAATCAGATCAAATCACCTATCAGCTTATCTTCTGTAAGAAAACTTATTTTATTTTTCTGCAGATTTCGTGTTATTCGAATGGTGAATGATTGGCCATTTTTTTGGTCTGAAATTAGATGTAATTTTGTGTTTTGCTGTATTGTTTACAAAACCTTGATATCTTTGTTCAATTTAGTTGAACTCTGCAACATTTTGATGATTTAAGCAGTATTAATCGTTTCTTTCTTTTTGGATGAAAGTATATATTAGGTGAAAACTCATGTCCGCTGATGAATACCACATTAATTAGCTATTAATTGTTGGTTAGATCAGTTAGTTCAGTTAGTGATATTTTAATATTATAAGATACAGGCCTCTAGAACTGAGTAGATATCTATTTTGGTCTCTCATATATGGAGTATTTTTTAAATTTAGTTATATATTGAATTTATTTTTTCAGTTTAGTCCTTTACAAATAAGATATTTCTTAATTTGGTCCTCCATAGCAAGTTGGTCGGAAAAATATGTTAATTGAAAAAGATGAAGGACATTCTTGATAATTTTATTTGTAAGGGACCAACTTGGTAAGACAGATTTATGAGGGGTCAAATTAAAAAAAAAAATTTATGAGTTATTATATTAAGAAATACTCCATATATCAGGGACTAAAATGAAGTTTTACTCACTCTAGAAATTAATTGGAATAAAATACAAGGTTCAATATGCAATCATCTACTGTAGCTTCCTATAACAAGACCCTAAGATTTCCCCACCTTGAGGCCTTTGAGAAAATTAATGAAACTCTCCGCGACTTTATCAGCTAATGCAAGCTAATAATTTCCATTTCCATTGCAGAACACAAGAAAGATGTAAGCTTCCTCACAAATTTGCCAGAAGCATCTAGAAAGCTACATTTTCTGAACGCAGACCTGAGCGACCCAGAAAGTTTCAAGGAAGCCATTGAAGGGTGCACTGGAGTATTCCATGTGGCCGCCCCAATGGATTTTTTGGAAAATGAACCAGAGGAGGTTGTGACCAGAAGATCCATTGATGGAGCACTGGGCATTTTGAAGGCATGCCTCAGATCAAAGACTGTGAAGAGAGTTGTTTACACCTCTAGTGCCTCTGCTGTCACTTTCAGTGGCACAGAAGATGAAGTGATGGATGAGAGTTTCTGGAGTGACGTGGATTATTTAAGATCTTCGAAGATATTTGGATGGTCCTATGCCATTTCTAAGACATTGACAGAGAAGGCAGTACTTGAATTTGGAGAACAATATGGATTAGATATTGTGACTGTCATTCCTACTTTGGTTGTTGGACCCTTCATTTGTCCTAAGCTTCCTGGCTCTGTTCGTACTTCATTGTATATGAAATTTGGTATGTGCTGCAATTTATTGCACTTACATTCATTCCATGTGTTTAAATTAATAGGGGCAATCTACATTAAATTTAAATGAATGCTTAACATTAGTTTGCAATCCCATGTGGTTGTAAGTTTATTTTTGTCATTAGATTTTGTTGTCCTAAAGTAAAAGAAAGAAACAGGTTGAAATCTTACCTCTTTCTCACCTTTTCTTATTACAATAGGAGTGCAGTTAAAGAGATAGAGATATAAATGATGAAACTTAAATAACATTACTTGCTATAATGGGAATCTTCCATTTTTAATTGTTCGATGAAGTTCCAATGGTTTAGATTGTTATTAATGGCTGCATGTAGTTATATGTACTATTCGAATATCTAGACAATTAGATTTTCATCTAATTGTTTTAATTTATTTGTGGAGAAAACAGGAGGGATCCTCCTAAAGGGAATCCCTTTCAAAATGACATCTTGTTAATTGTAATCATTCCTAACCAACCATATATTGTAAACTATTGAAGTGAATCCTAATCCTTTATATATCATAGTTATGCCAACTTTGCAATTACTAGTTAGACTAAATTCATAACTTTTAAAAAATCACTTAACAGAATTTTGTCTTCGAAAGAAAAATAGTTTAGTTCTCTCTTTTTTACTCATTTGGATTTAATTTAATCGTTTTATCTGCACATTGAAATTAGGTTTAGAATTTAAGAAAGGTTGAAAAAGAAAAGTACCCCAAAAATTAAAAAAGAGGGAAAAGAGATGAGACGAAAGTAGATGGTTAAATTAAATTATACTTCTTATTCTCTTTGTTTGAGAAAACTTTCACTTTTGAAATCCTCTAAATTGCATAAATTAAAAGTTATAGAGAAAGAATTCCAAAAAAATTTTGGAAAGTTAATTGAGAATCCTCCAGGTGAGGGAAAAATTTCAATTAGACCTACCGTTCCCTTTTATTATTCAACTATAAATGAAGAACAAAATTGACACCAAATCGAGAAAATTGACTGTGATCAGTATAACTTTTGACAAATATCCAAAGTCTGAATTTGGTCTCATAAATAAGTCTATTGATATTATTAAACTGATGCAGCTGAGAAGCACCCGTTTGGTTATCTCCAAACACCTATGGTGCATGTGGATGATGTGGCTAGAGCTCATATATTTCTGCTTGAACATCCTAATCCAAAAGGGAGGTATAACTGTTCAGCATGTTTGGCAACTATTGAAAATATGTTTGAAATCCTTTCTGTCAAATACCCAGAAATTCAATTACCAACCATAGAGTAAGTTCTCTTGTCCTTCTCTATGTTGTTCAAACACATGAATGAAGTAAATGACTTCTCTTTGATATTCTAACATTTGTTTTGATCATTCCTTCTCTGATTGTAGCTCTCTTAAGGATATGAAAGGTTTTAAACTCCCAGCTCTCTCGTCAAAGAAGCTCATAGATGCTGGATTTGAGTTCAAGTACGAACTTGAGGAAATGGTTGTGGATGCAATTGAATGCTGCAAAGAAAAGGGTTATTTGTAATCTTGTAAGTTTTATTGATTACTAAAAAGTTACAAGTATCCTTGTCTTAGTTACATGTACGTACATGTGTGTTTTATTTGGAATTTAGGGTATAGGATTTAGTAAAAGTTCAGTTATTCTTGTGTGTTTAGAGGATTTCTAATCAAGTGTGAACTTGAAAAAATAGTTGTTAATGAAATTGAATACTGTAGACTAAACAAGTATTTGTAGTATTGTATCTCTATCATGGAGTATGGTTGATAAGTAAAAGGTCACATACAACATAATGTATGAAATAGTATAATGTGACCTTTCCAAAAAAAAAAAAAGGTAATTTTCCATCTTCCATCTCCTACTACTCTTCAACTTTATTTAGCTATTTTTACTCCAATGACAACAAACTATGGTGTACTATACCTTACTAAATTTATTTTCCAACTTTGAGCTACAAGCCAATTTATGAATGATATTTGATTTGTTCTATTATATTTTTTAAAAATAATAATATGGTATGAATAATTATTAATATATATATATATATATATATTATATGGAGGAATATAGACTAATCAAAACTTATTATTATATAACTATTTACCAAAAAAACTGAATAACTAGTCCATATTTATAAAATATATATAATAAAATAAAAAGATAATATAGTATAAATTAATTAAAACATTGATTTATATTAGATTAAGAATTTCCTTAAATCTTAGCAAACAAATGAAAGAAGTATTCTAAACCCTTATCATTGACTTTTTTCTGTTTTTTCATGTTATATACTTATAGTGTATTTGATTTAACCTTCGAAAAGTTTACAAATTTATTTGCATATCAATAAAAAGGTTTGTCATATAAATAGTCTTGTCTAGTTTGATTTTTAATTTTTTACAAAGTCACTTTTATCCTCTAACTCTTAATTTGATATGAATTTCTTACATTTGATAAAAATATACATATAAATATAACAGCTAATATTAAAATAATTGTGTCAAATTAAATTTAGTAATTAGATACAGTAAAAAATTTTAAATATTCGTTACATGCGATACAGAATTTTAATTAACAATTTATATATAAAGAAATATGCTATTCAACTGTCAACAATCTTTTTTAAGTATTATTAGAAATTGAAGTTCTTCTAAACTCTTGTATGCATAAAAGTTAACTTACTTTTATGTTTGATTACTTGTATTGATGAATTTTGTTTGATGATTTGCTATTTGACCAGACGCCTTGCATGCATATGGTATGAACTCATCCCTGTCAAAATTTCCCTTTCACATGGCACTGGCTTTTGTAGCCCATTTGTAGTAAGGTGTCTCTGTTTATATTATTTCTTTTTCATTGTCCTTTTGTACTAACAATTAATGACTTCTACAAAGCTTCATGAACTTTAACATATTATATATAGAATAATTCACTCTCACTTTTTTATGCTATCTTCTCCTTAAACTAAAGAATATCTTATAATTAAGTTCATTTTAATCAAATTATGATAATATGAATTTTTAATAAAAATTATTTTTAAAAAATATATGGGTAAATTGCTCTCACCTCCTTTGGGAGAAATTTTGAAGATCTATTAAGATATATATTTTTTAGAGTAATTAAATTTATAATTTTCAATTATTATTTCCTTATCTGTACTACATATATAATATAAGAAGTATTTAATATATATATATATATATGTATTTATTTATCATTAAATTGTGAATTATATATGTTTAAAAAATTATAAAATTATGTGATGAAAGGAAAATTATTTTAAAATATAATCCCAAAATCATTTTAATTTTTTTTGCCAATTTATAGATAATGATTTTATTTTAAGAACAATATTTGTATTGATTATATCATGATAAACAGCATATTGCTGCAAAATATTAAAAATTCAGAATGAATTAAATTTATGATTCTTGACCCAAAATAGATAATATTTAAGTAAAATTAAAAATATTTTTTTAGTAAGTTACGTTTTTATGGAAAAAATAACATTATATTTTAGTTATATTTTAATTTTAGGGATGCGAGGAGTATATTTTAAAATAAAAAATATGACCATATATTTTAAACATTTACGGAGGGTAGAAAGAATAATTTACTCAATATATTTCTCAAACATTGTATTTAATGTCTTTTTTGTGCGTACTACAATTGTGCTTATGTTCAACACACACACACATTACACATAGTATTTTTTAAAATTCATTATTAGTAAAAATTGTATAAGTCTTATTCTTTAAAAAAAAAATTATTTTGTGAATATGTTATTTATTAATAATAATTATCTAAGTCTTATTACATTTTAAATTGATATTATATGAAGCATAGATTGGCCATTTCCTATTCTAGCTCTTCTTCTTCTTCATCTTCGTCATCACTACTCCATACTGCAAGTGCTCTTCTTCTATTTGAGGTTTTGCCAAACCTTTTCTTTAAGAAGGGGCAGTCAGAGCGAATGTGTCCATTTTTTCCACATTCATAGTAGGTTATGGAATTCTTCCCTTGATCATCTTTCTTGAACTCATTTCTTAGGAAATTTCTTTTATTCATCATGAGCTTACCTTTCTGTCTAGCATATTTCTCAAATTTTTTTTTAGAAGAAGACTAGGTCTTATAGATCTACTTCGCTTTCATCATCTTAGTGCTCAAAAGTAGTTGTAGCTTTTAGTACCATATTTCTTTCTCTTCATTGATATTAAGGTGAATTTGGAGTGGTCTCCTATCAATGAAGGATGGAGGATTGGTCATCTTTTTATATAATAGCAAAGGTAAAATTGTTGGCATAGGTTAGGTACAATTACTTCTTAACTGCTGTATAGAAAATGTGTATCTTGTAAAAGGACTCAAACAAAATCTTCTTAACATTAGTCAATTGTATGACAAAAGCTACAAAGTAATGTTTGAATCACTTTGCTATAAAGTGTTCAATGGTGACAAAGCACTGTTTATAGGTCAAAGACATGATAACATATATATATTGAACATAGATTTATTTACAAAGAATGTTACATGTCTCTCATCTATTTGTAATGACTCCTAGGTATGGCATAAAAGATTGGGTCATACTAGCATGCATCTCATCTCAAAACTTTCTAAACTTGACTTTGTTAAAGGTCTTCCAAAATTATATTTTGAAAATGATCATATGTGCGATGCATGTCAATGTGGCAAACAAACTAAGTCTTCTTTCAAACCTAAGGACTATGTATGTACTTCTAGACCACTTCAATTATTACACATGGACTTATTTGGACCTACTCAAACTAGAAGCTTTGGTGGAAAGAGTTATGTTGTTGTCATCATTGACAATTACTCAAGATACACTTGGGTATACTTTCTAAGTCATAAAGATGAAACCTTCAAATTATTTGAAATATTTTGCAAGCAAGTTCAAAATGAACAACGGTATTTGATATCAAGTATTAGGTGTGATCATGGTGGTGAATTTGAAAACAAATTCTTTGAAAATTTTTGCAATAAGCATGGATTCAGCCATAACTTCTCTTCTCCTCGAACTCCATAACAAAATGGTGTGGTGGGAAGGAAGAATGGAATGTTACAAGATATGGCTAGAACGATGCTTATTGACAATGATCTTCCCAAATACTTTTGGGCTGAAGCTATAAATACTGCTTGTTCTAGTTTGAACTGTTGCTTAATAAGGCCTATTCTCTTGAAAACACCTTATGAACTTTAAAAAGGAAAAAAAAAACTAATATTAGTTATTTTCATGATTTTGGTTGCAAATGCTTTATTCACAACAATGGCAAAAACAATTTTGGGAAATTCGATGCACACAGTGACAAGGGTATATTTCTAGGATATCCAACCTCTAGCAAATCATATAAAATCTACAATAAATGTATATTAGTAGTGGAGGAATCCATGCATGTAGTCTTTGATGACTTTAACTTAAATTCCAAGAAATGTGTAGTCACAGATGATAATAAAGAACCAGCACCTATCTCTGTTCAACACTCAAATCAGAAAATTCAAGAAAATGTGTCTGATTCAAACAAAAATAAAAAAAATTTAACCTGATCAAGATTTCAATCAACTGGAAAATGAACGCAGTCAACTGAACACAAATCAAACCACTCTTGCGAATTAAGATTTCAATCAACTGGAAAAAGAACATAGTCAACTAGAAAAATCCAGAATAGAACAGAGATTTCCAAGAGAATGGAAACACTCACCCTCCTATCCCATGCAATTTATTCTTGGAAATCCACAAGAAGGACTGAGGACCAGATCATCATTCAAGCAAAATAACAATCTTGCTCTTCTTTCTCAAATAAAACCTAAAACAATAGATGAGGCATTACATGAAGGATGGATTCTAGCCATGCAAGAAGAGCTTAATCAATTTAAACGAAATGAGGTATGGACTCTTGTTGAGAAACCAAAAGATGCCTCCATAATAGGAACAAAATGGGTATTTAGAAATAAGTTAGATAAGCAAAGAAAGGTAATAAGAAATAAAGCTTGTCTAGTTGCCTAAGGATACACCCAACAAGAAGGTATTGACTATGATGAAACTTATACTCTTGTTACTAGATTAGAATCCATTAGAATGCTACTTGCTTATGCTTCTCACATGAATTTTAAATTATACCAAATGGATGTCAAGACAGCATTTTTGAATGGTTTGATAAATGAAGAAGTGTATGTCAAACAACCTCTTGGGTTTAAGAATATAGAATTGCCTAACCATGTATATAAACTCTCAAAAGCCCTTTATGGCTTAAAGCAAGCTCCTAGAGCTTGGTATAAGAGGTTAAGCAATATTCTTATATCAAATGATTTTAAAAGAGGAAATGTGAACACTACCTTATTCATTAGAAAAAACTAACAAAGAATCTGTACTTGTTCAAGTATATGTTAATGATATTGTTTTTGGAAGTACTAATGATGATTTGTGCAAGGAATTTTCCAAGCTCATGCAAAGTGAATTTGAAATAAGCATGACGGGTGAGGTGACTTTCTTCCTTGGTCTTCAAATAAAGCAAACAAATAAAGGAAACTTCATCAATCAAAGCAAGTATACAAAGGAGTTACTTCACATATTCAGTTTTGAAAATGCAAAGCCTATAGGAACACCCATAAACCCTTCTACCCACTTAGAAAAGGCTGAGAATGGTAAGGATTTTGATCAAAAGGTATACAGAGGTATGATTACTTCTCGCTTGTATCTTACTACTAGTCGCCCTGATATTATGAACAGTGTTTACATGTGTGCTAGATACCAAACTAGTCCTAAAGAATCCAACTATGTTGCAATTAAAAGAATATTCAGATATTTAATAGGAACTCAAAATCACTTTGATCTAGTTGGATATGTAAATTCTGACTTTGCAAGAGATAAATTGGATAGAAAAAGCACTAGCAGAACTTGTCAAATGCTTGGCAAGGCCCTAGTCTCTTAGTTCAGCAAGAAGCAAACCTCAGTGGCATTATCCAGCACTGAAGCAGAATATATGGCACTTGGAAGTTGCTGCACTCAACTTCTATAGATGAAGCAACAACTTGAAGATTATTCTCTATCTTTATCACAAATTCCAGTTTACTGTGACAACATAAGTGCTATTTGTCTAACAAAGAACCTGGTCCATCATGCAAGAACAAAACACATCGAGGTTTGCCATTAATTATCCGAGATCATGTCCAACAAAGGACCATTAAGGTAAACTATATTAAGACCAAATATCAACTGGTTGACATCTTCACTAAGCCTCTTCAAGAAGACAGGTTTAAATATCTGTGCTTTGAACTTGGAATAACTGAATCATGTGAAAAATAAGCTTTTCTGAAATTTTTAAGTCAACTGTACATTTTTCAGTTAACTAAATTTTTTTTCTTTTCAATAACTAAAAATTCTTAGTTAACTGCAAACTTATAAAAATAGTCAACTGAAATTTTTTTAGTTAACTAAAGTTTAGACAATTCAATCAACTGTAAAATTTTTTAGTTAACTACTTTAATTTTAGTCAACTATATTCTTTTACGATAATCGATTTTTGTCTAAGGTCACAATTGTCAATCTAAAAAAGAGAGATCCAAGACGGTGTGTTTTGCTGATCACTAAGTCAAATCTGTTAGAGACTTTCTAGTTTCCCTCCACAATTCTTTGATAGTTACATCATTATGTCATTTCTTGGGAACCAACTCTGTAACCGTCCTATTCGCACTGACTGATCTGAGAAGACAGGTTTTTTAACTTTTATCGAGACTCAAAAGGGCATCAAACTAGCTTTCTGTCTCTCACTCTGACTGTTTCATGTCGTAGGACACTTAGAAACCCTCTCTTGAAACTCTCTCTTTCCCTCACTGCGATACATTTCATCTTTCTCTATCACTTTCTTCCATAGCAGAAAACATCACCTTTACTCGTCGACGGTCCACGCGTCGATTTGCAGTAGCTTAACCTCCTCCAGCGACAACCACCAAGGAGCAACCTCTGTCCCCTGTGGGTAAAGATGCTCCCATAGCCACTAAATCACCAGTCTCGATGCCCTCTCCAAAATCTGCAGCTTCCAGAAGAAAGTGTAAATTGGTTATTCCTTCACCCTCACCAAAAGAAGAGGAACCATTGATATCTATAAAAGAAAACTCGGTAACTGAAGAAACCCCTACATCTGTAGAAAATGTCGAAGCCCAAGTGGAAATTCCTCTGCCACCATGGCCTGCTCGCCCCCCAACAAAGAACATGGCCACCTCTGCCCAACCTAAAAATACCAAAGGAAAATGTATTTCCTCTTCTCATATTTTAAGGCATTTTCGATCAATTTAGCATTAAACCAAGTATAGACAATATTTTTCCTTTAAACCTATTGCTCATGGTCGAACTATACATTTTGAAAAACTTGCCAACATACATGTCCCTGTTGAGCTAGAAATTGAAACCTAGGATGGTCTCCCATATTTCCTCTGTCTGAACCAGTTTATGAAGATTTAGTCAAAAAATTCTATACAAATTTGTCTGTTCTGGGTGATGAGTCCACCCTTGAGTGTTTGGTTAATGGAGTTCAAATAATCGTATATGAGAGTACCATAGCTGAGGTTTTGAACATGCACTTTGATGTTGAGGATAAATTTTTCTTTAAGAGTAAATGGCCTAAGTCCTTCAACTTCACCTATGAGGAGGTTAAGAATGAACAAGTTGAGAGGAATGAGTTTTTACAAGGTTAGAAACTGAATGGGTTAGCCTTTTCATTTAAAGACAGAGTCCAAGCACACATGATTGCCACATGTGTGCTTCCTAGGACTAAATCATTAGAAGTTCTAAGCAAGAGGGAATTGCTACTGTTGTTCTGCTTGCATGCCTAATAACCCATAAACTTGCATCATTGGATACTTCAATACATGTTTGAAAGTAGTACCCATTTAGATTCCACCTTCAGCCTTCCTTATAGCATGCTTCTTACCTAGATATTCAGAGATCAAGGAGTTGATTTAGATCAATACCTCTACAAACAAATGACTACCACCTATGATACTTTATCTTTTAAGCTAATAAAGTATAAATTTGTGGATGATCAATGGGTAAGAATGGCTGATATTGACAACCCTCCAACTCAACCTGTTCCCACTCCTTCTGATCCTCCTAAGGATTATGTGCCTCTATCCTCCTCTGCACCTCCTACAAAACCCTCCTCCTCAGTGGGCAGTTTTCTCCCAAACCCACTTCAAATCCTCAACACCTTGGTAAATAACCAAACTTTGATGCTCTCTCTTATGGACTCTATGCATATTCAGTTGAGTGAGGTTCAATCTCAGCTATCAATCATTCGTGGGCAACTAAATATCTACAATTAGGGTTGCACAAGGGCCGGGCCGAGCTGGGCCACTCTTAGACTCGAGACCCAGCCCAGAAATACAACATATTGAAAAAATGAGTTCTGGTCCCAAGACTTGGCCCAGTGGACCTGGTGATATTACCGGGCTGGGTTGGTGCAATCAGACCGGGCCAGGTCTGTGCATGAACAGAGATGCCTTCACTTGGAGGCTTAGAGCAAGATCTACTTGGCAGTTAGCACACGGTGCACATAAAAAAGCCAGATGTTGATTGCCCTAAATTGCCATCATCATTCCCTAGTCTGCAAGATGAACTAAAGTATTAGTATGTATGAAATAACTTACAAAAAAAAAGTGGGCAAAACTTAATTAAAGTTACTTAGTATTTAGTATTAGGTTGTTTAATAATAATGTAACGTGTGGAAGAATTTGTTAGAAGAGTCAGCCACTGATGAACTTTAAAAGATATCCACATGCATGTTTTTATTGAAAAATATAATAGCAAGTAAGTCATTCAAATGGAAATCTAGATCAAATAGAGGAAACTACATAGGCATAATTCTAAGGCAATTACTATCATATTCTTCAATTGTAGTGTGACATACGAAGGAAAATTTTCTGAACTGTCAATAATGTGACACTGAGTTGTAAAATTCATCTACCTGGTACTTCATTTTTTTTTTTTTTGGCTCAAAAATCACATAACAAACATCAAAGCTACATTATGCCTCCATCCAAAAATAATATTCTTGGATCTCTTTGAATCTTAAGTTATATGTTTACTTTCAAAGTCAAAAATATATTATTATCCATTGTCCTACATTACACTTTCTACTCAAATGGATATTATTGAAATCAAACCAAGGAAACAAGTAACAACTCGTGTTCATCTACAGCCAATGATGAGGAAAAGAAAGAATGGAAAAAAAAAAAAGCCAAGTTTATCTGAAAAGTTAACCAAAACAGTATGGATGGCACATAGAGTGAAATATATTTGGTCAGGCATAGTTTATATTACAAATCACAACATGTAAATCCTGTTAATATTGATTATAACCCACAAATATGCAAGTCACTATCATGAGATTCGTTTAAATACTTCTAAAATTGAAAATATATTGCCTCTAGAAGAACATGAGATTACCTTTCCGCAAGCATTGCTGATCCATCTTCAAATAGTTCTTCTACTATACTGACAGTTGAAAGGCTCTTTGATAGCTTACCAGCAGAATCACAGGACTTCTTCCTAGTGCTTAGGAGGGGCATTCTTTGCAGTCTCAGCAGCTGTTGCCTGCTTTCTCTGCTTCAATCTCAATCACAATAGCATCAATTTCAGCTTCCTCAAGTTGCCGCAGGCCATGTTCCTTAGTCATCATAGGAACTTTTATGTTCTTACCTCCACTCTTGACAACCTAATTACATATGTAAACAAGGAAATGTTACAACAATTAAAGGACAGTCATAAAACCAAGCTCCAGGTGTAAATTATACATATGACTAAACCAAAGCACAGGGGCAGACAGAATTAGTTGATCCATTGTTTATAGTTCATATTACAGTTTTAATCAATGCACAAATATTGGAATTATTTGGTTTTGCATTTGTTTGCTTGACAATATAGAAAGAAATTGACAGACATAAACACTAGTGGAAGTATAACTAAGAGAGCAAAATTTTTATAATAAGCTACCCAGGCATTCACAAGCAGAAAAAAACAGGATTCAAAGAATAAAACAGATATCCATTTGCCTTTATACTGCACACAGAGATATATTTTCAAAAGACAACCCATTTACAACTGTCCATCTTCCCAATAATATATGGCAGCCCCAATATGTATACTAACTAATTTTGTCACAACCAAAAAAACCACATATGAGTACAAAATGGGTTCACCATTGAAGTGGGCAAATTTGAGATTATATGTTGTGACTTTTATAAAGTAAAATCATGGACCAAGTAATTAGCACAAGGATATGAATCAATGAACAAGGACATGAAGATAATTTAAAAGTTTATGCATAATTCATGTGTTCAAAGTTGCATACGCACATGGCCTGGTTATTTTGTGATGCTTAGAAACTACCAAGAAGACAAATGAAAGACATGAAAACTGTAAACTACCTTCCTTCAATCTCATGTTTAATCATTCAAAAGTTTGGCAATTTTAAAAGACTATATAAAGAGTTTAAGTAAAATAAATTTTCAACTACATGAACAAATTCTAGTTGTCTCACTGAACATAAATAGCTTTTCACAACGCATAAGCATCAAGGAAGCTAACATAAGGAATGTCAAAATTTATTGTCTAAAAAGAACACAATTTTCCATCTTCTAAAATAATTTTAAGACAAACTCAAAAGAAGCATCAAATTTGAAGGATTATATGATGTCAAAGAATGAATAACCAAAAAACAATGAGAATGTAGAATGTAAAAACAACAGCAACAAGCTTGGAATTAATTGATATAATTATTCCTTTCTTTACTGATTAATTTTCCTTTCATGGGCTTAATTTTTGTGTTCTTTTTTTCCCTCACATAGAAGACAAAACTATAAAACCATACAGCCAACAACTAACAATTAATAAAGATTTAGTGTAAGAGTTGCGATGATGAGTTGTCGATGATTTTTATTTTTGAGATTCAATTCTGGTAATTATTAGACATCAATGTCTTTGCCACAAACCTTTTGTTTGTGCTCATGAAGCACTCATTTGGTTGAATGCAAGTTCCCCACCAAACAATGGCTAGGAAATAGAGTGGACTTTGTCTTAGTTTCTTAAAATAGCACCATGCAACAATGAATGGTTTAAAATTAAAGCTTAATTATATAATGGCAATTTGGATTAGATCGTGCCAAGTTTAAGATAAAATAACCTCGGCATATACTGCAACAATTTTTGGAAGATATTGATTGTTCGGACCCAAAAGCTCACTGTTTAACCTGTAGGCAAACAATGAAAAACGCAATTGAAACAATGCAAAAAGATACGTAGTTCCAAACTAAAAAATAAGAAAAGAAAAGTTGAGCCCCCAACCTCTCAACCATTGGACAAAGTTGTTCATGAACAACTTTGGCCTCAATCATATCACCCTTTATTGGCAAGCAGTTCAACCATACAGAAACCACCTACCAACAGAAGATTTAGAGTAAGGTTTATGTAAACAGAAGTTACAAAATGAAAAATTTTAGCCTTGACAAGGAATTGATCATAACATAATTCTCGACTTGATTGAGGAAAGCATATGCACAAGAGTACTCATCAATTTTAGCAAAGATGTAAAGACCTGGGTAGAATCGATACTGTCATGATGAAATTCACATATTTTTCCCAATGCAGAAACAACATTGTCATATGCCATTATGTTGTCCTGTTGCAGAGCATTTGGATGTTGAATCACAACATTTAACCTTGAAAGAGCCTCTGCAATGAGCCACTAAAACCAATTACTTTCATTTGATAAATCAGCAAATTTTATCATTGTATCAAGTAAGACCTCCAACTTCAAACACATGTATATGCATATACCTGCACAAAACAGTCTGTATAATTTGTTATTTCAACTTTAGTAATTTTAGACAGCCATTTAGAATTTGATGTCTGTATAATATAACAATTTGATGTACTCTATTACCAACTAGATATTCAATGTCTAAGAAGAAAACATTCTTTAAATTAAAAAACTAGCCAGGTTGAGGCAAGAAGGTAAATATAAGTATTATTTAAAAAATACGGAGAAAAAAAAAACCAAACTACTCACTTCAAGCAATTTGTTCAGTAACATCTTCAATTTCTCACCTTTTACCAGTTGCATTAGCTTTCCAAGCAAAAAAAGTCCCAGAAGGATCAGTTTGGTACAAGGAAGGTGCATTAGTGTATGGATCAAAGTCTATGATCAAGGTGGAAAGGTCAAATGGTCGTACACCACCGCTTTGTGTGTATTTTTGCTGAAGACCTGCAATGTAACGAGTTATGTACTCAACAGTTACTGGATCCTCAACTAGTTTCATCCCCAAAAAAAGATGTGTGCTTATCATTTTGTTAAGATCAGCAAGCAAGACAAAAAGTAAACATCCTCAGATTTTATGACTTTATTTATTAATGCACAAAAACACATAACATGGTGAGAAGTTCAAGATGTTACAGAACAAATTTGAGCTAGAAAGCTCTCACTGTTTTTTATCAAATGTTTACCTGATGAGCATCATTAATAGGAATATGAAATGTGCTATTCGGAAAGATAAAGTGCTCCTGTGGCTTTCCTGGGTATCTTTTGTGAGAACTTGCTGCAAGATAGAGAGTGCCACTCCCTTTGAGGACAATAACAACTTCTTCACAGGAATGCCTGTGAATTGGTGTATGTGATCTTGGTGAAAATGTTTGAAGCCACACGGCCCACACCTTAGCCTATTTAAAACCAAATGATTTTGGGAAGTAAATGGTATATTACATAATACAGTTAAAACAAATTAATCTTGAAAACAGACAGTAGGAATACATATTTCAATATCATGATTTAAATTGACTAGTTTTGACTATGATTTTTAATTCAAAAAATTTTCCATGGTTCAGAAGTTAAAACTAATATATAACTATACAGAAGTTGATTTGACTTTAAATTCTTGGCTGTAACCACTTATGTTCAGTATTTCAATGGGTGCAAAAGCAATTTAAAATCATATAAAAAATATTGTTACATTTCCAAATAAGTTTAAAACTTTCATTGTGGACAATAGTCAAACCTTCATTCATTTTGAATCATCCTTAGTTGAAGGCATTCATATGACTCTATCTTTATGGTGACTGTACACAGTAATTGACCAACCCAACATATAGTAACATAAAATAAAAGAAGATGAATATGGAAAGATATATCTTTTAGAAGTGACCAACATTGTTGGTGTTGTCCACAAGATGTGTGGCCTTACAAAGAAGGCATGGACACTAGTGGACAGTGGCATACACACACAAAGAAAACCAAGTCTAAGTTAGTGTAATGTTATCAAGTTAATGCCAAAGTCAATCCAAATATTTAAAGGAAAATTAGATCAACTTACTTTAAATTTTGCTAATAAACCAACTTCATTGTCAATAAATAATGATAGGGCAAATAAAGACAGTACAGCAACTACCAATGGGAATGACTTAAAAAGTGGTCTCAAAATGTGGCCTTAAAAATTACTAACATCATACCAAATTACCAATGAAACCCAACAACATTTCTGTCTATGAGCCAGAAATAACATACATTAAGTGTTCATAAACTGGAAATAAAAAAGAAACTAAACTTCAATGACTATTCATAACATCCTGTGCATAACACTTGAATCCCCGGAAACATCTGTAGAAATCAAACAAACTAATATTAATTTTTAAAAATTGACAATGAAAAGAGAACTTTAGATATTAACTCACTAAAAGGTTACCAGATGCAGCACTTTCAAATTCTTCAAATTGGTCAAAGTCACGATCATCAAACTTGGAATCTCAAGGGGTAAGCCAATCTTGGGCACACACAAGTGCCTCAGTTATCCTAGGTGACAATGAACTCCTGAACACATCAAGCACTTGGCCACCAGTGCTGAATGCTAATTCAGAAGCAACAGTAGACACTGGTATGGCTAAGACATCACGTGCAACCCGAGAAAGTACTTTATATTTTGATGAATTTTCTTTCCACCATGCCAACATATCAAATGCAAATTCATCATCAAGTACTTCGGCTTCCAGATACTTCTCTAACTCTGATTTCTGGTCTACACCAACCTTGACCGTCTTTAAAGACTTCCATTTATCCCATGGACTAGATGGGAAAAAGTCTGGGTCGTCTAAACCTCTAGACTCTGAAGTGTCTGAGGCCACACTTGAATCTTCAAGTGTTTCAACTGATCTTGGAACAACGGCATCAGAATATTGTTCATACAGACGATACAAACTGTCTTTGACCCTTTTCTTCATACTCTCACATATTTCAGGATCAGGGTACATGTCTTCAAAGGTGGCATTCACAGATGCAAGCTTGTACCTAGGGTCCAATACTACCCCTATTACAAGCAACATGTTAAGGTTTTCTGAGTGACCCTAATATTTTTCATACTTACTTTTCATATTATGAGCCATTTCCCCAATAACTGGATTCTGATGCGTAGAACTTGCAAGTAACAAGGTCTGAACATGTGTAATTTCATGGAAGCATGTATTTACTATCACATGCAATGATCCAGATAATCTCAACGTCATGTCATAAAACACCCTCAGAAACTTCACAAACACAACTGCATTATTCCAATCTAAAGCATTAGGTGGACCTTTTCGATGTGTATCCTCTCTAAAGTGAGCATTAAACCCCTCATCTTCATCCTCCATTCTATCAAATACCCTTAGGAACTTTACGGCATGCTCCAACATTAAGTAAGTGAAGTTCCATCTGGTTGAAACATCCAAGCACACCAAACTTTTTAACACAATTTTTTCAGTCTCCATAAAACCTTTAAATCACTGTAATCTCGCAGAAGAAGACCTAGCATATCTCACTGCATTTCGAATGGCAGCAGTAGAATCGTGCAAATCCTTCAACCCATCGTTTTCAACTAAATTTAAAATATGGGCACAACACCTTACATGTAAAAAATCTCCACCACAAACCAAACCATGCCAACTTTTCAAACGTTTCTTTAAATAAGTAACTGTTGTGTCATTCGAGCTTGCATTATCAACCATCACTGTAAAGACCTTTTCAATCCCCTACCCAAGCAAACATTTCTTAATGGCTTTTCCTATGGTGTCACCCCTATGGTTTTCAATAGGACAAAAACTTAAGATCCTCTTTTGCAACCTCTAGTGCTCATCAATGAAATGAGCTGTGAGACACATATAGTTGAAGTTTTGCACTGATGTCCAACAAGCAGTTGTCAAACAAACACAATTACATGAGTTCTTCAATAAAGCCTTAAGATCTTTACCTTCCTCAAGATAGATTTTCTAACAATCTCTGGTAACAGTCATTCTTGAGGGAGGAGGAAATCTAAGTTTAAATTGATTCAATAGACTTTTAAACCCATACCTTTCCACGACTCGAAATAGCACCTCATCACATATCACATATTTAGCCACAGCTTTTCGGCACGCATCTGCATTATACATGTATGGGACCAATGTTTTTGGCTGAGATGAACCTGGTGGGGCTAGATAGGCTAACATAGATTGGGATGTCTCATGAGCCCTATTGGGATGCTTCTAACATCTCCCTAGGTGTTTCTTAAGGGAGTTCGTGTCATGTTTGTTAAGGTCACAAGCATACGAAGCCCCACAGTAATTACAAGCAGCTCAAACATCCCCATTGGTCTCTTCTAATAGGAGCTTTGTAAAGTGCTCCCACACACCCGACTTTCATGGGGGAAGTTTTCTCTTCTCACCTACCGCAGTAGACCCTACTGCAGATGCAGATGTCAGAGCCATGGTATTATCATTAGGTGTTGTAGCTATCAGGTTCAGGTTGGAAGAAGGCACGTTGCTGGCTTAGGCAATGCCTTCTCTTAGGGATTGTTGACTACTAAAATCTATCTATCCAACATCAAGTAAGACAATGGAACATTTAACAGCATATTAAACTGGAAGTTTGCAGCTTAAGTTTAATACTAAAGCATTAAGCATGTACTGGGGTTTGAAAATGAAAAGAGCCTACCATAGCAAAAAGACTAAAGAAGCAAGCTAACCATATCACAACTTTGATCAATACGGAACAATAAGCATGTCTGATTCCCTAAATATGGGGTAAGGTAAGGTAAGATTATAGCAGCAAAGCAGCAATGCATAAGATTACTTCCATATAGGCTTACATGAAAATTACCATCCACTATGGGGTAAGTTACAGTTTACCCCTTCATAGTTCGGCCTGAAATAAGATCCCCTCCCTCTGGTTTGAACTTTAAAGTTTCTCATTCAACTCTCTTATATTAGCACTTAAATAACCACACAAATGTCAAAATGATAAATAATTCCATAGCTAAAAGTTTGCTTCACCTATAACTTAAACATATCCATAGCCTATTAAAGCTATTATTAGAATTAACCTATGATTTCAAAATTGAAGCTGTCCACCCACTCCTAGCAATAGCCTCAAACACAATGACAATGTATAAGTTATACAAAACAAACATTCAAGAATTATATTTTTCATCGCTTTAACATTTTCATTATTATTTCTTATTAAAAAAATATGGATGTAAAATATCATTTGATAGTTAAGGGTAATTGAACAAACCACAAAGGTGTCGAATACAACACTTTGAACCAAAGGGAGGCGAATTGAGTTCAGTCCAAAACACAAGAGCATAAATTACAATTTAACCTCCAAGATATAATGACCTCTATTTTTTGTGCATCACATTTTAGGTAAAACACCATCATTCAAATGCAACAGTTAAGGCTCAATTCTCAGTATTTCAAAATATGCAATGTATAACAATACAAGGTATAGTCAATGCTGATAATTCCATACCTCTTTTTTCTTACACTCCTTGTAAACGTCAAAATGTTCTTAACAGTTGACACTTCCTCTTATCTGAATTTAATTCTTCTAGACCTGAAATGTAATAGAAAAGTTAAACAAACTTATACTATGCTAAGAAGCAGAACACCATCATCAGTTTGCATTATTCAATTTACATGGCCTACTCATCCTTCACAACTCAATGCATTTAATCAACAAAAATCTATTATAGAGTTCTTTTAAATCATTTCACTAGATATTAGTCATGGATTCATGATTTCATTTAGTTGATGTGTAAGCACCTAAGCTCCAACTAAAACTAGCTATATCTGTATATTTATGTTTATCTTTTTTTCATGCTCAAATTGAAGATAAGTAAGGCAGTTTTGGCATAATGTCTAGACTAAAATTAATTACATAAATCAAATCACATAGCCTAAAGTCCTAAACTCAGAGTTTCGTACTCCTAATGTAACAGCAAGTCAGCAACATAAGTAAGGCCATTTTGACATAGGTTAACCTCTAACTTTTTTTCATTTTTTTTCCTTAATATATCAAAGAAGGAAAAATGAAACACAGAATTAAAGCAAAGCTCCCATTCCTCAAAGTCAGAACAAAAAATCAAAGATGCAATTTGTAAATTCTTATACTGACTACTGAGTTCTACATAGTCACTGTGGAACCATGTATACCTATTACCTAATCATCCAAAATATCGAATGGTTAGTGGTTACTCTAATTTAACCTTACATAGCTACATATATCATTTGTTGGTTAATGGCTGTGGTTAATCTAATTTAACCATCTCACTAATAAAACCACAAAGTCTGAGGCTACAATAGAACAGTTAGAACTGAATGCTAAGCACTAAGCAGGTATAAACTATAAAGTATTCCAAGAAGGAAGAACAAAATCCTACTCATACAGTCATACCTTTACAACAGTGGACTTGCCTTTGTGAACGATAGACAAGCACAGAGCGACAGCAGCGACGAGTGACGAGTTCACAGAGACTCAAAGAGACAGTGGTGACAAGTTAACAGAGAGATAACGGCGAAGAGTTCACACTTCATAGAGAGATCTTCTCGAACCGGAGAGGAGAGATAGAGTGATAGAGTCAATGAGTGAGACTGTGAGAGTTGAGAAATCGAGATTGAGACCAAGAGTTAAGGACAGAATCAGACTTAGTCGCACTCGCAGAAAGCAAAATTGCAGCTCGTAGGCAACCCTAGTCTGAGTGTGAGACAATGAGCAATGAGCACTGAGCATATGAGCGAGACGAGACGAGAGAATAAGAGATCATATCAGAATTTAGAAATGATAAACAAAATAGAAAATCAGTAAAAAAATTAAATAATATTTAATTAAAATATGTCTTCCGGACTCGGTCCGGCTCGTAAGACTTTTTCCTTACTTTTTTTTCAACTTTGATCCAGTGCCTCTAATTTCCTTGCCTGACCCGACTTGATTAGGTTAGGCCGGTCTGAGTTAACCAGGTTTCAGGTTTTTCTGTGCAGTCCTACCTACAATCAGCATTAGGACACACTAAACACTGATGTCTAAGATGCAAAGGCTGCTTTGCAACGCGATAATCCCGGCTGACTTAACACTTTCAAGACCTTCACAACACCATCCTTCAATCTCATGTGGATCTTTAGCAGCTTCTTCAGTCTTCTTCGAGGCGTTGCTGAATTTGTGGGATTTTTCTCTTTGATTGACACATGGCCCATGATGGCCCTTCTTTTTGCTCACTCTCCTTTTAAGTGATGACAAAAATGGGGAGAACAAACTTCAGTTAACTTAAATTTACCTGCACTTATTTTTAATTAATTGTCTTTTGAGGTTTCTGTATTACTTTTATGGATTTTGTATTATTTTTATTTCTCTGACAGTACTTTTCATTGCTATACTGACCTTGATGGATGATATTTAAATCACTGTGATATAATTGATCTTGAATGAATATTACTATGGTAAATGACATGGTGTTGACAATCCTTTTTACAATGATATTATCCATGTGTACTAACTGTTATTTTTTTTTTTCTCTGTTAAGATTCTTAGTTTCAAGGGGAGCTTTTGGAAGTTTCTCCATTTGGTTTTGTCATCATCAAAAGGGGAAGATTGTTGGCCTAAAATGTGAAATGGACTAAACCCATATTTGATAAATGACAAACTAAATGAAGAAAGAAAAGACCCAACCCACATAAGAGAAATCAAGTTTGGAGCAACTTAAATCTTAACCTATCTCAACCTATCCCAATAAAACAAGTGGAAGATAACTCATCTACTCAACAAAGTACAAAAGCTATTGTACAGAGAAAAACATTAGAACTTCTTTGAACTCCCTCTACCACACTCTTTCTGCGCCTCTTTCTTGCCTTCTGGAAGTGCAGATAGTAGCGGCCATTAATGGCACTTCAACAAAACTCAGAACAACTACGCCATTGGAGCAAAAAACTGTACCTCATAGCAATCAAAGAAGGAGCAACTGAATATCTCTCTCATCATGAATATTTTCTGGAATAAATGCTCTCCAACAACTATCTCTGAGAAAGTTATAAATACGTTGAAGTTACTGCCTTTGAAGAACAAGAAAGAGAAACAGTGAACGAAAAAAACCTGAAAGGAAAAAGTAATCTGTAATTTTTAAAACTTTTTAGTCTTAGAGCTTAGTTTTTGGTTTATTAGCTTTTTAGAAGCACATTTGAAAGTTGTAAGATAAAACCTAGTTCTGTAGGGTTTATAAAACTCATTTTTTCTTCTACTGATGTTGTACCTCTATCTCAGTGGAGAAGAGGGTTGTTGTTGAAAAGTTTGAGGTTGAGCTAGAAGCCTTGTGTTTGGAGTTAGCACGTGAAAATTCCTTGTGAAAGTGTAAGAAAACTTTTTTAGTGGAAAAATCCCTTAGATAAGACAAGGGGACTGGAAGTAGGCATTATGGTTGGCTGAACTAGGATAAACTTGTGTGTTTAATTCTCTTTCTTTGATCTTTGTCTTTTAGTATATTTTCATTTAACTTAAAATTCTATAGTTAATTACTTTCTTCATTCATTAATTCTTTTCAAGAAATTCAGTTCACTGAAACATTTATAGTTAACTATCTTTCTTTCTGTCATAACGAACTCACTACTTAAAGGTTAAATCAACTTTAATTTATTACAGTTAATTGTTTATTGCAAGTTATAGCCGAATAAAGATATTTTCAATTAACTCTCTTTTCCTTTCTTCTCTTCTTATAAAGTGAACGCCTTACTAAAAAATTCAGTCGACTATATTTTATTTTAGTTAACTATTTATTGTGAATTATAGTTGACTGTAAAGCTTTCAGTTAACTAAAATTTTCAAAACAAAATTTTATTTTAAAATTTTTAAGTGCATCTATTCACCCCTCCCCTCTAGGTGCACTGTTAGTAACTAACTAGACAAGTGTCTAGGAGAGAGAAAGAATAGCCTAAACAACTCGATAGAGTATGTAAGAGCCTAGGGGAACTTGGGTGGAGGCAGGAAAGAACTAGTAACTTAACTCTCGAAAGTTAGGGAACCTATCATTTTCCTGTGTTTTCTTTTCTGTTATCTATACTTGAGCTCATTAGCTTCCACATATCAAAAGCTTGTCATATAAATAATACATTGTAGTCTCTAGTTTCAATCATTTAATGTCAAAGCGGGTGACGTAAGGGGAATGATTGGAACGAGAATGAAGCAAAAGGTGGAAAGTTTGGATAAACATATTGAAGATGTTAATGCTAAGTTGTTGACAATGATGGATGTCGTTATCCAAATGCAAACTCAACTTAATGAGGTGCAGTGGACACTAAAGATGCAGGTGAAAGAGAAGGATGTGGCGGGTGGAAGCACACCAATGATTGTGAATGAAGTAGTTTAGAGCCTGAAGCCTTTTGGCGATAAAGATGCATCAAAATATAGATGCCTTGAGAAATTGGGCATAGTGGCTATCTGTTTGGAAAGAACAGCACTATGATAGGTCCAGTGGACAGAAGTAGAAGACCCCATACACTTCTAGAGTGAGTTCGAGTGAGTAGTGATTAAATGATTCCACTAAAAAGCAAATTGGAAATAAGCATGAGATTTAGATAGCATTGAAGCAGGAAGGGACAGCAGCTGATTATTGTGAACAATTTGAAAAGCTATCAAC
The DNA here is from genome assembly GCA_037074485.1 of Delonix regia. NCBI lineage: Eukaryota > Viridiplantae > Streptophyta > Magnoliopsida > Fabales > Fabaceae > Delonix > Delonix regia. The sequence continues at coordinate 15,266,851 of CM073460.1, forward strand.
TCTGATGAAGAACGCCTTAAATGAGTTTATAATGAGCGCATTCAATATTGGCTTGAAAAAGTAAATTCAAGATGAATTAATAATGTTACAACCAATATCCCTGAAGCAATTAATAGATATGACGAGTCAAGTAGAGGTGCAAAACTTGACGTTAGAAGAGGCTAAAGAGAAACAGATATAAAAGGGAAGTAGGCAATTATTAATATCTAAGTGCAAAAATTATAGAAGCAATATTCAAAAATTTTTATCGACGACAGGAGGAGGAAAGGTAGAGGTGGCTAGACCCGAGATGATGAAGTTGTTAGGGAAAGTGAAAGAAAATTCAATGTTACTCCTCATCAGTGGTAAGGCTACACAAAATTACATATCTTTAAAGCTGATGGAGCAATTGGGCATGCCATTAGTGGATACCTGACCTTGCACCATTACTGTGAGGAACTGGTATTAAATGAGGGTAGTGGTGTGTGTAAAAAAGTGGAACTTGAGCTTTACGAGATCAACATTATTCATGACTACTATCCCTTTAACTTAGGGTATGCAGATTTAGTATTTAAGATTGAATGGTTAGAGTCACTGGTGAAGCTAACCATGAAATTTAAGATAGAGGGTGAATGGAAGACATTAAAGGGAGACCCTACTTTAGTGAGGATACTAGTATCATAGAGCTCCATCATAAGGTCAACTAAAGGAGGTAGTGAAAAGGTTTTATTTGGAGTTTGGAGAGGTTAAACTTCATGAAGAACCAGTGAACTTGGAGCCACAAGTACAGAAGTTGTTACAAGAGTTTAAGGAAGTTTGTCAACCTCTTAAGGAGTTACCACCTTATAGACAAAGTAACCATGCCATTACTTTGCAAAGTGGTGCACATCCTGACATTTACTCATATAGGCATGCCTATTACCAAAAAAATGAGGTTGAGAAATTAGTGAATGAGATGCTTGTGGCAAGAATCATACGTCTGAGTATGAGGTCTTTTTCAAGCCCAGTATTTCTAATGAAGAAGAAGGATGGAAGTTGGAAGGTTTATGTTGACTATTGGGTTCTAAACAAGGTGGTTATACCAGATAAGTTTCCAATTCCAGCTCTAGATGAGCTACTCAATGAGTTAGGGGTGCCATGATATTTGCTAAATTGGATCTCAAGTCTGGCTATCACTAGATTAAAATGAAAGAAAGTGATGAGGAGAAGATGGCATTTAGGACACACAAAGGTCATTATGAGTTTATGGTAATGTCTTTCGAATTAACTAATGTTCCCTTTACATTTCAATACCTAATGAATGAGATTTTTAAGTTATACTTAAGAAAATTCATTTTAGTATTCTTCTATGATATATTGTTGAATAGCTCTGATGTACCCATGCATTTAAAACACTTGAGGAAGGCATTGAAAGTGTTATAGAAACATAGCCTCAAGATTCACCAAAAGAAGTGTGCATTTATGCAATCTAAACTAGAGTATTTAGGTTACATTATATTAATAACAGGTGTAGAGGCTTATCTTACCATGATTGAGGCAATGTTCAAATGGCTAGTACCCAAAGATATTAAGGCTTTGGAAAAGGTTTTTAGGTTTAATTAGGTATTACAAGAGGTTTGTGAAAAACTATGGTAAAATAGCAATTCCACTTAAAGCTTTAGTGAAGAAGAATGCCTTTGAGTAGGAGGGAAAAACATGTAAATCATATGAGGAGTTGAAGATTATGACAACACTTCCAGTCTTAGCAATGCCAAACTCCTTACCGTGCGAGATTGAAACAGATGCAGTAGGGTTGTGCTAACACAAAAAGGATGTCCTATTGCATATTACAACCAAGCATTGTCTTCTAAGGTTCAATATTGTTTAATGTATGAACGAGAGTTAATGGTGTTTGTGTATACGGTCAAATGTTGGAGCCATTATTTGCTAGGACACCAAATTATTATAAAAATTGATTAGAAGGCTTTAAAGTATTTATTGGAACAGTGAGTTTTGGACCCCAATCAGTAGAAATGGGCTACATAACTTATAGGTTATACATTCGAAGTGACTTACAAACTAGGGAAAGATAATCAAGTGACTGATGCATTATCGAGGAAAAGGGAAGACTTGCAGCTCAATGCATACTCTATATGGTAATATAATGAGGTTGAGAGTCCACAAATGGAGGTTTAACAAGATGAAAAGTTGGAAGCTATTAAACAACAGCTTTTGGCAAGACAGAGTGTCCCCAAGGCTACAGTTTAAAAAGAGGTGTTTGACGTTGAAGGATAAGCTGGTTATACCAAAAGGCTTAACCCCAATTTAGCCATTTATCAAGGATAAGCTTGTTATACCAATAAAGATCTACAGTATCCATATTAAATTGTTGGATAAAGTTTCAATGATCAAATGACCGCATGCGATTATATTTACTATATATAAATCTAAGTCATTAGATTTTTATCTAATAGTCTCAATTTATTACTAGAAAAAAGGGGATCTCTTTCACAATGACATCCCACAAATTGTATTTATCCTTACTCTACCACCATATATTGTAAAAATATTGAAGTGAATCCTAATCCTTCATTTATCTTCGTTATGCCTAGTTTTTGCAATTACTAATTAGACGAAATTCACTACTTATCATTGAAAAATCACTTAACACAATTTTGTTTTAAAAAAATAGTTTAATTCTCTTTTTTTAATTTAGTCATCTTACTTGCATATTGAAATTAGGTTTGGAATTTAGGAAAGGTAGAAAAAGATAAGAATCCCAAAAATTAAAAGGAGGGGAAGGAGATGGGATGAAAATAGATGGTTAAACTATACTTCTTATTCTCTTTGTTTGAGAAAACCTTTTCTTTTAAGATATTTCAAATTGCATAAATTAAAAATTATAGTGAAAGAACTCTCAAAAATTTTGGAAAGTTAATTGAGAATCCTCCATGTAGGGAAAATATTTCATTTAAACCTACCCTTCCCTTTTGTTACCCAATTATACATGAAGAACTGAATTGACTCCAAATTACTAAATTTGACTATGATCAGTATAACTTTTGAAAGATATTCAAATTTTGAATTTAGTCTCCTAAGTAAGACTATTAATTATATTAAACTAATGCAGTTGACATGCACCCTTTTTCTTATCTCCAAACACCTATGGTGCATGTGGATGACGCGGCTAGAGCTCATATATTTCTGCTTGAACATCCTAATTCGAATGGGAGGTATAATTGTGCGGGATGTTTGGTAACTAATGAAAACATGTTTGAAATTCTTTCTGTCAAATACCCAACAATTAAATTACCAACCATAGAGTAAGTTTTCTTGTCCTTCTCCATGTTGTTCATACACATGAAAATTTGATTCTCTTAGATCTTCTAACAATTTTTTTGATCATTCCTTCTCTAATTGCAGCTCCTTAAAGGATAAGAAAGGTTTTAAACGACCAGATCTTTCATCAAAGAAGCTCAAAGATGTCAGATTTGAGTTCAAGTATGGACTTGAGGAAATGGTCGTGGATGCAATTGAATGCTACAAAGAAAAGGGTTATTTGTAATCTTGTGAGTACAATTGATTACTAAAAAAGGTCACAAATATCATTGTCTCAGTCATATTTATGTGTACGTGTATTTAGAGTATAGGGTATAAAATTTGTAATTAATTAGTAAAATGTCAAAAATATCCTTGTGTGTTTTGAAGATTTCAGATCAAGCATGAACTTGAAGAAATTGTTATAGATGCAATTAAATGCCGAGTTAACTCTAATGTTATATCTCAATCAAGGAATATGATTGATTAGGAAACTATCACGTAGGACTTCATGTATGAAATTATATAAGGGAGAAAAGTAATTTCATTATACCCAAAATTGGGTTATGCCTTACAAGTAAAGTAACTGGAATTTTTCCATCACCATGTATACTTCAGTGTCAATTTTCCATCTTTCATCTCCAACTACTCTTCAACTTTCTTTAGCCAATTTTACTCTAATAACAACAAACTATGGCTTGATAAATTTATTTTTCAACCTTGGGCCAAAAGCCAATTTATGAATGATGCATGACATTTACTCTATTATTTTTTTAAAAAAAAATATGGTATGAATAATTATTAATATATATATGTATATAGAAAAGTAAGAAAAGCACCTTTTTGATACCTCATTCTTTGTTTTAGTATCAATTTGGTCCCCTACAAATTTAGAGTGCCAAAATGATGCTTACAAAATTCAACAGTAATCAAAAGTAATCTTTCATAAAACCAATTTAAAATGTTTTAAACTTAATGGACTGATTATTTTTTCGTTTTTTCTTTTTCCTTCCTTGTTCTCTAATTCATTTTCTCTCCCTCATTTCTTCTCTTTCTCTTTCTTATATTTTCTCAACATAATGAAGATGTTATCTTATTATTTTAAATTTCTAAATATTAAGAATATTAATTATACTTTAACATTATAAAAAAAATGCCATAAAAGTTGAAATTTTTCTCTTTTTTTCTCTCTTATTCATGCATGTTGTATTTCATATTTATTTTTATTTTTTTTGGTTATATAATCTAGTAAAGTTATCAAATGTGAAAGAAAGAGACGGTTATTATAAGTTTTTTTTTATTTAATTGGTGATAATGGTAATAAAAAAATAAGATGAATAAAAAAAAGAATAAAAATAAGAAAGAAGAAAGTGAAAAGAAAGGAATAGGAAAAAAAATAAGGAAACCGTAAAAAGAAAAAAAATTAATCAAATATCACATAAGAAGAAAAAATTTTGAATACATTTTGATCCCTTAATTTTATTTATTTTTCAAATTAGTTTCTTATGTTTGATAAGTTTCAAAATGATCACTTAAGTACTAAGTACTTCTCATATTTATCTTATACAATGTGCACAAGGGATAAATTTGAGATGAATTTGAAATTTAAGGGACTATTATGATACACTTTAAACTTAAGGGAGTAACATAAAAGAAAAAATTAAATTAAGGGATCAAAACATTATTTTCATCAAAAAAAAATTAAGAGCCAATTTGATATAGTGTCGAATTAGATGCACGGGGAAAACACAGAAAATACAGAGTTCAGTGACAACGTAACCAAGGGCAAAGGACCACGTGTCCCTGAGAGGATAGAGCCGACATATACTCCTTCCTTCTCTCCGAAAGTTCTAGTTCATCGAGAAGAGCGCTGTAGCATTTCTTCGTGTCGCCATGGAAGAGGGAAAAGGAAGAGTGTGTGTGACTGGTGGAACTGGCTTTATTGGTTCCTGGATCATCAAGACACTCCTTGAGGATGGTTACTCTGTTAATGCCACCGTTCGATCTCACCTTGGTACACCATTTCTTTCCATTTCTGAAGCAAATCAGATCTAATCACCCATCAGCTTATCTTCTGTAAAAACTTATTTTATTTTTCTACAGATTTCGTGTTATTCGAATGGTGAATGATTGGCCATTTTTTTGGTCCGACATTAGATGTAATTTTGTGTTTTGCTGTATTGTTTACAAAACCTTGATATCTTTGTTCAATTTAGTTTAACTCTGCAACATTTTGATGATTTAAGCAGTATTAATCTTTTCTTTCTTCCTGGATGAAAGTATATATTAGGTGAAAACTCATGCCCGCTGATGAATACCACATTAATTAGCTATCAATTGTTGGTTAGATGAGTTAGTTCAGTTAGTGATATTTTATATTATGAGATACAGGCCTCTAGAAATGAGTGGATATCTATTTTGGTCTCTCATATATAGAATATTTTTTAAACTTAGTTTTTTATTGAATTTATTTTTTCAGTTTGGTCCTTTACAAATAATATATTTCTTAATTTGGTCCTCCATAGCAAGTTGGTCAGAAAAATATGTTAATTGAAAAATGTGAAGCACATTCTTGACAATAATTTTATTTGTAAGGGACCAAATTGGTAAGACAGTTTTATGAGGGACCAACTTAAAAAGGAAAATTTATGAGTTATTATATTAAGAATAACTCCATATATCAGGGACTAAAATGAAGTTTCACTCACTCTAGAAATTAATTGGAATAAAAATACAAGGTTAAATGTGCAATCATCTAATGTTGCTTCCTATAACAAGACCCTAAGATTTCCCCATCTTGAGGCCTTTCAGAGAACTGATGGTAGTCTTTGCAACTTTACCAGCTAATGGAAGGTGATAATTTCCATTTCCATTGCAGAACACAAGAAAGATGTAAGCTTCCTCACAAATCTGCCAGAAGCATCTAGAAAGCTACATATTCTGAACGCAGACCTAAGCGACCCAGAAAGTTTCAAGGAAGCCATTGAAGGGTGCACTGGAGTATTCCATGTGGCCACCCCAGTGGATTTTTTGGAAACTGAAGCAGAGGAGGTTGTGACCAGAAGATCCATTGATGGAGCACTGGGCATTTTGAAGGCATGCCTCAGATCAAAGACTGTGAAGAGAGTTGTTTACACCTCTAGTGCCTCTGCTGTCACTTTCAGTGGCACAGAAGATGAAGTGATGGATGAGAGTTTCTGGAGTGACGTGGATTATTTAAGATCTTCGAAGATATTCGGATGGTCCTATGCCATTTCTAAGACATTGACAGAGAAGGCAGTGCTTGAATTTGGAGAACAATATGGATTAGATGTTGTGACTGTCATTCCTACTTTCGTTGTTGGACCCTTCATTTGTCCTAAGCTTCCTAGCTCTGTTCGTGCTTCATTGTATATGACATTTGGTATGTGCTGCAATTTATTACACTTACGTTCATTTCATGTGTTTAAATTCATAGGGGCAATCTACATTAAATTTAAATGAATGCTTAACATTAGTTTGCAATCCCATGTGGTTGTAAGTTTATTTTTGTCATTAGATTTTGTTGTCCTGAAGTAAAAGAAAGAAACAGGTTGAAATCTTACCTCTTTCCCACCTTTTCTTATTACAATAGGAGTGCAGTTAAAGAGATAGAGATATAAATGATGAAACTTAAATAACATTACTTGCTATAATGGGAATCTTCCATTTTTAATTGTTCGATGAAGTTCCAATGGTTTAGATTGTTATTAATGGCTGCATGTAGCTATATGTACTATTCGTATATCTAGACATCTAATTTATTTCTGGAGAAAACAGGAGGGATCCTCCTAAAGGGGATCCCTTTCAAAATGACATATTGTTAATTGTAATCATCCCTAACCAACCATAAATTGTAAAATATTGAAGTGAATCCTACTCCTTCATATATCATAGTTATGCCAACTTTGCAATTACTAGTTAGACTAAATTCATAACTTTTGAAAAATCACTTAACAGAATTTGTCTTCGAAAGAAAAATAGTTTAGTTCTCTTTTTTTTACTCATTTGGATTTAATTTAATCATTTTATTTGCACATTGAAATTAGGTTGAGAATTTAGGAAAGGTTGAAAAAGAAAAGCACCCCAAAAATTAAAAAGGAGGGGAAAGAGATGAGACGAAAGTAGATGGTTAAATTAAATTATACTTTTTATTCTCTTTGTTTGAGAAAAATTTCACTTTTGAAATCCTCTAAATTGCAAATATTAAAAGTTATAGAGAAAGAATTCTTAAAAATTTTGGAAAGTTAACTGAGAATCCTCCAGGTGAGGGAAAGATTTCAATTAGACCTACCCTTCCCTTTTGTTATCTGACTATAAATGAAGAATAAAATTGACTCCAAATCGAAAAATTTGACTGTGATCAGTATAACTTTTGACAAATATCCAATGTCTGAATTTGGTCTCATAAGTAAGTCTATTGATTATATTAAACTGATGCAGCTGAGAAGCACCCCTTTGGTTATCTTCAAACACCTATGGTGCATGTGGATGATGTGGCTAGAGCACATATATTTTTGCTTGAACATCCTCATACAAAAGGGAGGTATAATTGTTCAGCATGTTTGGCAACTATTGAAAATATGTTTGAAATCCTTTCTGTTAAATACCCAGAAATTCAATTACCAACCATAGTGTAAGTTCTCTTGTCCTTCTCCATGTTGTTCATACACATGAATGAAGTAAATGACTTCTCTTTGATATTCTAACATTTGTTTTGATCATTCCTTCTCTGATTGTAGCTCTCTTAAGGATATGAAAGGTTTTAAACTACCAGATCTCTCGTCAAAGAAGCTCATAGATGCTGGATTTGAGTTCAAGTATGGACTTGAGGAAATGGTTGTGGATGCAATTGAATGCTGCAAAGAAAAGGGTTATTTGTAATCTTGTAAGTATGATTGATTACTAAAAAAAAAAAGAAGTAATTTTCCATCTTCCATCTCCAACTACTCTTCAACTTTATTTAGCTATTTTTACTCCAACGACAACAAACTATGGTGTACTATATCCCTTACTAAATTTATTTTCCAACTTTGAACTACAAGCCAATTCATGAATGATATATGATTTGTTCTATTATATTTTTAAAAAATAATAATATGGTATGAATAATTATTAATATATATTTATATACGGAGGAATATAGACTAATCAAAACTTATTATTATATAACTATTTACCAAAAAAAACTGAATAACTAATCAATATTTATAAAATATATAATAAAATAAAAAGATAATAGAGTATAAATTAATTAAAATATTGATTTATCTAAGATTAAAAATTTCCTTAAATCTTAGCAAACAAATTAAAGAAGTATTCTAAACCCTTATCATTGACTAATTTTTTTCATGTTATATACTTATAGTTAAATTAAAAGTTTACAAATTTATTTGCATATCGATAAAAAATTTTGTCATGTAAATAGTCTTGTCTAGTTTAATTTTTAATTTTTTCCAAAGTCACTTTTATCCTCTAACTCTTAATTTGATCTGAATTTCTTACCTTTGATAAATATATATATATATATATATATATAACAGCTAATATTAAAATAACTGTGTCAAATTAAATTTAGTAATTATATACAGTAAAAAATTTTAAATATTAGTTACATGTAATACAAAATTTTAATTAACAATTTATATATAAAGAAATGTGCTATTCAACTGTCAACAATCTTTTTTAAGTATTATTAGAAATTGAAGTTCTTCTAAACTCTTTTATGCATAAAACTTAACTTACTTTTATGTTTGATTACTTGTATTGATGAATTTTTGTTTGATGATTTGCTATTTGACCAGACGCCTGAACTCATCCCTGTCAAAATTTCCTTTCACATGGCATTGGCTTTCGTAGCCCATTTGTAGTAAGGTGTCTCTGTTTGTAGTATTTCCTTTTCATTGTTCTTTTTCTACTAACAATTAATGACTTCTACAAAGCTTCATGAACTTTAACATATTATATATGGAATAATTCACTCTCTCTTTTTTTATGCTAGCTTCTCCTTAAACTAAAGAATATATTATAATTAAGTTCATTTTAATCAAATTATGATAATATTAATTTTTAATTTAAAATTATTTAAAAAAAATATATGGGTAAATTGCTTTCACCTCCTTTGGGAGAAATTTTGAAGATCTATTAAGATATATATTTTTAAGAGTAATTAAATTTATAATTTTCAATTATTATTTCCTTATCTGTACTAAATATATAATATAATAAGTATTTAATATATATATATATATATATCATTAAATAGTTAATTATATTTGTTTAAAAAATTATAAAATTATGTGATGAAAGGAAAATTATTTTAAAATATAATCTCAAAATCATTTTAATTTTTTTTGCTAATTTATAGATAATGATTGTATTTTAAGAACAATATTTGTGTTGATTATATGATGATAAACAGAATATTGCTGAAAAATTAAAAAAAAATTCAGTATGAATTAAATTTATGATTCTCGACCCAAAATAAATAATATTTAAATAAAATTAAAAATATTTTTTAGCAAGTTACATTTTTATGGAAAAAAAATAACATTATATTTTAGTTATATTTTAATTTTAGGGATGCGAGGAGTATATTTTAAAATAAAAAATATGACCATATATTTTAAACATATATGGAGTGAGAAAAGAATAATTTACTCAATATATTTCTCAAACATTGTATTTTAATGTCTTTTTTGTGCATACTACAATTGTGCTTATGTTCAACACACACACACATCACACATAGTATTTTTTAAAATTCATTATTAGTAAAAATTGTATAAGTCTTATTCTTTAAAAAGAATATTATTTTGTGAATATTTTATTTATTAATAATAATTATCTTTCATCAAAATAATTTTAAGTCTTATTACATTTTAAATTGATATTTTATGAATTGAAGGTATTCTGATGAAATGAGTTTAGTTGTAGAGTATTCTTCCACTTGAATGTAAATGTTTATATTAAAGAGTTGGATTACATAATTAAGTTATTTTTTTAAAAAAAATAAGAGTAATTTATTATATTATTATCAATATATGTGTAGCAAGAAATTGGGGAGCTATTTTTATTGCCATTCCATATTCGTATTTATTGTAACTTCCATTGAACTACGTACCATACAAAAAAATAAGAGTAATTTATTATATTATTATCAATATATGTGTAGCAAGAAATTGGGGAGCTATTTTTATTGCCATTCCATATTCGTATTTATTGTAACTTCCATTGAACTACGTACCATACCTGCTTTTCGCTTTCTATTATATGTTTTATGAATTAAATTTTAAAATTTAGATCCCCGTTTTATTTGTGGTAATCTTCTCAACACCTGTTTACATTTTTCTTATAGAAATATAATTCTGAATCAGAATTTTTTATGTTGAATAAATTAAAATTTCAGACAATTTTTTTCGTGTATGGCCACTATCAATTTCACTTCTAATTTTTATTAAATTCATTTTTTTAAAAATCATGTATATTGAAAAAAGAGAGTAAACTATTCATATTTTTTATTATTGTTTTATATACTTTAATCTAACAAATTTAATTATTTTGATTAAGATATTGTTATTTATTTAATTGACAAATCCCGAAGTTTCTAGCATTGCCAAAATGAATTCAAATCCACATGTCACTCATTCCGTCCCGTGTCGCTTCCATAATCCCCACATGTATGTTCGTCCTTCTCTCCACTCTCAACCGAAGATCGTAGGCATTTCCGGTTCTTCTTCTCCCTCTGTCCTTCAATTCTGAAACAGTTTTGTGAGGTAACATCTTTTCTCTCCCTGCTATTTTCGGGCGCGGCTATGCTCCAGTAGAATTCTCCAGTAGTTTTTTCCAGTAAACCTCACAGCCGTCCAATTCATCTAACGGTTGAAATGAAGCCACGTTGCGTTTTGACTTTTTTTTTTTTGAAAAAAAATCTTAGGCAAAACAATGTGTGTTGCGTTATAATTTGTAAATGACTTCAGTCGTCAGATTCATCCTATGGCTCTAATTAAGCTACATTTCGAGGGAGTCAAAACGCACCGTTTGACTTAAGTGAAACGGTGCGTTTTGACTCGATTGTTCTTTTTTTGCCTAAAGCGTTAAACAACGTTATTTTACATTGGAGGCTTTTTTTAAAAAAAAATATAGGGAGACAGAACGATGTCATTGCTACCAACGTGGACGCAGGGGGTCTTCTTCTTCGTTCAGCTTGCCTCCAGTGTTCAAATTTGGTGTGAAAACAAGGATAGCAAAAACTAGTCAGCGACGCTCCAGGCAAGGGCAAGAATTTGACGTTCGTGCTCATTGCAATATCTGAGGGCCATGTTTAAACTGTTGAACGAAGGAGAAGGGTTGGTTCATAGAGAGAGAAGCAGTTTGACGTCCTATTTTGTAGAGGGAAAAGTGAGGACGGAAGCCGTGAAGACGCTCATTTTCATCGAGGAAAATGCACACCATTTTGTAGACAGAGAATCACAGCAGAAGACGCTCATTTTCGTCAAGGAAAATGCACACCATAAGAACACCAAAAGAGGTCAAAATTCTATAAAGAGAGAGAGAGAGAGAGAGAGAGAGAGAGAGAGAAAGAAGACACACCATTAACAAGGGATTCGTGAAAGGATAGGGGTAGAATAAAACTTCAACCTGTATGTCTGATAAAGACCCAGTCATCTGTGCAATTTTTCTTTCGCAGCCGGTTGTGATATGGGGCTTTGGTTTCTCTATATCTAGGCTTGGTTTTCACTATATATGGGGCTTGGTTAACTGTATCTGCTTATCCATAATGCAAAGTGCTTCCATAGTTTAGAGAGATAGTTTTATGCCATGATTTAGCTTTGATAAATATTGGGTAGCAATTTATACAGTAATGGAATATACAGTATTTAAAGTCTTGTGAGCACATGCCTGAAAAATGTCTATGATATGCAGTATATTCATGTTAATATATGTATTTATTTTGGCACTAATTCATCTTGATATATGTACTGATTTTGGCAGTAATGATATATTAATAAATTGTAGGAATATTTGTTTTAATGTGACAAGAAGGTGACTGGACAAATAATATAAATACATGCACATGTGGGACAGTTGATCAAAGTAGGTGGATTTGAGAAGTGACGATGGAACAACCAATATAGGTATTATAATTTTGAATGAAAAAATGGTATTACTAGACATGGTGTTCTAAATCCATTTGTGTTGACAAAATCCAGAGACGTAAGGTACCTCTACTATTGAAGTAACCAATGACAACAACATCGAAGTTGAAAGGAAGCCGAGTGTTGGGATGGAATTTGATAATATGGATGCAGCTTGGTAGTTTTGGTCCAACTATGGCTTGCGGGTTGAATTTGGAGTTAGAAAACAGTACTTGAAAAAAATTAAAAAACTGGAACCGTGACTTCGTGTAAATTTGTAGAGTCCCATAATCACCCTCTTCAACTTCCAGAGACTACATATATGTTGGCATCCCGTCGTGGTATATCTGAAGTTCAGGCACATGAGCTAGAATTGGTAGAGGGCTCAGGATTGAAACAAAAAGCCACATTTGAATTGATGAGCATGCATATTGGTGGTAGGACTAATCTTGTTTTACATGATTAAATGCAAAAAATTATCTCGATGCAGAAGACAACGTAGTATGGTTTATAGAAAGGTTGGGATGCTATTGCAATATTTTCAGGAATAGTTGATTGATAACCCATCATTCTTTCATGCCTATCAGTGATTCTGAGGAACAGATAACAAATGATTTTTGGGCGGACACACGTATGATTGTTGACTACGCATATTTTGGCGACATAATCTCGCTTGACACAACATACTGTACAAATCGTACACAGAGACTCCTTGCACTATTCTCCAGATTCAACCATTACAGGCAAGCAGTAGTCTTTGGAGTGGCATTAATGTATGATGAGATTGTTAAGTCGTTTAAGTGGTTATTTTAGACATTCTTGTCAGCCCATGCAAGTAAGAAACGGCAAACCATTTTCACCGATCAGAACCAGGCAATGGCCAAAGCTTTAGGCGAGCCTATAATGTTTATATCTTAAATGAACTGAGTACAATGACGTCATATATTAAAAGTTTAACACTTTTTTGTTTCTAATAGGTGAGGTGATGCCCGATACTCGCCATGGCTTGTGCACATGGCACTTAATGCAAAATGGAATTAAACACATGGGTAATTTGATTAAGGACGGATCTCGACTCATGACCGATTTTAAGAAATGCATGTATCAATATAATGATGAATCTGACTTTAAGACAACATGGGCAAAGATGTTGTTAGACTATAATGTTCAAGATAATAGCTGGTTGAAATCCATATATCCCCTTAAGGCAAAATGGGTTGCGTGTCATATGAAACAAGCTTTCACATTAGGCATGAGAAGTACACAGTTGAGCAAGAGTCTCAACTCTGCCTTTAAGGCTTCCATGAAACTGGATGTGAATATTACACAATTTTTTAAACTATTTGAACAAGTAGTGGAGGAGAAATGGTACAATGAGTTGAAGAGTGAGTTCGATGCTCGGCATAAGCTTCCACGATTGAGTTATCAACATTCATGTATCCTGAATCAAGCTACCCAAATATACACACACACACGATGTTCACCTTGTTCCAGCAAGAGTTTGATTTACTTTTTGCTATCTCTATTCGACATAGGCATGAAAATCCACAAATGTTCATGTACATTGTATCTATGGCTCAACATGAAGGTTCATGGCAGGTTATATTTGATCTTGTTCATAAGATTGTCTCTTGCAGCTGTAGAAAGTTTGAGACATTTGGAATATTATGTAGTCATATTTTGAAGGTGTTCGTTGTGTTAGAAGTTAACCAAGTGCCTGACTAATATATCCTAAGCCAATGGACAAAAATGGCATGTAATGGTATTTGCATGATGTACGAGGGAAGGAGGTTGAGGGAAACCCCAAACTAGCAGGTACACGATGGTATAGACGACTATGTTCCAAAGCTATTAGATTAGCATCTGAAGTGGCTACATGTTAAAAGTTGCAATCGCTTGTCGATGAAGGTTTAGAAGACCTATGCAAAAAAGTGATGGGTGTTTGTTTAGGGCAACAAAACCTCTGTGATGAAACTAATCAGCCCACTGAACAAATGTTCATTGGCGTGGACCAGGCGAAGCGATTTAAAATGAGAGATGGGTTCAAGTTTCAGAAAAGATCGAAGACTTGGGTAGAGCTTCAGGGTCATAAGAGGCAAAAGGGTGCAAGAACCAAACATTCAGTACAGCAACCACAACCAGTACATAAACTTAGTGTTTGTTTAAATCGTTAATTTGTTGGTTCCATCTTATGTAATGGTAATAATAATTTTCCTTGCCTTCACTCTCAGGAATCATCGGGTTCATTATTCTACAGAGTATCGTGTTCAGCACCTCCTGCAACTGCTTGCGAGGATCAGCCTGGCAATGAGAATCCATTCACGTTGACAAGCCTTTAAGTGGAAATTGTGAGTTAATAGGTATTCATTTGTATTATTCATTATACTCACTCGTTTATATTGTTTCCCATGTACAAGAGCCACTAGATGTTGGGCCACAATCCCTAGAAGATCAAGATATCTAGGTGTATTTTTTTCTCTCTTCATAAGTACTCATTTTTTTGGAGTTGAGCTACTTTTAATGATTCGGATGCTCAACAGCTATGTGTATTGTTTTGTCTTTGTAAGTAGTCATTTTTTTGGGGTTGAGCTACTTTTCATGATTGGAACGCTCAACAACTGTATTATTTTGGTGTAACCAGTAGTTTTTTAGTACTGGACATCCGTACTTTTTGGGGTCCCGGGCATGCGTTAATAATATAAAAGCACACAGTTGTACAATTGCAGCCAAAGAACTTATATGTATTATTTACTAAATGGTTTAGTACAAATATGTTGATCTAGTAGCATCACTACAGTTCTAAATGACTATAGACTACACTTTACATTACATTACAATTAAGTTACAATGACAACATAATTCAGAATATTCCTAATCTACAATTGCACGTCACTTGTTCTGGCCAGAGGTGTCTTCTTTCTACTTCAAATCATCTGATAGAATTCCCCCCGTGTTCCATGTTAGTAAGCTGCTAAACCTTGGAAATGGTTGAAATCATCTTATAGAATTCCTCCCATAAGCTGCCATGGAGATGTGTTGATTCAATTTCTTTCATAGTTAAAACCTAAAAAAAAAAAAATAGTACAAGTATTTCTAAGTAAAAAACACATGAATGTGGATGCAAGATGATTAAGAAAACAAAAGCCAGCACCAACTGAAAAATTAAAGGTCTAACTTTAGTACACAGTTTCAAAGTGTTCAGAAGCATTTAGTAGTGTCTCATTGGGTTTTATAGTGATGTTTGGTCTTATTCTTGTTTGCTATGGCATCAATGTGAAGTCTGAATGAGATGCTGGATCAGATCATTGGAAAAGCTGAATTACCCATTTTGATTAACACTAAAGAAAGTTTAGCAATATTGTCTAATAGGAGTTTTGGTCTACATAAAAAATTAATGGAATTTAGAATTTTTGCTGGCATCATAAGATAAAGCAAGAGAGGACATTCTTCATACGTCTTTTGATAGGAGTACTTATTTACTAGAACAAAAGAATTTAGCAGCAATGTTCAAAAGAAATCACCATAACATTCTTTTAAAGCAGGAACATGACCCATTCATGAATTAATGCCACCTTTGATATCTTTTACTGACAAACCATTTCATTATAAGTGAAAGATAACTGCAGCAATATATATAGATATATAAAACTAAGGAATTAACTACAACTGAATGACACAAAATATTTATGTAAAAAATTGCTGAAGGAAATTATGCTTACAAGTGAAGGCTTGGAAAATATATGCCTTCCACACCATTACAGACAACTGTGACCTTGTTTGGTATCACTAGCTGCCTGCTACTTTTATTCCATCTGTACCAAAACCACTGCTATTGTTAGAAATACTAATTGTAAAAGAAAATAAAGATATTTATCAATATACCAAATGAAAAATTCCTAAATGAGATTAAATCTGAACACATGGGGTGGCTAGATTGGCTTGATTAAGCTACAGAAAAGGGAGGGGGAAGGTTAAGAAACATAATATACTTACTTGACTTTTGTCTATGATTTTTCTGAATCAGACAATTCAAAATCAAACTTTGCTTTGCAACTAAGGCAGTAATAATCAGTGCCTCCAAGATTCTATAAAAAGAAAAAAAAAATAGAATGTATTAATCAACAAAAATGAAAATGCCTCCTCATAAGGTCCATATGCTGACAGAAAAGATTCATAATCAAATAACAAGAGTAACGGACAAACCTTAAAAAGGTTGCTGGAAATTTTGTCGCATTCTGCATGCACCCACACCTTACATCCATCACAACCAACCTAATTCAAGTACAAAGGCAGAAAACAAATTTCATACTACAAAGTCAATGTATTCAAGCAGAAAAAATACTTGACCATTGAAATTGGATCCAAAACTCACCCAGCTTCCACTATCTGAATGATTCCAAATTTTTTGGCATGTGCCACAATAATGTTTTGATTTTGTCAACTGCCCCAAAAAAATGCATGCAAGTTAAATGATTAAGCCAAAGAATAGAATAGTTGGAATCTATGGGATGTGTAGAAACACCTTAATTGCAATCTCACAGGTATTAAAGAGTGCTCCAGAGGTGGCAACCCACAAACAAACCTACAAAAACTATCAATATTACTATATAGATTAAAGCCTAATCATAATAGAGACTCTATAACTAATGCCAATTTAGGCAACAGGAAAAAGAAGAAACCAAAACGATATCAACCACCACAGGTAAGTTGCCAATATTAAGGTTTAAGGCTATTTGTATTAGATTTCCTATGTGTACACATCAGGAAAACTCATTGTGCAGCCAAGCTAAATTTTTCTTCCTTGCTGCATAAAGCACTTGCTGCATAAAGCATTTCTATGTATTTGTTATACTATATTGCCTACATCGAACAAGGCTACTGACAGTATATAAATCAACACAACCATAAATATTATTAAGCCAATTTCAATTTAGCCAACAGGGAAAGAAGGAAACCAATATGAAATCAATTGCCTCAGCAAAGTTGCCATTATTAAAGATTTAAGCTAGCATTAGATTTCCCAAAACAAAGAAATGCAAGATATATAGATATGTACATATGTGTGTGAAGACAATGAGGAACGCAATAATAAGCAGATCAATTTGAACATAGAGTTCCCTCAAGCTTTCTGACTCTGATGACTAAGTATATTATAAAGCAAGGAGAGGAAAAGGAGAATGAAGCACATTCAGTGACGACATAACTAAGCCTGAATCATTCGGGAATAGTTGAGGAAGAAGATAAATCTGAGACCTAAAAATGGGAAATAGGGAGCGCCTTACCTAGTCAGAGCGAAATCAGAGGAAATTAACTAATGCCAACCTGAGAACCTCACTCCCTTTTTGCTGATCAGGAGAATATACCTCTCCGAGCGCAGCTGATGGTGCATTACGGCAACCTTAGATGCTCCTGTAATGTTAACTCACGGAGGAAGATGAAGTTTTTTGCAACGAGAGACAAGAGAGATGAAAGTTTTCTGGAAAAACAAAATGGTGCAAAATGGTGTCATTTTGATCTAAATATTTTTGAAAAAAAAAATTCCACGTGGCCACATCTGAAGCGTCCAATTGATCCGACAATTGACATCTGTTATAGGAGAATCTCCTGTAATTCCCCCCTACAAGAGAAGATCTAACCCTACTATTTTCTTTAAAGCTCTTCTTTCTCCATGTTCTATTTCACTTTCTTTTTCCTCTATTTTCTCAGTAACCAAACAGGCCTTATTTGCTTGCATAACGGCAACCTTAAGATTTAAGGTTATGAAAATTTGATTTTACATAATAGCAATAGGATTTGTTCTATCATCCAACTTCAATGGTAATTCTTTAGCAAATTTTTTGTTGCCGGCTCTGCCATTTTCAGCATTCAAATTTAGATAAACCACAATCATTTCTATTATCGTTCTGGCTTGAAGTCTACTAATCGCATGTGATGAATAAAAGCACGTCAGCATCCTAAATTAATGTGTAAATATTCAATATGATAGAATTGATGTTTCATATTATAATGAACACAACATATGTAAGGAATTGGTGCTGGAAGCTAATGGTTTACAAGCCATTTTAGATGTTGTGTTGTTAACGATAGTTCATAATTTCTTCTGTATGATTGCGCTCAATCTAACAAAACTTGTATAGTCATCGAGTGGAGGATTATATTTAGTCTTGTTTGCTTCATAATTAGCTAATGTAGATTTTTTTTTCCTTACAATTTCAATGGTTTTTATATTCAATTAAAACACATGTATTTTATTTCTTCGATATGTATGTTATGAAATTAAAGTATGTCATCATCGTGATCTTCTTGTTCCTACTTTCTTAAGTATTGTGGTCATTTCTGTTTGCCTGTCCACCTCTGGAAAGATGTAAATTATTGAGACATTCGAGGAATGTAAACAGATAATCAAAATAGTTGAAGCTATATACTTTATAAGATTCTATTTGAAGAAATCTTCTTATATAAAATAACTTAAGTGTCAATATGACACTCTTTGAACACAGTCTTACTAAGGAATTGACTGAAGGCACAATGTTTTGTATCTCATTTGGTGTAAATGAACTTCTAGCGATTCTACTTATATAAATATTCTGAAGGAAAATGATAAAATGGGTCAATATTTTGAACATAGACTTATTGAGAGAATACCGAATGCATGGTTTTTCAAATCTTGTTTGCTAGTTTAGGTGTATGAAGTAATGCTTTAATATTATAGTGTTGATATATTAATGGTCTTTCTATAGTTGTCTGGACTCTAGACAGGCAAAGAGATGACCTTTTTCATGCATAACATATGTAATTTGGCTTTTCTTACTATGGGTTTTTTTTTTCTTCTTCAGAAAGCTTACAAAAAATATGCAAAAGGAAAGAGAAGAAAAGATGTTGGAGATGACGTAGTGTAGTTTTGTAAAGAGATGTCAACCCACAATATCCAAGAGAGAGCTCTCAAAATAGACAACTACCAAAGAGAGTTATCGCCACGATTAACATTAGGACTTACGTCAAAGTAACTTATAGGGTTTTATTTTAATAATAATTAATTAATTAAAATATTAAAACAAAACCCTCATATATACATTAAAATAGTTTCTTATTTCATTATTCAAAATAAAGGAAGCCCATTAACTCTCTCTTAGTAATTAACTCTTAATTAGCAATCTAATGGAATAATTACTAATGCTCTTATGCTATAGGTTGGGTATCTACTAAGTGGACTTATGGATAATCTAATCCATCACTGATTACCCATAATTTATATAAACCCAACCTATTCTTAGTTTATCAATTATAATATTAATTGTCTAATTAGTCATAACAAGAAATTAATCTAATAACATAATCAATGTTAATCCAAATAATATTAAAATATTCTAATAATCCCCCACTTGGATAACATTAATTAAATTATTAGGTCCATCAACGAATGCATAATTAAGCATTTAACATTCACATAAACACATGAATGTGTGTATATTTATAAACCATACAAAATTCAGAAATGAAACCACATACAAAGATCACTGAATCCGATAAGGAAACAAGTAATATTAACATTATCATATATTAGTTTCAATATTTGAATAGAATGGAATACAAAATGACATTTGAACATATTACAATGCAAAAGTCCCATAAGGACTCAACTCAAAATTTTGGTGTCAAATTGCACCACAAAAGCCCTTCAAGGACTCAACTCACACTCCCACTAGACCAAGGCTACATTAAAATTCAACAAGACCCATATGAGTTATACGATTTGAATTGCTCATATGGGTAGGCCTTTGGTTAACAGATTCATCATCATGCACTCACTGCAAATGTAAACCATGCGAGTCTGAGATAATGAAAACTCATAAATGAAATCATGAATCAAGGATATGGAATTCAATAAGGAAAGCATTGCTATAAATGCCAGCAAAATTTCAATTATGAATTATATCCAAAATTTTGGCATAGCCAAAAAAACATTGAATTTTATAGGGAAACAAATGTTATAAGTGCCAAAATATACCAAAGTGTTCCTTAAGAACACAACTTAGACTCTCACCAAACCAACACACCTAAAAATTCGAATATATCCAAGAGTCATATGTTTTCAAAACTCTAATGGGTTTGTTTTGGTAAATGGATTACCCAAAATGAGTATGAGATTTATAGATCTTGTCTCCAACAAATACAAATTGAGTATTAAAATTTAATGCAACTAAAATTCCTATAACTTTGAGAGAAGCATACGATAGAGTCATGTAGCAACAAAATGGTTAAGACTTAAAATATGCACATAACAAAAATTAATTTCTTGACCATATTCCCTAACAAATGACAATCACGAAAACTAGCGACATTCTCTTTACTTATATATGAGGTAGCTGTAAATATCCATTTCACATTTCTCAACAAAACATCATATAAATGTAATCAAAAGTTGGTTCAATATTATCAACAAATGATGTATAATCTGAATCAAAGTATCCCATTATTTTAAAAGATTCAGATTTCTAGATAGTCAACATGCAATATTTAGCACCCTAAAGTTTCCTCATAAATGTCTTTGTAGCCTTACAATGATCATACCCATAATAACTTAAATATCTACTAAGCACACCAATAGGAAAAGCAATGTCCAAATGTGCACACACCCGGGCCTATATTAGGCTATCAATAATAGATTCACACGGAACTTTGTCCATCAAAGTTCTCTCATCATCATTTAAGACACAATAATTTAAACAACCTATCACCAGTATGCACAAGTGCAAGAATACATATTAAATTTCTTAATCACTCATTCAATATAGGTTGCCTGAGACAATCCAAGTATGTCACAAGATCTATCAAAGTGAATCTAAATTCCCAAAACAAAAGAAGATTCACCTAAATCTTTCATATCAAAGTGGCATGACAAGATGTACTTTGTCTAATTTAATAAACACAATGAGTTACCAGCCAATAGGATGTCATCCACACATAGCACATCCTCATATAATTCTTCATCTAGTGATGTTGTTTTCAACATCCATTTAGTAACTTAGCAAGTTCCCACTCATTATTATAGTGTATAGAGGTAACTTTATCATTCATAATCTCCAACCACTTAGATGAATGAGGGCCTGACACAACTTCATTAAAAGGAGACAAAATCTGTGTCATCAACAACGTCTGACTCAAATTCCAGCAAGTACACTATGTAATTATCTCAAATTATAGGTTTATAAATCCTCTGTGACCATCTCAAATTAAGGAATGGTTCTCCCACATCAGTTGTAGGAGCTTTCACAATAGGATCAACTGAATTCTCAATAAGAGTGTCATCTGTAATAGAATTATTCACAGGTAAAGATGACAAAGATGGCATCCTCACAATGCAAATTGATTACTCTACGAACATCACTCCCACTGTCTAAGTCATCCTCAAAATAAAACGCTCTATTAGATTCAATAACCCTGGTAGTATGATTAGGACAATAAAATTTACACTCTCTGGATCTTGAATAATATCCAATGAAGAATCTACTAACAGTCCTGAAATCAAGTTTCTTTAGCTGATATTATAGGATCATACCTTTACTCTACAACCTCATAAGTGAAAGTGCCTTAAACTAGGCTTCTTACCAGTGAAAAGTTCATATGGGGTCTTGATTTAGGATATAAGTTGTTGTCTTAAGGGCATCACCCCACAGAAACTCTAGTAAGGAAGAATGACTTATCATACTTTTGACCATGTCCATCAAGGTACGGTTATGCCATTCAGCAACTCCATTTTGTTGTACAGTGTCAAGCATAGTACACTAAGCTTCAATTCCTTGTTGCTATAAGAATAGAGCAAATGGTCCAAGGTTTCTACCTGTTTCAGTATACCACCCATAATATTCACCACCTTTGTCTGATCTTACACTTTTGATTGCCTTCCCAGACTTTAATTTAACAGCAGCCTTAAATGCCTTAAAGGCATTGATTCAGACGTTTCATGCAACAAATCCACCCATGACAATAGGTGTTATAAGTCTACTAAATTTGTATGGATCTAATCCGAAATATTCTCATATCTATTTGCCCCTTTAAATTCGAGTTATACTGAGAAGTTTTCCTATAATACATGCAACATAGGATTCAAAATTTGAGAAATCTAAGTAACAAAATATTCCTGTCTGTCCATCCTTCTAATCTCCCTTTGGAGATATAACCCTAACGCCAATGTCATAACATAAAAGAATTTTCTTTAATTCTTCTACATTTTTGTCCTATTAATGCATAAATAGATGCAGCGAGTGGAGAATCAGGACTAGCATTCATATTCAAATAACATGATCCATCCATCAATGAAACTGACCCAACAATAACATAATCAAGGAAAATATTAATTCTTTCACTTCCTTGCTAAAATCAGATAATCACGTCTGTTTAATACAAAACTGGAAATCAAATTCCTCTTTGATGAAGGTATATAATCTACATTACATAAAGTCAAATAATATCCACAATACAAGCTTAAGATTACAATGCCCATACAGCTAATTGCAATTGAACTTCCTTCTACTCTAAGGATGGTTCTTTCTCTTTCATATAGGCTCCTCTTGTCTCAGAGCCCCTTCATTCTCATGCCTATTCTTCAAATTGAAGTAATAAGAGATTTTATGGCCATGCCTCTTACAATAATGGCATTCACCCTTAAATGATTTCCTATTTTGACCTTTATTAATCTTATTACTTTTTTTGGGTCCAAACGGTTTCTTGCCATAGTGAAATGTAGTTCACTAATTATACGTGAGAATTCACCTTCTTTATCAATTCTTCCTCTTGGGTCACTTTGGACATCATATGATCAATAGACCACTCTGGCTCTTAGGAATTATAAGTGGTTTTCAAGACCCCATATTCAATAGGAAGGGATTAGATAACTCTATAAGCCAGGTAGCTTTCGTCCAAGTCCAGACCATAGGATTCTAGCTTGTTGTAGTAGTTAACAAGCTTCATCATGTGTTCACACACTCCCAACACTCCATCATAGTGAGTGATATCCAGCAAAGAGAGATAATAGGCCTTTTAAGTCTTATCAAACTTCTTGAATTTCTTTTTAGCCATTTTGAGATACTTAACTGTAGTGTCCTTTTCATGAATGCTTTTTCTAATAGTCTTTTCAATTGTATACTTGATGATAGTCAAACAAATCTTATTGAACTCATACCACTACTTGTGGTAAGCCTTGTCAGCAATGTTAGACTTAGTGGAGAGATCCGTGGCTTAGACTATCTTTGGCCAGATCTTCTTTGGTGATCGTTAGATACATATCAAAGGACTCAATCCAATCATCATAATTTATCCTATTCAAAGTTTTCACCACAAATAGTTGTTGGAACAGAGAAGCTGAAGGAAAACAAATAGGAAACATATAATTATGTCCCGAACACATAATTATAAAATAAAATTACCATAACAAGACTCAGCTTCAACAATTGTGCAACACAACATTCATCATATCCTACCCAAGGGCTCAGACTATGATAAATCAAGAAAACTCATACACACCAAGGAAGCATATTATCGAGAGAAATGACACAAAATGCATCCACAATCTCCATATCGATAGGATACGAGAAACCACAAATACATTAATCAACAAATCACCATTGACAGGTCACAAGCAGGCCTTATTCACAAAATTATATTAACAATGTCACACTAATAGGGCATGTCCATCGTCAACATAATCATACTCTCTACTGCTGGTTGTCTCAATAATAACCTCTCCTTCAATGATTCAGTATGTGCTTTCTTGAGTAAACAAACAATAATCATAACAATGTGGTTTCATTAAGCCAATACCATCATAATTGGGCCCATAATAGGTAAATACATGACCACTATATGCAAATGGGCCATTATGGCCCAAAACAGAGTTCGTTTACTTATTTCATCATTTTTCGCACTGAATTAGAAACAAAATATTCACATATTACGCTAATAAATTTTGTTTTACTTCCACTGGTATTGTTAGGGAGAGTGACCAATATATATTATTTCTTATTATGTATAATTGTCTCACAAATTTTTTTTAGATCAAAATAGTGTCACTATACTACATTTTGAAGCCCTAAATCTCCAAGAAATTTGAAAAAACATACTTCCAAGCTCCCAAAATTTCTAGAGAAATCTTCAAAAAAAAAAATAGAAAACGGTGCATGGAGACAAACTATAGAAATTTTGGGTCAAGAAGGTTAGCACATGTAGCTCACACACTTAAGGTGCACGTAGGCCTTGCTTGGCACACACGTAGCATCTTCTTCTACCTTTAGATGGGTCGCCCTAACTTGTTTTGCCACCCAGGATCCAACCCAACTTTATATAGCATTTCAGTGAGCGTCTTAGACATCAAAATGTTTAGAATTTCATGATCTACAACTTCCTTATCTTATTTTGGCCAAAACACGAAGAAATAGAAAGATAAATGGCACAAAAGTTTTAATTCTTCGAGCATCTCCAAGCTCCCATGGTGGATCATGATACCGAGAGATTTAAGGAGTGAAATTGGTTGAATTATGTTCGAAATAACCTCATGAACAAAATGGCTAAGTTTATTTTGTGAAACACAATCTATAGTTTAAGTAATTTTGCTCGAAATTTTTAGGTCCTTTGGCATTAATGGGTTGACCTTTTTCATCCCTTTTCAGGCTTCATACTAGGCATCATTTTGTTCAGAATATTCAAATCTACAAAACCCTTAATTTTTTTTTTGAAAGAATCCTTAAGGTTTGCATTAATATCATCTGAAAAGAAATTAGAGTTCATACTTGTTCATGCAATATTCAATACTGCACTCCCATAATAGCCATCAAAATTTTAATCTAACCTAGGCTCTGATACCAATTGAAGTCATGTATTAATTTATTCACAATACATGAACACATAATTAAGAAATATGAAGATAAAAAGATCTAACCTGAAGCTGGAAATGGCGTTGTCGTAACCGACCTATCAACGAGGAGAAAATAAAAAAGTTTAAAATTGATTCCCAAAAATGAATCTTAAAAATCAATTTATTTGGAGTCGCCGCCAAAATTTTTAATGGAAAATTTTGGAAAACTAATTTAAAATAAAAAGAAAAAGGCAACATGGTCTACACAGTCAAAGATGGGTTCAGGAATCTATTTGAGTGCAGGGAAGGTGTTAGGCACCCCATGACACCAGTCCTTAAAGACGGTTACCTTAAATTAGTCAGTTGAATTAGAATATGGTCTTAAATGTATCTCAATTACCCTTTATTGACGCGTATGCCCATTAAACAGAGAAGATAAAAAAAAACAACAATGATTGAAGCAAACGAGTAGATATTTACAAAAGGCGGACTTGACATAGGATGAAAGCCTAGGGCCTACGTACCCTATAGTAGGGATCAAAGTCCACGTAGTTCGACTAAAAAGGCATGTTTATTGGTTGATGATTTGTAAAATTTTGTGATGAGAACAGGGAGGTTTAAATTAAACAAATTTTCGTAAACAAAACATAATTGAGATTTGGTTTATGTGTTTTAATTTATGACAACATGATTAATCTCACTTTCTTGATCTCTTCATTTTCTCTCTTTTTAATTTTTTTTTAATTTTTGGAATCTTAATCTTTATTTCGAAATTTAAATGAAATTATTATAAAGAACAATCCTAATCATATTGTAAATAATGGGATAAAAGAATATTTAATTAAGATATTTATTTTTGCATTATTATCATTATTGTTATTATTATTTTAAAATGAACATGTACTAATTTTGAGGATCTAAGGAGATTCAAATCTCACACGACCCTAAGCATCCAAAGAGAACAATATTCTCACACGATAATTTTGTAAATAATGGAAAACATTTAATTAAAGTAAATATTTAATTATTATTGTTTTTAAAACAAATGTTTACTAATTTTAGGGATCTAAGGAGATTAAAATCTCACATGATCCCATGCAATTGAGGAGAACAACATTCTCACACAATAATTTTGTAAATAACAGCAAATATTTAATTAGATAAATATTCAATTAGTTTTTTTGTATTGTTATTATTTATAACAAATATGTATTAATTTTTGAGATCTAAGGAGATCAAAATCTTACATGATCCCATGCAATCGAGGAAAACAACATTCTCACAAGATAATTTCGTAAATAACAACAAATATTTAATTAGAGTAAATATTTAATTATTTTTTTTGTATTATTATTATTTATAATAAGTATGTATTAATTTTTTAGATCTAAGGAGATCAAAATCTCAAATGATCCTGTGCAATCGAGGAGAACAATATTTTCACTCGATGATTTTCTTAGAACTTTGTTTATAAAACCAAAAATTAGTCTCATATTGACATAAAAATAATAATAACCATGATCATAATAATAATAATAAAGTAAAAAAATCAGCAAGAATGGAAGCACCTCCACGCCTATATATATATATACACCTATATGCATTTATATATATATATATATATATATATATCCATACACCTATGTGTATATATATATATATATAAACACAATAATAATATATATATATATATATATATATATAAACATGATAAAAGAGGAAAGCAAGCATTAGGAAGTAGGCATCAGGAAACAGGGAAGCATATACTCATATACACACACGCATATATATATATATATATACACACACACACACACACATCTATATACTCATACACATACATATATGTATAAACACATATGTAACATATATATAAGCATGATATGAGAAGCATGAAGGCATCAGAAAACAAAAGATGCACACCCACGCCTCTATATATATATACACCTATATGCATTTATATATATACATACATATATATATATATATATATATATAAACACATGTAATAATATATATGAGCATGATAAAAGAGGAGAACAAGCATCAGGAAGTAGGGAAGCATATATCTATATATACCCACATATATACATATATATATACATCTACATACATACATATATATATATATATATATATAAACACATGTAATAATATATATGAGCATGATAGAAGAGGAGAGCAAGCATCAGGAAGCAGGGAAGCATATATCTATATATACCCACATATATATATATATATATACATCTACATACATACATATATATATATATATATAAACACATATGTAATAATATATATGAGCATGATAGAAGAGAAGAGCAAGCATCAGGAAACAGGGAAGCATATATCTATATACACACACGCATATATATATATACATCTACATACATATATATAAACACATATAATATATATATATATATATATATATATATATAAGCATGGTATGAGAAGCATAAAGGCATCAGGAAGCAAAAGAAGCATACTCTCTCTCTCTCTTCTCCTTCACGGCACCCTCGGCTCGAATTGCTCACCTCTGTTCGCCCCTGTTCACGCTGCTTGGAACAGGGGAAAGTGTTATTCCTTCTCAACTTGCTTTGTTTCTCTGCTCTAGCTTGGTTCAACTCGTCACTATCCTCTCATTTCTGCTCGTTACTGTATCCACCTTTTTTGCTCGTCACAGCTATAGCTCGGTTTCTCCTCATTAACAACTTGGCTTCGTCTTTTACTCCCCTGCAACTCAATCCCGCCTTCCCGGTTTCCTTCCAACTCCCTCGATTTTCTTTTTCTCATAGCAGCTCCCTCCTCCCTTCACAGCACGGCACTCCTCAGTTTCTCTCAGCAAGCTCGTCCAGTCCCCCCAGCAGCTCTCGGTCTCTCCTAACTCCCTCGCCTCTCTTGGCTTTTTCCTCTAGCTCCCTCGGTTTTCTTCTCGATTTACTTCTCATGATATGTGTTCCCTCATTCTTTCTCCTCTACTGCTCAGTCTCTCAGCCTCCTTTTTACAGCTCGGTCTCTCCTTCCTTCCTCTCTTCTTTCTTCGTCTTTGTATGAACCCAAGCTCCCCCCTTTTCTCTCCTTTTTTTTTTTCCTCCTTCACAGCAGCTCTCAGCCTCTCTTTATAGAGGCCACTATCATCATTACCTCTTCTGCTGCCCATCACTTCCTCAGACAAGCTATGGCAACTTGTGAAGAAGCTAGAAAAGTGACTACAGCGTTTTGCAGAGCAGTGTCCACTTGCAGCCAAGCTATCATCAAATTACTAAGAGATATGGATCAAAGTTATAAGCAGAGTTATAAATTATATTATATGTTTTTGGTACTTTTGATTTAATTTATTTTTTCAATTTAACCCCTTTTTTTTATTTTTGTCATCATCACTATTAAATTTTATTTTTGGATTTTTTTAATTTAATTTTCTATTTTTGTGTCTTTTATGATTTTTTATTTTGATTTGTTATTATTATTATTAATTAATTCTTATTTTCAAATTTTATTTTTTTTTCTTAAAGTTCTCCCATTATTCATTTTGAATTTTAAATTGCCTTCACTTAAGAATATCATTTGAGTCTCTGTCATTTTTATTTTCTTTATTTGCTTAATTATTAATTAATTGGTGTATCAATTAATTAAATAATTAAGTAATTAAGGATGGGGTGTTCACAAACATAGTGCAATTTTGCAGGGAGATGTCAACTCACAATACCCAAGAGAGAACTCTCTGAATAGATAACCACCAGAGAGAGTTATCGTCGCAATTAAAATTAAAGTTTACGTCAAAGTAACTTATAGGATTTTATTTTAATAATAATAATTAATTATAATATTAAAATAAAACCCTCATATATATACATTAAAATAGTTTCCTATTTTATTATTCAAAAGAAAGGAAGCACATTAACTATCTCTTAGTAATTAACTCTTAATTAACAATATGATGGGATAATTACTAATGCTTTTGGGCCATAGGTTGGGTCTTTGCTCAGTGGGTTTGTGAATAATCCAACCCATCATTAATTACCCATAATGAATATAATAAACCCAATTTATTCTTAGTTTATCAATTATAATATTAATTACCTAATTGGTTAGAAAAATATGTCAATTTTAAAATATGAAGAACATTATCAATAATGATTTTATTTATAAAAGACCAAATTGAAAAACTATCTATACGTAAGGGACCAAATTAAAAAAAAAAAATTATGAGCTACGATATAAGAAATTCTCCATATATATGGAACTAAAATAATGTTTTACTCACTCTAAAAATCCATAGAAATAAAAATTTGAAGATGAAATGCTCAATCATCTAATCAAGCTTTTTACAAGACTTTAAGATTTGCCCGCCTTGAGGCCTCTACGACTTTATCAGCTAATGCAAGCTAATAATTTCTATTTCCATTGCAAAACACAAGAAAGATGTAAGCTTCCTCACAAGTTTGCCAGAAGCATCTAAAAAGCCACAAATTCTATATGCAGACTTAAACAACCCAGAAAGTTTCCAGGAAGCCATTAAAGGGTGCACTGGAGTATTCAATATGGCCACCCCAGTGGATTTCTTGGAAATATAACTAAAAGAGGTTAAAACCAAAAGATCCATTGATGGTGCACTGGGAATTTTGAAGGCATACCTCATATCAAAGACTGTGAAGAGAGTTGTTTACACCTCAAGTGCCTCTACTGTTACTTCCAATGGCATTGAAGAAGAAGTGATGGATGAGAGCTTTTGGAGTGATGTGGATTATATAAGATCTTCGAAGATATTCGGATGGTCCTATGCTATTTCTAAGACATTGATAAAGAAGGCAGTGCTTGAATTTAGAGAACATAATGGATTAAATGTTGTAACTGTCATTCCTACTTTTGTTGTTAGACCCTTCATTTGTCCAAAGCTTCCTGGCTCTCTTCGCGCTTTACTATGTATGGCTTTTGGTATGTGTTGCAATTTACTACACTTGCATTCATTTATTAAAATTCAAAGTGGCAGTCTTTGTTGAGTTTTAATGGATGCTAACATTAGTCCACAATCTTATGTGGTTACAAGTTTATTTTTTGTTATAAGATTTTGTTGCTTTGAAGTAAAAAAACATGTTGGAATCTTACTTCTTTCTCATTGGTAGACCTACTAAGGTTGGGCCTGAGGTCCAAAAACACTATGATAGAAGAAATAAACAAGCCAAAAGGTTTACACTTATTGTGGGTAGAGGCAAGAAAGAACTAGTAACTTAACTTTCGGAAGTTAGGGAACCCATCATTTTCCTTTGTTTTCTTTTCTATTTGCTGCACTTGAGCTCATTAGCTTCCACATACCAAAAGCTTGTCCTATAAACAATACACTGTATTCTCTAGTTTCTATCATTTAATGTCAAAGCAGGTGATGTAAGGGGAATGATTGGAACAAGAATGAAGCAAAAGGTGGAAAGTTTGGAAAAACATATTGAAGATGTTAATGCTAAGTTGTCGACAATGATGGATACCGTTATCCAAATGCAAACTTAGTTTAATAAGGTGCAGGTGAAAAGGAAGGATGTGGCGGGTGGAAGCACACCGATGACTGTGAATAAAGCAGTTCAGAGCTTAAAGCCTTTTGGCAATATAGATGCAGCAAAATACAAACACCATGAGAAATTAGACATAGTGGTTATCTATTTAGAAAGAACAGCACTATGATAGGTCCAGTGAATGGAAGTAGAAGACCCCATACACTTTTAGAGTGAGTTCAAGCAAAAAGTGATTGAATGATTCCATAAAAAAGCAAATAGGAAATAAGCATGAGATTTTGATGGCACTAAAGCAGGAAGGGACAGCAGCTGAGTATTGTGAACAATTTGAAAGGCTATCAGCTCTAAGGAAGAACGCCTTCAATGAGTTTATAATGAGCGCATTCAAGATTGGCTTGAAAAAGGAGATTCAAGCTAAATTAATAATGTTACAACTAACATCCCTGAAGGAATTAATAGACCTGACGAGTCAAGTAGAGGAGCAAAACTTGACGTTGGAAGAGGCTAAAGAGAAACAGATATAAAAGGCAAGTAGGCAATTATTAGTATCTAAGTGCAGAAATTATAGAAGCAATATTCAAAAATTTTTATCAACAACAAGGGGAGGAAAGGTAGGGATGGCTAAACCGGAGACGATGAAGTTGTTAGGGAAAGTGAAAGGAAATTCAATGTTACTCCTCATCGATGGTAAGGCTACACAAAATTACATATCCTCAAAGCTAGTAAAGCAATTGGGCATGCCATTAGTGGATACCTGACCTTGCACCATTACTGTGGGGAACTGGTATCAAGTAAGGGCAGTGGTGTGTATAAAAAAAATGGAACTTAAGCTTTAGAGGATCAACATTATTCATGACTACTATCCCTTTAACTTAGGGTATGTGGATTTAGTATTTAAGATTGAATGGTTGAGTTACTGGTGAAGCTAACCATGAGTTTAAGAAAAAGGGTGAATGGAAGACATTAAAAGGGGACCCTGGTTTAGTGAGGATACTAGTATCATAGAGCTCCATCTTGAAGTCAATTAAATGAGGTAGTGAAAAGGTTTTATTTGGAGTTTGGAGAGGTTAAACTTCATGAAGAACCAGTGAACTTGGAGCTACAGGTACAGAAGTTGTTACAAGAGTTTAAGGAAGTTTGTCAACCTCTTAAGGAGTTACCACCTTACAGACAAAATAACCATGCCATTACTTTGCAAAGTGGTGCACTTCCTGACATTCACTCACATAGGCATGCCCATTACCAGAAAAATGAGATTGAGAAATTAATGAAGGAAATGCTTGTGGCAAGAATCATATGTCTGAGTATGAGTCCTTTTTCTAGCCCAATATTGCTAATGAAGAAAAAGGATGGAAGCTGGAAGGTTTGTGTTGACTATTGGGTTCTAAACAAGGTGATTATACCAGATAAGTTTCCAATTCCAGCTCTAGACAAGCTATTGAACGAGTTAGGGGCTGCCATGATTTTTGCTAAATTAGATCTCAAGTATGGCTATCAGTAGATTAGAATGAAAGAAAATGATGAGGAGAAGATAACATTTAGGACACACAAAGGTCATTATGAGTTTATGGTAATGCCTTTCGGATTAACTAATGTTTCCTCTACATTATAGTCCCTAATGAATGAGATTTTAAGTCATACTTAAGAAAATTCATTTTAGTATTCTTCTATGATATATTCGTGAATAGCTCTGATGTACCCATGCATTTTAAACACTTGAGGAAGGCGTTGAAAGAGCTATAGAAACATAGCCTTAAGATTCACCAGAAAAAGTGTGTGTTTGTGCAACCTAAACTTGGGTATTTAAGTCACATTATATCAATAACAGGTGTAGAGGCTGATCCTACCATGATTGAGGCAATGTTCAAATGGCTAGTACCCAAAGATATTAAGGCTTTGGAGAAGGTTTTTAGGTTTAATCAGGTATTACAAGAGGTTTGTGAAAAACTATGGTAAAATAGCAGTTCCACTTAAAGCTTTACTGAAGAAGAATGCCATTATGTAAGGGCGAAGAAGCATGTAAATCATTTGAGGAATTGAAGATTATGACAACACTTCCAATCCTAGCAATGCCAAACTTCTCCTGACGCTTCGAGATTGAAACAGATGCAATAGGGGTTGTGTTGACACAAAAAGGATATCCTAGTGCATATTACAACCAATCATTGTCTTCTAAGGCTCAATAGTGTTTAGTATATGAACGAGAGCTAATGGTGTTTTTGTATACAGTTAAATGTTGGAGCCACTATTTGCTAGGACACCAAATTATTATAAAAATTGATTAGAAGACTTTCAAGTATTTACTGGGGCCGTGAGTTTTGGACCCCAATCAGTAGAAATGGGTTTCATAACTTATAGGTTATACATTCGAAGTGACTTACAAACTATGGAAAGATGATTGAGCGATTGATGCATTATCGAGGAAAGCAAAAGACTTGCAACTCAATGCATACTCTATATGGCAGTATAATGAGGTTGAGAGTCCACAAATGGAGGTTCAACAAGATAAGAAGTTGGAAGCTATTAAACAGCAGCTTTTGGCAAGACAGAGTGTCCCTAAGGCTACAGTTTAAAAAGAAGTGTTTAATGTTCAAGGATAACTTGGTTATACCAAAAGGCTCAACACCAATTTAGCCATTTATCAAGAATAAGCTTGTTATACCAATGGAGATCTACAGTATCCATATTATATAATGGATAAAATTTCAACGATCAAATGACAGCATGTGATTATATTTTCTATGTGTAAATCTAAATTATTAGATTTTTATCTAATATTCCCAACTTATTACTCTAGAAAACAGGATCCCTTTCACAAAGACATCCCACAAATTGTATTTATCCCTACTCTACCACCTTATATTGTAAAAATATTGAAGTGAATCCTAATCCTTCATTTATCTTAGTTATGCCTAGTTTTTGCAATTACTAAATTCATAACTTATTCTTGAAAAATCACATAACACAGTGTTGTCTTAAAAAATATATAGTTTAATTCTCTTTCATTTTATTTAGGTTTAATTTAGTCATCTTACTTGCACATTGAAATTAGGTTTGGAATTTAGGAATGGTAGAAAAAGATAAGAATCCCAAAAATTAAAAGGAGGGGAAGGAGATGGGATGAAAATAGATGGTTAAATTATACTTCTTATTCTCTTTGTTTGAGAAAACCTTCTCTTTTAAGATATTTCAAATTGCATAAATTAAAAAATATAGTGAAAGAACTCTTAAAGATTTTGGAAAGTTAATTGAGAATCCTCCATGTAGGGAAAAGATTTCATTTAAACCTACCCTTCCCTTTTGTTATCCAATTATACATGAAGAACTGGATTGACTCCAAATTACAAAAGTTGACTATGATCAGTATAACTTTTGACAGATATTCAAAGTTCGAATTTAGTCTCCTAAGTAAGACTATTAATTATATTAAACTAATGCAGCTGACATGCGCCCTTTGGCTTATCTCCAAACACCTATGGTGCATGTGGATGATGTGGTTAGAGCTCATATATTTCTGCTTGAACATCCTAATCCGAAAGGGAGGTATAATTGTGTGGCATGTTTGGTAACTATTGAAAAGATGTTTGAACTTTTTTCTGTCAAATACCCAAAAATTAAATTTCAAACCATAGAGTAAGTTTTCTTGTCCTTCTCCATGTTGTTCATACACATGAAAATTTGATTCTCTTAGATCTTCTAACAATTCTTTTGATCATTCCTTCTCTGACTGCAGCTCCTTAAAGGATAAGAAAAGTTTTAAACGACCAAATCTTTCATCAAAGAAGCTCAAAGATGCTGGATATGAGTTCAAGTATGGACTCGAGGAAATGGTCGTGGATGCAATTGAATGCTGCAAAGAAAAGGGTTTTTTGTAATCTTGTAGGTACGATTGATTACTAAAAAAGGTCACAAATATCATTGTCTTAGTCATATTTATGTGTACGTGTATTTAGAGTATAGGATATAATATTTGTAATTAATTAGTAAAATGTCAAAAATATCCTTGCGTGTTTCGAAGATTTCATATCAAGTGTGAACTTGAAGAAATCGTTACAGATGCAATTAAATGCCGTGTTAATTGTAATATTATATCTCAATCAAGGAATATGATTGATTAGGAAAATATCACGTAGGACTTCATGTATGAAATTATGTAAGGGAGAAAAGTAATTTCATTATACCCAAAATTGGGTTATGCCTTACAAATAAAGTAATTGGACTTTTTCCATCACCATGTATACTTCAACGTCAACTTTCCATCTTTCATCTCCAACTACTCTTCAACTTTCATCTCCAACAACAAACTATGGCTTGATAAATTTATTTTTCAACCTTGAGCCAAAAGCCAATTTATGAATGACGCATGACATTTAGTCTATTATTTTTTCAAAAAAAAAATATGGTATGAATAATTATTAATATATATATATATATATATATATATATGTATATAGAAAAGTACCTTTTTGATACCTCATTCTTTGCTTCAGTATTCATTTGGTCCCCTGCAAATTTAGAGTACCAAAATGGTTCTTACAAAACTCAACTGTAATCAAAAGTAATCTTTCATTAAACCAATTTAAAATTCTTTAAACTTAAGGGACTGATTTTTTTTTCTTTTTTTCTTTTTCCTTCCTTGTTCTGTAATTCATTTTCTCTCCCTCATTTCTTCTCTTTCTCTTTCTTATATTTTCTCAACATAATGAAGATGTTATCTTATTATTTTAAATTTCTAAATATTAAGAATATTAATTATACTATAACGTCATAAAAAAAATGCCATAGAAGTTGAAATTTTTCTCTTTTTTTTTTTCTTATTCATGCATGTTGTATTTCATATTTATTTCTTTTTTCTAGTTATATAATCTAGTAAAGTTATCAAATGTGAAAGAAAGAGACGGTTATTATAAGTTTTTTTTATTTAATTGGTGATAATGGTAATAAAAAAATAAGATGAATAAAAAATTTTAAAAATTAAAAAGAATAAAAATAAGAAAGAAGAAAGTGAAAAGAATAGAATAGAAAAAAAAAACAATGAAAAGAAAGAAAAAATTAATCAAATATCACGTAATAAGAAAAAATTTTAAATACATTTTGATCCCTTAATTTTATTTATTTTTCAAATTAGTTTCTTATGTTTGATACGTTTCAAAATGATCACTTAAGTAGTTTCTTATGTTTGATACGTTTCAAAATGATCACTTAAGTACTAAGTACTTCTCATATTTATCTTATACAACGTGCACAAGGGATAAATTTGAGATGAATTTGAAATTTAAGGGACTATTATGAAATACTTTAAACTTAAGGGAGTAATTTAAAAGAAAAATTAAATTAGGGATCAAAACATTATTTTCACCAAAAAAATTAAGAGCCAATTTAATATAGTATCTAATTAGATGCACGGGGAAAACACAGAAAATACAGAGTTTAGTGACAACGTAACCAAGTGCAAAGGACCACGCGTCCCTGAGAGGATAGAGCAGACATGTACTCCTTTCTTCTCTCCGAAAGTTCTGGTTCTAGCATTTCTTTTTGTCGCCATGGAAGAGGGAAAAGGAAGAGTGTGTGTGACTGGTGGAACTGACTTTATTGGTTCCTGGATCATCAAGACACTGCTTGAGGATGGTTACTCTGTTAATGCCACCGTTCGATCTCACCCAGGTACACCATTTCTATCCATTTCTGAAGCAAATCAGATCAAATCACCTATCAGCTTATCTTCTGTAGAAACTTCTTTTATTTTTCTGCAGATTTCGTGTTATTCGAATGGTGAATGATTGGGCCATTTTTTTGGTCTGAAATTAGACGTAATTTTGTGTTTTGCTGTATTCTTTACATAACCTTGATATCTTTGTTCAATTTAGTTGAACTCTGCAAGATTTTGATGATTTAAGCAGTATTAATATATTCTTTCTTTCTGGATGAAAGTATATATTAGGTGAAAACTCATGCCCGATGAATACCACATTAATTAGCTATCAATTGTTGGTTAGATCAGTTAGTTCAGTTAGTGATATTTTAATATTATAAGATACAGGCCTCTAGAAATGAGTAGATATCTATTTTGGTCTCTCATATATGGAGTATTTTTTAAATTTAGTTATTTATTGAATTTATTTTTTCAGTTTGGTCCTTTACAAATAAGATATTTCTTAATTTGGTCATCCGTAGCAAGTTGGTCAGAAAAATATGCTAATTGAAAAATGTAAGGCACATTCTTGATAATAAGTTTATTTGTAAGGAACCAAATTGGTAAGACAGATTTATGAGGGACCAACTTAAAAAAGAAAATTTATGAGTTATTATATTAAGAATAACTCCATATATCAGGGACTAAAATGAAGTTTTACTCACTCTAAAAATTAATTGGAATAAAAATACAAGGTTAAATGTGCAATCATCTAATGTTGCTTCCTATAACAAGACCTTAAGATTTCCCCATCTTGAGGCCTTTCAGAGAACTGATGGTAGTCTTTGCAACTTTATCAGCTGATGGAAGGTGATAATTTCCATTTCCATTGCAGAACACAAGAAAGATGTAAGCTTCCTCACAAATCTGCCAGAAGCATCTAGAAAGCTACATATTCTGAACGCAGACCTAAGCGACCCAGAAAGTTTCAAGGAAGCCATTGAAGGGTGCACTGGAGTATTCCATGTGGCCACCCCAGTGGATTTTTTGGAAACTGAACCAGAGGAGGTTGTGACCAGAAGATCCATTGATGGAGCACTGGGCATTTTGAAGGCATGCCTCAGATCAAAGACTGTGAAGAGAGTTGTTTACACCTCTAGTGCCTCTGCTGTCACTTTCAGTGGCACAGAAGATGAAGTGATGGATGAGAGTTTCTGGAGTGACGTGGATTATTTAAGATCTTCGAAGATATTCGGATGGTCCTATGCCATTTCTAAGACATTGACAGAGAAGGCAGTGCTTGAATTTGGAGAACAACATGGATTAGATGTTGTGACTGTCATTCCTACTTTCGTTGTTGGACCCTTCATTTGTCCTAAGCTTCCTGGCTCTGTTCGTACTTCATTGTATATGACATTTGGTATGTGCTGCAATTTATTACACTTACATTCATTTCACGTGTTTAAATTTAAATGAATGCTTAACATTAGTTTGCAATCCCATGTGGTTGTAAGTTTATTTTTGTCATTAGATTTTGTTGTCCTGAAGTAAAAGAAAGAAAGACGTTGAAATCTTACCTCTTTCTCACCTTTTCTTATTACAATAGGAGTGCAGTTAAAGAGATAGTAATATAAATGATAAAACTTAAATAACATTACTTGCTATAATGGGGATCTGCAGTATCCATTTTTAATTGTTCGATGAAGTTTTAATGGTTTAGATTATTATTAATGGCTGCATATAGTTATATGTACTATTTGTAAATCTAGACTATTAGATTTTTATCTAATTGTTCTAATTTATTTTTGGAGAAAACAGGACCTTTCAAAATGACATCTCGTTAATTGTAATCATCCCTACCCAACCATATATTGTAAAATATTAAAGTGAATCCTAATCCTTCATATATCATAGTTATGCCAACTTTGCAATTACTAGTTAGACTAAATTCAAAACGTTTGAAAAATCAGTTAACAGAATTTTGTCTTGAAAAGAACAATAGTTTAGTTCTCTTTTTTTTCTCATTTGGATTTAATTTTAATCATTTTATTTGCACATTGAAATGAGGTTTAGAATTTAGGAAAGGTTGAAAAAGAAAAGAACCCCAAAAATAAAAAATGAGGGGAAAGATATCAGACGAAAGTAGATGGTTAAATTAAATTATACTTCTTATTCTCTTTGTTTGAGAAAACTTTCACTTTTGAAATCCTCTAAATTGCATAAATTAAAAGTTATAGAGAAAGAACTCTAAAAACTTTTGGAAAGTTAATTGGGAATCCTCCAGGTGAGGGAAAGATTTCAATTAAACCTACCATTCCCTTTTGTTATCTAACTATAAATAAAGAACAAAATTGACTCCAAATCGAAAAATTTGACTGTGATCAGTATAACTTTTGACAAATATCCAAAGTCTGAATTTGGTCTCATTAGTAAGTCTATTGATTATATTAAACTAATGCAGCTGAGAAGCACCCGTCTGGTTATCTTCAAACACCTATGGTGCATGTGGATGATGTGGCTAGAGCACATATATTTCTGCTTGAACATCCTAATACAGAAGGGAGGTATAATTGTTCAGCATGTTTGGCAACTATTGAAAATATGTTTGAAATTCTTTCTGTTAAATACCTAGAAATTCAATTACCAACCATAGAGTAAGTTCTCTTGTCCTTCTCCATGTTGTGCATACACATGAATGAAGTAAATGACTTCTCTTTGATATTCTAACATTTTTTTTAATCATTCCTTCTCTGATTGTAGCTCTCTTAAGGATATGAAAGGTTTTAAACTACCAGATCTCTCGTCAAAGAAGCTCATAGATGCTGGATTTGAGTTCAAGTATGGACTTGAGGAAATGGTTGTGGATGCAATTGAATGCTGCAAAGAAAAGGGTTATTTGTAATCTTGTAAGTATGATTGATTACTAAAAAGTCACAAGTATCTTTGTCTCAGTTACATGTACGTACATGCATGTTTTAGTTAGAATTTAGGATACAGGATTTAGTGAAAGTTCACAACTATTCTTGTGTATTTAGAGGATTTCTAATCAAGTGTGAACTTGAGAAATAGTTGTTAATGAAATTGAATACCGTAGACAAAAGGAGTATTTGTAGTATTGTATCTCTATCAAGGAGTATGGTTGATCAGTAAAGGGTCACATACAACATAATGTATTAAATAGTATAATGTGACCTTTCAAAAAAAAAAAAAGTAATTTTCCATCTTCCATCTCCAACTACTCTTTAACTTTATTTAGCTAGGTTTACTCAAATGACAACAAACTATGGTGTACTATATACCTTACTAAATTTATTTTCCAACTTTGAGCTACAAGCCAATTTATGAATGATATATGATTTGTTCTATTATATTTTTTAAAAATAATAATATGGTATGAATAATTATTAATATATATATATATATATATATATTTATATACGGAGGAATATAGACTAATCAAAACTTATTATTATATAACTATTTACCAAAAAAACTGAATAACTAGTCAATATTTATAAAATATATATAATAAAATAAAAAGATAATATAGTATAAATTAATTAAAACATTGATTTATATAAGATTAAGAATTTCCTTAAATCTTAGCAAACAAATGAAAGAAGTATTCTAAACCCTTATCATTGACTATTTTTTTTTTTTCCATATTATATACTTATAGTGTATTTGATTTAACCTTCGAAAAGTTTACAAATTTATTTGCATATCAATAAAAAGGTTTGTCATATAAATAGTCTTGTCTAGTTTGATTTTTAATTTTTTTCAAAGTCACTTTTATCCTCTAACTCTTAATTTGATATGAATTTCTTACATTTAATAAAAAAAATATATAAATATAACAGCTAATATTAAAATAATTGTGTCAAATTAAATTTAGTAATTATATACAGTAAAAAATTTTAAATATTAGTTACATGCGATACAAAATTTTAATTAACAATTTATATATAATGAAATATGCTATTCAACTGTCAACAATCTTTTTTAAGTATTATTAGAAATTGAAGTTCTTCTAAACTCTTGTTTGCATAAAAATTAACTTACTTTTATGTTTGATTACTTGTATTGATGAATTTTTGTTTGATGATTTGCTATTTGACCAGACGCCTTGCATGCATATGGTATGAACTCATCCCTGTCAAAATTTCCCTTTCACATGGCATTGGCTTTTGTAGCCCATTTGTAGTAAGGTGTCTCTGTTTATATTATTTCTTTTTCATTGTTCTTTTTCTACTAACAATTAATGACTTCTACAAAGCTTCATGAACTTTAACATATTATATATAGAATAATTCACTCTCACTTTTTTATGCTATCTTCTCCTTAAACTAAAGAATATCTTATAATTAAGTTCATTTTAATCAAATTATGATAATATGAATTTTTAATAAAAACTATTTTTAAAAAATATATGGGTAAATTGCTTTCACCTCCTTTGGGAGAAATTTTGAAGATCTATTAAGATATATATTTTTTAGAGTAATTAAATTTATAATTTTCAATTATTATTTCCTTATCTGTACTACATATATAATATAAGAAGTATTTAATATATATATATATATATATATATATATATATATCATTAAATAGTTAATTACATATGTTTAAAAAATTATAAAATTATGTGATGAAAGGAAAATTATTTTAAAATATAATCCCAAAATCATTTTACTTTTTTCTTGCCAATTTATAGATAATGATTTTATTTTAAGAACAATATATGTATTGATTATATGATGATAAACAGAATATTGCTGCAAAATATAAAAAATTCAGAATGAATTAAATTTATGATTCTCGACCCAAAATAAATAATATTTAAGTAAAATTAAAAATATTTTTTAGTAAGTTACATTTTTATGGAAAAAAATAACATTATATTTTAGTTATATTTTAATTTTAGGGATGCAAGGAGTATATTTTAAAATAAAAAAATATGACCATATATTTTAAACATATATGGTGGGAGAAAAGAATAATTTACTCAATATATTTCTCAAACATTGTATTTTTATGTCTTTTTTGTGCGTACTCTTACGTTCAACACACACACACACACATTACACATAGTATTTTTTAAAATTCATTATTAGTAAAAATTGTATAAGTCTTATTCTTTAAAAAAAATATTATTTTGTGAATATGTTATTTATTAATAATAATTATCTTTCATCAAAATAATTTTAAGTCTTATTACATTTTAAATTGATGTTTTATGAATTGAAGGTATTTTGATGAAATGAGTTTAGTTGTTGAGTATTCTTCCACTTGAATGTAAATGTTTATATTAAAGAGTTAGATTACATAATTAAGTTATTTTTCAAAAGAGATAAGAGTAATTTATTATATTATTATCAACATATGTGTAGCAAGAAATTGGGAAGCTATTTTTATTACCATTCCATATTCGTATTTATTGTAACCTCCATTTAACTACGTACCATACCTGCTTTCGCTTTCTATTATATGTTTTATTAATTAAATTTGAAATTTAGATCCCCGTTTTATTTGTGGTAATCTTCTCAGCACCTGTTTACATTTTTTCTATAGAAATATAATTCTGAATAAGAATTTTTAATGCTGAATAAATTAAAATTTCAGACAATTTTTTTCGTGTATGCCCACTATCAATTTCACTTTTAATTTTTATTAAATTCATTTTTTTAAAAAAAACCATGTATATTGAAAAAATAGAGTAAACTGTTCATATTTTTAATTATTGTTTTATATACTTTAATCTAACAAATTTAATTATTTTGATTAAGATATTGTTATTTATTTAATTGACAAATCCCGAAGTTTCTAGCATTGCCAAAATGAATCCAAATCCACGTGTCACTCATTCCGTCTCGGGTCTCTACCGTAATCCCCATACTACTCGTCCTTCGCTCCAACCTTAACCGAAGATTGTAGGCATTTCTGGTTCTTTTTCTTCTGTCTCCTTCAATTCTGAAACAGTTTTGTGAGGTAACATCCTCTCTCTCCCTGCTATTTTCTCTGAAGCTCTTCTTTCTCCATGTTCTATTTCACTTTCTTTTTCCTCTATTTTCTCGGTAATCAGACAGGCCTTATTTGCTTGCATAACGGCAACCTTAAGATATAAGGTTATGAAAATTTGATTTTACGTAATTGCAAT
Source organism: Delonix regia (assembly GCA_037074485.1). Classification (NCBI taxonomy): domain Eukaryota; kingdom Viridiplantae; phylum Streptophyta; class Magnoliopsida; order Fabales; family Fabaceae; genus Delonix; species Delonix regia. The sequence goes on from CM073460.1 coordinate 15,309,428, forward strand.
AGGCTTCGTTCTGTCATCCAAACTTAAGTGGTAATTCTTCGGCGGATTTTTCGTTGCCGGCTCCGCCATTCTCAGCGTTCAAATTTAGATAAACCACAATCATTTATTTTGTCGTTCTGGCTTGAAGTCTACCAATCGTATGTGATGAATAAAAGCACGTCAGCGTCCTAAATTAATGTGTAAATATTCGATATGATATGCTTGATGTTTCGTATTATAATGAACGTGACATATGTAAGGAATTGGTGCTGGAAGCTAATGGTTTATGAGCCATTTTTGAAGTTGTGTTGTTAAGGATAGTTCATAATTTCTTCTGTATGATTGCGCTCAATCTAACAAAACTTGTAAAGTCATCGAGTGGAGGATTATATTTAGTCTTCTTTCCTTTGCAATTAGCTAATGTAGATTTTTTTTCCCTTACAATTTCAATGGTTTTTATATTTAATTAAAACGCATGTCTTTTATTTCTTCAATATGTATGTTATGAAATTGAAGTATGACGTCGCCGTGGTCTTCTTGTTCCTACTTTCTTAAGTATTGTGGTCATTTCTGTTTGCCTGTCCACCTCTGGAAAGATGTAAATTATTGAGACATTCGAGGAATGTAAACGGATAATCAGAATAGCTGAAGCTCTATACTTTATAAGATTCTGTTTGAAGAAATCTTCTTATATAAAATAACTCAAGTGTCGACATGACGCTCTTTGAGCACAGTCTTACTAAGGAATTGACTGAAGGCACAGTGTTTCGGTTCTCATTTGCTGTAAATGAACTTCTAACGATTCTACTTATATAAATATTCTCAAGGAAAATGACAAAATGGGTCAATATTTTGAACACTGGCTTATTGAGAGAATACCGAATGCATGGTTTTTCAAATCTTGTTTGCTAGTGTAGGTGTATGAAGTAATGCTTCTATATTATAGTGCTGATATATTAATGGTCTTCCTATAGTTGTCTGGACTCTGGACAGGCAAAGAGATGACCTTTTTCATGCATAACATATGTAATTTGGCTTTTCTTACTATGGATTTTTTTTTTTTTTTCCTTCGGGAAGGTTACAGAAAATATGCAGAAGGAAAGAGAAGGTAGTGAAAATATTTTTGAACCAAGGAATGCCTTTAGTGGCTTTGGATCACATGGAACTATGGTGTCAAACCTTTTTGGAGGTCATGACCCATTTGATGATCCTTTTTTTACTCGCCCCTTTGATAGCATATTTGGTCCTTCTTCTTCACAAAAAAATATGCAGAACATGAACAGAGAAAAAGGAATCGTTATAACAGAATTAGAATCTGATGATGAGGAAGGCATTAATTACTCTGAAACTGGACATGAGGATCAAAGGAATTCTAGATCAACCACAGAACCATCTGTAGAGCATCCAGATGATGATATTGATGGTGATTTACTTTCTCTCTTTTATAAGATGTAGTCATGGCTTATTTCTTTTGTTTTACTAACTATATACTGTGCTCTGATATCCTGCAGAGAGGAAGAACAAGCATGTGACTTACAGGAGCGACCATAACAAGGTAGAACCCCCAAAGCGTGGCAATTTTTCGTTTCAGACTTGCAAAGTAATATATGGAGGTGTAGACGGAGCATACTACACATCCACAAGAACCAGAAAGACAGGAGCTGATGGGGTATGTAACTTTCTCTTGTGATTTTTAATAAGGAGATTCTCAGCTTTGACATTATCCTTGTGAATTAGGTAGTTCTGGAGGAAAGCAAAGAAGCTGATAAGACAACAGGCCAGGCAACACATAGGATTTCCAGAGGAATCCATGATAAGGTGCATTTCAGATTGGTCTTAGGGCGTACACTTCTAGTAACTAATGTCATGAATTTTAGATACATCTTTGAAGAGTTTGATGAAACACATTATGCATGAGTTGAACTTGAAGGAAAGCCTCAAAATCTGTTACAATATTGCCTACCTTCTATCTGAACAATATAATTGTTATTTCTGCTATCGCCATCAATAGTTGATATTATAATAATGCAGTCCGGAATCTTTTCTTCTCTTGTTTAACTGCTATATTTGTAAGGGAGGTAACGGAGTGTTTTTGTTCCTCATTATTTGTAAACGTTTAAATTGTGCATAATGTGTGTAGGGTCATTCATTTACGAGGAAGCTTAATTCAGATGGTAAGGTAGACACTATGCAGACTTTGCACAATCTTAATGAAGGTACAAATGCGTTCCATGAATTTTTTTTCTTTGACATTTTAGTGAGTTGTATTTTACCTTTCATTTTATTGACTGTTATTTGCTTTTAATATTTCAGATGAGCTTTCAGGCTTTGAGGAAGAATGGAAAGGCAATAATATTGGGCAGTTGCCTGACTGGAAGAGTGGATATGGTAAGCATTGGAATGAAGGTAAGCTTCCTTTCTTCCCTTCAAGTCAAAGTATCGTTTCTGCTAAGAATAATTGAACTAAGTCGAGCACCTTTAACATAAATTTTTTCGGAAAATAAGAGGAAAGAAAACAAAACTATTGGTGGTAGTTTTAAAAGTGAGATCGTGTTGGTTTTCCAGCTTAACGTGGGAAAATTATGCTTTAGGAATTCTTTTTATGTTGTTTTTGGGTACGCACCCATAGGGATACAGTCTCATATTTGGTTTAGTTTATCATGTAAATTAATCCAAATGATGTAATGAACTGACTTTGTTGAATGCTGATGCCATGCGAGAGAGACATCTGGTTGAATGATTTTGCACAAGTACCTGGTCGAATGATTTTGCACAATTGCATAGATTTGTTGGCTGTTTTTCGTTAGATGGAAGTTATTGATATTTGAGGGTTATGTTCAGGGATTCAATTGTCATACTTTGCTATTGATTACCCATTTTGAATTTCAAAATGCAGTAATTGTATCTATGTTAAAATTCTCTCACTTACATGAGAAAATGATAAAGGTTGCACAAGAGGATGGACGTTCTCTGACCTTAGGACTCATTCAAAGGAAATAACAATTATAATTATTTTCTCGTAAGTTTTTTAACTACAGAGAGGAGAAAATAACTATTACAGTTCATTTTAAAGCAATCCAAGTTCTGACTGAAAATTTGTTAAAATTTTGCACATACGATGTTACAATTTAATTTACTTATTTGAGCCAAAACATTATTACATTGTTTACCAGTATGCATCTACCACCTTTTTGTTTCTTCACCTATTAAATCATTTACTTTAGAGTGCACCGCCGTATTCTTATTTTGATTCTGATGTTCACGGCATCTCTGTATTGTATTCTAATTTCTAAGATTGCATTTGAAGTTGATATTATTTGGGTTTCACAATGTTTGCCTCCTCCTCTTGTACTTAAGCTAAAATGTTTTAGGCTCTCATTTTAGCCTCTTCTTTTGATGCTTCCGGAGAGGGAAATATATGAGAAAATTTCAATTTTGGTCCGATGTTCTTTTATGAAGAGGTAAAAGGTAAGATAGGGAGCAGAATGCGTGGAAATCAATTATAATCAGACATCTTTTCTATCTTGAATTTTTTTCTAACCTAACCTGACCTTTCGCTCATCGTTTTAAATATACCTAACAAAGTTTCTGCTCATGACTATTATCATTTAGGCTTGGTTTTTAAAAAGTCTATGTTGTCCTTTTCTTTTGAAAAATAATTCCACCCATGTTGATGATAAAGGTTCTGGCAATGGTGAACCTACAGTAAACCGTATGTGGAAAAGTTGGTCACTTCCATCATTGGAGCAGGGAGGAAGCGCAGGAGGATTTGTATCTGATAATGAAAGGAGCACGAGTGGGGGAACAAAGAAAGTCATCAGAATCAATATAGAGTGATGGATCAGTCTTTGATAGAATTTGATCCGTTGTATTTTGGTCTCCAATTTGCAGAACCAGTAAAAGTTACATTCGTGTGCTTTGGTATAGTCCATCGTATCAATGATATTGTTCGTTAGTATGCCCTGTACATATTCTAGAGTTTTGTATTACTTTAATGCCTAATGGGTATGATTTGGATTTAATACTATATTTTTATTCACAATTTTTATGTGTCAAATTAACAGTACAGGTATTGCTAAGTTAGATATATGTGTTAAATTATCATCTTCGTTTATCTTGAGAGAAGTAACAATTTTAGAAAAGTGAATTATTAATTATACTAAATAAAATTACTTATAATTTTGAAAATTAAATAAAATATAAGAATGATTATGCATAAATTTACTCAAAAGAGTTAACAGCATAATACAAGCACTGTTTTATTCCAATATCTCAAATAATAATACCCAATTATAGCTGCAATTATAATTAACGATATATTAAGTAATAGGAACTCTGAATGCTTCTAATATATTTTATGAAGGAAATTTTAGGGGTGCAAGGGAAGAGAAGAGTTCTAAAGGATTGTTGAATACTGGTTTGTATTACTTCACTTGCATAAGACTGATATACCGCCATTTTAATTGAAATCATGTGATCTGCTGTTCAGCACTCTTCTTTCGTAAGATCTAAACTCCATTCTCTCATTACAATTAAACTGCATAGCCAAAGTGTTTCCAGAGGAATCTCAGATTAAAAATTCAGTTATAGAACATGAAATGCACAATCATTTCTTTTACATGAAGGTTTGTTCTCCACTGAACAATTATAACCCCCAAGAACGGATTAGACAGGTCAACATCCTCCAATGGTTGCGTCTTTTCACTACAAAACCAAGGCAAAATCTCGTTGTTCTTGGGACTTAACCCCTCTACAGACAACCATAAACTGTCCATAATAAAATACATGTGGTTAACTAAACAAGTACATAAAAAAATCAATTTCTGCATTTTCTTGTCAAGCATTACCCACTTGCACTCTACTCTCTAAAGTTCAAGGTGCACTTTAGAGGAGCCAAATCCTTCATATTCTCATGATCAAGAGATACTTTGACCTAGTTCTTGTATCACGTAGCCCATGGATGGTCGGCAATCGGGGGATTCATGGGTGCAAAGAAGAGCAATTTTTCTCAGTTTTGTTGCCTCTGATTCTGAGAACTTCCCTTCAAGGTTCAAATCGATCGAATCTCTGAAGGTTGATGTTTCTGCCATGGCCCCATGGCGACTTAACTGAGTGACATCACTTTTTCCAGTAAGAAGCTGGAAAACCATTACTCCAAATGCATAGACATCGCTTTTTTCAGTGAGGCGGCCAGTGGTTGTGTATTCTGGAGCAAGGTATCCCATGGCAGCACTGGCTTTGAGGCTCGAGAAGACAACATCATGCGCGAGGAGCTTGTGCAATCCTGAATCTGAAAGCATAGCATTATACTGGGCACCAAGAAGCACCTTCTCAGCTGATATGTTTTGGTGAACAAGAGCATGCTTGCTTCCTTTCTTCCCATGCAAATAACCAATGCCTGACCAAAAAGTGTTAAAGATGTTACTATTTATTGGAGCATAAGAGTTTAAGCTATAACGAGAAAGTTCATGACTGATTTTATTAATAACTCGAACAAATATTCTCACAGGAAAGCCATAAATGGCAGCAAAGATTAAACTCCATCACTTATATCATAAAGGCTCTAGTATCATGTGAAGAACTACTTCAATTCAAAAGCTTAAGATTTAAGCAAGGCTCTATGATTAGTTTTATTATTATCTCTAAGATTATTGAGGTTAAATTCAAGTAAGAACTTAGGGTAATGATTCCTTCATAGTAATTATTAACTCTTAGTGAAGCGATGACCTAATGATTAAACTATCTATTCCAGAAGTACTACTGAAAAGTCATTACTTTCTTTCTCATTATCAGATGCATCTACTACAGATAGTACAAGTAAATTTCCTTAAATTAAATTCCAAGTATTTTCAACTATAAGATAATATTTACTCAACTATACCTTTCTCCAAATAATTTTAAAACTTTAAAAGTCGAATCAGAAGTTCAAGACGAAAGCATCTTCATATGCAGCCATCTAAGATAAGAATTACAATGTCTCAAAGTTTTGAAACTCATGCTTAAGCAGGGGGAATATGAAATTCCAAACTTTAGGAATGAGTTTATTGTTATTCCACTTTTATTGCTTGTTACTTCTTTGCTTGTTAGGCTTTAAAATATCAAATTGATTATTTATTAATTTAACCATTGATTTTCAATTTTCATTAACCTTGAGTATTTATTCCTGATAGTGAACCAAGAATAGCCAAAGTAAACTACAAATCTGTCAATTATTTGCATGCAAATACCGGCCAAGCATGATCCATGATTGGCATTTTGAGTCCACGCCTAGTCAATCCCGTATTAGTAAATGTTCCTAAAACTTGACTTTAAGAGCATGATCCAAAGAAAGGAATCAGAGAGCTCATATAAGGCTCTTTCGTGCAACATTCTCTCTAGATCCTAAACCTTAAAACTCTAATAACTTAAGACTTTTAAGGTTATATTTCTAAGGAGGGAGTGAACTTAATAGCAATGAGAACTATTTCTCCAGGTCTAAAATATCTTACATGATTAATTACTAAGAAAAAATAAAAAATGGAATAAAGGTAATTAAGCTGACCTTTGGCAATTCCATGGATGATGGATACTCTAGTGGACCATTCTAGAATCTTACCATGGCCATTCTTAACATCAAGATACTGCAACAAACTCCCATTTGGGACAAAATCATAAATAAGAAAGCACTCCCCCCTCCCTTTTGAGCAGCAAAAGCCTCGCAACTGAACTAGATTTTCGTGTTTTAATGATGTCAATAGCTTCAACCCCTTCAAGAATTCTGTATCATCAGACTTACAGCTTGTCTTGGCAATGCAGTTAATAGCCACAAGTGATCCGTTTCTCAGGATGCCCTTGTAGATGGTCGAAAAGTTACTCTTAGCCAACAAGTTAGCATCGGAGAAACACTGAGTTGCACAGTCCACTTCTTCTAGATTGAACATGAGACTCTCAAGAAGTTCCTGAGAATAACCAGCTCGACCTTTGGCTAACGGATCCCATCCATTGGAATACTCCAAACTGATCAGGGGAGATGCACTTTTCCTGCAAACTTCCTTGATCTGGTCAGTACTAAGCCGGATATCAGATGATTCAGCAGCACTTCCAATTTTCTGTTTCTGACGGCGATACCATAAGAGCACAAAAAGTCCAGCAACTGTGGAAGCAACAATAACTCCAATAACGCCAAAAACCAAACCAATTTTTGAAGATTTCAATGGCTTTATATTACACTGAGTCACAGTGCAGTTTCTAGGATTCGGATCAACTGATGCTGGAAGATCTTTCGTAGAAAGATTGTTAGGTTCAAAAGGTTCAGGTCTATTAGGGTCCAAACTGCTTACAGCTTTACACGAGCTTAAGTCGGCAAATTCAGCCCCACATAAACCAGGGTTGTTGATATATTGGAATTTCCCTTTCAGTCTTCTTAAAGCTGCATTAGTACAAAGCGAAGACAAAATTGATTTAACTTATAAGTGCATTTGAATTACCATTAATATCTAAGTTTTCTGCAAGAAATCAAAATGAACCTGCGAGAATCTATTACCTGTGGGGACATAGCCTGAAAGAGAATTGTTTCGAATGTCAAGAATCTCAAGTTTAGGTGCATTAGCTAATCTCACTGGAATAGGGCCAAAGAGGCTATTAAAGCTCAGATCTAATCGTGTTAATTTCTCCAATTCACCCAAACTTGCAGGTATTGCACCATTCAGTTGATTATATTGCAGAGCAAGAACACTGAGCCTCTTCAAGTTTCCCAATTCAGATGGTATACTCCCACTTAGCTTGTTGTAACCAAGCTGCAAAACTGCAAGCATAACGGAACTCAGAATTTTTCGAATCATTCAAAACTATTGGAATACAGAGAGGGGAAAAAAAAAAAAAAAAAAAAGTAAGAAAGCTAGTTCAAAATTCAGCAAGATAAGCTAACATATAATCCTGAAACAAAAGAGAAACTGGCTGTGGATCTTCTTCTCTATGCATACCTCAGAAAAATATGCATATGGCAAAGAAGTCAGACTAGAAAATTGCATAGTTCAGAGAAGAGAACAGAAAAAAGAAAAGAACATGCAGAGGCACACGTACAATTACCCTGAGATTTTCATATTTGTAAGCAATTAATTTACCGTATTATTTCAAGCCTATGCTCTTTCCTTCAATTCAGTGGCATCTTCTTATCATCGCACTTCAATATTTAGAGCCAAGAATGACTGGTAAATGCAAATGCTTATAAAAATATGTGCACGGCATGAACAAAAAATGCAAATATAAGTTTGTGAAATTTTGTAAAAGTTGAAAAGACTGAAATGGCCACATGGAACAAGAAGTGCCAAACATGAGTATAACAACAAATAGAGTGAAACTTCTATCAAGCACCACCTAACTGAAAAGCTTAAACTATTAGGCCAATGAATGACTTTATAAATATCTCTAACAATGATTTTATGAAACAAGACTTCAGTTCAAGGCTTCTAATAGTCTATCTTCTTCAAAGGCTTGGTTGGATTGACCAAAATTGAGGAGAAGAGAAGTGAAAATTAAAAGTTTGATTTTTGTTCATCTAAATTTAAATCTGACATATTCTTTTCTTATCTTCTCGTCTAATATCTTGACTCCAAACATATTTTTAAAGAAAGAAAAGTGTGAGTTTCAAATCTAGATCAACGAAAATATCAAAATCCAAGTTTCACTTGTCTTCTTGCCTTCATAACGCTCAACCCCAACTAATTCCAAATGTCACAAAACAAGCTATGTCACACAAACATGCCAATAAAAAGCGAAAGATTAAAAAAGAAAACTTTTCATATTTTACCAGAGAACCACCAAACCCACCTTGAAGATTAGACATAGTCCCAATCTCACGAGGGACATTCCCAGAGAGGTTATTCTCATTGAGATACAAATCACTGAGCTCAGTCAGATTGGCAATCTCCTTGGGTATGTTTCCATTCAGAGCATTGAAATGCAAATACAGACCCGTGAGACTGATAAGCCCACCCACAGCAGCAGTTAGTCTCCCAGAGAGACCCTTTCCTTGCAGCGAAATATTGGTCACATGACCTTGCTCGTTACACGCCACTCCTTCGAAGTCGAGGCATGGATCAGAGTGTGGAGTCCATGAGGTCAACAAGAGGTTTTCTGGGTCCAGAGAGTGTTTGATGCTCATGAGAGTGTCAAGCTCTGAGATGGTAGAGAAAGATGGAGAAGCGTAAATGAGGAAGACTTGAAGTTTCAGGAGGAGGCACAGAAGCATAGACATGTTTGGTTGAAGGGAAACTGCGAGAAAATTTATCTTGATTTTTGTTTTCAGGGATTGTTTGATTTTCTGCGTTTATAGAGCAGTTTGAGGTGAAGAAAGCTGTGCTTCTCTGTTATTGCAGAAAAAGAGACAGAGAAGCACAAATGAGGAAGACTCGAACAGTTGAACTTTCAGCAGGAGATATAGGAGCAGAGACTTAGTTTGGCTTAGGACAAATGCGAGAAACTGTTATCTGATTTTGCTTTCTGGGTGTGTTCGATTTTTTTATGGTCAGCACTTTGGGATGGACAAAGTTAATGCCTCTGATGGCGAAAAGAGATGGGGAAGGAAGAATGAGGAATAACTGAACTTTCAGCAGGAGGTAGACGAGCAAGACTAGTTTGGTTGGTGGGAAAATACGAGAAACTTCTTGGGGATTTGTGTTCCCGGGTGTATTTGATTAGATATTCTATGCTCAGCACTCGGGGATGAAGAAATTTAAGTGCCTTTCTGGCATTTTGGGAGAGAGAGCGAAACGGGTGGAAGTATCAGTGTCTCTTATCACTACCAGGGATGTTTGGCGAGGAGAAAAATGTGAGAAGACGTCTGGAAAGTAGAGAGTCGATTGGATTGCGAAGAAAGGTGAGGAAGATGAAGGAAAAAGCTAAAGACATGGGGGGGCATGGGAAAAGGTGCAGGTTTTAGAAGTGTGAGAACTGAGAAGTGAATGTGAACGAGGGGTAGAGACCAAAAGAGATCAATTTGGAGCAGGGAATACGAGGTCATGGTCTGTGCTATAATTAAATAGACTTCGAATTTATAATGTAATACGAGGAGATTGAAAAGAGATCAACTTTTTTATATCATAGAGAAGCACGTCAAATGTATAAATTTTTTTAACTTATTTTATATTTTTCTCATAAGCTTTACCAGAAAATCATTTGAGACGAAAGGAGCTAGATTCGCGACGAATCCAGCAGCTCCCTGTTTAACTACACGTTAATCGAATTATGCAATTTATTTAATATAGACCTAACTAAAATTACTAATTTTAATTTTTCCACTATAAATGCTTTATTAGGGATTGAAAAATGAAATCTATGGAGGAAGCTGTAATTATTTTTGAAAGTGAGTGGAAGAACAAGAACGTGGAGTGGAAATGGCGGTGCAGGTGACTGCAAGCACACGCACCTACGCAGTACGATGTTCCCCAAAACTCTGGTCGGCTATATCCAACACTCTCAACATTCAATCCTCTCTGCCACACTTCCACATGCCACTCTCAACTTTGACAAATTCAATAGATATGGTGTTTTTTTTGTTTGTTCGTGTATGCATTTTTTTGTAGTTAAAAGTTATTTTGTACTTATTTTTTTCAATATATTTTATGCATATAAACTTAATTTTACTGTTCAACGTACGTACGTTTGATGTATATAAAAGACAGTTATATGATTATTTTAGATGTTAAAATTAAGAATTAAAATTATATACAATTACTTATATTTTTATTATGTTATATTTTAATAAAAATATAACAAGTGTTTTATTAACTAATAATAATATATAATTTAATTTAAAAAATAATATAGTGTTTTTGTAATAAACATAATTGCAAAATTAAATAATTGTCATATTTTAGTGGGAGAATAGGATGACAAAAATATAAGAAATTGCATATAAATTTTTTTAAAATTAAATGATATAATTTTTTTAATTTTAAGTTATGTGTAAATATTTTTTTCAATATCTAAAATTTGACAGAAAAAACCTTTAAATTTGAAGTTCTGTGCGGATAAACTTTTACTATTAATTATTTATTTTATAAGTAGAAGTATAATATATAAGAAGATTATTTGTACATAATTTAAAATTTAATAAAAATTCTTTACACTTAACTTAAAGTTTAAAAAAATTATTTACACATATAAAATAAAATTTAAAACATTTAATGAATAAACATATTTGATAACGACAATGTTACTTATACACATCTAAAAACTTAAAAAGTCCATTATCAAATTTTAAAGATTAAAAGTCACTTGTTCCTACGTTGAAGTTTAAAATAGTTATGTAAATTTTGACCTAATATTTATATTTATTATGTACTAATTAAGTGTTATATAACATCAATTTTTAATTTTGCATCTTAACAAAAGATAATAATTTACAATAGCAGGCAGCGTGTTTTATGAATAAAATAAAATTGTTAACGATAAATTCGTGGTTAAAACCTCCTTCATTTACCCTGACTTTTATTTATGTAATAGTATGGTCCTACTCTCCCGTGCACCGCCATGAGAACTCAGTCACGTGACCGGTGACTCATTACGGTAAATAGTTAAAATAATGTTATGTTTAGGAAATAATTTGAGGACATATCCGGATTGCAAAAATTTAATTTAGATCCTTTTATGATTTGACAGAAAGATAAGTTTATATTTAATTATAATAAATTATGAGATAAATATTTAAATATTTAAATTTATATTAAATTAATATAATTATATTTTTTCTTTATAAATTTAAACTATTAAATTTTTATCTAATAATATGTAATGATCAAGTATAATTTTATATTCTCGCACAAGATGAAACGATCTTGATTGCTAAAAATTGTACGTCCGGTTAGAAGTTTTATTTTCGTCGGTTTGCATCTTTAGAAAGAAAATCCCCGAAGTACCCATAAATATGAATGGGAATCAATTTGTAACAGCAGCGAAGGTAACTTATTTTTTTACGAAACTTATTTTATAAAATTTTAAATTAATTAATTGTTTATATAAAATAACCAAGATGATTAAAGTGAAATTAAGATATATGCAATGAATATATTATATAATTAAATTTATATAAATTATGAATAAATATTTATAAAAAATATATATTTTTAGTCCCTTATTTATTATAAAATTTTTATTTTAATTCTTGATTTATTGGAATACTAAAAATAATATCTCACTCATTAAAAAATATCACATTTAGTCCCTTATTTTTTATAAAATTATTAAATTTAGTTTTTTTACTAAACCATAAATATTAAATTTAAGAGATTAAATTTAATATTTTTAAAAAAAATTGAAGCACTAATTATGACATCATCTAATAAATAAAAGATTATTTTAGATATTTTAATAAATAAATAAATAAAATAATAACTTTATAATAAATAAAAAACAAAAATATAATTAATTCTATAAACTTGTTTGACATTAAGGCAATCAACTTTACAATATTTCAAATGGTGCTTTATTCCAAGAACCAAGAAAGATAAATTAATCGACGATGGTATCTTATATTGCAAGCATGCATGATAAAACGGTAGAATTTTAGGAAGAAAGAGCAGAATAAGACACATTAGAAAAGAGGAATTGAGAAGAAGAACATTATTGGAAAGAAAGACCCATTTTCAAACACGAACTTAATGAAGCACTCTGGAAATTAAATAGCATGTTGATGCTTTCCACAACACTGAAATGTGAAAAAGAATGGAGGTGGAGGAAAAGGTCATAAAGTAAAGGCTGAAGCTGAACCATACCAGAAGATCATGATTAAGTATTATTTTCAGTGGGACCTCTGTACTATCAAATCATAGAGTACCCTATTATCATCCCACGAATTCATATCTTCTATTCACTTTCACACGAATGTGCGATTAGTTTTCCTTTTTTCTTTTGGCTTTTTGACAACAAGCTTTACTTCAGAAGCAGGTTAAGAAAGTGCTTATAGGTTGGCATAGATGCACTTATTCAAATACTTGAATATCTGGTTGAATTTTCTTGTTGGTTATACGTTCAGCAATGAATAAATTATAGGACCAGAATGTGGATTTTGTTTAAATTAAAAGTGAAGTATTTATTAAAATTGATATTTTTTATACATAATAATATTTTATTAAAAAAGACTAAACTATATCTAATACCTTATAATTTATTTCATATATTTTATACTATAGTTCAGTTATTTTTTTAATAAGGTATTATTTTTATAAGAAAATATAAAATATTAATATCTTATTTTACAAATTACTTAATTTTTATTTTTTAAAACATCTTCTATAGTTATTGCAGTAATCCACTTCCCTGCTTTTGTAGAGTATAATTGGCCAGTTTGGATATTTGTAATAATAACTTTTATAGGAAAAAACTTATAAGATATTTCTTATATACTTATATTATCTTCCTTCAATTACTTAATGACATGTGAAAAATTTTTTTAAAAGTGAAAATTGATAGTGTTAATAAAAAGTATATAAAGTGTAAAAATTGTTAAAATATTATTAACTAATTGAAAAACTTGATATAAATATATATAAAACAGTATATAAGTTTTGCCCTAAATTTTATTATAAATTTTGTAGTAAGGAATATGGGCTGTTGAACTTATTTGTGAGTAATTTTTAATTATTAGATTAAAAATTATACTTTTTATTTAATTTAAATTTTAAAAATTATCAATTATAAAAATTCAATTTTAAGTATAGGTTATTAATTTTTTACAATAAAAATAATTAACCATAAAATATAACTACAGAAAATATACCGCAGAGTCCCTGCAAATAATTGGCTTTCAATGGATGAATAATTCTTGGAGAAGCTCAACGGAATCTTCCTTTCTTTTTATAAATTATCCAAAATGGAAAATAAGTGGTTCAATTTTCATATTTCAAAAGTAGTTATTTGGATCTATTTCATTTTTAATGATGTTGTAGACGCCTTCAATTAATCATGCTGACATGGGACTAACAAAAAGCTTATAGTGCCTATGAGGAGGTAGAGGTGTTCAAACAGGCTATTGCAAGTTGTGGATTAAACGTATGAATTCGTTTAGTCCACTTCAATTATTAAAAAAATTACAAGAATAATATTTGTAAAGAAAATTTAAATAAAAATATTTAATTATCAAGCTAATTATTTAATTTTAACATTAAAAATTTATTTATATTATTTATAATAAGGGTGTATAAGATTTGGTCTAGTTCAATCAACTTAACCCATTTTAATTTTATGAAGTTGAGTTGGGTTAAGTTTTAAGTATATCGAATTAAAAAATCAGGTCTTATACATATGGCTCAATTTTTAGGTCAAGCCAAGTTTTGAGCCAATATATGAACCCCACCCAACTCAATTCTAAAATTTTGTTTTTTAAAAAATTATTTTTTTCAAAAATTATTTTGTTATATAAGTTATCCTTTAAGAAAAAAAAAAGTTACTTTTCCACTTTTTAAAATTAAATATGGACCTTTTTAACTAATATAGGATACCTAATGTTTTAAGCGCTGATCACTTTTTCCTTCCAAATTTTTGAACTAAAATTCATAAATAATAGATTTTAAAACTATAAAGAAAAAAATTTTAAGTGCCCCATTGAACCAACTCAGTCCAATCTCGCTCAATTATGAATTTGGTCTCAATGGACTAAAAATTGGGATGAGGTCTAAAAATTTGGCCTAGTACTAAATTCAAGTTGAATCTTGAGTAGATAAAAAACTTGTTTGAAACAATATATGTTTGCCTCTAGTTTGTGGTGGATCAAAAATTGAATATCTATAAACAAAATAATAATAATAACTATTTGACATTATGTAATGTTAAATATTTTGAAACTATACAAAATTTCTTAAATGGACTAATCTACTACTCTATTAAGTTAATTTATTTAACTCACAAGTTAAATAGATCGAGTTAGTTTAAGCTATCTATGTTAAATAAAGTGAAAATTACAACTTAACCTACTATTTGGTTAATTAAATAAGTTCAACTTAATGGGTTAAACTTATTTTAACATTTTATAGTTAGAAAATTATAAAGTGATTTATAAAACAAACATGTTAAAAGCGAAAGAAACTGATAAACTTATGTTTTGAAATATCTATTTTTTTAATTTAAAATTTTAAAAGACTATTTCTAAATGATTCAAATTCTAAAAAAATATTTTGCAATTTTTCAAAAATTTGAAGTTAAATTACTTGACGTTCATGTTGTTAATTTCATAATTTAGTCATCATGCTAGGTTTAAACTTTTTTTTTTAATCCTTCATAAATTAAAAATCTTAAGATAGTATTTTATTTTATAATATTTAATTTAAAATAATTGTCCATTTTTAAACTTAGAAAAGGGTTACTTTGAGTTAATTATTAATAAATGAAGAACTATTTTGATATTTTTAATTTATAAATTATCAAAATAAAATAAAATTTAAAAATAAAAAATCAAAATAATATTTTCCTCTGTATTCATTTTATAGTGTATTTCTTTTTCATGAGTCAAAAAATTATATATATGAAATTACTGCCGATGTCAGCCTTGTTTTCATAATCGATGCTTTTAATGCAATGAAATAATATAGAAATTGGTATTTTAATGGAAATGATTGGTTGAATGACTGAAGCATAAATGTTATTTGGTTAGGCAAACAGTCAATTTAAAATTTAATTATGTTTTTTATATAACAATTAAATTGCAAAATAATAATAATAATAATAACAACAATAACATCAACAATACCAATGAATCTCTTATTCTAGAGATACATGACCTACTTGTGAGTGAGAAAAAAGCAAATGATTGTAGCAACTCGAAAGCAGATTCCATTGATATACTCGGCTGAAAATACAATTAAATATTATTTTTATTTTTATTTAATTGTTATTTTAATTTCTTATTTATTGATTTTTTAAAATAATCTTTATTTATTAAAAATTATCACTTTTAATTTTTCTATATAAATTGGTTAACTTGAAATATTACATATGATACTAATCTTAAAAATTAAAAAATTAAAAATAACAATATTCAATAAACAAAAAGTTATCTTAAAAAATAAAATAAAAGAGAAATTAAATTACAGTTTAGTAATAAATAAGAAATAAAAAATAATATTTTTTATTAAAATTATATATCATTCATCACTTACATATTTTTATTATATGTCCGTACTACAAATCTCCATACTCATAAAGTAGAAGATTGAAAAGGATCTTGCTTCTTGACCGTTGTCTTTTGATGACGACACATTTGGATTTTGACAAAATTTTCATAATTTAATATTTGAGCAGGTGAAGAGAGAGAGAGAGAGAGAGAGAGAGAGAGAGATATATATATATATATATATATATGTGTGTGTGTGTGTGTGTGCAATGAAACAACGTGGGCTAAAGCCAAACATTCACGGGCTCCTAATTACATATCACCATAGATACGTGGGCTAGAGCCAACCATTCACGGACAGCTAATTACATATCACCATAGATCATAGATCATTTTACAATGTTATTACTAAGCAATGCTCATTATTAACTGATTATTCCCAAAACACGCGTATACATGGATTTTTGTTAGGAAACGATTTATATAAGGTTATTTATATATTTGATACGTTGTTTTTCAATTATAATAGAATAAGTATTTACTTGTCTAACAATATTATAACACATATATTATTATTCTAGATAATTATTTTATTTTTAAATTAAATTATATATTATTATTAATTGATTTAATAGTTATCATATTTTAATTGAATAATAGTATAATAAAGATACAATGCACTGCATGTGAGTTGAGTCATTTTTTTAAGAGAAAATTGCATTAATTTTTTTTAAAAAAATGTGAGTTGTTTTTTTAAAAAATCACTATTCACATTTTGACACTTTTCTATCTATCCTATGCGTTTTTTTAATAGACAATTTTTTTTATATTTAGCACAAAGAAAAAGTAAATTTAATGGTTAATATTTAAATAATTGTTCGATGATTCAGATAAAATTTAAAAGCTGTATGTAATAAAAAAAGTTTAAATTTTAATGGATCCAATAAAAACATCAGGTCAAATGTAAAATATCAAATTTAAACAATGTTTAAGTCACCAAAAGATAAGTTTAAAGTATTTTAAAAATGAGAAAAATTATCTTTTATCAATAAAAATTGAATATCAACAAAAGTAAAAGATTGAAAAAATAAAAATAAATTCATTAAAATGGTATTATTTATTTATTTATTATTTTAATTTTAGTCTGTTAACATGAGCATGTAAAGAGGAACTTTTTTACTTTTCAATTTCTTAATGATCTATAAAGTATTCTCTTAAAAATTTTTCATTTTCAATGGTGCAGTTTGCTTAGTGAATGCGATCATATTAAGTTTTTATACTTTACTAGTTTCATCAATTAAAAATCACCAATTTTGATTTCTTGATTTGAATCATAAATTATCAAATCCATATATTTCTTTTACCACAATCAATATCAAATATGTGCAATTTAATATAAAAATGTAATGAATCCAAATTCAAGGGAAGCTCTCAACTTCATTATCCAACAGGGTGCTATTTTTCATCTGACATGTTATTTTCAGAGGACCGTGGTACTATATATAAGAACAACATTATTGGGTGTTATTAGAATCGTATAAAACGGATCTTGTTTTGTGGACTTCGGGAATAATTGGGGCTCCATTTATGGACTCTCAAATATATGTTTTTGAATCGCCACCAAAGAAAATGATGGCTCAGGAGGAGCCCAATGATGCCCCAACATAGCTATAATAATGTAGATGTTTAGGTTCATGTTTCTTTGTCGGTACTTTATTCACGTGTATAAATCAGCGTCTTTGATAATTTAATTTTTTTTATAAATTTAAAATTATATAAAATTAATTAATTTTTTATAAAATAATATTTTTTAAAAAATTAATTTATTATAATTAATTTATAAGAGACTAAATTATTATAAAATGTGAAAGTGAAGAATTAATATAATAATTTTCTTTATATAAAAAAAAAGACTAAAAGCAAAATGTGTATATATTTATTATAAAATTCTCTATTAATTCTGTAATAACAATATAATGTTGAAGTAGACAATCTGTCATATATTTTTTATTCAATTAAGAATTTGATAATAAATAGTTAAAAATTATATGGCCATTTAGTTATTTTTATAGATATATAATTTTTTTAGTTGAAAATAAGATTGACCAATTATTCGGTGAAAGAGTCTCTCAATCAAATTTAATATATCCAATTGATCTCACGTGAGTTTTATCTTTTTATTTTCTGTTTGCTTTTAGACAAAACTGACTTAACTTTATTTTCTATTGATTTGTCTTTCAAAATTATGCACCTTCAATATAGAACTCAATAATGTTCAACAATATCTATAATTCTACAAGGTTTATATATTTGAAAATTTTTACGGGATTGCCACATTTGAATACGTGTATTTGAGCTTTTTTATTTGTAGAAATGAGGATATAATAAAAAAATCTTTCCAAATATAGTTTGAGGATGAAGTGAGGAATCATGCTTCCTCTCTATCCTTGACAATTTAACTTATATATATATATATATATATTAGTAGTGACTTTATTACATTATTAAATTTGATAAATATGAATTCTCTTATAAAATTATAAAATTGAAATTGTAACTATTTTTAATATGTAAAAAAATTATTTTAACTAATAATATTAAATTAAAGTTAAATTTGCTATTGAAACAAACATATTTTGTTAGATGTTTCAAACACTCAAGTTTTTACATTTTAAAATGGTGGAAACAAAATAGATAGAACTCAACTTGTACGTAAGGACAAAAATAATAATAAAGATTTTACACATGGTGAAAAAAATGTTGAGGTCAAAAGAACTTTATATTTTAATTTGTTAAAATAATTATTTTTTTCAAGTTTTTAAAATTTTTAAAACTTGTTTAGAACTTGTCATTTGAAATTTTTAGTGTTTTTTTTTAATTTGATTAAAGTTTATCAGATAAAATAAATAAGAAGTGTTAACTTCAAATTTATTTTTTTAATATGTTTATTTTTTTTATATTTATTAATATTTTAAAAAATTTGATGTCCTCGTGGAGGATCCACTTCCCTATGAAGGATGAAAATAGAGCAGAAATTTCTGTCATAATAAAAAGTGAAAATAAGAATTAAAAACACAAATAATAATAAAGATAAAAAGTGGGGAAACACTTCTCACCCCAACTTAGCAAAATTATCAACCCTAATTCTATAGCCGAATACTACTATCTATTTCTCAATAAATGAAAAATTTAAAAATTATGGACAATTCATTAATCTTTTCCCAAATTATCAATTATGCTCATTTAAATTTATTTATAATTTCATCTTTTTCTATTAAATTGGGAAAGTTTAAATGACGCCACTCGTATATTCATTTCGGCCTTCCTATATTTCAGGTAAGCGTAAAAAAATAGAAATCTATTAAGGTAATCCAAATGTCTATAATATGCTTTCGTTATAGGTGAATAAGGCATCCCAAATATCATTAATATAGTAAATTATTTAGTTCCTCTCAAAGGAATTTGACCTAAAAGCAATAGGAGAATGAACAACAAAAGAGAAAGGTTGGCCAAGCTTCCTGTCAGAGGATTAATCAAATTCTCATTGTAGGATTGTTAGTATTTACTTGAGTGTCGTTAATGCTAAAATAAATAGGGAGATAAATGTATCAAACTTAAAATAAGATTAAAATTGATTGTCAAAATAGAAATCCCAATAGGAAGGACACAACATGAAGAGGCAAAAGGGCGTAGGGCAAAGCAGATCACCTTGTATGATTATTGAAGATTCTTTAATAAAATAAGAGTCAGATAGTTGAAAATACGTTAGTATATATTTATAGATGGAAATATGATATTATGTTATCATTAATAAAAAAATTTGAACTATTCAATTTTAATTTAACAACATTTATTTTATTGAAGAACTAGTTTATTTATATTCGCATTGCATGGGTATTAAAAAAAAGTTAATTTATTTTACTATATACAATTATTTTAAATTAATAGTATTTGAGGGTGTTATTAAAAATTGAATTTAAAAATATATTGTAATATTTAAAAAATAATAAATTAAATAAAGTTTATAACATTAGTTAAGAAGTGATAATAATGTACACATTAAAAAATTATTATTTTAAACCATTCAACCATATATTGTTTCTTTTATTTTAGTTTTGGACAAAGTCAATTCATATTTATAATTTTTTATTAGAAAATTTAAAATAGTTAATTAATTAATTTATTATTATTTTTATTGACTTTAAAAAATAAATTTAATAAATTTTTTAATTTAAGAGGCAGTTAATTAATTCATTAATTTTTTCATTCTCTTCAAAAAAATTCTCGGACTTTAAAAAATAAGTTATTTATTTTATCATTCACTTTAAAAAAATTCTCACAAATTCAAAAAATTCACAATTTAAAAATTGATAAATTAATTACTTTATTATTTTTTTCATCAACTATAAAAAATTCATGCAAATGAATTATTTCATTGTTTTTTTTGTTGATTATGAAGCACAGTTGAAAGAATTTTTAATATATGTATAAAAAATGTGAAAGTCCATTATATAAAGAATCAAATGTTTAATCAATAAAACTTTCTCATCGATTAAACAAAATTTCACATTAAAAAAAAATACTATAGTTTTATATAATAAATATAATAGATACTATTAGTAATGATTTGAATTTGAAAGTAAGAAGTATAACTCACGATACTCAAAAAGTAAAATTTAGAAAATATAATTAGAATACTTCTTAATAAAACCTTAGCTAGTATTAAATGACAGAGGAGATGACTCTATGCTTCACTTACACGGTACCCTAGTCACAACCTCACTCACAACTACATCTATCACAAGTTACAACACATATAAACATTAATTAATCTAAATGTTTCTTCTCTTTTTTTTTTTTTTTTTTATCTCTTTTCCTCTTGTTCTTTTTCTTCTCTCAATATATATATATATATATATATATATATATATATATATATATATATATATATATATATTTTATTATAACTTTGATCAATCTTCCGGTCCTTGACAACTTAAATTCACAATATAACACTACAATAGAAAATCAATATCCTTTTAGTAAGCATTCCTTTTTTCATCTTATCTCTATTTAAATGATCATTAAAAGATTAAAATGCAATTTCCCCAACGGCATACAAATTAAAACTAATGCATTAATATTTGTGTAATATTATAATGTAACTACATAAGAAATTATATATAAATAATTGTAAACCTTTTTCAACATTATATTTCAGGCGTAACCACTACTCTGTCAAGATCCAAGAATTTTGTTGGTCAAAAGGCCCAAGAATCTGAAAGTGGTGGAATTGAGGGTCTTAGATCATGTATGGGCCAATTGACTTCCAAGAATGGAAACTGAGTCCTGAATAAAATTTGGGCCTATAGGCCCACAGAGGAGCTAATGCTTACTTTGTGCGGACCTAAGCCCATATTTCGAAGGCTGAAACAAATATAAAACGCCCAGTGCTAACCCTAGCTTCTCCTTGTTTCATTTCTGCAGGTTGCTTTTCTCGTCTCCGGAGGTAAAACTGTGAAAGCTAGACTGCGAGGGCGTCTTCGTTCTCAGGCTTGCAACAATGGGTCGTATGCACAGTCGTGGGTATGTATTCTAAACTGTTATAGGGTTTATCAGACTTTGTTTGACTATTTTGATTTTATAATGGAGCTTATGAACTTCGATTGAGTATTTTAATTTCATGTCCGGCATTGTGAACATTGACTGCGGATTTTTATTTTATCTGAATCTGAGGCATGTGTTTGTGTGTGTGTGTGTGTGTGTGTGTGTTTTTTTTTTTTTTATGCCAGTAAGGGTATTTCTGCTTCAGCACTTCCTTACAAGAGAACCCCACCAAGCTGGCTGAAGATATCAGCTCAAGATGTAAGGAGTCCGAATCCTTTTTTCTTTGGTTCAAATTTGCTTCTATAATCTACTATATATATTTAGTCATTTTAATATTCTATTTGATAGTTGCAGCTCATTCTTAAGAAAGATGTTTTCTGTGTTGCGTTGTCCACTTGTATTTTTAGCCAAATATTTGATTCTTTTATGTCAATTTCGTGTGACGGAATGTATCTCAGGTAAATGAAGTATTTTTGTTTTTCCGTTTTTAATTGTGCGAGAGGTTTATATGCAATGGATTGAATCCTAATTAGCATAAGCAGATATGAATCCTAATTATCATCGACTCTGGTAATAGTAATTCTGATTGCATAAGGTCTGTAACTTTCGATTTTTTTTCATAGGTTGAAGAGAACATCTGTAAGTTTGCCAAGAAGGGTCTAACACCATCTCAAATTGGTGTTATCCTTCGTGACTCTCACGGTATTGCTCAGGTGAAGAGTGTAACTGGTAACAAGATTTTGCGTATTCTGAAGGCCCATGGTATGCTTTACCTCTTGTTAGTTACTGCTACATAACTCTTGAATTTCTTGTGTTTGATTTTTGATGGTGGAAAAATAGTGATTCTTTCTCCTTTTAAGGTCTTGCCCCTGAAATACCAGAGGATCTCTACCACCTCATCAAGAAGGCTGTCTCAATTCGGAAGCATTTGGAGAGGAATAGAAAGGATAAAGACTCGAAGTTTAGGTTAATTTTGGTTGAGAGTAGGATTCATCGCCTTGCTCGTTACTATAAGAAGACAAAGAAGCTTCCTCCTGTATGGAAATAGTAAGGACTGAGGCTTTATCTTATGCATAACTTAAATATCTTGTTGATGCATAATGCATGATTGATTGATTAATGTATTTGGGTCATGATATAATTAAACTGATACCCATTCCATACGTTGTTTAGAGGCTCGGGCAAACATGTTTCTCCTCCTCTGCTGGATACTTATTATCTGTCATTGAACTCAACTATTGTTCCTGATTCACTTCCAATGATTACTTATATTATAGCCTTTTGTTACTTGTGGGCAGTGAATCATTTTAATATTTAATTATTAGACTTCTTAAAGCTAAACTTTTGATTCTAGAAAAAAAAATTTATAGGCTGTCTGTTGTCTAGGTCTGTTATTTTGCAAATGGGAAATTTAATTTCTCAGGTGTGTTGAAACTTATTTACGAGAGAAGAGGAAAGCTTCACTTCCATTGTTCCCCATCCACACATAGAATCATAGACTTAATTTTTTTTTGAAATAATTCAAGAATGCTGGCTCATAAGATGTGCTCTAATGTTCCTTTGAACTTAATTGACTGTGGAAAATACTTATATGCATCGGGTAACCCATAAGACATGATAAGTGTACTACTTTTCAATATGTTGTTTAGCAATAAGCATCACATAATTGGGTATTTTAAATAATTGCTTACGTGTGTTATAATTTTAATGGAGAACTTAAAAGTAAAGATATAAATTGTACATCTAGTCCTTTGAATTTCTCTGGTCGTCTGTTCCTAATGTTAGTTGTTTGGTATCCATTTTGGAGAATTATGTGTTAATAAAGCTGATGGTATTTGCTCTTTACAATCTTGATTCTCTTATTGTCCTCTGAAATGTTTCTTTTTCTTCCATGCAAGTGACAGATTTGCTGAAGCATTTTTATTCTGTTTCATCATTCAAATGAAATATTTTGTTGTCAACTTTTTGCAGTGAGTCCACAACTGCCAGCACTCTCGTTGCTTAGAGAAGTGATTTGTGATAGTATCGGTTACAGGCCATTACTGTGAGATGCTTGGTGATAGGATTCGGTTCTGCCATTTTTTATAATACAAATTTAGTTCTTGGTACTTGTATGTTTCACCCCACAACTCTGGATTCTGGAACTTATGAAATTTATGTGATGGAATTTCAGTTTTGTCTACTGTCGGAATTTTGATCGGTGATTTTGCTTATTATTAGTTCAATGCAATTTTTTATCCTTTCATTGTTGTTTGAGGTTGGTAATTGAGGAATTTGTTAAACTCTTTTTATAAGAAGTGACAAGATCGAAACCCACTTGGTCCGAGAAGCAAAGCGCGAAAACCCAACTCGAGATTCGTTAACTTCTACATTGATTTGTGAGATTTTAGATTATATTAAAAAAAATTAAATTAAGTAGAAAAGATGAATATAAAATAAAATAAATAAAACAGTTATATTAATGACAAAATTGGTATCCTTTTTTATTATAACGGAAATCTTATTGGATTTAGAGCACTTAAATAATATGCAATTTTTTTTAAAAAAAAAGAAAATTACATAGAAACCTGCAGTATAGTGCAATATGGCTCTGCTCTGTGTTTGCAACTTTGTTTTCGTCTTTCTATTATAGCTAACACAATTTTGTATTTAAATTATTTAAAACAATCGAATAATTGGTTTGGAATTGGAAATAAAAAACAAAAGGAGTGTGAGAATCTTTTCGTAAAAGAAAAAAAATTTTCAATTTTTTTGAAAGGTTTTATTTTCTTACTTTTATTTAAATTGAGAGCTCCACTTGTTGTAATTTCATTTCTTATATTTAATATAATTAGAACAATTGGATAATTTAACTAAAACAATCAAATACTTTTTAGAAAAAAAATATCTGTATTAGGACAAACTTATATACAATTTTTTATATTATTATCATATTTTCTAATTGAAATATAACAAATACAGAATTCTCTAATTAAATCAGAACATGTGTACGATTTTTGGTAAATAATTGTATAATTTTTTAATTAAATTATATAGCTTTTATCTTATCATTGATTAAAAATATATTTGTCACATGTTAATTGAAAAATCTAATAACAAATATATAATCAACTACATAAGTCTAATCCTTTGTATTATGATGCTCCACTAATTGTTGGAATTTTTGTTGATCAATATGTTGTAATTTTGGCGCACAGAATCCATTTTTCATAACATATATTCACATATCTAGTTTCCTACACTTTAATTTCTATTAAATAAATTTCAATAGGAGAAAATTGCATTCAAGATGCTAACTTGTGTACAAACTACAAACCGGAGAAGTTAGCACAAGAATCTGGATCCCTTCCATACAATAAGAGATCTTCTAATTTTTTAAAGTTTTAAAATGAGCATGTATAATTATTTTTTTAGTACAAAAAATTACAGTATCTCCCACGGCAAAGGCTTTGGTTAGCACAATGCATACTTCATGTACCAAAATGAATGCAGAGAAATAAATGCAAGAAGCATGTGGAACACTGCTCTTATGAAATTCCATTAACTATGTTCCATTTATTTTCCTTTCATATAATTCTCCATACACACTTATCGAAGTTGTGCACATAGAACATCAGTCTTCTTTCTGTTCTGTACTTCCTCTGACACCTTCGTTCCAGTTTAGCAAACGAAGACATTCGTTGAGGTGATGAAGTCTTAGGCTGACTAGGGAGGAAACTATAAGGACTCGCATCAGTTCCAGAAACTGATACCAAAATGAGGAAGATCACCATAATTAGCAAAAGGTTTCTAGTGGAGGTTTGACCATGGCTTCTATGTAACTTCTTGTGACTCTTATCATCACTTGACAATCTCTGTATGTAGGAAGACTCAAATGATCGTAATGGTATATCAGGGTTCCGTAAAACACTGTTTTAGATTTCACTTATCTATTAATTATTAATTTGATTATTTATTAAATTTTATTTTTATTTTTGTCTTTCGCTTATCATTGATTTTTAGTTTGTTTCTTTGTTAATTTTTAATCTTAATTTGATTACTGTTTTATTTGTCAGTTCTCAATTAATCTCATACTAATTTTAATTCTCAATTTAATCTCTCTTAATTAGTTAGGATTAAAAGACTAATTGTGTTAACTTTAAAATTAATGAGACTAAATTAAAAATAAATTAATAAAAAGGGGACTAAATTGAAAATAAAATTTAATGAGTGATCAAATTAAAAATTAATTGATAAGTCAAGCACTATATTGAAAATGAAAATTAATAAGCAATTATATTAAATATTAACTGATAAATAAGAAATTAAAATATTATTTTATTTATAAAGGTTACTTGAATTTATCATTTTTGAATTAATTTTAATATTAGAATGTTCTAGTGATCTATATAGTTTCTGTGAAGACCAAAGAGGTTATCAAATTTCACAAGATTGTCTAAAAAAATATTGGGTGCGCTTTCGGTGGAAAATAATAATTATTAATATCTTTATTGGTTTATTTGTATCGTAGGATACTTCACTAGCTTTTACTTTATTTTAAAAGCAAATTAGAGCTAAACGGGAAATTTTTCCACTTAATAAAAGTCGTATTATGATATCATGTCCACGTATTCTTTTAGAATGACATTTGGCAAAAATTGGCGGCTCGTAGGAGTAAATATTTTAATAACTAGTTTATTTGACAGCCTTCAAAAAGTTAGTTTATATTATTATATATCAAAATATTTTAAGTTATTATATTTATTAAGAAGATACTATTATAAAAGATTTTTTTAACATATGATGCTATTCTTATTGTTGCTTTTGAGCTCTAAAATATCTTAATCTAATGTAATAATATTTGACTCTATTTTTAACTTTAAATAATATAAATCGTTGAATAAACTATGTTAAGTTATATTTATAATTCCTTATTTTTTAATTTACAAAACAGTTAATGAAATAATTAATTAATTATTTTTTTGCTTACTCTAAAAACTCTTTGAACTCCAAAGAATCTTTAATTTAAGAGGTAGTTAATTATTTCATTAATTTTTTTATTCACTTTAAAAATTTATCAGACTTTGATGAATTGTCAATTTAAGAGATAATTTATTTTACATTTTTTCTCGTTTACTACAAAAAAATTACACACTCATAAAAATTCTCAATATATGTATCAGAGAGGTAAATAATAAAATTAATAATTTAATCAATTAAAAATTTTCATCAATCAATAAAACTCTCACGTTAAAAAAATCAATCCTATTTTACTTCACTTATGTATAATAAACTCTATTAACAAAAAGATGGAGATTGGAAACTAGTATCGAAAAGACACATGAAGATCAAAATCTTAAAGTGAAATTTGACGTTAAAAAAGTTGTCAGTGATGTTTTCAATTTATAAAAAAAAGTATTTACCTAATATAGTTTCCTAGATCATCCAAAAATTTGACTTCTAGAAAAGTTTATACTAGTTCTAAATTATCTCTTAATGGTTAAATTTTTTTTGAAATAATATTAGTAATCAATTGAAATATTTTCCAGGCTAATCTAAACGCGGTAGCTATGGTAACTGTAAGATCTAATCTTCAATTATGTATTCTTTCTCACCTCACAAGAAACGTTACTTTTTACTGGTAAAATAGAAGCTGGCATTGAAAGATAAGCTTTGTTAAATCATACTAGATTGCTAATGAGGCTTCAAGTGACAACAATCTTCAAACATTAAAGGAATAATCTTTAGTGACCACGTTAATATTTATTATTTACATCAGAAAGTACAGTAAGAATGATTAACTACTAACAATAAAATCAATGATTGAGATTTTAGTAAAGTATAAGCTACCTTATAACCATCCTTGGATGGAATTTCTCATTAGCAATTAGTCACCTGCAATCTATACTCTCTGGTGCATGTCAGACAATTACATCTCCCTATGAGCTAGTTTAGGTATGAATAATATGTCAAACATAAAGTTCATGACATGAATGATTTTATGGATGATAACTTATTTGAGAAAATTAGAAAACCTATCTTTTCTAATTTCTCCTCCTCATGCTATGGCCATAAACTCTGTTTAGTTTCACCTTCTCAAATAGATTTCTGCCTAGTGCACTCATATCTTCATAATTGTGACACTATATTTGCTAGTTACTTTTACTTTGACTTATTACTAGAACCAAAACCTAGTAGGATCAAATTATAGTATAACATACATATGATATCAATGGTCACTTGAGTTAAAGGAGAGTTGTTCTACAATAACTATGGATAGTGAATAGCTATCAACATGTTAGTAACAAATTTCATTAGCTATTCTTGGTAGGTTAGTTCAGTGTGCTCATACTTGTTATGAGCACTCACATGCCAACTTTAGCCTGGCCTGCACAAATGACCTTTAAATAGGTCATCCTAATCTAAATAAGTAGATTTAGTCATGTGCTAATCTTTTTGGATCATAACATCTCTAAATTATATACCATTGATGATTTAAGTTTCCCTTAAGATGATCATATCATCACTTATATTCCTTGTCTCTTAATCAAAGGACAATATAACATTGTTAATAATAATTGGTGCAATGCCAAAACTTTATTAATAATGAACTAATAGTTGTCAATAAGTACCTTTAACTTGTTAAATCCTAGATTGTTGAGTAGTTGCAAAAGCTAAAATGTTAAGCCTTGGCATAAAGGGTGTTGTATTGTGATTTCCTTGAGTTATGAGAATTCCTTTATTGTATGATTATGGAGTGTGGATGTATGATCTTCTAAGTTTGAACATTTATAAATCTTATTGCATGGTATTCTCTCCGCTACAAATTTTAGCTTTTTTATAAGTCCTCAATTGTGTTATATTTGTTTAGTTTTCACTAAGGAATTATCATGTATTTTGGAAAGATTCATTCAATTTAGTGACCAAATAATATTAATTTTATTTATTTTATGGGTTGGACTATTTGGTTGTTTCCTTGCATTAAATGCAATTAATTTTGCACTATTTTGATGGTAATTGAAGGAGAATTTCTTTAACAGCTTAGAAGTAGAAGAAGACAAAAAATGAAAGTTGATGTGCTATTTAACTTAAGATGGCAAACACTTAACTTTGGAGCAATTTTTAGACTCCTAAAGCATAATAATTTGAATATGGCTATTTCACATAAAGTTGTAGAGCTAATTGAGATCTTTTAATGAGTAGTAATTCACTTAAATCTAACATTGGACTATGGAGTTATGACCAAAATACTAAAGCTACATTACAGGACAAGTTCTAGATGCTAGGTGCCTAAAATTAGCGCCTATGCACCCAAACATGTGAAAAATACATAACTCTACATTTTTAATGTTATAAAAGAGGGCTTTTGAAACTTTTAGGTTATAGACCAAAGGGGGAAAAAGGAGGCTCGAAATTCTGCTCAAAGGACAAGGGAAGCTTCATGCTCTTGGGCCTTCCAAGGTGTAATCTTAGAATAAGAGGCCAAGAGTTAGTCTCTTTGGACCTCTTTTGACCAAAGCTCTATAGTTTCTTCCATAAAGGATCTCTAATTTTCTCTTTTTTTTTTTTTCTTTCCTCAATGTAATCTAGATTTAAGCTTGTTGATTGTTGTGTAGGATATTTGAGAATATTAAGTAGGGATTTAATGACTTTGTATCTACATATGCTAATTGAGATTATTTCATTTTTCTTGTAATTATGAGTTGATTAATGAATGTGTGTTGTTTCATAATTAAGGCTTTCATATTGTTTATTTAATTGAGATGATTGCAAGTAGATTGAATATGTTGTATTGTTGAATTTTTTAGTAATCTCTTGACATGGAATTGGATGCCCACAAGGTGTTTGATGAAATACTCATTACAAATTGAGTGCAATTTGCTTTAATGTTTGTAGATAACCTCTAAGGCAAATTTATACTCACATTCTCAATAATTTCCAAGAGCATAAGTTTCGTAACCGATCTTTCGGCAAGAAGAATAAGAAGTATTTAAGTTGATTCCCAAAATGGATCTTGAAAATTAATTTACTAGAGTCGCCATCAAAATTTTTAATAGAAAAGTTTAAAAAACCAATTTAAAACAAAAAAGGCAAAATAGTTTGCGAAAACAAAGATGGGTTCAGGAGTCTGTTTGAGTGTGGGGAAAGTGCTAGGTACCCCACAACACCCATCCATAAGGACGGTTACCTTAAACTAGTCAACTGAAATAGAATACGACCTTAAATTTATCTCAATTACCCTTTTATTAGCATATATGCATGTTAAACAAAGAAGACAGAAACAACAATAATGAAAGCAAACAAATAGACATTTACAAAGGGCAGATTTGACCTAGGATGAAAGCCTATGGCCTACGTACCTTGTGATAGGGATCAAAGTCCACATAGTTCGACTAAAACGACGTATCTGTTGGTTAGTGATTTTTAATTTTTGTGATGAGAACATGAGGATTTAAATTAAATAGATTTTTATAAACAAAACGGGATTAGAATTTAGTTTGTGTGTTTTAATTTACGACAACCTGATTAATCTAGCTCTTCTGATTTCTTCATTTTCTCTCTTTTAATTTTTTTTGTTTAGTTTTGTATTTTAAATCTTTATTTTGAAACTTAAATGAAATGATTATGGGGTGAGATTTTTAGGATTTTTGGGAGTTTATATTTTTTGGAATTGAAATATAATTATAATCAAAGGAATATTTTTGAATTTATTTATTTTTTTGGATTTTCAAAATTGGAATTTATTGTTGAAATTAGGACAAAAATAAAATCATTTTTCATATTTTTGAATTTATGCATTTTTGGATTTTTTAAAATTAGAATTTGTTGTTGAAATTAGAAAGAAATTATAATGGAAAGTCATTTTTTTTGGAAATTTTGAATTTATATATTTTTTGGGTTTTTGGATTTTTTTTAATTTTGAAAGTGAGGTTGTAATTAACAGGACTTTTAAGTAATTTCTTTGTATATATATATATATATATATATTATTTGAATTTATTCTGAACTTTAAACTATAATGAAAAAAAAAAAAGAATATTTCTATGATTTTTGAATTTATGATTTTTCTATATATAGTTTTTTATAATTAGAATTTATTTGAAACTTAAAGTAAAACTAAAATGAAAAATCTTCTTAGGATTTTTAGTTACATAATAAGTAGGACAAACATCCCTATTTTCTTTAATTAATTATCTCAATATTTTAAATGTTAATTTTTGAAACCTGATGAGACTCTAGGTCTCACGTGGTCTCTACTAATTAACCCTTAGGCACTTGAGGAGACAAATGATCTCACTCGGGAATCCAAAATATGGAATAAAATATTTGGGAATTATTCAAAATTTTGTTTTCATGACTTTTTATGGATTTTGAAATTAGAATTCTTTTAGTCTTATTTTTAATAAGATCAATTTCCCAAAGCCTACTGAGACCCAAGTCCCACATGACATTTTTTATTTAATTAAACTTTATAAAACACTGACTTAATCATTTTGTAAATAATAGAAAATACTTAATTAATATATTTATTTTTGCATTATTATTATTATTATTATTATTTTAAGACAAGTATGTACTAATTTTTGGGGTTTATGGAGATTAAAATCTCACACGACCCTAAGCACTCGAGGAGAATAATATTCTCACACGATGAAAACTTTATTTAAATAACCAAGATTAATCTCATATTGACATAAAAAACAAATGAAGCAATAATAATTAAAAACCAAATAATAAAAAAAAAAAAACAAGATGCCATGCACGAACACGAGTTTGGGGCGTGAAAAAAAAATGAGATTCGCATGCAGCATGGTATCTCACCTGGCTCATTCCTCAGTTTCTCGCCTCTCCTTCTCCTTCCTTTCTTCTTTTATTATCCTTCCTCTTCCTCCTCGTTCCAGCGTTTCTTCAGTAACTTCTCTCTCTCTCTCTCTTCAGTCAGTGTCTCTCTTTCCTTCGATGTTCTTTCTCCTCCAGAACCTCCTCCTCTCTCCTTTCTTCTTCCTCCAAAACCTCTCTTGGTTTGTTTCTGCCCTCTGCCTCCTTCTCTCTTGGCTCGTTTCTGTGTTTTCTCTCCTCGGTCAATGCTTCTCTCTCCTTCGGCTTTCTCCTTCTTCCTTTCCCTCCGTTCAATGCTTCTCTCTACATCCTTTGTTCAAATCTATTTTCAGAGTACCGAAACAGAGTGTCCACCCTTTTACTTTTTCCTTCTTCTTCTCTTCTCCCTCCTTCTCTTCTCTTCTTTTCGGTCCATCACGCAGTAGCTTTGGCACGTGTTCTTCTTCTTTTCTTTGGTTCAGCGCTTCTCTTCTTCTTCTCTTCTCCTTCCTCTTCCTCCTTGGTCTTGTCTCTCTCTCTCTTTCTACCCGTGGCCTCCTCCTCTCTTTCTCTCACCTTGACATCTCCTCTTCAGAATGCTCTCCCATCTTTTTAACTTCACTAGCCACCTTTCTCTCCCTCCTTGGGACTTGTCACTATCTCCCACTTTTCAGTAGCATATTACTTTATTTTTGCCATGTCTCTCGCGTCTTTAGCTTCCTTGTGTCCTATTGTCTCCTGTAAGTGTGTGTGAGAGGATCAAATGAGAAAAAGCAATGAAAAGGAGAAAAGCCTGGCACTTGGAGGTAGTGGAGTGCCTTTTTTCATCTTTTCTGTAGCTCTACATGATGCAGCCTTATTACCCTTTTTTTTTTTTTTAATTACTATTACCATCATTTTTAATTAATATTTTTTGAAATTTGAATTTTCCATTTATATATATATATATATATATATTTATAATTTTTTTTGGTTTATTATAATTATTTTAATTAGCTAATTTTATTTTTGGGTTTTGAGTTTATTTAATTGTCTCCCATTATTTATTTTCAATTTCTAGTTGTCCCCAATTGAGAATATCACTTGAAGCTTTGTCATTTTAAATTTTTCCTATTTGCTTAATTATTAATTAATTGGTGCATCAATTTTTTAAATAATTAGGTAATTAGGGTTAGGGTGTTCACAATAAGACACCTTAAGATTTGTTTTCTTTAAATGTTTAGAGACAACCTTTGAATGATACTAATGGTTAAAGAAGTGCAATTTAACTGAAATGTTTGGAAACAACTTTTAGGTAGATTGTGATTGATGATTTAACTCTTGAGTTTAATATATTCTATTGGAAATTTCATTTAAAGATTTGGAGATAACCTCTAAGTGCAATTGGAAATGGAATTAGGATAATAGTTAGAAATAGACTTATTTATTTAGTGAGTTAAACTATCCAAAAGTGAAATTGAACTATATTAGTGCTAATTAATAATGAACTTAATAACTCATTTATCCTCACTTTTAATCCTAATTAGCCTGATCTAGTGTAATGTTTTAACTCTAGATAGATTTTTGCATCTATTTTTAGTGATTGGATTTATCTAGGCCATTAGTGTAAATTTGTAAATAATTGGACTAACCTATTCTTTTGTTTATTTTTGAATATTTGGTAAACAAAAATTTAATCCTAAGAACAATATGGATAACTCCTTATTTTCATGGAAATGATACTAGATATTTCATACCATTTTACTATAATGACTTGTACAATTGTTGTTCATCAAGAGTTTTAGCACCGTTACCGGGGATAACGATGTATCTTTGTTTTTGGATGAAAATTTTTGCTTTCTTTTCATGTTTTTTCTTGTTTCCATTTGATTTGAATAGGTGTGGTCTAAGTGCTAGTGGAATGCCTAAGTGATATATGTATGTGTAGATCTTTATTCTTAGGTATAATATTTTGCTAATTTTTGTATTTTTTGGGTACTTTTAGGGATGCAATTTTACCTTGAAATTTGGTTTCAAAGCTATCTCATATGTGGAGATTCTTGATGAAATTTTCAATAATTTTTGAGCAAGGATTGAAGTGGAAAAGTGTTAAATTTTAGTATTTGTTCTAAATATGCTCTGTTTTGGAAAAATTTGCCATAGGTCAACTTGTTAAATTCTCTTGGACATTTATATACAACTTTTTAAGCTGAAATTCAGTATACATGGTCTATGGTATGTCATCGTTTTTGTAGAATTTTTCTGGAATTACCATTGGGTATGTGATCTACATAACTTTACATACATGACTTTGTGATAGGAGAGCTCAGATATAGTTAACTTTATGATTTTTCAGGTATTGATCTAGAAGGTATTTTGAGCTTATTTTTGAATATCTAGATCCTCTATATGCCTATATTATTAGATAAATTGGGTATGGAGTTTTGCCATTTCAAAATATGACCATTTCATTCATTAGTGCACATAACTCAACAACCCAAAAAAAGAGTAATGGTATCGTGAAATTGTTTTATTGATTCCCTTGCTCTTCCATGGTTATGAAGAACACCACTCATGTATTTCATTCCTTTCTTTTTTTCATTTTTTTTCTTACATCTCATGTTGCATTTTACTTCGCATTTCATGTTGCATCAAATTTTGCATTGCATGTTGCATTTTTTTTTGGGGTGCTCAATGCATGATGCATTATTAATGAATGTTATTTTCTTTAGGCATTAATGCATATAAGACAACATACTGATGTGTTGTCAAGTTGTACTAGTGCATGCGAATTTGGAGGTGGTGATAAATGTTCTAAATCCATGCATTGTGAACATGGAGGAAGCAACAATTTGGAATGAACCTCAAAGATAGTATTAGTTTGTGTTGGACTATCCTATGTCTAGCATAATATGGTTAACCAAAATTAAAAGACTCAGTGAATCAATGAATCTCTGAGGGCCATGCTTTTACAATAGGAAAGACAAATAATCTTAGCTTAAAGACTTGAAAAAAAGAAGAAGCATATTTTAGTTTTTAGATTTCTTTTGATTTAGTTGTTCTTGTATGTATTTTTACTTAATTTGTTATTTGTGTGTATAGTTTTTTTAATAGTAGAACGTAAGTTTAATTTTTTATATTTGCATTTGTTTTAAGTATTTGATGATGAATAACAATGAAAGTAGAACTCAACTATTTATTGGAATTGACACTTGGTAATGCATGCAAAAGGAAGAACGAGTAATATTTTTATTTTAATTGAGGAATTGATTCTAGCTCTTTTTATTTTTATTTTAATGCTATTTGTCAATGAATCAATGAATAACCAATTCAAACCAACCCTAAAGTTCAAATACAAATTTGGATTCCCTACCCTAAACTAAACACAAACATTGTCTTTAATGTTCAAGCAAAGTAAACACATAGGAGGAGACTAAGAAATAACTCCCTGCACATTAGATATGTACATTGCTCAACTTAGAAAAATTGTTAGATGATTCTTGGCATAATTGTAGCAAAATAAAAAAAAAAAAAGTAAGTGGAAAATTGGAAGTTTTTAATCTCATACAATCAATCTACAAATTGTGAAACATCATAAGCAATTAAGTACAAACATGACAAATAAGCAATAAGCAAAACGCCTCTAATCCTCTTCTACCTCATTCTCCTTTGCATCACTGTTGGCAAGCGAACTAGGAGGTAATGATCTAAATTTAGAGATATCCAGGCCATGACATTCAGCTAATGCCTATAAAATGCCATATCCCATTTGGTGACTTTCATACAACACATTTACACCAACCTCTAATTTGTCCAATCTTTGATTTGTTATTCAAGCCTGTGGTTCTTAAAGTGGCAGCATTTGTGCCCTACTTGGCAGTGGGTCTCACATTAAAGTAAAGATGATGTGAAAACCAATGGCAACTTTAGTTGCACATAATTCCTCATTTTTCTCCTATAGCACACCAACTTGGATATAGAGGCTAGTAATTAAAGATGGAAACCAAAGGTCTTCCCTATAATCCCTTGCATTCTTCAAAATGTTGTCATATATGAGTTGGCAAATATCAATTGAATTTTGGGAGCAAATACAATATAAAATCAAGGCCATTTGATATGTGACCTCACTATAATGTGTGTAGGGACATAATTTTATTGTTATGAAATAGTGACAAATCTTGGCATCCATTAATAAACTAGAATATTTAAAAGTAATTGGTTTTTTATTTTCAAAATCCCATTCTAAACTACTAGAATGACCGAGAGATTGGTTAAATGACTATAGTATCAAGGTTTTCATTAATTGTAGTCTTTGGGCCATATGTCTTGCAAACTATAAAAAGCATTTATAATGGTTAGATCAAATGGAACCAATTTTCCCTTACAAAATACTAACCATCCACTGGTTCAAGCATATTTGCATAATATTCCTTAACTAGTGGTTGGATACCAAATGTTGGTTAGGTATATAGAGTTTCCCACTGATGATATTAGATTACAGCTCTTATTTAGGGCATATGATGGTAAGCTAAGATACCACTTTTAGGAATAGATTTCTTCTGAATCAATTTGTCATTGAATCACTGTTTAATGTTGGTGGAAACAAATTTCTTATTATTATAAGATGATTTGTCTTGTCATGCTCTTTTGAGAGACATTTTTGATTGGTCTACAACAAATAAAACATCCATATTGACATACATTACCACCCTACAACATTGTCATGCCATGAAAAAAACACTCCCACAACGGTACTAAAAAAATGAGCTCAACATAATAAAGAACATGCCACCTAGCCAAGAATCTAGTGTCATTCCCATCTAGCATTTCTTCCCTTCTTGCTATTGTTATTTTCTTTATTTAATTCTTTTCATTTCTTTTTTTAAATGAAAATTTATAAAGATTGCAATTTATATGTACTTCCACCTAATAACACAAATACCTAAACAATTATAATGTTGAGTAAGGTCCTAGGGTTCCACTACTAAATTTCATGTTGCGGATGGCATTAAGGTAAGAATAATGCAACCAAACCTAGTAAATATTTACACATTACTTTAATATTATTTCAATTTTTCAAAATTTATTTTTTAAAAAATTCAAAATTCAAAATATCCTTAAGAGTAAAAAAAAAAATGGAGATCTTACCTTGAATAAGATTTGGAGATCTTACCTTGAATAAGATGTCCACATCACAAGAATGTGAAAGGAAAAGTAACTACAAATGAACTGTATGAACTATTCAATGGAGAAACACTAATAATTGGATACGACTTTTGAGGAACACTAATGATTAAGATAGTGCAATTATGTCTAATTGCTGAGACTTAACTTTTAGGTAGGTTGTATTTAGTAAATTATCTTTTAATCTTTACGCATTCTAGGAAAAATTTTACTTAACTAATTGGATTCAACTATTAAGTGAAATTGGAACTTGAGTAGTATTATTACTAGATTCGGATTTATCTTTATAGTGAGTCAATTTACCCAAAATGGAATTGAACTATGTTGGTATAAAATTAGTTTGGGCCTTAGTATGTCTTTGTGTAGCTTAGGTGTTGTTTATGTTCATGATACTTGAATCAACTTCTAGTGACAAGATTTATTTAGGCTAATAGTGTATGTTTATAAATACTTGAACTAACCCATACTTTTGTATATTTTGTATAAATTGTATATGTGCTAAACAAAAATTTAATCTTGAGAACAATTAAGCTAATACCTTAGCATTATGGGAATGATACTGTCTTGTTTAGATCCTTTTTATAACAATTTGACTCGTATACTTATGGATCATCAATATTTTTATCATCATTGCCAAGAATAATGGTGTATCTTTGTATTTGGATAAAATTTTTGTTTCATTTTCATATTTCGCTTCTATTTCATGTGAATAATTTTGGTTTAAGAAATAGTGGAATTTCACAAGTGTTCCACAATTGTGTTTAACCTTATACCTAAGCATGAAATTATGAAAATCTTTGTAAAATTTTTGGTACTTTGTGTAACATTATTCTATTTGGAAGTTTAGTGTCAAACTTATCTCTTAGGCATAAATTCTTGATAATTTTCCATTGAATTTTTTAGCTAGGGTTGGTTGAGGAAAAATTGTGAATTTAGTGCTTGTTCTGATCATAGACTATTTGAACGAAATTAGCCATAGGTCTATTTGTTGAATTTTTTGGGAAGTGTTTATGAATTCTTTCAAGTTGAATTTGGTATATATGTTCTTTGTTATGTCATAATTGTTATAGAAGTTTTATGAAATTTATTGTGACCATTTGATATGTGATTTGTATAACTTTGAGCACATAACTCTGTGACAAGACAACTTAAGTATAATCAACTATGATTTTTTTCTAGCATTGATCTAGAAGATATTTTTAGCTGAGGTTTGAGTATGTGAATCCTCTATATGTATTTTTGATAGGACAAATTGGTGCTGGAGTTTTGCTTGTGAAAAAATTGATTTTTCATTGGTTGTAATGCATAACTTTGTGAGCTACTAAAAAATTGGAATATTGTTTATTTCTTAGGAATTCGTTAAGGTTCATGTTGAAATGAATTAGAATAAGTACTTTTTGGCTGACATAGTTGATTTATACATTATGTACTATGTAATTAATGATAATTTAGGATCATTGGTGGTTACTAGGTGCCTTGTTCATACTAAAAAGAGAAGTAACACAAATTTAATATCTTGACATTGCTGGTGTAGGATTGATTGTGCTTGAGTTGAGTTAATACTACATGAAAGCATAGGATTTTAGACAGATATTAGGGACAAATTTTAATCCTATCTAATCTGTGACAAATCTGTTTCAAATTCATCCCAGATAATTATTTTTAATTTAAATTTTTAAAAATTTTAAATTAAAAATAATTATTAGGGACAAATTTTAGGGACAAAATATTCTGTGTCAAAATATCTGCATCTAAGTCCATCCCAAAACCTTTTTTTATAATTTTTATTTTGCAAAAAAAAATTTTAAGGAAGGATATTTTCCTTTCAAAAGTCCATTCCTAATGCCATGTCAAATTCGTGTCAAATTGGGTTCTTGTTATTCTAGAATAGCTAAATCAAGTTAAGGATGAATTTTTTAGGGGGGAAAATCCATCCCTAATACTTTTTTAAATTATTAAAATAAATAAATATTTTTACTTTGTATATTATTTATTATAATATTTATATATATTTCATTTAAATCAAAAAATAACAAATAGTTGATATATATTTAAATTAAATATAAAAAGTGAATTAAAATTTTAATGTTATTTTATTAATTTATATTAAAATATATTTATTTTATGAAAGTATATTTAGATTGAATAAAATAAAAAAATATTTGCTTAAATTTCTGAAAATTCAATTTAGTTATACTCAAAAAACAAAGTTCATAATAAGAATGAACAAATACAGGTTTGGGGAAGAGAAGAATACTAGTTGGTGAAAAAACAAAATTAATAATAAGACATGCTCCTTCTTCCCATAAAGTCTAAAGT
The DNA here is from genome assembly GCA_037074485.1 of Delonix regia. Taxonomy (NCBI): domain Eukaryota; kingdom Viridiplantae; phylum Streptophyta; class Magnoliopsida; order Fabales; family Fabaceae; genus Delonix; species Delonix regia. The sequence continues at coordinate 15,348,378 of CM073460.1, forward strand.
TCTTGACTCTAAAATTATAAAATGCCTTTGAAACCCAATCAAAAGCTTGATCCTTCTTTGTCTTCTACTTCTCATTCATAGTGTCTCTTTCTTTCACTGCATGTAGATCTTTCTTTGCTTTCTTTCACATAAAGTATACATTCCTTCCTCTTCCATCTCCTTGTTCGTTCTTTCTCGGCATCTTCTTCCCTCGTATCATCTAAATCTTTGTTTCTCTTTTTTCGGCTTGGAAGAAGAAGTTGATAGTAGTAAACTATGCTTTTATAGCTCTATTTGAAAAATATATGGGTTTTTTTTTTTCTATTTCTTTAAATTATTATTCGAGGCACTCATAGAATTCAGTTTAATAGTTTCCAAAGTGGGGACAAGGTAAGATATACTACAATGGAATGGATGTAAAATTGTAAATAAATAAAGGAAATAACATTTTGATAGTATTGATGCTTAAATAACCCCCAAGTGTTCTGGCACAATTATTATTGATGGCAAAACCTAATTACAACTTTTATTCATTTATTGCTAAATTCTTCAACTTAACTTTGTTTTAGTACATATATTTATCTTACTAAAAAATAATAACGTTATCCATAAGGAACATGCCCTATATTTTAATAGTATATTACATGAGAAACTAAATTAGATATAATCAATCTACTATTTTAAATGTTGAACTTAAAGCTATAACATGAGAGACTAAATGATTTTTACATTTCAGCACTATATTGTTTATTATTTGAAAAAAAGTTTGTACAATATGAAATAATTAAAGAGTCTTTAATAAATTTATATTTATATAAAATTTAATATATAAAAGTCTTATACATTTAATATATATATATATATATATATATATGTATATATATATACGCACTAATATGCAATACATTTTTCATATATTTAAATAATAAAATTGTCGTCTAAAAATTATATCGCATTTAAGAGAAGAGTATATTACTTATTCTATGAAGTAATATTACAATAAGCAAATTATAAAGTATTAAATAAATAAGAACATGAATACTTGTGGTATTCAATATTTAATTATATCTTTGTCATTTAAGTTTATTTAGTAAGAATTACGTAATAGTGAGATAACTAAACATTTAAAATATTTTATTTAACATTGTTTTTTTTATATAATTTAATATATTTAATTTAATGCAATATTTTACGTGAATAAGTATTGTAAATTAAAGAGTAAATATTTAAGATTTTTCTTTGCTTTTTTAGGTTTATTAAAATAAAATAAATATTTATTAAAACTCCATTATGAGACTTGCTAGTAATAAGCTCTCGACAGTCAAAATTTGGTAGAAATTTGACTCTCTCGCTAAAGTTTTTAAGCGTCTTCTGGATCTATTATTAAAACTTTATTAAAAACATGATCTTCTTGTTTTATAATAATAGAGTAGATTTTCTTTGAAGAGAATACCCATGAATTAATGTATTTGTAAGATAACCGTTTTAATAAGGGAGTTAACTGTTGAAAAATTTGAATATTTTTAGTAATTCAAAATGAAATAATAACATATGAAAATATTATATAAATAATTTATAACTTTTGGAAGTTTGAACTAGTATTTATGTTGGGAAGAAGAAAACTTAGGTGAATGATATTTAAAAATACAAAATAAATTAATAAGAATTTTTGAATAGAATAGCAAAAGGTTTATATTCTACCAAAACTTAGGAAAAAACTTATCTGTTGTTACTTGTATACTTATATTAGGTTCTCTCAAGTAACTAATGATATGTGGATAATTTTTTACATCTCATTAACTTTTTCATTAACACTGTTAACTCTTACTTTTTAAATTATATTTTTTATTTTTCCAAAAAAACTACTTCAACGTGGGGTTTTGGTTTGAGAGAGAAAGGCTTTTTCTTTAAGGCTTAAATGAAGAATGAATTGGTTATACCTTGCTAAAAATATGAGCTTCCCAAAAAAAAAAAAAAAATGGCTTCTTGAAGATCTAGAAGGTTGGTTAGAGAGAAAAAAGCATATTGTTACAGAAAAGGGATGCCTGTTCCTTGCTGGGAAGTGTGAAGATTGTGAAGGCATAGTGAAATACAGCCAAGGTAGTATAGGGAAGAGAGTAGAGAGAGGAGAGTGCAAAGAATAGACATTTGAATAGAACCTAGAGAGAGAAAAAAACTAATAAGAGATTAGAAAGAGGATGGGAGTAAGGTAGAGAGAGAAAGTGAAATGTGAAACCAAAGAGAGAGAGACATAATCATGATTGGAAGAGTTTTTTTTTTTTAAAAAAAGAAAACTAAAAAAAATATGGCTTAACAATACTAAGAAATAGGATGGTAAAGTGTTAAAAAAGTTAACAATGTTAATAATAAAGTGAATGAGGTATAAAAAATTGTCCAGATGTCGTTAATTAATTAGAGAACTAGATGTAAGTATGTAAAGAACAACATATAAGTTTTTCTCTAAAAATTAATGCTTACGAGACATATGCACTAGCTTAGTTGGGAGTGACCTTTTCATTTAAAGCCTCTTGAGTTCAAGTTTGGTGGCTCTTTTTCTTATATTTTTATTTTGTCTTTTATTATTGTAAATTTTCCCTTTGTGCAACACTTATGTAATGATGAACGAACCTTACCTACTTATAAAACAACTTGAGTGTTCTCCTCTGTATGACACCATCTTGTAACCAAATTCTTCAAAAGCCCTTCAAATCATTCCTAATCATCTTCTCACAGTTTAGAAATTGAAATAATCGAAGCTTCTTCTCTCTAGGTACTTTAATAGTTGGATCCAAATCATTTGAAGTCCCACACTCTAACCTTCTTCTCACTTTTAGAATTAGACATAGAAAAAAAAAAAATTGAAAACCCAAGTAAAATCTACAGAAAGAAGTCAAGGAAGAAAGAGTTGGAGAAAGTCAAGGAAGAAAGAGTTGGAGAAGACAAACCTAGCAAATAAGTTTTATGTATGTAATTTATTGTTAATATTATAATTACTTATGTATTTAAGTGCACTGGTTGTTTTTGTGTTACTTGTATTTAGGTGGGCAAATGTCCATTAGAAATATAATATGAAAAAAGACTATGACATTAGGGACAGAATAGGGATGGATAAATTCCTAGATTGCAAATTAAGGATGGCTTAAGGATAGGCAAATTTCTAGATTACAAAATAGGGACAGATTAGGAACGTATTAGGGATGGAAAAATATCCAAAAATAGTGATGGATAAGGATGTCTTTGCAATTTTGTCCCAAATTAGGATAGACTTTTAGGAGAGAATATTCTGCCCCAAGTTAAGAACAAAAAAATTCTCACATAGAATTGTCTCTTAATTTAGGACAAATATCTGAGAAAGAAGAATTTTGTCCAAAATTTGTAACAAAATATTTGCTCCCCAAATTTTGTCCCACTTTAGGAAGGATTTTCCCTTACAAAATTCCTTCCAAATCTATCCCTAAACAAGAATATCATATTCCTCATTTTGGGACAAAAATTTCAATATTTGTCCCAAAATTTAAGGATATATTTTATTTTTTGTCCCTGACTATCAGCAACTTCAATTTCTGGAATGGATTTTATTCCATCCCAAACTAGTTAGGTATGAATTTTTGCACCATTAGGGACAGATTTGTCTGTCCTTAATTGGTGTTTTTCTAGTAGTGTAATAGGGTTTTGTGCCCTTTGAATCGAAGCCTAAGAGACTTTTCCATCATGTTAAAAGGGACACTTGGTTGAATGAAATGATTGAAAACTTAGAAGAAAATCAAGGAAGGAATGTAGTAAGTGAGGAGGTTGTAGCTCAATGTTTAGTCAGAGAGTATATCATTCCTACCCTTGATGGAACTTAATCTAATGTCTATGCATTATCGATTTTGAGCTAACAATTTTTGAGATAAAACCAATGATAAGGATCGCAATGCTCATTTAGCTATTTTCATAGAGATTTTAGCCACATTTAATACTAATGGTGTTTCATATGATAAAGTTAGCACAAGGAAATTTTCTCATGGATGGTGAAATCACCTTCTTTTCTTATAGATGAATCAAGAGGGAAAGTAAGGAAATTTTTATTAACAATAATCTCAACCACTACAAAGAAAAAAAGGAATAGCTTTGGTCTGACTCCATCATCTAAAACACCATTAGTTTTAAATGTGGTTAAAATCTCTAACGAATTATTTAAATGAGTATTGGGACCCTCATGTGATAATCCACCAAAGTGATTTGAGTTTTTTTTATCATTATGATCATCGTGCGCTTCATTTCAAAATTTTTTGCTTTAATCAACTGTACATGGATACTAGATTTAATTCCATCAAGGGTAGGAATGATATGCTTCTTGAGTGAACGTTGAGTAACATGCTCCTTTTTTATTGCCTCCTTAATTTTCTTAGTTTTCCATCACTTGATTTAATTAGGACTCTCGTCTAGCATGATGGAAAAGTCTCTTGGGCTCTGATTCAAGAGGGATGAAACCCATGTTAAATCCACTCAAGCACAATTAATCCTACACCAAGAGCAATGTCAAGATATTAAATTTGCATTCCTTCTCCTTTTAGTATGAGCAAGGTACCAAGTAAGAACTATTCATCCTAAACTAAGATGAATTACACAATAAGCACTACAACAATCAACTATGCAAACAAGCAATTACTCATTCTAATTCATTTTTGCATGAACCTTAATGAATTCCTATAAAATAAACACGATTTTATATTTGTTATTTTGTAGCTCACATAGTTATACTTTACAACTAATGGAAAAATCATGTCATAAAGGCAAAGCAATGACACCAATTTATCCTAGAAAATAGACATATAAAGGGTTCACATATTTAAAACTCAGCTTAAAATACCTTTTAGATCTATACCAGAAAAGTAACATTTAACTATATTTGAGATGTTCTATCACAAAGTTATGTGCACAAAGTTATGGAAATCACATACCCGATTGTCATAGCTAAAAAATGCAATGAAAAATTCATCAAGCATTTAAACATATGAGATAACCTTGACACTAAAATTCAAGACAAAATAAATATAAAAAATTCACAAAAAATTTCATAATTTAATGCTTAGGAATAAGAGTATACATGCATACATACATACATACATACATACATACATACACATATATATATATATATATATATATATATGCAACACTGGAAAAATCGACTATCTCTAAAACCAAAATTATTGACATCAAATAGAAAGAGCATGAAAGTGAAACAAAAATGTCATCTAAGAACAAGTATACATTGTTATCCACTTCAAGAGTGCCACAAATTTTGATGATTTACAAATATAGGGGTTAAATGTAGTAAAAGGACCTAAAAGTCTAGTATTGTTTCTATAAGGATAATGTGTTAGCTTTATTGTTTTTAGGATTAACTTTTTTGTTTAGCAAATATACAATTTATACAAGATATACAAAAGTATGGGTTAGTTCAAGTATTTACAAATATACATTAGTGGCCTAAATAAATCCTGTCACTAGAAATTGATTAAATTATCATAAATGTAAACTACACACTTAAGCTACAATTAACATACTTAGGCCCAAACTTAAAATTAAAAAAGTCAAGACACTAGCTAGATTAAGCTAATTAGGAGTTAAAAAGAGGATTATTTGAGTTATTTAGTTCATTACTAACTTTGCACTAACATAGTTGAATTCCACTTTTATGTAAATTAAGTAACTAAAAAGATAAATCCAAATCTAGTGATTATCCTAACTTTATTTTTGAGTTCCCTAAAAAGTCATATTCAATCTGTTAAGTGAAATTTTCCTTATAATGCATTACGATCAAGAGATAACTTACCAAACACAATCTACCTAAAAATCAAATCTAATCAGTTAGGTAGAACTCCACTATATTAACCATTAGTGTTTCTTAAAAGTTATATCTAAATCATTAGTGTTCCTCCATTGTAGAGTTCTTGGAGTTCATTTGCGGTTGCTTTTCCTCTCTTACATTCTTGTGTTGTGGACATTTCATTCAAGGTATGATCTCCATTTTTTTTTTTAACTCTATAGGATATTTTAGGAATTTTATTTTTTTTAAAATAAGGAATTTCAAAAATTTGAAATAATATTGGACTAGTGTGTAAATACTTACTAGTATTTGCTTGTATCATTTTTACCTTGATGGCATTCACAACATGGAATTTCATAATGGAACCCTAAGACCTTTTTCAACATTATAATTATTTAATTTGGGAATAATGGAAGATTTGAGAAATTGCAATTTATTTAATGACCTTTGTCATGTGTGATTGGAAATTTGTTTAGGCATTTGAGTTATTGGCTGGAAGTATGTAGGAACATTAATGGAAAATATGGTTAGGCATTTGGTCCAATGACTACAATGAACTTAAAAAGAATGAAACCCTTGATATTGTATTCATTAACAATGTCTTGCTCATTCTGGTAATTTGGGATGACATTTTACAAATGGAAAACTAATTACTTTTAAATCTTCTGGTTTTTCAATGATGCCAATATTTGACACTATTTTGTAACAGTAAAATTGTGGCTCGGCTTACATTATAGTGAGGTCACATATGAGAGGGCCTTGATTTTATATTGTATTTGCCTTGACAATTCTATTGATATTGGCTAGCTTATATGTTACAACATTTTGAAGAATACAAGGGACTTAGGGTGGTCCATTAGTTTCCATGTTTAATTACTGACCTTTATATCAAAGCTGGTATGTAATGGGAGGAAAATGAGGAATTATGTGTAGTTAAAATTGCTATTGATTTTCACACCATGTCTACTTTAATACAAGACTTGGTGTCAGGTTAGGCACAAATGCCACCACCTCAAACACTGCGGACTTGGATAACAAATCAAATATTGGACATATTAAAGGCCGGTGAAAATGCATCGTATGAAAGTAACAGGATAGGATATGGCATTTTATGGCCATTTGTTGACTTTCATGGATTAGATATTTTTGAATTTAGACCATTACCTTCTAATCCACTTGCTAACAATGATGTAGAGGAGGATGAGGCAAAAGATGAAGAAGAACATGATGATTATAAGTGTTTTGCTTGTTGCTTATTTGTCATGCTTGTACTTAATTGGTCATGATATTTCACAATTTGTGGACTGATTGTATGAGATTAACAACTTTCAATTTGCCACTTACTATTGTTTTGTAATTATTTTGGTACATTTACGCCAGGGATTGTTAAACAAATTTTGTAAGTTAAGCAATGTACATGTGTGACATGCAGAGAATTATTTCTTACCCTTCTTCTATGTGTTTACTTTGTTTGAACATTGGGCACAATGTTCATGTTAAGTTTGAAGGGGTAGGGAATCCAAGGTAGTATTTAAATTATGTGGTTGGTTTGAATTGAATATTTGTTGATTCATAAAAAAATTTATAAGTTTATCTAAAATTTTTAAAAATTTTAAGCTTAAATTATTGCATATCCTTTTTTTTTTTTGTCTCTTTTATTATGTTGGATACCAATGAGGACATTAATTGTGATTAAGTGTATGAATGACAATAAACTTATGTAACATATCTAGTAGATAAGATTAACTTTTAATGGATTATTTTTCTATACTTATTGAAACCAATTGTGCACTTAACACATACAAAAGGCTTAAGTATTTGTGTTAGATAATTTATGGTGGTTAAACTGTATAAAGTGCCATGAAACTAGGACTTTATAACTTCTTTTATATTCTCTTGAGACGAAATCCTAGGTAATGTATGATCAATTGAAATGATTTAGACATTCTTTGATTATTTTAAGCTTTTAAGCCTAATTGTTCCTATGCCTATCACTTGTTTTTGTTTCTTTTGTTATGTTGGATTCCAATGAAGAAATTAATTGTGATTTAGTATATGAATGACAAGAAATTTAGGTTAATGTATCTTGTGGATGAGATTAACTGTTAATGATTTATTTTTCCATACTTGTTAAAATCATTTGTGCACTTTAACCATACAAATGACTAATTGTTAGTATTAGATGGTTTATATGAGTTAGACTATATAATATGTGATGACCCTAGAACTTTAGAACTTGTTTTATATTCTCTTGTCAAATCCTAGGTAATGTATTATCAATTGAAATAATTTGAGCATTCTTGGATTATTTTGAGCCTTTAAATGTAATTCTTCCTATGTCTATCACTAGTACCCCTTGGTGCTTTAAATTGTACATGCATATTAATGCATAAATTTTTCTTTTTATCACCTACATAATTTTATCCCTTAATGGAGAGGGAATAGAAGAGCAAGCATTTGATGCTCTTAAGGGAAAGGTATATTGTGTAATTTAACTTGCATAAGTTATTATAATGCTTATAATTTGGCTATTGCATGGTTATCCATACACCTACTTTATGAGATGGAAATTTATTCATTAACAATTGAATGTTGAAGCTAGATTGTATTATTTATTTTTCATGTTATTTATATGATTTTGTTGCAATTTCTTAGGGAAATTATATGACATACCAAAGAGGCGACTACATGATTGATAATAATTTTTAGTGCTAATTTAGTTTGCTTGAGAACAAGCAAAATGATAAGTCCAGGGGAACAATAAGTCCTTAATTGTGTTATATATGTATATGTTTTACTATGGACTTATCATATATTTTTGGATAAATTCATTTAGTTTAGTGACCAACTAATATTAATTTCATTTATTTTATGAGTTAGATTATTTAGTTGCTTCCTTGCATTAAATTCAATTAATTTCACACTATTTTAATGGTAATTGTAGGAAAATTCTTTTAATAAAAGAAAATTAGATATTAGAGGCATAGAAGAGGAAGATCCAAAGATGATTATAAGACTTTCACAAACATCTTAGAAGTGGAAGAAACCTAGAAAGAAAGTTGAGATGGTATTTAACTTAATATGGTGAACACCCAACTTTGACGTCACTTTTGGATTCTAAACATCAAAATTTGAATATGGTTATTTCATACAAGGTTGTAGAGCTCTTAGAGATCTTTCTAATGATGCTAATTCACTTAAACACAACATTGGACAATAAAGTTATGGCCAAAATACTAAAGTTGTATTGAAGGACAAATTATGGACGCTTAGGTGCCCAGACTTGTGAAAAATATAGAATTCTATGTTTTTAATAATAAAAAAGGGGGCTTTTGAGATTTTTAGGTTAAAATACTAGAGGAGGAAAGAGGAGGCTTGAATTCTACTCCAATACATGGGAAGCTTCACATTCTTAGGTCTTTCAAGGTATTTTCTTGGAAGGAGAGGCTAAGAGTTGGTCTCTTTGGACCTTCCTTGGCCAAAACCTTCATGGATTCTTCCATGGAGGTCTTCTTCCACTTTTCCCCTTGTCTATTTTTTTTTTCCTTAATGTAATCTAGATTTGAACTTATTACTAGTTTTTGTGTTAGATATTTGAGAATATTCAGTAGGGATTTAGTATCCTTGTATCCACATATGTTAATTGAGATTATTTCATTTCCCTTGTGATTATGTATTGATTAAAAAATGTAGATTACTTCATAATTTGGGCTTTTATATGTTTTAGTCAATTGAGATTATTACAAGTGGATTGAAAATTATATATTGTTGAATTTTTTCATAATCAATTGTCATGAAGTCCAATGCCTACAAGGCATTGAATTTTTTCATAATCTCTTGTCATAAAGTCAAATGCCTACAAGGTGTTTGATGAAAAGTCTCTTTGAGAATTGAGTGTAATTTACCTTAATTAATTTGATTTGACCTTTAAAGTAAATTCATACTTTCATTCTCAAGGTTTTTCCAAAAGCTTAATACACCTTAAGATTAGTTTTTGTTAAATGATTGGATATACTTTTTAAGGAACATTAATGTTACGGTAGTGCAATTCTACTTACTTTATTGGATTTGACTTTTAAGTAGGTTGTATTTGGTAAATTAGCTTTTGTTATTAATGCATTTTAGGGGAAATTTTACTTGATTGGATTCCAATTTTAAGCAAAACTGAAATTAGAGTTAGGATAATCATTGGATTCAGGTTTATCTTTTTTGTGAGTTAATTTACTAAAAGTGGAATTGAACTATGTTGGTGCATAGTCACTAATGAACTGACTAACTCAAGTTATCCTTCCTTCAAATTCTAATTAGCTTAATTTAGTTTACTGTTTTGAGTCTTTTATTTTTAGTTAGGGCAATATTGTGTCTTAGTGTAGCTTATGTGTTTTGTTTACATTTATTATCCTTGTATTGATTTTTAATGACTAGATTTATCTGGGTTACTTGTGTAAATATATAAATAATTGCATTACTCCTTACTTTTATTTATTTTGTATATTTGGTCAGCAAAAATTTAATTCTAAGAACAATTAATATAACGCCTTATCCTCGTGAAATCGATACTGTATCTTTTAAATACTATAATTTGACTAGTATACTTGTAATTCATCAACATGCAAAAATATTAAATGAAAGACATGGCATAATTTATAACTTTTGAGGTTGTTTGTGTGGACAATTGGGCATTGTTCTACCATGGGAGCTTAAGCAATGGTGCAGGTAGACTTGATCATAAATTAAAAAGCCTACTTAGTATGAAAAGAATAAAGCCCAAATAAAAAAAGCTTGAATAGAAAAGTCTAATTTGTGAAATGGGCCAGGATAGGGTTTTTTTAAAGCCCGACCCGAGCCCAAAAGCTAGAATGAATACTTTTTTAATTAATGAAAACTTATTATATATAAAAACTTAGTGTAATGTGACATTTTAATAGAGAAATAAAAATTAATACCTTTTATTTAAAGAATTTATATCAATACAACAACTCATTTGTATTTACATCTTTTCTATATGTAATCTTACATGTAATAGTAACAATTATTTATGTTATTTATCTCAAATCTTAAGTAACAAATTGATTTGACATTTCTTTAATAAATTTGATTGGCCCAATCCAAAAAGATATGGATAAAAGCTCGAATAAAAAAACCCAAATAAAATACGGGCTCAGGTTTTTTTTAGCCTAAATTCAAGCCTAACTTTTAAAAGCCCGGCCCAATGATTAGGTTTGTGTGTAGGGGTGGGAGGCGATTTTCCTCTCATCCTTGCTCCTTTTATCCTATTGTAAGGGTTTTCAATTTTTTTAAAGATAAAATTTATAAAAAAATAATATGCAATAAAATAGAAATGATGTATATAATTGGAAAATAAACTTAAATATAAAGTTAGGCACCTATGTTAAGTTCTTCTAGAAACTCAAATCAAATACAAAAAGCTAAAAATTAAAATTTAAATAGCAAGTTATACAAATCACAAGGGAAGGAAGATGAAGATTTGCTTTTAATTTTTGTTGAAGGCTTTTTAATTCTATTAAGCTTCTAGTAAGGATATTAATAGACCTAGTTGGCTTAGTTAACCCAATCTACCTTAGTTACATCAAGTTAGATCAAAATAAAAAATTTGAAAATTTTACCCTATTGAGCTATGTCACCTAAATGGGTTAGCTTTGGTCTTGGGTACCTGATATGACTTAGCTTGATTATTATTTTTATTTTATTTATAATATATTTTTTTAATATTAATTCTTCCAAAATTTAATCACTTTTAATTTTAAATATTAATTTTTTGTTCCATTTTTTTATTCATGTCAGATCTTAGATTTCTTTTTATTTTTTCTTTAAAATTGTTTTCATTAATAAAACAATTGTTTTTGTAAAATAAAAATAATTAAAAATATATACATATAAACTTGACCTAGACTTAGTGTAACCCGACCCTACCTGATCACTTACGAGCCAAAATTGGATCGTGCCACCCCTTGCTCACCCCTAGCTTCTAGTGTTTATTTTATATTTTAAATTAATATATATATGTGTGTGTGTGTGTGTGTGAAAAAATTATTAAAGAGGACATTCAAAATAAATTCATATAGACCCAAATGTGAAGGAGACTTTTATAATTTGACAAGAATACCACAAAGCGAGGGATATGTTTCTCACCCTCTGAAGAGATTTATTTTTTCCCGTCTCCATTCTTGTTTGAAAAAAAACTTTAAATAGTAAAATTACTATGATCTCCAAATTCAATGAAGTTTTGCCAAGGCTATATCTTATAGTTTCCGAATTAGAGAATCAAACGTGTGTAAATTTGAGTCTTATCCAACTCAATTTTATTTTTACCTTATAATTTGGTGACTCTTATAATTAAAAACAAATAAATTTTATTGAAAGTAACAAATTTATATATATGCTTTCTTCAATATAATTATCTTTAATCAACAGCACTCTTCTTGAGAATGAAAATAATATTGATAATGACTTGAGATATGCTGTATTGAGAATGACGGAGAAAAATAAAATAAAAAAATTCTAAACATTTTTATTTACATTTAAATATAGTGCTTCATTTTAAATTATGTTATGAGGGGAAAATATATTTTGTAAAAACTAAATCAAAGATAATACGTAAATTAAAACTTCTCAAAAGTGAGGTCTTGTCTCCGAAAACTATTCTCTTAATTTATTTCACCTTACTTTATTAAAAGAAGAACGAGGCGAGAGACATTTTTAGCTGCTTATTAATTAATATTTTTTTATAGATTATTTTTATAATATTATACTATATTAAAATTATATAATTTTTATTACCAATTTTTATTCATTCTAAATGACATGATAATATGGGCTGATAAAAACATATTCATATCTTCAATTCTACAAATATGACACTGGTAGAAAAATAGATCGAAAGGATTGCTAATTTATTTTTTTTGTCGACTAAATTCACAATTTGGTGTAGAAAGACATTACTGATCACAATTTTATCTTAATATATATAATAAACAATTGAATCTTTAAATGTTTTAATTTGGTATCAACCTATTCCTATGGGAAACCAAACATTTACATGAAATCAAATAAAAACAAATCAAACTCTTACTTTTTTCCAAGAATAAAAACAATTATGATAGATCATATTTCTCTACTTTTTTGTTTGCACTTCTGAGGTTTTATTAACACATTCATTCTAGGGAAAGCCAGTGAGAGCATGAGAAAAGGTAATTTTAAAAAGTACAAAAGACAAGAGAAAAAAAAAAAAAAGACATGCTAGTAATGCAAAATGGGATAATTATCGCTAGTTATTTGCTGAAATAATAATTTGCCATCAAAAGATAGGACAAGTCTACCAAAATGATTTGTATGAATCCTTTAAACAAAATTTCGTTGACATAGAAGAGGAATTATGTGCTTTGGCCCCAGCGAAGTTTCTACGTCTAGCACAAATTTACATTTAGTGACAGAGACACTAAATAATCCTAACAAAAAGAAAAAATCATGCAGGAAATTTAGAAAGGAATTGGTTGCCGGCTTGGCCATGATTCTATCTTCTCAAAATACTTAACTGGAACAACACCGTCAAAACCTTCTGTCAGTATCACCTTGTTATCAGAAATGTGAAGCTTCATACCTTCTAAAATAAGACAAAACACAAAAAAGTAGTAGCAGTCAATACTCAAGTCTTCTCTGGTATCCTAGAAACAAGGAAAAAGTTGAACTGGATCATATTAGGAACACAAGTTGGAAAAAGAGACAAGTCCATCATACCCTCCAAAGCTTTTCTTACATCTAGAAAGATCAAAACATTGACATCTCGTCTCATACCTGGAAGAGGAAGACAAGAAAAAGATAAGAAATCAAGTACACTGATAGAGATAGGAAGCCAGCCAAACTCTATTTCAGCTCGCTGGATCTACAGTAGGAACTGAAAATTATTAAGAACATATTAATAAGCCAAGTTCTTGATAAAACTCTACAATTTTGGCAACAGGATCCTCTATATTTGTTAAATAAATTGACAATTCAATTTTGGAGAGAGAAAGGAATAATATTTGGGAACTAGCACTTAATTGGTGGACCCTAATTGTTTGTTTATTAAATACAAGCCTCACAAAGATCAAGTCTTTCTCTCTTCAAACTTGACGCTCTCAATTTCTTTAGGAACGTAGAAGACCCCAATCCACAATTTTCATGTAGTAAAATAACTCGCAAGGCAGCCAAAAGGAGACATTCAATTCACAGGCCTTCACGCTCCAACATAATGTCCCAAATCATTGAATGAATGTGACAATTATACTATATTGCACAATGAAGTATGAACACGCAAAAGGTGAACGAACCTCATGCTGGAAATGTCTCATTTGGGTTCCACATTTGGCCCAAATTTGATCAGTCACAATATTGATAAATAAAGGCCAGCTTTCACACAGCACAAGACAAATATGCAGGAGAAAAGAAATTTTAATGAAATACATAAATAGGACAATTTCATGACATGTGATATTACCACTTATTACTTCTCCATCTGCAGGTAAACCACATGAGAAGTGCACATGCAATCTCTTCATGCGCTTCAGACCAGATTCTAAAATTGAGTTTAAGTTCTTTCTGTAAGTCCCATGCACACAGACTGCATATAGTGGCAAAATCAAGCATATAAAATAGAAACAACAAATATGACCAAATAAAAATCTAGAGAATGTGACTGTGGCAAAAAAAAAAAAAACAATTTGACAATGCACCTGAAACTTCTTCAGCTGAAAGAATTGGTTTCAATAAGCTTTCAGTTTCAACAGCCTGCACATTATATGTTAATTATAATACAGTAGAGCAGAGAAAGTAAATTAAATGAATTCTCAATCCAACAGTATGCCCAATAAAATAAGTGAGAAATATTCTTAAGCAATATAATTACCAAAGGAAGCAGAAAAGCATTAATGACATTTCATGACAAGAGTACTGGCATTATTACAAACTTTCTTTAATGGACTCAACAATGTTCTAAGTAAGATGCTGCAGTATTAACATTAGTAATGACCTTCAACAAAATCATGCTGCAGATTGTGTTTGAATCTTGGTCACAACATTGGACCAATGGCAGAAAGTTTGGCAGCCTTGGACAGGTTAAGGGATGATCACAGATCTTGGATGTGACATTCTTCAAATGCTTGTAATGTGGATCAAATCTCCAAGGAAATTATCTATTCATTAAGTATGCTACTGATGTGGTTGGTCCAGGATTTGACCTTTCTTTCAGATCTTTTTGGGTTTGTACCAAAAAAAAAAAAACTAGTTAGCTGATAAATGCGAGCTGTTCTGTTATAAGAGATTCATATCCAAGTACTTTGGGCTTTCATCAAAATTGTAAAGGTGAAAACAGGAATTCCATAGTCTACTGCCGCACTAATGAATATATCTTAAGTCACTAGGATCAAGATTCAGAAAAATAAATATAAATTCATATTACTAGTTCTCATGAACAAATTAATAATATTCAAAAAGATACAGAAATTCATAACAAGCAGATTTTTGCGTCATCGTATTGTGCAAAGTTGCAATTCCACATTTTGATGAACCAGCAAAATGGGCAGAAGAAAATAGGACATGTACTATTTATAGTTTTCCATCAATGACATCCCAACATAAAAATCAAGGTAATGAAATTTCAATAGATAATTAGAAACATCACCCCACATGGATAGTTATGGAAAAGCAGGGTGACAATCAAATTAATTTTGATTTTGTCTCCAAAACTTCAATAACAAGTTAAGAAGTTACTAGCTTTCTGAAATGAAATATTATACCATAATTGTGTGGCCTTGGTTAGCACGTATTAAAAGCTCCCCATTCTCTTCTATAAGGCTAAAGCGCTGCTTGTTATCCTTTCGGACAGCCTGAGGACATCCATAACATAAAAAGAATAAGTTTTTCTAGTGGTTCACACAAAATAGACATAACCTTAAGTGATTCATGAGTTATCAGTCTTAAATCAAGTTGTTAGATATAAGCAAACAGGAATAGCAATTAACTAAAATTTGTAGATCAGAATAAAAGATGCAATAAACATCATAGGCACCATGACCCAAACAACTAGCTATTAAAAAACTAAGAATAGCCAAACTTATCCATAACAAAATGAGTTACTGAAAGGATGAATCAGATCATTTTTAATTTGAATCCTGACCGCTTTTGCAATAAAAGAGATAGGAGACATCTCAACGTCAACTTTATTGCACTAGAGCACCAAAACCTTATGTATGACAATCATGATGAGTCACAAGTTCCAAATCAAAGAGATAGGTGATGTCTGAGGTATATTGCCGAAGCACACACCAAGTATCATGACAAGTCCCAAATTTGATTTGCATCTTTTACAACAATGCTCCAGACGTTTGTATTAACTTTTATTGGAGGATATGAGGTTTGCTAGTTTCCCTAGAAAGGCTTTTGCTCTATACCTTAGGCCCCTTAGTTCACCCAAAAAAATAGAAAAGGACAACAACGTTGAACCTAAACCCATTGAAACTGCATTTTTCCAGCTGTGTTAAATTTCCTTAGAGTATTTTAAAAAGATTTAATATCAAGCATAACACAGAGTGCAAATGATATGTATTAACAATGTGACTTGAATTCTTTTACCAGAATGATCTTCACAAAATGTGACCACAAATTTGATTTCCAAAGAATCAGCAGTGAGTGATGACATAAAAGATAGATTGATCACAAGTGAAAACAAACTAGAAGGAAAAATTTAACTGACCTCCCTGATGTCATCAATAGTGTGTGATCTGAACGGAATATTAGCAAATGTCTTCATATTCAGCTTCATCAGATCATTAACCTTCACGTAACCATCACTCCGCATATTCAAATTCAATTCCGATGCCATATGACGTAAAATTCGTGTCCTGCAAATTTTTCAGCATCAGTATAGGTAAACTGGTTTCAAAAAGTCACAAACTATAATCAACACATCCAAATTATATTAGCTTCCATTGAAAACTTGAGATTGATAAAGATAACTTTGCTTAGCACAATAGGCAAGGACGCTACAACTTAACCAAGTTAAATCCCAAGGCTATTCTATTCCTCAAATAGCCAGGAGAGTTGAAACCCCTAATTCTTTTCTATTGCTGAAGTATAGATCAAGTGGTTTCAAAAAGTCACAAAACAATAATCAACACATCCAAGTTATATTAGCTTCCTACAAAAAGTTGAGATTGATAAAAATGACTTCGCTTGGCACAATAAGCAAGGAAAGTACAACTTAACCAAGTTAAATCCCAGGTTAATCCATTTCTAAAACAGCCAGGCGAGTATGAAATTCCTAATTCTTTGTATTGCTAAAGAAATATATAGGCCCAAGATGCAAGCCTTAGTAAGCTGAAAACCCAGATGTTTTCATTGCATGCTACACTACCAATAAGACACTTCTTTTCTTTTTGTTTTATTTTATTTTTCATCTTTTCGAGTTTGGCCAGACTTAGAACAGATAAAAGGTCCCTGTATTAAAGCGAAGCACATCATGACTTGAAACCAAAACCTATATCATAATTTGTCAAAATTTCTTGCAGTAATTAAAGGAGAAAAAGAATATCCATTTGACATTGAAAAACAAATTAATCATAAACGAATACACAACTTCGGAACTTTAAAACAAAAGTAAATGGTTGACAAAATAAATTGATTACAGGGTCTACAAGTGCTTACAAGAGCCTCCCAAGGGCGTCAATTTTATCTTTTCCAGAGCCACTCCCTCCTCCTCCACCGCCACGCCCTCTTGTTCGATTTCTCTCGTTTCTCATCTCGAAGGCTCTTCGTCCGCCGCCACTGCCCGCAAAACACAAAATTATTACTAAAACCATAAGTCCTTGCTGTGTCCGGAAATTTCTAAACTTCTGTGTAATTCCCAGAAAATTTCCCTAGTACAACTCATTTTTTCGCTTAATTCCAGAAACAACGCCACCCACTTTCCGAAAAAGAGAAGCATAAGCTTACATACCATTCTCAGTATCAGCAAGGTTTCCCCAAAATTAAAAAAAATAAAAAAACTATACCCTTAATTACAATAAGTTATTGATAAAATTCATATTTTTCATGATGATGATGAATTGAGGGAAGAGAACAACCTTGGACTAGCATGGGAGTAAGACGAGAATGATGAGCTCTTGAAATTGCTCTTGCTGTCGGCGTTCTCCATAGGAGCCGAGGCGGAGGACCAGAACGTAACAGTTGGAGATACAGCAGAGACACGTGGAAGCAGAAGACGGCAGTAGCGTGGAATAAGAGTTCTGATGTTGGTGAGTGAAGCGAACATGGAGAGGCTGTACGCTTTAAAACAAAATAACACCCTACAACAGGAGGAAATCATCGAGCCAGCTATGGAGAGAAAAACAGCAGGCGATCCTGTGAAATAAAATCCGGCCGTCTGTTGCATCTGCCGCAACGGACCTGCCACGTGGCGAAGAAAGAACCGGAAGTTATAATGAACTGGCAAAACGACGCCGTTCATGTATGTACCTACGTCATAACAGTGGTTTTTATTTGTGTGCCATTGGAGTTGCAGAGCAAAATGTCTCTGTGCTGCGGACATAGAATTAGAGGTTTCGTTTATATTGTATAAGTTTACAATTATTTTTATTATATATTTAGTGCACGAACTATATAAGATTATATGGTCAACTTAAATCAATTATATTTAATATAGTAGAGCATTATATTATTAATATGATTACTTAAAACCTAATTATGCTTAATTGAATTAATAAGATACTTTATGTTATTTTTAGTAAAAAATTTTTTAGTCACTCACATTTAAGATATTTTCAATTTGCTTTTGTAAAATTATTTTTTAATTTGATCTCTTATAAAATTATCTTCTCAATTTAGTCATTCATATATGTATATTTCTCATTTGATCTCTCACAAATAAAATTATTATCAATAATATCCTTAAAAAAAAATTAATTTAATAAATACAAACTCATAATTTTTTTAATTTGTTCCCTCACTTATAAGATATCTTTCAATTTGATCCTTTATAGAATTGTTTTATCAATTTAGTCCCTCACACATGTACATTTCTCCATTTGATCATTCACAAATAAAATTGTTATGAATAATGTCCTAAACAATAAATTAATTAAATAAATACAAACTCATAAAACTTTATCGCCATTTGGCCCCTCAAGGTAATTTTTAATTTAATCCCTTATAGAATTGTCTTTTCAATTTAGTCTCTCTCATACATACATTTTCTCATTTGTTCCCTCACAAATAAAATTTTTATCAACAATAATATAAAAATAGTATGTTAATGTAAAATATATTAACTCGTAGAATTTTTTTTCAATTTGGTCCTTCATAGATAAAATATTATTCAATTTGTTTCCTTATAGAATTATCTTAATTTAGCCCCTCATAGAATTGTCTTCTTAATTCAATCCCTCACATATGGACATTTCTTTATTTGATTCTCACAAAAAAAAATTGTTATCAATAATATCTTCAAAAAATAAGTTAATTTAAAATATATGAAAGACATTACTGATAATAATTTTATTTATGAGAGATCAAATTGTGAATATCATATTTGTAAGGGATCAAATTGAAAAAGATTTTATATGGGATCAATTTGAGAAATATTCTATATGTGAGGGACCAAATGAGGTTTTACTCATTTATTCTTTATTTCAAATTTTCATTTTTCTCATTACATATTGATATATTACTATTAGTATGAATTTGTATAAGTAGCAAAAAGACATTAAATTCATTTTCCTTGAGTATTTTGTTGAATATAATTTTATTGAAATTAAAGACATTTTTGTCAAAATAATTAATTTTTATCCTCTCTAGTATTATATAGTTTATCACAAAATATATAATTTTATTACCTTATGCAATATGTTATCGTAAATAATATCACACTAAACACTGTATAGTATTAAGTTTTTATTAGGCCTTATCTTATCAAACTTTATATTATCAAGTCTTCTACGATGTGCCAAACGGGCCCTTAATTGGTTATCGAACACACACCTTTATATTAGGCCATTTATGCTCATACTGATATTGGCTTTAGTCTTTAAAAAAAAACAATGATCATGGATTACCTTCCAAACACACAAAAATTTAAAAACAAGTTTTATTTATTTTTCTTAAATTTAGCCAATGCTTGTTGTTGAGATGCACCATCAGTAATCTCTCAGCTAGCTTCATCAAAGGGCAAACACAAGGTGAAGAAGAAGAATGAGAGGAATGACATAAACTGATTGCGCCATGCATCGGAAGGTTGTGCAGAAGAAAAGCGTAAACGAGAGGAAGCAAATCACTGATAAACTCCTAGACACAACGTCATTTAGACGTGTATGAAAAAAATCATTAAATTATTGTTTTGGTCACTTATGCATTGTATCTATCAAAATAATTCATGCTATATTAAAAATTTGTTACTTTTGGTCTCTACTTTACATATCCTTAATATAGGTAGTCGTTTTAATTAAGTCTTGTCAATTTAAATGGAGAGACTAAAAGTGACAATTTATAATTAATAGGGATCATTTTGTGAAATAAAATGAATAAGAGACTAAAATGATAATTCAGTAATAAGTCAAGAATCAAAATAGTATTTTTCTAAAAAGTTATTGACATGGCATGCACTCATTCGATGGATCAAATGAATTGGGGAGGTTATGGATTCTAGGGGTGAACAAACCCTAGGCCAGGTTAGGTTTGACCCTAACCCATGGCTTGGCCAGTGGTATACACTGGGCCAATAAATATGGTCCAGTCCCAAAATTTGGGTGAGTCAGATCTAGTATAAAATTGGCTTATGTTTTTTAGGTTTTTCCTTTTTAAAATTTTTTATTTTAAAAAAATTTTAAATTTATAATTTTTTAAAAAAAGAAAAAATTCTAGTTTATATTTAATAAATGAAATATCCTATGTTAATAAAAAATTATATTTAACACAAATGAAAAAAGTTGCTATTTTTTTTAAATTAACATTAATTTATTTAAAAACCAAAGAAATAAAGAAAAAGCAAATATATATATATATATATATATATATATATATATAGATATATATATGTCGGGCTTGGGTCGAGCCAATGAGACCTAGCCCGTCCTAGGACCGGGTTTCATATATTGGCCTTGGTCCTGATCTAAAGGGAGTGCATGACCTGGCCCTACCCAAAACAACCAAGTCGAGCCAAGTTAACCAGGTCAGTTGAGGTTATTCACACTCCTAAAGGATTCAAGTTACATATAGTAGGCGTTTAAACTTGAGATTCTACAATGGAATAATCATAGTCGTCAAATGCATCTTGACTAAGTCATTAGTGCATTTAGAAAAATTATTAGTGTTAGCATCATCTAGTTTTCAAATTGAAAGTTTACAACCTCTAAAAATAAATACAAAGAACTTTTAGGTTCTTTTATAAATTTATCCATTACAGTAAAACTCAATAATATCTTATAAGCCATTATAAACTAATGGTTACAAAATTATGTGAGACTCAACCAAATTAAAGCTCTAATAATCATGGAAAATCATATTTCTCGCTTGGAAGAACCCATTTTTGATTCTTTTACAGAGCCATTAAATTGTGATGATGTGCAAAAAGCAGGCATCTCTTTATTGGTTGCAAGTTTTATATTAGTGTTATTACTTTTTCTATGAGGCTTTGTCTCTTCCAGCATTATTATCACATTTATCATTGAGGGTCTGTCTTAGTAGAGCTTGGTAGTGCAAAGAAACTTCTTTTACTCTTTGCTATAAAGATCCATTGTCGATTTGGACATAGCAATGAGAGTAGACTGAACATCTTTCAAATTTCAAAGATCCATTAAAATGCATCATAAGCATTGCTGCTTTCGATGCTCAAACATGTATCCAAATTGACAACAAAGCTTTACAGTGAAAAAAGGAAGACATTTGCCTCCTTAAAGTGCAATGTTTAGAAGAGTTTAAGAAATGAAAGCCAAAGTTTGATGTTTTGTTGTTTAAAAGCTACATTGAAAAATAGAAAAAAGGCTTAAAATGTGATGCAGACAAAAATCATCCATAGGATGCATCTAATAGCTATAGTTATTCCATTACAGAATCTCAAGTTTAAACACATATTATAGGCTATCTAAATCTAGAGGTTAATACCTGTTATTACTTTAAAATAGTATGGGATCATGTACGTGTTCAATGACTGCATCATCTTGGTATGTTTTGATTTTGGCTTCTTAATGTATATATACAATTAACTAGAAATTTACTAACCCAAATATATTTATTATCTGGCATGATTAGTTAGGCCATCTTAGATAAATAATGATGCAAAAAATCATTGACATTTCATGGTCATCCATTGAAGAACTTGAGTATACTTTAATTTAAAGAATTCTCCTATACTTCTTGTTAAATAATAAAAATTACTAAACCATCACCAGTTAAAGTCGGGATTAAATCCTAAGCATTTCTAGAACATATCCAAGGTGATATATATGACCTTATTCATCTACTATGTGGACTATTAAGATATTTTATGGTTTTGAAACATGTATCTATAAGATGGTCATATGTGTGTTTGACTAGTTGTTTGTATGATTATTTACTCAAATAATTAGATTAAGAGCTCAATTTCTAGCTTATGCAATTATGACAATTCGTCTTGATAATGCTGGTAAGTTTACATCCCAAGCTTTAAATAATCATTGTATTGGGATAATAGTTGAAAAGTATGTTGCTCATGTTCTCACACAAAATGGTTTGGTATAATCATTCATCAAACACCTCCAGATAATAGCTAGATTCATGCTTATGAGAGCAAAACTCCTCGTTTCAGCTTGGATATATGCAATTTTACATATGGTAACACTTATGTGCATTAGACCAATAAACTACCATAAATAATCCACATTACAATTGGCTTTTGATTTTGAATTGGATATTTCTCATCTTATAATTTTTAGATGTGAGACATATGTACCAATTGCTACACCATATCGCATAAAGTGAGTCTTTAAAGGAGGTGGGGGAGTATGTGTTGGTTTTGAATCCCCTTCAATAATTAAATATCTTGAACTATTAACTGGGGATATATTTATGACATGATTTGTTGACAATCCTGTTGATAAAACAATTTTCCCAATATTAAAGGAGATGATAAGCAATTAGGAAAACAATTTACATGAAATACATTATCATTCACTACAAAAAAGTAGAGTCATAATGATGAAGACACTATGATGGTCATTCTTGATTGTTGCAGATAACAGGCTTAATGACAGGTAAAACAACTATGGAAAACCAGAGGTCTTACGATGGTTTACAAATTGGCCTTTAAAAGATGTGGACCTAATGAGGGTTATAGATCACCATCATTCGATCTAAAGTTATAGTTCAGTACCTCAGTGTAGACCTCATAAAAGGTTCACTGGATCTGTGACAATCATTATTAACTATTGTTAGTCCAATACCTAATGACATCGTTAAGTAATGTGACCTCTAATGGATCTATGAAGGTCCTATATGGACCATTGCAGGTTAACATCACTAAAGGACCATCACAGGTCAGAACTTTGCAACGACCAGTGGTTAATGATCATAAGGGCCTTTTTTATATAAGATCTGGTAGCCCCAAATTTGATATTTTCAAAGTCCATTCACTTTAGCTAGAGCTATCGCCACATGAACTAGAGAGAAGAGTGTGTCCGAGTTGCTGTTGTTACATCAATGCTGGGAGCTTGTTGTTCGCCAACTAGAAATATTGTCGTTCACTATGCATTTGTGGTTTGTCCTCCTCTAACCATTTATTTTCATTTCTTGGTTTGTTTTGTTCATCTGTCTTCACCATCAGTTGGTCGTCACCATTACTCCAACTTTGCTAATCATCTCTCCTTATCAAGCGATGAGCTTTTCTGGTAGGTGTAATGTTTTTTCTTTTACAATAATTTATTATTGTTTTTTAATATAGTTTAGTTTGAAAATAATATTTATTATTTTGAATAAGTATATTTAGAATAAATTGTAGGATAATTTATTATGTTATTTTAATAATTTAGTTTGTATTTAAGATATATGTTATATATGGCTTAAAGGGTTTGTTGTAGCTTAGGATTAATTTTATTTTGATTATTTTTAATATAATTTTTAGTTTGAATGAGCACGTGTAGGATGAATATGATTTTGAATGGGTTAGTTTATTTGTTCTATACTACTTAGTATGTTTTTCATTTTGTTTGCTCATTATAGAATGAGTTTGTAATTATGTTGTCCTATTATATTAATTGAAATAGATAATTGATTTTTCTTTGAGCTTTGAGTTGTATAATTTTCTCACAAATGTATGATTAAAATGTAGAATGATAAGTGATAATTAAGAGGGCATACATGGTCTTCTTTTGAGATAAATAAGAAGGTTTATCGGGTATTTGTTGATTGGTTTTCTTGACGTGTAAGCACTTATACATATTGATAATTGTTTTATATTATATATTTATCTGATCATATGGTTCATCATTGTTTTTATAAATAAGAAATGATGTGAATACATCCCATTCAGTTGATATGAAGTTCCTTGCCATGGGTCCATTGGATAAAGCAAGACGTTATAGTGCATACAATGTCAACAGATTCAAACTTCATACAATAGAATGGGACCAATGGCCAAAAACTCAAGATTGTGGAGTTTTTGGAACATATGGTACAAGAAGCTATTCAAGTAGTAGTGATAGTCAAATATGCTTAGGAGGTGTACCATATTAGGAAAAATTGTTAAATATAATTAAGTTGAATTATCATGGTTGGTTTATAGTTATCTTGTTCAAATGCATCTAGCCAATACTACCACTACTAGAGGAATTGTAAAAGATGAATTGGGATTCACATTTATCAATTTTTCATGATTGATACACATTGGTAATAGTGAAGATGATAAGTCATTCATCTAAGCATTAAAAGTTCAAATGAAATATTATGTGAAAGATGAATACAATAAAAATTGGAGTATGGCCGCACACATAAAGCTAGAAGACTTGTATGACATAGGTGAAGATGATGACAATGCTATTTACGATTGTGAGTCATTCCATGTACAACACTTGGAATAATTATTTCTAGATGATGATAATAATTTACACTTGTTCAAGTTTGCATGTTCCATTTATTATATGTTTGATAGATTTTTCGTGTTCTTGTAGTTCTATTATATATGTTCTTAATTTGAGCTAATCTTACTTTTGTTAATTAATAGGAATTATGAGGATGAAGAGGTTCTTCAGGAACTCTAAATTAACCATTGCTAGTGGACAAGGTTAAGCATGCCTTGGCACTTCATTGCCTACCTCTGCCAGTTCTTGTGATCAGTTAATGCCTTTGGCTCCAATTACCCAACCAAATGTTTCAAATAACCAACCTACCTAACTAGGTACTATTGACAATGTTAGGAAATAGTACGATGAGCATGTATGACCTGCACCACAACCATATTAAAGAGGATGGATTGTTGATGTCATTGATAAGTAGATTGATTAATGAGATTCAATGTGATTTTGGTTTTTTTTTTTTTTTTTATGTCCATACACTAACTTAAATATTGTATATGAGAATGGTCAAGTTAGGAGTAGACACTTAATAATGCATGACGTTTGGACTCTTTCAAGGGGTGAAAGGGTCTTGTATCATTCAACCCCAACAACCTGCTCACTTGAGAAGGAAGTGGATTGTTGGCTATCTTTCTTAGGAGTATTGTGAAAGACTTCAATAAGTTACCTATTCGTTACCAAAAATGGAAGCTAATTCCTCTTGAATACAAAAATAATATATTCAGAGACCAAATATAGGTAATAATGCATTTTGCTATCTAATTTTCATATGAATTCAACAATTTCTTTAATGATTTTTATATCATATTCATCTTACAAGCAAAGTTTATTGTTGAGGAGGTTCATAAGAAATATATTCTTAAAGCACTGTGATACAAGTGGAAAGATTTTCACTCTCAACTATTTACATACATAGATGACAAGACTAAAACAAGAGACAAGTTAATTGATGCGACCCCAGAGGGCATTCAAAGGGACCAATGGTCATCATTTGTTGATTACCAGGTCGACCTAAAAACTAAGGTACAATAACACTACATATTTTTTTTATTCACTAGGTTGTCTTTCTATCAGTTTTTGATAGTCTAATTAATATGCTTTGGTCAAATACAAGGCCATTATCATAAAAAATAAGGAAAATAGAAGGAAGCAAACGATTTCACAAATTAGTAGATTGAATAGTCTTTTACAAAAAAAAAAGCTGAGGTGGTGAGTTTATATTAGTAAAAAGTATTACATAAGAAATGTTGTATGACTATTTGAGATGTTACATTATGGAAAATGAATGTAGGAGGAAGAACGTAAGGGTTCAATTTCCCGAGGAGAAGTTTAGACCGCAGTGCATAAAAAGGCTGATGGATTATTTATAAATGAGGATGCTTAAGTTATTGGAGTACATTCATGAATTTTGTGAGATTATATTATTGATTTTTGATTCATTCCAAATGGTTTAATGTTGAAATGATTTGTTGTTCTTTTATTTTAAATCAATATGTAGGAAAAGATAATTGAGTTTGAGGCATTTGGCCCTTATATGCAAGAAATTTCGATGCATGACTCATTAGCATTGGTTTTAGGGACTCAGGAGCATTTTTGGTGAGTTTGAGGAATGGGAATGGGTGCTTGCCCTTCCTAAGTGTTTAGACGTCATACTGGTAGGATTTTGCCACTTGGGCCTTCCTACTGTGAGTTGTAGAATAAAGTTGCATCACTTAGGGCATAGATGGCAAAAAGAGGCGTATGACATGCAGCACAAAGAGCTTAACTTGCTCAGGTGTTAACAAAACAACAATGAACAATTGCAATCATGTTTTTTCTCCTTGAAATATTTAGGGAGATTTGCCACTAGATCTTGCATTAATTTTATATCATGGGGTATTTCTCTAAACTGTTTAGTTTGTATACACCATATGGTTTAATGTTCTTTTATCTTTATTATTTAATTTATTACTCGTCAGACTTAATCTTCAATTTTTAGATACCTAGTGAGCATGACAGTGTAAACCCACTTATAAATCAATCGCCAAGTCCTTTTAGTAGGAACAATTAGCTAGTTAAGTACCTTCTAGATTATATTAAAACTTGACTACTATTTGCTATTAGACTTTGTAAGTATTTAATATCAATTTGTGTTTAGACTTGACTATTGTAGGCCATATGTGACTTTGTAACTAACTAATATTTATAATTTGACATTGTTGGCTTCACTTGACTACTAGATTGTGTTGCTGTGATTGCTGGTAAATTAATGACATTTATAGGATATTGGTTTTAAAAAAATTTGACACAGAAAATTAAGGCAAAATATTTTAAAAAAATACCTATCAACAGCGGTTTAAACTGCAACCAAAGGAATTTACACATATTACAATGGTTTAAAAAGACTGTCACAAAGATGAGACATTAACAATTTTTTTTACTATCGCAATCACATTTCATAGCAACAGACCAATAAATTGTTGTAAAACCATTACACTGCAATACTTTTTTTAAATGTCACAATAACATGTATTTGTGACAACTATTACGAGGGTTATTTGACCGTTACAAGAAGATGCCATTGCGACGACTTCTACAAGGGTTAATGAAAAATGTCGTTGTTTCAGTTGTGACGGTGGTTGTTGTGACATTTTTATTGACCATTGTAGAACCCCTTTACAATGGTCAAAACTCTCGCAAATGCCATTAAAAAACCATCGCAAAGGCTAACTTTTTTTTGTAGTGATTATCTCAATTAGATTAACGTAAAAGTAATGTGAATAAGATGTTCATAAAACAATTCACTTGTAAAATGTTGCAAATCAACTTCTAAATGCATTCACTAATGTAAAGAGAATTAAAAAAAATCTCATATACCAGTTGAAAAATGCTATAGTCTGAATTGATGTCCCAGTAAGGCAATCTTTTGATGCAAATAAAAGTAAGTCATGATTGTAGCATGGAAGACCAATTAGTTCTAAATATAAAATTCCACAAAAAAGGAAAGGAGAAAATAACCAAGATGAACAAATAGAGAAGGTGAATACCCATGAAAGGACACATGATACTCCTAAAGAGATTGAATACATAACTAATCATAAAACCTTAAAAGAGGTTTAAGTACCTAAAAATATTGAAGAGATCTCGATAAATTATGTCACTATAGGAAAAAAGATGGAACTAAAAAGATATAGTTATTGAAAACATTTTTTGCACACAATATTGTTATTAAAATTTTAAAATAAAATGAAGATATTAAACTTAAATATGTTGAAGAATATAAACATAGAGTTGATTAGCCAAAATGTAAAGATGCAATTCAAGCTGAATTAATTTACTTTCAAAACGTGAAGTTTTTGGGTCCATAGTTCAAACATTAGAATTGAAGCTAGTTGGACAAAAATAGGTATTTATGCAGCAATAAAATAAGAAAAATGAAGTCATTAGATACCAAGTACGACTTGTAGCACATGGGTTTTCTCAAAAGCTTGGAATAGATTATAAAGAGACCTATTCTCCTGTGGTGGATGCAATTAACTTTAAATATCTCATTAGTTTAGCAATATATGAAAACTTGAAATGTGTCAAATTAATGTTATTACAACCCATTTATATGGCTCATTGGACAGTGATATATATATATATATATATATATATATATATATATATATATATATATATAAAACTAAAAGACTTAAAATGTAGAATCATGTAAAAATTCTAGGAAAAATTATTCATTACATTTACACAAATCCTTTTATAGATTAAAACAATTTAGGTGTATATGGTATAATTGTCTCAATGAATATTTGTTGAAGGAATGTTATAAAAATGACCCAATTTGCCCATGTGTTTTTATAAAATAATCTATATTAGAGTTTGTCATAATTGCAATATATGTTAATGATTTAAATACTATTAGAACTCTTAGAGAGCTTCAAAAAGCAGTTGATTAATTAAAGAAAGAAATTAAGACGAAAGATCTTAGAAAACCAAAGTTTTGTCTCAATTTGTAGATCGAGCACTTAACAAAAGGCATTTTCCTTTACTGTTATGCTTATATTAAAATGTTAAAGTGATTATATATGGATAAAACACATCCACCAAGCACCCGATGGTTGTGAGATCACTAGATGTGAATAAAGACCCTTTCATCCTCATGAGAATGATGAAAAAGTTCTTGGTCCAAAAGTACCATAGTTATTGCCATATTGGCATTAATGTATCTTGCTAATAATACACGATTTGATATTTATTTTTCTGTAAGTTTGTTAGCAAGATTTGCTCATTTCGAACAAGAAGACATTGGATTGGAATGGAATTAAGCACTTGTTGCAATATCTCTATGGGACCATTGATATGGGGTTATTTTATTCATCAAAATTTGGATCATAGTTAATTGGCTATGCAGATGTGGAATAATTATTAGATCCACATAAAGCTTGATCTCAAATAGGTTTTATATTTACATGTAAGACACAACTATATCATGGCTTTCTACTAAAGAAACTTTAGTCGTTACTTTTTCAAATCACGCAGAAATAATTATGTTGCATCAGACAAGTTATAAGTGTGTTTGGCTTACATCAATGACCCAACATATCCAGAAGATTTGTGGTTTTCCTTCAGAGAAGAAGATTCGAACACTATTATATAAAGATAATACAACATGCATAGCTCAGCTAAAAAAAGAGTACATTAAAGGAGATTGAACAAAACATATCTCTCAAATCTTTTTTTCACTCATGATCTTTAAAAGAATGGTAAAATAGATGTGCAATAGATTCATTCATGTGATAATCTAGCAAATTTGCCCACAAAGACATTATAACAATCACATTTGAGAAATTGGTCAACATTATTAAGATGTGCCGACTCAAATGTTGTCATCCAAGGGGAGTAAATATATGTTGTACTATTTTTCCTTAACTATGATTTTATTCCACTAGGTTTTCTTAGTAAGATTTTTTTAATAAGGCATCTTATAATGATATTGTGCACTCTTTTTCTTTCACTAAGTTTTTATCTCGATGAGTATTTTTTAGTAAGGTTTGAATAAGGTACATTATTTGTCAATGAACATCTAAGGGGTAGTGTTGTAAATGCTTGTAATGTAGATGTCTATAACCCCTATACAAGGATTCCAAAGGATCTTTTTTGGAGTGACTTTCCAATATCATTTCCCATGTTTATAGGTAACTCTTTAGTATGTCTTTCGTGTATAACTCCTAATCAATTTACATTGCACCATTATGTAAGTTAGTTTTTACTATAACTCAAAAGATTTCTTTTATGATGAAAAGCCTATAAATAATGCTATGTACCAAAAGATAAAGTACTTAAGTAACGAGAGTTACCTTATATTTTTTTCTCAAATTTTCTCTTGCTCTTGTCATGCTTCTTACATCTCAAGTAGTTCAATAACAAAATGAATTTTTTTTATTGACAAGTAAAAAACAACATTTTAAAATAAAAAATAAAAATGAATTTTTATTTTTATTATTTGTAATTAATAAACCTTCTTTCAAATTAAAAAGATTAAACTAAATATTTTATTATTCTCTTTTATTTGTAATTCAAAAATATTTCTTGAATATTTATATTATTGACAATAAAAAGATTATTTTATTGTTATTTTATAATTATTAGTAATTAAATATAAGCACTTTTTATTCATTTGCACCTAAAAGTATTAGGTTAAAATAGTGACTTAGTCCCCAAACATTATTTATTGTTTCAAAATGGTCCCTTAAATTTGAAGTGTTTTAAATTAATTCCTTAAGTTTCCAAAATATCTTATAAAAAAATTCTTTTAAGTGAATTCAACTAACATATTAATACGATTAATTTAAGTGTTGATGTAATATTCCAAAAATTTTTATTTAATAATTTTATCCTTGTAGAATAATTTTGTGAATAATTACATTAATCATCGGAAAGAAGAAACAAATTAAGGAAAAATATGAAAATTTAATTACATGAGACAAGGGAGATTAATGAGAGCTTATATATTAATTCAAATAGTATTTTTAATGAGACTTAGGCTCGCTTAAGTGGCTAAGCCCTACCCTTGCAACTAAGGAGGCCTGAGTTTGAATCCCTTATGTGCATCAGATTATATTTCTTTTCTAAGCATATGTGAATTTATGTTCTAGTTATGACAATTAAAGACATTAAGAGGAATAATGGTGACCTTATACAAAGGAAATAAAACACTGAAATTGTTTGAGAATGCTAACTCATTTGAGTAAGCTATTGTGGGGAATTTCTATTAGAATTTACCTTAATTAGAATGTTTCTTAGCATAGAAAGTTCAATGTCTATCATTTGGTTTTAGGGTCATAGCAGTTGCACTTTACTCTACAGGTAAGGGAGTGAGTTGTGTGAGCTTTGGTCAGGTTAGTAGGTAATCTTAATTACATAAGATTTTTGTTTTAGGATATCTATCTTGAAAAAATATTGTTTTTCGATCTCCTTGTACTTTGAGGCAAGCTTCTAGAACTATAAATATTATTTGGACACTCTGAAAACTTTAAAATTTCTGGATTTATGGATTCTATAACTTGTAATTTTGAATTTCTTTGATTTTTAATTTCCTAAGTTAAAATATTTAAGAACTTCTAAACTTCTCTGTTTATATTTTGAAGTACTTTGGTTTATATTCATGAAATATTTTGGTTTTTTAATTATGAAGATATCCGATTCCATATATACAATGTATTGAGATTCTGAAATTTGAGTTACATTTCTCTATCTCTATGAATAAGTTTGATTTTGAATTTATGAAATTTCGATTTTTGATTATGGACTTATGTACATAAAATAAATTTTGGGAATGAATCCAAACAGGACATTGTAGTTAATGATAGTAGACGTTAGTCGTAGAGCACTGTGATCTGTATTATGATACTCGTGACTAGTATTTGCTTTGTTATGATTATACTAGCTTTAGGCTAGCTCTGATTGTGATATCTGATGGTTTTGTAGGATGTTCCCAAGCATTCAGTTGGTTTTGAAACACTCTTATGCTACTTATGCATTAATATATTTTTATTTAGAATTGGTTTCATAATTTTATTATTGAGGCATTTACTGAAGTTGAAGATGTGTTCTGCATACTGCATTATTTATACTAACCATGAAAGATGTTTGGTTTTAAGACAACATATATATTTTTTTTCAAAAACTCTACTGTAACCAGTCTGTCCCTTCATTTTGTATAATTAGTAATATCTACTAACTGAATTTGTACTCATCCCACATTATTTAACATTTTTTAGATCACAGTGCCGGTTAAGAATACCTTCCTATAGAGTAGGAGCTTGTGGGTATTTTTTTCTTTATGGTGAGCCTTTTTGTTACAAGGGCAAGAGCTCATTTTTTGTTGTAAATCTATAATTAAATTTAGTACCTCCCATAGTATACAGGCAAATGGTCTTTTGTTATTGATATGTTGATTGTGGGTTGTTGTTTATGTATATATATTGGAGAGCATAACTCTATCCTAATGTCTATCAAATTATTCACTGTAAAAAATTTAGGGAGGTCCATATTTCAAGGGAGACTTCACCGAATTTTTTACACGAAAGCAAACTGATTCTGTTGGCATATGTATATGTGGTATTCTGTTTAGTTTTATTTAATGAAAATTTTGTGCGTTCAGTAAATGTTTGATTTCTTGATATGTCAATTAGGCTTACGAAGGCAAGGGATATCTTGTTCCCCATGTCGATCACGTCCTATTGGTTAGGGTCGTGACAGTTGACATGGCAGCTGTGTGTATTTTCCTATTTATAATTTGGGAAAAAAATTTGACACTTAATTAATATTTAACCTAAAAATTAAGAAAAAAAAAGAAGAAAAAGATATGGGAGCTCAATGCTGTGTAATATTCGGATAATTACAGAGAGACTAAGCGAGTGAACCTAAGGGATTGAAGTGTAAGAGCAGGAAGGTTGCAAAGAGGTACAATAGGAAGAAGGTGAAGATGGGGAGAAAGTGAAGACGTAGAAGAATCACTTCTCACGAAAGGTTCAAGTGCTTTCATCAGCTCTCCAGTACACGGATCTAAGAAATCTCGTGCCATGTTACAGCTATTATTGTACATACATGTAGGCCGCGCCATGCTTCACAATAGAGAAGTTTAAAAAAAAAAAAAAAAAGAGAAAATAAGAAGCTAAGAAATTGGCAAAGGAAAAATGGAAACTAAAACCAAATATTCGATGACCACCTATCTCGACTTTGAAATCAAAGAATAGGAAGACGAAAGTTACAAGTTGAAAAAAATTTGGAACCTTTAGAATTTTACTTAAAGTAGGAAAACTGAACCTCTACTTAAATTGCCTAATTTTCAAAATCACAGTTTAAATTTGTGCATGTATAGGTTTACAAAAGTATGAAATTCAAACTTAATTTTCATTTGGAATACAGACAATGACAGATGGGTTCAAAGAAGCATGGAATTAAAGAAGGGGAAGTGGTTAGAGCAACGAAGAAAATGAAAAATGAAAATTTGTTTCTTTTTAATTTAAATTAAATGTTAATTAGATATCAAATTATTTATTATATTATATTTTAAAATTATATATAATTAGACGTCAACATTAAAATTAATGGTGCTAATATTTTAATAAAATTTACTTCAAAATAAATTTTTTATGAAATATTTTAAAATTCTAAAAAATTAATTTAAAAAATTATTTTAAAAACATAAATAAAATTAAGTAACGACCTCATTATGTAACCGAGGCGTTCTCGTTGGCCGAAAGAAAAATACAAAACCGAGGCATCCTCATCGTTAATCATTCCATTCCCGTGAAATTCATTTACGACAGGGCCCAACGGTTTCTGATCGGAAGAGCCCTCGTCCCCTCGCTAGCTCTCTCCCTAACTCAGGGATTCTTCCTGCCACCACGAACCACGAGCTGTAACGCCGAAGATCCTTCCCGACAGCCCCATCGAGCCGAAGACCCTCCCTTTCCAGTCTCCATCTTGCTTTCAGGTTGGTCTCTGTTGCTGTGGCTATTGTTTGAGATTTATACTAAGTATTGTGAAAATCAATTTTATTTCCTTAATTGGATTGTTTGTTAGAGCTAGTGCTTTGAGTTTCACGGAATGGCCTAGTTATAGGGCAACTTGAGTACTCATTGTGCTATAGTTAGGTTGAATGCTTGAAAATGGGATGGATGTTTGCCAACTGGTTATAGAGAAATTTGCCTAACTTGAGGAATTAATGCGTGCCTTGAAGTCGTAAACCTTGACGAAATAAATTTTGTTTTTGGTATTTTTCAAAATGAGCAGGCTTTGAGTATGCTGACCTGATTATAAATGGGTCAAACCGCCCTGGCTCACTTAGGAGCCAGTGGGACGGCTCTACCTAACATCAACACCAAAGTCCATTTCCATCAAACGCCACTGCTTCACCCTTTGTTAATCACTGGTTTGCAACCCTTGAGATGACAAGTTGCAATGACAAGTTTCTCCCTATTATCCCTGCACTTTCTCAATTAATGAGAATCACAATCTTCTGGATAAACATTGAAAGATTGATATTATTTTGTTGTCTTCAAAGTTTGCTGTCTTCAATCAAGTATGGAATTTCTTTATAGGACTTGATTGTTATTGGAACCATGAGTGTGATAAGAGAGATTGCTGTGAAGAATCTTGATTGCAAGGAGGTAATTTTAAAGCCGAGAGTCTAGGAGATCATGAAGGTGCAAATGGGATCCAGCTAGCCCATACTTTGATTGACATGTTTCCCTGCACTCTCAAAATTCTCTTTCTTTTAGATTGTGTCCTATTAAGATTGTTCTCAATTAGATTAGCTCCATTATTTGCCATTTTGAGCAAGTACCCATATTGATTAATTCTAGGAATTTGTAGCCGCACTTACATTATAAAATATTCATAGCTGCCGTAACAATTTCCAGAACACCATCTTGCCATCAGAGATTACTACTCTTGACGAGGAAAAAAAAAAAAAAAAATTTGAAAATGAATCAATGGAAAATTTTCCTCTTGTGATCTTTTGTTTTTATTATTCATAAAGAAATATATGAATCTCATTAGTGCTACATTTTATATTTAGAATATAATATTGTGTTCTTCAATCTGTATTTTAGCTTTATCATTTTTTTTTTCTGACGTCACAAAAATCAACTTCATTTTTGTAATTATATTGCGTTGCATATGAATCCCTGCATCCTTGCAAGGAAAGGGCTCAAGGTAAATATGTCCCTGTCACAGGGAGCAGGGAGACAAGGGTACGGTAGGGATGGTAGGTTTTATGATACTTTCTACAATTGTTTTGTGTTCAATCCAAAACAGAAAAAAAAGTAGCACTGCTTTTTTTGGGACCATTGTCTTATTTTGATGTATGAAAAGTTTTCCATTATTAAATTCGTTAATTTTTAATCTATTCCATGGCAGTGAGCTGGTGATTCATGGCTTTGTCCTCCAAACTTCCACACCAGTTTAACCTCTTCCGAACTTTTGTGAATGCGAAGGTCAAATGGGTTCGAGACTCATATCTTGATACTGTAGTTGAGAAAGAGAAGAACCTCAAACAGGCAATTTTCCTCAAGAACCAAATCATTTCATCTCCTTTTAAATCTCTCCCCCTCTCCACTATTTCCCTGCTCAAATCCCCTCTCAACCTTCCCACCACAACTGCCAAATTCATCAACAAGTATGACTCTGTCTTCACACAATGCCAACCTGGACCTGGACTCCTTCCACATGTCAAGCTTACTCCTCTAGCATTGGCCCTTCATGATGAAGAATTGGCCATCCAAAGCTCTTTAACTATTCGTCAGGACACTGTTAATAGGCTAATAAGGCTTCTCATGCTTGCTGGCATGTCAAGATTGCCAATCTATGTAATTGAAAAGTTTAAATGGGATTTAGGTCTTCCCCATGATTATGTCACTAGTCTTTTAGCTGATTACCCTGATTCCTTTGACATTTGTGAAGTGGAAGATCCTGTGACAGGGAAAAAGTTGCTTGCTTTAGAGATTGTTACATGGAGAAAGGAGCTTACTATGTCTGAGTTGGAGAAGAGGGCAACAAGCTCATATTACAATGGAGGAAAAAGAAAGCATGATATTTGTTTTCCGATGTGTTTGCCAAAAGGTTTTGATTTGGAGAAGAGGGTGAAGACGTGGGTTGAGGAGTGGCAAACATTGCCTTATATTTCTCCTTATGAAAATGCATTTCATCTTGAGCCAAATAGTGACCAAGCTGAGAAGTGGGTAGTGGCAATTTTGCACGAATTACTTTGGCTTCTTGTGTCTAAGAAGACAGAGCGAGGGAATTTGATGTGTTTAGGAGGGTGTTTGGGGATGGAGG
Organism: Delonix regia; assembly: GCA_037074485.1. Lineage (NCBI taxonomy): Eukaryota > Viridiplantae > Streptophyta > Magnoliopsida > Fabales > Fabaceae > Delonix > Delonix regia. The sequence goes on from CM073460.1 coordinate 15,384,591, forward strand.
CAAGGTTTAGGAAGGCTTTGGTTCATCACCCAGGAATATTTTACATTTCTAATAAAATTAAGACTCAGACTGTGGTGCTTAGGGAGGCTTATAGAAAGGATTTTTTGGTTGAAAAGCATCCCTTAATGAGTACAAGATATTGGTACTTTCACCTCATGACTAAGGTTCAGAATCACCATAAACCTGCTAAGTTGAAGGATAATCAAGAAGTTAAAGCTTAGGCATGGAACCTGGACAAGTTTCCAGTTCAACTAGTCAAACTGATCAATCTGGTATGATTTTCAAAATATAGAATTAAGATGGGTTCTTTCTGAGAATATATGTGATTTTATTTTAATTTCTACAATTTCTGAACTTCCTACCATATTACTGAGATGTTTTTGGATAAATTTCAAATGTAGTAACTTAACTTTCAACTTTTAGAACTTTATTTGCAATTCTATATCCTCAAGAGGTTGACCTTAGTCTCTAGGTTGACCTAACTTCCTTTAATGTGTGGTTAGGTGGAATCATATAGGTTTGAATTCTAGCTATGTCATTTTGAGACCAGAACAATTTTCAGCACTTCTATGAACCATTGCATTGGCATGCTAATTTACAACTGATTTCTTGATCTTCTGAAAAAGTGCATTTGAGAAAGACTTGCACTTGAAATTCTGTGGCGTCTTGCAGCATGCTATGCTGAGGGTTCACAATTTGAGTGCATGAAATTGGACGCCAGTCCTTCTTTGTGTCATAGCAGCAACAAGATCTTTTTGGTAGGTTGATTTGTTCTTTTACTTAAAGATAATTCTTGGCTCATTCAGAAGGCAAAACTTCTTTGTTTGACACTATCAAGGACATTTGCACTGTAATTATGATAGTATATTGGTTCTGGCTACAGTTTGATATATTAATAGTTTGAAATGGTACAATGGAATTTAATATTTATGCAGTTATGTTTATATATATATATATATATATATATTTCCACAATGCTTTTCTATTTTTTAATTGTCATAAAAATCTAAGTACTTGTTTTTTCCCCTATCATTGATGTGCTACATATAAGCGAACAACAAATGAATGAAGGTCCTTTTCAGAATTTTGCAGAAGAGTAATTACCTTCATATAACACATGATAAAAGGAAAGAAGACTACTGAAAGAGGCATTCTTTTGTAAATTCCATCTATATAGTTCTATCAATCAGTGTTTGCCACATATTTAGAGAAGTTACATTATATTAGATTTAATATTTTATTATTAAGTTTCATTTATTTATGTATGTAGTCCATATATAACATGACAGATTGAGGCTCATGGAAGAATTTATGAAGATCAAGGGATAAGCTTCCTGCAATTTACTTTTTCTTCACCTGGGTAATGATTTTGAAGTTGCTGTGGATAATGAATTATCCCAAGTTCAACTCTATTGGGCAGCAAAAGTGCAAGACCCAGACATCAGTTACTTTCTCTTCTTAATTGACTTGTCATTCAGCTTCTTGTGATGACATAGTGGTCATGAAAATGAAAATGTGCAGTGGATGGCGTTGCTTTCTGTTTGGTCTTCCTCTAATTTTCTTTCTTTCCCATCTGTTGTCTGGTGGGTAATTCCTTCAACGCTTGTATTTAGTGAAAGAAGTATGTCTTGCTGTTTGATGTATATTTGAGGCTTTACAAGTGAACTTCATTGTTGTTGTATCAGTCATGGAGTTGCACCAAAACTCAACTTTGCAGGAACCCCAGAAGAAACTTCAAAAGAAATTTGATCATCTGGTTCTTGGTCCTGCTGCTGGTCAAGGCTTGTCTAATCGATTGCAATGCCGAGGTTCTTCAGTTCTCCTTGTAAAGTAGTAATTTTTTTATACGTGATGAAGCAAAGGTTTGAACCTTAGTGCAGTTGTTGTTTGTCCTAACAAATGATATAGTGGTTTGAATAATGGATCTGATGCTTTAATTTCTCTTACACACAAAACCATATGATTGATATCTATAGACATTATATTGTACTGAATAAGGCTTCTTACACAGACAATTTATGATGATTGTAACTTCTGCAAATATTTTGGTATTCTTTGTAAATTTGCTCATAACTTTTTGATATATCTTACTCATTTCGTTACACAAAATTTCACTAACAGTTTGCGAATATCGCTATCAGACACTGAAAATTTACTAACTGCTCGTTTAAGGTACTTGTTTGTGAAATTAGCATTATTTTCTGTATTATAATTCAATTAGCCAAATTTCATGGCATTGTAGACTTATGTTTTTGTTTATTATTTCTAATACTCATTCCTAAAGTTCAGAATATTCTTCTGATATTTGAGAAATTGTAATAACTGAACTATAAAAACAAAAAATTTATATAAATTTTGTCAATTAAGTGTGGATAATTTTCCAAAGAGGATAATATAATCTTAGAGAAAGACTTATGTTTATTAGGAATCAGACATTTTGTTTTATAATCTCATTTTTTCCCATGATTTTCATATTAGGATAATATATCTGATGTAATTGAAGAGGTTGTGAAAGGATAGTTTCCATTCTACTCATTCTTTACGTAGTTAGTGAAAAGTAAGTAATGAACTAATGAAAAATTGTGGACACTAGAGAGATCTAAGACTTGCATGCAGAGTGATACGTGATGTCATTTAACCTTAATTTAATCTGTGAGTGTAGTTGTTTCTGTTATATTATTATATCTGATTTTAATTCTTGCTAACTCCTGAACTCGATGCTGAGAGTAATGACCATGTTTTACTGGAGTTGGCTGCTATTGCAGATTTTCTTGTGTTACTGTATACTTTTATTATGGCATTTAAAATCCCGAGTTTGATAATCTGGCCATCACATGGAATTCGAATGTTCTGTAAGAGTATCTGATTAGAATTCTACTTTGGTTGTAATAGGATGATGGAACTCAGAAAAATTGAACACCAAACTGATATGATTAGATTGATGGAATCCAGATAAATTGAACACCAAACTGATATGACTCAATTACTAAAGGAAAATTACGGCAGCATCACACAACAGAAAGTAACCACCATGTCACAAATTCTGCACTTATATGCAAGAACTAAGCACTGGACATAAAACAACACTACTACAAGGATTTCCTAGCATTCGAGAGGCTAGGTCTCTCCCAATAATCTTCCCAGAATATTCTCTCCTCCCCACAAACCCCCACTCCCTCCTCATAAGTACACACCCAAAATAGTTGTCACTAACTCCCCATGTGAGAGAAAGTGCTGGCTGCCTAACTCCCCATGTGAGATAAGTGCTGGCTGTCAATAATTATCAAGTTCCCTTTTCTGCCCATCCCCTCTTTCTCCTGAAATAAGTGGTTAAATGGGTCTGATTAGGCCCACCAACACCACCAGACTCATCATAGTACCATCTTATTCAGTAAAATTTCTGCTGAAATTACTAAAATCTGGTGAAGTGGTCATTTTACAAGATTATGTGATGCATTAAATCCCTGGTTTTATTGCTTAAGGAGTCCTATATTACTGTCTTCTTTGATAATCAACACTCTGCTGTCATGCTTGATTCAAACTATTGTTGTGTATACTCTAGACCATGGCACCTATTCGTCACCTAAATGAGCCTTAATTCACCTATGAAAAATCTTTACTACAAACCCTGAAATATCCTTTTATTAACTAGCCCTCTGAGGTTCATTAACTCAAGCCTTGGCAATCTTAAATCCTAGTTGTGACTTTGGGAAGTTGGCTTCAGCTCTCACTTGTCTATCTTAAGGCTATGTGTGGAAGTCTAGGAGAGGATAGAATGGAATGACTAATAATGGGAATGGAATGGGAGGTCATAGGTCCTTCTTTTGGGAGTTTTAATGAGGGAAGAGAGGGACTCCTTGGACAATTGTTTGGAAGTTACACTTAAAATCAATGAAATGAAATGACTTGTAATTTTTCTCCAATATTGCCCTTATAAAACAATTAAGAGCTAGTTGTACTTGTTTTCATTTTTAATGAATGAGGCTATACTTGTAATTTCATAAAGAAAGTCATTCCATTTCATCTTTGCAAAAATATGCTTTCGAATGGCAAGGAGGGGTCTTAGAGGCCTGCCTTTCTGATTAGATATTCCATCCAAAAATAAACTTCCAAATGATTGTCTAGCTCACTTTAGCCATTCAACTCCTTGCTATTTCATCCCAAGCCATCCATTCCATCGATAATACCGTAAATCTCATTATAATGATCATGCTGTTAGAAAGCAAGTGTTTTCTCTACTTAAATTTGCTATTTATTAGTTACCAAAATCATAGTTGTGATCAAATGTTTTATGAGTTCGAAATTGCCCGCTGCCTTTATTTAAGGGACCAAAAGTTTTTCTACATTACCTGCCTGACTTAAAGCATAAACATTTGTACTTTTTTGCTACAAACACAGAGGAAGTTTTTCCAGCCAAAAGTGTACACTTGACCTGCTATTTTTTCTGAGTTAAGAAGACCTGCTTGACGAAGCTGTTTGCACTATATGTTTTGATGCTTTGTGATGTAAAATAAAGAAATCTTCATGATTAAGAGAGCTGCTTTGGAAAGAAAAGGAAAGAAATTAAAAGCTGGTCTGAAGCTCTGAATTAGGGTGATTTGGTCAGAATTAGGGAGTGAATCAGGGGATTGTTTATTAAGTTAAGTCAGACTAAGAATATTTACCATTGATGTTCAATTGAGTGATTTTGGGGAGTTTTCTGGGAATAGGTGTACAATTTCTCCTAATCTTCTAATTTATAGATGACAGCATAGGTGGAAAACACTCCTTAGCCTATAATCTTTTCCCAAACTCTGTTCTCAGTTTTTTCCTTCTTCTCTTTATATGTATATTTTTGGACACTTTGTTGTTGGATGCTCTTTTCTTCTCTTAAAACCCCATCCCAAGTTGATGAATTTTTCAGTAGCACTAACTTTACTCTATTAACATTGCAAGTTGAGAAAATGCTTAAAGAAAAAAAAAAAACTCCTTGTTTCTGTTCCTAAGATTGTTTCTCTGTATGATTTCTTTTTCATCTTTTTTATATGATACCAACTTGCTTATGGACGTTACAATCCTGAATTTGTGATAATTTAAGGAGATTTCTGATTATGATGATATCCAACAATCTTGTGTTCTCTTTTAGACATGAAGGGTCTCAATGATACATATGTTTTATTTTCAAGAGGTTTTCCCTTTGACATTTATACAGTCATTTTGTTATTTAACTTAAATCTTCCAATGTATTTCACTTTTTTTTTTTTTTTTTGGTTTTATTTTAAAACAATGTACAGGAACAAAAGCTCTTAACAGGACTCGTGCTTCTAGTAGCATGTCACCTTTAGAGGACAACATTGCATTTGTCACAGTCTTTACCATTTACAATTCTTCTGTCAACAATGTAGATGATAGATCATCAAACACAGTTGTTGGGGATGCTTCGTATAATAAGGTGGAGCGGTCAATGGCTGTGTTGAATGTCTTCATTAACTTCATTCAGGTAATTATTAACTTAAACTTGTGGAATTTATTGTTATATAGCAGGAATCTTATTGCCACTCTTTGTTGTTTGTTGTTTCTGTAATGAGTTATGTGGCAACTTGATGCTTCATGGAAGATGTTATATTTGTCCATGATTTTATACTTTTGGTGGTGTTTATTAACTGGAATTAGTGATATGTTATTGTCTTAGAAAGTAATTCATTCATAGCCCTACTTTTTTCTGCCATATGCACTCAAATGCTTTTCTGCCTTGTCATTTGCTGTTTAATTAGAAATTGTGATTAACAATGGAGGCTAGCTTGGGGAATTCAAAGTAAGCTTACCTTTGATAGTGTTGAAACTGCCATTGAGTTTGTAATGTACATTTTGTGACATAAAATTAACTGTTTCTACCTTCTGCAGTAGTCCTTTTCATTTGAGAATTCGACCGAGTTTGTATTATTGTCATTTATACCTAACAGACTTAATTCAATATTTAACATGTGTGACATTTACAGGTGACAATGCCCCAGAGCAGCGTGATTATTCTTACCGACCCAGTATCTGACCTGTCATTGCACCGAAATATGGTCTTTCTCCATCCTATACAAGGTGAATATTCACGAGACGGGTTGATGCTTCAAAGGATCAGGTCTTACATTGTAAGATCACATTGCATTCATGGTAGATTTTGGGGTTCAAATTGTTGCTTTTCTATATTCAATATATTACCCTATTTTTCTCTCTCCACAAGTTTTTATGATAATTTTAATGGCACAATCAATAGCATCCTTATGATAGTTTTAAATTTAATAGTATAATTGGTTGAAGTCTTCCCTTGTCTATACCGCAGGTGCTTGCCATCATTCTGATTCTTTCACTTTGATATTCAATTTCCCCTTATAGGGCTTGTATTCTTGTTTTATACTTTTGTTAAAATTATTAGAAGAATGCATATATGCATTCTTTAAAAATAATTAACTTCATCTATGCAGACTTTTTTAGAAACAAGGCTTCAGGAGCTCTCTCGGAGGCCGGGGAATATTACACATTACATCTTCACTGATTCTGATATAGCAGTGGTTGATGATTTAGGACAGGTTTTCCATGACCACCCAAATTTTCATGTGGCTCTGACATTCAGGAACAATAAGGCTCAACCTTTGAATTCAGGATTCATTGCAGTGAGGGGTACTGCTGATGCAATTTTAAGGTGCATAAATTGCACTGCCAGGGATTTTCATTTCTATTGCATTAATTGAAAAAACATGGTTTGATTATCTGAGTTGCTGCTACATTTGCAACTTTTACTTTGTGTACTAGCATCCTGCACATGGACTTCTGTCTTCTATATCTCATTCATGATATGCAATGGGACATGCTCATTTCTACAGTATGGTTAGAAGCAGAAATACAAATACACACACACATCACATATTTTCACTAAATGAAAATGATGTTTATAACCTCTGGTAAGTAGTGATGAATCTTGATGTTATGTTTAACTACTGCAAATTGCATGTTACATACATGACCTGCAAGCTGTCTGGATTTGCTTTAGTTTTGGGCCCTGACATTACCATAGGGTCAGTATTTCCATTACTTTCATGATTCTATTTATCCATTGAGCATCTTCACTAGTGAGTTGATCTTGTTTTCTTTCTCCTCTCCTCTCTGCCCTTCATTTTATATATTCCTTTATCTTAATATTATAAAAAACAATGCAGGGCAAAGCTTTTCCTACAGGAGGTTCTGAAAATTTACAGCTCAAAATACATAAATGCTTCTCGGATGCTGGGAGATCAATTAGCACTTTCTTGGGTTGTGAAGTCACATCCTTCTTTTGATGCCAGCAGGTTTTCTAGGGCGCTGCCTTTCTCTGAAGATATTGGTGGTACTTCAGTACTGTTCTTACCTTGTGCCATATACAATTGGACACCACCTGAGGGTGCTGGTCAATTTCATGGCATGCCATTGGATGTTAAGGTATAATGTAGCTTACAACCTGCAGTAGATCATTAATTGGGTACTTGAAGTTGCTTTCTTTTTAATTGCAATTTTAGTTTCTACGGTTACAGAAAGGTGCAGTGCAGCTTGAGTTGAAATTAACGGGCCTCCCGGGGGGTTCGTGTGGAGCAATTAAGTCCCCTTTGTTTTAAATGATGCATTTACACCCTCTGGGTATTGTGAAGGATGCAAAGTTGTCCAAAATTTAGTAGTTTATTATCCATTTCATCAAAAGCAATTGACATATCACCTTACTCTGTTTACGTTTTGGATTGTTAAGTGACAGAACCCAAGGGGGGAGTGGAGAATCCGTCTTTCAAAACTGGTTTGCAAAGGGAAGAACCAAAGCCTTTTATTACTCTACCAAGCATCCTGTACTAGTCAACGTGGAACTTAAAGATAGCCTGTACTACCCAATGTCCCAATCATTAAGTTATCGTACAACTTTGCTTCTTTTGAAAAACATGCATGTGAATGCATACTTAAAACGATGAGGACTGAGTTTTTACTGAAACCATAGGAACTAAAAGTACAATTAAGCCTTATTTTTTAGTTTGCATTTTGGAAAATCTAGAAAATCGTATACTATTCTTTGAGCGTTAAACTGAAATTCTTGTGTCTGATTTATTTATTACAATGCAGGTTGTACATTTCAAAGGATCAAGAAAACGCCTAATGCTCGAGTCTTGGAACTTTTATAAATCTTCTCCCAACATTGCAAACATGTTATGCCTCGTTTTGGGAAGTGGAAGAACAAAGTATGATTTTTGAAGTTCACTTGAGAATCATTTGAACTGGATATTGTGCAGGCATCTCGAGACATGCTGTGTTAATGTCTCAGAATTTGAGTACACCTCAATGGCTGCCATCGCTACTCTTGTGCCATTACCATTTTCTGGGTAAAATATGGCGTTTCTGGCTGCTAATGAGAAGGAGATGATTGCACCCTTCTATGTGCTGATTTGTTCTATGTTTTTTCGGTTAAAAAAGGATGATCAAACCTGAGAGTTGAGAACCACTTTACTCGAAATACTCACCCTTTCATCTCCTAAACAAGTTTTCTACTTGAGAGTTTTTGATCTTTTGATAAGCCAGAAAACTTTCGCACATAAAATGTAATAATACTATAGTATACGATGCTAATGTCTCGCAATTTGAGTACATTTTAATTGCTGCTCTTGTGCCATTACCATTGTGTTGTAAAATAAGGCAGTTCTGGTGGCGAATGAGAATGGGATAACTGGACCCTTGTAAGTGCTAATTTTGTTTCATTTCTTTTTGGGTTCCAGAAGAGTTTATAGAGCATGAGATTCTTACGCAACCCTACCTCGTTATAGATTCCTTTCGTAAGAGTTGATATATATGGAAGCCCTAAAAATATGTCCAATAAGTTTTTTTATATTATTAAAATATGATAATCTACATTTGTGTCTTATTGAAATCACATTACTAATAACATGATAGATGCACTTTACTTGAAGTCACATATGCTCTAAATGATAGCGTCTTTCCCGAACCATATTACCAAGAGAATTTGACTCTCCTAAAGAGTATTTTACATTTTAAAGAATAAAGCGAAGATAGGTATCCATTGATGAACAAAGTCAAGGAAGCTGACTTTCACACACCCATGAATATTTATGAGATTGCTTCTACTTTGTCAAAGTCTTACCTGTTGATTTTTCTCATCAACTATACCTGCATTTCATTAGTTAAAATGTAGAATGAACTTTCTCACCACCCACTTTGTCACTTGTTTGTCATCTCTTGTATGATACTATAATCATAGTATGTGTAAATTAATGTCATATTCATATCTTTAAAATAGAAAAAGCTCATTTATATTTGAAAATACACCAATTATTGATCTTATTTATTAGACAAGTAACTAACATCTAAAAGTGCAGGTGAATTGAGTGTTTAAAATAATTTTGATTATTTTTAAAATTGTTTTGCCAAAATACTTGTTCCAAATGTCACTTTGAAAGTATAGAGCAAAATAACAATTTTATTAATCAAGGGTGACTTTATCATGAAGCTTGGAGTCTGGAGATAACAATTTTCTTTTTGACAAAAAAAAAAAAAAATCCCATTTTGTCCCCCATTTAGCCCCCATTTTCATCTTGGTCTTGTACATCAAAAATCCAAATTGGTCGTGAGCAAATTGCCATAGTGCAAGTATATACTACCAACAAGTAGTAAAGAGTGAGAAAAGTATCATCCTTAAGGATCTAGTCAATACCAATATTAATTACTAATGTGTATGTAGTTACTTAATCCAAACGATCAAATATTCAATATAAAAAGTAAGGTAATTGCAAATAGTCAAATGCAAAACTTAAAATGAGATGAAAATCAGTGCAAAAGGCTTCCATAGGATTATGGATTACCAAGTACTATAATTGAAAATGAGTTACTTTTTTAACTTGTTATGAGATGACCATTTCCAAATTTTGATGTATAAGGGACCAAAAGTGATCTCAACGTTAAGTGCACATCTATTGATATTAAAACTTTCCTTTTTTCCTTTGACATCCTTGGTAAGATATAAAATCCCATTGATAGGCCACAAATGACTAAACTCTAACAAATAAACATAAATCAATACTAAATAACCTAGAACCTCAAATCAAACATAGATATCCTAAATTGACAAGAAAGACTCAAATTTGAACTAAAGCCAATAAGGTAGCACAATGAAAGTGTATGAAAATGACGGGAATAACTTTATTCCATAGAGTTATCAAATGCCCTTCATATTGATCCCTTAGTGAAGTTACCATCTAAAATCAACTGACATAGCATGTTAAGTGATAATACACTTTTTTGCCATGTTAGTGGTCCACATAGCCCTAAAAAATTTCCACTAAACACCCTAACCCTCCCACAATTCGATCTTTGGCTATATTATTATAACCTTTCGCCATCTCTCCATTGTTGTTATCAAGTCGTCGATCCTCTCTGCTGCCATCTTGCTAGCATTTGTCTTTGGCATCTTTATGTGATGAAGGAGAGATGCACACTTGGCCCAAAAATGGTATATGAAATTGAAAAAGAAGAAGGGGCTAATGATTTTTATAGTGCTTTAAGGTAAGACATCAATTTCTTCAAGTTTTCACCTCTAATGTGTCTATCTCTTTAAATCCCCTTTGTTATGATTCCCATTTTGCTTATGAAGAATCCTAATTTGGTTGTTTACATTTTAAATATAGGTTCAATTTAAATCTTCTTATGTTGTCATATCATAATTCTTTTTTTTTTTTCCTTGTTTCATAGATACATACCCGTGTTGGAAATGAATGGTAGATCACTTAGTTTTAGATGGCTCTCGATCATACGACAATGGTTAAAAGTGATATATTTGCTTTTATAATAAATTAACTATTTACATTTTCATATATGAATTTTATTTTTTTCCATTATTACATTCACTCTTATAGAGGTTTGATTTTACCATTCACTCTGATATATGTGCTTCTTTTTGCCAAACCTTATATCCCTAGTAAACTTATGTATTCATGTCATTTGGTTATAAATTGAAAATTTTAGGGTAGTTCAAGTCATTTTTTGAACCATTTATGTAGTTGTGCTTGCCTACATAATTCAAGTTATTATGGCGGTGTTACGTATCTCGAGTTCTGTATTCCACTTTTTGCATTAAGTTTGTTTGCTTATCCTTTTCAAAGTAGTCTCACAATCACTTAATCACACTTTATCTTAGAAGAGAGACAAACTTGTGCTTAAGTGGAGAAATAAAATAAATAAATTGTTCCCATGCTTCCAATTATTAGACTTGTAGTGGAACATGAGTAAACTATTTAACTACCAATGAAAGAAAACTACTTGCATCAATAGATAGAATTGTTTCATATTTTAAAGTTCATTTTGTTTTTGTGGTTTATGTAGATCCTTGTTTTACCCTTAATCCTTTTTTTCTTGAGACAAAGAAAGCAATAAGTTAAGTGAAGACAACTTGGAAGAATGAGACTAAGATATAGTGTTTCTCTACATTATTATTAACTTTACCACTAATGATCGTGGGGTTCTCTTAGTTATTCTTATAAATAATTTTTTTGATAGGATTTGATAATGAAGTAGACTATGCAGAATCAGTTACCTATAAAACGACGTTGGATATACTAGTATTTTTTATTCTATATAAGTGCAAATATTACAATATAGGAAAACATGTATAATTTATTAGTCTTATGTTAATGTGGTATATGCTTCTTTGTGATGGTAAATGCAAATGCAAATTTAGAGTTAGGGAAATGTGTTGCGTTGAAGCATCAATTGTAGCTATAAGATCATTATTAGGTGAGCCATCCTCGGTTTCATGATTTTCCAATACTGTACCATTGCCACATAACATAGTGTAAGTGCAGATTAAGAGCACGATTTGAGTCTCATCAAACAAAAAAGAATCTAGGTAAGAAGTTCATGGTTATCCCTTATATGACCAAGGCACGAGCTACAATTTCTTTGTATGGGTAGAAGGTAACGAGCATAATTGAAAGAATGAGAAATTTGAAAGTCAACTTATTGTAATATTTGTAAGTTTTGATGAGACTTGTTATGTTGGAGTCTTGGATAACTATATTTATGTATTCCATATGTAATGTTGGTTCAATGGTTGTGTAGTAGTGACATTGTAATGTAGTTCAATTGCTATATTGTCTAGGCAACACCATGTTACTATTGTATTTTAACATTATGGATGTATTATAATGACAAAATGACAATATTTTGACATTGTGGATTTTTTGTAATGACAACATTAATTCAGTGGTAGCTATAATGTTGGTTTATATTTACTTCTATATGTTAGTTCTATGGTTGTATTTTTCATGCCTTTTTTGCTGATATGTATAAGGGGTTATGTTGCTACTCGTCCACTTTTTTCTTTTTTGTCCTTTTCTTGTGTTTTTTTTTCATGACTTTTTTTTATTGGAAACAAGAATAGTATCTCTTATTCTTAAAGCAACAAGGTTAACTTTTCATGCTTTTTGATTTCAATTCCATTGGCAAATGCAAACAATACAAAATGACATATTATAACTCTTGTCTATATTGATATGATCGATGTTATCTGTTTAGTGCTACTGTAAGTTATCACATGAAGAAATAGAAACATGGCTGCCTAGGCACTATATTATAATGCCTATCGCCAGTTGCTAGAGAAGAAACAGAAACATGGCTGCCTAGGCATTAGATTCGAGTGCCTAGGTAGCAAGTGGCTGAATCATTTAAGAGAAGGGTGTTTGGTCTTTTTACAATGTTTTCCTTAATTATCTTAGGATTGTATTTGAATTATTTTTATTTTATGTTTTTTCCTTTTAATTAGGATTAAGGTTATTAGGGCTTTTAGTATTTAAGCTTCTATTTTTTTCTCCATCAGTGTAAGTTGTCATATGAGTAAAGAAATCAAACAACGATTGCCTCTGAGTATTCTTGTTCTCCTTTTTTCACTTTTCATCATTTTTTATCATGGTATCAGAGCCTGTAGACATCCATAACCTAAGATGATTACCTTTGGCAATATGCAAGCCCATCAAACCCATGTTCAAGACTCTAAATCTAAGTTTTCATTGATGTCTCCACCCCTTGCTAATCCGAATAGCCATGAGAACCCTTTCCTAAAGTACATGGTTGCTACCAACCTACCTAATGACTCTAAACAAAAATGGGGAGGAAAACAATGGTGTGATCACTATTAAAAAAGTGCTTATACCTAGGACAAGTGCTTAAATATCCATGGTAAACTTGGGATTTGGAAGCCTAGACAACAAAGGGAGAGATGTGGCCTTATGGTAAATAGAACAGAAAAACCTTAAACATATAATGCAGGCAATGTGACTAGCAAAAAATTTCTAGAAGTGCTACAACATTTACTTAATAATTAAGGTCAAAAAGGGGATAAGATAGTGAGTGCAAAAGTTATAGCACATGTAGATAACAATCTATCAGATGTACCTATGACATCTAACACTTGGATTGTTGATTCTAAGACCACTCATCATATGATTGGTAACATCTCTCTATTGAATGACTTTAACCCTAGTACAAGGAAGACTTATGTCAAAACTACTTATGGTACCCTAGCTAACATTAGGGGTACACGTGTGACAAAGATTTTTGACACATTGACGCTAAAAAATGTTCTCTTTGTACTTGCCCTGAAATGCAATTTATTATCTATTAGCAAACTTATTTTGGATGCTAAGTACTCTAATTACTTTGATGTCTATGGATATCAATTTCAGGAGTTGGAGTTGGGGAAGAGGATTAAAGTGCTAAGGAATGTACTGGACTTTACTGGCTTGATAGACCAATGAAAAGGCATCCTACTTTATCTTGTGTTATTTCTTCTTCTTCAAACAATGATGTCATGTTGTGGGCATTATAGACTAGGCCACCCAAATTTTCATTACATGCAAAAAATGTTTTTCTGGTTATTTAGTAAAAGTGCCTCTTTCTTTCAATGTAAAATTTTTCAATTGTTTAAACACACACATTCCACTTACCTACCCAAGTCACATACACCCTTCCAACCCTTCACCCTTATCCATAGTGATGTGTAGAGTCCTTACACCATTAAAAATATCAACAATGCTAGGGGCTTTATGACATTTATTGATGGCCATACTAGATTGACAAGGATCTATCTCCTTATTAACAAATATGAGGTTCCTACCATCTTTTAAACATTTCATAAACTTACGCAAACTCAGTTTTAAGCCTAAATCCAGACCTTGTAAACAGATAATGACAAAATAATATTTTAACTCCACCATGAATTCTTACTTGACCCAACATGTTATCCTTTACCATAGCTCTTATGTCAATACACCATAGAAAAATGGTGTTGCTGAGAGGAAAAATAGACAAATCTTGGAAGTTACTCGGTCCCTTTTACTCATTCTAATGTTCTAAAATTTTTTTGGGGGTGAGGCCATGTTAACCACTACATATCATATCAATAGATTGTCATCAAAGGTTTTTAACTTCATATCTCCCTACCAAAAATTCCTTGAATCCTATCCAACCACTTATACCATGTTATGTCTTCCACTCAAAGTTTTTTGTTGTACTTCCTTTGTTCAAAATGACCATAGGGGGAAATTAAACTTTAGAAGTATCCGATGTATCTTCCTTAGCTACTCATCTATATAAAAAGGCTACAATTGCTATTCACCTTGCACACAAAAAAATTCTACACCATTATGGATGTCACATTCCTTGAACACATGTTTTTTTTACTCTTAAACGACCCTTTAGAAGGAGACTTATGATACTTAATAGAATGGTTGCTTAAAAGTGATATTGGGCACCAAAGTTTTATCTATGACCTTCCTTAACTAATCACACAGCTCGAGACTAATGCATATCTGAACACCAAAACTATTGAACAAAATGCCATAACTAAGAAGGTCATGATTATGTATAGTAGGAAGAATAAAGACATAGTGACAGAACAAGAAGTTGACCTTGAAAGCACATGTATTGAGCAAGGTCAAATCACTTCTCACACACCAAGTTCTAAATCACCCGATGACCTAGATTTTCCCATTGCCTTATAGAAAAGGATAAGAGCATCCTATTAACAAGTTTATTGCTTATGACAGGTTTTCTCTTAAGTTGTAGGGTTTTGTACTAAATGTTTCATGTGAGAATATTGCTACCAATTTCCATGAGGTAGCCAATGTGCAATAATGGTGAAAGGCTATACAAGAAGAGGTATAGGCTCTTGAGAAAAATAGAATATGGCAAATTATTGACCTACCACCTGGCAAGACTAAAGTGGCGTGCAAGTGGATTTCACTATAAAATATAACTCAGATGGCAATATTAGTGTCATAAAACAAGATTAGTGGCTAAAGGATTCACTTAGAGCCAAGGAATTGATTATCATGAGACATTTGCTTTAGTGGCTAAATTTAACACTATTAAAATGTTATTGTCTCTTATAGTAAACTTGAATTAGCCACTTCATCAACTAAATGAGACAAATGCCTTCCTAAATGTTGATATTGAAGAATAGGTTTATATGGAGATCACACTTGAGATAGGAGTAAAAGTGAGTTCCAAAAAGGTATGTTACATTAATCCTTGTGTTGACTAAAACCATCTCCAAGAGCCTGGTTTGAGAAGTTCACCATATTTGTTAAAGGCCTTGGGTATACACATTGTCAAGCTGATCATACCTTGTTTGTTAAGTGTAGATCAGATAGTAAGTTAGTTATGCTAATTCTTTATGTAGACGATAACATTGTTATAGGAAATGATCTAGTTGTAATTGATAGTCCAATGAAGTCATTGGCTATAGAATTTGAAGTGAAATCCCTAGGAAGCTTAAGGTATTTCTTGGGAATGGTGGTTACCAGGAATAAGGATGGCATCTCTGTCTCTCAATGAAAGTATACTCTAAACCTTCTTGAGGATATTAGTATGTTAAGAAGCTGATATACTTGATTAACACTCCTCCAAATATTAGCTTTCCAGTTAATGTAATTAGTCAGTTCACGAACAAACCGAATGTGGAGCATATGAAAGCACTTTACAAGATATTAAGATACCTAAAGTGCACTCCCAGTAAAAGGTTATACTTCAAGAACAATTTCGATAGGGGAGTTAAAGTTTTTACCGAAGCATATTAGGCTAGATCTGTGACTGATAGGAGATCAACAATAGGATATTGCTCTTTTTTGTAGGGTAACTTAATAACTTAGTGATACAAGCATAAAAGGGCGTAATGACATAAATGATTACCTGAATTTTCCTCTAGGTTCAATTACAAGAATGAGAACCAAGAAATTCAAGGAATTATTACAATTTTATTTAGGAAGATTCATAAAGGATGCAGAAAAAAGCCAATTGGACAAATTGGGCTTAGAGAAGGAAACCCAAGTCATTAATTTGATTCATGTCCAGCCTAAATGAAGGTCCAATTCATTTGGGACAAGTCATTTTGAAATTTTACTACTGAAATAAGTGTCTTAGACCTCATTATGATTGATTTAGGCCAATAGTATGTATGGTTATATATTAGGCTTTTACTTCAATGTTTGAAGTCATTTTTGGCTTCATTTAACCTAATTTATTGGGGGTCCAAAGGAGCATTTAGAATTAGGGTTACTTAGGAAGTCTGAAGCTTATAAAAAGGCTTGAACCTCAACCTTGTAATATATCAAATTTCATTCTATCAAAGAAACTCTTAGTTTCCTTTTTGGCTTGGTCAGAATTCTATAGGGGAGGATACCTAATCTTCTTTTATTGCAACAAGAATTAATTCTTAGCACGGTGTCCTCTTATAGTGAATGCATTCTTGTTTCGAATCAACCTCTCATTTATGTTTCCGTTTGCATTTGTTATTTGGGGGTGCAATAGGTTAGGGATTCATTCTATTTCATGTCCATACTATATTGTGTGTTCTAGGAGTTTCAGGTTCTTCATAACCTTAGGGCTCCGCATCAATTGGTATCTAAGCTAAGATTTGGGTAAATTCTTATTTATCTAGTTTGTTGTTTGCTGTTGTTAACCTTTTAGCTTTGTTGTAAAGTCTAAAAAGTATCAATCTTTGTTCATTCTCTTTTTGTAATAACCCTATATATATATATATATATATATATATATATAGATTTCAAGAATAACAATATTATAAAAAATAGAATTTTATGGACTAAAATGAAAGAAAAAATAGAATTTAGGGTACAAATTATAATTTTACCTTATATTTGGGACTGAAATGTAAATAAAAATATTTTTAGAGATAAAAATATAATTTTAACCATTGCCTAGTATTTTGCATAGTAAATGTTGGCAAAAATGTGTGGATACTGTGCAAATTCTAGCTAAAACGTGTGGTTACTATTTATGCAGTGCCAAATAGTAATTTGCTTAGTAACTTGAAAATTTTTACAAATAACACAAACATTTCTTAATTTTCTCATTCAATCTAAAAAAAAAGATCGTGGAAGGAGCGTTCATATTTATGAGAGGTTGCTTCGCGGAGACCTCTTTAAAAAAGAGGAAGTCAAAAAGTGTTGGGCTGCATTGTTTAGAAGTCAAAATTAAATGAGTTTTTAAATATTTCAAATGAGTGTATGTTGGAGTTGGTAGCCTACCACAAGAATCCTAAGATTTTAAATGTGTCTTGGAGTAGCAATCTGACAAAGGAACATAAGGGAATTAAGATTACTATTTTGTTTAAAAAAATTTAGAAGCAAAAAAAAAAAAATTGCAATAGTGTTAGAAGAAATTGCTCAAGCATGCTGTACAAACGGTCATACTTTATAAGTTGTCATGAGTCTATCTTCATTTTCTTTTCACATGCCTTCTTAAGCTTGATTTTCTTATTCTTTCATTTTGTCCACTATGTTCTAGTTCTTAATTCCTTTTATTCCTTTCAATTAATTTATTTTGCTAAAGTAGTTTGTCATGTGTGAAAATCAATTTTGAAGTGTAATAAAGGACAACAAGCATAAGTGGTAAAAGGCTCGAGTGTTGGTGAGTATAAAGATAAGGTAAAAACTGAAATAGTGTGAAACATGGGTGAATTAAACACCCCTGAGTGTAAACACGAGAGATAGTGTGTGAGAGCTTACCAATCTATTCTATTTCATTTTTTTTAATTCTTTTACAGACTTAGAATTATGAGTAGTTAGGGAGAAAATTTTAAAGTTCATATGAAGCCATTCATGAAGGCCATACAAGACCAGTTCAAGGCTCAAAACATGAGGTTGGATAATTTAGAGTCATCAAGCAAATTAAAACCTACTAGAAGGCCTCTATTTTTTGAAGAAAAAGAGGAAGAATCTAATCATGATGATACAAATTTCATGATGGGTAAAAAAAGGAAGGTACGAATTAAATGGATATATCAATCTCAATGCTATTAAGATAAACATTCCTCCATTTAAAGGTAGAAATTATGTTAAAACCTATTTTGAATGGGAAAGGAAGGTTGAAATGTTATTTGCATGCCATAATTATTCTAAAGAAAAGAAAGTTAGATTGGTTGTAGTAGAGTTTTCTAATTATGTTTTAGTTTAGTGGGATGAATTAGTGAAGTCTAAGAGGAGATATAGTGAAGACCTTATCACAACATAGGATGAGATGAAATGAGTGATGATAAAGAGGTTTCTTCCATCTTACTATTATAGAGAGTTGCATAAGAAGTTACATAGACTCACTCAAGGGTCAAAATCAATGGAGGACTACCATAAAGAGATGGAGATGATCATGATTAAGGCCAATATAGAAGAAGATAGGGAAGTGACAATGGTTAGATTTGCAAGAGGTTTGAATAAGGACATTTATGATATAGTGAAGCTGCATCATTATATTGATATGGAAGACATGGTTAATATGGCAATGAAGGTGGGAAGACAACTAAAGAACAAGGGGGACAATAAGGACCATTTCTAATTCCAACATAGGGTTCAAAATGGTTAAAATTTGATGGCAAGAAGAATAATAATGGCTTCGATTTCAAAGAGAAATGAAATAGTACTATATCATGAAAAGGTACTTCTAATTCTGTATCTAATTCTTCTAGGCATAAGGAAATTAAATGCTTTAAGTGTCAAGGGCCACACATAGCTAATGAATGCCCTAATAAAAAGGCTATGTTTAATAAGGGTGATGAAATTATTTCTTATTCTAAGCATGATGGTGATATTAGTGATAATAACGTGCCACAATTATTTGGTGTAACTAGTGATGAGGAATATGTTGAATTTGTTGTTAGAGGCTAATATCTTGTTTTTAGGCATGTTTTGAACTCTAATGTTAAAGAAGATAGCCTAGAACAAAGAGAAAACATTTTTTGCACTAGACGTTTAATTAGAGTAAAAAATGTAGTATGGTCATTGATGGGAGCAATTATGCTAATGTTGCTAGTACTACGTTGGTTAAGAAGTTAGGGTTGAAATGCGATAAGCATCCTAATGCTTATAAGTTGCAATGGTAAAATGAGAGCGGTGAAGTGAGATTGACTAAGCAGGTTGTGGTTGCATTCTTAATTGGTAGATATTCTGATGAGGTAATGTATGATATAGTACCTATGCAGACTGGTCGCTTGTTGTGAGGAAGGTCATGGCAATTTGATAGGCGTGTTATGTATGATGAGTACAAGAACATGTATTCATTTGAGCATTGCGGACAAAAGTTTACTTTTGTACCTTTATCTCCAAAAGAAGTGTATGTTGATCAAATAAGGCTGCAAAAAGCTTCAAATGAGGATATGGGTAGTGAAGTAAAGAAAATTGAAAAGAGACAAGAGGCCATGAAAGATTAAAAAAATAAAGATAAAGGCCTACTAGTGAGTGACTACAAAATTGGTAAAAAGAAAGAGGAATGTGTTGAAGAGAAAAAGCTAATGAGTAAATGAAAAGAAAAGACTAAGCAACATGAAGAGAGTGATAACAATAATATAGTAAGCAACATAAGGAAAGTGATAACAATAATATGAGTGAAAAGAAATTAAGTTTTTATGCAAAAGAGAAAAACTTGAAGAGAGCTTACCTAAGCAAGAGAGCTTTGATAGTAAATTGGCTTATAAAGGTTTTGTTGCCTACTGGTTTTTTTTTTCTTTTATTTGTTGCAGGAGTATGATGATGTTTTTCCTGATGAGGTGCCTATGAGTTTACCACCCTTTCAAGGGATTGAGCATCATATTAACTTTGTTCTTAGAGCTAGCTTTCCTAATAGGCCAACTTATAGAAGTAATCTTGGGGAAATAAATGAGCTTCAAAGGCAAGTGGATGAACTTTTGCAAAAGGTCACATAAGAGAAAGCATGAGCCTATATGCTGTGTCAGTGTTGCTAGTTCCAAAGAAGGACGAAAAGTGGAGGATGTATGCAGATTGTAGAGCTATCAATAAAATCATGGTAAAGTTTCAACATCTTATTCCTAAGTTAAATGAAATGCTTGTTAGATAATCTCATAGTGGTGGTTTGATGAGCCACTTTGGTGTGCATAAGACTTTGGATGTGTTATCTAAACATTTTTATTGGCCACACATGCAAAGGGATGTTGAAAGAGTTTGTGCTAAATGTATTATGTGAAGGCAAGTTAAGTCTAAGTCTATACCCCATGAATTATATACACCCTTACCTGTGCCTACTAGCCCTTGGATTGTTATTTCCATGGATTTTGTGCTTGGATTGCCTAGGACTAGGAAGGGTAGAGATAGTATATTTATTGTTGTTGACAAGTTTAACAAAATGGCTCATTTCATTACTTGCCACAAAACCAACGATGCAACAAACATTATTGATTTGTTTTTTGGAGAGGTTGTTAGATTGCATGGTGTCTCTAGATCCATTATTTTAAATAGTGATGTTAAGTTCTTAAGTCATTTTTAGAAAGTTTATGGGTAAGTTAGGTACCAAGCTTTTGTATTCAACTACTTGTCATCCACAAACTGATGGTTAAATTGATGTAGTAAATAGAACTTTAGATACTTTGTTGCAATGTGTAGTAAAAATTTGAAAACACAGAAGGATTGTTTGCTTTTATTGACTTTGCTTATAATAGGAAATTTAATTCTTCTACAAGTTTTTCCTCTTTTGAGGTAGTGTATGGTTTTAATCCTTTAATTGTTTTGGATTTAATGCATTTACCTTTAAGTGATATTGTTAGTGTAAATGGAGAAAAGAAGGTTGAAAAGGTTAAAGCATTACATATGAAGGCACATGAGATGATTGAAAGGAAGAATGCCTAACTGCTTAGAGAGTGAATAGGGGGTGAAAGAAGGTGTTGTTTGAATAGAGTGATTGGGTTTGGATGCATTTAAGGAAGGAAAGATTTCAAAGCCAAAGGAAGTCCAAGTTTGAAGCTAGGGGAGATGACTCATTCCAAATGCTGGAAAATATTAATGATAATGCCTATAAGATTGATCTTTTAGGGGGGTATAATGCAAGTGCTACTTTCAACATTTTTTATCTTTCTCCATTTAATTTTAGTTTAGATTTAAGGATAAATCCTTTTGAGGAAAGAGGGAATGATGTGAGCATAGAAAGCAAGAGGCATGATGACATAAATGATGATCTAAATTTTCCTCAAAGCCCAATAACAAGAATGAGTGCTATAAAGTTCAAGGAATCACTACCAATTTATTTAAGAAGATTCTAAGAGAATGCAAAAGAAAGTTAGTTAGACAATTTAGTCAGGGAGAAGGAAACCTAAGTCATTCATTTGATTCTTGTCTGGTCCAAATGAAGGCCCAATTCATTTAGGATTAGTCATCTTGAAATTTTACTATTAAAATATGTGCTTTGGACCTCATTGTGATTGATTTGGGCTTAATATATATTGGGTTTTTATTTTAATGTCTAAAGTTATTTTTAGCCCCTTTTAACCTAAATTATTGAAAGTTCAAGGAGCATTCCGAATTAGGTTACTTAAGGAGTCTAAAGCCTATAAAAAGGCTTGAACCTCGACCTTGCAAGCATCAACTTTCTTTCTATCAAAGAAACTTTTTAGTTTCCTTCTTGCTTGGTCAGAATTATATAAGGGAGGATAACTTGTCTTTTTCTACTACAACAAGAATGAATTCTTAGCAAGGTGGTCACTTGTAGTGAATTTATTCTTGTCTCTAATCAACCTATCATTTATGCTTACATTTGTATCTATCATCTAGGTAAGCAATAGGTTGGGAGTTCATTCCATTTCATGTTCATACCATATTGTGTGTTCTAGGAGTTTTAGGATCTTCATAACCTTAGGAATTCACATCACTTGAAGAAGTAAGAAATAAGCAGTGGTTAAACAAAGTAATACGGAGGCAATGTTTCGTGCACTAGCACACGAGATTTATGAAAGGATATGGCTATTAAAAATTCTCAAGGAACTCTATATGGAGACAAACTCTCCCATAAATGTTTTCTGTGATAATATGGTGACAACCAAAATTATGAATAATCCAACTCACCATGACAAGACTAAACATGTGGAGATTGATCGTCACTTTATTAAGGAGAAGATAAATTCCAATATATTAAAATTGAGCTATGTTTCTTCAAGTTCTCAAGTTGTAAATGTGCTAACAAAAGGGATAACAAAAATCAAGTTTAAAGAATTAAGTTCCAAGCTGGAGATGATCAACATCTATACACCAATTTGAAGGGGAGTGTAAGTTGCCACATGAAGAAATAGAAAGCTACTGCCTAGGCATTAGCTGTTGGGGAAGAAACAGAAAATAATTGCCTAGAAGCCACGTTCAAGCATCTAGGCAGTAGGTTGCAGAATCACTTAAAAGAACGTGTTTTTGTCTTTTTACATAGTTTTTCCTAATTAACTTAAGATTGTATTTGAGTTATTTTTATTTTCTATTTTTCTTATTAATTAGGATTAGGGTTATTAGGGGCTCTAGTATTTAAGTTTCTAATTTTTTCTCAACCAATGTAAGTTGTCATATGAGTAAAGAAATCAGAGAGTGATTGCCTTTAAGTATTCCTTTTTTTTTTTCTTTCACTTTTCTTCATTTTTGATAAGCTATAAATGATTAGCTTTGGTTAATCGTTTTTCTTAACTAATTAAAAAAAAAGTATTGTTGTATAGTCTAACATTTTCTAACGTCATGATTAGAGTTTAAAAATATTAATTTGTTGCTTTTATTTGTTTTGGAATAAGAGAAATAATGTAACTTTAACTTTTACATATTTTTGCCTTATTTTGATTCTTAGGAGCTTACACTAAAAATCTCTATTACAATAAATGAAAATTACACACACACACACTCACATATATATAAATATAAAAATAGATAGGTCACATCTCCACTTTTGCGCATATCTCATATTTTCCTATTCCTAGTGATTCATCTTTTTCTTCTTAATTCACACCGCAACTGCTACCATTGTTAGAATCCATAGCAATGGGCCACCTGTTTTATCTCGTATACGCTATGTCCATCAAATAGCCATCTTCGAGAGGCTTACCTATTAGTTTATTGCTAGTGAGTCCTCTCTCTTTCTCCTCCACCTGCTTCTCCTCTGTCTCTTCCAATAGTTCACCAATTCTTCAGCTATTAGTAATTGATTAGTTGCTCACATCGTATTGGTAAGTTATGCTAAGTTAGGTCAGAATAGCAAGTGAGCAAAGATGGTTGTCTAAATGGTGGCCCAATGATCTCCATTAATATCCCACATCCTACTTTATTCCTTAGAATACATTTCACTCTTCCTTGACAAAAGACAAAGATTAGTATGCACATAACTTAGATCTTCAACCTTTTTGCATTTATCTTATTTAATTTAAAGGAGTGAATGAATAAGTGGAAGCATATCGAGTTTCAACAATAGCTAATAATTTCAAAGCACAAATTCACTAAAAATAATCAACCTCGTAGAATGATTCATGATAAAAGTTTTAATAAAAATTTCATCATCTTTAACTTGTGTGATCCAACAATATTATTCAAATACAAGCTCATTTGCCTCTGTGCTTTTTGCATCACATATATTTTTCAAAGTAAGATTGAGTGTGTACATAACACATGGTGTCCAAAAAATGTGTGAATACTCAACTTCAACTAGTTTACCAATAGCTTTGCACAAAAGGGCATTATCAGTAATAATTTGAACAACATTTTGAGATTTAACATCTTCACTAACTTGTTTCATGAAATTAGTTATGTAATATTTATCTTTATACTTTTTAGATCCATTAACAACCTTTAGAAAAATAAAAACCCCATAGCCATAAAATTTATTAATGGCCTCTGCTGCTCATCAGTCTAACCATCTGTCATTATACTTACTCCCTTCTCATTCCAAGTTCCTTTTATTGGTTTAAGTAACCTTTCAACAGTTGCCCTTTCTTTTTGCAATAAAAGACCTCTTAATGCATTATAACTAAGAGGCCTAAAACCAACAATCATGTTATTTGCAACATATTAAAATAAGCTAATGTAATATGGATTGCCTACTAAATTAAATGACAGCCAATTGAATAAAACATCCTTACAATTTCTACACACAATTTCTCACTAGCCTCATTATTAAAGGCCCTTTCTAAACCACTCAAGGCTCTTCTTTCTCCCTAGTTGTATTAACTTTCGATTAATGTGCATTCATCCAGGTTTAAAGGAGACAAGCATGAAGCTAGTGGTGGTAATGACACTTGTTTTGGTTTTGATAGCTAAAAATTGGCTATCAATCAAGCACATAGCAATTCCATTACCAGACACTCGTATTAAATGTCACTAACTCTACAATAGGATCCATTGTATTCATTGTTACAGTAATGACACTTCCAATCCCTATTTCCACCACTCAAAACTACATTGCTTCTATTAACTAAAGTCACATAAGCCCATAAAGGAATTAACTCATTTTGGAGTTCATTAGATGCTTGATATATAGAAGTTGAGTTTCCTAAACTAGTAGATCATGTGGCCATTGAATTCCTTTCAAATAAGTGATGCATTACATGTGTAAAATAAGTGTCAATAGCCTTAAAACTATTATTATGCCCTATTCAACCATAAAATTCAACTTAAAATGCGATATAGAGTCACAAAATGAAAAAAAAAAAAAATGCCATAGTCTTCGAAGTACTCAGTCATATTCACCCAACTTAAAAAAAAAAAAAAAAACAACATTGCCAATGCCATATAGAGTACTCATAACAAGAAAAAAAAAATACCCATAGCCTTTGAAGTACTTAGTCATATTCACCCAACTTCCACCAATAAATAAATAAATAACAGTGCCAATGCCGTATAGAGTGATCATAACATGAAAAAAAAACAACACACCCATAGTCTTTGAATTTTTAATGGAGAACCAGATGACCAAAACATAAAACGAAGGTAATAACCACACCTATAAGATGGATTGCCAGAACATAATAGAACCTTGTTGCTTTTGCTAGAACAGAACAGAACACTACGAACTGTCGGACCGACAAACATGAACGAGGGGAGGGAGCGATTTGAACAACAATGGAGATGCGAAGTAGTGTAGATGTGACAAAAGGAAGAGAACAGCGACAAAACTTGAAATCAAAAGTGAAGAGACAAAAGCATCGATTAGGTTTTCTTGAAATTTTTTTTAAAAAAACGTTCAGGTGTTTCAAAATCATTTTTTCGCATCTCAAAATTCTTTTTCCAACATTTTGAAACGTTTTGGCATTTCAAAATGATTCCTTGTGTTTCAGTGCACGCGTGCTAGCATACCTGCACCCGTGCATTTTTAAGGAAGAATAGAGTACCTTCTGTGTGGGAGAAAACAATCCTCAAGGTGAGAAAGAGCATGGCATATCTCTGCACCCACCATGCCCTAATTTTTGCCTACCAAATGGACTATTAGTGTTTTGCCCAAGTAAAACCATTGATGCAAAATACTTTAGGCCTTCTACGTTAAGCCAACTACTTGCATGTAGTTTATTCTTATCACCTAATGCCATAGGACCCGCTTTTATGTTCTAGCTTTACCTGCTTCATGTTTGCCTCGTGAGCTTTGCGGTCAAGATTCCTACGACTTAATATGAAAAGTCTTAGACACTACACTATAGGATTGTCATGTAAAAAACTCAAGTGAAATAGTAATTGTCCAATTTTTTGTTCTCTATTCCAATGGCATCGTGTAATTTCTAAATCAAACCATGTGCAATTATAACGAGTAAATATATATATATATATATATATATATATATATTAAATGGCATTTTGGTAATTCATGTCTAAGTATAAGCAATAGCATAACGTAATTACCATATCACCTTTGGTCTTTTTATTAAAGCCATTTTATCTCAGTCGACTGTGGTGAAAGCAATCTCACTCGAAGGGATGCATATGCTCAAGGGCATTTTGGTAATTTCATAATTTACTTCTTTTGTATTTTATCTCCCAACCATAATTGTCTAATTTATGTCATGTGATACTTTGTTTGGTTATCTCTAAACTATACATGATAATTTACTAAATCTCTTGCAAATTCTTCATCAAATTATAATTACCACTTCCTTGAAATTAAATAGGAAGATCACTAAATTTAGTTGCGCAATTCAAATAGGTAGTTTCACAAAAGAAAAGAGTTTTGTTAATGAGTATCATTACTCATTAGAGTACTGGCTAAAATCATTTATTACACCCGTTATTAATAATAATAAATTTATATTGATTAATTTTGTTGTATATCATGAATAACTTTTTTGGTTGATAAATGCAATAAATTATCCTTATCCAATAAAATTAGTTTATTTAGTGAATGTAATAAATGATCCTCAACTAATGAAATTAATTAATAAGCATTTATTATCATTGTTAGTGGGTACAATATATAATTTTTAACCAATGTTCTTAGGACACTCATTAGCAAAACTCATAATATAACAAGACCAAACTCATAAACTTGTACTCTCATAAAAGAATAAATATAGATATAATTTTAAGTCCCATTTGGCATCAAGAATTCAGCTTGGAATTGGTGAAATTAAAGTATGAAATTGAAGTTAAACCCAATAATTCCAATTCTTTTATTTGGTTTATCCTTTAAAATTACACTTTCAATTCTATAAAATTGAACAATAACAAATCAAAATTAAAGTATAACACATTAGATATTATATGTCCATGAGTCATTGCTAATCTATACCCTCAAATATTATATTTTTATATTTTATTGTCAATATACTTGTAACATAAATGATAATTTACTTTTTTATATATTATTAATTAATGAAGTATGACACAAATGATATATATATATATATATATATATATATATATATATATATATATATATATATCATGTACGTCTTAATGTGTGTATTGTAAAACTAATATATGACATGACAAAAACACAATGATTTATTAAAGTTCAAAATATAATATACAATAAAGACATATGTAGAATGCAAAATGACATGTATATACAAGTACACATGACACAATATTATGTATATAAACATACGTTAACACGTCAAATTTAAAAGATATTAGACTTGCACAAATTTGATATAATATTATATACATATATAGACATGACATAACATTGTATATATGCTTACAAATAAACAAGACTCAAAATGTATATAGTATACCTGTAAACGACACTATGACATTGCATGCACAAATGTTTGCTTTCACACGTACACAGACACTTATATATATCAGTGTACAAACAAGATATTGTAACTACACATGCATACATAAGTATGAACACGCATTATAACACCGTGTATATATGATATTGTACATATATATGTGCTTGTATACACAAAAGCATAACATACTATCACATCACGAAACCATACTATGCAAACATATACATTCATAATACATCACACATATATGTGCTTATACTCATGGCAAGATATAAATATCATTTGTCAACCTTGAATTAAATAGATTTTTTAATATATATATATATATATATATATATATTATATTATTTTTATTACATGTGTTTGTGTGTGTTTCTACACATTTTATAATATTTATCACTCATCTAAATAATAAAATTTGGATTTGAATTTAAAATTGTAATTTTTTATTCTAACTTTTTAGATGATCCAACATGAATTTTAATTTTAAATTATTTCTAATTTACATAAAATTATAATTATAATTATAATTCTACATTTTAATCCTAATCCTTTAAATTAAAGAGAGCCCATAAATCTATTATATATATAAGTAATTAATTAATGAATTTACTAGTAAGAAATCATAAATATAATTTAGTATGGTTCAAAATTAAAATAAAAAAATAATATATGATATATTTAATAATTTAAATTATTTATCACTTAAAAGTTAAAAAAAGAATTAAATGTAATTCTATCGATTTCTTAAATTTCAAAATTTTGCAAAAGAGTAATAATAGAAGATATTTTGTACAACAACATAAATCTCTTAAAGTAGTACCTTTTTAATAAATGTATTATTATTATTTATTTCTTATCAATTTTACAAAATTAATTTTATGTACTTTTTAAATTTATTATGTTTTCATTATATTTTAATATATTATTAAATTTAATTTTTAAATATTTTTAAATATTATTAATTTAAAATATATTAATATATAATAAAACAAAGGCTATGATAATTCAGATATTTGCTTAGCGGCGGCGCATGCCCCCATTGCAGGTACTATTTTTCTTATGTAACCTAACACGCAAAAGACACGTCTTCCAAGCTTCTCCAGTCATTGAGTATTGCCGCGTCTTCCTTGTCATTTCATAGTTTGTATCTTTACTTCACGGCTTTCCACGAAAGACAACAGAAGTGTCCTCGGCATCGACCTCATTGACTTGAGAATAATAAAAATATATATAATTAAAATTAATTAAATATCTTGTTTCAACACTCTAATTTGATTTTAACATTATATATTGTAAAAATTATTATTTATAAAATAAAATTAATTTAATTTATTTAAACATAAGTAGCATATGAATTCTGTAAATATGAACTCTACAAATATATATCTAGAGTAACAAATAATAATATTTTAGAAAATGAAACAGGAAAAAATATTCCTTGAAATGACTGCATTTTGTGTAAATAATTGATACTCTATATTAATTAACTATGAGCAGGAAATAAATAATAAGAAAAGGTTTGTATGGTATCAAAATTTACCAAATAATATTTTAAAATAAGAAAATATTAAAAACCCTTATATATACTTCAGGAAATGGCTTGAATATCCACATATAATTTAAAAGATCTCGTGCGAAAACCAGCAGAAAGAAGAAGAAAAAGATAAAGAAGAAGAAGGAGACGAAGATGGATCTATCTAGGATTTTGCCGAATGATTGCATCTCCAAAATCATATCATTCACAGCTCCAAAGGATGCGTGTAGATCATCCCTCGTGTCTTCCTCCTTCAAAGAAGCTGCAGATTCAGATGCTACCTGGGAAACCTTTCTGCCCTCCGATTGCAGACGCCTCGTAGCTCAATCCTTATCTGCAGAGTTGAATTCCATTCCCTCGAAGCAACTTTACCTTCATCTTTCTCATCATCCTATTCTTTTAGGGAATGGGAATCTGGTGAGTTTCAAACGTTATGGGATTTAGAGAAAATTGTTGTTTTGATTGTTTATGCTTTTGATTAGATATGTTCTTGAAGTACCTGGCCTACCATAGATCCTGAGTTTCTCTCGTTGGCATGTGACTCTGATGAATTTTTCTTTTTGACTGAATTTGCTAAGCAATAATGAATCTATGTATTTCATTTTTCAAAAAAACTTGGTGAAAATAAGTGATTGAGTTCTATGATGTTACAGTGCATTTAGTTTGATATTTGAGTAGTTGGTTTACATGTTAAAATAAAATTTTTTTTATAAATGTTATTTGATTTGATGTTGGATTTTTTTTTTCAAATTTACATTTATTTGTTTGTATAAAAATGCGCTGATTGTATTGATGGCAAAATTTCGTTTTCATATAAAATTTTTGCAGATAAAAGTTGATTAAAATCAAATTTTAAAAAATTCTGGTGATTCAAATTAGTTTTGCCCAACTCTAATAATTATACACACACTTAATCATTCAATTTATTTTCGTTTAATTAAAATTTATATTCATTTTACTTTAAGACTAACTAAATTTACATATTTAGCCTGTTACAAATTATACAGGACAAAGCTATAAAGACATAAATTCAGAAGAGAAAATTATATTTTTAGTCCTTATAGTTTTATAAAAATTTTAAGTTAGTCTTTATAGTTTAAAATTTATAATTAAGTCCAGAGAATTTAAATATTTTTTAATTCAGTCTTTGTTATCATATTTTTACCAATATTTTGTTATATATGTGAGTTATTTTTACTTAATTATCTATTATTTTCTTTTATTGACATAATCATTCATATTTAGAATATTAAAATAGTATACAATTAGTAACATTAACAAAACTTAACACCATTTTAATAGAATTTTGATAATAAGGACTACGCTATATTATTTAGAAAATGTAAGGACCCAATTACAAATTTTAAAATTATAAGGATCAAATTAAAGATTAAGTGAAATTATAGAAATTAAAAGTAAAATTTTCCCACTTCGAAAATTAAAATATGAGAAGCTATATATTTTAGGGACAATATAATACTTTTACCTTTTTCTTTCATGTAACAAGCTCCTCTATTGAATTTTCATTTGGACTCACCCATCTATATTAACTAATATGTCATTGATATGGATGAATTAGAGCTTTCGGTTGGAGAAGGAGAGTGGGAAAAAGGCCTTCACCATTGGTGCAAGGGGCCTTGGCATTATTTGGGGAGCTACACCTATGTACTGGAAATATATATCTGAACCTGGTTCCAGGTATGCTTTGTAGGAAAACAAAATATTGGCGGATCCTAACACGTTTATGTAACAATTGATTTAATATATTAATTTTAATAAAATTATTTTTTTAATAATTTTTATTCTTCTTTTTGAATGATTTTATTGGGATTCATACATGAAATTAATTATCACATAAGTATATTTAAACTAATTAATATTTTTTTTTTTATGCTTTATGCTCGTCTCCTATACATTGATTATTAATTAGAAGTTCATGCTACCAGTGTCATGATTCTAACAGGGAAATTGCTATTTTTGAGTGGAAATCAGTAGTTATCATTTTAGAAGCTATCACTTACTACACTCCTAAATAAATCCTCAATAATCTGGTTTCTGTTTTCAAGATAATCTTATCTTAGTTCTTGATGAATTTTTTATTTGATTATTGCTAATTAGTTTTATTATTTGATTGCCCAATTGTTAAATTGCTTGGCAATTGTCACGCATATTAAAATAAATAAATAATATGTGGAGTCAAATAAAAGAATTACTTTACTCTTCAACGACTAAGATATATATAGTACTATTTGGGTTCTCATTTCTTAATTATTTCTTAATTTGATTCTTCATTAATTTTTATTTTTAATTCAAATTTTCATAAATAAAAAGATTTTAATACATTTTGTCTATCAATCTTAACTAAATTTAAATTACATGTGTTAATATTCACTTTAATAACGGACACAATTGAAAATAAAAATCTCTTATAAACTAAATTGATATTGAACTGAAGAATAAGAAACTCAATTAAAAATAAAAATTAGTGAAATAATAAACTGTGAATCAACTAGTAAGTGAAACCAAAATAGTATTTTATACAAATACTTTCCACCTTCTTGTTTTTGTTGGCCATTCAATGTTATATATGGTGGTTGAAAGTAGTACTGATGTAATCTGCCTTCATACTTCACAGATTTCCCGAAGTGGCAAAGCTGAGGGATGTATGGTGGCTTGACGTGAGAGGAAGATTGGAAACAAGAATACTGTCACCAAGAACAACATATGGTGTGTTCTTCATCTTCAAGTTGGGAAAAAGAATATATGGTTTCACAAATCAACACATGAATTTGAGTGTGCAATGTGGAGGAAGCACTGAAGGGTGTCACAGAAGAGTGATTTTAGACCCACCGGGAGATGGTGTTCGTCAGAGAGAAGATGGATGGATGGAAGTTGAGATGGGGGATTTCTTCAATGAGAACGATGATAACGTGGATGTTAGACTGTGGGAGACTGATACCAGTTTTGCTAAAAAGGGCCTTGTAATTGAAGGAATTGAGTTTAGGCCTAAAAGCATTGCGTAGGAGAAAATATGTGTATCTTGTACTTCAAGGTATCTTTCTTTCATGTTATTACTTATTATATATATATATATATGGGAAAAGATTCAGTGTTGTTGCAGTGCAGTACAACAGCATGCTATGCTGTAGGTAGAATCTGAACCATTTGTTATATATCATGCCCGTTCATTCACTGCCATGTGCCTTTGGGTTTTTTTGTTTTACTGATATCTTTCAAGCTTTCTTCCTCCCACGATTTCAACTCTCATTTGCAAATCTTTAAGCAAAATTAAATCGCAACTTCTCTTCTCCTTCAAAATCTGAAAAACAAAAACCATGTTTTAGTCCCCCACTCATTCTGATTATCGAATCAGTCCCTTAGTGGCCTGAAATTATCCAAATTGGTCGCTTTAGTGCAAGCAGGTTAGGAAGTTGCTGACATGGTCCGTTAAATGTTGATCTGGCCCATTTAAAGGTGAAATGGGCTGTTAATAAAGTGACCAGTAATATACTTTTTCCCCATCGTGCCGTAGCATAAAGTCGACCCAAGTGATGTAGGGTCCTCTTCTACCATCGCGTTCCCATCGTGCCAGAGCATCTCGACCATCCTTTTGGAATCGGTTAAGGGGAAAGGTCAAACAAGACAACTCGGCCATGGCGTTCTGGTATTTTGATTATCTGCTAGAGAGATGGGGTTCTTCGAATTTCAAGGGGTACATGGTGCTCTAGGAAATTTAGCAAAATTTCAAGTTTCATGTGCGTTGGTTTGCCAGGGAAAAAGAAAAGCAAGTAATCTGATGTATCTGGGTGGACAAGGACTCCAAATAATTAAAATGTGAGAGAAAAATATTCAAAGTCAAATGAACGTACCATGTGGATTTACTGTGTAATGGATAGAGTAGTTTTATGTCCCTTGTGTAATATACAAGGAATACAGGAATTTTGCATAATGTGGTTAGCAAAGTAAAGGAGTTTAAACGTTTAGATTTGGTTGAATTTTAGTTATAGACTTGGTATATTCCATATAGAAACAGGAAAACAACCTATTAAATTTTATTTCACTGTAATCATCCAGTGGGGTCTAAGCAATTCTCTTTTATAGAGGCAATGCACTTGCTGCTCTTTCTTTGTTTGCACTTGTTTGGATATGGCTCTATATATAGACCTATGGATATAGAGGCTCACGATATG
This sequence comes from Delonix regia, assembly GCA_037074485.1. Lineage (NCBI taxonomy): Eukaryota > Viridiplantae > Streptophyta > Magnoliopsida > Fabales > Fabaceae > Delonix > Delonix regia. Next base: position 15,417,841 of record CM073460.1, read on the forward strand.
ATAGCTAAAGAGAAACGATATCAAGCCCCATGTGGAAAGTCCATCACAAATTGTTTTCTCTGACAAAGAGAATAAAAAATATTAGAAAATATATTATGTAGAGTTACACTATGCAAAATTAAGTTCTGAATTATAGTAAATTTCATGAAATGCTTAAAGTGCGATTGTAAAATATTTGGATTCTAACACATCACTCTTCAATTAACATATGAGAATATGCTAATTCAAGTATTATAAATTAACAGATAACCCTCCAATGCTCACTCAGCTGTTTTGCAGCCTATATTGGTCACACCAGTTTTAGAATTGAAAGAGAACAACAAACCTACAAAAGGAAAAAGACCCTTCTGTCATTACTGTGTATAATAGAAACCATTATCTTCACACTAATAAGGGAATAATTTTAGCACAACCTCCAACACTCAAGAAGTGCTGTTATAACTGTATCTAATGGAAACCAGAATCTCCATCAAGCCACAGGTGCCTGCAATATAGTGGTGGCATGAAGAGGCTTCTACTTTGCAAGGTCAGCTTTTAAAGTGCCATGTCAGCAATAAACTTGCCATGTCAGCAGTTTTCCCACAGTCAGTACAAGTTTTAAAGTGGCATGTCAGCAATAAACTTGCAAATAGTTAAGGCAACATTTTCCTATAATATATAGAAATATCTTAACAAACGAAATAAAGGACCACTAATAAAAGAATATCTTAGATTTGACTTGTGCGAATATGTGAAGCACCAGAAAATTGTTTGACCATTGTAGCTCCAAGTGTTTTTGCTCAACATTTCCCGCTAGAATTTTCTCTACAAATCCCTACATGCAAAATTCGAAAGGCTGGATCATCTATACTGTATCTTAATTACCCTTGCTCGTCTACACGTATCTACTTAATATATACAGTAAGCTTCCTTGCAAGTTCTCAGAAACTAAAAATGTGGATTGTTGCAAGTTCTACTACGTACCTCTGTTGCAATTACGTTGAAGTTCATTGTTATAGTTCAGTGGTACAACAGCTAAAAAAAATTTAGTATTTGGACTTTGTAGTTCAGTGGCTCCCTCACCTTCTTCTTCTTTCGAAAATTGGAATGATATCATTTTTTTATTAAAAGGAAAAAACTAGAGACTCGTGGCAGCAAATGAACGGCACGATAGAATCAATAGTTTTACAATTTAGAGAATTCAAATGTATCCCAACGTGACATATATTACTGGACCCGTCTATTATTTTTTTTGGGTTACACATTTAAATAGTGTGAGCTGTTATGAAAATTTCAAAAAATTTTAAGAGATACAAGACAAAATTAAATATAGTACAATAAAAAATAAAATTAAAATTCATCCCCAACTGAAGTGAGAAAAAGAATAATTTTGTTTTCTTTTTGAAAATATAAACTCATGATTTGAAATTAACAAAAGACAACTAGTATAAGTTCTTGAAGACTCCCCTACTAGACAAGCATTTTCCTCAACGAAACAATAATTCAGCTATTATTTTAGCAGATGTGCATGACACAATTACGAGGTGTCATTTTAGAAGGAAAGACGCGTCTCCACTTCTTTCAAAGGGCCTTTTTTAATCTTAATATGATAATTAAAAAAGTTAGTTTTCAAAATTCTAATGTGACAAATTTATTACATCTAAATGGTTAATCCGTACAATTAACACACACCGCACACGTGTGTACGCATATTATATATATATATATATATATTACAAAATTAATTTATTTAAAATTATCAAATAATTTTAATTTGGGATATTTATATTAATTGTATTATTTAATTGAGTTACATTATATTTTTAATATTACAAATGCTCAAGTGGTTTGATTGCTAAGGTATGACTACATTGTTTGAGTTAGATGTAATTATTTTATATATTTGTTTATATTAATCATTTCATTTACTACTTTTATTTATAACAATTTAAAATAAAAAAATTAATTTTAGTCATTATATTTTAGTATTTTTTTTAATGAGATTTAGACAGTACAATATATATTGTTATTGAAGTACCTTACAGGTGCAAGCAGGTTTTAGTGTCCAATTGTTTTATCTACATTTACAACTTACCTTACTATTTTAAAGTATTAAAAATGTTGATCCATTTGTAGTTGATAATATTTATGTATAAAAGAATGTAATTCTCACATTTTGAGCTTTTAATAATATTATTATAAAATAAATTTTTGGTTTATAATATTATTATTTGAATGATGGACTCCATAAATATATAGAAATTATTTAAATAGTAAATTTTACTTAAATAATGACTCTACAAAATTTTAAATCTCATTTAGTTAAATTATTTATAACATATTTTAAAATTTAGAAGCTGACTTATTAGAAATTAAAATTATAATATACAAAATTTATAAAAACTATTTATGTAATGAGTTATACTTAACTGATAATTTTTATTAAATAAGAGTATAAATTAAAAAATATTATTATGATTCAAAGCAAGTTCAAAGTAAAATAATAACAATAATAATAATAATAATAATAATAATTATTATTATTATTATTTAACATGTAAAAAATCTACTAAAAATTTTAATTTATATTATTTTTTTTGTTAAATCATCAACATTAAATAAATGTGATTTTAAAAATCTTGTAAAATTAATTATAAGTTATATATATATGTTTAAAACATATATGTAAGTGTTTAAATACAATAATTTAAAATAAAAAATTTAACAATAAAATAAATATTAATATAATTAATAAATTTAATATCATTGAATTTTTATTAAGTTAAATAATATTATATATATTATTTAATTCTATATTATATATATACACGTATATAGAGGTGTCCAGACCTTCGATGTGCTTGTTAGAAGTGTCTATAATTAAAAAAAAAAAAATCATTTTTGATAAAAAGTACACGAAATACAAAACAAATTAATTCTAAATCATATTATACTCAAATTTCGGCTTCCAAAGTCACCATTATTGCCACGTATACCACGTTCATTCACCTCGTTAACTTCATAAAATATTTAGAAAAAATATTATTTTTATATAGAAGTTGCCTTGAGACACCTTCCTTTCTATTTTAAAATTGGTTTGCAAGGACGTCTGGCCGGCACTTGTCATGTTGAATTAAACTAATTTGAAGATTTGCGATTGGTAATATTATCCTAGAACCTAGAAGCTCTGTGTGAAATCTAGTGGAGATAAGAGATAAGAAGAAGATGGATATGACTAGGGTTTTGCCGACTGAATGCATCTACGGAATCATTTCCTTCACCACTCCCAAGGATGCGTGTAGATCATCCCTCGTCTCTTCCGCCTTCAAAGAAGCCGCTGATTCAGATGCTGCCTGGGAGGCGTTTCTGCCCTCCGATTGCAGGCGCATCGTAGCTCAATCTTCATCCCCAAACTTGAATTCCCTTCCCGCAAAACAACTTTACCTTCATCTTTCGAATCAGCCTCTTTTTTTAGACAATGGGAACCTGGTAAGATTTAAACATGATGAGATTTGAATAAAATTACTGTTTTGATTGTTTATGCTTTTGACCAGATACGTTCTTGAAGTCCCCTGCCATAGATCGTTAGTTTCTCTTGCTGGCTTGTAATTCTGATAAAAATCTTGCTGCCGCTATAGATCTTGAGTTTCTCTTGTTGGCATGTATTTCCGATGAAAGTCTCCCCATTGACTGAATTTGCTAAATCATGCATTATACAAATGTCAATTTCTTGTTTTTGGAGACTTCTGTGAAGATAAATGATTGGGTATTATTGAATTCTTCAATTTATTTTTTGTCTTATAATTAAATTTTATATTTATTAGACATTACTAACTTAATACTCCTTAATCATCATTTTTAAGACACTTGTTAACAAAACTCTATAAATTCTTCTGTTGATTTCCATTTGAACTCACCCTTCTATATAAAATTAATATGCCATTCGGTGAAGTAGAGATTTTGGTTGGAGAAAGAAAGTGGGAAAAAAGGCTACACCATTGGTGCAAGGAGCCTCGCCATTACCTGGGGAGATACACCTCGGTATTGGAACTACATATCTGCACCTGATTCCAGGTATGCTTTGCGCTCTACTCCTTTACATTGATTATTAATTGGAAGTTGAATATGCTACAAGTATCATGTCTCCAAACAGGGGAATTGTTATTTGTAACTGGAAATTAGTAGTTATCATTTTAGATGTTGTCACTTACTACACTCCTAGCTAAATTCTCAATAATTTGGTTTCTTTTTAAAGGATACAATCTTATAAATGATCCTGATAGATAAGTGATTTCTTACTTTGATCCTTGTATATCATTATTTACAACTTAACCCCCATTCATTATATAGCTGGTGAGATGCTAAAATAAAATGAGAGTCAAATATTACTTTGGTCTTTAACTTATTACTAAGTGTAATTTTGGTCATTTCTTCGTTTTATTTTTTAAAATAATCTTTTACTAATTAAAAATTGTCACTTCTAAGTAAATTTCAATAATCTAGTTTCTTTCTTTTAGGATAATCTCATATTTGTTCTTGAAATATAAGTGAACTTTTAATTGGATCCTTGCTTTTTTTCAAAAAAAATTTATCCTATCGTTAAATTGTTTGTCAGGTACTAAAGTAAAATAAATAATTGCAAAATTATGCATTTGGTCCATGTTGTTTGAGTCAATTTTTAATTTAGTCTTTATAGTTTAAAAATTTGTAATTAAGTTCTTATACAAATATTTTAATTTATAGTGTATCAATACCAATTAAATCATACAGAGAGAATAGTGAAAGGTAAAGAAATTATTTTAGTAGGACTGATACACTACATCAGCTGCTATATAAATATATGAGGATCAATTAATATTTTTTCCCTCCTTTACATTGATTATTAATTGGAAGTTGAATATGCTACAAGTATCATGCCTCTATAATCTGGTTTCTTTTTTAAGGATATAATCTTATATTTGTTCATGATAGATAAGTGAATTTCTTACTTTAATCCTTGTATATTATTATTTACAATTTATGGAGGTACAAACATAAAATAAGAGAAAATATTATTTTAGTTCTTAACTTATTACTGAATTATTATTTTGATTCTTTTTTCATTTTATTTTTCAAAATAATCACTCATTAATTAATAATTGTCACTTCTAGGTAAATTTTCAATAATCTAGTTTTGTTCCTTTAGGATAATCTTATATTTGTTCTGGAAATATAGGTGAATTTTTAATTTGATCCTTTTTTTTTTTTTTTAATTTACCCCATCGTTAAATTGTTTGTCATGTACTAAAGTAAAATATATAAATGGAAAAATTATACATTCTGTCCCTATTGTTTGAGTCAATTTTTAATTTAGTCATTATAGTTTAAAAATTTATAATTAAGTTGTTATACAAATATTTTAATTTAGTCTCTGTAGCTAAAATTACATAAGTATATATTTTATTAAATTTTGTTTATGTAATTAGTTATATATTGTCTTAACACTTTAGATATGTATGACTTATACTAACAATAAAAGTAAATGTAGATATTGAAACAAAATTAACTTACATATATGATAATATATTGACAAAAATATAGTGATAGGAACTAAATTATATATTATTTACTATGACAACTTAATTATACATTTTCAAAGTATAATTACTAAATTACAAATTGAGTAAAATTATACGGACAAAAAAGGTAATTTTTCCTAAATAATTTGTGGAGAATCAAAAAATAAATCATTTATTTTTCAGGAACTAAATTAGATTTTGTTCTGCCTTTTTTTTTTTTTTTTTTTTTTTTAAGTTTTGGCCATTCCATGTTTGGTTGTTGAAAGTTCACAATTCAGTATAGTACTCATTTACAATCTGCCTTTTTAGATTTCCCCAAGTGGCAGAGCTTAGGATAGTTTGGTGGCTTGAAGTAAAGGGAAGGTTGGAGACTAAAATTCTGTCCCCAAGAGCACCATATACTGTGTTCTTCGTCTTCAAGTTTCGAGTGCCAAAACATGGTTTCAAAAATAAATATGTGGAGTTGAGTGTCAAATGTGAAGGAAGCATAAATGGGTGTCACAAAAGAGTAATTTTAGACCCTCCAGGAAATGATGTTCGACAGAGAGAAGATGGATGGATGGAAGTTGAGATGGGGGATTTCTTCAATGAGGACGATGATGACGTAGTGGAGTTTAAACTATGGGAGACTAATACCAATTATTCTAAAGCAGGCCTTGTAGTTGAAGGAGTTGAGTTTAGGCCTAAAAGAAATGAATAGAAGAAAATATATGCATCCTTCATGTTGTTACTTATTAGCATGTTGTGAAAATATTCTTATGCTACTGTGGTAGCTAATGCGGTACTAAGTGAAAGGTTCAAGTTAATGGATATAAATGATTAATTATGCATCACCTTATTGGACTTGCAGTTACATGTTAATGATAATCATTGATAAAACATGTACGCTACTATATGCTTAATCTGAGAGACCTTGATACTTTCAGCAGTTGTATCTTCATTCTTTTCAATGAAATGCAATTGAAGCACACAATACATGAATTTAATTTCACTCATTTTAGTAAATTGACACTGTCAATTTATAAGAGAAAAACGAGAGAAAAGAGGGGTGGATGGCCCAAAAAAAGTGACTTTTAATTTCCTTTCCTTTTGGGAAAAAAGAATGTGATATTAACCCCTTAGATTACTGGTCTAGACCAGGGATTATTATCTAGTTAAAGAACAAGTCAGCTCGAACCGTTATTTTCTAGTACTACTTGTAAATAACATTCTCCTCTGTCCTTCATCTTGATAATAGTATCATTAATTATTCAATATTAATGAAATTTCATTTAATCGAGGTGAAGGAAAACAGAGCAATGCAAAACTGGACTGGTGTTGAAATCGAAAGCCGTGGTGCTTCTCCTTGAGTAAGGCTAGTGTGTTACTGCTCCTCTGCAATAGGTTTTCTCTAGTAAAATCTGATGGCTAATATTGATTATTGTAGAAAATTTAATGGTTTGTATTTAAAATTGAATTATGGAAATCGGCAAGTCTTGAAAACTAAAATTGATAAAAATAAAATAAAATTAAACTCGTAATTCGATGATTAAGATTTAATATCACATTGATCCAATGAACAATCATCTTGAAATTCTTCACTGCCAACTCTGATTTCCCTCAGTTCCTGATAAGCCCAAACAAGAAGGTTTGCTGACATAAAATAAGAAAAGGACGAATAGATATAATGGAAAATGAGGGCCTTTAAGGCGTCTCTTTGTTTACTGAAACTCAATTTTTTTGTTCTTTTAAATTAGAAAGTCAACGATTAAATGTGATAGTCTAGGTGTGTAATCACTATAATATAAATTTTTTTAGAAAAAAAGGCTTACTACAACAGCAATATATTTATAAAAGCAATATTAAAAAAATAATATACAAGCCATTATATTCTATTAATGATCATTTCTCCTTGTATTAGACTTCTAAATAATGGAGTGACTTTTATTTTATCATTTCACTCTTTGCTATTTCACTTCTTTTTATGATTAGCTATTCCATTTTATTTTCACAAAAACTCCCAAATATAATCGTAAGAGTTTCTACCCTACCCTATTGTAGTCTTGTTAGCATTTCTCCTCTCCTTATGAGAGTTGTCTCTTTGAGTTGGGTATCGTCCACATAAGGAGAGCAACGAGTTCCTATGGGTCTATTATTGGGCTTGTGCAGCAGGTCTTGCAATGACAGGATCCGGACCGCCTCCTGTGAGTTTCTCATGTAGTTTTTTCCAGTGAAATATGAACCATTCGTTTTGTTGGCTGAGATTGCATCACGTCGCCCAAAAAGTTGAAACGGTGCATTTTGAGTTTTTTTTTTTTGACCTTCTCTCCTCGCCAAACGATGTCGTTTTGCTACGTTGTTTTCTGCCCTCGTTGAAGCCTGGACTCCTTAGCTTAGCTCTCTTAGTTAGGTAGAGCAGCGATTGGGCCCGGGGGTTTGGTTGACATCGGCAGTGTGTGTTTCTGTATTCTATAATCAGTGAACAAAGATACAAATGAAATATATGCCCAAATGAGTCTTCAACCATGGAATTCTGTAAGCTTGCATACCTATGAAATCTCAATCTCTAACTGCTTTTATTGTTACCGATGAAAGTAAAGCATTTTCATATTGGACGTTCTTCTTAAGTTTGAATTCTCTATGTGTAAGGAAAAAGATGTCTTTCCTATATCTGAGTTTGGGATAAAGCCCAGTAAACATCCAAGTGAATTTTTCTATAAAGCATTGACTGCTATTGACACAAGCACGCACAGTGGCTTTTCAATACCTCGCAGGGCTGCAGAGAAGCTCTTTCCTCTCTTGGTATGCCTACAACACTTTGTTGCTTGAAAATCCTCTTTGCTTGTGTTTCAGAAAATATTGTGCCTAAACTCTAGTTTATCTGATGTATTATATCTTAGGATTACACCATTCAACCCCCAACTCAGGAACTTGTTGTCCGGGACTTGCATGATAATAATACCTGAACATTCTGACATATATACCATTCAATACTCCATTGTTTTAGCCTTTAGTAGGATTTTGGAACATTGTGGTTACTGAAGTTTGCAGAAATGTCTTACTATTTACTTTCCTTATTCGACAGTCAATTGCAAAATAAATAGTATATGAACTTCATCTTGTAACAAACAAAACCCAACTCAAACAACGTGATCATCAACTCAAGAATTTCAGCAGTTAGAGATGCCCCTTGCCAAACAAACACCACCTATGACTCAACTCATTGCACAGTTAGCAGGGGAAAATGCAAAATTGGACAATAGGTCCCTTAACTATCATACTTCAGAATATAAGACCTTCTTACTATTTTCCATTAACTCCTACGTATTTTAGGAGTAGCAAGCTCCCATTTGTCTCCATTCCCCAAACAAACCCAATGCTAGCATGTCCACCCAAAAAATGAAAAAATAAAAAATAAAAACCTGAAATATACCCCTCCATACATAAGACCAAGAGTTAAAGATAATCATAATCCCTTACATTCCTAAATCCCTAAACACATAATGAAGAACCCCAAACCCAATCTTGCAGCTGACTCCCTTCACTGAATTCGCTAGTTTTGCAACCAGTAATAATGAAGGACAAATCCCCATATATTAATGCCAACAAGCATACTGTTCAGTGATAAATGGCAATGAAAAAATTATACATACGGTCCCTGTTGTTTGAGTCAATTTTTAATTTAGTCATTATAGTTTAAAAATTTATAATTAAGTTGTTATACAAATATTTTAATTTAGTCTCTGTAGCTAAAATTACATAAGTATATATTTTATTAAATTTTGTTTATGTAATTAGTTATATACTCTTTTAACACTTTAGATATGTATGATTTATACTAACAATAAAAGTAAATATAGATATTGAAACAAAATTAATTTACCTATACAATAATATATTGACAAAAATATAGTAATAGAAACTAAATTTATATTATTTAAACTATGACAACTTAATTATACGATTTCAAAGTATAATTACTAAATTACAAATCGAGTAAAATTATACTGACAAAAAAAGTAATTTTTCCTAAATAATTTGTGGAAAATCAAAAACTAAATCATTTATTTTTCAGGAGCTAAATTAGATTTTGTTCGGACTTTTTATTTTTATTTTTATTTTAAATTTTGGCCATTCCGTGTTTGATTGTTGAAAGTACACAATTCCGAATTTTACTCATTTACAATCTGCCTTTCCAGATTTCCCCAAGTGGCAGAACTTAGTTTAGTTTGGTGGCTTGAAGTGAAGGGAAGGTTGGAGACTAAAATGCTGTCCCCAAGAGCACCATATTCTGTGTGCTTCGTCTTTAAGTTCCGAGAGAGAAATTATGGTTTCAAAAATAGATCTATGGAGTTGAGCGTGAAATGTGAAGGAAGCATAGATGGACGTCGCAGAAGAGTAATTTTAGACCCTCCAGGAGATGATGTTCGACAGAGAGAAGATGGATGGATGGAAGTTGAGATGGGGGACTTCTTCAATGAGAACGATGATGATGTAGTGGAGTATAAACTATGGGAGACTAGTAACTATTATCCTAAAGAAGTCCTTGTAGTTGAAGGAGTTGAGTTTAGACCTAAAAGAAATGAATAGAAGAAAATATATGCATCTTTCATGTTGTTTTGTATGTTGCGAAAAAGTTTTCATGCGTTAAGGTGGTTTATTAGGTGAAAGGTTGTTGTTAATATATATGAAAGATTGGTATGCATTATCTTATTGGTCATGTATTTAAATGTATATTAATGATATTCATGGATAAAACATGTATAGTGCTATATTCTTATTTTGAGAGGCTTTGACACATTTTCATTTTAGCAATTAAAGCACGTTATAAATTAGTTCAAATTCCCCATTTTAGCGGATAAATTGACACACTATCAATTTATAAGTTCATGGCAATTCATTTTTTTCATACCACTGATGCTTTGCATGTGAAAATCAAATGACCATTATTTTATTATATTGTTTTTAATTTTTTAACTAATTGTGTCTTTTCTATTATAGATTTTCTTATATATTATTGCATTTATTAATTTAACAGATCGTTCTATAACATGCTTTTTTGCCCATTAAAAAATTTGTATCTTTCAAAAAAAATTATGTAAGTATTATTTTAATAAACTTATACAATACTTCAGCTGACGCGTCTCCAGAGCATGCAAACCCATCATTTTTTGCCGCGTAACCCCGCATTTCATCAAAATTTTAATTAACACGAGGGGTATAATATAAAAAATATATAATTTAATTTTAAAATTATACAATTATTTTTAAATCCATATATAATTAAAAAGTAATATATTTATTATATTTTAATTAACACTCCTTTCTTTCTTTTAATATTATATATATTGTAAGAATTTAGTCACATTGTGAATCCGAAGAGATTTTCGCCGGTAGAAATTCAATAGCCTTCAATTTTTATATGACATATATTTTTCAAAAATAAAAAGTAATTTTTTTATAAATAAATATATATTTATATTTTAAATTTTTTATAAGAAAAAATATATAATTAAAAAAATAAAATTATTTTTAATATCATATTTTAGAGTTTATATTTTTTAATTAAATATTATTATATATGAAAAAATATATATTTATTTATAAAAATAATTATTTTTTAATTTTTTAAAATATATTATATACAAAAATTGAGAAAGCCATTGAATCTAGACGCTTTAGTGGAGAAGTGGGGATCCGTGCGCCTCGTAATATAAGCCCAAAAGCAAAGCTCTGTGTGAAAACTAGTGGAGAGACGAAGGAGATGGATGTGACTAGGGTTTTGCCGCATGAACGCGTCTCCAGAATCATTTCCTTCACCACTCCCAAGGATGCTTGCAGATCAGTCCTGTCTCTTCGGATTTAGATTTAATAAATTTAAAATTTTAAAGGTACCTAAATTTAATAAAATTTTAAATAAAAATATAATAATATAAAATTTAAAAAATGATTAAAAATTATTTTATATATATATTAAAATTTAAACTATTTGATAACGGCGTCTTCAGCCTTAACAAGCCGCAGATTCAGATGCTGCCTGGGAAGCATTTCTGCCCTCCGATTGCAGACGCATCGTAGCTCAATCTTCATCCCCAAACTTGAATCCCCTTCCCGCGAAACAACTATACCTTCATCTTTCGAATCAGCCTCTGTTTTTTAGACAATGGGAGCCTGGTAAGGTTTAAACATGATGAGATTTGAATAAAGTTACTGTTTTGATTGTTTATGCTTTTGACCAGATACATCCTTGAAGTCCCCTGCCATGGATCCTTAGTTTCTCTTGCTGGCATGTAATTCTGATAAAAATCTCCTTGCTGCCGCCATAGATCTTGAGTTTCTCTTGTTGGCATGTAATTCTGATGAAAGTCTCCCCATTGACTGAATTTGCTAAATCATGAATTATACCAATGTCAATTTCTTGTTTTTGGAGACTTTTGTGGAGATAAATGATTGGGTACTATTAAATTCTTCAATTTATTTTTTGTCTTATAATTAAATTTTATATTCATTAGACATTACTAACTTAATACTCCTTAATCATCATTTTAAGACACTTGTTAACAAAACTCTATATTTAGCGTGTTACAAATTTATATAAACGTAAATCTACAACTTGAACTATAAGAAGCTATATATTTAAGCAACTACTTAATATATTTCCCTTTTTATTTCGTACACCAAGGCAAGCTCAACTTTCATTGGGACTCACCCTTCTATATAGACTTATATGTCATTGATGTGGATGAAGCAGAGCTTTTAGTTGGAAAAAGAGAGTGGAAAAAAGTGCTACACTGTTGGTGCAAGGGACCTTAACATTATTTGGGTGCTACACTTGGGAATTTGGAATATATATCTACGTCTGACTCTAGGTTTGCTTTCTGCTCTTTTCCTTTACATTAATTATCACACATAGGTCCTTGACAGATATGTGAATTTTCAAATTGATCCTTGCATGGTGGTTTTTTTTCTTTTTCACTGTTATAGACTCACTTATTGGAAGTTCACTATTAGTCAAGTTGTACTCGTAAACAATCTGCCTTTACAGATTTCCCCAAGTGGCAGTGCTTAGGGAAGTTTGGTGGCTTGAATTGAAGGGAAGGTTAAAGAGTGAAATTCTGTCTCCAAGTACAGCATATTCTGTGTTCTTTGTCTTCAAGTTTGGAGGGCAAAAAATATTCTCTCAAATAGATATGTGAAGTTGAGTGTGAAATGTAAAGGAAGCAAAAATACGCGTCACCAAAAAGTAATTTTAGACCCTCCAGGAAATGGTGTCCTGCAGAGGGATGATAGATGGATGGATGGAAGTTGAAATGGGGATTTCTTCAATGAGAACGATGATGACGTAGTGGAGTTTAAACTATGGGAGATTAATACCATTTATCTTAAAGGGGGCCTTGTAGTTGAAGGAATTGAGTTCAGGCCAAAAAGAAATGCATAGAAGATAATATATGCATCATTCATCTTACAAAAATACTATTTTGATATTTTACTTTTAAGTTTAATTTTATATGGTTCTTTGTAATTTAAAAGTTTTAAAATAGTTTTTAACTTTTATATATAGTCTCATTTTAATCCTTTTCAAATTAAAAATCTTAAAATAATTTTTTTAAAATATAATTTAAAGTAATCCTTCTATGAATCAGAGTAAGGAAAATTATTTTAAGTCAAGTGCTGAAAAGTAAAAGATCATATTAAAACTTTCAATTTATAAAGTATTAAAATAAGACTAAGTTTAAAAATAATTAATCTTATAAAAGTTTTCAAATTTCAAAACACCTAATTGAGATTGGAAAGTGAAAAATTAAAATAGTATTTTCCTTTCTTTATTAGTGTGTTGTGAAAAAGTTATGGTACTGTGGTCGCTACGGTGGTGTATTAACTAGTACATGAAAGGTACAAGTTCATGGGTATGAAAGATTATTATGCATCATCTTATTGGACATGTATTTACATATACTTTTAGCCTTATGGTCTTATTATTAAGCATCCAATGGTTTGATGATAACAAAACCTAAATATTAGCTAACCTGAGGGAGACTTTAATACATTTAATACATTTATCAGTTGCATCTTCGTTTTTTTTCAATGAAATGCAATTGAAGTACATTATACATGAATCCAAATTCGCGATCATTTTAGTTGGTAAATTGACACTATGAATTTATAGAAGAAAGACAAGAGGGATAGGTGTAAAGAAAAAAACAGTAGACCCTATACAGTTTTTTATAATTTTAGTCCCTTAGCTTCCCCTCATTCCAAACCGGATCAAAATAGAAATAGTTGATCTTTGCCACTTGGGATAATCTGCAAATGTAAAATGATCACTACCAATAACGAAATTTCAAATTAACGTAAATGAAAACAGAGCAACGCAGACCTAGACTTGGGTGTAGATAATATTGGGAGTTAATCCTTCGAGTGTCTCGTTTAGTTTTATTTTTAACTTTTAACCTGATTTTATTTTATAATTTCTTCTTCATTTGGACTCTATATAAAGCCCCCAAAGTTAATCGCCACAGCTTGGTTGAATTACTAAATAATTTTCAGATTCCCTCGTGTCTTTCCTTTCCTCCTTTCTTCTTCTTCCTTCCCTTAGGCATAACTTTATGAAGAGCATGTCAGTGAGCTATCCAAATTCTCTACAATGACATAAATTTGACGATTGAATAAAACAATTGCGCAAATTGAATAATTTATTATTAAAAAAAAAAAAACCAATTTTGGTAACGTTTTAAAAATAAAAATTGATGACTTTTTAAAAATTTAGTCAGATGGTTACAAACATTTTAAAAACTTGATCTAACAAATGAAAATCATTTAACTGCAGTTACGGTTGAGGTTGAGATCTTAGTATGACAAAGATCTATTTTCTCTTAGTAAGCGTATAAAAAGCGAGGACCCTAATTTTGACTATATTCAAAAGGCGCTCCTTTGAAAGAGTATTTTCTACTAAGCTGAACAGACTCCACATGTTTACAATTGTCCCACCAAATGTTATTATGTGTGAACAAAATTGCCATAAGGAATGGGTTAAAAGGATTAAAAGGAAAGAACCAAAAAAAAAGGATGCCACCTTATTATGCCTTCAAGAAACCACAATTTTCTGTCTTAAACATGTATTGACAACACTTAGTAGCATTAAACATAATAAATCAGGTGGAATTTGTAAGTATAAAGAGTAAGCATCGGTGGGGTTAGACCAAGGATCAAATAAAAGGAACATTGATTTCTAAGTTTGGTTCTTTCCTAACAGAATGTTTAATATAGAAATTTGGAATCTAGAAATTGTTTCTAAAATTGATCCCTCCAATTTTCCAGATGGTACAAATATCATTTTGTTGAGCAGTTATAATTATAACTATTGCTAAATTAAGCACAAGGAAGTCAGGAATCTGCTCTGGCTTGCGAGATCTATTTATGTAACAACATAAGATCATAATATCCTGTTACATTAGTAACATAAATAATTTGTAGAGTTGAGAACACAATTATTAATACAGGAATCCATTTACAATATGATGATTAAGATTTACATTAATGTACATGTCTAATTGATCCATTGCCTTTGAAAACAGGAAATGAAACTATTGTGTGCTATCATGTCTGCATATCATTTTATTCCCATTAACTATATCAGTCATAAATGCGACTTCCCTTGAACTACAAAAGGTAATATTCGGGAAAAACAAAAAAAAAGAAAGAATAAGATGTTTCTAGTTTCCTTTGATTCTGCTTATAGGTTCACAGGAAATAATCTCCACCAATGACAAAACTTCAGTGGAGAAAACAGAGTTCACCCTTGTAAGGCACCATCCAGACATATAAAAGATGATGCCATGCAGCGAACAGAGAAATGTTGAAGAACAAGAAATTAACCATTTCGAACAAGAATTCAAAGACCCTATCACAGTATAAAAGAACGTGTCACTCATCAGCTTTCGTCCCATCAGAATGGTAACTGAGGTACCACCGTACAAATTTCTTCAAACCAGTCTGTAAATCTGTTTGAGGCCTATATCCAAGCTCTCTCTGAGCCAAGCTTATGTTAGCATGAGTAAACTGCACATCACCATTTCGTGGCAACTTCATTATATTTCTCTTCGCCTTCGTCTTCAAGAGCCTCTCCAAAATGTTCACGAGTTCAGAAACTGGCACAGGTGAAGTATTCCCTAAATTGAAAACCCTCAACTGAGCTGGTCTCTTCTTCCTCCCACCACTGCCAGTGCTCTTCTCTGCAGTATCTAATGCTCCCAAGCATCCCTTCACAATGTCATCAATGTAGGTGAAATCCCTTGCAACAGTGCCATGATCAGCTGCTTCAAAGATTGGGATTGGTTTCCCCCTCAGAATATCCCTTGTGAAGAAGAAGTATGCCATATCAGGCCGTCCCCAGGGTCCATAAACAGTGAAGAATCTCAATCCCGTTAAGGAAAGACCATATATATGATTATATGTATGAGCAATCTCTTCACCGGCCTTCTTAGTTGCAGCATACAGGCTAGCAGGCTGGTCAGTTCGATCTATCTCTGAAAAGGGTACCTTAGTATTGAGTCCATAGACCGAACTAGAAGATGCCCATACTATTGCAGGTTGTGGGTTCGCTAATTTACAAACTTCAAGCAGATTCACAAAGCCAGCAACATTACTATGCACATAGGAGGCAGGATTTTCCATAGCATACCTCACACCAGCCTGAGCAGCCAAATGCATCACATGGGTGAATGCCACAACATCAAAGAGCTTCCCCAAAAGTTCTGAATCGTTTATATCTCCCTCCACAATGTAAACCCCAGTTCTCTCTAGAAGAGCTTGACGAGCGCGTTTCAGTGAAGGATCGTAGTAGTCGTTGAAATTGTCAAGACCAACCACGCCATCGCCCCGGCGTTTTAGCGCAGCGGAGACATGGGTTCCGACGAATCCACCAGCTCCGGTGACCAGCACCGACATCCCATTACGAGACCTCACTCTTGCAGAAGAACGAACTCGCTTCTCCCAAGACGGACCTCCCCAACCGTAGGTTCTGAGAGATCGGCGAGAGGAATCGGCGGGTAGAGATGAAGAAGATGGCGATCGGAAAAAGAAGATAAAGATGAGACCCAAGAAGATAACGGACCAGCACGTGAGCTTCGCGTACGAAGAATGCCACCGAACCCTATGAAAATGGGAGGATTTTTCCTTAAATTTTCCAGGACTGGAGGGAATGCCATTCATACTCGACATTTTTTGCCTCAGCTAAGAAAATGTCAATTTCATCCAATACGGCAATGCCCGCTATTTCCCCTCAGAATGTGGATGAAATTTCTGAATTCCCGTTTCAGGAGACGGGTATGCTGAAATTCTTGAGAAATGGCTCTCAAGACAAGGAAGGTGAAGAAAGAAACAAGTGACTAGCAGTCTCCTTTACCTGTTTTTCATCACTGTACATCGGATTCTTCCTCTTTCTTGGAGGGATCGGTTGGTGAAATTGCTGGCCATTCCTTTGGTTTCATAATAGTTTCCCAGACCAAAGAAAACAAAAGGTTCAAGATTTTACATTTATTATTATTATTACTAGGAGAACGTTGATTAGGACAAAATACTGGAATTCAAAGGTTAATTTGATGATCTTTTAGATACTGTATATGTTTCCGTTTGCCTGCTACAACAAAGAAAGCTTGCTGTTGAAGTGGGGCAGTATAAGAAGTCCATTGGAGGACCTTGAATTTGGGAGTTCGAAAACGCGTGAACTATATGCTCCGTTTATTAATTGAGGATACTCAATTTTCTTTTTACTTTTTTGGGTTTATCTTTTTGTGGGGAAACTTTTCTATGTAGGGAAGAGAGTTGAACAATGAGATTAGAGGAGCATAATGACGAGTTTGTTGAGTATGCAATGGATGAGATTTTCGAGCCCTTGCCATATGGGGCTCTCAGTTCTCCACCGTTCGAAGGGGTGTGAGATATGTGGGGATCCGTAACCCTCATAGTTCATAAATTCAGAGAATATAGTGGAGTTTTGGGGTATGAAATATTTATTATGATGTTTTAGTGCCAAGATGATTGACATCTAAAACTCTTAGTTTTTGTTGATATAATTTACAAGAGTTAAATTATAAATAACTCTAGCTTAGTGTTCTCCATAGAGATTGCTTTCATGCGTTTCCTTTCAGTGTAGTGTATGTGAAAATTATATTTAAAGGCCAAAGTATTACATATTTACTATGAAGAAATTAAATTTTGAAATTAATATGAAGGATCTATTTAATATTTTATTTACTTTGAGACAATGAGACTTAATGTTCAAATACATAATAATGAAAAGGTCCCAGACTAGATTCCAAGGTCCGAGTTAGGACCCTTGTTTCAGTCCTAGCACCTTGAGAATAATTTAAAATTTTGATCCATTTACACAATAATTAACCAAAATCTACACACACACACACGCAATTGGAAGAGAAAAGAATAATAATAAGAAGGAAGTAATGTGTTGCGTAGGAAAGCAATGGATGGGTTATTCTTTCCCCTTTTATCAATTCTTCCAATTGCACAGTTTTGGTTCTTTTGTTCGTTTTAACGAATTTTATATAAAAACTACAAAAAACTAGAGTAGGATATTATAAGGGTATCATAAAAGTAAAAGAAGAATACGAAAAGATTTGGTTTTCTCTACATCCTCAACTCTGGTTCAAATTTAGGGGCTTTGATTCAAATTTGTTGGGATCCTACTAATAAATATAGTTTAGAAAAATATTATGCATCATAAAGTTCATCAAACAATTCTTCCACGAAGGAAATAGTAAATTGGTCCTTCACTGTAATGACATTCAATGCATGGTAATCGACACATAACCTCTATCCACCATCTTTTTTACTCACCAACAAAATAGAAGATGAAAAAGGGTTGGTGCTAGGATGAATAACTCGTTTGAGCATGTTAGCAACTAGCCTCTATATTATTTTACTTTTGAATATAGGGGTACCGATATGGTTTTACATTGATTGATCTAGTATTTGGAAGATAGTCAATAAAATGATTCGGTCCTCATGTTGAAGGTAACCCTTTGGGTTTCTAGAAGACATTAGTAAGTGATTGAAGTAGCTAAGACAATTCAACAGCATGTTCCAAGGAAACATATTCTTTCGATGACACCAATTCCAATAAAAAAAACATGGAGATTGCATATGTGGTAGGTAATCATCAAAGACATTATAGTTGAATTAGTTGGACCTTTAAGTGAAATGATAGCCATTGAGATCAAATTAAAAAATTTTATGGGCATGACCAGTAACAACTTGACCAAGAGTTGCTAACCATGTCTCCCTTAGTGCTATGTCAAAGCCATGTATTTGAAGCACATAAAATTAACTTGTAGAATACACTCCTATATCGTGAGAAGGACATTGCAAGCTACCCCCTTACATGAGAGACGTTTTCCATTTCCTACTTAAACGAAAAGGTTGGGTACTTCCACCATATGAGGTGTCACCTTAATGACTAAACCAAAAAGTTTTGCAACTCTAGCTTCCACAAAATTATAAGTACTTCCACTATCTATCAAAACTTGGATAAAAGCTCATTGAACATGTCCTTTAAATCTTAAAGTGGAGGGAGAATTACCTCCAGCTTAGACATGATAAAATATGATGGATTAGGTGTTAAAACTCTTTGAAGGTTTAGTTTGTATCAAGTTATTAGTGTTTAAAACCTTGTCTTCTAAGTAAGTAAGAGCCCCTGTTCATCTTCAAGTAGCAACTTCCAAGGAAGTGACTTACAATTATGAAAGATGTTATATTTCTTTCACAATAATAACATAGGCTTTGTTCACATCGTTGCTAAGCTTTGTCATACTTAGTCGACAAAGTGGCAACTTTCCCATGAAGAATTGCCCATTGGATTTCCAAATTAGGAAATGGTAGTGAGAGTTGCTAAAAGAAAAAGTTGGGATTTCCCTAAGGAAGGTTTATTCGACCCTTTTCCAAAGATGATCCTTTACTTATGTAAGCAAGCTAGTGTGGTGGCATCATTTAATATTTAAGGTGAATGGACTAGTACAACTATCTTGATATCAACTCTTAGTCTAGAAATATAATAATGAACCAAAATTTATTTTGGAAGAGTCATGGTTTAATTGGCAATTGATTTAAATTTGGTTTGATAGTCGACCACATTGTTTGCTTGAGTGGACTTCACTAATATTCCTTCTAAAGCTTCAAGTTCATTTTTTTTCCCAAAAGTGATGGATTGGTTGTGTTGCAAAATTTCCCCAATTGATCAATTTTTCATGAAGATGCATCCAATGATACAAATAAAGTGCTTCACCATCCAGGTAAAATGAGGCTAGTGATAACTTATAATGTTCTTAGATGTTAGAAAAAATTCAAAGTACTTTTCTACTAAGATCATTAATAAATCCTTAAATGTTTTATCATTTTAATATGTTTTTACTAGGAATTTATCATGTATTGTAGATAAATTCTCAAGATTCAATGATTAAAGCATATTAATTTCATGTATTTTATGGTTTAGAATGTTTGGTTGCTAACTTAGATGAAACTTAATTCATTTTGCTTTCATTTGATGTAAATTGTGGGTGAATTGCATGCATGGAAGATGAATGAGGATTAGAGACATGGAAGAAGAAGATTCAAAGATGTTTAGATTACAAACAATTTGGAAAATCAGATGAGTCATTGGAGTCTTGGGGGACCCTAAGGATAGAAAAATAGAACAAACCAAAAAGATTTTGTACTTACTAGCAATTCTGGCAACATGAATTCCTAAAGCTTAGGGCTTAGGCGCTTATAAAGAAAATGTTTGTTGCTCAAAGTAGGCACCTATACATTTGTAAAATGCTAAAAGTGCATTTCTAAAAGGTTATATAAGGGACTTTTAGGTTTTTTTTTTTTTGAATGTTATTATGCTTCAAATGAGAGTGGTGGCTTTTCATAAGGGAGCTAGGGTTTCGAAGGAAAAAGGCTAGGCCTTTTTTTTTTTTCATACATTTATGGTCATCATATGTGTGTATCAAGTGACTTTCAATTTTTCCGGTGGAGTTCTTGCACAATAATCATAACTTCTTCAACTATAGAAGGGTCATTGATATTAAATCCTCACCAAAAGTAGCAAGGCATTTGCTTTCCTAAGTTGTGTGCAGATTGCGATCTTTCTTTCTGTCTCTTTTACTTTCCAACTTTCCACTATAAGAGAGAGAAAAAAAACAAGGGATGAATAGGTGTCTAAGTTGTAAAAGAGTTACCAAATGTACAAACTACAAATGACAAAAACTTCACCTTAACTCTTGCTCATAAGAGAACCCAACCAAAGTTCAATCAATTATTACCTTGAGAAAAAAAAAAAAAAAAGAAAGAACACCTTAAAAAGTTTTCAATTTCTTTAGGTTAAGTTTCCATCAATAGGAAATATCACATCCACTTTAAATCTTCAATCAATGACCATGTGTGAACATATAAAAAAAAAAAATCATTATGTCTACATAAGAAATTCACCACTAAATTTAAAATCCAAGTGAATAGACATCAAACTTTTATGATGTCACAATGACCAAGTTACTAATTATATATAACTTAGTCATCTATGATGTCATAAATATACTATAGTTTTATAGTACCTATTATCTACAATTTTCAAAAATAGGGGTTTCAAGCTTGAGAATTGTAAAGAAAGGAAACTGATCCAAGGCATTTATAACAACTTGGTAGGGAAAGAGTGAAGTACTCTAAGCAAGTAATTAAGTAAAACAAGAGGTTGTTAGATTTTATCTCAAGTCCAAGTTATAAGAGTGCTTTAAAGACTTAATGGAAAAATACCAAGGTACACAGTGGTTAAGAAGACTTATCAAAGCTAAATGAAGGCATAGTAACAAAAAGCTTGAAAGTGTGTGTTAATATTCAATTTATAATTGACAGGTAAATTGATGCATAGAAAAGACCTTCCTAGAAGGAAGGTATGCATTAGTTTTGTTAAGTGACTTGATATAAGTAATATGACTAATCATACTTTAGAGATAGCAGTGGACTCTTATAGGCAAAATGTGCCAATCAAAGTGATTAATGTGAGTAAGTTGGATTAAAACAAGGTGTACTGGTCTTACATAGGATTTGGATTGTCTATAGTTAAGGGTAGATTATGCATATCTAACAATTAGAAATTAGAATTTAGAAACCCAAATTAGTAACTTTTACAAAATAAAATTGATAATATGCTAAAACTTTAATAAAATAGTCCACATTGAGGGAACTATGTTGCATAATTCTTCCTTGAATATAGGCGATCCATTTCCATCAAAGATGATGCAAAATGTAAGCCAAAAAGTGACATTTGGGAAAAATGGTAGGTAAAGTTAGTAGGATAGTCTGCTAAAATACATTATGGGGTTTATAGTTTAATAAGACAACTTAACTATTAAAGACATTTTTAGTCACTAGTCAAATAGAACCCTAACCATATTCAAAATGACCTTATAGGGCATTGAGGGCCTTCGTTCAATAGTACCAAGCCATTTCCCAATGCTTGGTTCCCACAGTAAAAGAGAAGGTTGTGTAATTCATTTGTAGTATTTCTTACCTTGTTTAAGTTAAAGCACTATAAGTGGCACTTAGCCTATTACTAAGCCCACTTTAAACTTAAAGCAACTTTAATATGATTCATCTTAAGTCAACTCTATGCTAAGCAATGAATGATGTGACAATCCCATCCCACTATTTTTACCCTGATTCTCTTAATGGTTGAAAGAGGCAACATAAGCTCATTATTCAAGGGAAAAATTATAAGGTGCTCTAAAGTACTTTATTTGAAAGGCTTCTAGCTCCAAATATTAGACAGGGAAGGTAGTTATTGATAGGTGTTATGGGGTTTATAACCACTTAGGGGTATTCCTAATAAGCACTTTGATATATTTGACCTTAACAAGCTATTTTAGTGGATGCTCTACTTCAACATTTTATAAGATATCTGCATGTCCACTTTATAATTTATGGTTTTAGGCTACTTGCCTGTGCCTTCCCTTATAGGGTACTCTCAACCCATAGGCCTTTAAGTGGACCCTTTAAGGAGTTTGATAGGTGTATTAAAGCCCTTAACTTAGTCTTACCCTCAAAAGGAAAAAGAGCACTATTGTCCTAGGTTTAAACATCTTAAACCTTGCTTAAGGGGCTAATTTGTCTTTCATCCAAAATGTTTAGCCACCTAATTCTTGTGAGGCCTTAGGATGCTTTAAACTATAAATCTCAATATAGTAACATTATTATTAGAGCTCAAAAAGGAATTCCATAAATTCCCCCACTTCTATCACCTATGGATGGTGGATTTTATCAAATCTCCATAGCCAAATAAAAGTACATACTAATTTTTAACATCTCACATGGTTTTAATGATATCAACATTATTCTTGGAAGATTTCATGAAGTGCAAGTCAAGTAGTTTTTCCAATTTCTCATATTTATTTAATTATACCAGTTTTACTAATTATAGTTTAAAAAAAATTTAAAATTAGCTTTTGAGGCACTAAAAGGATAAAATACACCATCTCTTATAGCAATGCAACCATTAGCAAGTAGTGAAACTACAGTAAGCGTCATGGTAACATTTGGCATCTTGTTCATTTTCGCAGCAATGCCTTGCAATACTTGAAAAGTCTTGAGATGGTCCAGTAATAGTGACATTATTCTTCGTCCAAGTAACTTTAGCTTCCATCTTCTCAAGAACTTCAACAAAATTTTACATCTCCCTTTAGAAAAGAAAGATATAGTTAACGAGGAGTATGAATTCAAAAGTAAATAAAAATCAATATAAAATGGAAAAAAAAATATACACAGCTCTATTAATTATTTACCCTATCAAAACCTAAATAACTAATTAGCACAAGGACATATATTTAGGTTTTCCAATATCACATTGTAGATGATGTATCATGTGCATCATAATATGTTCCAAACCCCAAGCCAAATAATGTCATCATTTCATGTGTTACATTGTTTACTTAATGATCAATTAGTATTGAACAATACATATTATATATTGTGAAAGAACAATAGAAGATACATTTATAAAAAAAATAAAAATAAAATATTAAGGTTTAAGAGTTTATATGACGACATTGACTCTTAAAGAGATGGGGAAAGGTTTACTAAATAGGAGGAAAATCAAAGATGCATATATGGAAAAGATGGAAGAGAACATCCAAGAAATTTTAATAATACAAAATTGAAATGAGGAAGAAAGGGTAACAGGAATGGCAAAGTCAGGAACAATAAAGAGAAACTAAACTTATATCTGTTCCATACAATAATTACCTATAAACTACTTGTTTTATAGCCTTTTGAAAATGATAGTCCCATTGTTGCAACTACTAAAAAGTAACTAGCACTCTATGCATTACCTTCAACAAAAGAGTTTCTAGGAGACCTTATAGGAAATTTCACTTTGTTAATCTCATTAATATCAGATGCCATAAAGTGATGCAACTTTTATTCAAAAAACCTACTTGTAGCTTTGACCTTCTCTTATTAAGAACTTATTTCAATTACCGTTGTGCTTCACATAAACTCCAAAGCACTCCATCAACTTTAAAGTCATTTCAATGTATGGAACATATATAAGTTTATAAAAAATCTCAATTTCCATATCACTAAAAACCAAAAGAGCTGCTATAAGTAAAGCATTTGAATACTAGATAGCTAGTCGATATAGACTGCTTCACCTACAAGGAAACTCAAATTAAATCAAAATCAAATTGTCTTTAGTGAGGATAAGAGAAATTAAACAAATGTACGAGGGAATTAGTTAAAATTTCAAAAATAAGAAAGGACAACAATGTGTTAAAATGAAATTATAAAAGAAACTATTCAATAAATTTGCGTCAAGCTTACAAGACTATGATTGTATGATACAAAATCTTCCTTGATTGCATAATCCTCTTCCACGTGCAGTCCAAGGGTTCTTAATATGCCAATCATATAATGAACATCCTCATTATTCAACAAATTGTCTATAATAATTGTGTCTTGAAATAAAGGAAAATAATAGCTTCTATTTAACAAGAAACTATAACAAAACTGAATTTCTATTGTATTATACTAACACACACTCACACACATTGTCTAGCGTCATAGAGTATAATTATATTGTGTATAACTACTGGCAAAGCAAGCATCTCCAATGATAGGCGAAAATACCAAATAAGTATCAAGAACACATAAGACATATCTCATATTTTTTTTCAATTAGCATGCAAGCAAGATTAACCATTTGAATGGAAAATTGAGTAGAAGTAATTGAGTAGAAGTCACTTGGAATGATTTGTCAATCGCACAAGATATGTTCAAACTTCAAGTAAAAAATGAAAACAAGAAGCTATGTAAGTTGACAACCTTTTCACAATATAAATTTTAAATACTTATGTGCTAAGTTGAAGGCATATCTTATTTAAAAAAAAAAAAATCATACATATACTAGTAACTTGCACTAAATGTGAACACTTAATAGTGAAATCATGTGCTAATAAATTCATATCTAATTATAATTATGACAAAAGGATCAATAATGTTATTGCAATGATATTAAGACTAAAGCTATCGTCCAATTTAGATTTAGAATCAATACATATACATTGTTCTCTAAAGTTTGAAGATATTAAAATTCTAAAAAGAACCTTTTTATTATCAACTATAGTCCACTTTGGTAAGCTCAAGGTCTTAAGCTTCAATTTTGTTCATATTAATTCATAAGAAAAAAATCTTCAGTCATAAAATTGAGCATAAGAAATTTTTTTTTTTAATTTTGTAACTAATGTAAACATGGTAACAACTAATAAGTAAACTAGTAATCATATAAAAGCTCTACATAATTACACTACATAAAGTATCAATAAGTCAATTCATTTGAAAACAATAAATCTTAATTTAGTTACTTTCATAAAAGACTTGTGTTTAATGCAAATCACATACCTAAATGTCATTGCCCTATACTAAAAACAAGTTACTTTTATTGCTAAAATTGGTAAAGAAGATTTCTAATTGATAAGATATGGAAATTTATTAGAACTAAAATTGCATTTGCAAACATCCTTATACGACTTTTGAAAATACTAAATTAGCTGGGAGCAGTACTATCCCTCATTCTCATTCTAACCAATTTAATATATCCATATGCAAAAACCACTTCATTATTTTGTAACTAATAAAAACAAAATTGAATCAATATTCAAAATCAAGTAGGACATCAAGCTTCTCTACCAAATGCCTAAAGAACAACATTAAAATTCTAAATTCATAAGCCCAATTAGGGGATGTATTCTGCCCAGGAGCCTGACAAAGTTAAGTATACATTGACTGTAATTGAAAAAAAAAAAAGCATATGAATAAATGAAATCAAAGCCTAACCTTTGAGAGAACAGTAAGAAGAAAAATCTGATTAGATAATGACCCAGGCAATGTAATGTTACTAGAGATTTCTTTTATGGATTTCCACATGATCTTCGATGCCGTTGATAACTTCTTTACGACAACAACATATGCGAAAACCTTAATCTTGCTTGCCTTAAGAGCATTCACTTTAGAAATCAAAATCGAGCCTTCATTATCATACTTCAAAACCCAAGATTTTGAGGATACCCATCACAACCTTAATGAATTTGAATTCGAAGACTTAAGTTTGCGAAAATTGGAAGCACAGTGAAATTTATAAGTGCTTTAAGCTCCATTATGAATTCTATACCAACATGGGCCATTTAACCTTCACCTCAAAGCCTCGTACTCATTTCCTTCATAATCTCTTCATGTTCTTCCTATTCTATTGCACTTTCTCCCTCTCCAAAAATTGATGTATTATAAGAGAACTAGTTTATGGGTTGGTGAAATAAGTGGTCGTTGGATTGAGTTTGCTAAATGGTATGCCAACCCACTCAAAGATGACACTAAAAATGAGAAAATAATGGTGTATAAACATTCCACAGGCATATTTCCCAGCTTCACATACTTCAAAAGATGTGGGTGATTACCCTTGGGTTGTTAAAGTCACTATCTCACCAACCATTGGGACACACTTTACACTTGGTGAAAATAAATTGCACTTTCTATATTTTTGTTATTAAATATTTTAATATAATATAATATACATCTAATTTTTATAAGTAAGAGTATAATTTATATTGGTCAATATCACATAATTAAATTTTAGTATATTTTTTGTTCCATTCTCAAAAACTAATTATAATTATCATTATATGGCACATAAAATAAAAATAAAAATGTGACAATAAGGTGTTAAATTGTATTGAGTGGATCCAACTTAAAATATTTGTTGTATTTATATTATAACACTAATTTCTTTTGAATTTTGTTTATAAACCCAAATTAAAATCCCTTATTTTTGAATTTATCAACATACTCTTTTACCTTTTTTTATTTTCTCAATCACTGTTTGCATATTTCTATACATGCAAGTGCAAGTGGTCGCAAAAAGTAATAAAAGTGAGTAAGATATCGTTCCCACGAGGACTTGGATTTAATTATGGACTGACACTATTATCAAACTCTAAATTTAGTAAATGGATAGAGTGTATAATTGAGTAAGTTAACTATAATATAAAATTAAGTAAACAAAGAACTAAATGAATCTAGCACCTTGACTTTACCTTAATGTGTAGTTACTTTGTATTGATAGTTGCTTCTTCTTAAGTTATGAATTAGTTTACTAATCTTGGGATTCAACTACTTATAAATTTATGTTCAATCTTCATTTAAGATTTTCCTGTCGAGTTATCCAAAATGCCAATTCAATTATAAGGTGATCAGGATTAAAAAAGTATTAAGGGCAAAATGAAAATAAGTAAACTAAATTTAAAACATCAATCAGAAAATACTGTCATACAAAAGTAATCCTATAAAGGGTTTGGCAAAGTAACAGATAAAACCTACTAGCCTCTAATAGGCATTAGTACAAATTTAGATAAAAAAAAGAAAAGATATAAGAATACATGAAGCAGGAGAAGAGAGAGGTGTTCAGGTGGAAAAAACTTCATATAGAGCCCTCACTTTAAAACCACCCCTCCCCTCAGCAACTCTCAACTTAAATTTCTCCTTAAGTGATTTCCACTCTTTTCTATGCTTCCTCTCCACTTGGATGCCTTGCTACTTGCCGTTAGGACCCTTTATATAGGCCTCAGAACCCTAAAAATGGAGTATGGGTTGAGTATGGAGCTTTCAATCATTATAGTAAATTAAGGTTTTTGGCAGCACGCCTAAGCGCCACGTCTCTAGTTTTAGTGCCCAAGCGCTGAGTTTCTAGTGCCTGGGCACCATCTTTCTGGCATGCGTGGTGCTTGAGTGCTAACTCTCTAGTTTTAGCACCTGGCCGTTATTTTTTGGAAAACTGACGCCTAGGCGTGATACTATTCACTTCAAAATTTTGAACTGTATAATTAGCGTCTAAGTACTAGAGTTTTGGCGTCTAGGCATTGGATTTCTTGTGCTCGAGCACTGGAATCTTTATTTTTCCTCCCTTCTTTGTTAGTACTTTTGTAGATCCATTTCCTGTAAATTCATCACATGGAATGCTTAAATCTTTGCTTAATAATGGTCAAAGGTCTATTTCCAAGTTATAGATAAAATTTCTTTGCAATCACAAAGATTTTATTTATAAATTATGTGTTTCTACGATCAATATTTATTTAGATAACTTTCTTTCAGAGAATTATCAATCACCTCTAAATACATTAGCTTGTAAAATTTATCAACTCACAATTTACTCATTTCTATTTTCCCAATAAATCCCCAAATTCAATCATAACTTTATTCCCAATTCTACTAACCAGTCACAATAATTAGCTTTTTTATAGTTGACTTGATCTATTTGGACTATTGAATTTTATAGACAAACATATGGATGTAAACATAGGTTTCCATGCACATTAGGTTTTTGAAATTTAGATTATTAGGAATTGTTAGGAGATGCATCCTCTTTATAGTTAACCTTGATAGATTTTTATATGAAATTAAAGTTAACCTTCACAGATTTCCATACAAAAGTTGTAGTTATATGCATTCCATTTGTTGCTAACTACAATGATAAACTCAATTATGTAATGTATGTCAACCCTAATCAATTCGTGTTAATTAGTGGCAATAAGGTGATTAATTATATGAAAATGCATCCATTTGGAGCTATCTAACATAATTCATATAGGAATCATGTAACCTAATGTGCTCTAATCAACTATTATAAATTTGTAATCTAGGCTAATTAATTCAAATGGTTTTGACTAATTTAATGAAAGGAAGGTCAAATTATCCGCTTGGAACATCAAGAAAATATGAGTCCACCATCCTAGTCAATCTTAGGTTTGATAATGAGTTAAGAACATCTTTGAAAAGCCTAAGTTGCATTTCATCTTTAGAGTCTATATCAAGAGAATTAAGTTTTGAGTCTTACATTTAGTGTAGGATTCCATGTAGGTTAGGTTATATTAGAAGATCAAGTTGAATTTACAATTCCTAGTAACTAAGCTTGTTTGGGCTACTAGGTTGTGAATATGTGTAACTAATTTATTAAATTAGGTTAGTGTACTACTTTGGTTCTAGGGATAAACTCACCTTTATTCATCCACATGGGATCGATACTTGGACTCATGTCCCATTATACTATTTCTACAATTAGATTTGCTAGCTCAAATAATCAAATTTGGTCATGCATTAAGCTTTTGACATCATTACTTAAGAAGATTACCTTATTTTAATGACAATTGGCTAACCAAGATTATGACTTTTATTTATGAAGTAATAGATGTTTCCTTACTTTAATTAGTGCCAACTTGATTGATATTAACTTTAAATTCATGCATTGTACTATAGTTGTTAGCTAGTTTCAATTGATTTAAGAATTTGTGTTATCTTAATAATTTATAGGATAAGTGTTAGTTGGATTATTGTCAAGTTGCAAATTTATGTAATTGACCTTTCATTTAACTACTTGATTGTTGAATGATGTATGACAGTTTAGGTAGATGATAAATTATTGTATGGTGTTAAACCAAAATGTCATTGCCAAGTGAGGAAAAAATTAATTTCTAAAATGAAAACCAAAATCAAAAGAGCCATTAAAAAAAATTATTTTAAAAGATAAAATTTTGGGAAAACCATTTTTTAATATAGAATGGATAAGATGGTTTTTGAAAGTTGGACATGTTTTAGAGTTAGTTTTGTGTAGGGAAGATTTTAAACACCCCAAAATACTTGTTTATAATAATGATATCTTAAGTTAATTATTAAAAAAAAAAGTGTGGGCTTTAATATTATAATTAAAAAATAAAAAGAGATATCTACATGGGCTTATTTGTTTTAAGGTCAAAGTCTAAAGCCTGCATAATCCGTAGAATGGATTGAAGTTCATATAGTTCAATTTAGTAAAAAACTTTAGTTGGTTTCATTAATTTATATTTGTGAAACGAGTAAGAAATTTGAAATTAAACTGATAGAAAAATAAAATGAACTTGAAAATTAATTGACATGGTTTAATTCATGAAATCAAGTTAAATCTAATTCTCTTTTTTTCTTCATATTCTCTCTTTTCCCTCTTTCAATATTTTATTTTTGAAAATAATATTTTCAATTTTTATTTTAAAAATATAATTTCCATTTTGAATTTTTGAAATAAAAGAGAGAAATTCTAAAATACTCCTAATGTTTAAAGAATGTTGATTAAAGCTTTTATTATTTTTTAAAAAAAGATTGTAACATGAATTTTTATGAAAAAGAAACTTGAGAGAAATTATTGTGTGGCATGTACCTTTGATGCAAAAGGTTTCTTTTATTTATATTTGTGAAAGGAGTAAGAAATGAGAAATTAATTTGATTCATAAATAAAATGAATTCAAAAATTGGTTGATATGGTTTAATTCACCAAATCAAGTTAATCTCATTATCTTGTTTTCTTCGTATTCTCTCTTTTTCTTCTTTTATATTTTATTTTTTAAAATAAAATTTTCTATTTTTATTTTAAAAATATGATTTGTGTTTAAAAATTTTGAAGTATAAAAGAGAAATTATAAAATACCGCTAATGATTAAAGAATGTGGATTAAAGCTTTTATTCAACAAAAAAAAAATTCTAACATGAATTTTTATTAATAGGAAACTTGAGGAAATTAATGTGCATGAAATCTATAAGAGTGAGATTTTTATCTGTATTTCAATTTTAAAAGAAATATGAAGTTCTTAAGAAGAAATTTCAATTGTTAAAGAAAAACATTTTTTGGTTTTTCTATTTAGAATAACTTGTAGCATGAATTTTTAATAAAAGGAAAATTCCAAGAGTGAAAAGAATATAATTAATTTAGTAAAAAATATTGATTCTTTATATATTTATTGAATTCTAAACTTTTTATAATATAATTTTCCATTATTTATATCCTTTATTAAACATTTAATTAATTTCCTAAATATGGTTTTTTGAGTCTTTGAGAAAGTGAATAAACAACCCAAACAAAAATTTGATGTTTATAGGTTGTCCCTTTTTACTTATTCCTAGAAACATCATTTTTTCCGAAGTTCTTACTTTTAGAATATGAAAATATGGGACATGTATTTTGTCTCAAGAGCAGGAAGGTGAACTTTTTCAAGAAGCATAAACTTTGATAAGTACATGTCCATTTTTTCTAATTTCTAATATTTTTGTTTCTTTTAAAGTTTAACTAGACAAAATATAAGATACCTTACTTTGCTTGTTCTCTTAGGGAAAAGGAAGCAAAAAAAAAAAAAAAACCTTATTTATGATATTTTATTGATAAGGAATAAGTAAAGATAACAACTTAGTATTTTTCCAAACACAATCAGGACATAAATTTTGGAAAATGACTAGATTAAGTATCTGCTTATAATTTGAAAAAGGTATAAGAGGTAGTTAGGTCCACTATACTTGTGTTCTTAGGCAAAAAAAGATCTAGATACCATGTGTTTGATATATTTTTTTATTCCAAGAAATAAGCAAAGATAATAACTTAATATTTTGCTCTATGCAATTGAGATATAAAATTTAAAAAATAACTAGAATGAGCATTTTCTTACTATTTCAAAGAAGTGTGAGGGGTGAAGTGCCCCCTTGTTCTCTTAGGTAAAAAGAACTAGATATTATGTTCTTTTATATTATTTTGCTAAGAAACATGTAAAGATAACAATTTAGTAATTTGTGTCATGATAACAAATTTAGAAAATAACTAGATTAGGTTATGTTCATAATTAGAAAGAGGTGTGAGGGGTTCCAATCGTCGTAAGGTTTTGGAAGAGAGCTAATTATTATAGCGGGACTTTGAAAGTGCCTATTGGAATGGGGCCTTAAAGGTGCTATTGAAATAGGGCTTTACTAAAGGTTCCAACTGGAACACGACCAATAAAGGTGGCAATCATTATTGTACTAGTAAGGATACCCGCCATTACCAAGCTTCAAAAGGGTGCATTCTTTTATACGACTTCAAAAATTTGCCTCCTAAAACAAGGCTTTTAAAGGGTGCTATCATTATTGAGCTTTTGAAGGTACCTGTTATTACAGGGTTTTGAAAAGGGTGCTTGTTGAAATAAGGTTTTATTGAAGGTACCTTCCGAAACTAAGATTTTAAGGGTTTTAGCTGTTATTAGGCTTTTGAAAGTGCTTATTGTTATAAGGTTTTGAACAAAGTACCTGTCTTTGGACTTTGAAAGAGGTAAAAGGTGCCTACACAACATAAGTATGACCCAATGTGATATGTCATATGATACAAAATTTGTAAACATGTAAGATGTATAATGTATATAAAATGCTTGATGCAATATTTTCTTTTTATGAGGAGACCCTACTCTTATTTTCCTAATGATAGTGGAAACAATATTTCCACAAGGCTTTACTTTCAAATGGACAGAAAGGAAATGGTGGAGACAATATCTCTGAGGTTTCACCTCTAATAGGAAAGAAAACATGGATATATCATCTCAAAGTATGATCTTCTTTAAAAGCTTGGAGACTTGGTCTCTGAGAGTTCTTGATTTGATTTGTCTTTATTTATAAGAGTTCTTGGGGTGAGAAAAAGATGATCTTTCTTCTTATTTGAACAATGGCTTGGTTTTGTAAAGCATGTTTTATGTATGTAGAAGTATCATGCTACCACATTATGCATGTAGATGCTTGAAGTTTTTATAATGTAAGATTTTCTTGGTCTTCTACACAAGGGAAATTGTCATTATTGGCTCCTACTGGAGATGCCTTAAGTATGTATTTTGCCGTTAATTTTATATTTTTCTCTCCTTCATATAAATTTAAGGTTTTCACAAGGAATACCATATGATTTTGTTGGTTTTTTGGCTCTTGTAATTGAACCTTTAGAAAAATATAAAAAGAAGGTAACATGATTAAGGAAATGGAAGGATGGGCAAGGGTAAAATGAAAACACATGTCCATTGAATTAATAAAAATAAAATGAAAAATTCAACCTGTACTTGCTTAAGGCTTGAGCAAAATAGATTAGTATTGGCTAGAAAGCATGATTCAATGAAATGAAGAAACGACATGAAATTGTTTAGAAATCCATTCATTATAAAATTGCTTTTCAATGGTGCGCAATTTGACTATCAAATGATATTTTCTATTGAGAGTTTTCTCAACCCCAATAAGCTAAACAGAATTGAAATTTAAAGTTCAAATATCTAATTAATCCACTAATAATAAAATGAATATATCACCCATTTTTATTGTACTTCATGTGACATTCCGCCTTAGAATAAGTTTTGAGAAAACTAGGGCCTTAAAATTTTCTTTTCACTTACCTTTACATCTAAGATAGGAGTCAAATTTATTTGAATCCTTATCTTTAACTATTATTATATAAACCTTAAAGAATTTAATAAAATAAATATTTCATTATAACATACAACTATTTAATATATTTATGTAAGTCTTACTGTAACTTTTATAATTTACAAGGACCTTAGCCTTATAATATAGTCCTAGTATTTCTATTATTCTTTCTCCAATTTCGTAGCTACTTTACTTTATCAGATTATACTTTAGCTGTTAACGTCTTAAATAACTTTATTGGTTCACCTTGAAATGAATTCAAGAGAAAACATGAAACTTTCATGTTTTAGTAGTTAGCATACTGTAAATAAAATTGTTTCACTTCTATCTCATTGATATCATTAGATTATGCATACTAAGCTCTAGGCTTTGTGTGGCCTAAGTTATGCATGCAAGCAATGGTTCTTTGTGACTCGATTATACCTTTTTTCTCTTTGTGGGAGACTAACTAGGGTAATGGTCATTTTCACGTCTAGTATTCTTGGTGTAAATACTTTATCCAAATTACCATATAGAGGCATAATATAGCATAACATATAAATGTGGAAGGGAAATTTTGATTATAATATGAAAAGAAAAAGCTAAATACTTGTATTGTTGCTCATCTTCAACATTGACCGTCTTTCCAGATATCTAAGGTAGCTTATCTGCACTATCATAAAATCATTTTTATTTTGTAATTTTGCATGCTATGCTATTTTCGTTAATTCCTTATTTCTCTTCTTATTATTGGCCTTTCCTAACATTTGTCCCTGAAAGATTATCTATGACTAGCCTATTTTCATCGATTAATTCTAGTAAAGCTTTCCTTAGTTTTTTTTTTTTTTTTTTTTTTTGTGGATTTCCATAATCACTTTAGAATTACGAATTTCTATAATTTAGTAACATATTAAATTAATTAATTTCTCTTGAGTAAATACTAAATTTCCGCCTGATGAATAGTTTATACTACTTAATAAGCCTTCAAATAGCTTCCCCTTATTTATGACAAATAGGTTTAGTTGTCTATTTTATCAAAGTAAGTTGCAAAATAACAGTTCAAATCCTAGCACAAATTATTCTGGTAATTTTATTGTTATGGGAATTAAATACTGTAAAACTTCAACATAATTTTCCTTAACAATAATCATTCGAACAAATTCCAATTCGCATTTTTCTACTAGAATCACTCCTTCATTATTTCTTATTTTGTCTATTTTTTTAAACGTACTTACTAATAAGCTGTAATTATTTAGTTCCTTCTATCATTTCATGATTTCATTTTCATAGCTTATGTCCTAATAGAGTATGTATCTATAACATTTTCATCCTATCATAGCTTGCCCTCTAACTTCCATTTTGAAATTTGTCCTCTTCCTTATCCTACGTTATTCTACTGTACCTTAAGGTAGGGTTTTTTTAAAATAAATAAATTATCTCATTATTCATTAAACAACTTATCCATTTTTATCGAATTCTAACTTCTCCAATTATCCTGGAGACACTGAATACGTTAGGCTTTTATCTTCTCCCTTTTACTTTCTCCATGCATAGAATTGGACACGACAAGTTATTAATTAGCTTTGCCAAAGTTTGCTGATTAGTTACCACGGCCGCTTTTGGATCTTTTCCTAGTAAGTATGATAATCATACTATTTTGTTTATTGCAATCTCTTAAGTATGCTAGTAGGCTTTCAGTGTGCAGATTCCAAAATGCAATGACCGAAAATGATGTTCTCATGAAAAATAAAGATAATGCTCTCATAGAAGATAAAGATAATGTTCTCACAAAGACTTTGTTAAAATAAACATTCATTTGACCAATGGGAACCTAGCTGGAGAAACCTCACAAAATTAGAAGCAAAACGATAGCCCTTACGTGGAGATAACTAAAGAAGGGAAATTGGAAGTATCGCAAAAAATAATGGAACACAGAACAACAGTGAAGATCAGAGGTAAACTCTGGTGGAGGAGATTACTACAGTAGCAGAAACGATTGAGAGAGAAGGGGATGAACACATATAGTGAATGGAATGAGAGAACGTAAAACAAGGGAGGGAGATTTTACTGGATGGAGAAGGGGAGAGAAATATGCAAATTTGGTAACTTGAAAAGGATTGGGATTGGAAATTTGGAAGTTGTTGGGCAAATAAGGAGATAGAGTTAGTTAAGAAATGTATAAATTTAACTTTTGAGAATTCACTGTGAAAATAGGGAAAAAAAAAATTCAAGGTAATAGAGAGTTTTAGAGATAAAAGAATTTGGGTTCATAAACATAATTAAAAAAATATTGAGCTTCTAATCTAAAAGTAAAAAATTATCTTTAGTTGGCATCTAGTAAATACACAAAATCATTATCATAATTTTTTTCACTATTCTGGCATTGATTGAAATGACATGATCATTTTAGCACTCTACTGTTGATTTCCCCTTAAAAAATTTAGGTTAAAATAATGTTTAGATTCCTTAACTTTATTCATTATTTCGAATTAGTTTCTTAAATTTAAAACGTTTTAAAATGTTTCTTTAAGTTTTAATTCATTTCACATTTTTCCTCTAAACACATTATATATATATATATATATATATATATGAAAAATTTGAGAAAAGTTTAAAAAGGTCTGAGAGACTAATTTAAAACGATAAATAAAGTTAATAAACCAAAATACATTTTAGCTTTTTTATTGTTAGTCATATTTGAATGATTTTGTTTCTTTTGTTTTTTCTAGTTTTTTTTCTTTCTATTCTTTCTCTTTCTCTTTCTTTATTTTTATATTTACTCATTCATACATTTTTCATTATCTCTTTTTTATATTTATGTTGTTTCTATATCGCCATCCTATATCAAATAAAAAAGCTGATAAAAGAATCAACTCCTATCTTTAACCTTTCTTAGCTTAACTAGATTGGAAAAAAAAAATATGAATATGAAAAAAAACAAACATTAGCAAAAGAATAGACGCAAGAAATTTCTTCAACTTTTATAAAACTTTTCACGGTGTCATAATTCAAGTAATGCTTTTAGTATTTAAAACATTTAAAATAATGACAAAGCATTTTCATTATATTAAGAGAATATAAAAGAAGAAAGTGAAGTAACCACAAAGAAAAAAAAATGAGATAAAAAATAAGGATGAGAAAAAATTAAAATAATTTTAAACATTTAAAACATTTTAAATTAGTCCCTTAAATTAAAAAAATTTTAAGGTAATATTTTAAATTTTGAATCCATCTCAAATTATTTTCATACATATTGCGTAAAAGACAAATTTATGACAAATTTTAAATTTAAGAAACTATTTTTAAATGCTTTAAACTTAAAAAAATTAATTTGCAACCATATATAAGGTACAATAATAATTTTTTTAACAAAAAAAATGTGTACAATTCAAACACCTCTTTCTCAAAAGAATCTTGCCAAGAGATTCACTAAATCAAGACCTATCCCAAGAACCTACCCGCCGGGGGTTTGCTCCGTCCGGGAACACAAGTCTGGTATAGCACCACCATCGCTGCATTTTTTACTTTAAACAATTTTTCATTCCCAGTAATCACGAAAGAGGTTGTCGTGGCCGTCGGTATCCAAGGTCTCTGCGTTTCTCTTCGTCTTCTTTTTCTTCTTCTCATAAGCACACACGCAGACACAGCGACAATGGAGGCCCTTGCTATACTTCACCACTGTCACCAACCGCTCAGTTTCTCAGCCAATTACAATTGTCCGTCGCTTCGAAGATTTATCTCTTCCCACTTTCTCTCACCTCCTGCACCACCTCTATATCCCTCCATTAGAGCTTCTTCTGACTCGAGCCGGCCAAATATCCAAAACCCTCAAACCCCTTTAAATCAATTTCTGGACCCTTTTCCCCGTATCACCTCTTTCGCCTTTTTAACCGCTGCATCGACGTTACTCGTCATTGGATTTTGTCGAAATGCGTTGGTTGCGAAGCCCATTACGCCGTCTCCAATGTCTATCATCGAAGAATCGATGGTTGAGGAGGGAGAAATTGAAGAGTTGGTGTGGCGTAATTGTAAACCCTTTCATGTATGCTCAATGCGGTTCTTAAAGCTCAAGGTACGAATTCCAGTCGTGCACGATTTTACGAAAATGAGACCTGACGATCAAGCTTGGCAGGCCTTGAAGTCCCAAGTTTATAGCTGTAGCAAAGAGTTGGATTTAGTGGAGATTGGGTTTGAAGAGATATTGGAAAAAGATCCATACCGTAAAAAGTCCTATCATGATCGTATACTTGAGTACCTGAAATTAGTTGATGAATGTAAGGTCTTGTTGAAGAGTATCAAGCTGGCAATGGATAGGTGTGAAAGGGAGAATGGAGATATGAAGTATTACTTGAGATTCTTTAACGTCTTGGTTGATCGAATAAAGTTCTTGGAGAAAGACATGCTTGATGCTTTGAAGTATTTTCAGGAGCTTGAGCAAAATTAAGAGAAATTTGTTCATAGGCACTGGATTTAAGCGTTTTGTATGATTCATGTTCGATATAAAGAGTACCCAATTATTCACGAAATTGGGTTTGAGGCTTAGCTCAAATGTATGATTTTCCTTTTACTGTGACGTATAAGGGATCTTTCTTTGTAAAATATTGGCTTACTAGGGTGACGCTATTTTGAGTAGAATTAGGAAATTAAACCACTGGCTTAAGCATTGGGCTGAGTCTCAAGATCAATAGTGTACTGTACGTATACTTAGCGAGTTAACACATGTACTGATAATTTGTTGGCGAAATAATAAAAATAATCCTAAATTTTTTTTTTTTTTTGGTAGTATTGACTAGTATATGCTTCTTGATATTACTAGTATAACATGCTGATTTACGTATTACCTTCGGATCATGCTTCTGCAAATTTGGTCAATTGTTTCAACCATCCTCTCCTTTGATCTTTATTGCAGTTGCTTTGACTTCATAGTTTTCAGGTTTGGCAATTCTGTTCTTACTTTTGGAAGTGCAGGAACTAGGTCATCCACAAATTCCTTGCTGTGTGATTGCAGAGACAATGGAGAAAAAATAGGTGTCAAATTGGAGTTTAATAATGAGATCTAAAGCCAGGTGAATCATGATGAATTAGACGTTTTTGATGTTTTTGGCTTTGGACGGATTGAAGTATTGGTTGGCACAATTTATTTGACCAGGAGGTTTATGACTTAGTTATGATAGAGTTACATGACTTGCCTAAGATTCTATGACAACTTAAGTCTAAAATTTCTGCAGTAACAACTGAAGTGAAGGATGTACTTTTCAATCTAAATCCATATTCAACGTCTATGTAGGAAACTCAGCCGCTACGCCAAACAATGGCCATGAAAGGTGGGGATAACACGGGCAATGAGGAATAAACCCTTTTAATCCTTTGCAATTATGTTATATTTTTCAATGGATGAATCAGAATTTGTACTTGCAAATTGCAACCTACCACTGATTCCGTGTTGTCCATCAGAATGTTCTTTAAGACATGTTTTTTGGGTAAAATAGGAACTCATCAGTTGGCAATGTATTTAAATTGTTTTGCTCAAGGTCAATTCTTCTGGTAACTGTTGGACTGCTGTGCATATGTTATTCCAAGGAAATCTCCTGTAGTAACAGAAGATTATGTAATAAAAGTTTAGATCATTGGATTTTGATCTAATGGTTCATAATTTAATAAATTTTGAGTCATTGAATCTTAATGAAATGAAGATTCAATGGTTCAAAATCTACTGAGACTTTCCAGTAGCTTTGAACTACCGGAGAGGATCTGGTTCACTGTTGGGAGCCTCTTACGGCATACTGTGCTTTAAATGACGTCTGGGCCGTCCAACAATTGTGCTGTTGCCTCGTGGCTCATGGATTTTGTTTTCTCTCAGCCCAGTGTCGTTTTCAGCACAGTGTCCCGTAAGAGGCTTAGTTCTGCTCTCATTACTCTCGGCTTTCCCTCTTTCAACTGTAGTAGGGAGGCCGTAGCCTGTTTGTTGATTAGGCAAAGTGAAATCCTGGATATGCTTTGCCTTGACCTGTGGTAATTGTTTGTAAGTTTATTTTCAAAAAGGATCCCGACTCCTGAGGAGCTCAAGGTTTTTTTTTTCCTGGGGGGTGGGGGGATGGGGGGAGGAGGAGGGTGGTCATATAACTAGTTTTTTAGTGGGAAATTAATTCCTTCTGTGAGGCCAAAAAGAAAAAATTCCTTCTGGGGTTCAGTGTTGAAACAATATATCTCATATACACTTATGGCATAAGAATTATAGATATGAGCATTGAGAGAATATCTCATTTCTTGTTGAATCAGTTTAGGTCTTATAGAATGAGCTGGTGGAACAGTTACTAGAGAATCTTTTACCTCATCACGAGGGCTTGCCATAAATATATATAAATATTTATATATAAATATATATATATATATATATATATATATATATATATATTAATGACACAAGCTTAGAATAACCCAAATGATTGGCCATCATATTCTCTAAAATTCATTAAAAAAAATATTGTAATTATTTATAATGTTGGACATGTCAAGCTTATATTGTGTAAAGGTTGAGGATTTAGATGAAAATAACAATGACAAGTACCAATTATTTCTATGTATTTTTATGTTGCGTACAGACAGTTTAATTGTAGTAGAGACATATTTACTAATAATTATACTAGTAAATTCATTTTGTAAGACAAAATTGTTTAAATCAAATGGATTGACAGAGGAAATCAAATTAATTTTGATAATAAAATTAACAAATATCTTATCTTCAATATCAAACTAATTTATGAAACTAATATACGTGGGGCCAAATTTTATTACTATCTCTATCCATTATCATAAAATTATCACTTGTATTATATTTCAAATTAAAATTCTGAATACGATTACACTTGAAATTTGTGGTAAACTTTATACTAAAGTAATTTTCACAAAACCAACATGCTACAATTTAATTGTATTTCAGTCGGAAATTCTGATCAGTATATTGGTAAAAAAATTTCGACTGCCTTTCTGTTAGAACGTTATTTGACTAAAACATGGGCAGAATTTTTAGCTGGTATATATTTCTTCCTCCGCCTTCATTCTAATCTGCTTAAAATATCTTCGTTCACCTTCATTCAACTATTTCTCCAGGCTTCCATTGTTGCTATTTCTCCAAGTTTCCATTATTATTACTTCAGCTTTTAGGTATCAGTCTTTTTTCTTCCTTTGTTATTAATTTTAATATTTTCATTATACTATTCTATCTCAATCCCTCGTTATTTTCTGCAATATTTTTTTTTGGGTTTTTGATTTATTCCTCCTCCAAGGTTTGTTGCCATTTTTTTCTATACTCAAATAGTATTTGGAAGGTTCCAACGACGAGAAAGTAAATTAACTTCGGTTGAAACCTTAGATAAATAAAATGTATGGCCAAGGTATAAATCTTATTAGTATTAAGCATTAATATATATCAATTAATTAGCAGGGATTATAATGTAAATACAAAGAAAATTATCTCAAACTTTGGGGTGTTTTTTCTGATTTTATCATTTATTTTTCCCTCCATCTTGACTCATATGTGGCACCTATATATTGGTGCGCGTTTTACGGGCACCTATATATAAGCTGGACAAGTAATTTAATGGCACGTGTGAATCCAGTTGGAAGGAAAACCAAGAGAAAAAAAAAAAAAAGAATTTATGTGATATATATTAATACTCAATATTAAATAATAAGATTTACACTGTAACCATATATTTTATTTATTTCACTTTTAAACCCAACTTGATATTTTTCCTACAAATATTAAGAAAATGTCTAAATGTATTAGCACAAAAATGATACTGAAGTTTTGCAATATTGAACAACGAAACAGGTATGGAAAGAGCATGCAAACGAATGAAAGTTAGAGAAGAAATAAAGGAAAAATAGGGCTAAATTCAGAAGATTAAAACCAAGAATGAACAGATAATAATACAGAAAGGCTGATCGAGAAATAGCTACCCTAATGGGGTTGAAATTTCTGACCACTAATTCTTCCTACCATTATACCAAAAATAACTTATTAATTCTATTTAAAAAACTATTTTTGCGGGCCAAATTCTATTGTAGTCTTTATCAATTATAATTCAAATATTACTTGTATCATATTATTTTAAAATAAAATCATAAATACCGATAAATTTAAATTAAGATGACCATACTAACAATTATATTAAAGTAATTTTCAATTATATTAAAGTAAATTTCACATAAATAACAATTCACTATATTTGCTATATCACTTAATTTGTGGGACAACAAATAACAAATAAATCAAGTTTTCCTAAAAAAAAGACCATTTCCGACAAAATGTCCCTTGGAAATTCCAGCCGCCCAGCAGGTATCTTTTTTATTTCCATGGTTATATATCTTTTTCTCTGCGAGGGCCTGATTTTTATTTTTTCTTTTTGTTCTTTCTTTCCTTCTTTAACAATTGTATTTTTTTTTTTTATACTTGCTTTGCATGAAAATATTAGTAGAATTTATATACGACAAAAAACTCTTTCTTTTTTAAATATTCGTAAGGTTTTGAGAGAAAGATGAAGAAAGATGAGGAAAAAGGTAAATTAAGTCAGGTTAAAACTTCAAATAATTAAAATGTAATGTTAAAAATTAGTGTGTATCAAATAATTAGTGGGGATTATAGTTTAAATATAAAAAAATTATCTTAAACTTTGGAATGCTTTTTTCTATTATTATCATTTAATGTTCTCTCCACCTTGTTCCACGTTATAAGGGCATTGATGCACTCAAACAGTTAGACACACCAAAAAATTGACCGAACTTTATTTGTCCTTTGTTTTTGCTAAGCACTAGCCTTCCCTAAAAGATGAAAGAGAACTTTTGAGTCTCCCCTTCGCATTTGCTCTTCCAAACGACAAGAAAAGCCACACTTTCTACAAAAAAGCGTAAGGCTTTCCAGGAAAGACTACTAAACAATTTGTCAAGCCAGACTCGTTATCTTATGTTATCTTTCGAAATAGTTAACAAATAATGATCAAGGTAAGCGACAACTTCCGCTTTAGAGAACCCACAACAATAGAAAACCAATTGCAATGTCTTCAGGGTACGTTTGGTTCACACTCTGAACAAGAAGTTCCATATAACGGCATTTTCTTGATACGCTGTGTGCGCCAAAATTCTGCCATCTCCGTATAGCTTAGCTAATGATTAGCCAAAGGTACCAGTGGGACCCAGAGGAAGAGTCAGTTTCCAAGCAAAGTTATAAAAGCAAAAAAA
Organism: Delonix regia; assembly: GCA_037074485.1. Classification (NCBI taxonomy): domain Eukaryota; kingdom Viridiplantae; phylum Streptophyta; class Magnoliopsida; order Fabales; family Fabaceae; genus Delonix; species Delonix regia. Next base: position 15,460,392 of record CM073460.1, read on the forward strand.
AAAAAATCTACATCCCTACATGTTGTTTCACCATAGGAAGGAATTCCTGGTGACGTTGGACTGAAAATTTGAGTTGGTAGGTCAAGCTTTAAGCTTCAACAACCAAAGACACTACCACCTACCAAGGCTTTCTTCGTACCTAACCTTACCACAACTATTAGTGGACTCCTACTGAAATGATTCTATCACTTTTCTATGTGTTGTTCTATTCAATTTGATTTGCCCCTTTACCATGAAGGGAAATAAATGATTCGACCTATTCGTATATCAATTTCCAGATGGGGACCAATTCACCCATGATCGAGTTAATTTTGAAGGTTTAATGGATCCTTTATATTTAAAAAAATATTATTTTAATCAATCACTTGTTTCAATTTTATAAATTTAAAGTGTTAAAATAATTCTTAAAAGATTTAAAATTATTTTGACACTATAAATTTGTTGAAGACCAAATTAACATTAATATAAAAAATGAAAATCTAAAATGATCATATTTATAAATTATGCAAATTTTGAAAGTAACTCAGAAAAAATGTACATGACTCACTTTCTGTATTTTTATTCTCTTTTTCTTAAAAATTTATAAAAGAATTACATACGTAAATTACTTATTTTAAACACCGTTCAAAAAGTTTCACTACAAATAAAATAACTCAATTCCAACCCTTTATTTTCAAATTATTCATTAAATTTGCTTCATGCCAAATTCCTTAATTTCTTGGTACACTTAATTTGACCAATTTGGCACAGAGCAGATTTAAGTGACCAAACCTAAATTGATTTAAACTAAATTATACTTATCAGCAAGCCAGTAGGATAAAATACACTACCAGATGAACAAGGGCCAAGTGGAAGATCATGAACATCATTGAATTTAACCATGCGGCAAATGCAAAACTCAACGGTCAGATTTATTACACATTCATTAATCTACTCTCTTTTTGTCTCTGTTGCTACGCTAAGAATCGCAAGCAGAAACAATCTTAGCTTGCCTTATTCAATCAAAGGAGACTGCTCTTGCAACAGATCTCCTACTCATTTCCTCCTTTAAGTAAACACCAAGCCAAAACCAGTATTTCAAACAAGAAAAGTTCTAAATGATCAAGAGCTAACAAGACAGCTAAGAAATCTCCTTGGCAGCTGCAATGACAGCTTCCTTGGTGAGACCAAACTCTTTGTATAGTCGTCCTGCAGGAGAACTAGCTCCAAACCGATCAATGCCTATTGCTTTTCCCTTGCTTCCAATAATCTTCTCCCACCCAAATGTACTTCCTGCTTCAATGCTAACTCTAGCTGATACAGCAGCAGGAAGAACACTCTCCTTGTATGAATCTGATTGCTCATCAAAAAGTTCCCAGGAAACAAATGAAACAACTCTAACGGCCTTCCCTTCCTTTCTTAGATCCTCAGCAGCTTTGGCAGCAATTTCCAATTCAGAACCAGTTCCAATCAAAATGACATCAGGCTTGTTACCAGATGAGTTGTCTGAAATAATGTATGCACCCTTTTCAACTCCTTCAATAGAGGTTCCGGGAAGCTGGGGCAATTTTTGCCGAGATAGGGCAAGGATTGAAGGCCTCTTCCTGTTAAGAACAGCAACTTTGTATGCTCCAGCAGTTTCATTACCATCAGCTGGTCGAAGAATCAAAATATTTGGCATTGCCCGGAAGCTTGCCAAGTGCTCTATTGGCTGGTGAGTTGGCCCATCCTCTCCAAGTCCAATTGAATCATGGGTCATAATGTAAATAACTCCAGCTCCAGACAGGGCAGAAAGCCTTATGGCACCTCTCATGTAGTCAGTGAAAACAAAGAAAGTAGCACAATAAGGAATCATTCCAGGGCTGTGAAGAGCAATGCCGTTGCAGATTGCTCCCATTCCATGTTCTCTAACACCAAATCTAACATTGCGTTCTTCTGGAGTGTCTTTCTGAAAATTCCCGAACATTTTTAGCAAGGTCATGTTGGAAGAGGCAAGATCCGCACTGCCACCAAGCAGACCAGGAAGAACTTTGACAAGGGCATTAAGGTTTTGCTGAGACAAATTTCTGGTGGCATCTGCTGGGCTCTCTGGAGTGTATGTCTGAAAGTTGAAATCAAATTGGATAGGTGACCAACAATCCAGATTCAATCAACTCTTGGATGTAAGGTTTTGACAACAAAAATAAGTTTTGAAGCTATACAGACAGGAAATGTAAGTGCAGCGATAAAAGTATAAAAAAGGTTATCTAATAAATATATGACACTCATTAACAGATTTATGTTGAATATGGGATTATATGTGATAGATACCTCGTGGGTTACCTCAAGATAAAGATTACAAGCAACATAATATTATCTACTTTAGAGCTTTACTCACCGGAAGTGCTTTCTCCCAACCAGCAGGTAATTCGCCATTAATAATAGACTTCAGCTGTGCAGCTTCCTCCTTGTATTTCTTCTCATATTCAGCAAACTTAGCATTCCACTCAGCTTCAAGTGCAGCACCCTCAGGTATGTGGCGACTCCAATGCCTATGTACAGATGAGCAAGAGTCACTCAGGATCAAACAAACCTTAGTAGATTGATAGGAAATGCAGAAATCTCAAAAGTCATCAATACCTTTTAATATCCTCAGGCACATGGAAAGGCTCGTATGGCCATCCAAGGTTCTTCCTTGTGGCATCAACTTCTTTGGCACCCAGTGCACTTCCATGCACACTGTAGGAGTTAGCCTTGTTCGGGGAACCAAAACCAATGGTTGTAGTCACCTGTAAAATAGGTACAGTTCAGCAAAAGACTGTTATTAGAGCTGAATAAAACTGATATTAGTAAAGTTTTCTATGTTGCTTTCACATCTATCACTTGCAGCTTCTCCAACAAGTATAATCAAGTTATCAATTAATAGCAATCAAATTGGTAGTAAAAGATTCACAACAAGTTTCAACAGTAATGAAGTAAAGGTTTACTGAAAAATCCATTTTACATTAGAGTCAAATTCAAGTCCATGATAAAATTTACATCTGTTTCAGGTATATGCTAAAACTTTTTATATGTTTGTGAGAGTGTGATACTAACCTTGATCAAAGTGGGTTTGTCTTTGACAGCTTTTGCTTCCTTAATGGCAGCACGAATATCATCATAGCCAGCGTTTCCATTCTTTACCCATATAACATGCCATCCAAGTGCCTCAAAACGTTTCTCAACACTCTCAGTAAATGCAATTTCAGTGTCGCCATCAATGGAGATGTGGTTGTCATCATAGAAAGCTATTAGCTTCCCTAGTCCCCAGTGCCCAGCAAGTGAACATGCTTCATTTGCAACTCCCTCCATTTGACAACCATCACCAAGTATGGCATACCTAGAGAAAACAAATTCCATTTATGAAATCGCTTGCAAGCAAATTGTAGGTCCACAATTAATTTGTAGAAGGGGTAGGCCAGGAGGGAGTAATAAAATGTAGTTCATTTACGTGTAATGGTCAACAATCTCATTGTCAGGCTTGTTAAACCGTGCAGCCAAATGCTTCTCCGCAAGGGCCAAACCAACAGCATTGGCAATGCCCTGACCAAGAGGACCTGAACAATTATATTGGGGAGAATATATGAGAATGGACTGTATTAAGAGAATCCAACGAAATATTTGGAAAATGTTTTCGCTTATAAATATAACTCAAGGTACATCTCACCTGTTGTCACTTCAACTCCAGGTGTCTCAAAGTTCTCTGGGTGTCCCGGGGTTTTACTCCCCCACTGGCGGAATTCCTTTAAATCTTCTTCCTATTATTAAATCCAAACATAATAAATTCGGATGAATGGAGATTCTTATCTAAGATGTTATACGAACGGTGATGAACTTCTAAAAGGGCTATATCATCCGACCAAAAGCAGATTACAAGCAGGTTCAGACCTCAAAAAAATCATGTAAAACAGTTATAACAACAATCAGTGGAAAAGTAGAGATGCAAAGGTAAAAATATATGCCTAAATAAATGCAACTGACATCATACTAAAAGACTTTCTCTTCAAGCTTCAGCTTCAAAAGCATACAGTAGCAAGAAGTAAAAGAAACTGGACAAAAACTAGCCTGTTATGAAACTCATTTGATCTAGCCAGAAGACAAAAGTAAAACTACTAAGCAGTCAAACGACTATATAAGAAGCATTAGCTTGCAGCAATTGCATGTCCGCATCCATAATTATGACAAGTTACCCTTTTGATTCCCCAAAATAATTTTTCTCATCAGGCAGGCAAAACCCAGATGGATTTCAACTCCAAAGACAGATCTAACTCAGTCCTACTGAAACCCACAAGGTGAATCATACGTACCTTAACGCTGTCATACCCAGCTAGGTGAAGCAGAGCGTACTGGAGCATACACCCATGGCCGGCGGACAACACGAAGCGGTCACGGTTGAACCATTGGGGGTTCTTGGGGTTATATCTCATGACCTCATCGTAGAGAATATGACCCATCGGAGCACAACCCATGGGCAGACCCGGGTGACCCGAGTTTGCCTTCTCGACCGCATCGATGGCCAAGAATCGGATAGTGTTGACCGATTTGTCGATCAAAGAGCTTTCAGTGGTCTTATCGAGGGTCTCAACCGCCGAAGCCCGAATAGATGATCCGGCCCGACGAGGCAAACCTGCGACGGCGCGGGCTGGGTTAAACGAAGAAGAAAGAGAAGAATTTGATCTGAGACCAGAGAAGGTGGGCAAGGAGACACGATCCGAGGATGAATTGGAGGAATTGAGAGAGATGGACCGGGCCAGGAGGGCTTGAGAAAGCTTGAGGGATGAAGAGGAAGCCATGGATTCTGAGAAGATGAAGCGAAGGAAGAAGCTGATGGGTCCATTTTTGACTGAACCTCCCCTGGTTTTGTAGCGAGTGTATGCAGAACAGCTCGTTGAGCATGTCGTGATGCACAGGGCTGAGCTTCCCCAAGAGAGAGAAAATATTATTTTATGTATTTTTGTTTTATTTTACTAATTAAAATAGTATTTCGGTATATTTCAATTTTACTGAATATATAAAAAAATATATATCATTTTAGTTTCATTTTATTTATTTATTTTACTTTTAAAATGATCTTATATTAATGAAAAATTATTATTTTTAAATGATATTTTAATAAATTATATATAATAATTTTAAAAATAAAAAATTAAGAGTGATAATTTTTAATTTATATGAATTAAAGATGAAAGATGGGAGGAGGAAAGAGAAAAGCGCAAGCCACTTGCTTGCTTGTTTTACTTTGGTTTTTCCGCTTATTCGGCTAAGAAATTAAATTATTGAGAAGTTTTCACTATCTTTTGAATGTGATGTTAGAGCATAATATAAACAAAACCTACAAAATAGTGCCACTTTAGCTATCGCTCGTAGAAAATTTCCCTAACTATTATTTGAAGTCATCTTAGTGTGAGAAATTGAATTGAATCGATATGAATTTTTAAATATAATCATAGTAACTTTAGAAGTACGTAAAATTGTCCAAGATATTTTACTTATTATTAAAATTATTAAAAGGAATAAATTTTAATGATATGAACAATAAAATTACTACTTTAATTAAAATTGTTAAAATTTTGGTTAAACTATTCTTTCGGGTTATATAATTTTACTTAATTTCTTATTTAATTTTTACAATATAAATATTTATAATAAAATTCATATAATCTGTGTCACCAAAAAATTGTAAATATATTATTAAATTTTCTTTAGTTAATTAATTATGTGCCATTTTAATTTCAAATAAACTCACAAACTACGCCAAATTTGAAAACTATGCCACATTGGGGGATAATTTTTTTTTCCCTTTTTGGTGAAAAAAAGTGGTTTGGGGTAGTTTGGTTTCCTTTCATATAATGATTCATTGTGTTCAATTATCTATAATTTTAAGATGGCTAATATCATGAAGAAAATATTAAAAATTTTATCAGTCAAACTTATTTTTGGCCAATTTATTATTTAAACTCACCAAACCTCATCAATGACATTATAATATCTAATTAGTGGAAAGCGAGATTCTTCTAACTTTTCATTAAATTTTTAATCAATGGAATGTGATGTATTTCCTTCTAGATTTCACAGTACTCAAGCTAGTCCCTACTCTCTTTGAAATTCCCAATCAAGCCCTTAATATAGCTTGGTTTTTTTTTTTTTTTTCCTCCAACAAAGGAAATTTGTGGTCACATGCCAAATATATTGTTAGTTTCAATGTTTTAAAACGATGTATGAAGAAAACAGAGAAAAAGAAGGAGAAAGGGATAAAAGGAATCACATTATTATACATATAAGCAATGACAAATGTTATAGGTTAAGAAATTAAATGTACAATTATATGTTTAGTCCCTCAAGTTTAATTCCTGATGCAATTTAATCTCTTTATTCTCAGTTTATCACAAGCTTGTCTCTTCAATTTATTTATTAAAAAAAATTAAGCTTCACTAAAATTTAACTGATCAAATTTGTTCATCTAATTATGTGAAAAAATAATCAAAACTTTAATTTTTGTGACTTCAGAAAATTTAGCAATTCTTGACTTTATTTAGTTGCTATAATTGAAAAATAATACCACTTTAATTAACCCAAAAAAATCACTTATTTTAATAAGAAAATTAAAGAGAATAAATTACTTTGAATAACATTATTTTGGTGTCTTACTTATTAGTTTATTATTAATTTTGTCCTTGTTAATTTTTATTTTTAATTTAGTCCATTAATAATTTTTATTTTCAATTTGATCCCTCAATATAGTTAACAAATTATACTCATAATTTTAACTAAATGAGAGGAACTAAATTAAAAATTATAATCAATAAAAGAATAAATTAATAAATGAGGAATAAAATTGAGAATGAAAATTAAGAAGAAATCAAATTAAAGTTAATTGATAAATGAGGAACTAAATTAATAATTAACTTATAAGTGAGGGGCTAAATTAAAAATTAATTAATAAGTAAGAGATTAAATTAAAAATTAATTAATAAATAATGATCAAATTATGAATTAATTAATAAGTGAAGAATCAAATTAAAAATTAGTTGATAAGTAAAAAATTAAAAGAATATTTTACTCAAGGTACTTTTAATTTAAGACTGGTTACTGAAAACTAATAAAATCTATTTGTAAGAAGTCAAAATTATCGTCAGAATGACACAATACAAGCTTTAATCAATATCATATTCTTTGATGGCCAAAAAGAAAAAGAAAGCATAATCTTTCAAAATGACCTCAACAATGTCTGACCAGCCAGTGGGAAGGAAAGGGAGGGTTTGGTGAGAGGCTTGGCAAAGATGTAATTGAAAATTGCTTTAAAAGTAATACTTTATGTTCAAATAAAACTGCAGAGTCCGTTGAGAAAAGGACCATTTTTGTTCAACATTGAATTTCAGAAATAGCCGCCATCATTTTATAATTAATTAATGCATATGGATGCCATAAATTTAATATTTATTTGTAACGCTTTATGCTGGCCCCACTATGGTCACCACATCGATGCAAGCAAGGAGGCAAAAAATTGAGAAATGACATCATGATTCAGTTTTGGCTTTTTGTTGCTATTGATCTTGTAATTTATGTGAAAATGCACATATCATTGCGTAGATAATTTTTTTTCTTCTTTACTTTTAACTTAACAATGAATATATAATTTTATTGTTTAATAAATATATCAATGTATTAATAAAATAGTGACATTTAAATGAAAATTTCATATTTTAGATTGTGTGCAAATAATTATATAATATATTATGTTTTTGTTAGTGAAATAATAAATTAATTTAGATAAAACCTTTTTGCATGTAATTTTAAATTTAAAACTTAATTGTTCAGTTTTTTAGGTAAGAAGATTTTATATATTTTATATTATTTTTTAATTAAATTAAAACAATAGAGTTTAAATAAACCTGGAACTCTTGAAGATTCCAGTATACACAAGCAAAATATATATCAATTGCCATTTCGGAGTAGGTACAACAAACCCTTACTCTAATGAAACCAAAGATAGAGGGAAAACAAAAGGACTTAGTGGAAAAGAAAATAATCTGATCTTAGTTTGTTTCGTCCTTTTATGAAAGAAACTAAAAGAAATAAAATTGAAATATATATAACTTTTATTGCTTATTTAAAAATTAGTTGAAAAATAGCATGTTTTACGGAAGTAAATTGCGACTTTATGTATTAGTTTAAATTTGGTGAAAGTTTTATGAAATTTCATGTATTGTTTTATTTATTTATTTATTTAGTTTTTGCCAAAAAAATATAACGAAACAAAAACAACCAACCTAGATAGCGACTTTGATCCTGTAATAACGTATTTTATACTCACTCACACACTATTCCAACTGATGTATTGCTTTAAATTTGGTGTCCAATATCAAGCGTCGATTGGAATATTAAAGAGTTGGGTTTAATTTCGATAACTTAATGGCATACACAACACACGTGATTTCGCTCCAAGTTTTAACCGAAAAAGAACACAAAGGAGCAGTGTTCTTAAAAATGAAAATCAGAAGATAATTATATATTTTTAAACCACAGTGATCCATCGTGACATTCTCAATTTTGCCACTCCCTTGATCAATTTCTCATGTTGCATGACGAGATAAAGAAGCAAATGTATCTTTTACAACATACAACAGGGGAGAGAAAAACAAGTATTGAGGTCCACATTGTATAGGGCCCACACCTTATTGCCTTACTGTGGTCACTAACTCACTATAGAAGATCCAAATTACATAAGGAATGGACAAGGTGATTTAGTTTACGAAGGTGAGTCTCCCAGCCAACCCTATATATAATCATTTAATATAAATTTTTGTTCACATTAAAAAGTTTTGAAATACTAAGAAAAATTACAATAATATAATACCCAATGTCATTGGAATATAAAAACGAAAAGATCACCAAATTTCAAGGATTTTTCGAGATACAAGATGCCGATACTGTGGAAAAGCACTCAATCATCTTGTTAAATCTTGAAATTTGACATAACATAAAAGAGGGACGTTGGCGTTGTAGATTCTATTTTCTTACTCGGGATGTTGGATGGAGTTGGTCCTATCTTCCTACGCAGAATCTCACATCATCTAAACCTACTGGGTGTGGTCTAGAAGATATAGGTGGTTAAGTTCCATATCAAAACCTCGCACCATCCAAACCTGGTGTGGCTGTGAAGAATATGATAGTCTGCATATAAATCTCACATCATCTTAATTCGTTTACTACTTGAAGTAGAGCTACGAATTCCTCTACTGGTCACAGAAAATGGTGCTGATGCTGATTTAAGAGAGGGGGACTTGTCAATGTAAGCATATCGTTCATTGCTATTCCAAAACAAGATGATCCGGTTTGTGCACATATGTGACCAACTATCACCTATTCAGCATTATAAACAACAAACTTCAATTGAACCCATATGATAACGAGACAGCATTAGATTTTCCATGCAAACTATAAGTTCAATTGAGATGTAAAATCCAAATAACACTTACCCAGTGCAAGAGTCAGTTGAAATGAACCTTCAATATGCTTGGTTGTCACTTGATTCAACATAACAACCTGCCAATGGAGGCATAAATGAAGACTAATATTAGAGAATGGAAAATTTTACTTGACATTTAGCCAACAAAGCTTTTTTGTAAAGCAAAAACCAAACAGAGATGATAAGACTTTATCCATCTAATTTCTGGAAACCTGAATTGGCCGTAAGCGAAAATTAAGTTCAAAACTTTAACACCTCTGACACAGAATAAAGTAATTCTTACAGCCAAAGGGAACTTTTTTGAAAGCTTCATTAACTTCAAAGCCATTTCACTGAGTAATCGAGTCCTAAGGGCCATATCATCAAAATCTTGGCGGAAGTGGAAAGTAACACTGTCAAGAATGATGAGCTTTACCTGAAATAACAAATATATAAAATATTATGGGTGAAATTCTTTAGCTTTAAGATATTTCAAAACAATTGGTTAGATTAAAAAGGAAAAGGAAAGAAAGTCAAAGCAAGATTCTATTTTCTTTAGTCCAAGGCAAATTATAAAGTGAAAGAATAAGTCAAATACATATTAAGAATCATACTCAAGTGGTTTGCTGGAAATACCACAGTTAGATATATGAAAATTAATACCTACATCTTTATGTTCCGTGATGAATTTGTCCAAGTAATTTACCAAAGCAATCTGCTCAGTATAGCTGCATACACGAAAATAGAATATATTTTCCAAAATACTATTAGGGTGCATATCAATTTCACAATCTTGAGCTTTCTTGGGAAGAATGTGGCTCAATTCTGACGAGTCTTCTATGCATGCTTCAGCAATTTGCAAAACACGTTCCACCATAAAGCTGCCCTCTGTATCTGAGAATCATAAAACACAAGCACAAGAACAGCAATCAATAAATCCCATTAAATGCTCAGCAAGCATTTAAAAAATAGATGGCACTTACCAATGTAAATTGCCTTCCCACCCAGGCCACCATATTCTTCTGGAATCACAACATTAACTGCAAGCTGAATCCTGTGAAAGTAAATATCATGCACTAAAACAAATAACCAACATAGCTCACAAAATAACAGGGAAAGAAACAAGTATGACATGATGATGATATAGAAACTTTGGGAGACTAAGCATACCCGATTTGCGTTTTACCAATTCCTGGAACTCCGCCTAAGCAAATAAACAGAAAATCATATTGAAATCCGGAAAAAGGAAGAAGGAAATTGCAGAACGTTGTTTTTCAATTGATGGTCATTATTATACAATTTGTAAAACAAGGAGAATAACATGGCTCACTAACCAATTTCGGTGACTTCTCTGCAACTAATACCTCCACCAAGGATGTTATCCAGGTCCAGACAAGATGTAGTAATGCAAGATGAAAACTTTTCCTCATTGAGCATTGCCCAAGCAGTCTGTGCACCTACATGACACAATAGCACAAAATGAAGAGAAATATTTTCGGCATGTTTGAAATACTTGAAGAGCCATAAAATATAGAATCTAATGGAGCAAATTGATAAAGCTGACAAAGAATGCAAATAATACATGTTCCAATGACAGCAGATGGTCTCATATCAAGTAAAGTTTAACACTGATGATACTATCTAGTAGATAATATACTCTTGACTAAGGCTCAACCAGGGGTTTATGAAAAACTAATTGATTGGCTCGCCATGGTGGGTTATGGACTTCTCAGTGTCCTTAACATTTGTCACTAGATCCCCCCATCGTCATTATTCTCAAAGTAGTAGGCTTCAAATCTATATCAGCATAAACTGCTGGTTTTATCCTCTTACATTTCACAATATTCAGTAGTTTTAGTTCTAAGATGCACCTCATATCGGCTTCTAACAACTAAATAAAAGAACCAGTAACTAATCTTTTTATGTGCATAACCAAGGAAGATATACTATAATTTGCCGTCAATTTTGGGCCTCTTAATTCAACTGTCTGAACAAATTCCCAACTAAATACTAGTCTCAAGTGACAGTTAAATATGATATTATTCTTTATCCTTACCTAACTTAGAGCATTACCTTTCACAAAAACCAGTGAAGATTTATCCACTAAAGATGTTATCATTTCACTCCAAAAATTTAGACAATATAGCATAACAAACATACACTAAATTCTTCACATTTCACTCATAGTGCAGTTATTTCTCCATGTAAAGCCATTATGCAAAGGTGATCATCCCAAACAATTACTTGATTCATGGTGATTTCAATTATTTTGGTCAGTTTTAGTATCCAGTATTAAAGATTCGGTTATTAGAAAAATATAAATTTTTATTTTCACAGTTTTGGTTATAATTCAAACATAGGATATTTGGTTTCAGAGTGCCAAAAATTTTGGAATGCCCAAGAAACAGCATTCTTCTCATGAGTGCATTTATATGATCTATAGAAGACCACTGGGGTACTAATAAAAAAAGAAAGCACACATGAAATAAAACATAATCAGATTAAAGTGATAACATGCTGGATGGTGAAATCCAATTATGCCATAATATGTAATAAGCTGAGGTCACATCTTACAATGGCATGAAGGTGTGAAATAATGGTGACATTTTTGAGAAGAACATTCATAAAGTAATGTGGAAAAATAGTTGCGAATACAAAGAGTTTGACACCAGCTAAAAAATATGTTAATGCCAAATTAAAGGAGGCACAACATCATATTCCCGCAGCACATGTAGTAATTGCTATTATCTTTCAAAACAAAATAAAATTAGTTATACATAGAACAAGCACATACCATCAACAGTAGCAGGATTCCTGTTTGGACTGTCCAACCTACTAATTTGTGACACATAGTTCAGAATTTCAGAAGCTTCCCTCTCCGAGACATCTATATCTGTTTAGGAAAAAGAGTACATAAGTGAGAAAGCCACTTAAAATATAAACACATCCAAATCTAGGGGATGTAAATATGAATAACTGAGGACTAAATCGGATTTTTACTCTATATAAAAAAGTATGATAGTGGCAACTGGTCATGAATATAAAACTGCTAAATATAGTTTGCCATCCACACTAAAATCCAGCAAATCCCACTTATGTCTCCTCAAAACCCTAGGAAAGACAATTCCATATTAGATTATTGGTAAACACTAAATAGTTGTGTTTATACTTTATATGTAAATGGATTTAGTTCAAGCTTGTCTGATACTTAGTGAAAGAATATCTCCAGCAACAAAACAGAAAATGCTATTTCTTGGGATAAAAATGCAAGTTCCTATTTCTTGAGAAAATTAAGTATTCAGAGGACCTTGTAAAGGATTAGTAGTTAAGGTTCATATTTCATGGTAAAACCATTAATCCGCACTATGTTTCTAAGTTCAATAAAAACATCCAACAATCTCTTTATACTTGTTTTCTATTAATTTTATGACAGTGCATGATTCATCTGATAAACTAAAGACACAGAAATTTACATCGAGTTGTAATGCTTGAGACTGACAAGGATGTAATATAAGTATATCAAAGCATAGAATTTGCTACCATATCATTATTGAGCTCACAGTTCAAATTATTTCAAGAATCTTCATAATAATGCAACAACTATTTTTAAGAAAGTCTGAGGAGCAATTACAAAATTTTAATTTCTATTACATAGTGCTGGTTGAAGTGGCAATTCTAGGCAGTGTGTAGATAGTATTATTTCACCATGTCGTCAAATCGATTATCTGCGGTATTCCTTGTACTTTTAGAAAGCTTTCTATTCTTTGTACAAGCAAAGTGCATTAGAAATAGCAATTTAAATACTCTGAAAAAACACATAGCATGCTTAAAAAACAGCATTAAAGCATTTTAAAAGTACACGGAATATTGCAAACAACGATTCATGCAAGTACAAGTATTCGAACTTCTGAAATTCAATTCCCTTGCATTCTAAATTCCATAATCCAAACACTACATCAAATCAAAAAAAGAAAAGCCCAAGAGGAAGTACAAACGAATCGATTTTCTAAAATATTGAAGCATAGATACATAGGGATAGCAGTAACTGTCACCCATGAAAACCCAGAAGGGCCAAAATCCTACAAACCCAACTACAGATACACCCAATGCAACAACCTAAACACGAAAAAAAAAAAAATTGTAAATTTTGTAAAGCAAATGGGAGAACAAATCGAAGACAGAAGATGCCAATTGAAAGCAATGGGATTTAAAGGGAGAAGAATATAAACCTCGAGCAAGGTCGGAAGAGGAGGCGCGAGCGATGGTATTAAGGGTGGTATAGCCAGCTGATAAGAGCTTCCCTCTCTTTGACGCTGAGATTGGTAACCTTCCCACTTCCATTGCTGTGCCCGATTCAGCCACTCGCTTGGAAAGCGGGAAATGGATTCTCCCCATTTCAATATATGCGCACCTCGTCGTTTTGGGGGGGTGGGGACAAAAAAGAAAAAAAAAATTCTGTAAATATTTTTTTTAAATGTTATTTAATTTATATTAATAATATTAATATCTTAGTTTTTTTAATACACAATACCACCATTTTAAAGAAAAAAAGGGATATATTTTCCTAACTCGACATTTCTTGAGGCAAGGAAAGGAAGTTGGGCTTTTTGGGCTTTTCTAGTTTGCTTGAAGAGAGGGATTTTTTAAGCCATGATCTTTGTTGGACTGTTGGAGATGGAAGAAGCATAGATCTCTTGAAGGATCCATGAATCCCAAATCTTTAGAATTACCGTTTGCAAATTGAAGTACCACATGAAGATTTGAAGGGACTGAAAGTGGCAGATGTTATTGACGGTGGAGTTTGGACCACTCAAGGATCAGTGAATATCTTCCTTCTGATGCCTTGGAAGCTATAAGGAAGATCCCCATCCCTAGAAGGGGTGTTGGAGATCATCTTTGCTGGACAAGGGTGAAGAATGGCGAGTATACGGTTCGAAAAGGATATCAATGGCAATGCAGAATCTTACCTATGTAAATGGTGATAATGCAGGCAGTTCCTTTCACTTACCTTCTAATTTCTGGCATCGCCATGCTAGAAGTCCCTGAAAAAAGTAAGCATTTTTTATGGAGGGCCTGTTTAGGTAGTTTGGCTACTAAAGGAAATCTATTTAAAAGAAATTGTTCCCCCAACCCTCTTTGTCCTTGTCGTTTGCAGGTGACTGATTCCATGGAGCATATGCTCTTCTTTTGTGAATGGGCAAAGGTAGTTTGGTTTTCAAGTTCCTTTGCCTTTCGAATAGAACTATGTGATATTTTCAAATTTGATGAATGGTTGTCTATGCTTCTGTTTGATATGGCCTTGTCTAATTATGATGTTGCTTTTTTTGCTTTTCATTGCTGGTTTATATGGAAATCCCGATGTCTTTTTATCTTTGAGGGGGTGGCAGTTGATCCTAGACATGTAGTGGAAATAGCAATGACAAGAACTTCTGAGTTCTGGCATATTAATAACCTTTTTTTCCAACTATTAGTGATTCTAATATGCAAGCTGCCCCTCTAAAAGTGTTGTGGAAGGTGCCCCCTTTAAATTCCTTAAAAATTAATAGATGCTAGTTATAAAGAGGGACTTTCTTCATTTGGGATGGCTGTTATTGTTAGAGATTGGTTTGGAGATGTAGTTGACATGTGTCGATTTAACTTGTCTGCTTCTTTTTCTCTTATGGCTGAAACTATTGCACTAAAGAAGGGTATTACTATGGCCATTGATCTAGATCAGTTGGATGTTTTCTTTGAGATTGATTGTAAACAGGTAGTGGATGCTATTGATGATCCCACAAAAATTTGTGATTGGACATGCAGGGCTGTTATTGAAGAAATTGATTTTCTGAGAAATAGGTTTGCTTCATTCTCCTTGGAATGATTCCTAGGAGTGCTAACTTGGCTCTGGATTGGATAGCAAAACATGCTATGAGGGGAATGTGCCCACCAAGTTGGGAGTCTCCTCCCCCATTCCCGTTCGATTCTATTATTATATCGGAGAAACTTCATATTCGGGTTGGTGTTGGCTAACTAGGAGTGCTTTTCTCTGATAGTTGCCGCTTTGCTGCTTTTTTTTTTTTTGCTGGTTGTTTCTACTTTTTGTCGTGTCAGTTTGTTTGTATGTCAATTGTTATATGTTTCTTTGTTTCATTCCTATTTTGTAGTCAGTCTGGGTGTTCTGGTTCTAGTTAGCTTGAGTCTCCAAGGTTTGTATTTCTTTAGTAGTTGGTGTCCATATTGTTTTCCCTTTGCAATGAAGTATGTTTATTGGCAAAAAAATAAACAAATAAAAAAAATTTTAAGAGTTATTAGGCTTTACACCTTATAATTTATTTATCTTCAACTTCTTTTTCTAAAATCTAATATTGTTTTTTTGGGATATTACACATATCATAATTATTTCAATACATAATCTTGTGCAATGTTAACTCGTAAACAAATTTTCAACAATTAAAAAGGAATATATAGTAAGATGTTGGATCTAACATTTTCCCGTAGAAATTGTTCATTGTTTTTCTTCAATAGAATGGTCTATTATATAAAAATGATATAATATATATTATGCTAACTTTTCAAAATTTAATATTAACTAAACTTTTAATAAAAATACACTCCAACTACAAGTAAGTTGGTGCTACTAACATGTATGTATTCCCTCAACATATGTGCTAATGCTAAGGGTGAACATGAATTGAGTTAGGTTGGATTTCTATAAGATTCAAAATCCGATTTGATTTTAGATTGAATTTCTTTTTAAAGGCTCGAGACTTGAAGTGGTTTGACCTAATTTTGACTCAGTAAATAACTGTATCTAGAGCGGGTTTAGGATTTAGGATTAAGGGTAAATTTGAGACTTACATTAACCCAATTATCTAACTCGACCCAACTTTGTAAAATTTATAAATTTTTTATTTTAACCCAGCCTAACTTAGCTTAATATGATTTGGTCAAGCTAGGTTGATCGAACCAATCAACACCCTCTAATATGTGCTGTATGAAGAAAACAACTAGTTGATTTCCCTGTGCCTTACACAGACCATTGAAAAAATTAATATAATTTGTTATACGTTTATACAAAAAATTGGTGGTTGGGGGTGTAAGTAAAAAATTAAATTGATTAATGTATTGTGATTTGACGTGTCATAATTTTGAGTTAGAAAAAGTAATGAGAATTGACTATCGTAATTTATTATAATTTGATGTGTATTAATTTTATTACATGATTCATAAATTAATTTATTGAATCTATTATTTAATTATTGATAACATTAATAGTTGAAACTAAATAATAAAACATGGTATATGGGAGAACATAAATTTATTTGTAATACTAATAATATTGAATAGTTATACGTGTAACAATAAATGTATCAATTTGTTTTGCTTTATAAGTAAATATCTTAAATTAATGTTGTTTACATTTCTTCGAGAGAGTTGCCTTTCAAACTTTTGATATACCATTATTGTCACTATTGTAAAAAGCAATGTCTTTCACATATATTTCTAGACTTAAATTATCTACGTTTTGTTCAAAATGAGTTCTTTTTTCTTTGTGCTAATAGAATTTAGCGAAATGAAATGTTTAAATTTAATTTGCATATTATATTTAATGCATGAATTACAATTGTAAATATAAAAAGTTTTTGGATTGCCTATAAATTTAAATCGCAATTATATAATGTATGCATTTAATTCGTATATTATTATCATTAAAATCATAAGCCTTGTATCAAATCTTAGGGCTAAAATAATAAGTGACTTAGACTTGTAAAACACATAGTTTATGTTTAGGAGAAATTACCAATAAATATTTTTTGTTGGAAAGTAAATTATTAATTTTATTCTAATCATTATAGAATCTCATTTTTAAACTTTTTAATTTGTTCCCTTTTTTTAATAATATTTAAATTAATTTTATTTAAGTTCACACTTCGTGTGATATATCTTTTCTTATAATACTTTAGATAATTTTAAAATTGTTCTTTATATCCATAATAGCATTAAAGGAGAAAAACACAAATTAACCGTTTCCATTGCTTATAATTGACATAATATAGATATTTACTCTTTATATAAATATATCAATTTAATTTATTTATCCTATATTGTTACGATATAACTTTTATTATAATTTGGGAATCATTATACTCCAATCAATTATCAAAAAACATTTGAATGATTGTATAATATTAAAGTGAATTCAACTAGCAACAATTTTGCACTCTCAATATATATATATATATAGAACTTTTTATTAAAGCTTTGAAACTAAAGATTGACTATCTACGCATGAAAATTTATGGATTTCAAAGAAATTACGAAATAAATCGACCAAATCATCTAGTTATTTTTAAAAAAATTAAACTTTATATTAATTCATAGACACATGAAGCTATGACTTTTAACAATATCTATATTAGAGATAAGAGTTGTTAAATATAAGACTAAAATTAATAAAAATAATTATGTTAAAGGTAGTTGAAAAGTCATTGAATAGAGAGTTGAGGATTTCATTCATCGAAACTTCTTGTTGTTGAAACAAATTTTTTGCCTTAATGAGACTTATAGATATATATATACACATACATTTGTCCACCAAATGAATTGATCGGCATGGATAAAAATGAATTCATATTCCTTATATTTCTTAAAATATAAGAATTCAATTATTAAAATTAAATGAAATATGTAATTTGACAGTTTAGATTAATATTGGTAATCCTATATAGTAAAAAATTTTAAAATTTGACTACATGCAATCTAAAATCTTGATCTAATAATTTAAATATAAAAAAATGTACTATTCAACGGCCAATAGTTTCTTTTTATGAGATGTAAGAAATACAAAACAGATAAAGTTATATTTTCGTATATTGTTATGGAGGATATCTGAATTTGCTACTAGCCGCAATAGATATTAATTCGAAAGCTGCAATTTTTGTGTGAACTTTGTGTGAACTACACTACACAATTCGATCAATGTGAGCTGTCTAATTAATCTAATGGGTGAAATCATGCCACGTTTTGGAAGATTTCTTTCGCAGAATCATTAATCATAATGCATCGTTTCTATTACATAAATCCACGTATTCTACCAATTTATTTTTTATGA
Source organism: Delonix regia (assembly GCA_037074485.1). Classification (NCBI taxonomy): domain Eukaryota; kingdom Viridiplantae; phylum Streptophyta; class Magnoliopsida; order Fabales; family Fabaceae; genus Delonix; species Delonix regia. Next base: position 15,478,928 of record CM073460.1, read on the forward strand.
TTAAAAATATTAATTAATACTAACATATTTATATCGCATGCAATGAGTTAATTTTAATCAAATTATTTGTTTAAAAACTTTTATTTATTTTTAAATAATTTAATTAAAATTAACACATTATAATAACATATTTTCACCCTTCTAATATGGTGGCACGTCTACCTACCACAACTTCAATATCTCATTTTTCAACAACCTAATTAATCCACTAATATTTAGTTGGTAATAAACAGGAATCACTCTGAACCAAAAAAAAAAAAGAAACATTTGAACTTAAAAAAAAAAAAAATGCCCCATAATAGCTAAAGATTCAACTTAGAGTTTTGAATCATCCTAACACACCCCTTTCAATCAAAATTTCATGCACCAAAAAGCGAACGAAAGAACTCAAATTTTGCTGGTGGCATTTTTAAGAAGAACCATTATTAATTAATCAACTTTAATGTAATTAAGTGCTTGGACTTGTCTTACAGTTACCGTACACCTAATCAAATCATTGTTACAATCCATCGAACATTTCGAAGGTAGTGTGAGGATCTCTTACTATGCTTATATGCAGAGCAGGGTTCTGGTCACTGAAACACAGTTTTTTTTTTTTTTAATAAATTTTATTTTAAAAAAATACATTAAAATAAAAATAAATGTTTTTTTTTTATAAATATTCTGTTAGAAAGATGAAGAAATAGCTTATAATATCAAAAGCTATTTAATTCCATGCCACTCAATCTTTTTTAAATAAGATAACAATATTATAAGACAGTGCTTAGTTTTTTTTTTTTTTTAAAACCTAGACAATTATTAATTTTTTTTAAAATGATCAAAACACATAAATGTAAAAGTAAACTATTTTTTGTAATAATATTTTGATGTTCTAAAATACATATTAGGATTAGACTTAAATATAATTACTTATGTTTTTAGTTTTTACTATTAAAATTTTTAATTAATATATGACAAGTGTATAGTCAACCGATAATAACATAAAAAGTATTTGATTTAATTAAAAAATTATACCATTATTAGCAATACCTATATACATGTCATAATATTATTGAAAAATTATATATATGTCATAATTAGAGAATAACATAGCAAATTTATATAAAAAAAACTATCTTTAAGGTTTTTTCCTACGTATTATTATTATTATTATTATTATTATTATTATTATTATTATTATTATTATTATTATTATTATTATTATTATTATTATTATTATTATTATTATTATTATTATTATTATTATTATTATTATTATCTTAGTATATAATCTAATGAGATATTATTTGGTTTTTTCAAATTTAACAAAATGACGTCTTGTATATAAAATATTTGTTTCCTTATTGTTTTATTTATTCTAATATTTTTTTAAAAAATTGCATTTGTAAAAATTTTAAATATTATAAACTGTTAAATCTGAATTATTAAAAAAATAATGTTTTATACAAAAGAAGATAAAAAAATTAATTATTTTTCATTGTTAATATCTTAACATTTTTAAAAATTTATATATATTAATATAAAAAAAATTGCTGTGCACCAAAACACTCACCCTGCGATATATATGTATATACGCACAACAGGGGATCCAATCTACTGGAAAGTAATCAATAAGAATGCTATAGACTATCCCACAATTATAATATCATCATAAAATCAAGCAACATCACACTATAATAATCGAATTCAATAATGATCGTAAGACTGCATAAAGAATAACAATTATATATTCACGTTATAATCACAATTGGCGGAATATTTCCACCAAAATCCATGTTAGAACATAAAACTATATCAAAGAGAAAATACACTTTTTGGTTCTTCATATTTTATTATTAGATTATACGGTTAGGTTTAAAGACTAAATTAATCTAATGACAAAAGATGTGGGATCACATATTTTTTTTTTTTCACCTATATGAAAATCAGTAATCCTAAACTAAAGTAAAAAAAAAAAAAATCACAAAATACAAATTAAAGATAAAACTAGACTAAAGGAGAAGAAATGGGAAGAAATGTAAAAGGAGATTCTTCACAACTTAATAGTCCGATTGTCCCAACAAATAGCAAGCATATTAGTTGTTATAAATAATAAAACTCTAACTAGTTCATTTGTGTGTGCATTATACAAGTTTTAGAGAAAATTAGTTTATTTTACTATATGTCAATTCATTTTAAATCCATGGTATTGATAAATACTAGTAAAAAAATTGAACATAGTAATATATTATTATATAAAGAGAACATAATAAATTAGAGAAAGTTCATAAAATTAGTTATATAAAATTGGTGAAAGATAAGTTATAACAATTGGCTCGTTGAGAAAGTATTATTATGAATCATTCAACTATATATTATTTTCTTTTATTTTAATTTTGGAGCATATCAAGTTATATCTATAATCTCTTATTAGAAAATTTAATAGACATATAATTAATTAATTCATTATTTTTTATAAACTTAAAAAAATATTTAAACTTTAAAGAATTTTCGGTTTAAGATATAGTTAATCAATTTGCTAATTTTTTCGTCCACTCTAAAGAATTCTCAAATTTCATAGAATAATTCATTAATTTTTTCGTATAATGAAAAAAATTCTTATAATTTGAAAATTCTTAATTTAAGATATAGTTATTTATTTATTTATTTTATTATTTTTCTGGTAAATTATGAAAAAGTTGTACTCATTATTAATTTTATTATTTTTCTGGTTGACTATAAAAAATTTATTCATTTCAAAATTTTTATTTTACATATATAAAAAATATAAAAAATTATTGCATAAAAAGTTGAGAATTTATTCAACAAAAGTCTCTCGTCGATCAACAATAGAGCTTCTGCATCTAAAAAAAGTATAGTTTCGAGGTTGAACCCACTGCACACTATTGACTAATAGGTAAAATTGATATTGAATTTGGTGGGTGAAGTTAATTAATAAATTGGTAAAATTAAGCCCATATTCGTCTCTTGCATAATTTAGTTTATTGATTAGTCATATTAATAGTTAGATCTTCTAATTTGATCCAAGTAGATGGGGTAAACTAGACACCAGATAGATAGAATAGAGTAATTAATAATTACATCGGATATCAATAAACTAAGATTTACTTTTCACATTTATAAATTTAGTTTAAATAACTAGTAATTTTAGTTAAAATTTAATTTCGAGTAGTTCAATTAAGTAGATAGTTTTAGTTAATTTATAGTTAACTTAATTAGGCAGCTTATTTAATTAATTGCTCAATTTAATTTCAAAATTTTTACTTTATTTAATTATCTATTTTCATTATAATTATTTATTTGAATTAATTTAATTACTTAATTTGAAATTTAGCTTATTTAATTTCAAATTAGTTAATTTACATTTGGTTAGTTAGTTATCTGATCTAATTAGTATTTTCAAATTCATTATTTTTAATTTAATTTAAATTTAACTATCATTTTCTAATTTAATTAAATATTAAATAGTATGATCAATTTAAATTAGTTTTTATTTATTACAAATACAAGTTGGATCAAGTAAATTATCATAATCAATTTAAATACAAGTTAAATTTTACAATATTTAATATTTTGCTTGGTCAATTTTACAATATTCAATATTAGTTGTTGGATCTCACTGAAGAAAATATATCGTAAGGAATCCAAATTGGTAGACTCAAGATTAGTTTTAGCTTCTATTATGTTATATTATATTTATTGAAATTTTCGTATTGAATTTAGCTTTAACTTGAGTAAATCATATTCTTTCTTCATGGATCAGTACTTTATATTCCGAATTTACTTTTACTACTTCAATTGATGTACTTGTTAGCTATATTAATTAGAAAAGTCACACCAGTGACATGAACAATTTTGCTTTTGTCAAGGATAATATAATATTTTTAACTTGAATGTAGTTTTCTAACCCTCTTTATCAAATTATATATTGATGCCAATTTATTTGACAATTGACAAATATACAAATACAAGAATGATACAATTAAGTATATATAAAAAAATATCCAGGCATTTTACAAAAGCTTACAGAAATCCTCATTGCTTGTTACGTGTAATGAATAGAAGGGATGAAAACTGACAGTAAATCTAGACATGATGCAAAATATAAAACATTATCAACTTCAATTCCTTCCCCTTCTATTTTTTTCCAAAAATTCCTTTTCCTTCTATTATACTCTCCTAGCAAGCACTATTGTAAGACAATGCAGTGGGCTTTGACGGATGTTTCCAAGATGATCCTAGTTAACGCCAATGTCAAACTTCCCAGCCAATCAGCATAATTGGACATTCTCTTTGTAACATTGAAGATTACTGGCCACAGATTTCTTTCCAGCATTTAGAGATGGTCAAGTACAAAAACATTGCTTCCGCTGCAGTGCTTTCAAGAAACATTTAAGTAAACCTGGTTTACAAAAGGTATATCGAGTTAATATAAAGATATACATATGTCATACATATTCACTTGGTTTTTATAATTGATCAAGTCCAAATATCTTTCACAAACTGAATCGGCCAAAAATTTTTCTCTAAGAGGAAGGCTTAAGGAACAGAAAGACTGAAGCAACATAGATAGGCTCGTACAGTGATTACTGATGCAATGACGATTGTATCAAGGACGTAAGAGATGGATGAATGCGGGCCCTTCGTATGGAGCGAGCATCACTTCTTCCTTCGGCGTATTCTTCCCCCAGTGGCCACCTTGGGCGTAAATCAAACTAATATGGATGACAAATGAAATTTGTTAGAAATGAAACGTATAAAACACTAGCATAATAATGCCTACTCAAGCAGCGAGGAGTCCTGAAATTCCATGAAAAAACTTTCATGCAATGGATTATCTTGTAAATTTACAATTTAACCACTACTGCACACTATTCTTAATGACCAGAATTGCAATGCAATGATAGTTGATCTAGTTGCTTTTAGTGCTAACCTAAGAAGCACGGATATTAGATACAACATAATATGAACACCCTGATAAAATAATATATGTAGTGTTTTAAGAGCAATTTCAATGTTATAACACTTGTGTTAGAACATAATATGCCTTTATTTTAAAAGTACCGGTGCTTCATAAGTGATATAATTTTTCTGAACTAAACATAAATGATCATTCTACAATTAAGTAGAAGGAGAGTCACACTGGGAACGAAGACTACAAAGGAAGGAGGAAGGAAGTTGGCTGCTATCACACCATTTAAGTCAAATCAGAATGCCTATAGAATATAGATTAATATTAACATCTTGACATGTTCCTCAGAAAATAGTTCCCAGCTGATCAATAGTGCATCAATCCATGTAATTAATTGTCAGTATTTGCAAAACATACCACAAAGTCTTCAGGTTCTTGTGCAGGAGGAGGAGGGTCATATCTTCCCATGCGAAAGTGCTCAATGCCAGTCCAAGCAACCATTACGCCTACTCAGTTCAATAGCAAACTGTTTAGTTACTGCCGGCGTCAATAACCCAGATATCTAATTTCACAATATAGCATACATCAGAAAAAGTTCCATCTAATTTGCGCACCTTTTCAAGCCTATTGGATCCAGAAAGTTAATTGAACCAAATGAAAATCTGTGTGACAAACTAATTTACCCAATAAAGTACCATTTCATCTTACATGAGCAATTGGGATCTTAGACTCGTGAGGAAAACCTTATTTTGGTCCTTGATATATAGGTGGATTTTCAATTTGGTCATCTGCAAATCATTTCTTTCAATTTAGTTCTTCAGTCACTAAAATGTTGCAATATTACCCTTCCATCCCATTTTCAAGCATGGGTTAACAAAGAAATAACATCCAAGTCAACAAATAATTAAGTGGTGTCAATTTTTGGGTGAAAGAGGGGCAATATTGCAAGCATTTATATGATTGGGATGTATAATGAAAGAAATTTTTAATGGAATACCAAATTAAATAAGAACCTCTGTTAAGAACCAATATAGAGATGTAAAAATCCTAAATTGGAAGGCTTACGTCTAATGCCAACCTAGGCACTAACCTACCCAAAATTATTGAGCTGTAGAAAAGACCCTTTACTATCAAAAACAAAACTAGAAATATATGATTACCATTGTCGGTACAAAGGCTGGGAGGAGGGCATACAAGTCGGAGGCCATTCTTCTTTACAACCATATCAAGCCGAGCCCTAACATATTGATTTGATGCAACACCTCCAGAGACTACCTGCAACAAACAGCATAAAAAACAATAGCATTCAATTTTTTCAATAAACTTTTAATAGAAATCAGATGCATTGATGTTGTCTGACAGATAAAGCAACAAATGTTGACTTCAAATAACCAAGTATTTTATAGAAGGCTCCATCTTCAGTGCCCACTGTATCGCTCGTTCACACCTTTCCTCAAGATGTAATACAGCAACCCGCTGCTTGACATAGAAAGATATTGGATTAATAAGGGATGCTAAGCTAAACCACCTAAGTTAATGAGACACAAAAGAAAAAGAAGTTATAAAAGAGAGATGGCAGATACTAAAGTAAAGTCCATTGACTAGAATTAAATGGAAAAGATATTTACATTTTTTTTTACAACTTATATAAAATCATGAGAATCAACCTGAAAGGAGGCAGCAATATCAGCTCGACAAACTCGGTCATTACTACTTGCGGAAGAAATGGGAATTTTCGCATCACTGTCCATAATCCATATATTCACAAGTAGGTGAAAAAATGACCAAAAAGTAAAATTGTCTGCACATTTTACAACTATATTACAAAAAACATCTTTAAATGCACAGAACTAATCATGTAACATTTTCTCATCTGGTCAGTTACATAGAAGAAAAAGCAAACATTAAATATGTAAAGCACTAAAAGCAGTCACACCTTTGCAACAGAAAGGATTTATATTTACACTGCCAAAAATCACATTGAACAAAATGCCATGTAACAGAAAATTAGACACGGAACATATACTACAGCTCACTCCATCTTTTTTTTCCCTTTACAGATAAATAATGAACAATCACAGCTTGAAATATATACATACATCTTTTTGGATTCAATCGCTAGCCTCACTTGGGTTTTCAGACCAGCATACGAAAAGTTGCAATCTTTGTGCTGCTTCATTGGAATCTAGAAACAAGGCAATAACAAATTTGAGTGACCACGAGTAGTGCATGAACCATAGACATAATAATGTCAGAAAAGGATTGACAATCTACTTTGGGCATTGATCAATTAATAGTGGGGGGAGAAAATAGTATCTAGTATCTACTATCTACCTATTTCCTTAAGGTTAAAGGTGCTAGAGCCTCTTTCAGTAAAGATCATATTGTATATTATGGAGGTTATGTGCTGTAAATTCAAGTGGTGGACATTGCTACAAAAAAAATGTTAATTTTGTATCCCTTATTCTAACATGTTTATGAGTATTAATAAGGAAGATCTATCAAGTGACTTTAGAATGACTTGAAATTTTGTATGGTGCTCCTTGACATGCTAAACCTTTATTTGGAAAGTTTTACGGCAATAAAAAATGTTCAAGTAGGTTAATAAACTCAAAGAGTTTGTATTTTTGCAACAGAGGCAAATCAGGATACATTTTTCTAATTTCTAGAATTGAGGAGGTAAAACTTCTCTGACATGTCAAGCATATACTCAAGAAGGTTTATGCCAAATTTCGTGTGATTCTGGGTTAGTTTACCCGTGGAACCATGGCCGAACAAAACAGTAGCAAAAACAGGGGACCAAACTGATCAATTTCAGAATTTTGCTTGGTTCAGGTGAATTTAATGCAGTTTGGCCAATGACTTTTGTGAAAAATAACAGACACATAAAAGGTCATTTCTGGAAGTTTTCAGAATTTTTAGAGAAAGGGCAGATTTTGCTAAAAAGGGGAAAACTGTGGCAAAATTGAAATTAAGAAAATTAAAGAGGATCTTCCCACGATTTTGCTACCCAGAACTTTAAAGAAACCCAGTAAAATAATATGATGGGAACTGAAGACATATGTTAGACACAAGAAATAAATTAGATTTTATTTTTTCATTTAATTATTATTTTACGATTTAGTTAGTAAGGATAAATCTAGGAATTTAAATTATTTTGCATTTAAATATTTTGTTAGAATAGGCTTATTCATTTGATAGGATTTCGTATTTTTGTATTTTAATTTTTTGATAGGGCTCTCTATAAATAGCCCTAATTATCTAGTTGTTAGGCACCTTATTTTTGATTGAATAAGAATATTAGGATCTGCCTAGTGAACTTCGCCCAAGTTCTTAAGGTTCCTACTAGAATTGCTTAAGTTGTTAGTGAGGATCTGCCTAGTAAAATATCCTAACTTTTATGGAATTCCAAGACATTACCCCTGACAAGCTCCCTTTAGAACCTCCACCTATGAGAGATATTCAGCATGCTATTGAACTAGTCCCAAGTCTTAACTACCCAACCTCCCACATTATAAAATAAACCCAAAAGATAGGGAGAAGCTAAATAGGCAAGTTCAGGAATTACTAAAGAAGGGATATATCCAGTATACCCTTAGTCCTTGTGATGTACCCACCCTCTTAACGACTTGGATAATATGTGTAGATAGTCAGACAATTAATAAGATCACTATCAAGTATAGGTTCTCTATCCCTAGACTTGAAGAGAGGCTAAACTTAATAGCTAAGTCTAGTTGATTATCCAAAATTGATCTTCATAGTGGCTACCACGAAATCAAGATTAGACTTGGAGATGAGTGGAAAACCGCATTTAACACTTAGGATGGGTTATAAGAGTGGCTAGTAATGCTCTTTGGCATATCAAATGCTCTTCGCACTTTTATGAAAGTCATGACCCACATCTTTAGATCTTTTTTTAAAAAATTCTAGATTGTGTACTTCGATGACATATTGATATATAGTAAGTTTAAGAAAAAGCACTTAGACCAACTTTCATCAGGTCCTCCTCATCCTTCGACATGAAAAAATTTTATGTCAATCTCTCCAAGTTTTCCTTGCTTAGGAACTAGGTTATCTTCTATTATGGATGCATTTACAGGCAAGACTTATACCAAGCGCAAGCCACCCATCTAGGAGCCAAATCTGATGATTGGCTAGTGATTGGTTTGGAATAAGGAAACCTTCCCAAGAATAAAACCATATAGCTGACTTTTTCTATTAGGAATGATTTGGCCTATGTTTGGAATAATTCCTTTTGCCTATTTATTTCCTATCTTGTAAACATTACCTCTTCTATATAAAGAGGCAGAATCAATAAAGAAAAACAAGTCAAAATTTTCAGAAATCATTGAGATTAGAACTCTCTCATCTTTCAAGTAGTTCTAGGTTGTAATTCTTCTTGAATTCAACTATTAAGCAACCATAGGGAGACCTAAGAATAGGAACAAGGGTAAGGGGCCTCTGAACGAAGGTGACTTCCCTATCTAGAGGCCGGTGACTCGATCCAGAGTTGAGATCCTAACATTTTGGTATCAAAGCCACTCAGCATGAGCTCCATAGACAGAAGTGATGACCTTTGAACGTTGACAGAGGAGGCGACCTTAGTAGTAGAAGCTCGGCTAGAAACAAAGTTGGTGGACCAATTCCAGTAGTTTACACTACAATTCCAAGATCTCCTGCGTGAATCCTCACAACCTCATACTCACAAAATGGAGGGTGGATTCGGCAGCACTACCACCAGCCACCCCTAGCCTGGCCATGGCGATCCTCATCCCACCATTCCTCACGATAAAGCCATGGTTCCACGCTTTACCAAACTTGACTTTCCCACTTGTGATGGCTCAGAGGATCCCTTGACCTAGTTACATCACTGTGAGAAGTTCTTCTCCAACAAGCGCATTGACAAGGGTGATAAGGTGAGCTTGGTCAGCTTCCACATGATGGGAGAAGCCCAATTTTGGTTCCATTAGATTGAATTGGATCAGCCTAACCTTTCTTGGGCCCTTTTCAAGAAATACTGCAACCTCAGTTTCGGCTCGCCCACTTGCAATAATCCCTTGGGTGAACTAATCAACCTCAAGCAGACAAGCACGGTGGACGCATACCAATGACAATTTCAGATCCTGTTGGCCCACGCTCCCTTGGTCTAAAGGGATCAACAAGTTAACATTTTTACGGTAGGGCTCATTGAAACTAGCCGATTGAGGTAGAACTTCAACACCCTCGTAACTTGGCACATGCAATGAACTTAGCACGTGCCATTGAGCGAAAGCAACAACTCTTAACGCCCCACAGCACCAAGAAAACTTGGCTGCCCACTCGTCCCTCTCCCTCTACCTAACTGTGATGAATTGTATACAGCAAATCATCATTGTAAAACATTGTTTTGGTTAGAAGTAACCAATGTCGACGACACACAGTCAACTGGTAATGACTCTGTGGAACTAGAAACTTCTTTGCATGCTATTACGGGTCAACAACATGCTCGCACCATGTGGGTCTGTGCCATCATGGGTGGCCACCCTTTGCTAAGCCTGGTGGACTCAAGTAGCACAAATAACTTCCTCAGCAACTCGACTTTTTGGGCTGCTCGTACAACCTCAACAACACCTGAAGATTTCGGAGGCCAATGGTCAGAAACTTCTTAGCCAAGGCAGTTGCCCAACAATGCCTTTCACCATTGAACAACACACCTTTGTGGCTGACTTCCTGGTGATTCCTCTGGATGGGTTTGATAAGGTTTTGGGAGTTAAGCGGTTATAGTAATTTGGACCCATTCTTTGGGACTTTGAAGTGCTCACAATGACTTTTTCCTTTGAGGTTACCCCTATCACTCTTCATGGCCAACACACTCATCAGTCTTCCCACTTGCACTCTGTTGACAAGGCAGCAAATGCATTACCGCCTATGGAGCCCTTTCTAGATGAATTTTCGAATCTCTTTCAGGACCTTATAAGCCTACCTCCTATCTGTCATTATGACCATTGTATTCCCTTATTGCCTAACTTGAATCCCGTGGTAGTTCGCCCATACCAGTATCCTCACATGCAGAAAGATGAAATAGAGAGACAATGTGCTAATATACTTGCCCAAGGTATTATTCAGCATAGTAATTCACCCTTCTCTTCTTTGGTACTCCTTGTTTGCAAACATGATGGGTCCTGTCGCTTTTGTGTGGACTATAGAGAGCTTAACATGAAGACCATAAAGGATAAGTTCCCTATTCCAGTAGTGGACGAATTACTTGAGTAACTTCATGGCTCCATATATTTCACTAAACTCAATCTGAAATCAGGATACCATCAAGTCCGCATGCATCCTACAGATGTAGAGAAAACTGCATTCCGTACACACCATGGCCACTTTGAATTGTTGGTCATGCCTTTCAGTCTCATTAACGCACCTTCCACATTTCAAGCCCTCATAAACGAGGTATTTCACAACCATTTATGCTAGTTTGTTTTGGTTTTCTTAGATGATTTCTTGATCTACGACAAATCATGGTCTGACCATCTCATGCACATGCTGATAGTGTTTGAGTTATTACGTGCCCATCATCTTTACCTAAAAAAATCTAAGTGCTCCTTTGGGGACACCCAAGTAGCACACCTTGGCCATATAGTTTCAGGTGCAGGGGTCAAGGTTGACAAAAGCAAAATTCAAACTATCCTTAATTGGCCATAACCCGTTACTATTACGGCTTTACAAGGCTTCCTAGGTTTGACCGGCTACTACTGTAAATTTATCTAGGATTATGGACGCTTGGCCGCACCCTTGACCAGCATGCTCAAACGTAACTCCTTTCAATGGGATGAAGCGGCCACCTCCGCATTCACTCACCTCAAGCAAGCCCTTGCTTCCGCAACTGTGTTACAACTACCCAACTTCGAAGCTGCCTTCATTGTGGAGTGTCATGCCTTCGGTGGGGGAATTGGAGTTGTTTTACAATAATAAGGCCACCCCATTGCTTTTTTTAGCCGCCAGTTAGCTGCCCATCACCAGAAGCTACCAGCATATGAGCGAGAACTCATCGGGCTTGCCAAGGCAGTACAACATTGGTGTCCTTACTTGTGGGGGGGCGCCTTTCTCATCCGGACTGATCATTACAGTTTGAAATACCTCATTGAGCAACGGCTTACCACCTTTCCACAACAACATTGGCTTAGCAAACTCATGGGGTTTGATTTCATGGTTGATCACAAGGCTAGCACTTTGAACCGTGTAGCTGATGCCTTATCTCGGCACCCCATGGAAACTGCTCAGCTTTGTGCTCTTAGCCAGCCGCATACCCTTCTCTTTGATACTATACAGCAGGAGGTAATCCCCTCCAAGGACCTTTAGCAAATATATTCTAAGGTGCAACAGAAGGAGCTGCCTAAACTTTAGACAATTCGTGATGGGCTTATTTTTTACAAAGGTAGAGTTTATTTGCTGCCTTCCTCCCCTATCAATGCCACAGTATTATCCTTGTACCATGACACCACTCATGAAGGTGTGCATAAAACTCTACGAAGGATAAGGGCCAATTTTTATTGGAAGGGTATGAAGCACGCCATTGCCAAATATGTTACCCATTGCCCCACATGCCAATGAAATAAATCTGAACACCTCCGCCCAGCTGGCTTAGTCCAACCTCTCGCCTTGCCAACCCAAATTTAGGCTGATGTTTTTATGGATTTCATTAATGGTTTGCCTAAATCTTGGGGGAAAACGGTTCTCCTGGTGGTTGTTGACCATTTTCCTAAATATGCTCATTTCCTTCCCATGGCTCATCCATACATAGCTCTCGGCATAGCCAGCATTTTCTTCCAACACCTTGTGCGCTTGCATTGGCTACCTGAATCCATTACCGTTGATCGGGATGTTGTCTTCACTAGTCATTTTTGGCGGGAATTATTCCATTTGAGTAGAACTAAGCTTGCATTCTCTTCAGCTTACTGTTGCAGCATCTCCACATATTGTCAACTAGCATATTTATTAGTCTCACTCTTGTATTTATTAGTCCAACTAGTAGTTAGTAGTTCAACTATTGTATTTATTAGCCTCATTTCTAGGTGTAGATTTTGTATATAAATATCCATGTTGTCTATGTGATTCAACAAGGTGAAATACAAATTCTTTCCCTTCACTACATGGTATCAGAGCCCTTGGCTCGTTTCTGGGTATCTCACTGCCAATTTTTCTTGGTTCATTCTTCTGGAGAAACTAGTGTGATATTTTAGGTGACTATTTTTATCTCACCGCCGGCACAGAGGAACACAGAAGGTTCCGGTCGGCCTATCCCTTTTTTCCGGTGGCCAGAAACACCGCGCGTGATCTTCACGCGCCGACGAAGCATTCTGAGCACTGTATCACGCGCCGGCGCGTGGAGGCGCGTGGAGGATCTGCTCCGGCTCGTCTCAACTTTCTGGCGCTCGGAATCCTCTTTCCGGCACTTTCCCGGCCAGCCACTGACGCATACTCGTTTTTTAGCCCTTCTGCCAAAATCCTTCATGAGTGTAAGCTTCTGTTAATGCACCTTACCTTCAGCAACTTTATCAGTGTGACTTGGGTTTATATAATCTGAGTTTGTTGTTGGAGAACTCTCATTTTCTTGTGTAAAATTGTCTGAATATCAGTCATTCTTTGGTCAATCAAAGTTAGTCCTCAAGGAGCTAAAGACTTTCTAAATTGTTTTTTAACTATACCCTTCAGGTTTGACACCATAAAACATCTTGTCCTAGCTGTAATCTCAGCCCTATTTTACCAGTTAAATTTTTCTTCTAGGTGTCCTTAAGCAACCCTTCCTTTTTTTTTTCTACTATTTCTCGACCTCTTTGATCCTTAGAAATGTCTGAAGTCACCATATCCTCCAAAACCAATATGACTGAAAATTTCAATGTAGTTGGAGATTTACAGAACCTACATCCCAATTATCGGTTGAATGGTAGAAACTATCTCAAATGGTCACAACTTGTCCAGACCATATTGAAGGAAAAAGGAAAGTTAAGCCATATTTTGGGAACTGGTCCCTTAAAGAGTGAGAAGCACTATGAAGCATGGGATGAGGAAGATTCTATGATAATGGCGTGGCTCTGGAATTCCATGAATCCAGAGATAAGTGATACATGCATGTTTCTTACTACTGCTAAGGAGATATGGGATACTGTTAAGCAGACTTATTCCAAGGCTAAGGATGCTGCTTTGGTGTATGAGCTCAAAATTAAAGCTGCAGGGATTCGACAAGGAAATAAATCTGTTACAGAATATGCTAACATGTTGAGAAACATTTGGCAAGAAATGGACCATTATAGGTGTATTGAAATGAAGTGCAGTGAAGATGCAACAATGCTGAAGAATTTTATTGAAAAGGATCGTGTTTATGATTTTCTTGCAGGACTCAATGCTGAATTTGATCAAGTCCGAATTCAACTTCTTGGAAAAGATGAACTACCATCCCTTAATTACACTATTTCAATTGTTCAGGCTGAGGAGACTCGGAGAGGTGTAATGCTTAGTAGTCCACCTATTGAAGGGTCTGCCATGATCCTTAATGGTGGTAGACATCAAAGTCTAACACTTGAACAACCTAAAGAAGACAAGAAAGGCAAGGCATAGGATCGTGATAATCTATGGTGTACCTACTGCAAAAAACCGCGACATACTAAGGAGTATTGCTGGAAATTACATGGAAAAAATATGAAAAATGGATCAGCAAAAACTCAAGGGCAAGCCCATTTGATGCAGCCTAACCAAGTCCAACCTCCAGGCCTTGAAGGATTCAGCAGAAATGAAGTTGAAAGACTACGCAACTTGTTGGAGACCTTAGAGAAGCCTCCGGGTAATACCAGTACTTGCTCTCTAGCTCATTCAGGTAATCTCTATCACTCCTATGGGTTAAATGTCTCAGATAAATTAATCCAGGACTCTTGGATCCTTGATTCAGGAGCAACAGATCACATGACCTATTCTTCTTATTCTTTTAAAACTTACACTCCATGTCCTAGCAATAGGAAAATATCGGTTGCAAATGGTTCACTTGTTACCGTAGCAGGCTTTGGGAATATCCAAATATCTCCCTTCTTTGTTCTTAGAAATGTACTTCATGTTCCTAAGCTATCCTCAAATCTTATATCCATAAAAAAACTCACACAAGATTTGCATTGTCAAGTAACTTTCTTCTCTACTTCATGTATTTTTCAGGACCAGGATACGGGGAAGAGGATTAGGCTTGCTAAGGAACAAGATGGACTTTACTATCCAGTGCCACCTACAAATGCTGATGATATCAAGATTCCCATGTCCTTGTCTTCCTTTTCTGGATCCTCATCTCCTGAGAATAAAATTTGGCTTTACCACTGTCGTTTTGGTCACCCTTCCTTTGGAACTTTGAACATTATGTTTCCTTCTTTGTTTAATAAAATTAATCTTGCCAATTTTCATTGTGAGACTTGTGAAACAGCAAAACACAACCGAGTGTCATTTCCCATCAGTAATACAAGAAGCTCTTCTCCCTTCACTCTTATTCACAGTGATATTTGGGGACCATCTCCTATTCCTAATATCTCTTGTGCTAAATGGTTTGTTTCTTTCATCGATGACTGCACTAGGGTTTCTTGGATCTTTCTTCTAAAAAATAAGTCAGATGTAAGTACACTGCTTCCTAATTTCCATAGCATGATTCAAAATCAGTTTGGGGTTAAAATTAAAAGGCTTAGGTCTGATAATGCGAGAGATTACTTCAATCACACATTGTCTTCCTACCTCCAAAAGGAAGGCATAATCCATGAATCATCCTGTGTATATACTCCTCAGCAAAATGGCATAGCTGAGCGGAAAAATGGACACCTCTTATCTATGACTCGTGCCTATCTATTCCATGCACACATGCCTAAATCCTTTTGGGGGGAAGCTGTTCTTACTGCTACATACACTATAAACAGATTACCCTTTCGTGTTCTAGACAATAAAACTCCTATGGAGGTTCTCTCTCAATTTTATCCAGATCTAAGACTTACCAATGGCCTTACACCTCGCATATTTGGGTGCACTGCATTTGTACATATTCATAACACAGGGAAGTTAGATCCAAGAGCCCTTAAATGCATCTTCTTGGGATATTCCTCTACTCAAAAAGGTTACAAATGTTATCATCCTGTTACGAAGAAGTTCTTTGTTTCTATTGATGTCACATTTGCAGAACATCTTCCTTATTTTCCGAGCCCTTATCTTCAGGGGGAGCACACTAGTACGGAAGATAAGGAAGCATCTTTTCTTGATATTTCGTCTTTTCTTGACCTTCCCAAGTCCAACCCTACCATTTCTGAAAATCCACCTGGTCCTGAATCTAATCCTGACACTTCTAATGATCCTACTCTTACTTTGGTTAGCGCCCCCACTGAATCGGTCATCAAGGATAACACTAATCTTGATAGTGTGAGGTATTTGCAGGTGTACACAAGAAGGGAAGCTCCAACTCCTGAACCTGTGCAAGCCCAACTTTCTGCACCTATGTCTGGTAGTTCTGAAACTGAGGTAAACACAAATTCTAACCCTAGCTCCCTAAACATTGATCTTGATGTTCCCATTGCCATTAGGAAAGGAACTAGAGAATGTACAAAGCACCCATTATATCCTCTTTCCCACTTTGTATCATTTAACAAGTTTTATCCAACTCACAAAAATTTTCTTGCAAACTTAAATTCCATTGTCATTCCAAATAATTTATCTGAGGCACTAGCCAAGGAGGAATGGAGGCAAGCCATGAAAATTGAGATGGAAGCATTAGAGAAAAACAAGACGTGGGAGTTGGTCCAATTACCAAAAGGAAAGAAACCCGTAGGGTGTAAGTGGGTCTTCTCAGTTAAGTATAAAGCTGATGGATCACTGGAGAGGTATAAAGCACGGTTGGTTGCTAAAGGGTACACTCAAACTTATGGCATAGACTATCAAGAGACCTTTGCTCCAGTTGCCAAAATGAATACCGTGAGAATCCTGTTATCATTAGCATCTATTTATAATTGGACACTTCAACAATATGATGTGAAGAATGCTTTCCTTCATGGGGACCTAGATGAGGAAATCTACATGAATATTCCACCAGGATTTGGAGACAACAAAACTGCAAACAAAGTGTGTAAACTGAAGAAAGCGTTATATGGTTTGAAGCAATCTCCGAGAGCTTGGTTTGGAAGATTCACCAGAGTAATGTTAGCCTCTGGCTATAAGCAAAGTCAGGGAGACCATACTCTGTTTATTAAACATAGGGATTCAGGGGGAGTCACAATCTTGCTGGTATATGTTGATGATATTATTGTCACCGAAAATGACAAGATAGAACAAGAGGAGCTCAAAAGACATCTATCAAATGAATTTGAGATAAAAGAGTTGGGAAAATTAAAGTACTTCTTAGGAATTGAAGTAGCATATTCACAACAAGATATCTTTATTTCTCAACAAAAATATGTGACAGATCTCCTAAAAGATACAGGCAAAGTAGCATGCAAACCAGCTGATACACCGATTGATTCAAATCATAAACTTGGAGAAGCCAGGGATGACATTGCTATTAATAAGGAAATGTACCAAAGGTTGGTGGGAAGACTTATCTACCTTTCACATACCAGACCTGACATAGCATATGCAGTAAGTGTGGTAAGTCAATTTATGCATAATCCCAAACAAGTACACTTACATGCTGTTCACAGGATTCTACACTATCTGAAAGGCACTCCAGGGAATGGGATATTATTCAAGCGGAACACGGAATTAACTCTAGAGGTCTATACAGATGCTGACTATGCAGGATCAGTGATAGACAGAAGGTCTACTACGGGTTATTGTACTCTCCTAGGTGGTAATTTAGTAACTTGGAGGAGTAAAAAACAGAACGTGGTAGCCAGATCTAGTGCTGAGGCAGAATTTAGAGCTATGGCATTTGGAATTTGTGAATTATTGTGGTTAAAGATCATCTTAGATGATTTAAAAATCAAGCAGGTTGAACCTATGAGACTATACTGTGACAATAAATCCGCTATCCGCATTGCTCATAATCCAGTGCAACATGACAGAACAAAGCATGTTGAAGTTGACAGACATTTCATAAAGGAAAAGCTAGAAAGTGGTCTTATTTGTACTCCTTATGTGTCAACAAGAGGCCAGCTAGCAGATATTTTCACCAAAGGGCTCAACAGTGCCACATTTCAAACCATTATATCCAAGCTGGGAATGCAGAATATCTATTCACCAGTTTGAGGGGGAGTGTTGCAGCATCTCCACATATTGTCAACTAGCATATTTATTAGTCTCACTCTTGTATTTATTAGTCCAACTAGTAGTTAGTAGTTCAACTATTGTATTTATTAGCCTCATTTCTAGGTGTAGATTTTGTATATAAATATCCATGTTGTCTATGTGATTCAACAAGGTGAAATACAAATTCTTTCCCTTCACTACACTTACCACCCTCAGACGGATGGCCAAATCGAGGTTATCAATTGCACCATCGAAATGAACTTCATTGCTTTGTGGGACACATACCCTCCAAATGGGTGGACTAACTTCCATGGGCCAAGTATTGCTATAACACTTCCTTCCACACAGCTCTACAGACTTCCCCCTTCAAAGTCGTCTATGGAAGAGACCCACCTCGCCTTTTATCCTATGAAAGAGGGTCTTCACGGGTGGATGCTGTGGACCAGGCCCTACTCTCCCGTGACCTTGCCCTCAAAGAAATTTGCTCTAACCTCCACCAAGCACAACAACGTATGAAAACTTGCTAGAATAAAGGGCATCGTGACATGGAATATTCTCCCGGCTCATTGGTATGGCTTCACCTTTACCCTTATCGCCATAAGTCCATATTGGGACACCACTTCCACAAACTTTCTCCCCACTTTTTCAGGCCTTTTATGATACTCTGTTGTATTGGTTCTTTTGCTTACAAGCTCCAACTTCCACAAGACAACAAGCTTCACAATGTCTTTCACGTCTCACTCCTCAAGTCCTTTAAGGGAGCTGCACCTGATGTTACACCTTCACTAT
The DNA here is from genome assembly GCA_037074485.1 of Delonix regia. Classification (NCBI taxonomy): domain Eukaryota; kingdom Viridiplantae; phylum Streptophyta; class Magnoliopsida; order Fabales; family Fabaceae; genus Delonix; species Delonix regia. Next base: position 15,497,862 of record CM073460.1, read on the forward strand.
CACCCATTACATATGGACGTGTATCCCCAGCTACTGTGACAGCACTTCGTGCTCACCATAACTGCAGAAATTGGGAAGTCTTGGTCCATTGGCAAGGGTACGACCTTGCAAATGCCACTTGGGAGTCTGTTGAGCATCTTCGCCAAGCCTACCTAGACTTCCAGCTTGCGAACAAGCTCGTTTTCCAGGAGGGGAGTGATGTTATGGATGCATTTATTGGCAAGACTTATGTCAAGCACAAGCCATCCATCTAGGAGCTAAATCTAATGATTGGCTAGTGATTGGTTTGGAATAAGGAAACCTTGCTAAAAGTAAAACCATATAGCTGACTTTTTCTATTAGGAATGATTTGGCCTATGTTTGGAATAATTCCTTCTGTCTATTTATTTCCCATCTTGTAAACATTACCACTTTTATATAAAGAGGCAGAATCAATAAAGAAAAACAAGTCAGAATTTTAAGAAATCATTGAGATTAGAACTCTCATCTTTCAAGTAGTTCTAGGTTGTAATTCTTCCTGAATTCAACTATTGAGCAACCATAGGTAGACCTAAGAATAGGAACAAGGGTAAGGACCCTCTGAACAAAGGTGACTTCCCTGTCCAGAGGCCAGTGACTTGATCCAAAGTTAGAGATCCTAACATCTTCCTCGGGTTTATTATCTTTAAACAGGAATTAGACACGAACCGAAAAGGTCAAGGCTATTAAGGAGTGGCCTTAACCTAAATCCATTCCTGAAGTGCGTAATTTTCATGATTTAGCTTCCTTTTATAAGCACTTCATTAAAGAGTTTAGTACCATCATGGTCCCTATAATAGATTGTTTAAAAAGAGACAAATTTCATTGGGCTCATAAAGCCTCTCAAGTATTTGAGAATATTAATGAAACTTTCTAAGGCTCCTATCCTAGCCTTACCCAGCTAGGCCAAGCCTTTTGAGGTTCCTTATGATGCTTCTGGAGTAGGGATAAGTGGTGCTTTTAGTTAGGAAAACCATCCAGTGACCTTTTCAATGAAAAGCTCAATGAGGCAAAACAAAAGTATTCCACATATGATAAGGAGTTTTATATCATTGTTAGGGCACTTGAGCATTGGAAATTTTATCTTCTCCTCTAGGAATTTGTTTTATACCCCAACCACCAAACCCTTAATTTCTCCAATCCCAAAACATTTAAATGCCAGAAATACTGCTTGGGTAGAGTTTCTTCAAGGGCTAACCTTTGTCGTAAAACATCATTTTATGGTAGAGAATAAAGTTGTTGATGCCTTAAGTCACATGCTCATTGTTTTGCACTCTATATGTGTTTGCATTGTAGCATTTGATAAATTAAGAGATGAGTACGCATCTTGTCCAGACTTTAGCACCATTTTTCGAGAAGTTTGTGAAGGTAACTGTCACAATCATGCCGATTTTATCCTTAACGATGGTTATCTTTTCTGTAAGAATAAACTATGCATTCCCTGCACATCTGTTATGGATTTCCTCATATGGGAATTGCACGCTGGGGGATTACCTGGTCATTTTGGGAGGGATAGATTTTGTTGGCCCTTTTTAAAGCAAGATGTCGCTAGAATTCTCTCCTAATGTCATACACATCAAACTTCCAAAGCAAAGAAACAAAGAAAGACCTCAGTATGGACTTTGTCCTATTTTTACCTTGAACGGCACGAAGATATGACTCTATCGTAGCTGTTGTGGATAGATTCTCTAAAATGGCACACTTTATTCCATGTAGCAAGACAACTGACACTTCTCATTTAGCCAAGTTGTCCTTTCAAGAAATTGTGCATTTGCATAAGTTATCTACTTCCATTGTATCTGGTAGGGATGTCAAGTTTGTTAGTTATTTCTAGAAAACCCTATGGAAACTCTTGGGCACCCAGTTAAAATTCTCTTCAACCTTTCATCCATAAACTGATAGGCAAACTAAGGTTACAAACTGTAGCCTAGGAGATTTGTTAAGGAGTCTAATGGGAGAAAAACTTGGGAATTGAGATCTAGTTTTACCAATAGTTGAGTTTGCATATAACAATTTAGTCAATGGGTCCACAGGGAAGAGTCTCTTTTAGATTGTCCATGGCTTTAAACCTTGCCAACCTATTAACCTTGTGCTTATCCCATTGACATCTCAAATCTTTGAGTCTGCAGAATCATTTGGCCAACACCTTCATGAATTACATGCTGAGATGAAGCGTAAGCTTGCATTAAGCAATGAACAATATAAGTTGTTTGCTGATGTTTACCAGCGCTTTTAAAACTTCAATGACAGTGAGTTAGTGATTGTTAAGGCTCGCATCCATCTTGAGCGTTACCCTAAAAATTTCTCTGAAAAGTTGCATGCTCAAGCCTCTGGTCCTTTTCGTATTTCAAAGAAACTTGGATCTAATGCATACTTATTAGAGTTGCATCCTCATGTGGCCATTAGTCCAATTTTCAATGTTGATGATTTATTTCCTTGTTAGGGCACTTTCAAGCCTTTCGCATTGCTTTCTAATGGTTCTATAGGTACCCAAGTTCACCTTTCACCTGTACCTTCTCTTTCAATAGTCCCACCACCTGTTGAGACCATTGAAACGATTTTGGATGACCAGACTATTCTTTTGTTTGAAGGCCTGCTTCATTGCTACCTTATTCGTTGGAATGGTCATCTAGATTCTGATGCTACTTGGATTACTAAAGGAGTTTTCACGCTTGGATCTAGTATTATTTGAGTCTTATCAATAGTTTTACTCTCCAGAGGAGAGTCCTCCCAAGATGGGGGAAAATGATGGGAAACTGAAGACATGCTAGACACAAAAACATAAATTAGATTTTATTTAGATTTTTCATTTAATTATTATTTATTTGTAATTCGATTATTATGGATAAGCATAGCAATTTTATGATTTAGTTAGTTAGGACAAATCTAGCATTTTGAATTATTTTGCATTTAAATATTTTTTTTACGATAGGCTTATCCATTTGTTACGATTTTGTATTTTCATATTTTAATTTTGTGATAAGGCTCTCATAAATAGCCCTAATTATCAAGTTGTTAGGCAGATAATTTTTGATTGAATAAAGTTTTGATCTAACCTAATTCTCTTCCTCCCTGATTCTCTCTCAATCTCTTCCCCCTTCTCCTTAATCTTTGACCTTCTCTCTTTGGTTGTCCTACGTCATAATATCTAAAATATTAGACCATATACTAATACAGAAGTGCAGAGTTAGGAAAAAAAATTATCGGTTCACACATTGAAAAGTGATGAACTATAAGATAATCTGTATTTTTAGTGTATTAAGTTACAGAATTGTAAAGTACAAGCGTAGATCCTTGTACATATACTCAAAATTCAAAAGAAGAAATTCTCTACCTGCTGTTTTTTGCAACAAATTATATTACTTAATATTATCATCTAGATTAAATTTCACATGTTTATATAATCAGCAATAAATGCTATAATACCCAAAACTATAATGATTCAAAATAATGGTTTCCAAATTATCCAATAAATCACTCAATAATTAATGTGTACTCTGAAGGCTATTGCAAATGCAAATGATGAAAGATAGATGAAGTCACCAAAAAAGAATTGGACAGGAATATTTCATTATTTAAAAAATTAAGTACCAAAATTAAAATAAATATCTGGATAAATTTATATACAAAAAATGATTATTCACTTCAAACAATAAGCAAACACAATTCAAACAAAAAATTTATCATAAACAAATATTACATTCTATGATCAAATTATGGCTTATATATATATATATATATATATTTAAACAAAATTAAATTAAAAAAACATAATTTATTAAAAAATTTAATATTCATATTTATGTTAATTTAAATAAATTACCCATGCATAGCATGGGTCATAAACAAATTATGGGATATAACTTACTGAAAAACTGACTGATTCTGCATTACCCTCCCGAGCAAGCTCCTCTATAGCAGGACCACCACTCCTCCTCATATCAAGTCCAAGCCATTTAGCTGTTTTGTCATATGCCTCACCAATTGCGTCATCTATTGTAGTACCTAGTTGTATGTATTGCCCAAGATCACGAGCAAGTATGAGTAGATTGTGTCCTCCTAGGAATTGCATATATACAATATTTGTCATTATTCTCAGACATAACAACAGAGCTTATCCACAAAGACACTAGAATGTGCTCAACAGTGGCTCTGTCCAGAATATGGATAGTCATTGACTGGACTAATCAGAAAATATGTAATAAGGTCAAGAATCATCCCTTATACAAGGAAAAATCTCTTATGTTAGTGGATAGAAAATGACTCTAATCTGTTAAGGATAATTTGTTTGGCCAAGCTTCTTCAAGGGAAGATGCTGCATATTTTTTCAAAAAATTTACTTATTTTGAAAGGGATAATTCACAACAAACACAAATCCACAGCAATCCCAAACGAGTACTATTATAAAAAGAAAGAAACTCTAGAGTATTCCATTTTTTGGATGCAATATTAAAAAGTTTAAAAATTGCATTCCATATACTACTTATAGAATTGACTTGAACCAAGATAATTGATCCCATTGTCTAAGCAAGGAGAAACAAAATGAAAATCTAGCTATTAAAGGAAGTCTAAGGAAGAAAAGTAGCATGATAAATAAATCTCAAACCCAAAAAAAAGGGAATATTACCTGAAATAAGTAAGGCCATGAATGGAAACTGCAAATCTCGCTCAATTAACCTAAAAAGAAGAAATATGTATGTCTCAAAAAAATCAATATGTTCCAATATAATATTGATGACAAGCAGAAAGATTCTGGAACATATCAAGATAAAGCAAATTAGCAATTGAGTTCTCAATTCAAGCATTGCAAGCATACCTCTGCGAATTTGGACTATCAAACTAAATACTAAATATGAAGCAGTTATACCTTTACCTGGCCAGTAGAGCATGAGCCTCCATATGATGAATTCCAATGATTGGTAAATTAAAGCATCCAGCAACTCTCCGCGCTTTTTGCACTCCCACTGCATCATGCAAGAAGAAGACCAAAGGAATTCATGATTGATAGCAAGAATTTCCACCAAAAACTTAGGAAAGACCAGATAATGAACTCATGCCAGTTCTGGGAGTATCATGAGCAAATATTATTGACATATGTCATATAAGCACATGTCATATAAGCGCTGCTTGAAGTCTGAAGCAGACTGTAACAGAAAAATCTTACCCATGATGGAACCAACTAAATGTCTAAACTTCTTTGCATTTTTTAGCATGCAGCAAGCCAAGTAACCCTACTAACAGAATAAGTCTTGGTTAAAAGTTAATGCATAAGCACGCTAACAAAAAGTAGTGTCTACAAGATATATATTAATTTTATTAATCTTTTTAACTTGAAAATGTTAGTTAAATCTTATAAACAACCTGCATTTTAATTACTTTGTTTCCACAATAATATTCTTGACATTTTCATATGTAGCATCTTGTTTGTAACTAACCCCTTTGTCATAATTAATAGGATGTAGAATCAAATACATGGAAAAATTCTAAATTCTATCATGCATTACCACAAAGACAGAGACTTAAGCCACGAGTAAGATTAACAGCAACCACAAAGTGATCATTCTCAGCCAAATAAGCTTATCAAGAGCTATCTAGCTTAATTCTAAAGCTTTTAGAGTAAGAAATAGGTAGTACAAATTGAAACTGTCGGAAACTTAGGAGTTTTATTTTGTATTTATCCTAGATTTAATTCTTCATATTTACCCTGGATTTTGTGTTATCACTTATCTGATTTTCTGTTTTATTTTTTTGATTTAGTTGTCAGGATAATATCCCTATTTCTTAGGGATTTACTAATAACTGATAAGATTTCTTTAGGGTTAGTAAGTCTATATAAGGATGTATTTTCTTAGCATTGTAACATAGCTTCTGTGAATAATACAAATATATATTTTCCACATGGTATCAGAGCTTGATTGGCTCTTTTAGACCCTTTCCTTCCCACTAAACCCTAATTCCCTTTTATCATTGGGACTAGCTAAACCTCAAGAACCCTAGAACAATGTCTGACACCAATCAATCTAGCTCAAGCAATATTTTGTCTAATGCTGAGAATGTCACCACAACAGCTGGTGACCTTCAAAGCAGATGGGCAAAGTTTTCTTATGTGGTCCCAATTTGTGTGTACGTTCCTAAAGGGTAAAGGAAAGCTGAGTCATCTGCTAAGGAAAGGGCCACCAAAGGAAGATTCCAAGTTTGCAGCATGGGATGAACAAGATTCCATGGTCATGTCTTGGTTATGGAGTTCTATGATCCCTTAAATAAGTGACACCGTAATGTTCCTTAATTCTGCTAAGGAAATTTGGGATGCTATTCATCAAACGTACTCTAAAGCCAATGATGCATCTAGAGTGTACTAACTGAAAGCAAAAATAGGAGCCACTAAACAAGGAGCTTGGACAGTCACTGAATACGCAAATCTGTTACAAGGATTGTGGCAAGAAATTGACTGCTATCAATGTGTTTGAATGCATTGCAGTGAAGATGCTGTAGCACTAACAAGGTTCATTGAGAAAGAGGATTTTTGAGTTCCTTGCTGGGTTGCATGCTGAATTTCATCTACTAAGAGTACAAATTTTAGGAAGGGAACTGCCTTCAATAAATGAGACGATGTCTATTGTTTGAGCTAAGGAAGGGAGACGAAGTGTTATGCTGGAAAATCAAAGTAGAGAATATTCAGCATTATTCTCTAAACTTGCTGAACAAGAGGAGGAATTACAGCCAAGAAAGAACCAAGGAAAAATAGCTCGAAATCCTCAGACAATGATTCTCTTTTCTGTAACTATTGTTAAAAACATAGGCACACGAGAGACGATTGCTGGAAGTTGAATGGAAGACCTCCAAATCTGAATAAGGGAGCAGGAAGGGGGAAAAGAACAATGATGAGGAGTTCACATTGGGATGAGGCAGAAAAAGCAGTTAAAACAGCCCTTGAATTCAATAAAGATGACATTGAAAGGCTGAAAAACCTGCTGGAATCACTAGATACAACCATACCAACTTCAATAGGTACTTGCTCTCTTGTTCTTTCAGAGAAACTCTCAGGTAAACCCTCTTCTTTCTGTGTTTCTAACGTAAATTCTGCAAATCCCTTGGTATGGGTAATTGATTCCAAGGCTACTGATCACATGACATCATCATCCAGATGCTTTTTATCCTGTAGACCTTATCTTATCAATAAAATAAATCACCACTGCAGATGGGTCTACAGCTACAGTTGCAGGTGTAGGAGATATTCATTTGGGTTCTCTTACACTTAAAAATGTTCTTCATGTTCCTAAACTGTTTGCTAACCTAATTTTTTTTCAAAAGCTCATTGAAGATACTCAATGCCAAGTAACATTATACCCATCTCACTGTGTGTTTTAGGAACTAGGCACGAAGAAGATGATTGGGCTTGGTAGGGAAGAAGGGGGCCTTTACTTCCTAGCAAGCCACCACCCAAAGAGTGAAACCAAGAGCCATTTACACCATTTCCTCCTTTCAGAATCATCTATGTCCAATAAAGAGAGAATTTGGCTGTACCATAGAAGATAAGGACATCCCTCCTTTAAAATCATTAAAACAATGTTTCCTACTTTCTTTGAAAAATTAAATGCTGCTGATTTCCATTGTAATGACATTGAACTTGTGAAACATAAGCAAGCTTCCTTTTCTATTAATGATAAAAGAAGTATTTCTCCCTTTGTGTTGGTTCATAGTGATATTTAGGGACCTGCTAGTGTAACTAATATATCAGGGGCAAGGTGGTTTGTATCTCTCATCGATGATTGTTCTAGAGTAACTTGGGTCTATTTAGTTAAAAAAAAATCTGAGTTTAGTAACATTGTCCCATTATTTTTTAGAATGATTAAAAACTAGTTTAATGCCTCAATTAAGAGATTTCGGTTAAACAATGCTACGGACTATTTTAATCAAACACTTTCTACCATTTTCAAAGAGGAAGGGGTAATCCATGAGTCTAGAGAAAGGGGTAATCCATGAGTCTTCATGTGTAAACACAGCCCAACAAAATGGGGTGGCAGAACGAAAAATGGGGCATCTTCTAAATATAACTAGAACTCTACTATTTCACAAAAATGTTCTAAAAGGTATTGGGGTGAGGCTGTACTAACAGCAACTTATCTTAGCAATAGAGTTCCTTTAAGGGTATTAGAATTAAAACTCCCATGGACACTCAAAGGTTTTTTTCCCAACTGCATGTACTTCACACAACTTGATTCCTAGGATTTTTGGTAGCACATCTGATGTTCAATTCATTGATCCTAGGGCAATTAAATGGGTTTTCGTAGGATATCCCTCAACCAAGAAAGGATATAAACGTTTTCACCCTCAAGCCAAAAAATACTTTATCTTAGTTGATGTTACATTTGTTGAATCTGAACCCTTCTTTGAAAACCTAAAAATTCAGGGGGAGCAAGCTGATAACAATGCTATGATGACCTATTTGACCTTGCCATACCAGAAACCAGAAAGTAGAACCAGAATATTTAGCCCCTACAGTTATATTCCAGGAAGAAGAGACCCAATCTTCAACCTATGCAAGTGTCAGCACGTTCCAAGGACTCTACTCCAGAGGAAGAAGTATATCTTCCACAAACAGAACAGGTGAGTAACCATAACCCACAAACAGAACCTGTGAATGAGCAAGACCCACAAATAGAACCTGAGAGTGAACAAGCAGACCCACAAACAGAACCTGAGAGTGAACAAACACCACAAACAGAACTTGTGAATGCCTTGACCTTAATTGGCCCATACTATAGCTCTGAGAAATGGAAGTAGAACCTGTACTAAACACCCACTACGATCCTTCCTATCATATGAAAATTTTCCCCAAATCATGTCACCATTATCGGCAACCTACAATCAATTACCATACCAAGAACTTTGTCAGAAAGCATTAGAAAAGAAAAGGTGGGAGGATGCCACCAGAGCAGAAATGGAAGCCTTGGAGAAAAATAACACCTGTGAGTTATTAGACCTACCAAAAGGAAAGAAACCAACAAGGTACAGATGGGTTTTTACTGTCAAGTACAAATCAGTTGCATGAGTGGAGAGATATAAAGCAAGGTTGGTCGCCAAATGGTATACGCAAACATATGGTATTGAGTACTTGGAGACCTTTGCTCCGGCTGCAAAAATGAACATAGTAAGGGTCTTATTATCTCTAGCTGCAATGTTTGGATGGAAGATACAACAATTTGATGTTAAAAATACATTCCTAAATGGAGACCTAGAAGAAGAAATTTACATGGAAAGTCCACCAGGTTTTGAATCAAAAGGAGGATAGGTGTGCAGGTTAAAAAAAGGCCCTCTATGGGCTTAAACAATCACCAAGGGTATCGTTTGGAAGGTTTTCAAAGGTGATGACCTCACTAGGATACTGCCAAAGTCAAGGTGATCATACCCTATTTGTGAAGCACTCCAATTCTAGTAAGGTAACTACTCTACTAGTTTATGTAAATGATATTATTGTATCCAGAGATGATAACAAGGGAATACAAGACCTAAACGAGTGCTTATTCAAAGAGTTTGACATAAAGGAACTTAGGAGATTGAAGTATTTTCTAGGTATTGAATTAGCGCACTCACAAGAAGGGATATGTATTTCACAGCAAAAATATATTTATGATTTGCTTAAAGAAAACGGAAAATTAGAGTGTAAACCGGCAGCCACTCCAATTGAATACAATCATGATTGTGTGAGGCTCCAGATGACTTAGTCGTGGACAAAGGATCATACCAGCGTCTAGTTGGAAGAATAATTTATTTTTGACATACATGGCCAGACATAACATTTGCAGCGAGTATGGTTAATCAGTTCATGCATAATCCTAAGGAAAGTCACTTGAAGGCAGTCCATAAAATACTACAATACTTAAAAGGTACTCTTGGAAAGGGAATTTTATTTAGAAGAGGAGGGAAGGCGATCTCAGAAGTATACATTGATGCAGATTATGCAAGTTTCTGGGTTGATAGGAGGTCTAAATATGCGTATTGTACATTCCTAAGGGGGAATTTGGTGCCATGGACAAGCAAAAAATAGAATGTTGTGGCAAGATCAAGTGCAGAAGCAGAGTTCAGAGCTATAACCTTAGGAGTGTGTGAGTTACTATGGCTAAAAATTATACTTGATGATTTAAAGGTGGCTAAAGAAGAGCCCATGAAGTTATATTGTGATAACAAAGCTGCAATTACTATAGCTCACAACCTAGTTTAGCATGAAAGGACGAAGCATATTGAAGTAGATAGGTATATTATCAAGGAAAAACTGGACTGTGGACTAATATGTACACCATATATTCCTATAGGGAGTCAGATTGCAGACCTACTAACTAAAGGACTGCCAAACAACACATTTTAGGAGCTTATAAGCAAACTGGGAATGAAAGATATCCACTCACCAGTTTGAGGGGGAGTGTCAGAAATTTAGGAGTTTTATTTTGTATTTATCCTAGATTTAATCCTTCATATTTACCCTAGATTTTGTGTTATCACTTATCTGTTTTTGTTTTATTTTTTGATTTAGTTCTTAGGATAATATCCCTATTTTTTAGGGATTTACTGATAAGATTCTGACAAGATTTCTTTAGGGTAAGTAAGTCTATATAAGGATGTATTCTCTTAACATTGTGACATAGCTTTCATGAACAATAAAAACATATATTTTCCACAGAAATATACTGGAATTAAACAACATCATGTATTACCACGAAGGCAGAGACTTAAACCAGGACCAATAGTTACAGCAACTGCAGAGAGATCGTTCCCAGCCAAACAGGCTTTATCAAGGGCTTCTTGCACAACCTACACAGAGTAATCTCCAGACTTAATTTCAGGGCCAAAAGTAACTCAAAGGTTACCTTTCATTCTACCAGAACTACATTTGGGGAACTTCCACTGGATCCCCAAAAATAGTCACTGGGTAAATGAATATGACTGAGTGCTTTATACTGAATATTCACGAAGGAAGAAAAATAAAAAATCATATAGAAAGACTAACAATAGAATGTGATCACATACAAGGCTTTCTAAAATTAGTATGGAAGAAAAGCAGGGAGACAATCAAGATATATATTTGTCTGTATTAACATATAGGAGATGTGTTCGAGCAGGGATACATTAACTACATATTTAAAAGAGAGTCAAGTACTACTAAAGGGAATACTGTACCAGATCAATCACTTGAGAATGAGCTTCTTCTGCCATTTTTGGAGCAACACCACCATATTTTACGAGCAGGTCAGCCTTCATTTGGTAAACAGAACTTAAATACAAATAGAGGTCTATAAGCAAACAAAAAGGATAACATAAACTACAATAAATAGAACCAAGTGGCCAATGAAAATAAAACTTATGTCTGCACATTATTTCTAGGCATTGCTATTGCCAACAGACTGTAGAAGTATGGGTAATATTCATAGTAATGATGTCTAACCATTTTCCTTCCATTTAGATTTGCAATTTTGCAGAATATATCATATAACATTTTCTCGATGAGCAGATGTGGAATGATATTCATTGCAATTTGGACAAATTATATCCTGTAATTTTTAAATCTTATAAATGGTAATTACTCTTGAGTTCATGATGATTGCAGTATAATAACACGGACTAACAACATTTATAAATGCTACATTTCTCTGTTCAATGAAATCAAATTCATAACCTAGGGATATTTTCATCAGACCACTTCTGCATAATTACAAGGAAGTGAGTGTAACCAGCAGAGATTCACAATCTTCTCAAACATCTAGTAATAATAATGACACAAACTTTTTCTTTTGCAGCAAAGTCAATTCAAACAGTTATTTATACTAGTTCAATCAACAAGAAAATTGACCTTGACAATAGCTCAATGAACTCTGTCATATTATCATTTATTTATGTCACCTTAGAATCCGTTTTATACAACATAACGTACCATCTTACAATTCAATCTTTAATTTAATTTTACATTTTTATCTTCTTACATAGATATGCATATTTGAAGTGGAAAGCCCCATTAATCTGAAGCGAAACGGCATTAAAGCTGATGCTCACGATTAACCTCCGAATGCAGACATGACTATATATATATATTTTTTTTTAATTTCTCATTTTATCCCAACAATAAACTAAATTTCCATGTTCTACAAGCCAGACCAATAAAGCATTAAAATCTAAACCAACAGATATAGAGGCGAGTAACATTAATTTGACAATTTTCAGCAGCCGTTGGCTATGTAATCCTGGAACTGGGAGAAAAGTGGACAAAGGTTAAAGTTCGTACCACTGCCTGGAAAGTTAGATTAGAACTTATAATCTACCTTCGCAGAGCCTGATTTACTTATTCGATAGCCATACTGAACTTGATCATGATCCTTATTACATCAAGTATGGGCCATAAGGCTTTAAAGATCAGAATTCATTCTTACACCTATAGTCTTTAGGAAAAATGATAGCATCCAATTAGTCCCTTTAAAACACCAAAAATAACTTTTTAAGAAAAATAAAAGCCATCTTCAAACGCTTCTCTTTTAAGAACTATTTGATATGTTCACCTATCATCCATCTTTTTAATCTACACGAAAGTGGTTGCGCATTTTGAGCAGCCCCTGCTGCAATATGATTACTAACCCTTCTTAGTAAGAAATTTCAAAGATACAATGTCCTTCTTACTCAACTGACATTGTGGCCTTAAGTAAACCAATCCTAAGTCAAACAAATTTCACAATTATCCATCTATCATACTATTTCCATTAATATTGGCTTTTATATGGCTTGAACAGGTACATGTACAACACATATCTGATGGTCAGACAATGATCAGGCATATGTAGCTTAAGCCTTAAAGATGAGCTAAATGGTAATTTTACCAATCAACTTTATGTCGTCACCTGTAACATAATGAGCAAGGACTTCTCTAGATACATATTAACATTTATGTATCAGAAGCTCAAAAAGTGGTTTTCTAACACTGATATTTACTGTGATCCAACTGCAGAGAAATTTGATAAGGGAGATTTTGGGCCAAAGCACAACCCACTGGTCTGGGCTGACCTTGCTAACAGGTGGGCTGAACCCATACATTGAAGGCACATCTTAAAAGCATGAGAACAACCCCAATAAATGTGCCATGGAAGCCCTCGGAATCTCAAAACCGTTAGACCACATGCTCATCTCCACTAAGCTCAGGTCTAACAAGATAATACCATGTGGTCCATGCCTATAAATAACTGAGCTCAGAGAGTACTATCACGCCCCAGCTTGAACCATATAAATAGCCCAAGGGGCCACCAGGTTCGGTTTACATTCCCATTACTCTCATATACTACAATAGCACTCACTGACTTGAGCATAGAGCGTTCATAGGAGCCTTGATCCCACTGGCTTAGTATAGAAATTGCCCCCAAATAACGAGAAGCCTGCACGTGGATCATCTATCAAAGAGCTACTGACCTGAGTTTACATCAATCCATTAGTTTCTTAATTATTCCTTGATCACTTGGGGAAAAAGAAAACTACTCTTTTGCCATTTCAAGAAGGGCATAATTTAAGATAACAATTACGGTTTTCAGACAAAAAGAAATATATGGAAGAATATTCATAAAAAAGATAAACAATTACATCAATCTCAATAAAATCTCCATATTATCTTACTAGAACCACCAAAATTAATTCAGCATATACATTACCTGGGAAGATACTACTTGGCTCAGAATTTCACCATTGCTTCTCACCTGCACCACGGAAACCATAAACTTGACAAAAGAAAGAATCATAAACAACACATAAAAGACTATTACACTAATGCATGCAGTCCAAATGAAGAAGGGAAAACTACATTTTACCCCTGAACTGAGGCATAATTACAAAATCAGTACGTCAACTCTAGTGCATAACAAAAAATAACCATGAACTTTGGCCTCGTGCTATAAATTTTAACAGGGATTAACATTTTTATTTAGTCCAAAGTTACATTATACTATTTATGTACAAATTTTGGTAATTTAGGACTTGGTTTAATGGAGTATAATGTAGTTTGCCCAATGAAGAAAACCCAAATACTTACAACAGCCGCGGCAGTGTCGTCGCAGCTTGTTTCAATGCCCAGAACGATTAAATCGCCGTCGTGCTTTGAAATTTCATCGGTGTTCAAATTGGAAGGAGATGAGGAGGATAGGCGGGCTATTACGGAGGAGGACCGGTAGAGTGAGGAAGTGGGAAATGCCCATTTGGTTGGAACTTGGTTTCTGTGGTATTTGGTCAGAGTTCTGAAAAGCGAAGGTTTTGGGAGGAAATTTAAGCGAGAAAATGCTGATGGAACTGCCATTTTGGAGGGAGGGCAACTGGTAACGGTGTAATGCATGTGGGCATAGAATCAGCTTCACTCTACCGAGGTTGGCTTTAGGCCAGAGGGGAGAAGAGAATTAAGGGCACATGTTGCGCCCTCTCACATTAGTCAGTGGTCATGTCTTTTCGAGGATTTTTTTTTTCTTGTTTATCTGTTTAAGTCAACGTTTTTGTCACAATTGTCATTAAAATGCTACAAAAATAGTCTATAAAAAATTTGGAAAAAAAATTATATGAATTGATCAAACAATTTTATTTTAAAGTTTAACACAAATGACTTTTTAAAGATTAAATATTTTTATTAAATCAAACATTAATAATAATATAATTAGTCAATTTATATTTTAGAATAAAAATTACGTTTGAGTCCCAAGCGAGAATTTTTTTAAGAGATTTTTTATGGTCTAACATGAGTATATTCAAAGGGTATTTTTAACTAAGGACTAAAGAGTCTTAATAAAAAATGATTTATTACACCCACTTAAAATAATATTAACATTTCAGATCTTCTCGTGTATAGAACTCCATCTTATTAAAGAAAGCAGGATATCTTCGAACATTAGAAACTTTTAGATCCATCTTATCATTTAATTTTTCTTCAATAAAATGACATCATTTTCACACACTACCACTGCGCTAAATTACATATTAAAATGATAATTCTATTTGTTTTAAAAATTAAGAAGTCAGAATTAGAAAGAATCAGTATTGTTAGCTTTCTGTTTGTTTATTATAATCACTTTTTAGTAAAATTAGAATTAAATAACTTTTAATGTTAGAAAGTATTAAATCTTGCACCTTATAGTTTAATTCACTTCAACAAGATAAGATCATATTTGTGAATTAATACTGCACCAAATTATATATTAAAAGAAAGTTATATTCTAAAAGAAAGTAATATTATATTTCTATTTAATAAATTAATATTTAATTAAATATTTAAAAAAAAAAGGTTGTCATGTGTCTACTGTCAAACAAGGGAATCAATCAGCTGAATACAAGTAATGGCAAAGTCAAATATCAATATATGCATTAAGAAGTAATTCAGAGATACAATGTAGAAAGATAACAGAAAAAAGAAAGGGATGAGAATATAGAGGGAACAGATGGGAGAGATTTGCACACAACCAGCATACCTACTGCCTTGTGATCTTCCCTTATTTAACCTATCCTCGTCACACCTTTTACCACTCAACTATCCTTCTAACGTCTAACATCCCACATGTAATCTGTTAGGTTCCTCAGTGCTCGTTTCTACCATGTGCTCTTTCTTGGGCCTTCCACTGGATTGGTGATGACAATTCTATCGATTAGGTTGGGCCTAGGTTCATAACAATACCCTTGGTCCCCAAACACTACAAAAAATTGGTTTTTACAATAGATTTTAATAGCTTTTGCAAGGGATATGACTATTATAAAGTGGTTCTACGACAATCAATGCAAATGTCATAAAAACCATCATCACAAATGAAACGACAACGTTCTTTTTAACTTTTGTGGAAGTCGTTGTGATGACATGTCTTTGCGATGGTCAAGGAACTCTCATTAATGTCGTTGTATAAACACGTTATTGTGAAAGTAAAAAAAAAAAATGTTGCAATGTCATGATTTTGTGACAGTTTTTTTAACCCTCGCGATAACATACTACTGCAACGGTGAAAAAAAGTATCACAATATCATAGTTTTGCGATAGTTTTTTTGACCCTTGCAATCATATGCCACTGCAACAGTTAACAAAAATTGTCATAATAGCTCATCTTTGCGACGATGTAATTGAACTATCATTGATGGTGGTATGTTCTCTTTGGCAACAATTTAAATCGCCGCTTATAAGTCTTTTTTTAAAATATTCTGCTTTAAGTTTTTGTGACATTTTTTTTCCCTGAATCAATATCTTGTAAATATGATACATCATTAATCACAATAACACAATCTGATACTTAAAGCCAACAATACCTACTTGATAATCAACTCTAAATATAATTAGATACAAAGTTTAACATAAAACTATAATCAGCTTTATACATAATGAAATACTAAATAATCACAAAGTTTAACAACAAACAATAATAAGTCATCCTAACTAGCTAATTGTTACTACTAGAAGGACTTGACGATGGATTTGATGGTAGGTTTGCACTACCTTCCTCAGTAGGTACCTAAAAATTAAAGACAATTTATGATAAAAAATAAATTAAATAATAAAGATAAATGAACATTACAACATAAGACTTATACAAAATAAAAAATTCTAAAGAAATACCCAATTAGATAGTATGGATGCGAGCTCTTGTGACAAATCTCCCTGGACATTTCTGAGGAAAAAAGGCATGATTACATTTGTTTGTCATTGTTTTACTACCATATCAACAATTTGAGCGCTTTGTTGTGCATATCTTATGTCTCTTTTTGCCATTTCAGCTCTAAGTGATATAACTTCATTCTACAACTCATGGTAGGATGGTTTAGATGGTCGTTATTAAAGCATCGTAGCCTAATGACAGCTAGAAAGCAACTGTCATTAGGCCTATGAAAAAGTGGACTTGAGTTAATGTCCACTTTATCATAGGCTTAACGATGGCCTCGCAAAAACTATTGCTAGGATATGGCCTAAGGATGACTTCTTTCTGGCCATTGTTAGGCCCACATAAGTGGACTTTAGCGATGAGGTTCACACTATATTAGGCCTTACGACGGCTAGATAAAGGCAACTAAAGTGGACCTTTATTTTAGAGGTCCACTTCACTCTATGCCTAACGACAGCCAACTATTGACCAGCATTATGTCCTAATAACGGTCAGTAGCTTGCCATCATTAAGTGATTATTCTGTGGACCTTAAAGTTGAGGTCCACATTTGGTCCATACGATGGTCAATTTTGACCATCGTAATATGTTGACATTATGATGGTGAGAATAGAACCATTATCAAGTTTATAACTTAATAACAGTGAGTTTGCCCATCATAATGCAACGGTCAACATTAATCATCGCAATGCATCTGTCGTAATGTTACCATTTTTTGGTAGTGAAAAAGAACCTTGTCCTCAAGGTTCATAGCAGAAAATTGCTAAAGTATAATAGATTTAGATTCCCATGTGGCTGTAGAGTCATCAAACCCACTCTATTTAACCAATAATTATTTTGTAGAAGTGACGTTGACCCGAATGGTTTTATTTCCCAATATAGTGTTTAGTGTTTTGTGGGAGACACTTGGGAATCTGTCAACTGTAAGGGAATTCGTTGCTTATTAGGGTCCCCATGGCATTACTTGAGGAGTAATATGTGAAAAGCCAAGTGAATGCAAGCTGACTCGGGAAGGTCGAGCTTTTGAGCCACCTTATTTATGTGCTTTAATATTGTATGGACTAAATTAGTATCTCCCCAGCTTATAATGCAACTATAAACAAAGAGAATTCTGGCGAAAGGATTGCAATTTGACAAATATTGAGCCGCTCATATTGAAATAGGTCACTGTGTCACTTCCTGTCAGAGTTAGCCTTCATCTTCTACTAAGATGAGTGTAAATTACGTTTAAGTAAGGCTATAACTTCATCTTTCATCATCATATACTATGCTACCCAATATATAACGTGTCATGGTTGGTGGTTCTCGTCCATACAAAGCTTGAAAAAGTGTGACTTCAGTTGATGTTTGGAAGGCCACTATGAAGCAATACTTGGCCTATGGCAAAGGATCCATTCATGAGGAGAATCCACTATAAAGCAACATGAGTACATTTCTAAGCATTTGTTGAGGGCTTTTATTTGAACATTGTTTATGGGTGGTAGGAGGTGCTAGTTGCTAAAGTGGTTTCCTCTAGCCAAGTTAATTCCTACCAGAAGGAATGAATGAACCTTAGGTCTCTATCAATGATTATCACCCATGGTAGTCCATGTTAACAAATGATATGAGAAATAAAGGCTACAACCATATGTCGAGAATCAAATTTTAGTGGCAAAGGAATGAAATGACCATATTTAAATAAACAATCCAACACTGTTTCCCTTTCTTTTTATGCTCAACAAGCACACTATAAAATCCATAGTAATTTCTTTGCAACCTTCTGAAATAGGCAATGGTTTTAGAAGCCCAGCTAGTAATTACATCGAATCTTTCATCTTTTGATAGGCTTGGTACATGGAGATGAATAACTTGACGTTAATGCACATACCCTTTTAAAAGAATTTGGAAGCAAGTCTATGAAATGTCCAAGCAATAGTTGCATAACCTCAAATCTTCAAAGAATGGTACTCATAAAAAAGTTGGAGACGTAATGGTGAATATGTTAGCAAAACCAAACACCCTTTGAAGAGAAAAAAAAAAAAAGGCCCTCATGAAACGAATACTCAAAAAAAGCTATAGGATTAACGTGAAGTTATTGTTGAAAAGCAAGTAAATCAAGATGATTTTGTTGGCATCTTTCCATACATTAACAAGAGCAAAGGACTAGTTTGTGAAAGCAAAGAGTGAGGCATCTAGTGTATGTGACAAACCATTAGCTACATGATTTTACTTTCCTGGCTGATATATGATACAAAAGTCAAACTTGACGAGCTTACTAAGCTAAGTTTGTTGCTTGAGTGTTTGAATAACCTACTTAGTGAGATTTTTAAGTGGTTGCTAGTATGTGACAACAATGAAACGTTGGCCAAGCAAATACTAACGCCATTTACTCACAGCTTGGGTAATGGCATTTATTTCTCTGTGATAAGTGGAAGCTCTTTGCATTCAAGAATTGAGTTTCTAACTGAAGAAAGCAATTGGTTGGCCTTGTTGAAAGAACATTGCACTGATGCCTGACCCTAAAGCACCAGTTCCCCATTGAAACTCTTGTGAAAAATTAGGTAATAGAAGAACTAGGGTCAAACTAAGTGTACCCTTTAAAGCATCGATGGTAATGTGAGTAACATGGGTCCATTAAAAAGCATCACGCTTGAGGAGGTTTGTTAGTGGACTAGCAATATTGGAATAAGAGCAAATGAATCGACGATAATAGCCAACAAGGCCTAAAAACTACATAATTCTTGAACTTTCCAAAATGTTGGCCAATTTTGGATTAATTCAATCTTGTTATCATCCATAGTTAGTCCCTATTAGGAGATTACATTGCCCAAGTAGTCAATGCGTGTAGCACTAAAAACACATCTAGATTTTTTTGCTACCATCTTGTCAGCTTGTAACAAATTGAAGACTATTTCTAAGTGTTCTAAGTGAAAATCCTAAGTTCAAATCCTACAGAGCGTGATTCCTTTCTTTTAATAAATATAAACGAGCAAAAAACCAATAAGCATAAAAAAATTTCAATATGTATATATATATATATATATATATATATACGAAACTTTTCTTCCAATTTAAGGTTTAAAATCCATAGATAATATAAATGGTATTGTAAATAAATTATTAAATTATTTTATTAATAAATAAATTATTTTTAATATATTTATATTAATATACGAATATAAAACATCGAAGATAAGGTCAAAAGCCCTAATTAATTAGAGCATGAAATGTCAATGGAGTGTTAGAAAGCGTAAAAGGCATTATGAGGAACTTGTAATGCCCATCAAGGGTTTAAAAAGTTGTTTGTGCACATCCTCAGCTTAACTCAAATATGATGATACTCAACTAGTAAATCCAATTTGCAAATGTATCGGGGTTAATGTAGTTCATCAAATAATTCATCCACTGATGGAATGGGAAAACAATTGTGAACAATGATGGCATTTAAAGCTATATATTCAACCAAAATCACCATGTCCTATCTTTCTTATAGGCTAGGAGAATCAGTGAAAAAAAAGGGCAGAAGCTAGGGTGGATGATCCTTTCCCTCAACATGTCAACGACAAGCTTCCCCATTTCCTGCTTATGAAAATATGAATATTTATAGGTCTTAACATTGACGAGGCCCTTGTTAGGTAAAATATGATTTACATGATCATTGTCCCATATGGGAGGTAGTCCCTAAGGCTTTTGAAAGATACCTTAATAAAAGGCAAGTAACTCAGCCTAATTTGGTGGATAAGAAGGAACAGGTGTAGGCACATTAGGGGTTAATTTGAGACAAAAATAGGTAAAAATGACATGAGTCTCTATTAAGCATCTTAGACATTGTAATTGGACAGGTTGAATGTCCAAGGATGGATCCCTTTTCTAAATAACTTGAGAAAAACCCATGGTAAATTCAAAAGTATGTTTATCATAGTTCATCAAGATAGGTCTCAACATAGCAAGCAAAGAAACACCTAGAACCATATCATAACCATGTAATTCTAGGACATAAAAATCACTTGAAAGGTTGAAGCCATGTATGGTGAGTGGAACATTGTAGACCAATCCTTTATAGCGTAAGCATTAGCCATTTCCTACCAAGACAAAAAAAGATAATGTAGTGTCAATAGGTAAACCCAAAACTTACCTATGCTTGGCCCAATCACAGATAAAACATGTATACCTAAATGAATTACCCGCGGTGCATGGATGATTTAGCGACAATTTATAGTATGTTTTTCGCTATGGTTTAGTTAAACCACAATTAAAGAGCTTATGGATCACTTATAATTTGTGCAGTGCTAACTGCAGGTAATTCATTAGCAACTTAAACTGTGGTTTAATCAAACTGCAACTAAATTTTGGAGTTTAAATTTTTAAAATAGAATCGTTGCTATTGATTGCATTTTTTGTTTAAAATAAATTTATTTTTATTTTTATTTTTTTACGCACCTGCTTATTTCTTGTATTAAAATGCAATATCAATCATAAAATTAGTAACATTCATACATAATCCAACATTGTCTTTAAACTTGGTAGTTTAACATAACCAAAATACATGCATAATGTACCATGCAATATTCTAAAAATACTCTAACATAATAAGGTCTTAATAAGTCCAACAACTATAATGACATTCATAACTTGTCCTGAACACATTTTAACATACTAAAACTAATGATCATCGTGATCTAAAAGGTTTGGAGAATAATCTGCTACACTTAGTTGATGTCCACTTGTTTGATCAGGTACCTAAATTGTATTATAAAATTTAATAGTAAACATATTAGGAATATATTGCAAGACATAATTAGTTATGTAACTTATAAAAAACAACTCTAATGCAAATACTAAAAATATTACTAGTGATGTTTGGAGTGAAATAATATCAAGAGGCAATTGAATTTTAATAGTTTTGCATGAAGAAACTCATCAGTGTCTCAAATCTTCTATTTTATTCTTCAAATCTTCTACCTTGGTCTTTTATTTTTTTATGCTAATATTCTAATTTTCTATTATGATATTCAATGATTAATCTCATTTCAAGGACTTGAGTTTGCAAAGCTAAATTAGAAGGACCAGATGAGTTCATTCCACTATAAGAACAGGAAGGACGTCTAAACACCAGTGATGATGACAGACTTAATCCCAACCAGTAAACTCGACCTGCATGCTCTTACCTCCCTAATGCAAAGGCTAGAGAGTCTTCCATTGATATTTCTTAGGATACAGACATTAAACTAGATTCATGCACGATAATCTTTTCCTGCATTAACTAGATAACTTACTGTAATAATCTTTTATATACACACACACACACACACACACACACATATATATATATATATATATATATTTGTGACATTATCAAGTTGGTTGGTTTAATATCATTGAGAAAATGTTGAATTATATTTCAAAGTGTGTATAATGTGTTTTATCAATATTTTATGGCAAATATAAGGATATTATCTTAGGCTGGCTAGGCTAGGTTGACGTAACCTATGCTCTAGTCACGGCCAATGAATTTGGGTCATGACACTTAAATGCTTACATAAGCAAAACATAGTTCAACCATTTCCACTTCTAAACCAAGTTATAGAATACTTACACTAATTGTTATGCAGGCTATCCATACTTCTCCCTGACTGACTCGATGACCTAACTCTAACTCTTGCAATGGACAAGAAAATAATGATACATCATGTTATGAAAAAGAATACAATATAATTATTGACAACTGATATTACCATCTCTGCCCTCTTGTGTGCAATACTATTTGTTCCACCAGTATGGTGGATGGTCTACTTCCTTTTATTTTCTTTGTTTTTCAGGGCATTTTGCTATTCATTGACAAAAATATAGTCATAACCTAATATCTTGGGATTTATATTATTATCTTAGTTTGTGAGCTAAAATGATAGTTAACAAATAATGCACAATGGTCTTTATTAATGTCATTGGGAACTTTAGCAATTAATTGCTTTCTAGTGCAAGTATCGTTATCCTGACTTTGCCATAGTTCATGTCTTCTTTCTTTTCACTTCATTCCAATACATTTTAAAAAATAGCTATTTTGTATATCATTATTAACTACAAATTTAGCTTTTAAAGTTCAAGAATAATGTTAGCAATGATACATTTAGAAAGCGTATACATATTTAAATGCTGACAAATATTACTTGAATAGTATTCTTGTAGGCATGATCTTTATAATTAAATGGAACTTTTTTCCAATGGGTTAGCTAAGAGGAAATAATTCAAGGAATCTAGTAATAGAACCTAAGAATCTATTTAATGGACCATCACCATCTCCTATTGGTTGACCATTAGGGTTCGATTGTAAGTTAGAGCTCGTAACTTCACCATACCATCTATTGAGCAAGGCTGGAACCCAATAGGAGTGAATTGGTTTTATAAAAATTTATTGATAAACTCCTTTGTAAAACAAAGATGAAATAATCAAATCAAACTTGAAATAATAAATGTAGAATATAAAAGAAGTAGGGAAGGAGAGTAGACACAAAGTTTTTATCCTGGTTCAACTTTTACCCATACGTATATCCAATCCCCAAACAACCTCTTTGGATTTTTCACTATCTCAATAAGTGAATACAATACCCAGGAGAACCTTTCATGATTCCCAAGTTTTCACAACTTGATACCTTTAAGGAACCTCCTTGAATTTTCTCTTAGGGATATACTCTCCCTAAACCTAAACTCTCACAGCTTGACACCTTTAAGGAACCTTATTGAATTTTCTCTTAGGATTATACTCCCCTTGAACCCAAGTTCTCTCTTAACTTGACAACCATAAGGAACCTTCTTGAGCTTCTCTCTCAAAAGAAAGGATAAATTATATATAATAAACACTCTTAAATAAAGTAGATGATACAATGAAGCACCAATATGATGATGAGCTGATAAGCTGATAAGGTCTCAAAGCTAACAGTTGACTAATGCTTGATCTTAGTATGGACAATTGACTGCTGGCAAGTGACCAGTCGACTACTTTCTTACAGAGAGCTCCCAATCGATCAAGGCTTAAGTTGGCAGCTAACTGGAGCCTTTCAAAAGGTGACCAGTCAGCTACTGGCTTATGGCCAGTCAATTGCTCACTCACAGAGAGTGGCCAATTGATCAGGATCAAGCTAGAAGCAGGCTGAAGACTTTCTAAGAGGCGACCAATTGACTGCTGGTTAATGACCAGTTGACTGTTCACTCACAAAAAGCTCTCATTCGATTGGTTAAGGCCTGATAGCTAGCTAGCAAGGTGACCAATCAACTGCTAGCTTATGGCCAATCGACTGGGGACTTCCATAGTTTTCCAAATCAGCTTTTCTCAACCTTTAAAACCTAGAATTAATTATACATTCATTTTATAAGATTCCTATTAGCTCAATATCATTTACAAAGATTCCTAAGACATGATTAAACATTGAAAACATCTAGAACATAAGTGATACATTGAAAAACTTTTCTTCTTTGAGTTTGTAATCATCAAAACCTTGATTTTCAGCAAATGGGCTTAACAATCTCCTTTATTTTGATGTTGACAAACCTGCAATTGTTAGTTCTCCACAAGAAAATTTTTTTCAAAATGGTATGCCTTTTTTTCTTTTGGTGAAAGTTGGATATGATTACTTTGATTTTAACTTTCACTTGTTTTAGTTTCATTGTTTATTAAGTTACATTCAAATGATAGAGATAAATATCAAGCAACCATATAACTAAAAAATTACTTTTATTAAAGTCAAATGAGTGAAACACAATTGAAGCAAATCAACAAAGTTCAAACAAGGAAAACAACCACAATCATGAAAACTTAAAATAGAGTAATTGTTGTAACTGACCTTTCGACGGAATAAAATAAAAAGTGTTTAAATTGATTCCCAAAATGAAACTCAAAAATCAATTTATTTGGAGTCGTTACCAAAATTTTTAATGGAAAACCAATTTAAAACAAAAAGGAAAAGGCAATATGGTTTGCAAAATCAGAGATGAGTTCGGGAGTCTATTTGAGTGTGGGAAAGATGTTAGGCACCCCACAACACCCGTCCATACGGACGGTTACCTTAAACCAGTTAGCTGAAATATAATATGACTTTTAATTTATCTCGATTACCCTTTTATCGACATGTATGCCCGTTAAACAAAAGAGACAAAACAGCAAGAATGAAAGCAAACAAATAGATATTTACAAAGGGCGAACTTGACCTAGGATAAGAACTTAGGGCCTACGTACCCTATGATAGGGATCAAAGTCCACGTAGTTCGACCCAAAAGGCATGTCTATTGGTTGACGATTAGTAATTTTGTGATGAGAATAGGAGAGCTCAAATTAAACAGATTTTCGTAAACAAAACATAATTGAGACTCGGTTTGTGTGTTTTAACTTACGACAACTTGATTAATTTAGCCCTCTTGATCTCTTCATTTTTTTCTTTTTAATTTTTTTTTTTGGATTTTAATTTTAATTTTGAAATTTAAATAAAATGAAATGATTATAAAGAACGAATTCGATCACATAAAGAAAAGAAATTATTTAATTAAGACATTTATTTTTTGTAATATTGTTATTATTATTTTATAACAAATATGTGCTAATTTTGGGGATCCAAGAAGATTAAAATCTCACATGACCCCATGCAATCGAAGAGAACAATATTCTCACACAATAATTTCGTTAATAATAGAAATTATTTAACTAAAGTAAATATTTAGTTATTATTATTTTTAAAACCAATATGTAACAAACTTAGGGATCTAAGGAGATTAAAATCTCACATGACCTCTATTTGTTAGTTTTTAGTACCTAAGGAGACTTATAGCCTCACATGGTGACCCTTAAATAATAATAATAATAATAATAATAATAATAATAATAATAATAATTTTGCAATTTACGAATTATTTGATTTCATCACTATTTATTTGTATTTTATTTATTTATTTAAGAAATTATGTATTGACTTCCGAAGCTTAAGGAGACTGAGAATCTCACATGGCCTCTTATTAAGTGCCTAAGGAGATTAGTGTTCTCACGCAGCACTATTGAAAATTAAGATGAGATAATAATAGTAATGGTGATAAAATAAAACAAAATTAAATAAATGAATATACAAATGAATAAATAAAACATCAAGAAATGAAAGAACGTGCCTTACTGCAGCCAACATTCATGTAGCTAACGTACCCAACCTCACGCACCACCACGACCTCTTCATGTGGCTCTACGTCTAACCGGAAATGGTGAGATCGGATGACGCCTAGTGCCACCAAAATCTTCGGCCCACTCCCTGCCAAAAGTTGTACGTGAATGCATTTCTTAGGATTTTCCCAGCTAAATAAACCTTAGCGCTTTTCCACACTCAGAAACTGGAAAAATGATTATGAGGAGCTTGGACCATTTGAATTTTCGTCATTGTTTGGCATGATTTGTCCTCAATGATCAAGGTCTCTAGAGATCTTGATGCCCAAAGAGAACTAAGGGCTCGAAGGCGACCATAGTACTCTCCAATTACAAGAAAACATCATGCTGCTTGACGAATTATGAGCAATCGACATAATTGGTGAAGGGTTTGTTGCCTCTAGTTATCAGCCTGGTGGACAAATCCTTCACGATTGGCGAGCTTGCCCATGCTGATGACTATCTGTTGCACATCATCGCTAATTGGGCCTATAACACCATCTTGAAGCCTAGAAAAGCACAGTATTGCTCAAATTTTGCAGCGTCTCCTCATCGCTCCATCCTTCAACAACCCATGATTCAAAAAATTTGCTCCAATCATCCTAGCTCGCAGCCTTCTTCCAGCATTCCTCTAAAAGTTTTCTATAGGTCTTCCGAAAGGAGGAACTAGTCCATGCAAACACATTGAAGGCCCACAATGAGAGTTCTCGCCCTCCACCTTCCAGGCACAATTTAATTAAATCTTTGAGACGAAGCAGCTATTGCTTAACCAGTTGCTTATCTTAAATGGAAGTAAGAAGTTTCATTATTTCCTCCTGTAACTTCAGAATCTTCAAATGGTCTACCTTTACTTGAGAATCAGTATTCTTACCAGCTGCAAAGGTAGCTATCTTAGAAAGATATAAAAGATGCTTTCTGTCAGCTAATTTTAGTTCCAAATTATCATTTTTCTGCTTTTCCTCTTCAGCAACAGAGGTAGATTGCTTGTTTTGAGTGAGAGCCAATTCATGAAGAGTTTCTGAAGTAGAGCAAAATTGATGAAGGAACAAATCATGAAGCCAAAGAAGATCAGGATGCTCATTTAGGAAAATGGACTGTTCACCTGGAAACTCTTCTCCTAGTCTTAAAAGCTCAGAAAATTGTCTGCTTTCATGAAGTTGTTTGAACAAAAGGAAGAAACAAACACAGAAACTGCACTTTACATTGTGATGTTATAACAAAACTTAGCTATATTATTCCATTGGGGAAGGACCCTCTTCAAGTCTAATCTTTTCCTGGTCACTACCCAACATGATTGCCATTAGCATAAGCTTGCCTGCAATTGGAAAATCTTTGTGTTGCATCAATATTGCTTCCACGGAAGAAGCCATATCCCCTAAAATTGAATTCTCCAAGTTTTCTTTTCTCAATGGCAATACATGGTCAAAACCTTCTTCAAATGTCTCTGCTCCCTTATTTTCTGAGCTTCCCATCTGGAAGCTAACTGTGGTCAACTAACACCAGGATGTCCCACCATTCGCAGACCATAAGCTAGACTTTCATTATCATCAGGACCCCCAAAGGATAGCATGATCACTGAAGAAGAAATATTACTTGCTGCTACATGGGTGTTTCCACCGCAAGTGCCAGCCACTCAAGGTCACTACACAGTGTAGCGAATGGCTTCTAATGATTTTTTGGAGTAGCAGGTGTACACCGAAGCACCCCCGCAGAAGCTAACTTTTTCATCAGTTGCTCCGATGACAATGGCACCGGTGCAGCCGATTAAAGCCTATTCAGCCCAAAGCTCACAAAGAAGACATAGAGTGGATTTTGAAAGTGAATGCTCACTATTCTTTCTCTGCTCTCATTGTCGTTGTCGCCATCTTCTCTCCCTCCAACAGTAGCTTTCTTTCTCCTTTCCATCTTCTCCGAGTCTGCAAGTGCCTCTGTTTAGCTCTGTTCTTCTTGTATGAAAACAGAGTTTATCCAGGGTCGCAGCGTTAGTTCTTCTCACCTTCTCTCACACACCTTTATAGGATCTACTACTTTGCCTTTCACTACCACCCTGCTTCCCTTGCTATCCGCACTTGCCTCCTCCATTCCTTGAAATCCTTTCCTTACACTGGCCTCACAATGCATGCCAACCTTGAGTACTATCGCCGTAAGAGCTTCTTCTTATTCCTCCTTCTCATCCTTTGACTCCACTTCCTTCTTTTCCTCTTTGCTTCCATCTTTCTGTCCTTCTTCCATCTTTTCACCCCTTTCCGTGATAATAGACAATGCCTAAAATTCAGAAGCGACACTGGCAAATTTAGATTATGTTTATGTGTGCGCCAGCAATTGATTCACCTTTTTCCTTCCTCTCTCTCTCTCTCTCTCCGTCATTCTTTTGCAAATTTGCTGTCCTTTTGAATGTCTCTAAGCGTTAATAAGCCAATCAAAGTATGATTAGTCCTAACAATCACTGCCCCCCTCCTTTTTCACAAGCATGAGATTTATTATTTCAATAAGCAATGTGCCCATTGAGATCGTCACATCTTGTTTTTATCCTTTCTTTTCACAGCTGCCTTCATTTCTCTTCACTGTCATTATCACCATCACCTCTTTCAGTTGTAATTTTATTTTATATATATATATATATATATATATGTATTTGATATTTTTTTATTATTTTATTTGTATTATTATTACCATAATTATTAGTTAAATTTTTATTTTTTTTATTTTTAATTTTTCTTATATATTCTTTTTATCTTTTATAATTTTTCCTTGATTTATTATAATTAGCTAATTTTATTTTTAAATTTTGAGTTTATTTAACTGTCTCCCATTATTTATCTTTAATTTCAACTTGTCCCCAGAGAATCTCATTCGAAGCTTTATCATTTTAAAATTATTTTATTTGCCTAATTATTAATTAATTGGTGTATCAATTAATTAAATAATTAAGTAATTAAGAATGGGGTGTTCACAGTAACCATAAACTAAAACATTATTCTCCTATAAAATCTTATATCTTATTTCTCGCCCCTATAAATCCTTATATCTCTTATTTCTCTCCCCTTTTGTCACATCAAAAAGGGAGGAAGAGAACTAAACTACCCTTCTAAAAGTTAGAATGTTGTTCATGATAGGACTCAATATGCTTCAGTCTAGCATTCATATCCTCAATGGTCTCCTAAAGATTCTACATCTGAAAGCTGAATAAGTCCATCTTCTAATGCATGGCACGTACTCAGTAAGAAGGGTAGGCTTAGGAATAACCACAGTCTCAGACTGAGCTAAGGTGTAACCCATCGAGGTAGGAGCCTGTGGTGATGGAGGTATAAGAGCAAAAGGAGATGGTGGCATAGGAAAATATGGTTGTTCTTTTACTAGTTCTGCAAAGGGAGGAGGAGGAGGCACATTAGTTGCTAGAGGAGGATGTGGCCTAGGGGATCTCTAGGCTTTCCTAACCCATTGTCCCTGAGAAGTCTTGATGAAGTCCATCATTTATAAATTATTCCACCTAATTTGTAGAGTTCACATTATCCTCAAGGGGTGAGATGTTGTAGTGGTGAAGGATGACGACAATGATGGTCCCATAAGGCAAAAAAGATGATTACTTCTTCTTACAAGTTACCATCCTCTATATTATCAACCATGAAAGTCTAAAGCTCTCCCCTTCCAATATATGCTTTATCATAAACATCTCAGGCTCACTTAGATAAGCAAAATTACCCGACTTGTTAATCAAACAGTGAGCTATTATATAGTATAGTAGCCTATGCTCCAACGATAAAGCATTAACATTGATAGGAGTATTGGGGTGGTCAATGGCTACCTTACTAATCCTATTCATGGCCTCTAATTTGTTGTACCCTAATACAGTCTTGAGGGAATTATGGTGATCAATAAAATAATGGCCAGTAAGGGAGAAAGATTCAAAATTTTAGCCGAAGTTTCATTACCAAAAACAATTTTTGTACCTTTAACCTCAATGGTGATGAGATAAGTGGTTGAGTTAATGGTAAGGTTTGAGTAAAAAGCCTTGATGACCTTGGGGCTATAATCTAGTTTTACGCTTAGTAGATGATTAAATCTAGCATTCAAAAACAAATCAAAGAGGCTAAAAACTTTTTCCTAAAGCAAAAGGAGATGCATATACCTAATTGTAAGAACTTTACTTTGTTGGAAGTTCTCAATGAATGCCAACTTTTGTGCCTTTGAAGAAAAGAGTGGAGGAGGACCGGAGGAAGAGCCAATAGTTGGATTCTTGGTCCTAGCATGCTTGGTAGTGGGTTTTTAAGCTATTGGAAAAGGAAGGATGTGTAAGAACTTAAGAAAGATTTAAAGATTTTCGAATGGGAGAAGAAAAGAGCAGAAAATCCCCTTTTAAATCGATGAAACCCTAAATTAAGGTGTTTAATTGGTGATTTTGGTTAATTTGGAAACATAATCATTAAGATTTTGGAAAGATTTGGCTGATAAATTGAAAAGCAAGAAAGGGGATGAGCAGTCAACTACCAAGAATAATGAAACTTATGAGTTTTTAGGGTTTTAACTGCTCTAAATAATGAGTTCTGTTATCAACTAGCCGACTGGTCATTAGTGAGCAATGGATTGTTGGCCCTATTTTTACTTAGTCTTGCTTTCTGGCATTGACCAGTTAATTGGTCACTTGTGAGCAGTCAACTATCGATGACAATTTTTCTCAGAATTTCTCTTTGGAACCTCCAGGTTAACTGGTCACTTACCACTAGTTAACTATTAAGCAGTGAGGGATGTCAAGTCGACTAGCCACTCCTTGCCAGTCAACTAGTCATTGTAAAATATGACCATTTTGTGAATTTTAGGCCAACTTTCTTAATTTCTAGATAGTATTCTACTCAAATGTTTGTCTAATCACACAATTTTATCAAACAACATACAAAACAAGTAGAATTCACAAGAGAACGTCACAAACTTCCTGCAAAATAAATTGAAATCACTCTAATGCTTAAGTTAATGAATATTCTATTCAAGCAAATGGCGAAACAATTTAAATCTTTATTTTATAGTACATTGGGATTAAACATTTCAAGTTCACCTTTTACAAAACAAAATCTTATAATAGAAAGATGTTTAGTAAATATATCAGCAACTTGAAATTCACTTTTGATAAATTCAAGGCTAATATCTTTCTTTTGAACATGGTCCCTAATGAAGTGTTACCTGATTTCTATATGTTTAAACATTGAATGCATAATGGGATTCTTGGTAAGAGTAATGGCACTGGTATTGTTACATTTGTTTGGAGTTTCTCTAAGATATATACTAAGATCCTCTAGTTATTGCTTCTTCTAAATGATTTAGGCACAACAATTACTAGCTGCAACATATTTAGCTTCAACAATGGATAACACCACACTATTTTGTTTCTTACTAAACTAAGAAAGAAGACAATTTCCAAAGAATTGGCATGTCCCACTGGTACTTTTTCTGTTAGTCTTACAACCAATAAAATTAGCATATAAATATCCTACCAAAGTATTTGTGGATCTTTTGGATACCACATACCCATTTGTATTGTCCAACAATGTATTTAAAGATTCTCTTTACTGCTAAGTAATGAGACTCTTTAGAACAAGTTTAAAATCATGCACATATGCATACAATAAGCATAATATTAGGTCTACAGTCTACTTGCAGTTAAATATAGAAGGGATCCAATCATACCTCTATATTTTGAAATGTCATAAGGCTGTCCTTTTTTAATTAGCATCCATTTTTAAAGTTGATCCCATAGGTGTGTCTTTTATTTTGATATTTTCAAATCCAAATTTTTTGAGCAATTCTTTGACATATTTGAATTGATTTATAAAAGTTCGATTTGCTTGTTGTTTGATTTAAAGTTCCAAGAAGAATATAAGCTCCCTCATCATAGACATTTCAAATGCTACCTTCATCATTTTAGCAAACTCTTTGCATAGAGTTTCATCAATAGCACTAAATATAATATCATCTAAATAAATTTAAATAACTAAAATATCATGCCTCTAAAGAAATTATTCTCAATGAAAAATGTACTTAACCTTTCATACCATGTTTTAGGGGTTTGTTTAAGACCATATAATGCTTTTCTTAATTGAATACATGATTTGGAAGATTTTCATCTTCAAAACCTAGGGGTTGTTCTATCTATACTTATTCCATTATGTATCCATTAAAAAATGCACTCTTGACAACCATTTGATACAACTTAAAGTCATTTATGCATGTAAAGGCTACTAGTATACGAATTGCTTCTAATCTAGCTACTGGTGCAAAGGTTTCATCATAATCAATTCCTTCTTCTTGATTGTAGCCTTTTGTAACCAGTCTAGCCTTATTTTTAGTAACAACTCCAAATTCATCAAGCTTGTTTTTTAAAACCCATTTAGTGTCAATTATTGGATGATTATTAAGTCTAGGGACAAGTTTCCAATCTTGACTTCTTTCAAATTGATTTAACTTTTCTTGCATAGTTAGAACCCAATATTCATCTTTCAAGGCATTATCAATTCCATTTGGTTCTATTTGAGATAAGAAAGCTTGATGATTACAGATATTTCTGAGTTTCAAGTTGTTACCCCTTTGCAAACATCACCAATTATTTGTTCAAGTGGATGATCCTTCTTGCAGTTCCATGCTCTTAGGAAATTATGAGTGACTTCTTCCTCCATTTCTTGATCTGATTCTTCATGCAATGAGGGTTGTTCATCTGTCTTGATGGATTCACTTTCATTCTTGAAGTTGTGGCGTATCAAGTTAAACACCCAATAAGGAAAGGCATAAAATATACTCTTCTTGCTCCATTGATGAGGGTCATACCCTTCAACATTTTTTCACGTGATTTTTTTTTCTCTATTATTCACTTTCTAACTCTTGCCAAACATGACATTTTATACCTTTC
Source organism: Delonix regia (assembly GCA_037074485.1). Lineage (NCBI taxonomy): Eukaryota > Viridiplantae > Streptophyta > Magnoliopsida > Fabales > Fabaceae > Delonix > Delonix regia. The sequence continues at coordinate 15,530,571 of CM073460.1, forward strand.
ACCTGCTTTAAGATTTCTGAGCCTGACAATACTAATAAGGGGTTTCTTAACTCAATATTACCATCAAATTGAACTTGATTTAACCAAAACCTATGTCCTACTTCCAAAAAATTGTGATGGCCTATAAATGCCCATTTCTTACTATGAGGAAGACGATAAGATTTAGCATCGAAGTTATAATAAGGACATGTCATCCCCTAGTATATTTGTTCTAAACAAATAAGGTCCCAACTCCTAGAAAATCACTAATTGTCCACATAAACACTATTTGCATTGTAAACACTCAATTGGAAGATGAATCATACGTTAGCACCCCCTTACCCCACAACTCCTTCAATTATTGAATCAATAGTTGGAGATACACATATATATCATTACTTAACATTTTCTTACCTAGAATGATCATTGATAGAATCAAGAAAGATTGTTTCACACTCATCCATTAAGGTAGGTTATACGAAATAAGTACTATTGGCCATATGTTGTAGTTACTACTCAAGGTACCTATTGATTAAAGCCATCACTAACAAGGCTAAGTCGCACATTGCGTGGATATGACGCAAAGTCAGGATACAATGCATTAAATGCCTTCCAAGCTTTAGAATATCTAGCGTGCCTTATGAAACCATCACTATTCTTATTAACAGCATGTCATCTCATGTCATTGGCAATCTTAAATGACATGAACAACCATTGTAAACGTGGCTTCAACAAAAAATATCATAAAGCTTTCACCATTTGCTTCTTTTTCTTTACCATTTCTTTTATCTTTCCATATGGACATATGACAAACCTTGATGTTTCCTTACTTCCATCATCTTTTCGATACAACATGCAATCATTTGGGCATAAGTCAATCTTCTAATAGTTAAGACTCAATTTGTTAATTATTTTCTTGGCTTCATATAATGCCTTCAGCAGCTTTGCATTCTCAAACGCATCTTTTAAAAACTCTAATGTCATAAACATCACTTTATCAGTCATGCAACATAAGCACCTAATGTGGTAGAGTTTGATTAAAAAGGATAACTTTGAATACTTTGTGCAACCTTCCTACAATTCTTCATTACAATCTTTAATTAAATCAACAAAATTGTTAGGGTGTCCACTTCCTTCTTGGTTTTGTGCACTTCCTTTAGATACGGTGTCAGGCAACATAGAGGATAACTAAGATCTATGTTACATGGTGATCCTAAATGCATCATGGATCATATCATGCATTGAATCCTAACTAGCTAAATTGTTATAAGAAGGAATCTTTTCGTGCTAGACACTTCCTTCTTGGTTTTGTTCAAACACTATTCCTTTTGTTTCCCTATGGCACAAGCAAAAAGTATACCCTACTAGAAATTGATTACACATCAAGTGATCATATAATACTTCCCTAGTCTCCATTCTTTTGAATCCACAATCACGACACGGGCACCTGATTCCTCCATTTCTAGATGCATTTGAATATGCAAAGTCTAGAAATTTTTCCAAACCCTCTTCATATTGAAGTGTGTTTCTCGGTTTTGTGATCCAAGACTTACCCATAATTGAGCCTAGGTACTATTTATGCAATTGATCAGAAATCTTGGACAGTTACTTGTCTTACACAATCACTTACATGACCTAAAATGAGAATATTGCAAACAAAAAATAACAATTAAAAGAAAAGAAATAGAAAGTAAGCATACTTTGCAAATCAAACAAAGCAAATGGATGTGGAATAAATATACGTGTAACATATATATATATATATATATATATATAATATTAATACAAAAGAACAAAAAGGTGTACTAATCTTGTCAATAAAATGATAATTTTTATTTTATTAGTTTTACTCTTCTAAGATTAAAGTAAACTTGTGTGTCTTGAGAAGGTGTGATCATGCCAATAGAATGATAATTCATGTTTTATACACTTTAAGATTAGTTTTGCTATTTTCACAACACATAAACCTCCTATGTAATGCGAAAGGAAAAACAAAGAAGTGTTGTAGATCCTAATTAATACAAACATGGACTAATTTATTTACATATCAATAATTTGATTCACTAAATATAGTGTCTGTAAATCAATATCTGAGAATAAAATAGTGCAAACTTAAACATGCTATTTTCTCAAGACATAAACCTCCTATGTAATTTATCTTAATTATTCTAAAAAATTAAAGGTGCAACTTCAAGACAAAAACTAGATATGTTATTTCGTGATTACCTCATTATTATCTCCTAGGTTCGTATAGTAATAATGAACTTTCAGTTTCATGCTATTTTGTGGGACATATGCGAGTAGTTTGTTGAATCCATATTGTCTTACAGTCAGAATTGCTTCTATGGTATTTGTCTCAACTCACTCTTTGTATATGAAATGGTCTATTATGGGGAAATATGAGATAAAGTCTTATTTGACATTGAGCTTGGCCTATTAAGATATACTCAAAAAAGTATAAAATATATACTTGACTTTCTCTTTGTAAAGAATAGTGTTCCTTTTTGTTTCATCCACTGTATGCATAATCCAAAGTGATCCTTCAAAGTCTGAACAATTAATGATGATGCTTAATGACGTAAAGGATATGTCATCCGGCCTTGGGGCTAAGTTTAAATTGTGATTTTGGTATTTCAATTCTTTTTTAATTAAACTCAGTTAACCAAAGAAAAGAAATTGATAAACTAAATTAATCATAAATTGACTTATTTGTAAACATATTAAGTCATCTTTATAAGACTTATTTTAACAAGTTCCAAATTTAATTTTAATTACTTGATTTATCAAATTTTTTAGACTAATCAAACAAAAATTCATCGGTAAGAGCAAATGTCAAAAAAGGGGAACTAATAGCTAAAGATATGATAGAGCTAGAATCAATTTAAAAATATAATTGACATGTTAGTTTTTCCACACACACACACATGTATGATTTCAATGTTAAACTTGCAGGCTAAAGCTACACATGCGGTATATTTGGTGGCCAGGTGCTACTATGGCAAGTGACAACTTGTATGGGAGATTTTATGCAATGGTTTGAAGAACAAGATTGAAATCCCACGGCGTGACATTTTGTCCCTCCAAGCCATTCTTGAGGAAATAGGCCAGGAGTCCTAATGCTTGAGGTATTATTTCTGTTTAATATAAAAGTTAAATTAAATTAAATTAAATTAAAATGTTTTTTTATACAATCTTGCTTGATCATTAAATTATGTTTGGTACAAATATTTTAAATAAAACACAAGAAGTTATAGACAAGTCCATATCAATATTTAATATTTTGTTAATCATATAACAATTATAACAATGTGCTTGAATAAACACTAGAAGAAGATAAGATGAGAAAATTAAATTCATGGAAGGGCATCTCAGATTGAGTCTTACAAGGGAAAGTAAGATTCTAAGAAAATTTACAAGAAAAAGTAATATATTAAATTTTTATAATTTTATGTTTTTAAAACAATTTAAGAAATCTTCATCATATGAAACCTGAGTAAATATTGGCAGCTTGGGCAACCACCAATAGGTATATAAAAAGTCTACTTCAAATAATTTCAAGGATTGTGTATTCTTACATAGAGAGTTTACATTCAAATCCTATTAGAGATAGACAAGGTAACAAATATGGAAAAGAAAGAGTATTAATGCTTAAATTTCAATGTACCAAAAGGAAGAAAAGGTCTGGTGGGTCTTGGCCAACACTTTTTGGCAGGTAACTATTTCCTTATGGCAATGTGTTTAGAGGAAAGTTCAAAACATGTAGTTGGTCCATCTCTTGGGGTTTCTGAATACCTTAACTGTTGAATTACTAATTCAAGGCATAAGCTTTTGAGATAAAAAAAAAAAACAATTAAAACCAACAGAAGTTACAGAACAACAGAAGAAGATCCCATACCTAAAACTACAAACATAGAGATCATTTGTCTAGTAGGATGGACCAAACTATTACTATCTATAGGTAGCATATAAACATTCCAACACAAACCATTTGTTCATGCAGTTTGAACAGTTCTGGATGGTGAAAAAAGCTAGTTATTTGCTATAAATTATCAGAAGGAGAAGGGGAATGAGGTGAATCATTCTCCCTCAAACCCACATAAATTCCCCCCACTCCCTCCAGAAAAGTCTGAAATTCAACCCCAGAAAAAACCAACAGGCAATCATCAGCAAAGAATCCATAACCAACAAGAAAAACTGACCTGTCATAGATTCAACCCCAGAGGTGAGAATGTTCTTCCTCGACAGCAAAAGAGCTATGCTCGTCTTCCTCTGCTACAAGAGAGAAACGTCGGTCTTCCTCTGCTGCGAACGTAAGGGTTAGGTTTTCGGGACTCACTTCATTCAGGCAATCAACAGCGAAGAATGACAAAAATCAAACAAGGAAACAAAAAAAAAAAAAAAAAAGGAGCGAAACACACAGGGGAAGGAAAAATTAGCGCCAAGAAGTTCAGCGACCACCAACCCATCAAAATTTGCTCCACCACCGCCGAACGAAAGTGATAGGGAATGAGGGAGACCGTGAATATAATTTGCAATTTTCGACGGTCAACCCTGGCTGCCACAAAACGATGCAAAAACTGCCATAAATGGAACGTTTTCCAGCCTGTCAATGTAAGTAAAAAACCACTGGTTTTGGTTCATTTACCGACGGTTGTTTAAAACTGCCGTTAAATCATCGCCAGGAAAACGCACCCCTTTTCGTAGCGGTAATTTTTTTATTAAGAAATTTAATCTTCAAATTTTAAATTTTTTTAAAAAATAACAGTAAAATTAGAATGTTTAAGAAATTTAATAATTTATGATATTTCATTAAAAAATTATTATACTTATCAATAATGAAGTTTTAAAAATTCATGTATGCTCTATCAATGAAAAACTCTTTGTTACATCTAAATTTTTAATAGCTGTATATGGCAAATTAAGTTATGTATATTGTTTGTTGATATATTATTATTACATAGCATTTAAATTAAGTTTTATTGTAAATTGTCACATTTGTGTATATTATATGAATGACTTTTAGTTATCGAATGTTGAGTTTAGAATTTGATTATAAAATTTGATGTTCATCAAATTCTATAGTATTATGATTTATTTTAATATATATATTATAGATAATTTGTTAGTTACCAAAGTGGTCAAATGAAAAAGTTTTACTAGATGTCAAATCAAGTAAAATTCAAATACAATTAATTATGTGATGCTATAAAAGATCTAATAATCATTGTTTTATGGGTAAATTGAAGTTTGTTGATCATAAAATGTTTAAAGATCATTCAAAGGTTAATTAGTCATTTTATAACCATAAAAATAATTATAGTTAATTTATATACTTAGTTAGACCAATTTAGCATATCCAAAGATAGCAACTATATTTGATCAAACTACATATAATTGCTAATAATGAGAAATTGAAATTTAACATCAAATGTGAACATTAATATGCAAATGGTTGTTGAATGAATTGTTTTCTAAAGCTATATATATAACTCGAAGCATTAATGTTATGCATATTATTTCTTACAATATCTATTTATAATTTGCTTCATTTGCATTTTTTGATGGGTTAAATTTTTCTAACTATGGTGAACAAGTCCAATTTCACCTTGGTGTATTGAATCTTGATTTAATATTCTAGGTTGAGCAGCCTGCTGCCATTACTAATGCTAGTAGTAATGAAGAGAAAGCCCATTATAAGAATTAAGAAAGGACAAACAAATTAAGCTTAATGTTTATATTAAATAAACTCTTTCCAAAACTGAAAGTGCTAAAAAAATTGAAATTTGTGAAAGCACGCTCCCAAGTAGTAGACAATTCTTTTGTTGGGACATTAATGGGTACATTAACCACCATGAAATTTTACGGTTCACGTATCATGCATGAACATGTCATTGAGATGAGAAATATAATAGCTTGACTTAAGTTATTGAGAATGAATGTGGATTAGAATTTCCTTATACAATTTATTACTAATTCATTAACATCTGAGTATAGCCTTTTCCAAATGAACTATAACACTATAAAAGATAAATGGAATGTGCATGATTTGTACAATATGTTAGTTCAAGAGGAAACAAGATTTAAAGAATCAAGAAAATCATTATATCCATTATGTGAACGATTAAGAAGCTGGAAAGAAGAACGGAAAGAAACATGACAAGTATAAAGGATCGCTAAAGTTAAATGAGTCCTTTTATTAGATCTACAAGAAGGGACCAAAGAATGACAAATGTCATGTAAGAAGTTTGGACATTTCTAAAAGATATCATCTGAAAGGTAATGCTTGATGTAGAAAAAGAAAGGTAAGCTTAATGCTAGTGTATGTTTCTTATCAAATTTAACTAAAGTTCCTTATAATGTTTGGTCGATTGAATCAAGATGTGTAACTCATGTTTCTAATACTATGTAGGGATTTCTTACCATCTAAACCATAATTCTGAATGAGAAGTTTATCTTCATGAGAAATAGAATGAAAGCTCCAATAAAAGCCATCGAGACTTATTGTTTAATATGGACACTAGACATTATTTAGGCTTATTTGTTACTTTTTATTCACCTAGTATCTTTAGGAATTTAGTTCCATTGTCTAAACTTAATGTTATTGGATATTCTATTAATTTTGGTAATATATGTTTAAGTTTGTTTAAGCATAACTATCTTATGAGCTCTAGTACTCTCTATAATGAATTATACAATCTAAATCTTGATAGGTTTTATGCTAAATAGCTTTTGACCCTACAACATAATATTGGTAATAAACATAGTTTAGTGAATGAATACTACACTAAGTTGTGGCATAGGCCTTTAGGTCATATTTCCAAATAATGATTAGAAAGATTAGTAAAGAATGATATTATTCCAAATTTGAATTTTATTAACCTAAATAGTTATGTGCATTGTATAAATGGGAATCAAACAAAAAACATAAAGAAAGGAGCTATAATAAGCACACAACTTCTTGAGATTATACACATTGATATATGTAGACCTTTTGATGTTAATCTTTCAATCAAGAAAATTACTTCATCACTTTTATCTATGATTATTCATGTAATGGATATGACTTTCTACTGCATGAGAAATTTTAAGCAATGAATGCCTAAAAAATATTCATAAATGAAGTTGAATGACAATTGGATATGGAAGTAAAAATTATCTGATTAGATAAAGGTGATGAGTATTATGGGGGATATGATGAAACTAGAAAACATCCAGGTCCATTTGCTAAATTTCTTGAGAAATATGACATACATGTTTAATATATAATGCCAAGTAGACCTCAACAAAATGGTGTATCAGCAAAATGCAATAAAACATTCATGGATATAACTAGGAGTATGACTTGTAGTTCATTTTTCCTTGTCTCATTGTAGATGTATGCCTTGAAAATTGCCATGTATTTGTTGAATAGGGTTCCTAGTGTGGCAGTTCCAAAGACACCTTTTGAACTATTGATTGGTAGGGAACCCAGTTTAAGGCATTACATGTTTAGGGTTGTTAGGTAGAATTAAGAGTATACAACCTACAAGAAAAGAGCCAAAAACAATCAGTGAACATTTTATTAGTTATCTGAAAAAAAAATAAGGGATATATATTTTATTGTCCTAACATAACACAATAATTGTTGAAACTGGAAATGTCAAATTCATTGAAAATGGTGAAACTAGTAGGAGTGAAGTTCTATGAAATATAAAAATTAAGGAAATAAGAATGCAAGTTCCATTTATTTTCAATTATTTTAAATTAGTTGTTCCTCAAATTGTTAAACCACAAAACAGTGGACAAAATAACAAATTAATGATCTCATTGTTCACAATGAACCTATAGTAAATGAGCCACAAGAGGTAGTACTAAGAAGAACCTAAGGGAGAAATGACCAACTATCTTTAATGATTATGTGGTTTATCTACAAAAGTTAGAAGATAACTTGGAATTAATAATGATCTAGCTTCATTTTTCACAAACCATTAATAGTGATAATGATGATAAATGGTTAAATTCCATGAAAGAAGAGTTAAAATATATAGAATCTAATGTGACTTTTATGACAACCTTGAATGTTATAAGGCCAGGTATGTTGCTAAAGGTTTTTTACAAGTTTCTAAAATAGACTCTTTCATAATTATAATGACATTGATAGCTTATTATGACTTATAACTACATCAAATAGATGTGAAAATTGTGTTTCTCATTGGAAACTTAGAGGAAGAAGTTTCCATGGATCAACTAATGGGATTTTAGTTAAAGGAAAGGAACACATGGTGTGTAAACTAAAGAAATTTATATACAGATCTAAACAAGGTTCCAAGCAATGATATTTCAAGTTCAATAATATCGTTGTTAACCTTTGGATTTAAAAGAAAACACCGTTGACCAATATCTGAAGGTTAAGAACTGTCGACCGATATCTGAAGGTTAGGGGGAGTAAGTTTATATTTTCCAATTCTATATGTTGATGATATCTTGCTTGTTGCTAATTAATTTCTTATGCATATGTTCTTATGAATTTAATGTATGCAAAGAAAGTTTTTATATACTTGTAAGGAATTAAATATCATATACTTGTACAGATATTTAGATTCAACTTTGTAAATATAAGGAAGTCCACTTGTATCTTTAGCTAGAAAGGCCATCTAATGAAAGATGAGTTTGTGGCATGCTTTGAAAACATTGTTCATGATTTATAACTACGAAACTTTATTTCAGGACTTGGAATTATTGGTATTACCAAGTTGCTAAAAATTTATTATAATAATTTTGTAGTTATCTTCATTTAAGGATGACAAATATTTCAAGGTGCTAAGTATATGAAATTGAAATACTTTGCCAAGAAAGAAGAAGTTCAGAAACCTATAGTGTCAATAGAACATAATAGCACCAGCCTTATGATAATTGACCCATAAATAAAAGGGTTATAGCCCAAGACATTTAAATATCACTTCATGAATATGGCCATTATTAATAATATGAATTGTTGAACATTATTAAAGTATTGTACTTTGACATATATTTCTAATTTACCTATTAATTAAGTATTGTATACATGAATAATCATAATGACGAGAATGGGTTTTGTCTTTATTAAAGACATAATGTTGGACTAATTATGCACTTCTCAACTATAGGTTATAATAAGGAAAATGGATTGATGTTGTAATACATGAAAGGGAGAATGTTGAATAAATGATGTACAATTGTCATGATTTATATTAGTTATTATCTTTATCTATGATGAATGATGTAAACAATGTATGAGTATGCACATTATGATTTATTTAACCATAAAGTAAGACAATATAACATGAGCCAAGTGGGAGAATGTAAGACTTAAGTTAGTCCAAGTGATATTGATTAAGTAATTAATTGGTTAAATAAATAATCAATGAGCTAATTTCTAATTGGTTAATTGATGAGTAGTTTTCTCATGTTATTTATAGCTAATCACTTGATGGGAGTGGTTAATAGAATATGTGATAATTTGATATTTGAAATTTGAAATTGTTAGATAATTTTGGTTATCAGGTAATCATGACCATTTTCTAATAATAAATATTTATTTAGAAACTGGCCCTCATCTCTGCCTATAAATAAAGGTTACAAGTTCTTTCCTAATCTATCACTAATGCACATATAAATTAAAAGAGGCTAAGAGAAAGAAATACAATTTTTCCACTCTTATATTTCCCTTTTAAGTTTTAGGAATTCAAGGGTTTATGCCAGTTCAACGATGGATCAAGGTATGAATTCTTTTCTAAATTGATAGTATTGTATATTATATGGTATATAAAAATTTATGAGTTCTCAAGATCTGATAAACTATAATTGATTAATAATTTCTATCATCAGAGTTAGATAAAAATCAAGAAAAACTTACAGTTAAGCCTTATGAATGCCTTTCCAAATCAATGATGAGTTAATTTTAAGAAGGATTTTGATATAGAACCTCAACCTTAAAAGACTAAAATGCCAACACATACTTGTTTTAAGCAATAATTAAATCTAAACTTCTGCCCTACTGAACTCTTAAGAAACCTATTCTTAGAAATGTAGATAATAAGGCCTGAAAAGATAAGAATCAAAATTGCCACAAAGCAAAAATTACCTTGATAATATATCAAATTCTTGATGTAACAAGGAATGAAAGCATGCCTCAATTGTAAAGAAATAGAGAAAACTTAATATCATTCAATTACTCATAATTGTCTACCTTCTACAATGTCAATGTCTAGTATTTATAGTCTAATATTAACTTAGTGTCTAAATAAAGAACAAATAAGGCAACTAAATTAATGCCTATGGAAAATAACAAACTACGAAGCTTCTTAATTGTCAAGGAAATAACAAATTAGATAACTATTTAATGCCTAAGGAAATATCAAATAAAGAAATTACTTGATATCTAAGTAAAGAACAAATATGGAAACTACTTAAGGCTTAAGGAAATAACAAATATGGAAACTACTTGAATTCTAAGTGTCGTAACCGACCTTTCGGCGAGATGGAATTAAAATGAAAAGTTAAAACCGATTCCCAAAAACAGAATTTTGAAAATCGATTTATTTGGAGTCGTCACCAAAATTTTTAATGGGAAACTTTAGAAAACCAATTTAAAAGAAAAAGAAAAAGGCGAAATGGTCTGCGAAATCAGAGATGGGTTTAGGAGTCTATTTGAGTGTGGGGAAGGTGTTAGGCACCCCACAACACCCGCCCATAAGGACGATTACCTTAAACTAGTTAGTTGAAATAGAATATGGCCTTTAATTAATCTCAATTACCCTTTTATTGACATGGATGCCTGTTAGACATAGGAAACAAAAAAAACGAGAATGCGTGCAAACTGACAGATATTTACAAAGGGCAGACTTGACCTAGGATGAAAGCCTAGGGCCTATGTACCCCATGAGAGGGATCAAAGTCCACGTAGTTCGACCAAAAGGCATTTTTGTGATTGGTGGTTTTTTATTTGTGATGAGAATAGGAGGATTTTAATTAAAACAGATTATTGTAAACAAAACAGGATAGGAACTTAGTTTGTATGTTTTAATTTACTACAATCTGATTAACCTCGTTCTCCTGAGCTCTTCACATTTTCTCTTTTAAAATTGTTTTTGTCGATTTTATTATTATTATTATTATTTGAGTTTTGAGAGTTTATATTTCAGGAATTAATGCATAATTTATAATGAAAGGAATATATTTTTTTGTTTTATGGGTTTTTGAATTTATTGTTGATAAATATTGATTATTGTTATTATTGATTATTGGTAGACAATTTAATTTAAGTGCTATTATTTATTTGTTTATTTGTTTGTCTTTGAACAAATATATGCTAATTTTTGGGTTCTATAGAGATTAAAATCTCACACGAGCCCGGGAAGTCAAGCAGAGACAAGTATTCTCACACGATCCATTTTGCATAAATATTTAATCAAAGTTAATATTTAATTATTGTCCATTTATTCATTTTTGTATTATTATTAATATTATTGTCATTTCGGAATTAATTATAGGGATTTAAGGAGATTAGAACCTCACATAATCCCACGCAATCGAGGAGAACGATATTCTCACACGATAATTTTGCAAACAGCATATTAAAGCAAGCATTTTGATTATGATTATTATTATGATTTAATCCAAATTAATATTTAATTACCATTCATTTATTTTCCACCATTCACCCATTAATACTTCATTAATATTACTGTTACTTTTCAATTATTTAATTCATTGTAGGGATTTAAGGAGATTAATATCTCACATAATCCCCGGTGATCGAGGAGAACAAAATTCTCACACGATAATTTTATCCACCATGACAATATTAATTATCATTCAATCATTTTTCTCCATTCCTTCATTAATATTTTATTAATATATATATTGTCATTCCTTTATTTTTTCACCATTTATTCATTAATACTAATTGTCACTTTTCCATTATTCAACTAATTGTAAGGATTTAAGGAGATTAACATCTCACATAACCCCCGGTAATCGAGGAGAACAAAATTCTCACACGATAATTTTATCCATCATGACAATATTTATTAATTATCATTCAATTATTTTTCAACATTCTTTCATTAATATTAATTGTCTTCTAATTATTTGATTAATTGCAAGGATTTAAGGAGATGAAAAAAACTCACATAATCCCCAGCAATCAAGAACAACAAAATTCTCACATGCTAATTTTATACGTAATAGCCATAATTAATCAAAGCTAATGTCTAAACAATTATAATAAACAAAACTAAACAAATTTAAGCACGTGAACAGTAGCATTTCATATTAGAGTGCGTGAACAGTGCACATGCATGAGATTGTCTTGAAGGAAATCGAGTGAAAAGTGACAGCATGCAGAATTTTAGGCCAAGATACAACGTGCAGCCATACCTAGCGTTTTTCAGCTCCTCCTTTGTGCTCCAATGAAGAAGGACCTTCTCCTCCTCACTCACCAATGGAAGATGGACCTCCAACAGCCCCCCAAAGTGGCTGGTCTCGGCTGGAAGTGCAGAAACGGACAGCTTCGTTGGATAGCTCGTTGGACAGCTTCGTTGGAGTTTTCTGGTTGGCTCCAGCACTAGAAACTCTGCAGAAAGTGTCTCTACTTCTCGGCTGGAAAATGGTGGCTGAAAGCTTCCCTTCTTCTCCACACTTCCTCTTCTTCCTTGTGCTCCCTAAGTTCTCTTCTGTTCATCTCTGTTTTTTGAGCTCAAAACAGAGTTTTTTTTTTCCATCCATGGTTCAGCTTCTATCACTCCCTTGGCTGCCACTTTGTTTTGCATTCAGACTTCCTTATTTCTGCACATCATTTTGGCATCCAACTCTCCATTTTTCTGCTCCTTGGATGGTCTGAACTTCAGCTCCTTTTCACTCCACAATTTGGGACGTTGCTCCACGGTTTTTTTTGCACGTTGGACAGCTTCGTTCAGCTCTCGGTTTCTGCAGTTCAACTCTCGGTTTCACTCATTTTCTGGTTCGTTTTCTCTGCTGTTCTTTCCTCACGTGGCTACCTTGCTTCCTTGCTTCGTTCAGCTTTGTTTCTTCCTCACTTTGCTGATTCCATTTTCTTCTTTTGTTCAGCGTTGCTTCCTCTCGGTTTGTTGCTGGTTTCGTTGCTCTCCCTTTCTTCTTCAGCTCCTCTTCCCTTCTTGGTCACGTGGCTATCCCTTTTCAGCGTGGTTCCTCTTTCTTTTTCCTTCCTCTCTTCTCTTTTCTAGCTCTTTTTTCTCCTCAGCCGAGGCTTCCCTTCTACTACAACATTTTTCCTTCCTTCTCTCTCGGTTTGTTTGCTCTTCTTTATACTCCAACGCCACCTCCATTTTTCTGCCATGTTGCTCCCTTTTTCCCTTGCTTTTTTTGCAACTTCCAGCCACCACTTTGCTGCACACAGTCCCCTTCTTTTCCTGCCATCTCCAGCCACTCCACACTCTTCTTTCACTGCTCCAGCCACCCCACTTTCTGCCTCCTCTGCAGAACCACTCCTACTTGCTTTTTTGTCCCCCTTGTCCTCTTGTGCATGTGTGTGCATGGGTGCATGCATGTGGTGAGTGTGTGTATCCGTGGGTGAGAGTGTGTGAGAGTGATGTGCCCGTGAGTGGGAGTGTGAGTGTGTGAGAGTGATGTGTGTCATGTGTGTGAGGGCAAGTGAGCATGTGAGAGTGTGTGAGGGCAAGTGAGCATGTGGGAGCAAGTGAGAGTGTTTTGCAATTCCATTTCAAGTATGTGGCCTTGTTCATTTTATTTCCTTGCAAGATGATTGCCATGTCTCTTCTTCAAACCTATATCTTGAATTTTCCTTTTTATTATTTTTGGTTCTTATGTTTGGCTTTTTCCATATTACTTCTATTTTGTTTGCCTTTTGCAATTTTGTTTTGATTAATTGTTATTATTATTTTATTATTTTATATTTTTTTGAATTTTTTAATTCTATTTATTATTATTATTGTGATTATTATTATTGTTAATTTGGGTGGGGTGTTCACACTAAGTAAAATACAAAGTTAAATATGATATATGACTCATAAAATTAAGGCTTTTCAATGAGTCTTAAATGCCTAGCATAATGTAATAAAGCCAGTCGCTTCTTCAACCTTTGTGGCTTAAATATTCACCAAGCAACCCATAAAATTTAGAGAGTTAGATTTTAGCTTTATAGTGTAATCGACATGCTAGAAGTGTAATGTTTCATCCCTTCATGGTCCTCAAATAAGCTCTTACCATGGTGGTCCATGCTCCCATCAAATTTTCCTCCAATAGGTAGATAGTACTTCTTCACAAGAATACTAGGGAGAGAAGAGTCATGTCATGAGCTTGGTAACCTCTAGATCTACTTCGCTAAGAGAGATTGGTTGAAAGCGTGCATTTTCCTAAGATCTAATCCTTCTTTTTGTATGGGAATGTAGATGGTATTCTAGTTGGCTAGATGCATTCTTGGTCTCTAGTTGTTATATCCCCTATAGAAGTTAGCTATTTTGGCATCAATTTGGGCACAATATTTCTTTAGAAGACAAGTACAGGATAATTCATATATTGGGCTAGAGTTTAGGATATATTTGATGAGTGTGAGTTGTCTAGCTTGTGATGAAAGAGAAGCCTTCCAAGTTTGGAGGTTTTAGTCAATTTTATCCACTAAGGATTAGTAGATTTTTTTATTTCTACTTCCATTATTAATCTAAAAACCTAGGTAAAGTACAACTGAGTTTGAATATCTTACAGCAATAGAGCTATCCAATAATGTCCTAAATAGTTTGGGTGTATTGGGGCTAAAAACCATTGTAGATTTATTCCTATTAGTAATGAGATACCCTTAACCCAGACAACGCACTTAGTCCGAATGGGTTTAATGCCAAATTCTTTCAATTCTACCAGGATATAGTCAAATCAAACATAACTAGGATGGTTCACTCTTTTGTTTTTTTTTCTCTCTTAGAAAAGGGATACCTCCTTTAAAGTATGAACCAGACCTTAATCGTTCTAATCCTCCAATTGAAAAGCCCTCAAACAATCAAGGATTTTAGGGCTATCAATTTGTGCAATGTAGCCTTCAAGATGATATCCAAAATCCTCTGCAATAGATTAAACGATATTTTTGGAGACTACATCTCTCCCTTTTGAAATGGTTTTGTTTTTGTTTTTGTTTTTGTTTTTTGTTTTTTTTTTGTTTTAATGGGAGGCTCATTATGGACAATGTGCTAATTACTACAGAAATCTTAAATGTCATTAGAAGTTAAAACAAAAAGTCAAAAAGAGATAATGTGCTATCAAGCTCGATATATTTAAGGCTTTTGATAGTATCTTTTGGCAATTATTGAACCTGCTCTCCTCAAAATGAAGTTCCCCACAAGATGGATCCAAATGATAATGCAATGTATCTCTACAATTAGCTACTAGATTCTTATAAATGGGGCTTGCTTCCTTAACCTCCATCCTAAAAGGTATGTTTGTCAAGGTGACACACTCTTTCCCTTCCTATACATAATCTCCCCGAACTTGCTTTTTGTTTGTGTATTATCATTTTTGTGTATTAATACTACACTAAATTACGCATTAAAATGATATTGCTATTTGTTTTAAAAATTAAGAGGTTAGTATTAGAAAAAAAAAACATAGTATATATTAGCTTTTCTATTTGTGTATTATATCATTTTTTTTTTTTTGTAAAATTAAGATTAAATAATGTTAGAAGTTATTAGATCTTTCGCCTTATAGTTTATTTTACTTCAATATGATAAGATCATATTTGTGAATTAATAATACACCAAATTATATATTAAAAGAAAGTAATACTATCTTTCTATTTGTATATTAAGACATTTTTAGTAAAATTAATATTCAAGAAATATTTAAAAAAGAAAAAAGAAAAAAAAGCAGACGCGACGAAGGGGCCACGTTTAGGCAAACAAAGCCATTTTATTACTGTTACTATGAACTCATTTTGTAACCATTGATCCTCCCACTATAAAAAAAAAAAAAAAAAATTAAAAAGCCTACTCGGTCTCCCAAAAATGAATGATACGACCAGTGAAGTTTTTATTGCATCAATGAAATTGATGATGATGCATTAATTTTTTTTAGATATAATAAAGTGGTGGAACCATTAATTACCTGAGAAAATGAGGTTAATCTTAAAATCTAGACATTTCATATCCCAACATAAGAGGAAAAAAATTATTTTGATCTCTAGTCTTTTGTTTTTCTAGTCATTTAAAAATTTTGAGTGTGTGGAAAAGTAAATAATAATGAATCATGTAAAAAAGTCTTTTTAAAAATTGCGAAAGGACCATTGTGGTCTACACAAAAAAAATTATTTTTCAGGGTTCATGACTTTAAATTTTTTTTTATTCATATATTTTTTAGGGACAAAAATAACGCAAATAAAAAATAAAAGATTAAAATGATCATTTTTTCACCAGTATGAATTACAAAACCGCCGCTATTAAAAGAATTTCATAGATTTAATAGTTCCTATTTAACATTTAATAATTAAAATTGATAAACGATTAAAAATTTTAAAAAATATTTTCTGTTTTTTTTACTTCATTTGAAACTTCAGTTTCATCCCTTAAATTAATTTAATATCAATTTGATCCATGAATTTTATTTTAAGTTTCAATTTGGTCCATTATATGCAGCAAGTTTCAATTTAATCACATAATTTTATCTTAAATTTTACTTTCATCCCTTAAATTCATTTGTTTTTTCAATTTAATTCCTTAATATTATCCCACATTTTACTTTCAATCCTTAATTTTATTTATTCTAAGTCTGCCCTTAATTTTAATAAATTACTAAAATGTTTCTTTTTTCCTTAACACCTTCATATTAAAATGTTTCAAATATTTAAGTTTTATATGAATTAAGAGTTTAAGATTGTTTGAATCGAAATTTGACTATTAAGTATCAATTAATTTTTTGTCAGAGAATAAAAGATATAATTGAACTCCAGATGAAAATTGCTATGTTTCATAGGGCTTATTCATTGTAACAGATAAATAATAAAAATATTTATGTAGATGTTGAAAATTAAGGACCAAATCAGAAGAAAATGAAAATAAGTGACAAAAATAATTTTTTAAGGAACCGAATTGGAATCATATAAAATCAAGAGATTAAAAGAAAGTATAAGGTAAAGTAAAAGGACCAACCAAATAAAGTTAAGGAACAAAATTAAAATATAAGATAAAGTTAAGAAATTAAAAGGAAATTTAATAAAGTCCAAATGGATAAAAGTGAAGCTTAGGATAAAATTAAAAATAAAAAAAATATTTTTTTTAAAATTTAATTTGATAATTTGATTCGAGTTCATTTACAAAATTGTTATCTCAAACATTAGTGAAAGTAAATTTTTTGTACCTGAAAATCTAAAAACAAGTGAATTTAATAAAATTTAAATATTAAATAAAAATTTAATAATTTAAATGTTAATACATTATTAAAAGTTGTTTAATTTTTTTAATATTTATTAAAATTTAAACATTAAATTTTTATCTAATAACCTGAATTTTATTAACTTCGCCTGTAATTAAATTTCTAAACTCAGAAAGAATCTGACCAAACTAGCCTGGCAGCTGATAGATATATCATTTGCAGCAGACGGTGAATTCAAATATAACAACACCAACAAAGGTACATATAGCATAACGCCAGCGAGCAGCAAGCTAGCTAGCTAGCATACATAAAACCATCCCATCGAACTCTCCTCCAGACAAGAGAGAAAGAGAATGGACATATTACATCATCAGCAGCTAGCTATATAGATATATATAGCTTAGCTACATTTTATTTACTTATTACGATGACACGATGATCTGAGTCACATGCTTAGCTCAGCAAGCTTTAGTGCACACGCACTTGAGGCCTTTGCAAGCTCCACTGAGTAATCCTTCCCCTCTTCTGCACAGATAGTCACACTGCTTGTTGCCTGTGGTCCCAATGCATCCTCCAGAGAAGAACTTGCTTGGTTTCTCACATGTCTTTGCCTCTGTTTTCCCCGCCATTTCTTCTGCAACTCATTGTTGTATAAACTAATTAGTACTACTTTATGATTGTGAATTAATATGAAAATGTTAGAAGTGTGAATTATATTTTAAAATAATCCGTCTTACATATCAATTAGTTGTGACTAGTATATTATTTTTTAAGTTAAACATCACCTAAAATAACTAATCATTATTATATATTTCTCCTCATTTTGTTCCTAAAGTTTTATTGCATGTGACAGCATTTTTTAACGTAACTATAACTAAATATATTTTATCAATTTGGTCCATATATTTCCCACAGAAAGATGGAGAAGAAGCAGCCATAAAAATGGATTTAAATTTTAGAATGTATTGCCATTTTGGTAAAGAAATGCATGATGTTAATTTGATGTTGTAAATTTCAAACGTCTCAATGAATTCAATCTTGGAAAGAGTATGTTGTCTTTAATATGGGATATATTCATATTATGGAGCTCAAACTATGACAAATAGTACCGAATTAAAAATATATGACACAGCGTCCTGGCATGAATTTGGACATTAAGTACGTAACATTAGAATCAACTTCACATGATTTTCCAGTGGTGACAATATTCAAAACAAGATGTTTTTTGAAATTAAATTCTAGAGAACAAAATTATAAAAAAATTTCTTTTACGGATCAAAGTAAATGTTAATTCACTTTAAATAAATGAGAAAAATATCATTTTGGTCATTTATTTACAAATTTAGCTTCATTTTAATTTCAAAAATGGCCCCATGTTTTTAATTTAATATCATTTTAGTTCTTGATTAAGAATCTTAAACTAGTCTACACTAAACAAATAACATAAGCAAAACAAGAGAGATTACTTTTAAGTCAAAGTAAAAAATTATTTTAAAGCTTTTAATTAATTGAAAGCTAAAATAAAACTAAATTTAAAATTAACAAATTAAAATAAAACTAAAAGAACCAAACATTAAAAAAAACTAGGACAATGAGATGATCTAGGAAGACTTACGAGCAGCAAAGAGAAGGATCAGGAAGAAGACGAGTGCAGTAAGTGGCTTCCTGTCCATGATAAGACTAGTGCGTGCTTCTGGTTTTTACTCCAAGTAACCGTAAGCCAGAGCTAGCTCTTCTGATAACTGTTATGCTCAAACAAGAAGTATGGCATTTATAGAGGCGCGGCGCATGGAAAAGTATTCCCCTAACGTCAGCACTCGTTTTTAATATAGTAAGCTAAATTCGGACGCAACTCATTAGTCAAGAGTGAAGACTACATATAATTAAGACAAAATTTAAGATATAATCTATGTGGAGGAGAATGAAACAGTCACAAGTGTAGCTTCTTTTAGTCTATATATGTTTATAGCTAGGGACGGACGTGGAAAGATATCATAATAATTATTATGTAAAATGTCACATAAAATAATAATTTTTGGCTGAAGGTAAGATATAATTAAGGTATATAATTTTACTCACCCTAAACTACGAAATAATTAATTACTTAATTGAGATAAAATTTTGGCTGATGAAGGTAAAATTAATTAAATTTTGTACTAATTAAGCAAGCAATAGATCAATGACATAGAGATTATGTGAACATGCATGTCCTAAGTAATTAATATTGCAAAATATTTTTTTTATAAACTTAATATGGCAAACTCTATGCATTATTCGAACCAGCTCTCCAATCCCTTATGATGACATATTCTATTGATAAGGTCAAATAAAAACAAATTATATCTTATTAACGCTAAGAATGTTTAAGGAACAAATAATGATTATATACTAGATTCAACCTAATCAATATATATATATATATATATATATATCGACAAAAGAAAAAGATTTCAAGGACAATTATGAAGCACTTAGAACTAAAGGAAGTTGCCGACACTAAGGTGACGAAGGACAATATGTGAAAAACAAGATAAGAATGCTCCGTCAGCCAAGGATAATAATGAAGACCAAAGAAACAAGCAAAGGAAGAAGCAAGCAATCGAAGGACAATTATTACCTCTGCTTTGGTACGAAGAAATGAAAACCTATAGTTAAGCATCTTGTATAGTAGTCTCTAAGTCTATTTAAGATCATGAGTTTTCATTGTAAGGGCATTAGACTATTGAAACTTGAATGCCTCTTGAGTTTTCAGAGCTTTCAAACTTTCAACGCCCAAACTTTCTCTTGTATTCCATCATTTAATGTATATTTTCCCAAACCATCAATAAATCATATATTTGTCTAAAGTTTATATTCTATATTCATCATCCAACATCAATCTTTGAAGAATATTATAGAATTCTAAAGGTATGAATAGCTAAACTCCTGAAGAGAAACTAAGGTGAAGTTTATTTTTCAGAATTCATAAAAATGGTTTGATCCTATTGTTTGATTACTGGTAAAATTACTATTCACCATAAAATATGTTTTACTATACAATCCAAGTACACCTTACATAAGAAATGAAATAAGGTTGTATTGGTTTAAAGTTGAAAGAGAAAGGTCTTTACATAAGTACTATAAAAGACCCTTGTATGAAAGAAGACAAGGTTCCTTCAAACTTGACTTTAAATCGGTCAAAAATTAGATTTTATTTTAAACCAAATTTATGCTAAACAATGATTTTATTGGGTTATCGAGTAATGGTATCAAAGTATGGTTATGATAAAAGGAATTTAAATGGATCTTTAGTTTCCTTAATTCTCATAAATTATATCCGTTACACTTTACCTGCTTTTAGTTTACTTGCAATATGTATTATTTAAATAAGGTTGAATCGAAGATGTATTGTATAGATGAAAAAAATATTTCAAAACATTTATATTTTCCCAATCAAAATAGTCAATCTGTAGCATTTGCCACTCCATTTATCTTAGATGGAGAGGGAGATGAAATTTTTAACCAGAATAACTGGACTAACATGTATTTAATGAAACAATTAGGTTGTTATGTTAATACAAATTTAGTTGAAGATTTAGAAGTAAATGATTTAGAAAAAAACTTTTAAAAAATTACCCAAGGAAGTTAGAAAGACTTTAGAATCAGTACCCCCAAGCTAAATTCTAAATAGATTACAAGAATTAGCCAAACCTATAGAACAGAGAATTTATGAGTTAAAATTAGATATCACTATAGTAAAACAAGAAGTAGAAATTATGAAGGCAAAAATAAATGAATTAACAAGTTTAGTAAGATGAGCACTAGGAATTAAAGATAAAGCAAAGGAACATGTAATAAAAATTAAAAAAGAAAATGAAATTAATACTATGACAACTATGAGAGAAGCATTATTCGGTGAAAAAATCGAAGAACAAATTAAGAACAAGAATTGAACGAAAATATGCAAGAAACCAAAATTATAGTAGGGCAATTACAAAAAGGATAGGAAGTCTTAAATAAAAATTTATGGTCAATATATGAAGAAATCAAAGGAAGAAATACCCCAAAAACAAAAACAAGACTAGTAGAAAAAGAAAAAGAAAAAATATTCTATAATGAAGAAGTTGGAGAAAAAATTATGTGTGTGTAATTTCATAATTTAATTTAGTGGATTAATATAAAGACATTATTTAAAAATGGTTTTAATAAAAAATAATTTTGTGAATGGTTAAATAAAAAAATGTTTCATTCATAAAAATCAAATTAAAAATAAATATATGAAAAAAAAATTAAACAATATTTTATCTAAATAATTTGTCAAGAAAAAATCTCTTATTTTACAATGTTCATAACTAATTTTAATATTATTTAACATTTTTGCACTTGTTAAAAATTTTATATATATATATATAGTCAACATTGGAGGCCCCAATCAATCAATCAATTCCGAATGGTAATTGGTTTTGCAGCTTACGCGGTTGGCAACTTTTTACCAAATAGTAATTAATTTATAATATGTTATTATAAGATTTGTCTTTTACGAATTTGACCGTTAAATAAAAATTAATTTCCATATTAATCTTATGCCGGCAACTTTTTTGAATGAACATTTACAAAGTTAATTTAATTAATACAAATTATTAATCAAATATTATCCTTAAAATATATTAAAATATCAAATATAGTGTAATCAAATTTTATGAAATGTTAATGTAATATATATATATATATATATATATATATATATATATATATATATATATATATATATATATAGCCATTCGTTTATGAAAAACTCAATATAGCTGCCACGGTAAATTAATCTCTTCTCGGAAGGAAACAAAATTTTACCATAAGATTTCAATTGCTACCAAAATTGTTTGATTAAATTTCTTCAACGATTTTAAAATTCATTCAGCTTATTGAAACAGAAATTTTTTTATAAAGTAACTGAAATTCCCAAAATTTTTTATACTCTCCATACCTATATGTATAGCAGTGAAATTGTGAGTTCAGTTTTCATATTTTTTAGTTTACATTTTACTAAAATATATCAATTCACTTGTAAATTTGTACGCAAACTTGAGTTGATTTACATCTTATATTACTTGGATGTGGCGAGTTAGGTGAGCTAACCGAAACAAAAGTAGGATACGGAAACTTATTATAAGTAGATTCAAAGTTATACTCATTGAGTGAGTGGAACGTCGTCACTAGCATTCCACCATATCTTCTTTAATATATATATATATATATATATATATATATATATATATATATATATATATATATAGACACACACATACAGATAGTTGCATCTCAATTCAGCTAATATTCTTCTAGATTCCTAAAATATATAGAATTAGTAATATAAGGATTAAAACCTAAAATGAAAAGAGATATAGACAAATTTTTTCTTTAAGAAATTATTATAATCCACTTACTTGTTCCAAAATTTTGTACAAATATATTTTTAAAAGAGATAAAATTTTATTAAATATATCATTAATAAGATAAAGATAAAATAAATATATTACTTAAATTAGTTATAATGAATAAATATTTATGGAAAAAAATTATTTTAGTCTTTTACTTTTAAATTTAGTTTCATTTTAGCTCCTAATCAATTGAAAATCTCAAAATAGTCATTTATTTCTTTTTGAACTTAGTTTCATTTTAGTTTTTTATAAATTAAAAATCTTAAAATAGTTTTTTATTTTTCAAGATTTGATCCAAAGTAATCCTTCTTTAAATAAGAATGAATATAAACGTGAATGATCATTTTGAGCAAGGTCTTGTAAAGTGAAAGATTATTTTAAAAGTTTAAATTCATTGAGTATTTGAATGAGACTAAGTCAAAAATAAAAAAGAGGATATTTTGAGACTTTTCATTTATTGAGGACTAAAATAAGACTAAATTTTAAATTAAATGACTATTTTGATACTTACAATTTGTAAACAATTGAAATGTAACAAAGTTAAAAAATGAAGAATTAAAATAATATTTTTCTTATTATCTATGTATAAACTTCTTTGAGACTTTATATTAAAAATAGAATTGAAATGAATTTTTACTTAGTTATAATATGTATTCCAACTATGTAATTATATGATTCAATATTTAATTATTAGCCGAGTTACAAGTTAAAATTATAATTACTAATTTATTTAAACTCAACATCGTTGGCCACTACATATGAGTGGACAATATTAATGTGATCAGAAAAGCCGGCATCAATCCCTTCAGATTCGCACCATTTTCTTATGATGCCGGGGTAAATGAAAGATCAGATCTGGAAGTAAGAGGAAGACCCGGAAATCTTAAACCTACTCATAATTTTAAAAGAGGCGATAACTAATATTTTTTATTTAAAAATTTATAATAATATAATTAATGATTTATATTTATAAATCCTTATATATAATTATACAAGTAATAATAATTATTAATTTTGTAATTTATTTTAAATTTTAAATAATAAATAAACTTATTTATGTTGGATATTTATGGACTCGATTAGTCCGGCTAACTTGATCCAATTGGTTTATATCGAGTTGAGTTGGGTTACATAATTGGGTTGGGTTGAGTGTTGGATTTCTAAAATGAAACATGATCTAAAATTGGCTTAGATTTTTGGTCAAGGAAAACCTGTTGAACCCTATCATAAACCCCCTACTTATGACATGAAAAAAAATCTATTAGACCTAATAAGTTCAATCTAAAAAGATAAGTAAAAATAAAAAAAATAAATTAAAAAACGAATTTAGATTATTTTTAACTAAACTCTTTTTTTATTAATGATTGAGATTAGATTCGTAGTTTGACAATTAAATTTAATTGCGATATCTAAAATTTAATCTGCTAGTGCGCAGTTCTCCTGTAGCAAATTCATATTCGATTTTCCTTTAAGCGACTTCAAACGCATTTGTGAAAAGGATTTGCATGACAAGGATGAATCACAGACAGGAACATGGGTCTCTATCAACGTAATTCTTTTAGCCGCGAAACATGAAAATTTTCACATACACGTCGTATGTGGTGGTCCCAGGCAGAAACGACCACACATTGTCTCTAACTCGTGCATTTTCAATTTTTCATAATATTTGGCCAAAGGCTTAGCCTTCCATAGTTATCGTGATCTATCCTCTCTAACAAATTTTTCTTATGCTATGTTTGGATTGAGTGTCAAAAAGGAAATAAGGAAATGACAAGGAATAAAATGGTCAAATTAGAATGAATGCATGTTTGAATATTTTTATGAGGATGAAATGGAATGGCAAGGAAGAACCTCAAAGACCCTCTTTAACAATTTAAAATATTATTTTTATTGTCCTATCAAATTAGGGGGTCAAACATGGAAGGAAATGACTCACTAATTAAAAGTACTATTATACCCTTCTATATTTTTTAAAATTATGAGTTTATTCAATATTTGTATCATGAAATATTTCTTCTGAAAACTTTATTTTTTTAGCGAATTAAAAATTTAATATTTGTTTCTTCTTTTATTAAATTATTAATTAAAATATCAAATTTATTTATTTAAAATAATTTTAAAATAAGTAATTTTTACATATTATAAGTTATTTACATAAGATATATATTAATTTTATTTTATAATTATGTTATATTTTGTGAGTTAAGAAATCAAAAGAAAGAAAAAATAGGAGAATTTGTAAAAGAAAGAAAAAAAATATGGACAACATTTTTATTTCATGTATTGAATGAAGATAAAATTATTAGTTATAAGTTTATATTATAAGAGGTAATATTGAAAATAATAATTAATAAGTCATTCCATTCTATTCATTTAATTATAACTTTCAAACAAAAATTTTAAGAGTCATTCCCTTTCCTTATTAAAACTTTCAAACAATATATTTAATCAAATTATTCCACTCTATTCCATTTCATTTTATGTCATTTTATTAATAACTACTTTAGTCCATCCTTATTTAAACTTCCAAACATGGCCTTATGAATGATCTCTACCGTGTTCCTCCATTGCTGACTAAACCACAACGAGAGGTGTCTCTCATGCTTACTTTTCTTTGTCCTTTTCTATTTTTGGGACTTGAACAATCAAATTATCCTTGCCTTTTGATTGTTTACATTTCTTATTTCGCCGCCTCCGATCGAAGTTTCTCGTCACTGAATAGTATTGCAACGCATGTGTTGAACTTTCTACGTTTTCAATTAGGAGTTTATTCTAATTTATAATATTGAAAGAATTGATCATTCCTATTTATTCATATCAATAAGCAAGCATTTAGGTGTTTTTAAAAGTTTAAGATTTAAATTAATTTTTAAAATTCGTTGTTTAGTCAAAATCATTATTTAAAATTATACATATTTATCAAATAGGCGAAATTGAGCTGGATTTAAAGATAATGTGTTAGTTCATTTTCACATTTCAGTATAGATTATACTAGAACATTGCATTAATTGTTTTCAATTCACTTTGAATTTTACAGACTCGTAATTATTCAATTTGTCTAGTTAACCAGCGTTTTAAGGCTGTGTATGTAACTCAAAACAGATATATTCGATTGCAATTTATACCAGCCATTATCAACCCAGGATATATATAACTTGTTAGGCTTTTATAACTGGATAAACTTGTGTATATATATATTTTAATTTTTTGTTATTCTATTTTAAAAATAATCATGATTTCTGTAAAGAAGAAACTTTAAAAGCGTTGGTAATATTCTACTGAGTAAAAAAAATCGACGTGTTATATCAAACATTCAATAACTAACTAAAAAGATATTACTTGAAAATACATCTAAGTTTATTACTTGGTTAATTAGCGCATGTCAAAATACGGCATTAATGGATTCAACCGTTGATTACTCACCTACCGCACACGGTGTATTAAGTTTAAGTAATTAATACGCACAAATTATAAACGCTAAGTAACAATTTGTTGTTAACAATATATCAGCAAATAAGAACAAATATAATTTTTCTTGTTACAAAGTATATAATATGATCTATTATGATTATCTTTAATGCAACTGTAATCATGAACTTATCAATCATATTTAATTATAAATTAAATTAAAGTGTCATATTTTATGTACTTGAGTGCACAAATGCACTCAAATTAATTTATATAGATTTGTTATTTTAAATATTAACCAAAAAATAATAATCTTAAAATTATGTAATTATATTATAATTAAGTACACTAATATATTTAAAATTATGACTAAACCAAAGATTTTATCTTAAATTAATTTAGCTTATATCATTAATTAATATAATTATAATAATAAATTTAATAAATATATAAATATTATGTGATTATAAAAATTATTGTATAGACTTAAGTTTATAGTATAATCACTCATAAGTTTATCTATACTAGTAACTTGAGTGTGTTCAATATTTTTAAAATTGTTTAAAAATAATTTATCTCAAAAGAAATAAATAAAAAAGATTATTTATATTTATAATTAACCTTTCTGACAATTTTGTAGTACAGCTTCAATAATTTTATCTATGTTAATATATTTCGGGATTAAAGACACTAAGAAGTCCCAAAACTAGAGTATTGATAAATAATATTTGCGCATCAAAAGTTGGTATAAAAGTAAATTATATTAGGTGTGATGCGTATAGGTGCACTTAAGGATATAACAGAGTTAAAATTTACCACGTAATATTGACATATAAGTATGTAATTTTAATTTTTAATTAAAAGAATAATAATTTTAAATTGTGATATATTAATATATATTGAAATGGATTCCCTTGCAGTGAAGCTTTCCAACAGTAGATAGAGTTGCTTTAATAATAATAGCTGGATTAAGCATTTAAACGATTAATAATTTTTCTATAAAAGTTTTTTAAAGTTATCCATTTCAGTTTTTTAAAATAACAAAAAATTAGTAACTTAAATTTTAATGCTGATTATTGAATTTGCGTAATTGCTTTAACGTGAACTCGTTCACGTTAAATCTATTCTTAGTCCTCAATTCCACAGAAGTAATTAAGAAGATATAACCATTTGTCTTATCAAAAAGATATAACCATTTGCAAGATCTATTAACTACATAAATAGTTGCCTAAAACTTTAACATGTGTATCAATTTAATATTTCATATACTTTTTTTTTTTGGTAACAGCATTTAGAGATATCACTTTATATAGATTGCACAACATCATTTATCTTCAACTGTTGATTATGCTGGTATTAATTTAGTATCTCAAAAAGGTGGATCTGAAAACAATAGAGCCATGCTCTTATGACAACATTCTGTGATAATTAATAATGAAATACAATACAACAAAACTAAAATTATTTTCTCATGAAATAAACTCTTGATGAGCGAAATATCTATGTATTAAAGAAGTATGTGATACAGACACACTAGCTGACACAAGGCTTATTTGTATATTTTATAAGTATTCTGGATTCTCATACTAAATCCACAAAGTAAAATGCCTGCACCTTCTGGTTCATTATTATTAGGGTTTTTAACAGTTCTTGGTGCACCAACAGCGAAAGTCACTCTTGCATGTGCCTTTGATGAAGTGTTCTTGGTTTTTGCAGGTCTTGTCACACTTTGGACCATTGAATAAGGTGCTGCATGGGCCGCTGAACTTGTCACTTAGCACGTCACAAGTCTTTGCCTCGGTCTGTCCTATTTCTTCTGCACAGTGTAAGGATGGAGATGGACTATTTAGTTTTTAACAATCAGTGGTAAAATGATAATACATATATAGTCATAGAATAAGAATAATATTTTAGATATAATATATTAACATAAAATTAAATTTTTGTGTATTGAAAAAGACAAAAATTTTAAAAAATGCGATTGCAATAGTGGGAATGTTAGAGAACAAGAAAAAGTATACAATTAGAAAACACTGCAGTTGTCAAAAAACTTAAGAAGCCGAAAACGCAAGTTGATATAGTTATTTATATTACACACATAATTTTATACATTTAATTTAGTCACTAGACAGTGATATTTTCTTATTCATTAAAACGATTTTCGCTCTTTTGTCATATTTTAATCTAAAGTTTAATATCAAATTTAACATTTTACAAACTTAATTGTATGCTAAATATATGCATGAATTAAAAGAATAAATAAAAAAAATCAAATTAATATATTAATATATTGATAATTTTAGCATTAAATTTGAATAAATAATGTGACAGAAAGAAAAATTGTTAGATATCATAAATTAATCATCGGATGAAAGAGGAAAAGAGTGAAAACTTACGGGCAGCTAAGAGAAAGAGTAGGAAAAAGCACAGCACAGCGAGCGATTTTGTCTTCATGATTCCACAAATCGGTCTTACCAGAGATCTCAGCGCACAAAAGAAAAGAGGTGAAGGTACGTATATATAGACCAAGCAGCTCATGCACAGTACAGTACAGCTAGACGTGGCTAAGATCAAATTGGTCAATAATGGCTGCCAAGTAAAGTAACGGAAAACTTGGAAGAAAATGTGACGCTAGCCTTGTGAATATGGGTTTGCTAGATTGGGTTGATCTAGGGTTCCAAAATTTTAGGATTGGTTATTTAACCTGGCCGCATCAATTATATGTTGCAAATTTAGGGCTGGGCCAGGCCATATATACTAAGTCCCAACTCAAGGTTGTGATTGAGGCTCAATTTTAGTCTCAGACCCAATGGCTTGGCCTGACTGACCCAGTGACAACTGGGCCAAGTTCAACCCGTTCGGATTGGGCTAAGTCAATTAGGGATTCTCCAATTTTTTTATGTGATTTCTTGTCAAGTGTGTGTGTATATATATATAAATTAAATCATACATTGAAATGTATAGATATTTTATTGCTAAGAAGGATAACATATATCACCAGACTGGAATACATTTCTATGAATACATCAACAATAATATCCTTAAATAATATCAAAATAGAGCAAAAATATAAAAACAAAATAATTTGCTTTGACATATTTAATGTAATTAGTCAGCAACAGCGAGTAGCCCTACTAAATGAAAAAAAAAAAAGAATATAAAGCTACAAATTATAAAAATATGTATTTATACCTTGGCCAACAAACATTCATTGTAATTTTCAAAAGAAAAAAACTATTGCAACAGTGAATTTAATAATCATCATAAAATGCCCTACCGTCAGGTTATTCTTGACTTGATGCTTCATAAGCATAGTAAACTTCTTCATGTTGGCTCTAATCTCTTATAACACTATAGAAATAGTGGACTTAGCCACGGGTTTTTTTACAGTCTAACCACGGTTATAAACCCACCATTCATATTTGTTGAAACCGTGATCGAAATATGTGTGAAGAAGGGTATTATCATGGTTTTCAACAACCGTGGGTAAAACCATAGTTAAAACATGTCCTAACCACAGTTCTTTAAAACTATGGTTATGACTGTTCTAAAAACCATGGTTAAAACAAGTTCTAACCATGGTTTTCAGAAACTGTGCTTAAGTTGTAAAATTAGCATTGTTAGGTCATATTTTTTATTCAGTGGCAGTTTAAACCACTGCCAATAATATATTTTTTAGGTGGAATTGCATAATACAATTGACTTAGTTTTTTTTTTTTGTCATACAAACCTGTAATAATCCAAATAACAATAAAATTTAGGCAACCACATTTCATTGGCACAAGATAAGAAGTGCCTTATCATATACACATCATTTCATTACATAGATGTACCATTACATACACAAAGTTATCTAAGTACACTAACATAAATATAATACATCTAAATGTACTCAAAGTTTTATAATACACTAACATAAGCACAGTCCATTTAAACTATTTATCAAAGGTACTATAATGTAGAGAATGGGTAGCATTCTATGAAGGTATGTGTCCACTGTTGTAATCACTTGGTACTTGAAAGTGAAATGTAAATTTAGATGTAATAACTTGAAATCGATTATAAATGAATATATAATTCAACTAGAGAAATTCTTGATAATTACTCCTGCAAATTGTAATAGAGTAAGCTTAGGTGGCACTTGACCCTGAAAACCTCATAAAAAGAAAGTCATGTCTTTAGGCATCTCTTTATGCCATTTAGGCATTTATTTATGCCAATCTTGCATCTCTTTCTGCCATTTGCTATTTAAGCATTGCCACTTCATTTTGTAGCTCATTATAAAAAGGATAAGAGGGTGAGCTTCCAAATCTACTTCCACTACATCCAAAAACCTGAGTTAGGCAAACACCTAAGTTAAATCCACAAACACGACCATGGTGCTCTCGAGTTCCCAATGCCTTAGCCAAAGAATTATTGATTGAGATTTGCTAAGATGAAATGTCTTGTTGCTCAATTTCAACAAATTTTTCCTACAAATTCAAACAATAAATAAATGAATACATCGTTTCAACAAGAGCGCAAGCCTCTGAATACCACTGAATTCATATACTTACACCAATAAGTCTTGCTTCATCATTCATGTATGTCCCATCTGAATGCTTGTGTGCTGCGATCTACAAATCTCCCCTTGTAATTGGCCTCCCAAGCTTTGCTTTCGATAAATTTAAAGGAAAATGTGATGTATCTCAAATGCTAGACTAATTTTTGTTGTAGTATTGATCAAATTGCCCTATCATCTCAACTTTCTTTTGTGTAAGGCTTTTCGATCTACTAGCGTGTGACATCATCAACATCTTTCAATTTTGTTTATTCTTTTGAGCAATTTCCTAATGATCAAGTAGAACAAATTAGTATGATCTTCTAAGATTACATGTAACCCCAATAACTATATTACCACCTGAGTCCTTTGAGAAAGTCTGTAGTCAATGAATGTTACCCATTGATCCTTGTCAATACCCTTTGGTACATCTTGAAGTAATTCTTCACGAGTGCACGTTCTATCATTTTGATACAAGTCACAACGTGCATTCTTCTAATTACCTTCGATAGATTGTAAAACATACCTCTTATGGCTGTCATCATTAAATACAAACTTTGTCTGTAGGATTGTAATAACATAAACATTAATGCATAGTACTATATATTAGTGTAATAATAAAGAATGTGGCATTACCTGTACGGTATTTTTTTACATGTGATTCTTATACTTAGAAGGCATAAGCCTCCAATCCTTATAACTAATAGGAAATGCATCAAAATATTTGGCAACGGTGCCTAAGAAAACACCAAGTAGCCCACCTCCATCTCCCACTACTTGTTGAGTGTCATTGAATGGGACTATAATTTGGTGTCCACATGGAAGGGACCAAGCATCGTGCACAGTTAATGATTGAGTTTGTGCTTCTATTTCCTCATTGTTGAGAGAAAATTAGTAAGCCAATAAAAATAAATAACTGCAAAAATATAAATTTACATACCAATAATATCAACTATCCAAGATCATTTTTTATGTTGTCGTATAGGTTATTCGTGCTCTCTGGGTTGTTTAGGCTCTTCTGGTTACCCAGATTCCACATTAGCCTCTTCCACCAGCATGTTATCATTTTGAACATCTGGTAAAACAACTTGGAAGTCTAATCCTATATATGTTGCTAGACCTAGTGGATTAGACATAGAATTTCCACTGTTGCGGAAACCACTAATGCCCTTTCCCACTTTACACTTTCAGAGGTATTTGTTTATCTTCAAAATTCTTGTTTAGTGAGGAAAGGAAAAGAAAAGATTAGTTCAAGTGTACAGGTAAATGATAAGTCACATTAATACTTATAGGTAAAGTAGTATAGAAAAGAACATTACCTAAAGTGTAAGTCATATTACTAAAGTGTAACACAATGAAAATATTACCTAGATAGGCATAAGTTTACTTCAAAATTAGGGAATATAATTTCTAAGTGTTATGGTTGGAATGACTTACTATTATGAATAACAACCTCATCTTCTTTTCCTAAATCATACAAGTCACAAGGCTTTAGATGGACAACCAAACTTAGGTTCTTATCTACCTTATCATCAAACATAATATATTTGCTGAGCTTCTGAAACTTGGATGTATGACTCATCATCTTCATTGTCACTAGTGTGTATTAATTGTGAAAAGTTGATGGACTTGAATCCTAATTCATCAGTTATAATCCCTCTAGGATTAGTTGTATTAGCCCACATACATTTGAATAAGGTAATTGTAAGTCGACCATGATACTTTAATTCAAAGATATCTACCAATTTTCCATAGTATGACACACCTTTGAAGCTCATTTGACCTTCTTTACTACGTGAATAACTTCATGTCCTAAAGATCCTAAAGTCTCCACTATTTTGAGTTTTCTATCCTTAATTTCGTTCCATAGTTCTAAATTTGAAACCATTAACATTATAAGCACTATATCATCTTGCTATATTAAGTGGACCCAATGCAAGCAATTTCATATCAACTGAATGAGATCCATTAATGTCATTCCATATATGGAATTAACCAATCATAAACATGTCATTCAATTACATTATGAAGTAAAAAAACATTTATAGGCAAATATATACTCTCACAATGACAAAACCAATAAACAAATTCTAGGTGAACCTTTTTATCTATTTTAGTTGAAAACCATGTATGACTTCGTAACTGTCTCATGGCATGATCTCTAAATTCTTTGTATGACATATTCAAGAGATGTCATTGATGAAATTGTATATGAAAGTACTAATTTCAATAAGTATAATCCATTTATTGAAGAAACGGGTCCACTTGTCTACAATTAGTAAGCACTTGACAATGTGCTTGTAATTTCTCTGTAAAAGGTAAAGCAAAGTATTCGAAACTGTCGATGGGTCTTCCAATAGGTGGAAACAAAGTATCATGATTTGATGACCCAACATCAGGTTAATCATCTATGTGCTTGGGTTGATTGAATGTTATCTCAATATCGTCCAAATATTGTAAACAAAAAGTTAAAAATCACCTGAGCCATATAACCTTCTGTTATTAAGCCCTCAGGCTGAACCTTGTTGCGTACGTAGGATTTTGAAAAGTGCATACAAGTTAATTAGTACTGCACACACTTCTTTCACGAGTGTGGTTCTCATTGCTATGGGTAAGAATTGCTCCATCAGAACATGGGAGTCATAACTTTTCAGCCCTCCAATTTTACACTGTCTTAAATCAATGCAACTAGAAATGTTACTTGGATAGCCATATAGGATAGTGATATTCTTTAAAGTCCTAAAAAAGACATCCTTGTATGCATTTGTCAAGGTGAATAGAGCTAAATAATATCTCCTACTATCATTAGGCCAAAGTTCAAGCCTAATATTCATTTCTTGTAAGTCTCTTTGTGCATTTAAATGGTCTTTTGAATGCCCAGGCTCGTTTAACAAAGTGAAAAGCACGTTGTCACATACATTTTTCTCAATATGCATTACATCTATATTGTGACATAATAAATGGTTCCTCCATTACATAATTCGAAAAAGTATACTTTTCTTATGCTATTTTTGAGTCTCACCATCATTAACACCAACTCCTTTAGTCCTTTTTCCATAAACTTCAACTTCAACATCTTTCCCAAATATAACATTAACATTTTCAAGCTGCTCTAGGATTTCTAAGACAGTAATTGCTTTTGGAGGACTTCTTCTAATCAATTTTTGGCCAATCTAAACTTATGCCTTAGGCTCAAATAACGATGATGACCCATAAAACCCCACTTCCGACTATGGGGAAGACGAACAGAGGTTAAGTCAAAATTACAATTAGGACATGCCAAGATAGTGTAGACATTCCATCCAAATAAAGTTCCAAGCCTTGGAAAATTACTAATAATCCATGTTAGTGCCATACACATATTAAACACCTCATTGGTGAAGGAATCATATGTTTCAATTCCAACATGCCATAAATCTTTTAACTCATATATTAATCATTGCATATACACATCTATATCATTTCCAGGTGCTATTTTCCTTGGAATAATCATTGAGAGAATGAAAGAACTTTGTTTCATACGCATTTAGGGTGGGAGATTGTAAGACATTAACACTATTAGCCAAATGCTATAACTTGTACTTAAATTGCCAAAAGGGTTAAAACCATATGCGGCAAAACCTAAGCGTATGTTATGTGGATCTAAGGCAAATTGAGGATACATTAAGTCAAATTTCTTCCATGCCTTGGAATCCTTTGGTTGTCTCATCATGCCATCATTATTCTTATCCAATGCATGCCATCACATGTGCTTAGTAATTTTAGAAGAGATAAACAACCTTTGCAACATTGGCTTCAATGGAAAGTATCTAAGTACTTTTGTCGGCCGCTTGGTTCTTTTTTTTCCCTTATCTTTTGGTTTCCATTTATAGGTATTACACTTTTCACACACTTCTCTATTTTCATCCTCCCTCTAGTATAACATGCAATCATTTGACAAGCATGGATTTTTTCATAATTAAGCCCTAATTTGTTTATAATTTTCTTCGCCTCATAAAAAGATAGTGAAATTTTGGTATGTTCAAATGCATCAACTAATAATTCGAGAAACATTGACATAACCTTTTTATTTATTCCACACATACACTTAATGTGATGCAATTTCACCAAAAAAGGATAACTTATAGTACTTTTCACACCCTTTGTATAAATTTTGTAATCCATCCTTAAGCAAGTCTTAAAATTCTTGCACACTACTATGTAATGTTTGGTCTAATGTTGAAGTTGGACCACCAACATTATAAACAATTTCATTATCATTAAGAATCCTAAATGCATAACAAACTATGTTATGTATAAGGTCATCCCTGCAAATTGATTCATCTCTAACTTATGGCCTTACTTGATGTTCTACCTTATAAGGTTGTTTTTTCCCCATGCCAAACCTAGAAAGTATGTCCTTGTGGAAAAGGTTTAATAATTAAGTGGTCTTACACAACTTCTCTAACTTGCCATTTCTTAAATCTACATTTAAGATATAGGCATTTTATCTTATCCCTAATACTGTTATTTGCAAATGCAAAGTCTAAGAATCCATTTAATCCCTCTAAATATTCAGGAGAATTTTGAGGCCTAAGAACCCAAGACTTATCCATTTCCTAAAGACCATAAAAAAAAAAAAATAATAACATGGGAAACAATATCAATTTGCCAACAATCAACAAAGGTAAAAGAATATTCATTTTGAATGTCATATATATCATCATGTTTCTCAATAATGAAGTACGATAATTATATAAATACAAATTAAATTAATTCAACACGTATATCAAATGGTTAATATAATCTAAATATTCAACTCATTTAATTTCAAGATACTTAAACTAAACATTACCAAAGTATACCAATATTCAAAAAACAATGTTAATAATAAAATATAAAACGTAATAAGAAAGACCATATCATGACTAAAACTAAAATAAAAACAAACATATAGGATAGTGTTAATTGTAAATCAAGAAATATTTGTATTCATGAAAAAGAGAAAAAAAAAAAAACAGAATAGTAATGTTAAAAAATACACTTTTAATAGATAATAGATAATAGATAATAATAATAATAATAACAACAAGAACAACAATAATAACAATAATAACAATAACACTTAAAAATGATTTTTGCATTATCTCTAAAACAAAATGAAAGAACAAAAACAAATAAGAATATTCAATATCACATTTGGATTAATTAAAATCAAAACAAGAAAAAAAACACAATAATAAAAAAATAAAACCAAAAATAATAATAAAATCAAAAAAAATATAAAAATAAAAAATGATAATGAAATCTAAAAAAACAAATGCAATAATATAACAAAATAAATCTACATCCATACAACATAACATTAAAAGCATAGCTACAAAGTTTGCAAAATCTTAACCAAAAAAGGAGAAAAATACTAACTTGGAACTCAAAAATAGAGGAAAAAAATACAAGCCATAGAAGTCAACCAACATCTTTGTTGTCTATATGGTCGTTAGCGTTAGTTGCTGCACACCAGCAATAGGGGGACTTCATTGTTGTAGCTCGCGCCAAGGACAAGGAAGTATGGAAGGACATAGTGCGACAATTAGATGTGTGCAACAGTTGTGAAAATCAAATGGCTAAAGGGGGTAGGGTTAAACTTGGCTAGGCCCAAATTGTTGCTAGGCCATCATCATAACCGTCATTGGGCCATTTTTTTTTTAAGTGTCCTAGCCATGTTTTTGTCCAAAAATGGCTAGGCCTATCTAGTGGCATAACCACTGTTTGGACATAAACCATGGCTGGGCCACAGTAAAAGTGTCATGACGGCCATTTTGTTTACTATGGCTTAGCTACGGTTTACAAAAACTGTGGTTAGGACAACATTAAAGTCTTAACCATGGTTCTTAAAATTGTGGTGGGCCTTAGTTAAGCTGGCCTTACTACAATTTTTGTAAACCATGGCGAGTTCTTATGTTTAACCACAATTTTTTATAACTGTGGTTAAACCACGTGTTTTAACTATGATTTTGATAACCATGGTTAAGCCTTCATGGTTAAACACATTATTTTCTATAGTGGTAGTCCTCTCTAAAGCTGAGTTAGCTGTCATGCATGAGATTTGTCTTTGTTTAAAAATCTACACTCTCAACATTGTCATACTGGTATTCTAATTTAGTTAATGTAAAATTTGTTCCTTCATAATTAGTTAGTCTCTTACATGAATTCAATTAATACGAGTAATGGACTATATTCCTTTTAAAACTATTTTGTTAAAATTGAACAAAGTTTCATAAGTATAATCAAATTATAAGTAAAACAATGCTAACATGAAAGTAAAGAAGACATGCAAATGCATTATTTAACATAGTTGAGAATGTTGCTGCTCACTTGGTTGATGGATTGATACTTATTATTTCCAGTTTTTCTTATTGTCCTTGGCTCAAAATACTTTCAAACAAGTCCTCATGAAGTTTAAAACGCAAGGTTACCTTCGTTTAACATCATGGTTTACCATGGTAACTTTTTGTAGTCCAATTTACTTTATGTATTTAAAATAGTAATAATAAGAGTTCTCATCTATATATTACTTGCATATTTAACATAGATAGTAAATGGAATTCCATCTTTTTCACAGTTGTTGCTACCTCACCAAAAGACTGTTTGATATTTTTTTTTCTTGTTTAAATTTGAAATGAAGCTACTCACAAGGTATTGGCTTAAATCTTATCGCAGTGAGAAAAGAAAGTAACAAATATTTATTAATTTAATTCATTTCCTTAATCATTATTAATATATATATATATATATGTATATATTATTATTTTCTTGTATAAAATGTTTCACGTCAATTGCACGCATTTCACGAGAGTTCATCAACTTGGCTATACTCTTACTTATCTCATTATCCAAATTTTCCTTATCACTATATGCTCATTTAAAGACTATAGGATATGCAGTTGCCCCTCATTTTCATTATACGAGTCATTTTGATTTAGTATTTAATGCAACGCACAATCTTCATCACCAATTATACTCACCTTACATGCCTATGATTTCACATAAATAACCATACATAACAATGTGCATCCATTTACACTGTAACAAAACCAGGTCCTAGCCATGGTTAATTAGCTATGGTTAGACCCTAACCATAGCTAATTAGCTGTGGTTCCTGATGAACCATTGCTAGGGTTTATAAAGCCCTAATAGATAACTCTCCCCTTTCCATTTCGAACGATGCCCCTTTCTTAACCTAAAAAGATTTGCCTATCCTCCTTGAAGCCATTAGAGCTTGTCCCACTGCCATACAACCACCGCTTAGTGCCAGACTTGGTCACTAACGTCTTCCCATCTTGTTACCATCGTGAAGCCGCCACTGCATCGCTAGAGAAACGTATGAAGGGTAGATGTTGGCCTTTTGGAAGCTTTGTCGTCCACCACTATCCATTGTTTGTTCCGCTTCACTGGTTGTCCACACATCTTCACAGGCGCACCCTTTCTATCGCCACCCGTTCACCTGAAGTAGGCTACCGCCAGTGAGTTTTAGGTAGGTTGTTTTTCTTTTCTTTTGAATAATATTATTTTTTATATATTATTTTCTTTTTTTAAATTGCTTAATAGATGGAAAAAATGATACACTTGTTATACTCAAAATATAACTTCCAATTTTTTTTTGGCCATTTTGGTATTTCAATTTTTTTGGAATAAGTTTGTATAATCATTTAGATATTCCAAACTTAGTGTGTCAATTTTTTGTAAAATGTAGTATAATTTTACATTATTATGTTGTAATGAACATGTTGTAAGTATGACCATGTTGTTAGTACAACCATGATGTTGATAATTTTACGTCATTCTAATTTATATAAATGTGTACAAACAATATTGACATATTAAAGAGTTTAAGATTTGTGCAAATAAATGTTGTTGCAATTTTGAAATTTGTTGGGAATCATATATGTCAATATAGTTATTGTTCAATGTTGATTAATGATATGTAATTTATATTATTCTTGTATAGAAAAGGATTGCCTTAAGAGACTTGAAGATGGATAAGTATTGTCTTTTGAAACTAGTAAGAGTTGGATTGACATGCCTCGAAATACTTTTTAATATTTTGAAGGATTGAACAACCTTTTAGACTTTAGGTTTTCTAATAGTAGAGTTGGGGGTAGCGTAATATGCCCAGTAGAATGCAAGTTTAAAAAATGACATGACAGAGAAGAACTTCAAGATCACTTAATCATTAAACCATTTCCAAAAGGTTACACTTTTTAGCTTATATTTGGAGAGACAAGTAATGTGAATATTGTAGCTAAAACTTCTACAATACCACATGTGATTGAAAAAGGGATTAATGTTAATGACCACATAATGGACACGGCCTATGATGCCTTTGGGCATCATCCAAATAGTGAATGCATGGATAAAGATGAAGTATTGTCACCACCACCAAATTCTACTATGACAAATGATAGAAAGTTCTTAGAATTAATTAGAGGTGGACAACAAAGTTTGTATGATAGGTGTGAAAAATATTCAAAATTATTGTTCTTGGTAAAATTGTTACACATAAGGGGCATGTGTAGAATAATTGACAAGGTAATGTTAATGATATTAGCGTGGCTAACAAATGCTTTTGATATTGCTAAAATTCCACCTTCGTTTTATGAGACCATGAAAACTATTGCTAACCTTAGAGTTAACTATACCAAAATTCGTGCATG
Source organism: Delonix regia (assembly GCA_037074485.1). Classification (NCBI taxonomy): domain Eukaryota; kingdom Viridiplantae; phylum Streptophyta; class Magnoliopsida; order Fabales; family Fabaceae; genus Delonix; species Delonix regia. Next base: position 15,569,984 of record CM073460.1, read on the forward strand.
TCCCAATGATTTCATGTGTATATATGAGAGATGATGCAAAATGAGATACTTGCAAAAATTGCAATATATCTAGGTGGAAAGGTATATCAAGTGGTGGTAAAAAGTAGAAAATGTTACCTATAAAAGTGCTAAGATATTTTTCATAGAAACCTCAATTGCAGAGGATGTTTATGTCTTCTAAGATAGCTGAGCATTTGGATGGCATACTATGGAAAATACCAATGATGGCATGTTAAGGTATCTTAGAGACTTTGAACCATGGAAGAAATTTGACATCAGGCATCTCAATTTATAATAGAGCCTTGGAATATACACCATGGCATAGCCATTGATTGATTCAATCCATTTGGAAACTTAAGCACCAGTTATAGCATTTGCCTAGTAATGATCATGCTTTATAATCTTCCTCCTTAGATGTGTATGAAATAGTGTTCATTCCTACTTTTAATGATCATCCTTGGTAAACAAGCACCAAAAAATGATATAGATATATATTTGCAACCACTAATAGAAGAGTTAAAAGAATTGTGGGATATCGGTATCAAAACGTTTGATTCCTACAGTAATGAAGATTTCGATATTACTGCAGCTTTGTTATGGATTATAAGTGACTTTTTAGGTCTTGGAACATTATCTAGATAAAATACATATACTGGGTTAGCTTGTCCATTCTATAATTTTAACTCAACTCCCTTGTGGCTTTCAGGTAGTAAGAAGTGGTGCTTTATGGGTCATTGATGCTTTTTGAATCAAGGTCACAAATTTAAATTAACTTACTCTTGATTTGATAGAAAAGTAAAAAAGCGAAATCCACCTATTGCAATTAATGGAAAATTTTTTTTAAGGCAGGTTGACAATGTTAACATTTTGAAGAGAGGCAGAAGTTGAAAGTCATGGTCAAAGATCTCGAGAAGGTGGTGATTCTGAGATAAGTTCCAAACAATGGCATATGAAAAGTATCTTTTTCCAACTTCTGTATTAGGAGAGAAATTTATTGCATCATGTCTTGATGTCATGCATATTGAGAAAAATGTGTGTGATAATATCATATTCACTTTGTTAAATGATGCTGAAAAATCAAAAGATCACATTAAGGCACGAAGTGACTTACAAAAAATGGGTATATGTCCTTAACTTTAGCTTGATGGACATGATAAATGTACTTCTACATTATATATAATGATAAAGGCAACAAGTGCTTATTTTTGAAAATTTTAAAGAATATTGTTGTGCTAGACAGGTACCCAAGTAACATTTCTAAATGCATTAATTTAAGATAGCAAAAAATTGTGGAATTGAAAAGTCATGTCTCACATGTTCTTATGGAGCAACCTTTTCTTCTAGCAATGAAAGCAACACTTCCAGAGCAAGTGTCTGCAATCCTAATTGATGTGTTCTTTCTTTAGACACTTATGTAATAAGGTGTTGAATTTACATGAACTTAACTAATTTCAAGATAGAGTAGTTATGACATTATGTCATATGAAAATGGTTTTTCCCTTTCCTTTTATACAATCATGGTTCATTTGGTTGTACACCTAGTTGACGAAGCCAAACTAGGAGGTTCTATTCAATATCCGTGGATGTATTTAATAGAAATGTTAGTATATATACTTTTATCCCTTATTTATTTCAAGTTGCACAATTTGCAAATTTAGCTTATAATATTTGTGTCCATTAGGTATTTAGAAAAATTATATCAAATGTGTGTAATATGTCTTAGCTTAAAGGATCCATAGTTGAGGGTTACATGGTCTAGGAGGTCTTGACTTTTTACTCAAGATATCTAGAAGGGATTGAAATTGTGTTCAATTGACTAACTTGAGCTGATGATCACCCTAATATAGGGTCATTCAATGTTTTATCTTTGTTTCCACCTATCAAAAAAAGTTGTTAGTGGTTATACTTACTTCAATATATTTCCAATGGAAAATATGTAAGCACATTGACATGTGTTGACCAATTGTAGAGAAGTTGAGCCTTTCTTTCAGTAAGTTGATTATATAAACTTTTATCACTAAAAATAATCACCTCATACAATGTATTCACATATAAATTGTGTAAGGAATTTATGGGGCACTTATGGAGACAATTAAGAAGTTGTATATGGTCTTCTTCTGAGATTGACAAGAGAGTTCATAAAGAGTTTGTTGACTTATTCTCTTGTTGATAGGCACATTTTTACCATTTACCTTCATTACCTTAGTAAGTTAGTATATAATAGAATTGTCAATTTTCTTTATTCAGATAGGATGTAACAATAGAGAATCTCATTCAGATGACCTAAAGTTTATAGTGTTAGGACCAATTGATTGTACAAAGCATTATAGTGCATTCAAAGTTAATGGGCTCAAGTTTCGTATCTTAGAACGAGACCAATAGCAGAAAATACAAAATAGCAGAGTTTTTGGTATATTAAGAACAAGGATCCATGCAAGTATAGTGATAACCATATGTGGTTTGGTGGTGTTCCTTATTATAGGAAGTTGGTGGATATAATTGAGCTAAACTATTATAGTCATTTTATAGTTACTATGTTCAAGTGTAAGTGTGCCAACACAACTAATCCTAGAGGGATTGTGGTTAATGACTTTGGGTTTACATATGTAAATTTTTCCTAATTGATACACCCAATAAGCATGAGGATTATAAACCATACATGCAAGCTTAAGAGGCTCAAATGGTTTATTATGTGAAAGATATGTCAGAGAAGAGTTGGGGTATACCTATACATTTCAAACCACATGACTTATATGAAGTGGGAGGTAAAGATGACAAAACATAGTACGAATGTGAGCCATATCAATCATAAGATTGGCAAGGTGCTTAGTTATACATATTACATTATGTCTTAACTTTCATGCATCTCTTATCTTCACAACCACAACACCTACCTTCACGTAGGAGAGCTTAGCTTGTTGACATATTTAGCATGAATGTTATAAATTTATGATGTGTCTTCCTTGAATACAATCAATTTCATGTGGTAAACTTTTGTTAACAGATGATGATGACATGGTAAAGCTAGGGACTTTAAATTATAATGATATTTGGCATCTTCCCTATGATGAGCGAGTTGTATTGAAATAGAACCACTATGGTTAACCTATAGAGGATGGAAATGGTTTGTTAAATAGATTCTTAGGGTCTATTGGTTGAAACTTAAAATATTTCCTATAAGCTATCCTAGTTAGAAAAGAGTTCCAAAGGAGTATAAGGATAATGTTTACAATAATACTACTAAAGTAATATTTGTCTACTTTTGAAACTAAGTACATTTTTGGATGTATAACTACTAACAATATTTCTTTTACCTTGAAGGCTAAATTTATAGTTATCATTAAACTGCATGAAAACTATATTCTAAAATCTTTTGGACAGAAATGGAAGGTTAGATGATAGAATTTATAGATAGTAGGGATGATGGTGCTAGAAACCAAGAGCAATTGATTGTAAAATACCCTAATAACATTGATAAAGATCAATGATCATTGTTTGTTGACTACCATATTTGCTTAAAGACTAACAAATAATATTGTTTTAATAAGTTCTTTTTAATTTTGTTTATAATGTATGACTATATATTTTTTCATTGTGAATAGGAAAATGCTTTAAAAAATAGAGATAATAGAAAGAAGCAACTTATGCCTCACATGGGTGGAACGAGGAGTTTAACAGCAAAAAGGCAAAGATGATAATATTAATTTTTAATGATTATGTTGCATTCTACTTTTTAATGTACATATGTGTAATTATATTCTCCTTAGTTAAAGGAGCTGGAGTTTGGTTGTCCAGTAAGTAGAGGAGAAGTGTGGAAAGAAACAAATAGACATGATGATAGGTCTTATGTGAGTGATGATGCTAGAATAATAAGTGTAAGTGTTCCTATACTTTGTTTTGAAAATAAAGTGGGTTGAGCTTTGATTTGGCTATGTCAATGTACTCCATTTCAATTGTGATGAAGTAACTTTGTTGTAGAAATTTTTAGGTTGATGCATTTGAGTCACTTATAAATACTTGCTTTTTTAATGTAGGAAAAGATTATTGCCCATGAATCTAAATCAATGTTCGTGTCTCAAGAAATTTCTACTGAGGATTCTTTAGCCTATACTTTAGAAAGGCGAGCAAGCAGGTCATGTACAAGGATTGGGTTTGGGTCCATATCCATCCCAAGTGTTTGGACGTACCTCTCATTCTTACAATGGAGAAAACTCATCTTGTCATTCCAATATGGAGCTACAAAGTCATTTCATTCAAATGCAATTGGTAATACAAGCTCAAGTCAAAAAATACAAGATCAACACTAACTATTATATGATCAAAATAAAAAGTTGATGCCTTGGTGAATTTTATCATGCAAAATTTTTAGGGTCAATTGTCTTTTGAACTTGGTGCATTCCAAACATCTCTGGTAATGCTTTTTATACATACATTATATATTTTTTTCATATGTTAGATAATTGGCTATAAGTGGAATATATTCTCTTTAGGTCTTACTATTTCTTATACTCCAAAATAGGTAACTGATCAAAGACATTGGTTGAGTGTAACAAATCATTCTCCACATGTTATTAGGACTACGTTGTATTGGTGTTGCACTTTATATATTAAGTTATTTTGGTGTTGCACATTATGAACTATATTGTATGTGAAGTTTTCTTGCTTGAATACGAAATCATTAGTTGAAAATGAAATAAGCAAGTATTAAAAAAAAAAATAGTAAATTCCATATTTAATTGTACTTTTTTAAAAAAATGAGCTTTAGCAACTGTTGCAACTGCCGTTATAAGCCTTAGAAATATAATTAAATTAACAAATCTGAACATGATACATTACAAAAGAATATGGATATTACGATGAAACTTTTACGATGGTCAAAAGAGCCATTGTAAAAACACAAACATTTCGATGATTATTAATCGACTATCATAATTCCAAGCACTTGAACCACACACCCACTTGCGTCGGCTATGTGTTCATTTTCACTTGATCCCCCATCACTCAAACTCTAGTTCTTGTCTCTTCTTCTTCTCATGCGAGTGAGACAACACGTGGAATCAGAACCGAGGAAGGGTGATTAACTATCTGATGCGTAGTTTAAGCCAATTCCATCCCTGAATTGCAATTACTCCAATGTTGTAGCTATGCTTACCACCCTTTGTTGTCATCCATCCTCTTCTCTCCCTGCCTCTCTCTTCCTCCCCAATAAGTCTAGGTTGTCCCTTCTGAAATGTCCCCAACTTAGGCTTTCGCTCTCGCCTTTGAGTTCAATCTAGGTTTCTTACTAAGGTTAGATTTTTGCATATTTATGTTTGTCTACACATTAATTGAATTTGAATATCTGTTGTTTAATCTCTCAAAAAATTTGTAAATATTGGTATCTAGGTTTCTACTTATTTTGTTATGTCAGATCTCTCTTACGGGTACTCTTGAGAATGCTTCCAGCTTATTACAGCCATTTTCAGTCCTTTGAAATACCCTAATCACTAAAATTTTATGGTCTGCTTTGTGTAAAGTTTGTTGGACTGTGAGCTCTTGGAGCAAGAGGGAATTATGGACTACAGTCTGTTGGTGGGCATTCATTTTAAAGATGTATCAGAAGATGGGGATATTCTCCCTATGTCAGTAGTATCTCAGACCACTGGTAATCTTCATGTCCTTTTACCAAGTACTGGTCTTAAAATCAATTTCAAAATCATAACCCGCTAAATCAATTAGAATCTTTTTAGGTTTCTTTTTCTTTTTTTTTAGTACTTAGGTGATTCTGATTGTGAAGGAACTCCCAGTGTATCAAAAGTAGATATGGATCAACTTCTCTCAGATCCCTCCAGGTGAAATATCTGCTTGAAGTGAATCTTAACTCAATTTAGTATAACTTTAATTTGTTGTTTTGTCATGTAGAGATTACCTAAGCAGTGAGTCCTATGTCCCCATAAAAGATTTTTTTTTTTCCCCTTATTTCCCTTTTTTCGGGGCTGGGTCCTAGTGGCATTGTTAAATGAAATACTATTTGGCTAATACAAATTGGGCATTTAAAGGTGAGAGGGTGCCAAATTGGGTGTGAATATGCCTGCAAGGGTTGCAAGGGCAGTGCGAATTAGTGAATTTGAGAACCAATTAGAGAGTTTATATGAGCTTCCTAGCTTAGAGCTCATTGATGATAAATTGTCAGAAGATTTGGTGAAGTTCGACAAATTTTTAGAGACTCAAATAAAGATTGGATTTCCAGTATTCATAAGGTATTGTTTTCATTTATCATGAATCTAGTATAGGAAGTAAATAAGTTGTTTGGTATGTCTTACTTTCTGTCTCTTTACTTCTTATGGATGATTAGAAACTATAATTCTTAGTAAGTATTGATTTCTTACATTTTATTGCTCTTCCTTTAACATTGGACTATGCTCTTATTAAGCTATCCCACCAGTTTGGGGTCTTCAACCTCATTCTCCTGCATGTCTGTCTTTTATGCATTCAAATTTTCTTTTATTTTTTTATTTAAACTTAAAATGATAATAATATCATTTTTATGATTGACGACCATTTACAGTCAATAATATTTTAACCCAGTTCCAATATATTGTTTGAAAACTAGGACCGTTGATAGTGTTTTTTTGTTGGGGGGCGTATTTTGAGTTTTACACTATCACCCTTCTATTTTTAATCATTTACACTCAAATTAGCCAGATAAAAACAAATTGAAACTAAAGGTAAAAAAAAAAAAACTATGTTTTATCCACTAAACTAGAATTTAATTCTAAAAGTAGCACATTGTGAACACCCCACCCAAATTAACAATAATAATAATCATGGTAATAATAATAAATAGAATTAAAAATTCAAAAAAATTAATTAATTAAAATAAAATTGCAAAAGGCAAAAAAATAGAAGTAATATGGAAAAAACCAAATATAAGAACCAAAAATATTAAAAAGAAAAATTCAAAATATATGTTTGAAGAAGAGACATGGTAATCATCTTGTAAAGAAATAAAATGAATAAGGCCACCTAATTAAAATAAAATTGCAAAACACTCTCACTTGCTCACACTCACACACTCTCACATGCTCACTTGATCCCACATACTCACTTGCTCTCACACACGCTCACATTCACACACCCTCACTTGCTCACATGCTCACTCACTCCCACATGCATACACTCATGCACACACATACATTACTAAGGAACAAGAGGACAAGGTGGACAAAAAAGCAAGAGGGAGCTGGTTTTTCAGAGGAGAGAGAAAGTGTGCAGAAAAAGGAGAGAGGTTGGCTAGAGCAGAGGGTGGAGTGGCTGGAAATGGCTGAAAAAGCAGGAGACCGTGAGCAGTGAGTGGAGTGGCTGGAAGTTGCAGAAAAAGCAAGAAAAGAGGAGGGACTGTGCAGAAAAAGAGAGGTTGGCTGGAGCATAAATAAGAGAGAAACAACGCTGGAAAAAACTAGAGAAGCAGAAACCGAGAGAGCAAGGCAGAAACCAAGAGGAAAAACTGGAGCTGAACAGGAGAAGCAGAAACCGAGAGAGCAAGGCAGAAACTGAGAGGAAAAAATGGAGCTGAACGGGAGAAGCAGAAACTGAGAGAGCAAGGCAGAAACCGAGAGGAAAAACTGGAGCTGAACAGGAGAAGCAAAAACTGAGAGAGCAAGGCAGAAACTGAAAGGAAAAACTAGAGCTGAATAGGAGAAGCAGAAACTGAGAGAGCAAGGTAGAAACCGAGAGGAAAAACTGGAGCTGAACAGGATAAGCAGAAACCGAGAGGAAAAACTGGAGCTGAATGGGAGAAGTAGAAACTGAGAGAGCAAGGCAGAAACCGAGAGGAAAAACTGGAGCTGAACGGGAGAAGTAGAAACCGAGAGAGCAAGGCAGAAATCGAGAGGAAAAACTGGAGCTGAACAGGAGAAGCAGAAACTGAGAGAGCAAGGCAGAAATCGAGAGGAAAAACTGGAGCTGAACAGGAGAAGCAGAAACCGAGAGAGCAAAGCAGAAACTGAGGGAGAGAGCTGAACAGGAGAGAACAACGTGGCCGAGGAAGAGAAACAGAAACTAAGGAAGCAGAAGCAGAAAACTGAGAAGCAAACCGAGAACACAACCAGTTGAGCCAAAGCTACCATGACAGTCGAGGAAACCAGAAAATTCGTTCCCCTGTTATGAGCAACGAGAATAGAGGCAAACAGAGGAGAATCATCTGATTTGAAGAGTAACAGTGAAGGAGAGAAGAGAAAGGAACGTGGCAGTGCATTCTGGTGGTTCTCTGTTGAAGGTATAACGATAAGGATATATAGATATATTAGAGATTGTTGCACGTTTTTTTTCTGGCGCTGTGAAGGAGAATAAGGGAGCATGATATACATATATATGTGCATGTATACACATAAGGATATAGATATATATTGACCGCTGCATGTGTTTTTTCTGGTGCTGGGAAGGAAGGATATATATATATACATTGACTGCTGCATGTGTTCTTTTTTCTGACGCTGTGAAGGAGAATGAGGGAGCATGATATACATATATATGTGCATGTATACACATAAGGATATAGATATATATTGACTGCTGCATGTGTTTTTTCAGGCGCTGAGAAGGAAGGATATATATATACATTGACTGCTACATGTGTTCTTTTTTCTGACGCTGTGAAGGAGAATGAAAGAGTATGATATACATATATAGGTGAATGTATACGTATAAGGATGTATATATATATATATTGACTGCTGCATGTGTTTTTTCTGGCGCTGAGAAGGAGAATAAGAGAGCATGATATACATATATAGGTGAATGTATACATATAAGGATATATATGTATATTGACTGCTACATGTGTTCTCTTCCTGGTGTCGTGAAGGAGAGTGTCCACTAATTTATGGTATCTAGTTAATTCTGTTTAGTTTTAAATATGTTTAGGATTTGATTTAATGCATGGGAATATGTTCACAGGAATTCGTATACTAGTGTGATGAATGCAATGTTGTTTCGATGGTCCAATTGTGTAATAAAGTGTTAGTATGGTATCTAGTTTTTTTTTTTAAAAAAATAATAAGTAAATAAATAAATAAATAAATAATATAAATAATAATTAAACATCAATCTTAAATTAAATATATTTTTTTTGAAATTATTACGTGAGAGTTTTGCTCTCCTCGATTGTAGGGAGTTATGTGAGATTTCAATCTCCTTAAACCCCTAAGTTGAGTGCACATTGGTTTTTTTTTTTTTAAAAAATATATATAATAAAATAAATAAATAAAAAATATAAATAATAATTAAATGTTAATCTTGAATTAAATATTTTTATGAAATTATCATGTGAGAGTTTTGCTCTCCTCGAATATCTGGGGTCGTGTGAGATTTTAATCTCCATAGACCCCAAAATTTAACCTATACTTGTTTTAAATTAATATTGACAAAAAATAATAATAATTAAACATTGACTTTAATTAAGTATTTCCCATTATTTGTGAAATTATCGTGTGAGGATTCGGTTCTCCTCGATTGCCTGAGATCATGTGAGATTTTAATCTCCTTAGATTTTTTTAAATTAGCACATTTGTTTTGAAAATAATAATAATTAAATATTGACTGAATTAAATATTTTCTATTGTTCGGTTCTCCTCGATTGCATGAGATCATGTGAGATTTTAATCTCCTTAGATCTTTTAAAAAAATTAGCACATTTGTTTTAAAAATAATAATAATTAAATATTGACTTTAATTAAATGTTTTTCATTATTTTTGAAACTATTGTGTGAGGATTCGGTTCTCTTCGATTGCATGGGAATATGTGAGATTTTAATTTCCTTAGTTTCCTAAAATTAATATACCTCTATCTAATAATAATAGTAATAATAATAATATAAACAATCATAATTAAGTATTCATTCTAATTAAATATTTCACATTATTTATGAAATTATTGTGTGAGAATATAGTTCTCCTCAAATACTCAGGGTCGTGTGAGATTTTAATCTTTTTAGACCTCGAAATTTAGTATATACTTGTTTGAAAGATAAATAATAAGAATGATGATAAATAGATAGGATAATAATAATGCAAAAACGAATATTTTAATTGAATTATTTACAAAATAAATAAAGTCAGGGTTTTATAAAATTTAATTAATTAAAATGCCACGTTCAAAAATTCCAAAAAATGGCTTTCTGTTACAACTTTGTTCTAATTTCAACAATCAATCCTGATTTAAAAAAAAAATCAATCAAAAAAGATAAGTAAAAAAAAAAAAACCAAAATCTAAGAAAATAAATAAATTAAAAAACTCAAAATATTCCTTTCATTATAATTGCATTTCAAATTCCAAAAGAAATAGAATAAAATATAAACTTCCCAAAATCCTAAAAATCTCATTTCGTAATCATTTCTTTTAAATTTCGAAATAAAGATTTAAAATTCCAAAAATAAACAAAAGGATTAAAAATAGAAAAAAATGAAGAGATCTAGAGAGCTAGGTTACTTAGGTTGCTGTAAATTAAAACACACAAACCAAATCCCAATTCCGTTTTGTTTACGGAAATTTATTTAATTTAAACCTTCCTATTCTCATCACAAAATTTACAAATCATCCACCAACAGACACACCAATTTTGGTCGAACTACGTGGACTTTGATCCCAATCACAGGGTACGTAGGCCCTAGGTTTTCATCCTATGTCAAGTCCGCCCTTTTGTAAATATCTATCTGTTTGTTTCTACTATTATCGTTTTTGTCTTCTCTGTTTAACGGGCATGCATGTTAATAAAGGGTAATTGAGATAAATTTAAGGCCATATTCTATTTCAATTGACTAATTTAAGGTAACCGTTTTCATGGGCGGGTGTTGTGGGGTGCCTAATACCTTCCCCACACTCAAAGAGACTCCCGAACTCATCTCCGATTTCGCAGACCATGTTGCTTTTTTCTTTTTTATTTAAATTAGTTTTCCAAAGTTTTCCATTAAAAATTTTGGTGGCGACTCCAAATAAATTGATTTTCAATATTCGTTTTTGGGAATCAATTAAAACACTTTTTATTTTATTCTGCCGAAAGGTCGGTTACGACACACATAATTAATAAAAAATTTCCAAAGGTTTAAATAATTAGTAAAAAGTTCTAGGTTCATGAAATCAATATAGTTATCTATTAATTTTATAATTAAGCTTCATTGAAGAGACAATATAATTTTGTAATTAAGTTTCTTTTAAAAAACAAAATAATTCTATATCTGGATCTCGTAGTATCTAAAAATGAATTGTACATATTGGTCAACAGGTTAGAATTCGAATGTGGTAATTATTAATGTTGCCTCTCTTTCTGATATTTTAGTGATGATGCCTCTGCTTGTTTTGACGTTGGAGACTTGATATTATTTTATGGTATTAGGAGCATTGCCATGTGTGTATTATGGGGTAAACACAGGCACACGAAACACGCACAAACTGCTATAAACTATCCTGGATCGCTGTGTCACAAGCCATCTACATGTCTATGCTATGCCACTGTTTTATCTATGTTGTGATGCTTTATTTGTTGGGGGATGCATCAGGTTGATTTATCTAGCACTTCGACACCTCTTCTGAAATTACATCCACCATTATTGTCAATTGTAGCCACCATGGGTGCATGGTTGTTGATAGTGGCTTTATAATATCTGCTAGAGTTAAAGTTTTGCATATTTCACTGATGGGCTTGTGAGTGTCTTCTTTTAATATATTAGAAAGTAAACACGAAAACATCCAAATTCTAGTATATGCTTTGAATTATTTCATTTTTATTCTGATTTTTATAAAAGTAGATTTTATCTTAATAAGTATCAATTTGAGGAAAAAAACAAACAACTGTTCATTTTAAAATTTTGAGTACATAAATCCAAATTTGAGTATTCAAAGATGTAATGGTACATGAATCTTTTTACTTGCTAAATATGAATTTGAAAATGAAGACTATGTAGTATCTTATTTATGATCATTCCGAAAATCAAACTCAAACATATAGAGAAAATTACACCCTACCTCTTTTTACTAATTAAACTATTTTCTTTGATATATTTAATTGGTATATTTTTTTTCAAAATATACGAGGTATTATTTTGCAAAATAAATAAGAAACAAAATTGCTGGCCTCATCTGAAGTGTAGTAGATTCTGAACACTTTAGATTTTGTAATTTTTTTCCCCATCCTTTTGGTGATGACCTTATTAATATTCAATTATTGACCATGACTTATTTGAACCGACCAACTTTAAAAGGGAAAAGAGCATGCTAAAGTTGAGTTTATTGTAAGTCATTCTCTTTCTCATTTCATTATTAATTTTCTCCTAACTTTTCAAATGAAGATACTTATGTTTATTGCTTATCATAGTTTATTATCAATTTTTAGGTACCTAGTGAGTAAGGCAATGTAAACCCGTTTACAAATTAATTGTCAAGCCCTTTAAGTATGAACAATTAGTTGGTTAGGATAACTTTTATATTATGTTAAAACTTAACTATTATTTGTTGTAAGACTTTGTAATAATTTAGTATTTAATTATGTTTGAAGTTGATTATCTAATAGGCCTTATTGGCTTTGAGTATCTGATTGTGCTGTTATAATTGGTAATAAATTTATCATATTTATTGCATACTAGTTTACAAAAAATTTGACACAAAAAGTAAAACCCAAATATATTTTTTTAAAAAGAAAACCTATTAATGGCGGTTTAGACTGCTGCCATAAACAATATAGAACCACTAGCAACAATTTAGATAAACCGTTGCAAAGATGAGACATTATGACAGTTTGTGTCAACTGTCGTAGTGACATGTGATTGCCACGATAAAAAAAACTATCGCAAAACTGACATTGCGCACTTTTTGATCGTTTCAATAACATTTTTGTGACAACTTTAACGAGAATTTTTTTACTATTACAAGAATATGCCATGGCACGACTTTTATAAGGGTTAACAAAAAACGTTTTTGTTTCATTTGTGATGGTAGTTTCTGCGTTGTTTTTATTAATTGTTATAGAACCACTCTGCGACGATCAAAACTCTCATAAAAACTATTAAAAAACTGTTGCAAAAGCCTTATAGCTGCAGTTTTACAAAACCTTCACTTTGCTACTAACTGCAATTGATTTCCCTTCACTTGCAGTTGCGGCTGAAACCGCAGCAAAAAAATTGTATTTACCGTGCTTGTTGGACCTGTGGCTAATGTATTTAGCTACCTTGAGATTAGTTACGGTTTGGGTAACCGTGGGTAATCCGCTAATGCTAAAATGAAACCTGCATTTTTTTAGTGTTAACTCCACATATTCCATTGAATCACTTTCAAGGTTTAATTATTTATTTATTTATTTATTATTATTGATATTTTCTTCTTGTTAACTCTACCATTCCTAAGCCATAGTCCCGTTCAAAAGTTTCTAGACATATAATAGAGTTGAAAAACAATGGCAATCCACCATCCACACTTATCTTACTTGTTTAAACTCCCAACAGCCAAATCCCTCCCTTGGTGTTAGATGATGGCAATTAAACACTGATTTTGAAATTTGACCTTTGTGAACCCTAAACACCTTGCCAAGGAAGGTTTCAAAAACTGAGGGCCAAATCTAGATTGTAAAATTAGAAGAACATGGGGAAAGGGACGGATTACACATAAGAACAAAAAAGCACATCGAAATTTAAGAAATTTCTCTTTGATTTGTGCCCAATCACCATCGAGAATGAGAGGAAGCTTCACACCATAACTCCTGAAATTTCTAGTCAGAATCTTGCCAGAGGTGGCCATAAATTGGAGGAGATCAACAGCGATGGAAGGTTTGCAATGGGTTCGTGCAGGAGAGAGGAAGATTTGAACTTGTTTCATGGGGAATGCTATCATTACTTAATTTATATTTAAGCTATCCTTGTTTCCTTTTTAAATTTCATTCACATATTTTAAGTTTTATTTTTTACCCAAATTCGTTTCTACTCGTTTCCCGCAATCGAGAAGGCTATACATAATTTCTTTCAGGTTAATAATAAAAATATATTAAAAAGAAATTTTCCATACGTGTTACATTTGATATCTCAAAAAGGTGAAATTGCAAAAAATAAAGCCTTAATCTAATAAACTACGAGTTTCGATCATCAGAATTATAACTGCATTCTGAAATACTATTGATGAGAAGATACAACACAGCACAACATAGCTCAAATATTATTTTCTCGTCAAGTCAACTCTTGATGAGCGAGATATATAAACATGCATGCTTGCGGCGCAAGGCTTATTTGTATGTTTTTTAAATATTGTGGATACTCATATACCATAGTAAATCCACAAAGTTATTAATTGCCTGCGCCTTCTGGTTCATTTGGGCTTTTAACAGTTCTTGGTGCACCAGCAGCGAAAGTCACTCTTGCATGTGCCGCTGATTAGATGCTCTCGGTTTTTGCAGGTCTTGTCACATGCACTCCCAGGACCCCCGAATATGCATGGACCCTCGAACTTATCACTCAGCACATCACAAGTCTTTGCCTCGCTCTGCCCTGTTTCTTTTGCACACATCCATTTCACAAACACAAGGATGGAGAAGGACTATTAAGTTTAGTTCAACATTCAACAATCAGTACTATAATGATATTACATATATATATATATATATATATATATATATATATAATCTTTCATATAATAAATATTTTATGATATACTGACATAAAATTAAATTTTAAAGTGTTACAATAAAAGAGTATTTTAAAAAAATCAATTAATATAGAGCCAATCTTTGAGAACAAAAAGAAAAAAGGCACTCTGAAGTAGTAACATAGACATTTTACTATGTGCATTTTGGGCCGTTAGATTATCTAAAACCACATACAGTCATTATGTGTTTTAATGAACCAAACAGCTCAAATTATATAAAGCACTACTATTCTCAGTTAACAAATTTGAACCGAGAAGAGTGAAAACTTACGTGCGGCTAACAAAAACAGAAGGAAAAAGCACAGCACAGCAAGCGATTTTGTCTTCATGATTCCACAAATAAGGTTCATCAGATCGCAGCGCATAAATGAAAAGAGGTGAAGGTAAGTATATACAGAGAAAGATGCTCACTGCTCAGCGTGGCTAAGATCAAATTGGTTAATAATGGCTGCCAATTAACTGGAAACTAGGAAGAAAATGTGATGCGATAGAGTTGTAAATATGGGTTTGCTTGATTGAGTTAATCCAAGGTTTTAAAATTTAGGATTGGTTGAAAAAGTTTTATTTAAGTGTAGGCTGAAATTATCTAACTTAGCCTGGTTATATTAGGTTTTAGAATCAATCTTATGCGCGATATTCAGAAATAAAATCTAAATAGTTAGCTCTAACATGTCTTATTGTTAATTCTATTATGTAGAGTTATCAACTAGGGTGTTTATATATATACACTGGACCCGTATAATTCAATCATATTGGGTTGCATTAGGTCATGTTAAGATTTTTTTTTTGACAGAAGTTTCATTTAGTTTGGGTTGGCTTGAGTCTAATTGATCCAAATTTATTAAAAAATATAACAACTTAATTTATCATTTTTAACTTCTTTCGAGATCACTGTCAAATTTTTTTCATTGCACATGTCATGTTTTCTATAAAAAAAAATCTTAAATCCAATTTTGATCCCTTCTAGATAGAATATGTTTTAAGTTGATCCTTGGTATAACTATCTTTTAATTTGATTCTCTAATAATAAAATATTTTTGAATTTAGTCTCAGATAAATTAATTACCATCTTAATTTGATTTCTCATATATAGGTATTAAATTTGGTTCATGGCTAATAAAATTATTATATATTAATAATGTTTTTCGGACAGTTCGTGATAAATAAAACTAGTAGTTAGTGGCCGTTAAACAATACTCTATTAAAAAATATATATCATTACATTGTTAATTTAATATATAGTAAATTAATTAAAAAAATGACATTATAACAATTTTTAGTGAGGGTCAATTTGATAAGTTAATTTTCTGTGTGGCTATATTAAAAATTTTTATCTTAGAAAAACTAAGATAAAGTTTGAGTCACGAAAAAAAAAAATCTTATTTTAGGATTTTCGAAACCATTTTAATATTAGTTAATATTTTTTTACTTGTTAAAAATTTGAAAACTTGTTTGAAAATATATTGTATATTTGGCAATATCATTGCATTCACTTAAGCCTTAATTCTCTCTCTCTCTCTCTCTCTCTCTCTCTCTCTTTTAAATAATCATATTATATTATATCATTTTAGACGATGTTTATCATGGTCATGTTAATTCTTCTCATGACAAGAGATTAGAAATAGTATTATATGAGAAGAGAAATTGAAACAATTACATGAGTGTCACTTTAAGAGACGCTACATATAGTGCGTAAGTTTCACATACTTTATATATATCTATCTATTTATTTGTTTATCATTCTTTTTATATAATATTATATATATGTTAAACAATTAAAATAAGTAAAACAATTATTGATGACATCAATTTACTATTATATTGATAAAATACATAATAATGTTAGATTAGTGTAAACTTTTGTGAGTATCATACTCATGATTAAAATTTAGTGCCATATTGTAATGATATATAGTCAACACAGGAGGCTACATCAATCAATATCAAATAGTAATTTCATTTGCACCTCACCCATTCTCTGCGCCTTTGGTAATTTTTTTTCCAGATAGTAATTATAACTATATTATTTTATTATAAGAATTGTCTTTTGCGAATTTAACCGTTAAATAAAAATTAATTTCCTTATTAATCATATATTAGCAACTTTTTTGAATGAACATTTATGAAGTTAATTTTATTGACTAAAGTTTATATTAATATCAGAGGCTTCAACAATATATATATATATATATATATATATGTATTAAATGTTAGATAATCAAAATGTTATTTTTAAAATAAATTAAAATATCAAATATAATTTAATCAAATTTAATGAAATGTTAATGCAATCTAACAGAGGACAACATATGTATAATGTCACATAGATTGTCATTCATTTAAGATAAACTCATTATAATTGCCATGGGTGAATTAATCTCTTCTCAGAAGGTAACTTAATTCTAACTGAATTGGTAAAATGTCTATTTCTACCAAAACTATTTGATTAAATTTCTTCAAAGATTTCAAATTTCATTTTTTAGGTTATCTGAATAGATTTTTTTAATAAAGTAATTGAAATGCCCAAATTTTTTGATATTGTTCATAACTAGGTATTGTTGTCAAAATGTAACTTGACTCGTCAAGTTTTTAAGCCTATGTAAATTTACCTAACAAAACATATATATCAATTCACTTGTAATATCATATTTATGTAAATTTCAATTGACTCATATTTTATTTGGATGGGGTGAGTTTGGTGAAGCAACCCTGAGAAAAAAATAGAATACCAAGACTAATCATATCGCTTTGAACATATGAACACATTCACCATCATTGGCCACTATATCTTGCTCTATATATATATATATATATATATGCATAGTTTTATTTTCATTTATTTATTTTTAAATTTCTAGAAATATAGAATTAATAACACAAGGACACTAAATTCTACCTATGTTGGTAAAATGTCTATTTCTACCAAAACTGTTTGATTAAATTTCTTTAAAGATGTCAAAATTCAATTTTAGCTTATCCAAATAGATTTTTTAAATAAAGTAATTGAAATACCTAAAATTTTTTGATATTGTTCATACCTATCTATATAGTAACTTGTAACTTGACTTGTCAAGTATAAACGTTTATAAATTCACTTGTAGAAAATATATCAATTCACTTGTAGTGTTAAACTCGGTATAAACTTGGGTGGACTCATCTTACTTGGACATATATATATATATATATATATATATATATATATATATAGAGCATAGTTTTATCTAAATTTTCTTATTTTCTTGGATATCTAAAATATAGGATTAACAACACAAGGATTTAAATATAAGACCAAAGGTATGTAGACAAGTGTCTTTTTCAAGAAAACGTTATAATCCATACAATTACTAGTTCCAAAATCTTATCAAAATATAATTAAAAAAATATAAAATCATATTAAATCTACACTTAATAAAATAAAAATAAAATAAATATATTACTTAATTAGTTATATGGCAAAGTACCATTTTTTTTTTAAAAAAAAATACTGTGGCATGCATAAATTTGGACAGTACGTAACATTTGAATCCCCTTCACATTATTCCTTTTTAATGCAATTTATTATACTTATATGCAGTTCCATTGTTATGTTGTTCTCAATTAAAATATGACAAGTGTTTGATTAATTAATAATAATGTATAATTTAATTTGAAAATGATATCTGCAATAATTATATATGCACCATGATATAGTTAAAAAATTAAAAGCTTATTATATTTAAATTGAAAAACAACATGACAAAAATACAAAAAATTGCACATAAGCTTTTTTTTCTAGTGCAATTTAGATAGTTAAATTTTGAAGGACTGTTCTGATGGTGGCAATATTTAATACAAGATAAATAAAAATATTATCTTGAATTTAATTTTAATTATTTATAAATTAAAAATATCAAAATAACTTTTATAACAAGATATATAAAAATATTATCTTAATCTTATACTTTAAATTTAATTTAATTTTAATTATTTATAAATTAAAAATATCAAATAACTTTTATAAATTAAAAATTTTAAAATAATCTTTCATGCCCACTCGTTTTCTCCACAAGAAGCTAAATTGACACGCAACTCATTTAGTCAATAGCCAAGACTATTATTACGACAAGGTCAAATTAGATAGGATCTAAGTGGAGGAGATTGAAACTCACAACTCACAAGTCTAGCCTCTTTCGTCTACGTTTCTGGATATCATATAATAATCATTATCTAAGAAGTCACATCAAATAATAAATAGATTTTATGATGTATATAAAATCGTAGCGTCTTGTGATGTCATCGCATTAAGAGAATTTTTATTCTTTTTCTTCACTGGATTTACGACTATATAACATGTATTTGCTTTACGTGTTAGTGTGTTGGGTATAAACTCAGTACCACAAAATATTAGTGAGCTTAATGGAGTAACTACTGACTTTATTTTACCGTTATTATGTGTGATACGTTTAATTTAATTGAAATATATTTTTGGCTGAAGTTTGATGGATTGAAAACTTCAATCCAACTCACCTTATAGATTAAACTGAAAATAAAAGAAAAAAAGAGAGAAAAAAAAAGCGTTCATCTTGCATATCAAAAGGGATTTGTGATCAAGTGAACTATAGGCACGTGGGTGCTCCACTATAGCACAAAAAGGAGTTACTTTTCACACGGAGTATGATGGTGAAATCAGTCTTTCAAGAAGTCCATGTGGTAAGTTGAAAAAATTATGTGAGCTAAGTATCCTCGTCAGTTCAAGTCTTAATCTATGTATGTATATTTTAAATTGGGGACGCAATTCTTTTAACGGGTAGAACGTGACACTTATAAAATTTCTTATGTAATATTTAGTTCGAGTGAAAACAGATTTAAATCTGTTTTATAAGTTGAAGAAAACAAGGGCATTTAGATGAAATATGAATTAAAAATTTACACAATTTTTAAAATATTTAATAAATTACTATAAAATATGACATTGAGGTTGGTACAAGTGGCTATACCTCTCCCTTGTTTTCCAAAGGACCTAGGTTCAAAATCCCCCCTAGAAAATTCTAGAAGTGACCTCTTTTTTTTTTTAAAAGAAAAAAATTTGCCATGTGTCTACCATTATCCTGAATGACACCAAGAAGAAGAAAAACACATTACTTCCTTTTTGGAAACTTTCATTACCATTATGTTGTTCTCCACTCTTCCTCAAGCTCCTTTATCATTATTTTGGCCAATTCCAGTGTGTTTCTTAGAATTAAGGCAAATGTCCTTTCATTCATCTTCACAATGATGGGGTGCCAAGAAGAGCCAATAGAACGCGGTTGAATATGTTGTTCTCCACTATTCAAGAACCTCCTTTATCATTATTTCGGCTAATTCTATTGTGTCACGCTCCTAACTATGAGAACGTGACCAGCATAGGGGATGAGGCAACCCTTGAACTCGTAAGCCTATCTAACACTTCAAAGAAAGATAGATTTCAGTTGAACATGTAGAATTTACATAGGATAGAACTAAGACAACATACATTCATATATACCAAAAGAATCAATTTCTTTCCTGTGTAGAAATTTTGATAAAGTCTCCCTTAAAATATGGACCTCCTAAAATTTCTACAACTAGAAAACCTGGCATACAATAGAAAAAGAGAGTTCCACTATCCAATATGAATAACAGACAACCATCATCAAAACCACAATAAATTAGACCATCTACTTGTATACAAAAGAGTCACTAAGTTTAATTACAAATTTACAATAAAAGGAAGATCTTACCCTTGCAAACAAGCAAGGTTCACCAAAAAGAGAGACACCCACAAGCTCTTACTCTGTTGGAGGGTATTCTTGATTTACACTGCTATTTAGAAAAATATCAAACAACGACGGCTGAGGGAAAACTATGTGAGCAGATAATACTAATTATGCAAAGAAAGGGACAAATTAGCTATGATAGAGTTTTTGACAAACCATATGTTATATTGAAACCAAACACCTTTCATGGTTAATATAAACAATACACACTGATGAAAATATGATTAATCTTCACATGAAATCTCAAACAAAATTATAGAATAATTCTTTAATGAAAAATGGATCATTTTAATTTCAATATATGGGTATTCAAATCAGATAGAAGGTTTAGGGACATCTAGTAGAACCATCAGAAATCTAGAAATATAGAACTAGCTCAACTAGCATAATTATAACTGATCAGATATCAATCAGAAGCCTTAAGCTTGGAATAATCAAAGTAACAGCCTTAAACCTAAGACAAAGTATCATAATAAAGGCATCATGCCTTGTCATATCAGAATACAAATTGTAGTGCACTTCGGCTAAAATCTACAACTGTTAACTATAGGGTATGGTTTTGGATGAATTTCCCTAAAAATTTCATTAACATATGTAAATCTGTATTAAAAAAATCACAACTTTCCAAAATCAACTTAAGCCAAGAAATAAATAAAATTAATACAATGAAAAAGGGGTTTTTAAATTTGTTGCTAAAACATCAAATTGGCAAAGGGGATATGTTAGACTCTTATCAAGGATAAAAACCCCAAAAGAAATTTCATAAAAATCCACCAATTCAAGCTCTAATTTGAACTCAAACTACTATTTACTTTACTATTCAGTCAACAAGAGGATTTTTTATTTCTAAAGCAAAATCACAAAATTGAATGTTGAGTCTAAGGAAGAAAGGAACAAAGTACATAGATTAAACAAAACCCCAAAAAATTTCTAAGAAACTCATCTAATTCATCCAAAATTTGAAAATTTTCTATCACTATTCATGTTCTTCACATAAAAAATGGGGCTTTCAGATTTAGAGCCCAAAACTTGAAATCAAGAACTGAAATTGAAGGAGAAATACTTAAAATTCAAGCTAGAACTAAAGCCCTAATAGAATTTGAAGCAACACTCACTTAATCAAGAGAAAACTCATATGATTTTGTACCCAAAACTAACATCACACTCGCGCAAGAGCTCTTGGAGTAAATTAGCCTATATCATGTTGAAAATGGGTTGTTGGTGGTCAAGCACAAGTGCAAAGAATGGAAAAGAACAAAGTGTAGAGAGGAGGAAGAAATAAGGGTATTTTGGTAATTTCCTTTAGGGGGACATGTGGCATCATTAAAAAAACTATGGAAATGTTTGAATTGTACATTGTTGGATTCAAACATGGCTTCTTAGCTTGCATAGGTAAGGCTTACTCATTTTTGTTAGGGTATTTCTCATGCAAAATGCTACTTGAATTAATATATATATTCTTCTTAACTTTCCTTTTGCTTCAAATATATTACATTCTTTCCTTTAACTAATGTAAACAAGTACAAAATTATTCCACTAAGATGGAATTATCAGATGAAATTTCTAGGAATATTACACAGTGTGGTTCACATTGGAATTTCTTAGAATTTTAGCAAAGGTCCTTTCATTCATCTCAACAACAATGAGGTGCTAGGAAGAGCGAATTGGATGCAATTGAAGAGGGATTTCTCTAAATTGTTTTGTTCATCTTCTATTTGGTGAGTAGCTCATTATTACCCCTCTAATCTTGGCCTTCAATTTTGCGACTTTGATCACTAATTTCATATTTCACCATTTAGCGCTATTAGGGTTTACAAGAAAGAATTATGTATGATTAGTAATGAACTCCTCCAAATCAGTTTGTGCCTTTGCTTCCTAACATCAAATTCATTCTTTCACTTCCATAATCCACAACCAATTTCTGAGTGTGGGGTCTTAATTTTGAAACCCTTCTTTTTAGCGTGTTGTTAGTGTAAATTTAAAATAGGGCTTAATTTTGGTGAGATTTCATCAAATTAAGTCGAGGTTTCGGTTCTTTAATGAGTTTTGATCATTTCCCTTTTAATTCCCATGTGAAATTGCTTGGTTTTGGCCTCCAATTTCTACCCCCTTCTTGGTTGGACATATAGTTTCAAGTGGTAAGAATTTAAAAAATCTTAAACCAATTCTCATCAATAATCACTACTAGAGTAAGGAATTAAGCATTTTGAAGTTATCGTTTGAAGTTTTATGTTGATTTAGTGGCATATCTTAATTTTCTTTTATTTTCATTGTTGGTTTGAAGAAATGGGGGACAAAGAAAACATTATAGCAATTGACTAAATGACCCTAAGTAAGTAATTTGAATTAATCACCAAATCTTAAAACTATCTTGATGATGTTAGGCATCTCATAATTAAGAAAAGAAATTATTTTAGGTCATATGTATATATAGGATTAAATACATGAAAATGGAGAAAAATAAATAAACAATAAATAAATAAATATAAGATTTGAGCTAAGGTGGTGAAATTTACTTTGTGGCATTGGAAGATGAAAGAAACTTGATAAATTTGTTACATAAGATATTAAATGTGAGTTTTTTTTGTTATTATAGGACCTTAGATGTTGTTGTTGTGATCAAGTAAGATAAAGAAAGACAATAGAAGCATGATTGTTGCATGTGCTCCCCCATGGTGAGTAAATATTGTTAATCATACATGTTTTTAGATTGTTCATTTGTAAATGCTTTTTTTTTTTAATACACTTTAGTGCCTTCGAAACCGGCCTCTTGAAAGATTATAAAATTCCTGGCATTTATTTCCACATTTTGAACTTTTGAGAAATTTCTTTGTAATGTTCCTTCGAATTTGAATAATCATTTTAAACAATTTACATACTATATGATTTTCTAAGAACTTTTTGAATGATTTTGTTACCGTATGAAATTCTAGAAATTGAAAATTTTCTTTTTAGATATATTTTTCTAATATGTATACTGTTATGGAAAATATGGTTCTCTCAAAATACATGAAATACATAACCTTGTAGCTGACAATAGTAGACATTAGCCCTGGTGGACCATGACCTATCCTGAACCCCAAATAGCAGGGGTGTTGCTAGCCTCGTGTGTGACGACCTACACATGTGGATATGTTCTCATTGTTTACGAGCCATATTGCTCAACTTTGACTGATATTTGTACTGTGATTCATAGCTTATAGCTAGTGTTTGTTTTTGGATTTTGGTTTATTCTTTGAGATGTATTCCAATTTGGTTTATTCTTTTAAATTTTATGTATGAATTTTAAATGCTTTTTAATGTGACCTGTTTCACAAGTACCTTTGAATTTGCTTAATCTTTATCAAGTATATTCTACAATTTGTGATCTTCATTCTTTAGAATAATTTCGTAGTATGTAAGTTTGATGTGCTTTAAATTGTAAAGCATAATGGTTATGTAAAACTCTAGCGATTTGCTTATCCCCTTCTAGTATGGTCACTTATCCTTTCTCTCTTTAATTTTTTTTTAAAGAGTAATGTTGATCTTGGTTATTGCTCAATGATTTAAAGACGATATAAAGACTTATTTGTGAGCCTTGTATTCTTTGCAAGGGCGAATAGTTATTTTTGTTGTTAATTGTTGAGAAATATTTCTTCTTTGTACTCTACAAGCTTTTTGCATTGGTAAAATTTTAGTTTAATTACATTGTATGATATTAGAGAATTGGACTATAAGTCATTGATGTCTTTAATTGTATTAGTATTTGGATCAGTTAGTTTCTCATATTTATTTAGCTCACGGAGATGGGTTTTATCTTGTTCTTTGTACCGATCAACCTCTACAGTTGGTGGCACAAAAGAAGTCTACATAAATAAAATCATTCATCCACAATAATGCATAGCCATTTGCAAAATGATACACAATATAGCCACAGACTAAAAGGGATTAAAAGTCAATATAAATAAAAGTAAAGAATCTAAATCTTAAACCATTCGCAAATCATCAACATTTGTGTGGCAAATGAGATTCTCTTATCACTTAAAGACTAGAAGAAGATACAACTTCTCTAACTTCACCATTTTTAATGTCTTTGCATACTGCCATAATCATTTATGTAAACGCAACATCAATATGACTTCTCAAAGTGAATAATCTAAATGATGAACAACATAACCCCTAATAATCCTGAAGTTTTTAAACATATAGTCTCTCTATCTCAGATGTTAGAGTAAAATGAACAAATGATGTCGTTGTCTTAATGCCTGAACAAATGGTGAAGAGCGACAACAAACTAACTTAGTTTTTTAGGCAAAGAGCATGAACAACAGAGATGATAGTTGAGCTAAGTTGAGCTGAGAGTAAGGAACTCATGGACAATGTCACACTCATAGAAAAGAAGTAGAGGAGCAATTGAGCTAAGTGTGAGCGATAGTGCGATTGCAAATGAAGGTATTGAGATTACGGGATTAAGATAAAGCTTTTTTTTTTTTTTAGACGATAGTGAGCTAGTGGGAGAATGGACTTCCTTTGATTTCTTCTAAAATTTTTAGGTTAGATATATAAATTAACAAACATAGGGGAAAAAAAAAAGAATATATAGGCCAACCTAAGAACCCATCGGGCTAGCCCATTTAAACCATGGGTTAAATAAGATAGGTTAAAATAAACCTACTTAAAAAGTTTTCCAAGCAAACATCCAACCTAGTCTACCACTTTGGTAGGTTAAACTGGCATGACTTGGTGGGTCAGGCCTATTTTGATGCCACATATGTATTAATTAAGTAAGTCCTAGACCAACGATATGTAGATTATGTGAACATGCATGAGTTAGTTAGTAATTAATTTTATGGTATGATGGCAAACTCTATACATTATTCCAACTAGTCCTATCTTTAATTACGATTATATATTTCAATGATAAGGCTAAATTAGATAAATTTATATCATATTAACATTAAGCATGTTTATGGAATGAAAATTAAATTAGATATTAGATTCATCTATATTAAAATAGATATAACATCATAACTTATAATTTTTAACTTTTTTTGAGATTACTCTTAAATTTTATCATTTTACATGTCATGTTTTGTAAAACAAAAAAAATCATTTAAAACCCAATTTTGATCCTTTATAAATTTAATAGGTGTTAATTTGGTCCCTTGTACAACTATATTCTAATTTGATCCTTTGGTAATGATATATTTTTCAACTTGGTTTCACAAAAATTAATTGCTTTCTTAAATGGTTACCCATATAAGGGTATTGAATTTGGTTCATTGTAAATAAAATAATTATGAATAATTTTGTTTTACATTTCATTATCAATAAAACTAATAGTTAATGGTAGCTAAGCAATATTATATTAAGAAATATATATTAATCACTACAAAAAAAAAGGTTTTTGCAAGAATCTTTTATGAGCTTTTGTAAGGGATTTGACTGTTGCAAAGGCATTTTGTAACAGTCAAACAAAATGTCATAGAAATCACCAAATTGTAACATTTTATGTTAGCTATTGTAGAAATCATTGCAAATGCATTTTTTATTTTGAAATGATCACCAAAATATGTTCTTGGAAATGTCAAAAAGAACTAATGCAAGGTCCTACTTATTCGATGATTGGATTAAATTGCTGTAGACAATTTTTATACTTAAGCAATGGTCAAGTCGACCATTACAAAAGTTAAATGTTTTGGCAACATTTAAACCACTGCTAAAATAATTTCTTTGTTTTAAACATTTTTATTAATGTTTTGCATGTTAGAATAAGTTAGAATTTTAACATTAGCATTAATTAGTCTCACTCACCTAAAATAATAATTAGTCTTCCTACATTATTAATTAGCTTACATTCTTAGTGAAATTATATATATAAATACCCAAATAGACAAAGAATTGAGTAAGTGGAAAGAATAACTTTCCTTTCACTTTATGGTATCAAAGCCTTCCCTATTCCCTTTTATCGATTCTCTCCATTATTTTAGATATTGTGTTACCTAAATCACCACCTTTGGTGATCAATTTTGTCTCACAGCCAGCACATATAGGACTAGCATGTCAAGATCAGCGAGATCTAGGAGTCCAGTAGCCTAAATACTAGCGAATGGGTCTTATGCACTGTTGAGAGATTTGCATTCTATCTCACACGTCGACTCATGAAAGAGTGTGGCTACTCCATTTCCTTCCATTCTCCATTTCAGGAGATTGATTTTTCCTTTGTGACATAACCTAGTTGTGCTACTGATAATTGGTAAGGTGCGACCAATTGCTTGGGAGTTTTTTTCACTTTTGTTTAGTGCATTTTTCCTTCTATCTATGGTGTAACAATCAAGCTCTCTATTTCTCCTCCCTTCACCATTTAAAAAAACTTCATATATTTATTATGTTTTTGTTTGCCTCTGATCTTGGTAGTACTTTGTTTTAGAATCTCAGTTATTATGTTCTTGCATTTGGGATAAGTTCTTCTCTAAAAATTTTGCTATTTCTATTGTTCATCCTAATCAGTTTAAAGGGATATAGTTAAAGGTTGATCAATCATTATGGTGGAAGTACAGTCAACTATGACCAATATCATGCTAAATCATACCCAACAGGCTCAGAATACTAATGTGGCTATTTTGATTGGGGAATTTGTCAAGTTGTGCTAATTTCAAGAATCATTGATGAGCTTAAATCCCATTACTACTATTTGAGAGTCAGGTAAATCCACTAGATGTCTCATTTCCTCATCATCCAAATGGGTTATTTTTTTTATGCCATAGATTATATGACAGGTAATCTTAATCTCTTCTTTATCACTCATTCGCACAAATTGCCTTTCCTGTGACAATAGCTTATGGTTCCACGTATAACATTAGTGGCTCTAAGACATTAATCTCACCTATACCATTACCTTATCATCTATCTCATACCTTCTAAAGATTGCCTCTAACATGATTTTTGTGAGTCAGCTAATGCATGATCTTAACTATTGTATCTATTTTTTTTCTTAAGCATTATCTTTTTTAGGATCTTATGACAATACAACTTCTTGGTAAACGACATGTATTTGATGGTCTCTATATTCTGGATAATTGGATACCTCAGTCCCTGGCTTATGCCAATATTGCTTCTTTATTTAAAGCTCATTATCAGTTGGGCCATCCTTCTTTGCCTCTTTTGAAGAAAATATGCCCAAAATTTGATCATGTGTCCTTTTTAGATTGTGAGTTATGTCATTTTGCTAAGCATCACTATTATTCATACAATCCTTGAGCTAATAAATGAGACAATTTTGCTTTTGAATTATTACATTATGATGTTTGTGGGCCTTGTCCAATTGTATATAAATATGGGTTTAAGTACTTTATTACTTTTGTGGATGATTATTCCCATATAACCTAGATATATTTTATAAAGAGTTGCTCTAAGTTGTGCTCCCATTTATATGCATCCTATGTTGAGATTAAAACTTAATTCCATATATCTATTAAGACATTAAGAATTGATAATGTAGAAGAATATGTCTCAGACTCTTTTTAAACCTACATGACCCAACATAGGATACTGCATCAAGCTTCTTGTGTAGATACACGCTTTCAGAATGGAGTGGACAAATGAAAGAATAGACATCTACTTGAGACAACACGAGCCTTTTTATTCTAAATAAAGGTTCCTAAGCAATTCTGGGTAGATGCTATGGCCACTCTATGTTTCCTAATTAACCTTATACCGTCTTCTGTGCTCTATGGTGATAAGCCTTATAGTATCTTATTTCCAGATAAACCATTATTTCCTATAGAACCTAAGATA
The DNA here is from genome assembly GCA_037074485.1 of Delonix regia. Taxonomy (NCBI): domain Eukaryota; kingdom Viridiplantae; phylum Streptophyta; class Magnoliopsida; order Fabales; family Fabaceae; genus Delonix; species Delonix regia. The sequence goes on from CM073460.1 coordinate 15,598,196, forward strand.
TTTAGGAATACCTATTTTGTTCGAGATGTTCAATCTCAGCTCACCATATTAGATCCCAAGTCCTTAAAATGCATTTTCTTAGGCTAATCTCGTGTTCAGAAGGCTATCAGTGCTTCTTTCTTGATCTCAATAGATACCTAGTATCTATTGATGTCATATTTATCGAAACCACACTATTCTTTGGTAGTTTTTCTATTTTCACCAATTAGGGGGAGGATGATGATTAGTTAATTTACAGTGTCCCAACATCAGGTGCTTTTTTTACTAAGCAATCGAGGGCTCCAGTTTCTTTGTCACCTTCTTATGCCCTTAACCGACAGTACCTTTGATCATTTAAGTCAATACTAGGAGAAAGGAGATTTATGATACATGTCTTAAACCACATTTTTCATCATCATATTCGCCTCCAAGTGACTTTTATCTTCCCATTGCTCTTCGTAAAGGTAAACATTCTTGTACTTGTCCTATTCCAATTTTGTTTCTTATGAACATTTCTCTCCTTCATCTTGTTCTTTTGTGGAATTTCTAAACTCTATCTCCATCCTTAAAACTCTTTAGAAGGCCTTAAGTTACCTTGGCTGGCATAATGCCATGATAGAAGAGATAGATACCTTAGATGAGAATAGAACTTAGGACTTAGTGGTTTTACCTACTGAAAGGAAGGCAATTGGATGTAAACGGGTGTTTACCATAAAAGTTAATCTTGATGGTTTAGTTGGCCATCTTTAGGCACACTTTGTTGCTAAAGTCTATGCTTAGAATTATGGCGTGAATTATTTTGACACTTGTTCACCTATTGCTAAGATGGCATCGATTTACTTATTCATCTCTCTAGTTGTTGTTTATGCTTGGCCCTTACATTAGTTGTACATCAAGAATGCATTCCTCCATGGTGATCTTCAGGAGGAGGTTTACATGGAGCAACCACTTGGGTTTTTTCCTTAAGGAGAGTTTAAGAAAGTATGTTGTTTGAAAAAGTCCTTATATGGTTTAAAATAGAGTCCTAGTGTTAGGTTTAGAAAGTTGAGTGAGGTAGTTCAACAATTCGATTTGAATAAGAGTAGGATTGATCACTTAGTGTTTCATAGACAATTTGAAGTAGATATTATCCTTCTTATGGTGTATGTTGATAACATTGTTATCATAGGAGACGATAGTGAAGGGATCTCATCCCTTAAATCATTTTTATAGGCTAAGTTTCACACTAAAGACTTAGGGCAGCTAAAATATTTTCAAGTAGTGGAGGTGATAAGGAGCAAGAAAGGAATGTTCTTATCACAAAGGAAGTATGTGCTTGATTTATTAAAAGAAACTGGTAAAATAGGAGCAAAACTATATAGCACCCAAATTATTTAAAGAACTAGAAAAGTACAGAAGGTTGGTTAGAAGGCTAAATTATCTCACAATGATGAGACCATGCATTATGTATGCTATGAATATTGTTAGCCAATTTATGTCTTCACCTACAGTTAATCATTGGGCAGCTCTAGAACAAATTTTATGCTATACAAGAATCTTGGTCATATTAAGATTGAGTGCTTCACTGATGTTGATTGGGCAAGATCCAAGACAAATAAAAGATCTACTACTAGCTATTGTGTATTTATTAGAGGAAATTTGGTGTCTTAAAAAAGCAACAAGCAGGATGTGGTATTTAGATCCAACACTGAATTAGAATATAGAGCTATGGTACAATCTACATGCAAAATTATGATGATACAACACCTTATGGAAGAAGTTGGACTAAAATTATCAAGCTGCTCTTCATACTGCATCAAACCCAGTCCTACGAATGAACTAAACATATGGAGGTTGATTGTCATTTTGTTCGTGAAAAAATACAAGAAAATTTGGTCTTTACAAGATATGTGAAAATAGGAGATCAGTTAGGTGATATTTTCACAAAAGCTCGTAATGAGAATTAGATTGAATATCTTTGTAACAAGTTGGGCATGATTAATATATATGCACCAGCTTGAGGGAAAGTTTTGGAAATTTCAACATTAGCATTAATTGGTCTCCCTCACCTATAATAATAATTAGTCTCACTACATCATTAATTAGCCTACATTCTTAGTGAATATTATGTATATAAATACCCATATACACAAAGTATTAAGTAAGTGGAAAGAATTACTTTTCCCTTCACTTCATTGTGACTAATTATTTTAAATAACCAACATGTGCACATATAAATAATTTACCAGCAATCACAACGACATAACTTTACAATATATATTAGATTAATAAAAGACATTTTAACAATTTTTAGTGAGGGCTTAATTTGATATAGTAATTCTTTCAGTGACCAAATTAAATAATATTTTATCAATGAAAAACCAAAATAAAGTTGGAGTAAAAAAATCTCTAACTTTACAATATTCAAAACCAATTTTGATATTAATTAATACTTTTTTACTTGTTAAAAAATTTAAAGAATTGTTTATAAATATATGTATATTTGACATTATATATATATACACACCCTTATTACCTACATTAAGTTTGTCTTAATTATTTTATTTATAATTATAAAAATATTATATAATTTAAAAATATGTTTATAATTGTCATGTTAATTCTTCTCATGACAAGAGATCACAAATAGTATTATATGAGGAGAAAAATTGACACACTTTATACTAGCATCACTTTAGGAGGAATCTAGATTTGTCGCAGCTGGTACATGCGAACTGCAGTTGTAGTAGAGATCTAGTGACTGACATTTATTTTTAGGGACCACATACAATTAAAGAATTAAATATAATTGTATGCGGTCATGATTTTCACATAAACTGTAGTTGCATTAATTACAGAGAATCCAAATCATTTTACGAGATGCTACATATATATAATGTTTAAGTTTGATATGCTTAGTATCTATCTTTCTATTTATTTATTTATTTATCACTTATTTTATATAATAATATCATTATATATATTAGTTGAAAAATTATAATATGTAAAACCAAGCATTGATCAAACAGTTAATAATATTTAGAAAGTACATTAGACATTTACTAATAGATTGATAAAATACATTAAAATGTTAGATTAGTGTAAACTTTTGTGAGTATCATATTCATGATTAAAAGAATTTAATGCATAGCAAACAATTTTAAATAGTAATTGTATTTGCAACTTACCCATTCCCTACGCCATTGGCAATTTGTTTTTCAAATAGTAATTACATTTTTTATATTTTATTATAAGATGTGTCTTTTACGAATTTAATGGTAAAGTAAGAATTATTTTTCATATTAATCTTATATTGTCAACTTTTTTGAATGAACATTTGTAAAGTTAATTTTATTGAACCAGAGGCTTCAACAATATATATCAAATGTTAGATAATCAGATATTATTTTTAAAATAAATTAAAATATTAAATATAGTTTAATAAAATTTTATGAAATGTTAATGTAATCTAACAGATGACTACATATGTATAACGTCATATAGATAGTCGTTCATTTAAGAAAAAATCATTATAACATGGGATAATTAATCTCCTCTCACTAGGAAACTAAAATTCAACATATATTGGTAAAATTTCTATATCTACCAAAATTGTTTGATTAAATTTTCTAACACTCATGCAATGCTTATACTAAGTAATTTATTTTGAGTGGGATTTTTTTTAATGATTTTATGAGTAGGAGAAAGGAAGGAAATACATTTATAGCTAGTAAGAATTTAAAAGAATTAGGAGAATATTGGAAAAGGAAATTTAAAAAGACCCAAATATAAATTGAAGTAATATTATGTTTGAGTTTGATTTATATTCAAATCTCCCATTACCACTCTTATGCAAATCCATATAGTAAATTACAAAATTGCCACCAATAATATCATTTTCTCCATCGGATCTCCCATTACCACTCTTTCCCATAATGCTGGAGACTTGATATCTCAAGCTCAAATTTGGTCTTATTTCGGTGTGATATCAGTAAATTAAGTCGGGGATTTATGTTCTTGGTGCATTTCAATGCTTTCTCTTATAATTTTAGTGATCAATTTTGATTTTTGGATCATAGATTGAAAAACTCCAATTTAGCCATGTGTGTTCATGCTTGTATGGTGATGAAATCTAGATTTTTTAGGCTTTTCTAGCATCACTAAGCATTTCAGGGAAGGATTAAGGCTATCACAAGTTTTTGTTTTGTTTTGTAAGTTGACTTGATAATTTTTCTCAATTTTCTTCAGTTTTTCATTGATTAATAAGGGAGGAAAGGTGAATGGTAAACTTTGTTGGAGTCGATTAAGTAACCTTAAGTAATTATCTCAATTTAATCACTAAATTTTGAATTTGGTTAGTTGATTACAAAGCCACATTGGTGAAGTTGAATAATTTATGAATTTGGAATAACATGGCATAAGGCATCTTGGAGAAGATTTCATGGCCTTGGACATTATTTAATATAATGATATAGAGTTGAGTTAAGATTGCATAAGTTTCGAAGCCATTGATAAAGTTAGATGGTTAATGATCATCATGATAAAGGTTGGAGAAAAATCTTTTTGAAAGTGTTTTGAAATAGAAACTAATAATTAAATTTTAAATGAATAAGATATAAGTTAATCAAGATATATAGGAAACATGAGTATTCCTACTTCGATTAAGTTAAATATACCATCGACCATTTTAAAGTGATGATTATTTAATAATTGGACTATGAAATGAGAAGTAAGAATTGCAAGTGGAGTTAGGGATGATTATAGATGATTGTGTTTGGCAATCTAAGATTATAAATATTAAGGCTTATGTTTATGGTTCAGAAGCAAACGAATTTAAATAAATAAATTGATAAAATTAGTTAGACTATTCATGAATAATAAAGGGTAAGAACATGTTACTTTATTTTATAGGTCTTTCAAACTATTCATGGTCAAGTGAATTGTGGAAGGCATTAGGAAGAGGTTTGTATGTCCTCTTTAAGGAAGTACGTATTACTAACTATACTTGAGTTTTGTACTTCTAACTTCTCCTTTGTGAATTAGTGTTTTTATACACTCGAGTGCCAAACTTCTTGAGATATAGTGTTTCTTCTTAGGAATTATTCTGATTGCTTCAAAATTCTATTGGATTTTATTATAAAGTTTCATTTACAATTATATTGACTTTTGTATAATGATTTAAATACTATCTTATTTATTAAACTTCTTGATGAAGGTGCATTGTATTTTATTATGAGAATATTCAAAATAAACTAGTTATATCAAATGATGTTGTATGTTATATGATTTATTAAAATTTGTAGTTTTACTGTTTGAGTATATTAGTAATGATATTAATAGTTATGAAAGATTTTTTTTTTTTTTGCAAATTTCATTTAACATAGAACTAAGTAGCCTAAGGTAATAAGCGTTAGCTATAGTGCACCATGAAATGTATTATTATACTAAGGCATTATGTCATATCACTAATTGCTTGTATGCGTGAACCATTTTGCTTGTAACTGATTACTGTAATGTGCTGTTATTGCTAACAAATGATAGTCTTTGATTACTGTTTTGCTGTTGGTTCTGTAGGATGTTTTTCCATTTTTGTATCTTTAAATTCTTTATTTTTTAATGTTGTGCATTTTATAAACATCTATAATCTTGCATAAAACTTGTGATTTCTATAAAGTTATTCATATTGTATTGATTTATAAGTACTTTGTTATATGTAACTTCACATGATAATTTAGAATATCAAAATGGTTTGTGATACACTCTACCATTTCCATATGATCTTTTTCTATTATAGTTAGTGATATTTTCTCATTGAGTGTTACTCATTCCTATTATATTATATTTTTCAAAGAGTAAGGTTAATCTTAGACTCCCTTCAACTGTGTAGAGTCAACTCATATATTTGTCGGTGAACCCTACTTTATCCGCATGGGTGAAGTTTTTTTTTTTTTTTTAATGTTAAGAATTGTATTATTTTGTACACTAAATGCTCCTTTTGTCATAAGCAGGTTTTTAAATTTTATTTGTATGGTATTGGTTGTTTGATTATATTCTCTTGTGAGAGCGAAACTTTCTTTCTTTTGGTGTACTACTTTTCTGTGGTAGATATTTCGGGAAGTCCATACTTCAAGGGTCAAATAGTTAATATTAAGCTTATGCATGATTTATAGTAATTGTATTAAGTGGCAGATTAGCATAATTTGGAAATTGCCATATTGTAGGTTTGTCATCAAACTGATTAGGTTGTCTAACTTGTTTCTATGTGAAGACAAAGTTTATTACATTATCCATGCTAGTCATATTTCCTTAGTTAATAGTGTGACAAATTTCTTCAACAATTTTATGTTACGACCCCTACGAATGAGGACGTGATCAGCACAGGGAACAAGATAAATCTCGCCCTCGTAAGCCTACCTGACAACTTTAGAAATCCAATTACAGTATGAGTAAATTGAATTCTCAACAGATAGCTATGATCCATAATAACAAAATAAGACCATGCGCCTATATATATGGGAGCCACTAGATGACAAATTCAAACTTTATAACAAAGATAGACTTGCCTTTGTAAATAATGCAAGACTCACATAAGAGACATATGCTAAGCCCTTAGTTCGTAAGTGAGGGGTCCAAAATAGTGCTATCATCAAAAAATGTTAAATTACGAGGGGTGAGTGAAAACTCAATGAATAGATAATACTAATTACGCAATGGAAGGGATAGACTAGGTACGGTAAAGTTTTTCAAAAACCGTTTATTATCTTAAAATCAGAACACCTTTAACAATTAATACAAATAGTACCAAAATGAAGAAATCTTTGTTAATCTTCACATGAAATCCTAAACAAAAATATAAATAAACCTTGAATGAAAATGAATAAATTTATTTGCAACATAAGTGCATCCAGATGAAAAAAAAATTCTTGGGAACCATCAAAGTTTAGAATAATAGAACTAGCTCAAGGCTAGCATAATTAGAATCCTAGTCTTAGGCCTCAAGCAAAATATCATAATGGCAACAACATGCCCAGTCGTATCAGAATATAGATTGTAGTGCACTACGGCTAATGTCTACTGTTGTTAGTTATAAGGTCATATTTTGGATGCATTCCCAAAAGTTTTTTTAACATATGTAAATCCATAATAAAAAAGATAGAGTTTCAGAAATTCAGAATTAAGCTTTTGTATAGAGATAAATAAAGGTATCCAATTCTCAGAATCCCAGTACATTATACATACAAAATCTGATATCTTTATAAATAAAAACTCAAAGTATTTCCTAGATGTAAAACCAAAATGCTTCAAATTACAGAATAAAGAATTTCAAAAATCCAAAATGATTTTAATTCAAATTCAAATAAGAGGAATTTTAAAATAAATAATATGAATAATTCAGAATTTGCACAGTCAGAATAATATAAAAATACATAATTAGAATCATTCAAAAATACCAAATAGGATAATTCAAAGGTACATAATTAAAGTGCTTCAAAAAATGCAAAATTGTAGTAATTCGACATTTAAAGACTTTAGTCAAATATTCAGGAAGATTTTAATCAAATCAAAAGCTTACAAATACTTAGAGGATGCATAATTGACGAAATATTTTTAAATTCCACCTAGGGCTAAGAGATATTCAATAACAATTATTTTCATAAGAATTTGCGTAAATAAGAAAATATACCTAATTAATGTTATGTACTCACCTGGATAAGGCACACATAGCCCATTTTCTTATTATCTCTTCTACCACCCGCTAGATATAGTACAACCTCTATGTTCCTAAAAATTAACAAAATATGACTTTAATGTCCCTCGTTATAATCATCTCAGCTTGAATAATTTATAGTGAGTAGTCCCACAATAAACTGATTAATAAGTAATTTGTCATCGTCAAATGACCTTTGTCCAAAATTGTTTCATTTCTTTAAAATCACAAATATTCCCTCAAATGATTATAATTGTGATGCCTAACAAATACATGCATATACATATTAAAAAATGCCTATGGGACCCAAATGATTCATATGTTAAAGTTTTTAGTGGTGAACTACACAAAATGAAGTTCTAAAATAAAGCCCTAATGTAATTTTAAGGAATCATACCTTAATCATGTCAAATTTTCAATTTTCCATCACTATTCATGTTCTTTGTGCTGAAAATGGAATTCTTGATTTTAGCTACAAAATGATGAAACTAAAGGCTGAAATCATGAGAGAACTAAACCAAATACATATTACAACTAAAGCCCCAATAAAATTTCAAATAAAGCTCACCAAGTATGCGGATTTTTGACTACCAACACTATTCATGCCATTTTTGGATGGCTAAGAAATGAATTCTAATTTCTAAACACATAACTCGAAATAAAAAGCTGAATTTCAAGGAGAATCATTTGAAATTCATGGTAACACATAAGCCCTAACACAATGTGGAAGAATACTTACTGAATCTAGTCGAATCAAAGAAGAGAAAACTAATTCGCTCTAATTCTGATGTCGCAACCCGCTACATTTCTGACATCTTTCTAGCTGGTACCTCTCCAAAAATTGGTCACTGATGGTTATAAACTCAACAAGCAGTGGTGGGTGGTCTTTGGTTTGCATGAGTAAGGCTTAGCCACTTGTGCTAGCCTCATTCTTAAGTTTTAACCTCCATGATTTAATATATAATGTTTCTAAGTTTTTCTTTTTGCCCAAATATATACATACATATATTGCCCTTTTTTCTCATATAAGTATAGATATCTACAAATAGAATTTTTCATTTAGATAAAATTATCAAAATTAATAAATGAATATTTCCATGAATATTACATTTTAAAATTCATTTCTAGCTTATTCAAATAGATTTTTTTTTTTGATAAAGATATTGAAATACCGAAGAAAATATATATGGTTTGCAATCCATTTCACACCCATATGCATAATTGTCAAACTCGCATACTGACTCGTCAAGTTTAAGAGTCTATGACTTTACCTAAAAATAAAATCAATTCACGTCTAGTTTTGGACTTGGTGTAAATTTGAGTTGACTCACATCTTACATAGATGGGATGAGTTAGGTGAGTTAACCCTAAGGAGAAAGTAAAATACAAAAACCAACAATGTGTAAGTTTGAATATACTGTTTGAGTGTGTGTGAAAAGCATTCACTATCATTCCATTATATCTTTCTTTATATATATATATATATATATATATATATATATATGTATGTATTAATTCATAATGTGGATTTACTTATTTTTTTGGATTTCTAAAAATATAGAACTAGTAAAGGATTCAAAAAAACTTAAGACAACAGAGATATAGACAAGTGTCCTTTCTAAAAAAAATAATAATTTATAATCCACTTAAAAATTCATTCCAAAATCTTATACAAATGTATTTTAAAAGGATAAAATTATAATACGCATACACTTAATAAAATAAAAATAAATATATTACTTAATTATTTATATTAAATTATTTTTCATATATGAACTTCGTTGAAATTTATCCCAGTGAATGTTATAGATTATAAAATATTAATAAATTTCTTTTAAATGATATAAGTTGAATTGTATTTGAATAATTTTTTTTTCGTATTATAATTCTGTTATAGATTATAAAATATTAATAAATTTCTTTTAAATGATATAAGTTGAATTGTATTTGAATAATTTTTTTTCGTATTATAATTCTGTAATTATATATTTAAATAGCTATTAATAAACCAAAACAAACACTTAAAAGTTTAAGTGAAGTCTAATGAAATTAATCATTCTCTACAAGTTTGTCTAAGAAAACTTTGACAACCTTACCATATAAATGGATAAATGAAAAATCAGATTTACCAATTTGGTAAAAAGATCTGCATATTAAAAGCAAACAATTAAGAACAATGAATCATAGAACAAGACATAAACATGCATATGTACTGTCGTTTGTCTCTAACTTGTGCATTCATTAGTCTACCATAGTTATCTACCATTGTTGTTATAATGGATATATCACTTTCATAGCCTCTAAGGTTACTTTCGTGACTGAATAATATTCCAACGTTGAGTTGAACATTCTACGTTTACAATTAGGAATTTATTCTAATCTATATAATTGCAAAAATTGATCAATCCTATCCATTCATATTTTAATATATAACTAGTTAAAAATCAAAATTTAAAATTATTTTTTGGTCAAAAGTATTATTTAAAAGCATTATATATATATATATATATATATATGTCATTGTATATCAGCAATAATATCAGTTCAAACTATATTACTAGCTAGAATTATGTCGAATTAAAACGAGCCCTTCAATCTGGTGAAAAGCTGGATTTAAAGATAATATTCGTTCCGTTTCAGTATTCACAGATTAAATTTAAAATTATGATAATTTTTTTAAAATTAAGATTCACTGAAGCCAAGTACTATGAGTTTAAATTGAAGTTGTACAAACTTAATTTTATATTAATGTAATTTGCAAATGTGATTTTGGTTAAAAGAGAATTTGTATGACCATAATTTACAGTTAGATACTTTTATTTGAATAGTAAAATTTTTATCAATGATTCAATATCGTTCATTCAAAACAAATTAAGCTTCTTTTTTTATTTATTTATGTGCAAACAATAATTTGGAAAACAAATGTAATTCTGAAGAAAAACACAATATTAAATACAAAACACTATTTATATGACAAATTTAATGCGTAAAACTTTTAAATTTATCAAGTACCAAACACAACATGTTATAATTAATTAAGAGTATATATCTGATTAAACGTTATTCAATTCACTTTGAACTGAAGGCCCTTAATCTTTCAATTCAGCTTGTTAACCAGCGTTTTATGGCTTTGTACTCAAAACACAGGTATCATTGATAGCAATACTTTACCTGCCATTATTATGCCTTTGAACTGGATAAAACTTGTACTTACCTTTTAAGTATTTGTTATTGAATTTTTAATAAAATTACAATATATGGAAATTTTTTTTTAAAAGAGTTAATCAACACATTTTTTTATTAACACATTTAATAATTACTGTAATCATGTACTTATCAATCATGTTTATAAAATTATTTAGCTTTAAATGATTAATGATTATAATTATAATAATAAATTTAATATAATAGACAAATATTATGTGATTATAGCAATTAATAAATAGACCTAAGTTTATAGTATAATCACTCATAAGTTTATCTATACTAGTCACTTGGGATGTGTTCAATATTTTTAAACTTGTTTTAAAATAGATTATCTCAAAGTATATATACTATTATGAAAAGAAATAAACAAAAAAAATATATTATATTTATAATTAACCATTTTGACAACTTTTGTAGTACATTCAATAATTTTATCTACATTAATATATTTTGGGTAATGATACTGAAAAGTCCCAGAACTTAGTATAGAAAAATAATATTTGCGCATCAAATGTGGTATAAAAGCAAATATTAATATGCTATCTTGTTAATTCAAATGTGTAGAAAGCTAAGACTGAGCATGAGCCGGGCCAAGCCAGGTATGAATGCAACCCAAGACTCGGCCTAGAAACAGACCAGGGTCTGTTTTTCTTACCCTAGGCCCAGCCCAGCCCGGAACAGACCGAAAATTGTCTGGTCATCCGGGTCAGGCCAGGTAAAATCAGGCCGTTTGGGCTAGCTCTGTGATGTGCTTCATTTTAACTAGACTTGACACTTACATCAACTGAAGAAGCATCCTTGGAATTGGAAATAACTAATAAAAGATGCTGAAATGAAATTGAAATTACAAAATAGAAGACAAAATTTGTAGTAACAAGCCAGTTTGCTATTCTACCTCACTATTCAATTTCTTGTAAGCTATACCTTGAGTATTACCACTAAAGGACATAATTTTTTTCTTTTTAGAAAATTTACATGATCATTCAAATAAGAAAGCATGGAAACTTGTGCTGCAAAAGTACATTATGTCTAGTAAATTTATTATGTCTAGTATGGTGCCAACAAAAACCATACTTAGCTTGCTATTTAATCAAACTACACATTTTGGGTTATTCAATGGAATTTAAGTGCCAATAATGATCCAACAAACGCAAGGACACTTGCATTATCTTGGTTAGAGTCTCAGAGACATACTCTACCTCAAAAGAGGAAAAAAATGCATAAAAGTAACAAGTTAATAACATGGGCCTTACAAGACAGAAAAATAGCAGATTTCTCGTCCAAAAACTGGCATGAGCTCTCATAAATGATGTTGCATGAGTAAGCCTGAATCTTAAAGTATCTGCACACATAAAGGCCCCTGGCAGGCATGTAATTGATTGCAGCAGTGTCTTAAAGTAATGTTGGTAGTAAGATTGAGGTGCAGTAATTTTCACACTAAGAAGAAAAACACATTTATAAATTATGGGACATCATACCAATAGAAAATTCGTACCCATGAGATGAAGTCTCCTCCTCGGCTCCTCTCATGCTTTCCAGCAACGAATCTGCACAGAGGAACTTTCCAATTAACATCATTCTATAAAGTCAAATTACTTCATAAAAAAAAAAAGTACTAACTACTGATTATATTGAAATAGGTCTTAAACAGGTTCATTTACTAATGAACACAAAAAGACATGGAGCAGCTGCTACCAAAACATTTCTTAAGGAACCTATATAGTCACATGCCCTGGCACTCTGACAGGATCATGGGAGCAGTAATTTGGCTGAATTTGCAGTTTTCACCATCTTTTCAACAAGTGATCACTCAATATTCTAATCCTCATGTTTAAGCTTAATTTCCCAGGTTGCTATAATATAAAGCAATTATTACCATCAAAATTCATTTTATTAAACAAGTTAATTATTCATTAGACCTATGCCACTCAGGTTTGGTTTCAGTTTCTTTATGGTCAAGTCAATGTACCTTAAGTTGGTCTTGGCTAAAGGTTAACATCTTACATAGTGCCTTAAGCCTACTTACGTTATTGTCATTATGCTCTAGTTACCTGTTGTAGACTAATAGGCATGTTAACAAACTTAACATAAGAATGAAATTGAGGGAAAAAAATTTATTTAGAGGACTGGATGAAACACCAAATCTCATAAGAGATCAAATTGAGACAAGTGGAGAACATGAAACTTAACAAAGTACTAGTTTGATGATAAAAACATTAGCAAACCATTCGTACAATCTAAATCAATGTACAACCTGAAATGACACCTTAATATACCTATACACAAACGCAGAACAAAAACTTCACCTGGCTTCCTTTAGGGCTCTTTGTATGGTAGACTCTGATATTTCCTGAAGTTGAGTGTTCCTTAGGAATAAGAACTGTTATAAAAATTCCTTTTCCAAGCTTGAGTTCGATGTTTGCTTCTGCTAGAAAAATTAAAGATATAATAAAGCATATATAAACCATATTAAGTTGTATAAATTGACATATGAAAGACAAATGACGTTTGGTACATGAGAATTTTAATTTTCCATACATTTGGGAAATTAGATTGTCTATGTACCAATGCCACCTGAAGATAATTGTTCTTGCCTATTCGCTGAGCACAATCTTTTAGAGAATCAACCCAACATGGCACTTGGAAATTATGTCGTGACCAATTAATAGAACTCATATCATGATATATTATATAGTTAGAAGTCCTTCAAGCAACTACCAAAAAGCCTAAAATGATACAATATTGATTGTCCCAAATTAAAAAATTATAGAAGAATGTTATCTTTATCCTTGACAGATTGCTAAACTTATCATTTAGTCTTCCATAAATTTATTTTCTTTTCATTTAGGGTTTAAAGTTAAGGTTTCATTAAAAAAACTATCAACATTGCTCGTTTATCCCATCTTCATTTACAAATTAAAGTAAAAGCTAAGAGAGTGCTTGAAGTTAGACATATTCTACTTACATGGCACCAATTAAGTCACATCTAGCACTAGCACACATTTGTTCACCTAAGATAACCAAATCCATGAAATTAGAGAATGTCAAAGGTGCAGAAAATTAGCACTTGCACTCTTTATATATCAAGAAAAGGCTAGTAAGCTGATCTACTTACTCAAGGGCTCAACAATGCAACATTCCAAGCCATTATCCCTAAGCTGGCAATGCAGAAATCAGCACAATATATCAAGAAAAGGCATTCCTTGACAAGTTGGAATCACCACAATATATATTATTGCACAAGTTGGAATCACCAAAATAAAAAATTCATGATTCTTACTAAAAAAAAAAGGCATGCAGAAATCTTGTATGAAATGAAAATTTCATATTTATGGACAAAATAGCTCACCCATTGCTTGTAACATTCGGTACTCTTACTCAAACACCAAATGAAAATGCCAGTTGCCTCCTTTGACAACCCAGGATTGCCTAAAAAGCACAGCCATATATGAGTGGGTCTGAATGCTGAATGATAATTATCAAATATTCTTCGAACATCATCTTACAATTATAAATTAAGAAGAGTTAACTAGTATAATAATCTAAATACAAGTAGAACATATTGAAAGCTTAAACAATTGGGATTGACTTCTAGAATGATCTTAGCATGATCCATGTCAACGAAAGATTAACTTCCCATTAGCATCATCCTCGAATAGGTCATTATAAAACCAACTCAAAAATTCAAGCACATGATCAAACAACATTTATCCACCATACTAATGTATTAAACCAAATCTGTATAGTATAAAATTCAAATGTTTACAACAAGATAAAGCCACATTTCATGTTCATTTACTTCTTACTCAAGTTGCACCGTATCTAAACTTCCTTATTGATCCATGTTTCACCCATCTCCTCATCATCTAAAATTCACAATAATAAGACAATTAGATAATTCATACCCTTGAAATCTATCATTAGGAATTAGTCAATAAAATGAATGCAAAGAACATTAGAAAAGAATTACAAATATATCCAAGTTTAACCACTACTAAATTTCTTAAACTTACATATAATGGCATAAGAATAAAACACATGGTCAATCAACATTCATCTCATTAGTAATACATCCAACTCCACCACCGAATATGCTTGAACTTCCTAAAACATCTGTAAAACATAACGAGAACAACATAGCTATATCAGTATAGGTTTTAGAGAAGACACATATGTAAAAGAAAGTGAGAAACTTACCAGTTGCAATAGTATCAAATTATCACATTGGTCATAATCTAACTCTTCAATGTTGAACTCTGTAGGATTTAGCTAATTTTGAGTGCAAATTAGTGCCTCAGTCTTCCTAGGAGTAATAAACTCCTAAAAGTATCAAGAACATGACCACCAATGCAAAAAACAGACTCAGATGCTATGGTGGAGATCGACATGGCTAACACATCATGTGCAATTGACGATAGAATTTTATATTTTGAAGAATTCTCTCTCCACCAAGCCAAAATGTCAAAGGCATTATAAACATCAAGCACTTCAGACTGAAGATATTTTTCCAACTCTATTTTCGTATTTGACCCTCCTTTACTCCTTTGGCTCAGTTGCCATTTGTCTATCGATCCTATAGACATGAACGAAGGCATTCGTACCCCCCGGCATCCAAAGATTTGTTTGAACTACCACCACCAATATCTTCAGATTGCTAGGGCACATCACTAGCAACACCCTCAGAATATTGTGCATATAAACGATATAAGGAATCTTTAACCTTCATCTTTATATACTCACATACATTTGGGTCAGGATACATGTCGTTAAGAGTGGAATTTATGTAGGCAAGCTTGAATTGAGGATCTAGCACAACTCATACAATTAATAAGGGGTTCAAGTTCTCTGGTTTCCCCTAATATTTATCGAACTTAGCTTTCATTTCTCTTGTCATTTCTGTAATGAAAGGATCTGAATAACTCTAACTTGCCTGCAACATAGCTTGAACAAGAGCGAGATCATGGAAGAACACATTTGATGTTACATATAGTGAGCCAAAAATTTTAAGGGTCAAATTGTAGAATACTTGTAAGAACTCAACAAATACACCAGCGTTACTCCAATCTACAACTGTGGAGGGACCAGTCCAACGACTATCTTCAGCAAAGAAAGTTGTATGTTGTTCATCTTCATCTTCCATCCTTTCAAACACCTTTTGGAATTTGAGAGCATGATCCAACATCTGGTAAGTAGAGTTCCATCTAGTGGCAATGTCCAAACACACAAGGCTTTTAGACTCAATCTTTTCCTTTTTAACAAATTCTTTGAATCTTTTAAGTCTTGTAGGAAAAGACCTCATATATCTTACAACATTGCGAATAGCTAATATTAAGGCATTCATGTCCTTTAAGCCGTCATTGACAACTAAGTTTAGAATGTGTGCATGACATCTTACATGCAGAAAATCCCCATCACACACTAATCCATTCCAATTCTTCAAACGTTTTTTCAAGTAATTCATGGTAGTGTCATTGGAGCTTGCAATGTCTATGGTTAGTGTGAATACTTTATCAATCCCCCACCCTAGTAGACACTTCTCAATTGCCTTCCCTATTGTGCCCCTTCTATGATTTTCTATTATGCAGAAGTTCAAGATTCGCTTCTGTAACTTCTAATAATCATTAATAAAGTGTGCTATAAGACACATGTAGTTGAAATTTTGAATTGATGTCCAAGTATTTGTAGTGAGTAAAACACACATACAAGATTTCTTAAGAAGTGTTTTGACCTTCTTAAACTCCTCAACAAAAGTCTTATAACAATCTCGAGCAATCGTAAATCTAAAAGGAACTTGGAATCTAGGGTTTAAATGGTTGTTATACTTTCGAAACCCATACCCTTCTACCACACGAAAAGGCATCTAATTAGAAATCAGAAATTCAGCTAGAGCTTTACGACATTCATCTATATTGAAGGTGTAAGGGACTAGATTTTTCTGTTGTGCTCCACCTAAAGGTTCAAGCAATGCCAACAGAGACTATTTCTTTTCTTGGGCCTTATAGGGATACTTTTGGCATCTAAGCAAGTGCTTCTTTAAGGAATGAGTGCCATGCTTGTTTAGGTCACAAGCATAAGAGGCAGTATAAGATTTGCACATAACCCTAACATCCCCATTAGTCTCTTCCAATGGAAGTTTTACAAAGTGTTCCCACACAGAAGACTTGAGGGTTGAGCCCTTTCTCTTTGTAGCCACAACAGTTGTACTGGGGGCTGTAGCTGAGCCAGCAGTAGTGGCTACATCTGAAGGTACATGGGTGTGTTCAGATGGCATAGGAGCTGTAGGGTTATTTTCAGAAGGCATAAAAGACCTAAGATTGTTTTCATCCATTCATAAACTCTACCAAAGAAAAGTAAAGTGATAAAAGAATTGAAAGTATAATTTTCTAAACTCAAGATAAACTTTTTAGATCAAAAAAATTCTAACTAAAGTCTTCTGCACAATATTTTAAATGTAACCAATAAAGTCTTTTTCAAGTTGGCATTGTCATCATCATCATCATTTATATAAAGATAAGTATATAGGTTAAAATTCATGATAATTAGCATATAAAATTTTCAGAAACAAATCATGCAATTGATTAAGTTAAAATATATTACCTATAATTGATTTTCATGCAAAAAAATAAGAAACAAATCATGAGTGATTAATCATCCCATTCAACAGATAAATCAACTTCAACCAGACAAATCAATAGACAAAGTAACATTAACAGTAACACATTATCAAACAAAATATCTCATAGCCATCAGCCACAGCCAGTCAACAACTCAACATTACATTTTTATGCTTGATGCACATGGTGCTTTGCCTCCCTCGGTAGATAATGATATGCAAGAAAATAAGGGCTTTGAATAAAACTAGCAACGGAAGCAACAAACTAGAAACCTTCAATTTCTCGGTGAAGTAATCATCTGGCAAAAAAATAGTTGGAAATAGTCATACTTGGTTTGGGATTGAAAGATGTGAAATAGACAAAGCAACAGCCGGTGGAGGACCAACTATTAACAACAGACAGCGTAAACGAATGCCGATGAATGAATGGCGGGCTAGAGACAGACAATTGTTGGCGATAATCAAAGCTGTGGCAAGACGCTAGGGCAGGGACATGAAGGTTGAATGGGAACTGTGCCTGTGAGAGAACTCTGAATGAAGTGAAGCCATAGTTTTAGGTATACACAATTACATGCAATCTGTCATATTAATTAATAATTATATATGTTAAAAAAAATTATGACCACTGGGTTGGGCTGAGTAATATGGCCAGATAGTCTACTCGTAACTCGGCCCAGCCCGGTGGTTAGACCCCCCTGGTTTCCCTTTCCATTTACGGCTCGTGTCTGTGACCAGGACCAACCCGACCCAAATATGTCAGGCCGGACCTAGTCTTCCAAGTTTTCCAGGTTTCTGCTCAACCTTATAGAAAGCATTAAATGCGGCCATAATAATATATCCAAATGATTTTCGTGCTGTGGTGCCTTTTAATTATAGCGGGTTACTTTAGTAATAATTATTGGGTCAAACTTTTAAATTATTTATAGTTGTCAATTTAAATTTTTTTAAAAATTATCGAATTCAATTTGTAAAAGTTACTAAAACTAATAACTTAATATTTAATGCCGATAATTAGATTTACAAGTTGCTTTCAAACGTATGCATATCAATTTAAGATCCCATAAAAAAAATTTTGGTAATAGCATTTAGAGATATAACTTTATTTTGATTTATTGCACATTAATCTAACAAACTACGAGTTTCGATCATCAGAATTATAACTACATTTTGTAATACTAATGATAAATGAAGATACAACACAACACGACATAGCTTGAATATATTTTCTCATCAAACAAACTTTTGATGTGCGAAATATGCAAACATGCTTGTGGCGCCAGGCTTATTTGTAATGTTTTAATAATACTGTGGACACTCATATATCGTAGTAATCCACAAAGTTATTAAATGCCTACACCTTTTGGTTCATTAGGGTTTTTAACAGTTCTTGGTGCACCAGCAGCGAAAGTCGTCCTTGCAAGTGCCACTGATGAGATGCTCTTGGTTTTTGCAGGTCTTGTCACATGCACTCCCAGGACCACTAAATATGCATGGACCCTTGAACTTATCACTTAGCACATCACAGGTCTTTGCCTCGCTTTGCCCTATTTCTTCTGCACAATATATTAGGATGGAGATGCATGCCCCATTAGTTTAGTTTAAAACTCATTAGTATTGGAATAATAAAAAATTTTAAAAAATTAAATTGCTGTAGTGTCAAGTTTTGAGAACAAGAAAAAGATCAACTAGTAGACAACACTGCAGTTGTCAAAAAACTTGAGAAGCCAAAAACGCAAGTTGATGATCGATTAATTATATATATTATATTACACACACTTATACTTTTATAAATTTTAATTTAGTCAGTTGAGAATGATATTTTCTTATTCATTTAAAACGATCTTTGCTCTTTTGTCATATAAACTTTAATCTAAAATTTAACATTTTACAAATTTAATTGTACACTAAATATACGCTGGAGTTAACAGCATAAATAAATAATCTTAAGATAAATAGATTGTTAATTTTGACATTTACTTTTTTCGTCAATAATATCATAAATTAATCTAGGATGAGAGAGAAGAGTGAAAACTTACGGGCAGCTAAGAGAAAGAGTAGGAAAAAGCAAAGCCCAGCGAGCGAATTTTTCTTCATGATTCCACAAATCGGTCCCATCTGAGATCTCGGTGCATAAAAGAAAAGGGCTCAACGTAAGCATATATAGAACAACGCGTGGCTAGAGTTGTAAATATGGGTTTGCTTGATTGAGTTGATCGAAGGTAATACAATTTTAGAATTAGTTGAGAAAGTTTTATTTAAGGTGTCATTTTGTGTTTACCAAAGATTTTATCTTTTATTTAAACATTGGCTAAAATCATTTAACTTGTGCATTCCTTAGTCTACCATAGCTATCTACCTAGATATGTATTAATGGATATATCACTTTCGCAGCCTCTTAAGTAACTCTCGTGATTGAATAATATTCTAACATTGAGTTGAACATTCTACGTTTACAATTAGGAATTTTCTTCAATTAATTAAAAAAATTGATCAATCCTATCTATTAATATTTCGATAAATAACTAATTAAAAAACATTTTTTAAATTACTTTTTTGGTCAAAATTATAATTTAAAAGTATATGATATGTATAAATAGCATCGTATGTTAATAGTAATAATGTCAGTTAAACAATGTTACTGGAATGATAACAAATTAAAATGAGCCCTTCAATCAGGTGAAAAGATGGATTTAAAGATAATATTTGTTCCTTTTCAGTATACAAAGATTACACTTTAATATTATTTTAATTGTTTAAATATCACGGAAGCTAAAGTAGTATCTATTTAAATTAGAGTTATACTAACTTAATTTTAGATTAATGTGATTTATAAATGTAACATTTGTGAAATTTCAATCCAATAATTTTATTTGGTATTAATAAATTAAGTTATAACTCATTTGGTTAGGAAATGGAAAAAAAACAAAGATTGGGGGAAAATGAAATCAAATAAAAAGTAAATAAAGAAAAATTTTCAAAAGATTTAAGCATGGTGTAAGGTTTGAGGAAGTGCAAGCTAGCTTAATGGTAAAGCCTTACCTTGCCTTACCAATAGACCTTAGGTTCTAATCCTAGCTCTCTTATCACATATTTTTTATGTTGCTGACACATGGCACCTTAGGAGTGAAATGACAAAATCACCCTTCTTCACATTCTTCTTCCCTTCATGCAATAAGATGGAAAATTGTGCTGGAAGAGCCTATTAGGAATGAATAATTGTCTAATTACGTTATTAGAAAGTTATGAGTGGAATTTGTACTAAGAGAATAATTGGATTAAAATTTAACAATAATTGAAATGTGAAATTAAATTTATACTTGAATGTATGTAAGAATATATGTTCTCACTTCGATATATTTATAAGATTCCAACTCCTTGTGAGTTGTAAGTGTTCTTATGAAAACTTAAATTATAGATGGCGATTAGAAGATATTAAAGGAAACTCTTAAATTCTATGTTAAGATGTTAGGTGGAGACTAAGGCTCGATTTTAGAGTTTTGGAATGATGAAGTTATTATGGCAATTTTAACAAGATTATGTTATAAAATTTTTATCAAGAGTATGTGGAATATGAATATGGATTAACTTAAATTTTCCCTAGTGGTTGTTTATTAAACTTTCATCATTTCCTATTTACATAGGGACTTCTTAGTGGAGTGAGTTTTTCCAAAGTTATGGGAGATTAGGTTGTTTGATAGTTAATGGCATTTAGGTGTGCCACTAGCACTCTTAACTCCTTTAGATGATTTATATTCCCTTTACTATTTTTATGATTATCATAATGACTATAATTTAAGCGGTATAGCTCTTTCCTATTAGATAGTTTTCTAGAAGTGATTTAGTATATTGTGTATGGAATAGGTAAAAATAGTTGATAAATCATGTGTACGGT
Organism: Delonix regia; assembly: GCA_037074485.1. Taxonomy (NCBI): domain Eukaryota; kingdom Viridiplantae; phylum Streptophyta; class Magnoliopsida; order Fabales; family Fabaceae; genus Delonix; species Delonix regia. Next base: position 15,619,574 of record CM073460.1, read on the forward strand.
TATGTATAACCACCATACTTATTTGTTATATATACAATTGCCAAATTCCATACACGCCAGTTTTATTTCCATGGCTTTGGAAGGATTAGTTTAGGATGCTAGATGCTAACATTAGTTCAGTTAGCCCATAGTGCACTTAGTAAATACCTAGGTAGCAGTGTTATTGGAGATGTTAGTCCCTTGTGACGACCATCACATATGGATAGGAGGGATGATAGATTTCATGAGCGATGGCTCATGCCAGTTGATTACTTACCCTTGAAGACTACATGTCCTCGTCAGTTGTGATTTACTATCGGGGGTTATGCGCCCACATCGAATATATAGTCATTTGCCTATAGTAGTCCTTCCCTTGAACAAATTTGTTAAACTAAATATTTTTATGCTTCACCGTTAATTTATTAGTTTACCTTGGGTCCATTTAGTACACAAAAACAATATAGATTGGAATGGGAATACAAATGGGAAAAATAATGGAAAAGAATATGGAGACACTAAAGTATGTTTAATATTTCATGGAAAGGAACTTGAATATTTTTTTCATTCTCACATTTAGTGCGAGAGAAACAACACTGGAATGGAAAGAAAATGTAGCAAAATGACATATATGTCCTTGATTAAAAAAATAAGAACTAAGCAAAATTGATTTAGTCCTCTTTGATATTCGGCATTATCATTGTGCTTCAAACACCTACACAGTGAAAGATGACTGGAAGAACTAGGAAAAATTGCACCTTGATTAATACAAATCAACACACATAACTTTTAATAAGAAGAGTACACAATGGAGAAGAGACGATAACATATAATGAACCTCAAAAGAAGAAACTAGTAGAGCATATACAATGGAGATAAGTGATTATGAGGCTAGAAGTTTCAATTTCACTCATCAACTATTCTTTAAGTTGAAGTCCATTCAAAGAAGGGAAGTTAAGCTCAAACCAGAGTAAAAAAGGAGAGATGATTGAGTTGCCATTAACACCAACACCCGTATCTCAAATTAATACAATGAGGGAGAGACATTAAATAAGCAATCATTTATGACAATTGATCACTACGGACCTTCTCCCTTTAGTCATCACTTCAAGCCAAGGCTCCACACCGTCATTGGTGGGTTTTCTTCCTTGACGACAAAGGTTCAATTGAGACAAGGATTTGGTCTATAGTGTTAGGAAGGACAAGGGCAATATAGTCATTTAATTTCACATTTCCAAGAAACAAAGTGCAATCCCTTAGCTTAGTGATGGAAATTGCATTACCAAAAATGTGGGAATCATGTCTCCCTTTGGAATGGACTCTCCCATTCCTGTCACATACCAAACATCTTATTTTTTATTTCTCTCTCCCTTTCTCTTTCCATTCCACTCTACCAAACATAGCCAAAGAGTTTAGAAAAGAAAAGTTTAACTGCTTATATGTGAATAGCCATTTTATGTATCTTTATTGAACTTATTTATGCTCTTGAAAATGTTTACACTATTTATTTATTTATTTTTATTTCACCCATATTTTATCCATTTTTATTTATTAAATTGTCTTGTTATATATTAATTAGTTATTAATTTCAAGGTGTTATCTGCCGGAATATTATTGTTGTCTCAAATAATAAAGTTGTTGACCTACTCAAGGGAGTAATGATTGTGGATTTTCTTTGGTGAGCCCTATTTTGCTTTGAGAGGGCAAGCACAATTTGTTTTTGTTATTTATACTCTTTTCAGAATGTATATATAATTATATATATATATATATATTCAAGTTAGATATTCTTTTCGTTTACTCTATATGTGTATCCTGATGCCCACAAGGTTTGTATCCCTACCTCTAACCAATGTATTTTGTTTCTTTTTGCTACTACTGAGAGCGAAGCTATCAATTTTTCATGTTTGGATGGGCTAATTGGTTCTTGTAGAAATATCTAAAGGTCCCATTTACAAGGGAGACTCTATCGAAATTTTTACAAAATCTAAGCCTTGTGTATAGATTGGTTATCCAGATTAAATAGGAATTATTATCATTTGGAATCATGTGATATTCAAAACTTGTATGTGGTTTACTTTCTGCCTAGTGTTGCCTTACAAGATTGAGGTTTTCCTTTGTTTCTTGGGCAGATCACACCTCTATTTAAGGGTGTGACAAATTAAAATCAAAGCCAGGTCGTGGGTTCTCCTGTGGTTATATAAGATGATAGTGTCCTTATATGAGGTCTCCATTGTTACGAAACTTGGGCATAACCATAATAGAGATGTCATGGAAGGCCTAGTATAGGATGTTTGTTTTCTTTCCCTTCCTTATTCCTTCCTTTATAATCATTAGTGAAATATTCTTATCATTTTAGAGTGAGTCGTTAATTATGGAGGCTAAATGTTTACTAATCTATTTTATGTTGTTGATACCTCTTCTAAGATGTGTTGTTCATCGAGCGGCGGATGTAATAGATATATGTGAAAGTACGTCTGCCCAACTTGAGAACCCACCTACCATAAGTTGTACCAGAGGCCCAGGTAGAGGTATTAGGACTGCTAGGTGCCTTAGAGTCACTCCCTCAATAGAACTCAAGGGGGAGCCACAAGTTTAAGATGCTCATATGTATCTAACTTAGACTATTTAAAGGGATTCTCATATTGGAAGAATTGTTGAGGTGACTCTACTTCAATTTCTAAAGCTAAAGCCTCCTATTTTCATTGGATTAGATAGCATATAGAACCCTTATAAATTTATAAAAGGAATGGAAAGAATATGTAAGGCACTGGGTCACTTAAATACTAGATTAGTTGAATTTGCTAAATTCTAATTGTAAGATACGACATACTTGTGGTTTCAATCTGTCTTAAGTGAAAGATCAAATGAGTTTCCTCCTATGCAATGGGATGAGTTTAAAGACTTATTTAAGAACTATCCCTTAGTATTACAAGCTCATATTTGAGGGTCAGTGCAGCTGGTAACTCGCTTTACCCCATATATGACTATATCAAGTGTAGGTCCCTCCACATAAGCCAATAGGGGTATGCCTAGGAAAGGCCTAAGCAATTAGGGGTCAGCCTAGAGTATTTACATTGACTAAACATAATGCTCGGGCATCCAATGCTATGGTGATAGGTATGATTACAATTTATTCACATCAAGCATATGGCTTATTTAATTCAGGCTCTACCCATTTTTATGTTTACCCACAATTTTCTCAACAATTGAGTGGTAGCCTAATTCAGCTAGATAATATCATATGAGTAGGTACTTTGGTATGGATTGGTCAGCCTCTTGTCATGCCATGGTGAATTACTATTGAAAGGTAATAAAATTTGAAAACACTGTTGAAACCTTTTATAAAATGCAAAGGGATAGTGGATGACTTCAATTAGAGTGATCTCTACTTTATGAGCATAAAAGCTCATAATTTGCAAATGTCAATGATTCTAGGCAATGGTGAGAGACATAGAGAAATATGACACAGGGTTAAATGATATTCTAGTGGTTAAGGAGTTTCTTAATGTTTCAAGGGGAATTACTAGGGCTGCTTTTAGGTGATTGAATTCTCCATTAATTTAATTTTAGGCACTAAGCCTATTAAAATTCCTCCTTACCGTATGGCTCATGCTGAATTAAGGGAGTTAATGGAACAACAACAAGATCTATTAGAAAATAGGTTCATTAGACCTAACACTTCACCTTGGGTGCTCTAGTCCTATATGTAATCCTATACGCAAAGAAAAAGGATAAATCATTGAGATTGTGTGTAGATTATAGGTAGTTAAATAAGGTGACAATATGAAACAAATATCCATTGGCTTACATTGATCATCCTTTTGACCAACTACATGGGGCTTAATGTTTTTCTAAGATTGATTTTTAGTTAAGATATCATTATTTAAAAATCAAAGGCAAAGGCATCCAAAAAACATCATTTCGTTTCCATTACAATCATTATAAGTTCCTAGTGATGTTCGTCAGGTTAACTAATGCACTAGAAGCTTTTATATACCTGATGAATGAGTATTCAAGTTGTTTTTTGACAAGTTTGTGATTGTCTTTATTGATGATATTCAGTTTTACACTTAGAGCATCGAAGAACATAAGCAACATTTGATAACATTATTACAATGATTAAGGGAAGAATAACTACATACTAAATTCTCAAAGTGCAACTTATAGCTAAATTTAGTGGTGTTCTAGGCCACATTATCTCCAAAGAAGGGATTCAAGTTAATCCAAGTAAAGTTGAAGTAGTCTAAAAGAGGCCTCGTCCTTCCACCGTTAACGAAATTAGAAGTTTCTTAGGTTTGGTAGGGTATTACCATCATTTTATGAAGGATTTCTCAAAGATAGCTACTCTATTGACACAGTTGACAAAGAAGAAAGCAAAATTCATTTTGAATGACTCTTGTGAGGTTAGTTTTCAAAAACTGAAGGAATGTCTAAGCGTAGCCCCAATCTTGAGTTTTCAAAATTCCTTAAGGTGTATATTAATGCAGAATGGCCATATTATAGCTTATGCATCCAGGAAATTGAAAAACCATGAGAACAACTACCCCACCCATGATCTTGAAATGGTGGCAGTAGTATTTATGTAAAAAACATTAGTAGTATTACTTGTATGGAAAGAGTTGTGAGATATATACAAACTATAAGAGTCTTAAATACATTTTTCAAGAAAAAAATTTTAAACCTAAGGCAAAGGTGGTCAATGGAGTTACTGAAAGATTACAACTATACTATCCTTTATCATCCAGGTAAAGCAAATGTAATGGCATACGCTTTAATTAGAAAGTCTATGGGAAGTTTAGCCCATATTTGAGTGGTGAGAAGATTGTTGATTGCTAAGCTACAATAGTTAGATAAGAATGGGGCAAATTTTGAAATCAGTGAATCAAAGGCTTTCATAGCTCATGTATAATCATACTCTACTATTACCAATTAAGTGAAAGCTGCTAAGAGGGTAGATTTAGCATTATGCAAGTTAATTGATTATGTAAAGGAATGGAAGAATAAGGAATAATATTGATGCTAAAGGAGTGTTAAGATCTGTAGCGAGATTATGCATACCATAAGTGGAAGAATTAAAGAAAAAAAATCCTTGAAGAGGGTCACAATTCAACTTACACGGTGCACCTAGGATCCACCAAAATGTATCAAGATTTGAAGCAAATTTTCTGATGGAATGGTATGAAAAAGGATATAGCTGACTTTGTTTCACATTGCACGGTGTTTCAGGTCAAGGCTAAAAATTAGAGACATGTTAGATTACATTAAAGGGTAGAAATATTGGAGTGGAAATGGGAGAGAATTACTATGAATTTTGTCACGGGTTTGCCATGTACCTTGAAGGGGTATGATTTAATATGAGTGATTGTGGATAGGTTGATGAAATCAACATACTTTCTTCTAGTCAAGACAACCTACTTTGTAGCTTAGTATGCCCAATTGTATGTGAATGAAATTGTGAAACTACACAGGGTACCTATATCTAACATATTTGTTCGAGCTGGGTTTTAGAAAGTCTTTTAAACATCATTAAGAACTTAATTAGATTTGAGTGCTATTGTTCACCTTCATATGGTTAGTTAGAGTGAACAGTACAAATATTAGAAGATATGTTAAGATCATGTGTCTTAGACTTTAGGGGAAGTTAGAAGAACTACTTGTCGATGGTAGAATTTATGTCACACCCTAAAATCCTAGAGCATAACCGATGCAGATAACGGGAATAAACCTATTCCTACAAGTCAACCACTATGTTTTCCTGATTAATCATATTAATGTGCAAATTATGCAACAACATAGGCTCATGGAAACCTTAATATTAAGCAGTTTATCAATCAAATTTCATGTAGAAATTTTAATAGAATCTCCTTTGTAAATGAGATATACCAAAAATGCTACAATCATATGCCAATTCATTAAAGTTAAGAAAAGAGAACTCAACTCTCAACATAGCCAAAAACTAATAAAATTATATCAAAATAAGGGAATAAGGAATCTGCTTATGGTCATCCATACATATATAAAAGTATATACTATTTGGCCACTATTCTATACTTCCACAAAAGTATAATACCCTAGCAAAATAAGGAATAATATCCTCTTTAATACAAGTAGAGTTCTACTAATCCTCACGTTTAGGAAGCTGCTCTAGGTGGTTATATGAAATTAAGGAAAATATAAATGACTAGCATTCCAGTAACATAATCAATACAAATACCTTAAGGTATGTAGTATTTTGTGCAAATTACTTCATAATAAATTCTTATATATCAAATACTATACCTGTTGGTCCAACCTTTAAAATGACTAGTATTTTGTTAATTATCATTTAAACCCTTAGCGTAATAAGGCAATAACATATGCCATTTACACAATAGAAACAAACTGCAACGTGCAATATAAAATAATGGTCATGGACTTACTTCTATAGTAACCAAGTTGGTCAAGGGCACTCAGCCCTTAGAAAAATATATTTATCGGTAGAGGGTCCACAGCCTGCAGGGAAGCTATATTCATCGATCAATAGTACTTAGCCCTTGGTTAATTTAAATCAGATAGTCATAAGGCACAAGCTCACACTATTTAATCCATCTAATACTCACTTTTAATACAATTCTCTTTTGATTGTACTTACATTAATGTGACAACGTAATAATATGTTATTCAGTATCTTGTAACATGCCTGTCTGTGATATTATATCCACTTTATAAGTGTTATGTAACACCACATATAATTCATAATTCATAATTCATTTGAAAGACTAATCAAGTCTGGTAAGCTATTCCCTCATTAACATAAGGATAATAAACACAAAAATTCCACTATATAATAATATAAGTGGTAAACAACATAATATAACATGTAATACTATTGGAAGAGCTAATGCTTACTTGGTTAGTGAAGTATTTTAATTAATGCTTACTTAGTTGGTGAAGTATTTTAATTAACCTTGTCTCCTTTCCATAGTTATGGGATATTCCTTAAGATAAATCCCTATAACACAAAAGTATAAATTTCCTTAATCCACACCATCACCAATACACATTTTATTTGATCTCGTTACATTGTACCTTAGCACATTCATAAATTGGAAGGACTTACTATGGACAACTGAAATATTTTCAAGTCCTATATGAATAACATTGGATCAAACACACACCTTATTAAAGAAAGTTTTCTTTCTTTAGTTCATATTCTCTTTTCAATATATCAGCTCAATAACCAAATTCATCCTTATATCTCCTTATTTTCCACTTAAAATTCATATCTTAGCCTCATTTCATTTTTCTTTGATTCCATCATATGCCTTGCTAACTTCTCACTAATTTATCATTGCCAATCCAATTATATTTAGTTCTTTTATATCTCTTATTTCTGAATACTTAATTAAATCCCAATTTGCAACACTTTAAAATTTTCCTTCACTATCAAATATGCCTATACATGGACAACAATAAGATATCACTTCAAAAAAATTAATAGTATTCCTAATATACCAGCCCTAACAATTAAATTCTAGAATTCATACAATTCTATGTTTAATCCCAAAATCTGGAAAACTTTTGAATTGGTCCCTAACTAGCCCACGGTATGAACTTGAGCATTTTTAGAATTTCACCATAAAACTTCAACATTCTAATCACCACTTAGAGGAAAAAAGGACAAAATTTTAGTAGCAATTAGAACCCATATGAAGATTAAACCAAGCTTACCCTAAAATGGAGCAATTGTTGGCCTACAATAACCAAGAGAAGAGCTAGCCGTTTCTTCACTGGAACAGCGATGTGCAGTGGCCAGAGATGGTTCGCCAATGACAGAGGATGCCAATCCATGATGGAGGCGTGGTGGAATAGGGCAGCAACTAAACAGTAGAGAAATAAGCGGAAGCATTCTGCAAACAAAAAAAAAGTCGGTAGGGATATAAAGAAATGAGGGGAAAGTTAGTAATTTTACTTGGTTAGGACACGTGGTAGCACCAAAAAAATCTTGGGAGAGTGGAAAGCTGAGACTTGAACCCTTGCCATCAAATTTAAGGTTCCAAGGTCTTACCACTAAACCAAAGTTCATATATGATATTTAAACCACACAAAGTGTCCTAAGTTCATATATGGAAAAGGTGAAGTTAATTAAATGGAGACTGCTTACCACACAAAGTAGGCAAAAAACTTATGTGGATAATGGGAAAAGGAATTTAGAGTTTATGGTGGGTTACCATGTATTTCTCAAAGTGTCTCCCATGAAAGGGGTGATGAGGTTTGGCAAGAATGGTAAATTGAGCCCTAAGTATTTAGCTTATCAACATGCATTGCCTCCTAAGTTACCTAATCTTCATATAATCTTTTATGTATCTATACTCAGGAAGTACTTGCCTAATCCATTACATGTAATTGAGCCATAAGAGGTGTAAGTTGATACTAGATTAAGTTATGAAGAAGTATTGGTGGCGATTCTAGGTAGACAGGTGAAGAAATTTTATTTAAAAGAAATCCCTTCAATAAAGGTGTTTTGGAGGAACCATTCCCTAGAAAAAGCCACATGGGAATCAAAGAACAATATGCATGCCACATACCTAACTTGTTCAATAGATGAGGTACGTTAACATGTTAAATTCCGAGGTTAAATTTCTTTTAGCAATGGAGCATGTAACATTTGGGAAATTTCAATCCAAACATTTTAGTTGGTATCAATAAATTAAGTTATTATTCAAATGGTTAGGAAATGGAAACAAAAATGGTTGGGGGAACATTGAAACAATTTTAAAGTAAATAAAGGAAAATAATCAAAAGATTTAAGCAAGGTATAAGGTTAGAGACATGGTGAAGTGTATTGAGAATGAAGGCTAACTCAGTGGTTAAGTCTTACTTTCCCTCATCAACAAACCCTGTATTTAAATCCTAACTCTCTAATCCTAATTTTTTAATGTTGCTAACACATGGCACCTTAAAAGTGAAATGACAAAATAACCTTTCTTCACATTTTTCTTCCCTTTGTGCAATAGTAGAGCCTTCTGCCCTCACTAGTGTTTTGCCTCTTTCCCCTAGTGACTTTTCACACCGCTAGTGAGAAACCCACTGTTTTCGGCCCATTCTGATGATGTCTGACCAATGGCATCACGATTTTTTGGTTATGTCATTTTATCCTATTTTTGCAAGGTTTTAGGCTTTAAATGGTTAGGAAATTCACAAATTTTCTTAATGTTTTTGTTTCCTTCAAATGATTTTAGCCTTTCCCCTTCAATTTCACGTGTTAATACCATGAAATCTGCTTTAAATTTGATAATTTGCTCCTAGGTTAATGTTAGGATTCAAAAAAGGGGGAAATTTGAATTTCTCCTTATTTGGCATGAATTTGCGAGTGATTTCCAAAATTATTTTACTCTTAATGTGATTTTGTCTCTTTACCTCTTCCAATTTGAAGTTAACATTAAGAATTTTAGGTTAATCTTGGAAATCCTCAATTTGGCACGATAATTAGGGTTCCTGAAGGACCAAATTTGAAATTTTGTGACTTTAGGCATTAATTAACATCAAGGAGAAGTGACTTGAGCAATTGAAAATTTTTGTTTTGAGAGGTAAGGTGAATTGATTTTTTTTTCTCCTAATTTTCCTTGATTTTTCAAAGATTTACAGTGTGTGCTTTAGTCAAAGTGACTGAATTTTGTTGTTCACATATTTTTGTATGAAAACATGTGTCTTGCATGAGGAAGAAAGTCTTCTTCTAATCTAATTGATTGTTCTATTCTAGAATTTGGGATAATTCCAGTGGTTATTATTGTGTTGTAAAAGTCTGTGGGACTAAAAGGTTAGGGGTTGCCAGTGTGTAGGCGTAAAAGCAAGTGGTTGTGCCATGCTTGTAAGGTTGACCGATGTATATGATTGGATTATTTGGATGGTGAAATTCCAAGCTACGTAAGCTAGGGAGTGGATGTAAGATCAATGGTGATCTAAACCAGTATAAAACTCTATGTGTTCAATTCTCTTTACCTTATTCTTTTATATTTACACATTGATCTTTCCTTAGGAAGTACGTGGGCCTTTGTCTCCTCCAAAACCAATCGTTTTGAAAATTTATTTTCATATATACATGTTATTTCAATTACTTTCCCACATAGCAATTCACCCTATTCTTGTTGTATCTATGCTAACACTGTGTCATGGCATAAATTTGGACAGTACGTAACATTTGAATCAACTTTACATTATTTCCTTTTTATGCAATTTAAATAGTTAAATTATGAAGAATCTTACTAGTGACAATATTTAAAATGAAATAAATAAAAATAGGTAAATTCTTTGGTGCAACTATAAAATTAGTTGCACCAGTGCAATCACTACATGGTAGACTAAGAGAAAGACACATGAAAATGACGTGTTATATTATGATGACTTTATGACAATATAAAATAACTTATTATATTTATATTTTGACCCTATTATTTTTAGATATTATTAAAGGACCCAAATTTTTTTAAAAGTTTTTAAATTTACTCCCTCTACTTTTTATTTTTTATTGACCCGCACAAAAATATTAGTTTATAACTTTGTTTACTCATTCTTGTACTTTTTAAATTTTTCCAAGAACTCCACAACTCCTTTTTTTTCTTTTTTTGAAAATAAACATAATATCATTAGAGAAGAGAACAGAAGAGTACATCTCCCAATGAATGAAATCAAAATACATTAAGGAAGCCCTCATTAGTCGATGGGCTTTGAAATTCTTACATCTCCTAATCCATGAACAAGTGATGTGGGCTACTCTTAATTTTATTCTTATTTTAATTTATAAACTAATGTTTTGTGAGGTTACTAAAAAAATAAAAACTAAAGGGAACAAATTGAAAATTTTATAAAACTTTTTGGGTCCATAAATAAAATCTAAGAATATGAAAATCAAAATCAAAATAAAAATATAAGAAGTTATTTTAAGTTGTTATACAGTTAGTTTAATATGACATGTCATTACTACGTGTCTTGCTCTTAATGTGCCATGTAGTAATTATATGATGCAATCAATTTTATAATTGTACCAAAGATGATACCATAAAAAAATTATTTGGACATTTTATTTGAAATTAAATTAAATTTTAATTATTCACAATTTGAAAATTTTAAATTAATTATTTACAAATTAAAACTTTTAAATTGATCTTTCACTTTTAAGAAGGTAGAACTAGCTGTTCTCGTTATTTCTGAGTGGTGCTGTGCCTAAGTATGAAGTAACGTGTAGCATCTATAGAGGCATGGTGCCTTGGAAATGTATTCCCTCATGGGCCACACGTTTTTTCCGCAGTAAGCTGAATTGGGACGCAACTCATTAGTCAAGAGCCAAGATTAAGATATCTATAATTGGAGTAGAATGATTGAAGTCTAGCCTCTTTCGTGTAAGTTTATAGATATCATATAATAATTATTTAATAAGTCACATCAAATAATAAATAAATCTTTAATATCAATTGTGAAATTTACAAATTAACTTGGTACAATAATGAGTATTTTATTTTTTTGTCATATAATTTTTTCATCTTTGATTTAATTTTAATTAACAATAGATTTTACGATGAGAATAAAATAATTGCGTCTTATGATAATTGCCACGGGTGAATTAATTTCTTCTGACAAGGAAATTCTGCCTATATTGGTAAAATTTCTATTTCTACAAAAATTGTTTGATTAAATTTCTTCAACGATTTTAAAATTCATTTTTAGCTTATCTGAGTAGAAATATTTTTTTGATAAAGTAATTGAAATACCCAAATTTTTTTAACATGGCTCATATCCATCTGCACAGTTGTCAAACATGTTAGTTTACTTTGCAAATTTAAGAGTTTATAAATTTATCTAAGAAAACATGTAAATTCTGTTGTAGTTTTAGATTTAGTGTAAACTTGTACTTTGACTCACATTCTACTTAGAATGCGTGAGTTAGGTAAGTTAACAATAAGAAGATAGTAATTAAAATACCAAAACTAACCATGTGTAGGTTTGGCAGCGATTGGGTAAACAGTATACAAATCTTTTAGGTGAAAAAACCCACAACCCAATTGCTTTTTTTTCTTTTCCTGTTAGTGTGAGTCTGAGTGGAATACATTCACCGTCATAGCACTGTATCCTTTTAAGATATACATGCATAGTTTTATCTAAAATTATTTATTTCATTAGATTCCTAGAAATATAAAATTAACAATATAAGAATTCAAACTTGAAACAAAAGAGATATAGACAAGTGTTTGTTTTAAAAAAATCTTTATAATCCACTTAATTATTAATTCCAAATCTTATACAAATATATCTAAGAAAGATAAAATTATATTATATATACTTAATAAAATAAATATATTACTTAATTAGTTATATTAAATTTTCATTTATGTATGAACTTTGTTGAAGTTATTTATATTGAATACTATGGATTATAAAATATGAATAAATTTCTTTTATATAGTATAATTTGAATTGTAATCAAATATTTTTTATTGTATTTTAATTATATAATTATATATTTAAGTAGTTATTTATAAACCGTAGCAAATCTTTACTAGTGTGTGTAGAGTCTAAGTTCATTCTTCTTTATGACTTACTGAGTCCTGACAACCTTTCCATATATCCTTATAGTCATAAAACCGGTATCAATCCATTAGGATTTGCACCATTTTCTTATGATGCCAAGATAACTGAAAGATCAGATTTGAAAGTAAGAGGAAGACCCAGAAAACTTCAAACCTATTTGGTGAAAAGATCTGCAAATCAAAAGCAAACAAGAACAATCAATCATAAGACAAGACAGAAACATGCATGTGCTGTCATTATGGTCACTAACTTGTGCATTCATTAGTCCACTGTAGTTATCTACCACAGATATTATGATGGATATATCACTTTCGCAGCCTCTAAACTTTCTCGTGACTGAATTATATTCCAACGTTGAGTTGAACATTCTATATGCTCTCAATTAGGAATTTATTCTAATTTATAATATTGCAAAAACAGTCCTATTTATTCATGTTTTAATAAATAAACTAATTAAATCAATTTAAAAATTAAATTTTGGTCAAAATTATAATTTGAAAGTATATTATATGTGTGTGTGTGTATATATATCTATATATATAGAGCATATTATATCAATAACAATAATAATATCAGGTAAATAATATTACAGAAATAATAACAAATTAAAATGAGCCCTTCAATCAGGTTAAATTTAGCTGGCTTAGAAGATAAAATTAACTCCTTTTCGGTATATATAGATTACACTTTAATATTCACTACAGGAAAAACAAATTTTAACATAAATTATTTAACGTCCTTGTCAGTTATAACCGACGTAAGGCTTATTTTTAAAAATTTAAGATTTTGCTTGACTAATTAATTATTTCTATTCCTCCTGTTTTTAGCTTAAGAATGTACGGTTTAATTTTTTTTTTTTTTTTCAATTTACATTTATATATTGTTACTTGAGTTTATATAATCATATAAATATTTCTTGATATGGTATAACCTCTAAATAGAAATCATAAGATTTTTTTATTATGATGTACGTTTATATAATTTATTTAACATAAGTTTTTTAAGAGTTTGAATAAAAATATTAAAAAATGTTAGTTTTTATATAAGGTGATTTATAACAGGGAAGAAACTGTATAAGAATACAATACATTAAAGAAGTTTCAAATTATTTAATAAAAAACTCGCATATTTACAATACAAGAAAAACAATAGTTAGAGGCAGAATTGTCCATCCCTAATGGTGAAAAAATATGTCCTTAACAGATTTGGGACGGATTTTAGGACAAAAAAAACATTTGTCCCAAAAATTGAAGTTGCAAATTGTTTGGAACGGAAAATAGAAGCCATCCTTAAACTATATCCATCCCAAAAGAAATTTTCGTCTCTAAATGAGGAATGTAGTAATCTAGTTTAGGGAAAGAATTTCCGTCCCAAATCCTTCCCAATTCAAAATTGAATTTTATGAGGAAAATCTGTCCCAAATTAGGATGGAATTATTCCCTCCCTAAATTCCATCTCAATTTAGGACAGAAATACTAATTCATCCCTAATTCCCATCCCTATTTCGTCACTAATCTGACCCTAATCCGTCCCTATGAGGCAATTTGGAAATATACCCATCTCTGATCTGTCCTTACTTCGTCCCTATTTTATAATCTGGAAAAGATGTCCATCCCTAAATTATCCATAATTTGTCCCTAATTTGCAATCTGGGAATTTTTTCATCCCTAATCCACTCTAAATGTCATATTCCTATTCAACATTGTATTGCTATTGGACATTTGCACACCTGAATACAGATAACACAACAGATAACCAGTGGACTAAAATACATAAGTAGTCATAATATTAATATTAAAGTTCATACATTATACAAATCCACAATAAAGTCCAATATAATATAAATATCAAACAAATCCTAATGTAATTATCAAAATGGCTAAGTCCTCTAACAAACATTTAAAAAAGGACAATCTAATTTGTGGGTGGATGATAAGGGGCTAGCAAGTCTGCATCAATGGCTCTATTTTCTTGAATATGTGGAAGTTTTATATGAGACCTTATTTCCTTAAGCTCATGAACTAGTCTTTGAATGACGTCACCTTGCTAGGAAATAACATTAGCTTGCTAGGAGATTGAGCCTCTGAGGCAAGTAGTGGTAGCATATATACATCGCTACAGCTCATCCTCAAAATCAAGATGTAGTCCTGATGGCATAGTGGAGTAAGGAGTGGAACTAAATGTAGCTATGTCTAGTGCCTCAGACCCTACCTCGAAGATCCTACTATTCTTGTTCCTACCTCTCACAACTTCCAACTATAGGGCCATTTCCTCACCTTGGCTTAACTCTATTATAGCCTCTGTTGACCTTTGTGATGATCTTGATGATTTTAGCCTCATATAATTAGCCTACAAAATAGAAAAAAATTAAAGAATTGTCTTAATTAGTTTGAAAATATAGATAGATACAATAAAATATATCAAACCAGTTCAATAAACTCACATATACTTCAGCTGCTCGATGGTCAACAAACTCCCTGCTCTTCTTATCTTGATGTGTCTTTAAGAAAAGTTCAAATAACGTAGGCTCCCTTCCAAGTGTTTTTGCTTGTACATTTAGAGGGGAAACCATGTTAAAAAATGATATGTTGAAATAAATGATATAATTTCTAGGTATTACATATAATTAACTAAATGAAGTATGAATAAAAAGAAGTTACCAGCCTCCTTTTGTGCTCTGAAGTGGGAATGCTACCACCCTAATGTAATGTCTCACCTTTAAGAGATGCTCTATTCCTTTTCGCAACCTCTCGCTTCTCTTTATAAGCATATGAATCCTATAATTCAATTAAGTGATTCATTACATCCTCTAGGATACATTTGGGCCTTATGTCCTTCGCCAGATCTTCACGAACTCTGCACATCATGGCTCGGAGTCACTCTCTACAATTTTTAGACCAATTCTTCCTAATTTGGCCAACATCCTTTGGAAGCCATTTGTATAATTTCTTCATAGATGTTGCAAAAAGAGAAACAATGAATGAACATAAGATAAATAGAAGAAATAATTGATATACGTACTGCCCACTCGTTGAACTACATCTTGTTAACCTCACGAGGTGTTGTTCCCCAACTATAACATGAATGTTCAAATTTTCCTTGAATAATATGTGAAAACTTCAGCACATAAACAACAAGGTTGAATATATGCATTTTAACATCAACATTAAAATTATTATCATAAATGAAATAAAAGAATGCAATGCAAGAAGATAGAAACTCACATATGGTTGTCTAGGTAAATCGATGTGCAACCATCAGTGGGATCTCTACCCCATGGTTTGAAAGGAATCTATGTTCCTACACTTGATGCCATATCCTGGGGGCTCTCACTACAGGGAAGGTCTTGTGGATTATTGATACCTAATAGAGGTGGTGGAAGAGTTTAGTCCTTAGATCCAATAGATAAAGTTGACAAAGATGATGTCCTGGAAGAAGAGGCTGAGTGGATCCTATAAGAAGAGGAAGATGGCATTCCTGAACTAGCAGTGGTAGGAATAGGGGGAATAGATTATGAACCACTAGACAATCGACGATGATAAAAGGATGTAGCCCATCCTCGGCCTCGACCAATCTGATCCCTTGTCATTTGCACATGAATAAAAATAGTTTGAAAGTTGTTCACACACACACACACACATATATATACTGAAGAAGCAGATAAATTGAGCACAATATGCAAGCATGTGTAAGGAAAAAAATGACATGTATACAAGTATATGAAAATGTTAGCCAACCATCTTCAAACATGCTATTCACTTGAGGCATTAGAGTCATGTGATTGTACACTATCATGTTCATCTTCATTAGATGAATGAGACAGGGCCTCAAATTCACTCTCAATGACCATTTGATTTGTCAAAATTATATTTACTTCTTCAAAGCTACCTTTATTATATGTCTATATTATATATATATATATATATATATATATATATATATATATATAATTAAACAGCCCATGCGATGGTCAATATTGATCGTCGTAAAGGCATGACTTCACGACATTCAACACTAACTGTCACAAGGGCTTTTTAATTATATTTAAACATATATATGAGTAAATGTATTATTATTGAATATAAACTATTATTATTATTATTGAATATATTAATTATGTATATATTACATATAAATTTATTAAATATAGGTACAATTTCCTAAATATATATTTATATATTTATTTTATATTTTATAGTTATTTAATTATATTTATACATATATCGTGTTTAATTAAATCTAGATATATTGTTGAATATAAAAATAAAAATTCAATGTTCAATAGAAATAAAATATCCAAATATTCTCAAATAAACTTTATTATGGGATATTAATTGTTATTGTTGAATATATGCATATATTATATATATGTTATTATTATTATATATATATATATATATATAATTTACTTTTATATATATATATATATATATAATTAAATAGCCCTTACGACGGTTAGTATTAACTATCATAAAGGCATGACTTCATGATGATTAACATTGATTATTATGACCATCATCAAACTAAGGAAACAACACACACTTCTTTTAAGATTGTCATTACAAGTCAAATATGCCTGTCATTAGGACTTAGTTTTGCAACGATCGGTTCAAAACCAAGGGTTTAAGACTAATTATTACGATGACCAAAAATGACCATCATAAAATGGCTAAATTAAAGACTTTATTCTTTTGTAGTGTTTGCATGTAAGAAAACGTATACAGGAAGAGCATGGGTAAAAAAAAGAATGCGATGGAAGGGAGAAAGAAAAAATTGATGGAAAAGATATTATAGAAAAGGGTAGTTTTGTCATTTCACTGCATAGCTACATGTCAAAGTAGAAAAAATCATAGGTTTGTCACAAAGAGGGCAAGCCAAGATTTGAACTTGGAACCTTTAAGTAATAAAGCTTCATCAAGACCAACTTAGCTAGCCCATCTCATGGCAATTCTTCTAACTCTATTTTATCTTAGTCTCCTTCTTTTTACATAAGTCTTAATTTATTGCTCCACAAATTAATAGTACTAAAATAGTCTTTTAAAAATATAAAAATTACTAAAACAAAATAGTCATTCCCTTCCTTAATGTCAAGATAGAAGGACTTGGATCCAATGACTTTAAAATCTCATAAAAAACATTTTGAAAGTTTATAGATAACCCAATTGATATTAATACAAAAAATGTGAGACTAAAATAATTCCTTTCTATATTAGTTTAACCATAAAATATTGCATATATTTATATCTTTTCTATAATTTCTTTACACAAAGTAATTCAATTTTGGTTCAACTAAAGTCAAATTAACCATTAACCATTGAGCAATGACTATTTCATTATTTCAATATAATTGTCAGTTCAAGTATAGTCAAATTTCAGTACTTACTATATCTCTCTGAAATCATCCAACTTTAATGCATTTTCGGGTATAATGGCATTGGTGTGACTAGTAAGTGTAGTATGTAATATATTGTGAGAACAATTATGATAATTATATTTTAAAATATATTACTTAATCACATTATTTATTAAATTTCGTTTATAAACTTAAAATTATTTTTAATTTTGTTAGCTTACTCTCTTTACTTTTTTTATTGACTAATAATCTTTCAAAAATTAATTTATAAATTATTTAAAAGAATAGAATTAAAAATTTGAGGATTATTAAAAAAGTAATCATAAGAGTGATTTGATAGATTTTAATATTAATATTTTTTAACATTATTGAAAAAATAAAAACCGTAAAAAATTTAAATTTCTAATTTTAAAAAATAAGGGATTTTAAATTTATAAATAAAATTTATTAGCATTAAGATTAAAATTAAAAATAAAATGAATTGTTTTAGATTCATATCCAATAGCATATCATAAATTATTTTGATCATTTACCATCTTAAGATATTTAAATGTATTGAAATTAAACAAATTTGTGCAAATATGTTTCTATTCAATTTAATTAAAATATATTTTCATATATTACGTTATATTTAAATATAAATTAAGAACATTATATTATTAATTTGCATTTTATTTTCTAGTGTAAAAATACCTTAAAACTTTATTATTTAATTCTTTAAAAAATGGAATAATAACAAAAATAATATTCAATGTTGAAATAATTATTTCTCTAATTTTTTTTAAAATATAAGTATTTAGGATGGATTTTTCCCTCCCTAAATGTCGTCTCTAATTTAGTTAGATTATTCCTGGTTAGCATATTCTTATTTTGACACAAATTTGATAGAGAATCAGGCATGGATTTTTTAGAGGGAAAATTGTGAGCCTAAAATCTGCCCCAAAATCATTTGGTTGAGAAAATAATTGTCAAAATTATTTTAGTGATGGTTTTAGGGAGGAAATTGTGACATATTATTTGACACAAAATTTTCCCTCCCAGAATTCCATCTCTAATTAATTTTAAAAATAGAAAAATAAATGAAAATATTTGACGCAAATTGGGAACAGATTAGACACGAAAATTGTTCTCTCTCAAATTTCATCTCTAATTTCATGTTTTCTTGTAGTGTGATTTTATCTATAACCAAATGGAAGGGATAATTTGGCGACAAGTACTTGGGGAAATTATTATTTTATTTCATTTTTATATTGTAAATATAATGTTATAGGATAGAAAGATATAAAATATGATATCACTTAGAATTCTCATATTTGATATGCAATTTAAAGTTTGTTCAATCAAGAAAAGATTATTACTATGTTATTAACTTATTTATTTTAAATATTATGGTTTCAAGTGTCTAATGCGAGGAGTCCCGAACAATTTTCAACCTAATACCACCAATCATTAGAAACTAGCCATGACCATGACACAATTTTAATTTATTGTATAATTATTAAACATAAACTTTTATATCATACTTGAAATTTTTTATTATAAATAGACAATGTAAATGAATACTTATTTAATATAAGTATTGTTTTTGTGTTTTGGAGATCTCTATCAATATAAATTCAATTATGTCAAGATTAAATTTTATAAAACACTTTTGTCATACCCGTAAAAAATATATAATAAATAAATTATATATATATATGTGTGTGTGTGTGTGTGTGTGTGTGGCGGGGGGGAAATATTGTGGAGTATTATAAATTGATGTAGATAATATCATATCTAAGCTAGAAGTTAGCATTAGTATTTAAGTCTTATCCAATGCATTTCCACCATTTATAATTGAATCCCGAAACGTGTAAATTAGGGGTTTTCTAAAATTTTGATATGATATTACAATGAATCATCTAGGAAATTACCTATATGCCCCTAGTAGGATTATTATACCATCACAATACTTCTTCTTCACGCTTCACATCCTTCACTGAAGATTCACTCACACCTCCTCTCTTCCTAAGCTCAAATTGCCTTTAGCGGTGTCGTTGGAGTTCGTCGGTGGCTGTCAGCGTCATTGCCTCCCATGCTGGCTAAAGCTTAAACTCTGCTGGCCTATAGTTGGTTAGAAAACACAAGATTCTGGTGAGCTTAAGTTAGGCGCACCTTTACCAAAATTTCAAGCTAATTTGCTATGTTTTGCTTCAATCTTTCTTAGGGCTTTTGTTTTTGCATCATTTTCACCCATTTCTCCATCATTTACACTTATCAATGCTGTTCTATCTGCTCATAATAATTAAAAAAAAAAAAAGACCCAACCTCTGGTACTATTCATGCGTGAAAGTGACAAGTTGAGCTCAATCTAGTGATATCTCATCAAATTGGGTTGGAAATTCATATCCTAGGTAATTTTCATGTTGTTCTCTATCCATTTGAGCTCTCAATTTCATGAATTAGTGCTTGAATTTGGAAATCCCCAATTTTGGATGAAAACATGAATAGTGATATGAATAGTATTTGAAACTCAAAATTTGAGTTTGAGGCATGATTTGAAGTTTTTTTGGGAAATTCTTTAGGGGTTTGGATCCTAAGTGAGATTTTAACAATTCCTATATGTCAATTTGATGTTTGGAACACCAAATTAAAAACCTCTCTTTCTTGGTAGGGAATTGAGGTGTGTAGAGTACTAATAATTGAAGAAACTTTAATCTTCCCATGTTATTGGACATCAAGAAGGATTGTAGGAGTTGTTAGAAGTTGTCGTTTAAGTGGTAAGTAGTTTAATGAATTTCCCTAAAGCTTGCATTAAATTTCATTGTTATGGAATGGAGTTTCATGGTAAGGGTGCAATAAAAGTAATTATTGATGTTCAATAATTACTTTGTAAATAACTGGAATAAATTTTATGCTCAATACGTAATGTTAGGCAACTCAAGGACTACAAAGGCTATTATCTGAGCTTATTGGCTTTAGGACATTTTCAAAGCCTTGGAAATATTTTTTAGTGAAAAATATTGGTGTTGATTATCATTAAAGATGAAACTTTAAGTTTGTGGATCATTAGGCTCCCAAAATGCTTTTTAAGCATGTGTATACCATTATATACGAATTATGAAAATTAGGATCAATAAGAGGAATAATGGAAACACAGAGAAAATAAGTACTAAAAATTTGGTTTGAATAAGTTATTGTGGGAATTTCTTTTAGAAATGATTTCAATTAAGATTTTGATTGATATGGAAAGATAAGATATATTAATTGTTAAATTTTTAGGGTTAAAGCTATCCTTTTTATAGTACGAGGATGATTTATGTGTACTTTAATCAGGTGAGTAAATAATCCTAATTATTCAAGATTTTTGTTTTGAATTATCTATTTCCAAATACGAATTTTTGATATCTCTAATACTTGGACAGGCTTATGAATTTATGAATGATATTACATATTTTGAAACTTAGGAATTTGTTGGCTTTATAGACTCTATGATTTCGTATTTGAAATTATTGGAATTATTTTAATTTGAAATTTTGAGGTACTCTGATTCTGAAATTCTAATTTTTGACTATGGATTGTTGTATATTAAAGAAACTTTTAGGAATGCATCCAAAATAGGACCTTATAGCTAACAATAGTAGACGTTAGCTATATTGCACTGCGATTGGTATTCTGATACGATTGGTTATAATGTCCTTACCTCCATATTCTATTTGAGGCTTAAGACTATTACTATGATTATTTATAGCTTAAGGTCGATAATGGGTAGTTGCTTTGATCAGATTACACTAGCCTTGGGCTAGTTCTATATTATGAACCTTGAATGGTTTTGTAGAAGATTCCCAATGTATTATGTTGAAATGGGTATTTTAAATTTTCATTATATGTTGATTCATTAAGTCAAGAACATGATTTGAATATTCAACACTGGACTTATTTGACGGTTAATGGTTTTCTTCTATTTTTAGAACTATTAATTTAAATCTGTGAGTTATTCAATTTTAAACAACAGAAATTTTGGTGATAAACTCTACCATTGTTGATTTGTCCCTCCCATTGTATTATTAGTATTATCTGCTTACTGAGTTTCCTTTCACCTTATTATTTAATATTTTCATATCCCAGCGTCGATCCATAACACCTACCTACGGAGTAGGAACTGTGATGTTTCTATTTTTGGTGAACCTAGCCTTTTGTCAGAACAACGATATCTTATTGTACATTTTGTAAACAAACTTAGTTGCTCCCTTGTATACAGGCTTATTGTCATGGTGTAGTTCCATAATTATGGACTGTTTTGTATGCATATGTAGGAGAGCAGAGCTCTCCATTCTATTGTATGTCATATAGTTATGTTGTAGAAATTTCAAGAGGTCCATATTTCAAGGGAAACTCTGTCGAAATTTCTATACAAAGATTAAACTAATTCTTTTGGTAATCACATGCAACGATATTAGTCTTGACTTTATCAGATGAGGATCTGTGTTTTAGTTTAAGTTCTACTGTCTTTGAGATACAACTTTCATATGTGAAAGCCAATAAAAACAAAATTAAGAGTATAATTTTATCCTCTAGCATTAGTTAGAACCGTTGCTAAAGTCAAACCTAGGGTCAATTTTAACCAACGCTAGTTAGCACATGAAAGATGCCTACATTTACCAACAGTTTAAAACCATTGTCCTTTGTGGTGTTAATGTTGGTTTTAATTTATGCTAACACTTTTTGACTTTCATGTTAGTTACTTCTATAGTTGTTAAAATTGTGGTTGTAGGGTGTCTCTACGCTACATATAGCAATAGTTACACTATACCCTTTAGTATCCGTCTATTTTAATTGACACTAAATGCAATTTCTTCTGCAGTGATTGTGTTAATTTTTGGAAAATTAGTATTAACGAAAGATAAGTATATATATAAGGTTGTTAAACTCGCGAGTTTAACTAAACTCGTAAGAGAGAGGTAAACTCGTAACATAAACTCGTAAGTGTTTGTTTCGATTAATAAATAGTTATCAAAATATGTAATTTTATAGTTTAATTACTATATACATTAAAAAATTATTCAAATGTAATTCAAATTATACTTAATCAAGCAAAAACTATTTATATTTCATAATCTGTAATACTCAATATGAATATTTTAAGATGGTCATACATAAAATAATTATTCAATATAACTAATTAAATAATATTTATTTTATTTTATTTAATAAGTATATATTAAATGTAATTTTATTATTTTTTATGCATATTTAAACTTGTAATAAAATAAATTGTAAAGACTTTATGAAAAAAAAGTTCGTCTATATCTTATTTTGTATTGAGTTTAAATTATTATGTTACTGACTGTACAAGTTAGTTGACATGTTAAAATCATAACTCGGTAGGCTCAGTAAGTCAACTCGTGAGCGAGTTGGTACTAAGTTCGAGTTTACAACGAGTTAACTCGTTTTCTTTATGTACAATCATAAACTTATAAATTTGGATAATAAATTCACGAGTTTGACAACTATATATATATATATATATATGTGTGTGTGTGTGTGTGTGTTTAAATTGCAGTTGTGCAACTTTAATTTTGAATCAATGTGATTTACAAACTTATTTAGTTAAAAATAAATTTATATGACTCTAATTTAAAAATTTTAAAATTAAGTTTTGCTACCAATATATACATCTAACACAAATAAGTGCAAAAAATGATTTTAATTATAAAATATTTTGAAGGAAAACACAATTTTAAATTAAAAATAAATACTATTTATATGAGAAGTCGCTAGTCTAATGTGCAAAACTTTTAAACTTCTAAAATACCAAACTAAACAATATAGCTAGAAGTATATAAGAAGAGTAATATGTCATATTAAACGTTATTAGGCCCTTAATCAATCAATTCTGCTTGTTAACCAGCTTTTTAAGGCTGTATATATAGGTAACTCAAAACCCAGGTATCTTTCATAGCAATACTCTATACTTACCATTATTATGCGTTCATACTCGATAATAACTTATATATGCCTTTAAGTATTTGTTATTGAATTTTCTACAAAATTACGATTTATGCCAAAAACCAATTCTTTAAAAAGTGTTAGTGATAATTTATTTAAATTTTAAAAAATCGTCACCTTATTTTCTATTAACACATTTAATAATTACTATAATCATGAACTTATCGATCCTATTTATAAAATTATTTAGGTTTATATAATTAATGAGTATAATTATAATAATAAATTTAATAAAATAGATTAATATTATGTGATCATAGAAATTAATGAATATACTTAAGCTTATAGTATACCACTCATAAGTTTATGTATACCAGTGACTGGGGATGTGTTATTTTTAAACTTGCTTTAAAATAAATTATCTCAAAATTTTTTAATATTTTAAAAGAAATAAACAGAAACAAATATCATAAATATAATTAACCTCTTCTACAATTTTTTATTACCTTTAATAATTTTATCTACTTTAATATATTTAGGGATCAAAGGTACTAGAAAGCCCCAAAACTATAGTATAGAAAAATAATCTTCAGGCATCAAATATGGGAAAATGAATTTGGTAAAGTTGAAAATTCAAATGTAGGAGAATTTTGATGAAATATGGACCATTAAATAAAACTTTAATGGTCTAAATTTTAGAATATTGTTTAAAATTATTTAATATTTATTGAAATATGAAAATTTGGATGAAAATTTAATTATTGAGATCTTCTTAAATTTAATAAATTTGAATTTTTAAATGCAGAATAGATTTTTTGCAGTGAAGCTTTTTAATTAATTGCAGTTGGATTGTGTTAGAAACTCTGGAATCAAGCTTATAAATTATTTGTAGCTGTCAGTTCAAACTTTTTAGAAATTACTAATTTCAGTTTTTAGAAGTTACTAAAATTAGTAACTTTGAATGCGGATAATTACATTTACACCATTTTTCTTTATTATAGATTATCCACGTCATTAATACATGCATCTTTAGTCCTCAGTTCCACCAAAATAACTTGCAATATATAATCATTCGCAAGATTAATGAACTATAAACAGATGCCTGAAACGATAACGTGTCTATCAATTTAATATTTCATTTTTTTTTTTGGTAATATCGTTTAGATATATAACTTTATTTTGATTGCACAATATCTTTTATCTTCAAATAATTATGCTGGCATAAATTTAGTATATATCTCAAAAAGGTCAAACTGAAAATAATAAAGCCATGCTCTAATAAAGACTACAGTTTCAATTGTCTGAATTATAACTACATTCTGTAATGGTTAATGAAGATACAACACAACACAACACAACACAACTGGAATATCATTTTTCTCATCAAATCAAATCTTGATGAGCAAAATATTTATTAGAAAAGTACGTGATACACACTTGCTGGTGCTATAGGCTTATTTGTATATTTAATAAATATTGTGGTTACTCATAGTAAATCCACAAAGATAAATGCCTGCACCTTCTATAATTGATTAAGGTTTTTAACAGTTTTTGGTGCACCAGCAGCGAGAGCCCCTGCACGTGCCACTGATTAGATGTTCTTCGTTTTTGCAGGTCTTGTCACATGAAGCGTTGAATAAGCAAAAACCCTTGAACTTATCACTTAGCACATCACAGGTCTTTGCCTCGGTGTGCCCTATTTCTTCCGCACAATATGAGGATGGAGAGGGACTATTAGTTTGTTTCAACAATCATTAAGAAAATGATATTACATATTCTTCATTTGAATAAATATTTTTTATATCTCGAAATAAAATAAATTATTAAGTATTCAAATGATTAAAAAAAAATTAAGAAACCAATTAATATAGGATCAATTTTAGAGAACAATGATATTTTCTTATTCATTTGAAACGATCTTCGCCTCCTTGGTCATATTTTAATTTGAAGTTTAAAAACAAATTTAAGATTTTACCAGCTTAATTAGTTG
This sequence comes from Delonix regia, assembly GCA_037074485.1. NCBI lineage: Eukaryota > Viridiplantae > Streptophyta > Magnoliopsida > Fabales > Fabaceae > Delonix > Delonix regia. Next base: position 15,645,388 of record CM073460.1, read on the forward strand.
TGTGCTAAATATTATAAGCATGAGCTAACAGAATAAATAAATAATATCAAAATTAAGAGATTATGAATTTCGCATAAACTTTCGAATAAATAATGTGACAGAAAAGATAAAATTAAAATATTTGAAAAAATTAAAAAGACACTATAAACTACTTATGATTCACAAAGAGAAACGAATCAAAATTTTTCTAGAACTACAACAAGTAGAAGTATATTTAAATAATTAGTTATTGTTAGAGATAACATAAATTAATCATAGGAGGAGAGAAAATAATGGTGAAAACTTACGGGCAGCTACAAGAAAGAGTAGGAAAAAGCACACAGCAAGCGATTTTGTCTTCATGATTCCGCAAATCGGTCTTATCAGATATCTCACCACACAAAAGAAAAGAGGTGTAGGTATGTAAATATAGAGCAAGGAGCTCAGCTCAGAACAGTAAAGCTAGGCGTGGCTCAGATCAAATTGGTCAATGATGGCTGCCAAGTAACTGGAAAGGAAACTAGGAAGAAAATGTGACGTTGTTGGGTTGTAAATATGGTTTCACTTGATTGAGTTGATCTAAGGTTTTAAAATTTTAGGGGTTGTTGAAAAAGTTTTATTAAACGCTGGCTGAATTTATCTAACCTAGACTAGTTTTATTAGGGTTTAGAATCAGTTTTTGTGTGCAAAGTTAGAATAATATCTAAGTAGTTAACTCTCAGTATGGTCTTATGATTAATTCTAATAAGTAGTATTATGATTTACGGTGTATATAAGTTTAATAAGTGGGATATGTTGGGTCAAAATTAAAAAAAATAATTTTAATCAAGATGGATTGGGTCTAATAATCAGGTCAAGCAGTGTCATAGGTTTGCTTAATACTTGTCTTAATTGGGTTAATTTTTATTTTTTTAATAATATTTTTCCAATTCTTTTTATTTTATTTTATTAAAGATAAATTTTTAAAATATTTTTTTTTTCAAATTTTAATTTTTTTCCCCATATCATTTCTTTTTTATTTCAAATCTTTTTTTAATTTCTTCTTTAAAAAAGGTTGCTTTTATTAATAAGAGAATTGCCCTAGCCTGATTAGAGACTCAACTCGACATATATAATTACTAACTGACTCTAATTGTGCTGGGCTAACTCCTATTTTTTAAAAAGTGTTTAATCATAAATTAGACTAGATCCTGAATCTTCTACAAACATTCGGCCTGACCCCAATACTTTTCTAGTCATCAATTAAGTCTATCCATATATTGTTTAGTTGTTTCTCCCCTCCCCTTCTTACCAATGCTTGAAGAATATTCTAGTTGCTTGAAACTTTGGAAATGTATATAAATTGAAAACTAAGTTATTTTACATCATTAACTTTGTAAGTTGCTCAGCTAATTAAAAGCAAATCCTAAGTGGTTTAGAAACTAAATGATAACTACAAAATTTATCCTAGTCCAATCCTTTTTAATTGGAAGAGAAATCTCGATTACAACTTGATGGTTTTCTAGTTGAGATAATAAATGAAAGATTTTTTTTTAAAATGAGAGTTAAAATATAAATATAAAAAATAATTTGGGGTCATCTCTTAATTTTAACATTTTAATATACAATTTTTTAGTTAATAACATCTAATTTATTCACTTATGGGAAATATTAGTATATTCAAATATTTGAAATTACCAAAGAATCAGTGTAACAATTACGAGTTGCACAGCATATATTTTGTAAAAAAATAAGAATAATAATTAAAAGAATTTAAGTGAAGAAAACTGTAGCCGAGCACATGAATCCAGTTGGCGTCATCAATCCCTTCGGATTCGCAGCATTTTCTTCTGATGCAAAGAAAAATGAAAGATCAGACTTAGTAAGAGGAGGGCCTGGAAAACTTCCAGTTCCAAGTCATTTTTGGTAAAAAGATTTGCAAACTGCAAACAATCTAGGACAATGAATCACAGAACAAGACGGAAACATGTACTATCACTCTGTCGCTGTCAACGTAATTTTAGTCGTACACGTCGTAAGTGGTGGTCTGAGGCTGCTAGATCTCTAACTTTATTCTTCCCAAATGGTCTCTATCGTGTTCCTCCATTGCTGACTTAACTGCAAGGAGAGGTGTCTCTCATACTTGATTTTCTTTGTCCTTTCCTATTTTGGGACTTGAACAATCAAATCACTTGCCACTTTTGATCATTTTCATTTTGATTTCTTCCAATTTCGCAGCCTTCGAATTTACTCGTCACTGAATAATATTCCAACGAATGTGTTGAACTTTCTACGTTTTCAATTAGGAATTCATTCTAATTTATAATATTGAAAGAGTTAATCATTCCTATTTATTCATATCTTAATAAACAAGTAACTATTTATTTTCAAAAGCTTAAGATTTAACATAAATTATAATATTAGTTGTTTGGTCAAAATCATTCTTTAAATATATATCAATTAATTAGGCGATATTGAGCTGGATTTAAAGATAATGTCAGTTCATCTTCTGTATAGATTATACTAAAACTTGCGTATATAACTTTTAAGTTTTTGTTATTTTATTTTTATAATAATTATCATTTTTGTAAAGAGAAGGTTTTGAAAGCCTTAGGAATATTCTACTGAGTACAAAAAAAATAAATAAATAAATCGGCGTGTTATATTTTTAATAAAACATTCAATGACAAACTTAACAAAATACTTCTAAGTTTATTACTTAATTAATTAGCGCATGTCAAAATAAGGCATTAGTGGATTAATTCAACCGTTAATTACTCACCTAACGCACAAGGTGTAAACCCATATCCCTAATTAATTATAGTTGAGGTTTTTTTTCTATTTAAAAATATACGCTCTTATCTTTAAGATAGATAAAAAAGCAAGTTTAAGTAATATGCACAAACTAAAAAAGCTAAGTAATAAGTCGTTATTAACAATATATCAGCAGATATATAAGAACAAAAGTAATTTTCTTATAACAAAATATACAGTATTATCTATTATCATTATGTTTATTGAACAATAATTACTCTAATCTTGTACTTATCAATCATATTTATAAAATTAATTTAGCTTTATATAATTAAAGAGTATAATTATAATAATAAATTTAATAAAATAGATAAATATTACGCGATTATAGCAATTAATGAATAGACTTAAGTTTATAGTAAATCACTCATAAGTTTATCTATACTAGTGACTTGAGATGCGTTCAATATTTTTAAACGAGTTTAAAAATAAATTATCTCAAATTTTTTTAATATCAGAAAAGAAATAAACAGAAACATTTATTTATATTTATATTTAACCTTCGACAATTGGTGTAATACCTTCAGTAATTTTATCTATGTTAATTTATCAAAGAAGTAAAAAGTCCCAAAACACATTGCGCATCAAATGTGGTATAAAAGTAAATTATATTGGTAATATATGTTATCTTATTCATTCAGTCACATAGAAAGCATAATGCGCGCTTAATATAACAAAATGGATTTCCTGCAATGAAACTTTTCAATTGTTCTTCGAGTTGTTTAAATAATAATTGGTAGATCAAACTTTTAAGTTAAAGATCATTTTTAAATCAAAAGTTACTAATTTTAACCAATGTTGTCAAAATTATAATTTTAGGCAAACTTGTTTTGGGGTAAACTCATAACATAAAGTCATAAAGTAAAATCATAAGAATTTATCGATAATAGTAATTAACTATAGAAATATATAATTATATCATTAAAATTAATATTTTAAAATTCAAACTAATTTTTAAATTAGTAAAAGTAATGATTAATGATCTACTAATATGACTATAGTTAAACCAGTGATAACTAAATATAAATATTTTTTTAATATTATATATTAAATTTTAAATATAATAGGTATTAATAAACAAATACTAATAATGTAAAATTTGAATTAAATTTATTTATACAATTATAAATATAACTATTAAAGACTATTTTGTTAAAACAAATAAATTAAAAATATATTAATTTCATATTATTTTTGGGTAAAATATCATATTATAAATATTTAAAAATGAAAAAAATTAATATTATAATATTTAAATAATTTAGATTAAAACACAAAATAGAGATCCTTTTAGGCCATGACTATAAATAAATTTAAAATAAAATTTCAAAAATAGGTGCAACAAATTATATGATGCTAGCTATGTGCAAATAGACATTTTTCTTTGTGCACATGCTCAAATCATCCAAATTCTACTCTTTTTAAAACTATAAAAAGATGAATAGCAAATATATATAAAAGATTATATATATATACATGAGAATGTTGTTGGATTAGTGGTATCACCCATTGCAGCAAATAATGGTACTTGAGTTTAAGCCTTGGAGCTTACACTTTTTGAAATAAAACATAAAGAGGTAAAACTCGTCAAGTTAATTGAGTTGACTCATAAATTTGACAATATTAATTTTAACTTTTTAAATATTACCGAAAATGATAACTTGATTTTAATGCTGATGATTAGATTTACAGAATTACTTTAATGTAGATCATTCATGTTAAATTTATCGTACCATAGAGAATTTAGATATGATAATACATGCATATTAGTCCTCATGAATTGCACCAAAATAACTTGAAAGATATAACTATTTGTGAGATCGATTAACTATAAATAGTTGCTTAAAACTATAACGAGTGTATCAATTGAATATTTCATAAGAATTTTTTTTTCTTTTTGTAATAGCATTTACAGATACAACTTTATTGTGATTGCACATCTTTTATCTTCAAATGAGTAAGCTGGTATAAATTTAGTATCTGAAAAGGGTGAAACTGAAAACAATAATTAAAGCCATACTCTAATAAAGACTTAAAGTTTCGATCGTCTGATCTATAACAACATTCTGTAATGATTAATAATGAGATACAATACAACAAGACACAACTAAATTTATTTTCTCATCAATAAACTCTTGATGAGCAAGACATATATGCATTAGAAAAGCATGTGATACAGACACACTTGTTGGCGCTAGGCTTATTTGTATATTTTATAAATATTCTGGATTCTCATACTAAATCCACAAAGTAAAATGCATGCACCTTCTGGTTCATTATTATTAGGGTTTTTAACAGTTCTTGGTGCACCAACAGCGAAGGTCACCCTTGCATGTGCCTTTGATGAAGTGTTCTTGGTTTTTGCAGGTCTTGTCACACTTTGGACCGTTGAATAAGGTGCTGCATAGACCACTGAACTTGTCACTTAGCACATCACAAGTCTTTGCCTCGGTCTGACCTATTTCTTCTGCACAGTATAAGGATGGAGATGGACTATTTAGTTTAGTTTTCAACAATCAGTCGTAAAATGAGAATACATATAATATAATTTTCATAGAATCAGAATAAATATTTTATGATATGTTAAAATGATTAAAAATTTTTAAAAAGTTCAATTGCTATAATGTCAATTTTAGAGAACAAGAAAAAGATATACACTCTTAAATTACACTACAGTTGTCAAAATACTTGAGAAGCCAAAAACGCAAGTTATATATATATATATATATTACATATATATTACACGCATATAATTTTATAAATTTTAATTTAATCAGTAGACAGTGAAATTTTCTTATTCATTTAAAACGATATTCGCTCTTTTGTAATTTTTTAATCTAAATTTTAACATCAAATTTTAAATTTTACAAACTTAATTGTACGCTAAATATATGCATGAATTGACAGAATAAATAAATATCAAAATTAATAGAATTTTGACTAACTTTTAATAAATAATGTGACAGAAAAGTCATTTTTAATTTGTCAGAGGTCAAAAATTAATCTAGGATGAGTGACAAGAGTGAAAACTTACGGGCAGCAAAGAGAAAGAGCAGGAAAAAGCACAGCACAGCGAGCGATTTTGTCTTCATGATTCCACAAGTCGATGTTATCAGAGATCTCAGTGCACAAAAGAAAAGAGGTGAAGGTATGTATATATAGAGCAAGGAGCTGAGCTCATTACAGCTACGCGTGGCTAAGACCAAATTGGTCAATAATGGCTGCCATGTAACTGAAAGCAAGGAAGAAAATACGACGCTAGAGTTGTAAAGATGGGCTTGCTTGATGGAGTTGATCTGTGGCTTTAAAATTTTAGGATTGGTTGAGAAACACAGGACGAAATTGTTTAACCTAGCTAGCCTGGGCTTAGAATTAGTTTGGACTTGAGGCCCAACTCAGGTCTTAAACTCAATAATAATTTAAACTTAAAATTAAATAAGACATAAATAAATTTTTTTTATAAAATTTTTATAATTTATTTTATTACAAGTTTAAATATGCATAAAAAATAATAAAATTACATTTAATATGTGCTTATTAAATAAAATAAAATAAATATTATTTAATTAGTTATATAAAATAATTATTTACACATAACCATCTTAAAATATTCATATCGAGTATTACAAATTATGAAATATGAATAGTTTTTGTTTGATTTAGTATAATTTGAATTACATTTGAATAATTTTTTTTAGTATTTAAAATATAAAATTACATATTTTGATAGCTATTTATTAATCAAGGTAAACTCTTACAAGTTTACATTACAAGTTTACCTTTCTTTTATGAATTTATCTAAACTCTCGAGTTTAACAATATTAGTTATAATTACGTGACTCACTTGCATTTCTATTATTTGAAGGAATTAAGTAATATAAACAAATCAAATTGTAAAAAAATTTAAGTTTTCTCATATAAGTGGTTTCAAGAGTTATGCTAGAAATAAGCATGAGATAGAGATTAACAATTTTAGAGCATATATTATTACTTTGTTGTATACTATGTACAATTGTTGAAAGTTATTATCTCTCGATTGACTTGGCAAAGGTGGACTAGTAAACTATTATGAATTATTTTTGCCACTTGCAAATAAAAGGACAAAACCTTTGTGTGTGATGAAGCAAGAGCTGTATTTTTTTTTGTTTTGTATTGAATCCAAATTACACATTGAATATGTTGAATTACTTTTTGGTTGCATCATATGCAAGCAATGCAATTGTTATATATATATATATTTAATTTTCTAAATCAACTATACTTGAATTTTTAGAAAAATATTTCTGAAAAACTTTAAGAAGAAACTCAATCTTCACAGTCACACACTTAGTTTTCTCATATGCATTGGGGTAAATGTTAGGCAAATAGCATTTTGGATGACTACATGGTGTAAAATTGGGACCATGTCCTTTTAAAGTATTTGAATTGCCTACCCAATGACTTGTTAGATTGAGCTTAAGTTTCACATATTGTGCTATCTTAAACGATGAGGTGGATGATTTACAAAATGAGTTAAGCTCAGTGAATTGGAGAAATTAGAGTCGATGGAATTAGAGAGTACTCATGAACTTGAATGAACATTATGTTTCAATATTTTGTAAAGGAGTGTCTCTATTTGAGCTATGGGTCCCACTCACTCTATATATATAACTTGTCAAATTAAAAAAAAAAAATTGATGAAGAGAAATAAAGAAGGTCCAAATCCAAAAATTTAACTATGTAATTATATATCAAAATATACTCTCAAAAGTTTATGTTAGGAGTTTGAATTATAGAGTTCACCCTTCTTTAAAAAGTTTATCTGAAGTAGCAAAGTTTGACAACGGACTATATCCTTATAATCAGAAAAGTCGGCACCCCAATCCCTTCAGATTCGCACCATGTTCTTCTGATGCAAAGAAAAATGAAAGATCAGATTTCAAAGTAAGAGGATGACCCGGAAAACTTCAAGTCTTTTCGGTAAAAAGATTTGCAAACTGAAAACAAACAACAACAATGAATCACAGAACAAGACAGAAACGTGTACTATCAGTCTGTCACTCTTAACGTAATTTCAGACGTACACGTCGTAAGTGGTGGTCCCAGGCTGCTAGAAACGGCCTAACCTGTGCATTTTCTAGATATATATGTATATTTCGTCAAAGACTTAGTCTTCCATAATTATCGTGATCTATCATCTGCACCACTTTCTTCTTCCCGAATGATCTCTGTCATGTTCTTCCATTGCTGACTTAACTGCAAGGAGAGGTGTCTCTCATACTTAATTTTCTTTGTCCTTTCCTATTTTTGGGACTTGAACAATCAAATCACTTGCCACTTTTGATCATTTTCGTTTCGTTTTCTTCCAATTTCGCAGCCTCTAAAAGTGACTGAAAATTATTCCAAGGTTGAGTTGAACATTCTACGGTTTCAATTAGGAATTTATTCTAATTCATAATTAATATTTCAAAAATTGATCAATCCTACCTATTCAATTTTAATAAATAAATAATTAAACTGAATTTTTAAAATTAGTTTCTCGTCAATATTATCATATATATATATACATATAGAGAGAGAGAGAGAGAGAGAAACATATATCAATAATCATATCAGTTAAACGATATTACATGAATAATAACAAATTACAGTGAGTCTTTTTAGGCGAAATTAAGCTGGATTTAAAGATAATATTAGTTCCTTTCAGTATTTATAGATTACACTAAAATATTACGTTTTTTTTTTTTAAGTCAAATAGAAACTCATTTTATTCCGTTAAGATAAGGAGGGATAGAATCCCATGCATGGAAACTAGCATAAAAAAAGAAGCCCTTGGCTGAGCTGTGAGCCTCTGTATTTACTTGCCTCCTAATCTTTGCCTCCTAAATTGGAAGAAAACGAAAACTAAGTGGCTAAATTGGAATAGTACAAATTTGATTTTGGATTGATATAAAGTATAAAGTCAATTTTAGTTAGAAGTGAGATTGTATAACTTTTATTTATATTTTGAAGTTTATATTTAAAAAATAAATTTATCGAAACAAGGATTTAAAATACAAAATTATTATGAAAGAATATACAATGTTTAAATGGTATCAGCATGGCTACAGGCCCAGTCCTCCAGCCCATATCGAGTCAGTTGAAGTCTTGGTGGTAGAGCAGCTCAAAGCATGCATGAGTACCAGAATTGACACTGAAAACGTGAAAGGATGAGAAAAAGGTGAGAAGGCACTACTAGAGGAAACAATTATATTATTTTTTAAAATATTATCTTTAATATTTTTCATTTTATTTATATAAAATTTTAAAATATTAATTTTTTTTCCAAATCTCTATGTTTTTCCATTCTGTTTCCTTTATTTCAAATCTTATTTATTTTATTTTTTTCTTTGACAAAGAATGTTTTTATTAATAAAATTTTTTAATGTATTGAAAATTAAAAAATAAATAAGAGACTCAGCATATAACTAGATCTAATTGGGCCTATTCAAGTCCCAACTCAGCTTGATTACTAATTAACACCAGCCCAGCAAGAATTGGACAGAGCAATAATTGACCAACTTGATCTAAGCCACGCGGAGCTGAGCACCTTCCTTTATATATACTAAATTACTAATATCTGTCATAAACGACATGGTGCGAATTATGTTTGTTATAGATTATTTTTGCAACATACTTCTTTCATATACTGTAACACTAACAATCAACCACACAAAATTTATAGTATAACACATTTAATTTTATGATTGTTATAGATTATTTTTTGCAACATTTATTTTGTGGAATCAGGGAGACAAAATCGCTTGCTGCGCTGTGCTTTTTTCTACTATTAGGTGCCCATAAGTTTTCACTTCCCCTTTCTCTCATCCTGTGATTAATTTATGATACCTCTAAACAATAAATATGTTTTCAATAAGCTTTTAATTCTAGTTTTATATAAATTTTAATTCGGTTCTCTTTATGATTCAATAGTAGTTAATATTATCTTTATATATTTTTTAAATAATTTAGGTTTTACCTTTCTGTCACATTATTTAATCATGTTAATGACAAAATAAATAATATATTAATTTTGATACTATTTATTTATTCATTTAACAAAAGCTTACATGTAATTTAGCGTACAATTAAGTTGGTAAAACGTTCAACTTTAGATTAAAAAGTGACAAATGAGCGAAAATTGTTTTGAGAAATAAGATAATATCATTGTTTACTGATTAAATTAAAATTTTCATAAAATGATATATGTGTATAATATAATATAATACAATATAATTAATTGATTATATGTCAACAAAGGTCTGTTGAGAATGTTTCGTTTTAGGCTTCTTAAGGTTTTTTTTTTTTTTTGATAATTGCAGTGTTTTTCTTTTGTAGTGTATTTTCTTGTGCTCTAAACTTACTCTATAATAATTGATCTTTTGAAATTCATGTCATTATTTGAATATTTAAAAATTTAATTTTGATTTTCATACATCATAAAATTATTTATTTTATGAAAGATTATATAATATCATTTTACTACTAATTGTTAAGCTAAATAGGATCACTTGCAATTTTTCTTTGCAATATCAAATTATAAAAATTTAGAAGGAACATACATTTATCTTTGTAAATTTACTATGAGTATTCACAATATTCATAAAATATACAAATAAGCCTAGCACCGCAAATACTGTGTCTGAATCACATTTATATGTATTTCGCTCATCAAGAGTTTATTTGATGGCGAAATAATTTCAGCTTTGGTCTGTTGTGTTATATTGTTTTCATTAATCATTGTAGAATGGAGTTAAAATTTAGACAATCGAATCTCGTAGTCTTTATTTAAGATAGTATAATTTTTAATTCCGAAAATTTTTACATTTCTATATTATAGAGAACTTCATTTTTTTCAGTTTCACCTTTTTGAGTTGAGATACTAAATTTATACCAGCACATAATCATTTGAAAATAAAAAATTAATATGTAATAAATCAAAATAAAGTTATATCTCTAAATATTATTACAACAAAAGTTAATATACAACTGCTTCTGACTTTTTTTAAAATATTTTTTTAAATTTACATTTGTTATAAACCATTTAATTGGGTGGATGTCCATATACCCTAAAGAGTGCCTCTCTACGTTCATATTCCTTATAACCCCTAAATAATTGTATTATTATGTAAATTAATTTATATTTATATACATTAAGTTTTAGTTTATATAAAAAGGTCAATGAATAGGGTCATGTACTAAGGATAAAGTATCCAAGTAAATGAAATACTCTTCCCATTTCTCTTCTCAAATTTTCTCTTGCCCTTCTCCTGCTTCTTGTATTTCTAGTAGTTTTATAGTATGTTATCAACACAATTTTGCTTCAAGCTATTGGTTCCTATTAAATTTGCTTCTTTCTCATTTGATTTGAAAGTCCAATGGTTGATCCAAATTCTCGACAAATCAAATTTGTGCTTTCTCATTTGATGTGAGGTAATATTTTACATGTAGAGCCTAGAAATAGTAAAATTGCTGAGAAAATGTGTATCATTTCCAAACAGAACCAAGAAATATGGCATATAGGCATACTTGTCAGATGGTATTTTTAGGTCTTCCAATAGTATATGGTGAAGTTTCTCATTTTCCTCCGCAAGCTCTTCAATAATTTGCTGGTGTTTCAAAGCCTGAATCCACCAACAACTTTAATGGACTAAATAATTGAAAGTTCAACAACAAAGCAGAACATTAGAGAGAATATATAATGACGAACTTAAGTATGTCATTCTTTGATTGCAATCATCCAACCTACAATATACCCTTGAATCAGACAGTATGATATTGGATCAACTCAAGGAACAACTCCAAAAAAGGGGAAATGAGAGAATAATGAAGTGAAATGAAAATTCCAGCTGAAATATACACATATCTATTATCAATAAACTGATGACAACTTCGTGTGCTCTAGATTTCATGAAAATGATTTCAAATACAAATATATGAATTCCTAGAAGACCATATTATTTATCTATATGAAAACAAATGATGTATAAAACCACAACTAAGCACCAAACAGAATTAAATCAATCATACTTATATTGAAGCATAAATTTTAGAACAAACAACGTCTCATCCTCATTGCTCCAAAAATTTAAGAGGGTCATGTAATAATAAAGACATTCGCTGGCTAATATGCTAACAAACAGATGATGCATACAAGCTTAAAGACATGATAGTATGAATTAATTCACTCTAATTTTTGTCCTTCCTAACTGACTACAGAATATTTCTGGCCTCAAGCCCTGAACAACAATGCAACCAATAAGTTGCTATTAGCCTATCACTGAAGTCCAATCAAACACAAGAACATTTCTGATTAAATAAAAAAATTCCATCATCAAAACCAATGTATTCTAAGTCTCCTCTTAAAACAGTCTGTACACATTAAAAAAAAGCATACTCTTATGTTTCATCCACCTATTGAAGCATAAACAGTATGTTAAAATTTCAGTGTAGAAGAAACCGTAAAATGTTTGGCCAAAAACAAAAAAAACTAAAAGCCAATGCACTTTAATAGATGAAAGAAAAAGCATGAAATCTAAAAATGATATTTTGTGAATGAGTCCCATAGTTTTACTTCCTTATATTCATCAAGGAAGCTGGCAAACAAATAAACATCAAGCATCGATTGCATAGAGCGTACCACTTCAACATGTTCACCTCCCTCTCCCTTTAGTAATGGATTTTGTAAAAAGTCATTGAGAACCTTCTCAGTTTGACTGCCAAATGTAGAGTCAACTGCACTGCCTTTGATTGGGACATTTTCAAAACCAAATAACTAATATATGCTTTTCTTGTCAAGCACTGCCCTTGAGCAAATTCAATATTTAAATTTGAGATACCAAAAAACAAAACCAAATAATAAAAGGAAATTTTGTTGAGATCAGAGAAAATTTCACATACTACAAGATTGGATTGAATTTGATGCAACACACCTGGTTTCACAGCAAGACCTACAAAAGGGGAAAAAAGCCTCCACTATCAATTGAAGAACTTGTATAAGACATGAAGTATCTTTTTTCAACTAATGTGATTGGATAGATTTCAGCCATGTCAAGATGCAAAGTGAATTTAACCAAGACAGTATGAATTATTCCTTAATAAGCCCAAGGCTTTAATTAAGGTGCATCACGGAGGTTTAGGAAGAATTTTGACTTACTGAATTGTTTACATGTCTGCTAACACCAGAAAATGCATCATGTAGGTGGTTCATTTGGAAACTTCTCATCATTTGTAAATTTGAGTTCTTATACAGAAATAGAACACAAAAGATAAGGCCCTTACAATAACATATCCATCCAAGAAATAGATGTACACACATAATCATTTATGATAACAGTTACAAACAAATGTGTAATGCATTACTACCATGGAAAACAAATTGTCCTTGTTCCACTATTTGGGATAGAACTGTAGTTGATAATACCTCCTACTTGCTATTAAAATGATATCAACTGCTGATAAAATTAAATTGATACAGCAACAGAAGCAAGACTGATAAAGAAAAATTAAATTGATACACTTGAAAAGTAGTAAGTTGAACCTAAAATTGAAAATGCCAAAAGAGTCAATCTCCTGTCACTTTGTAAATTCAAATATACATGAATATATTATTACTCAAATGGGGGAGGGAGCTAAGGTGGAAATCAAGTTTCAGGGGGGGGGGGGGAGGGAGCTGACGAGCATAGAGGGTGGGCCTAAAACCTGAAAACCAAGTCTCTAGATTCTTCATCTACAACAATGATTATCTCTAAAAAGATCCACACAAATGCCCTCAAAAAATAACTACGTTAGTAGAAACCCAACAAAATATACTAATCCTTCATATATAAATCCTCCTCTATTCTTACTATAATCATTTGAGACAAAAGAATGGAAGAACCTAGTCAATCAGTCACAAAAAACATTTTCAAAACAGATAAAGTAGGAAATACTCAAAAAATATAAACAACGAATCCATGATCAGTTAATGCCAATACTTCCTATGAGATACATGACCCCTCAGAAGTACCTGTAAATATCAAACAAGCGAAAAAGTGTTAGATCAAACAAGAGAAAAAGCATATATAAATAGCATAGAAAGTCATTTATTAACAAACTCACTAGCTACAACACTTTCAAACACCTTAAATTCGTCAAAGTGGACAATTTTCAACTTTGATAGCATGTGGTGATAGCCAATTTTAGGCACAAATTAGTGCTTCAATCATCCTCAGTGATAGTGAACTTCGGAACATATCAAGCACGTGTCCACCAGTGTTAAAGGCTGACTTAAAAGCCATAGTAGACACTGGAATAGCTAGCACATCTTGTGAAATGAGAGGAAGAACCTTGTACTTTGCACTATTTTCTTTCCACCATGGTAGGATATCAAAGGAAGGAGTGTTTTCACCTATATCAACAATAACATACTTTTCTACCTCAGTTTTGTTATCCAGACCAACTTTCATTTTCAAGTGGGACCACCACTTGTCCTATGGACTTGTGGGTAAAAAATCCACCGTCGGTTCCCTTGAATTTGTAGTCCTTAAGCTCCCACCCTCTTGAAGGACATCATGTGGTTCTTGAGAAATCCCCATGGAATACTCATCATATAATCAGTGTAAAGTCTCTTTGACCCTTCTCTTCATAAATTCACATGCATCTCGATCACAGTATATGTCCTTAAATGTAGCATTAACATATGCAAGTTTATATCTAGGGTCTAATACAACCCCTATAACAAGCAAAGTGTTTATGTTTTCTAGTATCCCCTAATATTTGTCATATTTGCTTATCATATTATTGGCGAAACCCCTGTTAAATGGATCCTAGTGCATATAACTCACATTTAACATAGTCTGCCTATGTGTAATGTCATGGACATAGGGATTTGATGTCACAAACAAAGATCTAGCAATCTCAGTGAAATGTTATAGAAAACCTTCAAGAATTTCACAGATATGGAAGCATTACTCCAATCAGAAGCATTAGGTGGCCCAACTAGATGAGTATCTTCCCTAAAATGTGCATTGTACCCTTCATCTTTGTCTTCCATCCTATCAAACATTTTCTGAAACTACATGGCCTATTTAAACCATTAAGTAAGTGGAGTTTCACCTAGTTGCAATGTCCAACCAAAGAAAGCTTTTTGACTCAATTTTCTCTTTCCCTACAAAACTGTTAAATCTCTTTAATCATGTAGGAGAAGATTTGACATATCTAATTGCATTCCTAATAGTTGATATGGATGAATTCATGTCCCTTAACCCATCATTCATCACCAAATTGATAATATGGGCACAACATCTAATGTGTAGATAGTCCCTATTGCACATTAACCCATTCTAACTTTTTAATTGCTTCTTTAAGTAAATCACAGCTACATCATTAGAGCTTGCATTATCTATGGTTAATGTGGAGACATTTCGATTGCCCCACCCTAGTAAACATTTCTCAATTGTCTTCCCTGTGGTCTCACCCCTATGATTCTCAATGGGACAAAAATTCAGGTTCTATTTATGTAATGTCCAATCTTCATCGATGAAATGGGTATAGTAAGGCAAACATGCATACATGATTTAAGTTTCTTAGCTTCCTCAAGGTAAAGCTTGAAACAATCTCTAGCTATAGTCACCCTTGCCGGTACTGGAAATCTAGGTTTTAAACGACTACAGAACTTCATAAACCCTTATCCTTCCTGTAACACCCATCTTACAAAGTTTAGAATTTATTATAAATTTTAGCTAAAATTATTATAAAGCGAGAATTATGAAAAATGCATTAGAATATTCAAAACATATTAATATAATTATAGATAGCAAAAGTTCGTACATCCATTTGTTCATACATCTATATGGATAATTTAACAAAACTGAGAGAAGGGGTATTGAGCTTATATCTATATCTATGTCTGATCTATCGAAATTAGGCGTAATATTAAGAACTTATTCAGGATTTGAAAACTAGTAAGATTCATGCCCTTTTGTGCCGTAAACATAAGTGGTATGGCACATAAGGCCATATCACATCTTACAATCATAATAACAAGCACTTTCCAGTTGATAGGACAAATACCCATTTCACATGGGCTTCAAGAGAAATTTGGTAATTCACTATCTAAAAACATCATCAACAAAATGGTGAGAATAATTTCTCAGTAACATGAAAAGCATATATGATACTGGAAATATCCATGGAATATAATTTGACTTTAAATTATATTCTTGATGAAATATGTATAGATGTTAGATATCATAACATACAAATATGCATTAGCAAACATATGACAGAGGTAGACAATGTCCTCAACTATTAGGCATTGGGAAGTCATATTTGGGTTATTTGAGTCTCACAAAACCTAGCATATGACTATCATACCTAGGCGATTAAGTCTCACGAACCCCAGCATATGACACCTGATCGACTGGCACAACCCCACCTTTAGCTGAGGCATCCCCCAACAGGTACCAAGACAAATTCAAGCAATATAATTTTTATCTTAATATGTCATCCAAGCTATCATGTGGTCAAAGTTGGATTAGTTTGAGGGAAAATTATCAATATTTCTTTTATAATCCTATGAACACTGATGTTCTTATGACGATTAAGAACTCCTTTAGTGTTGATTAAATTCAAGATGTTCCCGGCAAGGATACATTCTTGTCCTCTCCTGAATTCTTAAGATCATTTATGTGGAACAACCTGCCATTGATCTTAAAATTCAAGTTATGGTCCATGAAGTGTAATAACATCATTTTTCCTATAATCATTTAGTTAGTATGACCTACCATAAATTGCAAAATTAATGGGATATAATGTCTTGCTAAGGAACTCATAGGGTTCACAGTATATATTAAGGTGGCATAGCCAACCATTATCAAAGGTTCATAATATATATTAAGGCAGCATAGCTAACCATTATCAAATGGGATTATAAACTATCAATAAGTACATAGTGTACAAGGATAGTTTAATCTCACATAGAACAGTTCTCTTCTTAAACAACCATATTGTCACCCCATCATACAAAGTTAAAACATGCAATAACATAGGCAATTATAGTTCATGAATAACAAAATATTTATACCCTTCCACACCATAGCCAACCTTTTTTACCCTTACATTACTATGAAGACCATTTAAGAAGAAGAAGAAAGAAAACAAAAGAAGAGAAACTAGAATATGATAAATCATGTTACTTGGATACACTATCCTTTCATGTAATTCTCTTAAAATTTCTTCCTTCCTTCTTACTTCTTGATCTAAGTGTGGAGTGGAGAGGTGAGAGTAAGTAAAATAGGTATGGGGAGGAACATAGAGAATGATGTGAAGAATAAGGGTAGGCTGCAGGGTATTTAAAAAGAATTTGATGACTAGGATTTGACCACATATTTTTAATTCGACGGTTGTAATTTAATATCAAATTATAAATATCTAAGATATAATTATAATATGGACCCCACAGATATCTAATATTTTATTATAATGTGGGTCCTATATGTGCAGGCCCTGTAGCTTAAGGTAATGCCACATGTCCCTCCTTGTGATTTGCCATTTTACCCTTGGTATTTTCTTTCAAATGACCATTTTGCCTTTAGCCTTGTAAATTTACCATTTTGCCCCTATGCCTTAAATGTAAGCTATCAATTGTTTTCTTTAAATGATTCAACTAGACATATTTATTCTTATTTAATTCTTTCTGATTTTCCTTAAATAATTTAGCTTATATTAAAAATCACTAAATTATGATGTTACACTTCCACTATTTGAAATGGCATTCATCGCATATGACAAATTCAGCTAAAGCTCGTCTACACTCCTCGACATTATAGGTGTGGGGAACCAAACTTTTTGGTTAGGCTCCTCCCAAAGGCTTAAGGTATGCTAACATTGACTATTTCTTCTCTTTATATGGGTTCTTTGGACAACTCTGCAAATGTTTCCTAAGGAAGTTGTACCATGCTTATTTAGGTCACAAGCATACGATGACTTACAACATATCAATACACTATCACAATTAAAGAAAACATATAAAAACAATTGGGAAAATCCTATTATCTTGAATTCAAATAATCAAAATGACATAAGTCCAAATATGTTACTATCGTCATCCATAAAATGAAAGAGGCCAAAAAAGTTAAACTATGCCTACATGAGGTCAAACCAATACATCGAAGAAGCAAGATACAGAAAACAAGTAAAAAAAAATGTTGAAATAAGCAAATAAGTCATAAACCCCACATTTGGTTTCCCTATCAATTTTTTCCATATAAGTTAGTGTTGCAATGTATAAACATGATTTACACTTTTACAGAGCAAGATGGTAACAAAAAGAGGTAAAAATATAGCAAAAAATGTATGAGTTGAGAAAATAAGTAGCAAGTAAACCTCAATATAGACAAATCTAAGCTAAATAGCTCATCAACAGAGAAGACTGGAGAGTGGTACTATGCTTACCTCTAGGTTGGAAATCAACCAAAAAAAAACTAAGCAGACCTTCTTCTTCCTCAATCTTCACGATAAGACAAATGCAAAGTTTGGTCACGGGTGTGCGTTGATCTCTACATCACTAAAGGGAGAGGAATCCTCGACCTCTAATTGTTGTCACTAGTGACTACATCGATCT
The DNA here is from genome assembly GCA_037074485.1 of Delonix regia. NCBI lineage: Eukaryota > Viridiplantae > Streptophyta > Magnoliopsida > Fabales > Fabaceae > Delonix > Delonix regia. The sequence continues at coordinate 15,663,782 of CM073460.1, forward strand.
TCCAGTAATGGTTGGCGACTGAAGTATTAAGACAGTGGTGATTGGGGACTAGAGACCAGAGCACATGAACAAGGAAGCATTCTTGAGAGCACTTAACTGCAGAAGTGAATCAAACAAATGAAGCACATCGGACCAAAATATGTTTAATTGAATAATTGTATTAAATAAATAAGAAATTTTAAAAAATTAAATATACCTGGGTAAGGTTGAGCTAAGATTGGGGTCAACTAATAACTTGACCCGACCCAGATCAATTATCCAAGGTACTCGCCTTCTTTGGCTTCTCTGCTTCTTTGTTCAACTCAACCTGACCTAGATCAATTATCCAAGGTACTTGCCTTCTTCAGCTCCTCTACTTCTTTGTTCAACTCAACTCAACCCAAACTTATTGGGCCAGGTCGGTTTTGCCGGGTCAGTCGGGTATTGTACACTCCTACTTACTACCACAATAAGGAAAGGAACTTTTGTTCTTATTTTATACTATCTATTGATTCAAAATTTATTTATATTTATATGATTATCAATTTGATATTGGAAAATGCTACATTATAAATAATTGTATGTTATATTTTGATGAATTGAGGGAAAGTTAAGTTGCTATAAAATTTTGTTTATTATAACTCTGAGGGCTATATGCTTTATGCCACCAAAGAGTATCGGAAACTCTTAATTATGTTTATGAGCAAGTTATTAAGCACTTATGATATTCCATGAGCCAAAAGGGTGTTGTCGCGACCTTAATCAAATGGATGTGACCGGCATAGGGAACAACGTACTCCTCATCCTCATAAGCCAAACTGACATATCAAGAAATCAAATATTGACTAATTATATAGAATTTTCGTCAAGTCAAACTGAGATAAAATACTCATAAGTACAAATGACAAAAGAATCAATTGCTTCCATGTAGAAATTTCGGCAGTCTCACTTGAAATATGAACCTCCCGAAATTTTTACAATAGGAAATCTGACATACAAAAAGATGGAGAGCTTCGCTCTCTATTATATATACATATCCAATAGCCAACCATCAACAAAACCATAATCAAAAGACCATTTTCCTGTATACAAGGGGAGCTACTAAATCTATTTACAAATTTAAAACAAAAGAAAAGCTCTTAACTTTGCAAAAATAATTCACTCCCTAACCCGTGAAGTGAAGTACAACTACTATGACCCTAAAAGCAAATTATAGACCTTTAATGTCTCAAGCTAAGAAACATCCTAACTAAGGTAAACTCTATAAAAATGTCTGACAATAACTCACTCAAATGGATTAGCATTCTCAAACGATTTCAATGTTTTATTTCCCTTGAAAACGTCCCATAATTATTCCTCTTAATATCTTTAATTGCTATAACTAGTACATGTTTTCACATATGCTTAAAAAATACTTCGGGACCCAAATGCTCCATAACTTAAAGTTGTGATCTTACCAATATCCAACATATAAAAAAATGCATGAAAATATCCCAAAGTGTTTATTAATACTCAAATAACAACATAATTATGTTCAAAGAGACTCCCCATTCAAATTTCCATTCTTTTTCTCTATAGAAAACTTAGGAAAAATCCAAATAAATATTAAATCAACTTAGAATATGTAATCAGAACTTCTAATAACCTTAATTCACTTCCTAAATGCTTAAGGATATCAGAGGAGTCCAAAATCTTTGAATTTTATCTCCCTATAAGTATACACATCACTTCTAAATTGGGGATTTTCAATTCTGAAGCTAAAACTCACAATTGATCAATGCTTTTAGAGGAAAGAGGTGTGAAAATTACCTAGGTTATGAATCCTTGACCCAATTTGATGAGATTGCATTAGATTGAGCTTAAACTTATCACTTTCATGCAAAAACAGTACAAAAGATTGGGGGGTTTTTCATTTTTGAGCTAATAGGAAGAAATTAATTAGTGGAAATGAAGGAAAAGTGGCCAAAAATCATCACAAAACTAAAACTCTAAGCTAAAACAAAGCAAAACACACTATATTTTATCAAAATTTCGCTGAAATCACCTCAGTGGTTGTTCCCTGAAAATCTTGCATTTTTTTACCAATTAAAGGCTGGCAAAGGGTAAGTTTATGCCGATAAGGATGCAGTGACACCAGACAACCACCAATGAGTTCTAATGGCAATGATCAATGGCAAACTCAAGCTAGAGGAGAAAAGAGCATTAGAGCATTGCGTGAAGAGGTGAAAATGCGAGGAATGAGAATTTTGATGGAAATTTAATCCTATTAGGGACATATAGGTAATTTTTCATATGATAATTTATAATATCATATCAAAATTATAGGAAGTACCTGATTTACACGCTTTGGGATTCAATTACAGATGTTGGAAATGCGTAGAATAAGGCTTAAATACTTATGATAACTTCTAGTTTAAATATGATATTATCTACATCTATATTTAATACTCCTCAATTTTTTTTTCGGTTTCAATGTTCCATCCTTATTTAAAATTTATACCAATCTCAAGTGCATTTTCCTCCTTTCTACATCCCTTAAAATTTTATATAAAAAAATTCACCTAAAATATCTTACTTTACATACGAATTTTATTGGTATTACAAGTGTTTAATATAACAATGACCCACTATGGATATTAAAATGAAATAAAATTATTTTATGGCTTGTGGTTACAATTTACAATATTACTAGATGTCATATGAAAAAGCCATAGTTAATTTGAAGCCTCGAAGGCTACAAAAGATTTCATGGAGATGTTATTATTGTAATATATTTTATAATGGCAATTTATGTAGTTCATTATAATTTATCTTATTTATAGTTCTCTTATACTATTCATGTTATTATTCATCTATAAATAATTGATTAATTGTGAGAAATTTTTATGATCATAAACCAAAATATTAATTGCATCTTCTTGTTTACCTATATTAAATATTCATTCGTAACATTTGAAAGGAAAAAAATTGGAAAAACAAGGTCACCTATATTAAATACTTATTTATAAGTTATTATATTTTTTATTCAATTTCTAATATCATATATGCTTAAAAGAAGGTGAGCAATACGGAGACAATTGTCTCATCAAAATGATGATAACTTTAATGACTTCATTGATCTAACATATTATTTATATTTGTTTCATATAATATTGCTTAGTATGTATATGAGATAAGAAATCAATAATGAAAGTTTAGAATGCATATTCCCAAGTAAATAATGTATTATATTGAGACTATCCATTACTTGTGCTACACCAATGTCCATAAGTAAATTGGCTTATAGGTTTTTGTTTGTGCACTCCATGTAGTAAAATTCATGTAATAAGGAAGGGTAAGGAATTTGTATTTCCTTTGAATTTTTAAGCAAATGGTGTCCAATACTATTACATCTAGGTATTTCTTAAAGAAAATGTCAATATTTTATTATATTTGACCGTAGATGACAATACAATGATGACTTATCATAATTTCCACATGAAGTGGAACAATGAGAAACATTGATAAAATTTCACATGAGTATGAGATGCTATCAAAGTTTGGGAATTTATGCATGAAGATACAATTATTATATGTCAAATTTATAGGTATTTGTGAAATACCAAAAATGATGGAAAGAAATTATTATAGTAAAATTTAATTGAGATGTATGATATTAAAATAGAAGGTTCATATCACAAGCCTCATTTAAACTTGTTGCGATGAGATTTATGTTTTCATGATGGGATTGATCTGTCATGTATTAGTCAATTGGTTAAAAATGAAGAAAAAAATTATCATTATGCTTAAAATGGATTTTTAGTGATCCAATAGTAATCGGCCATGAAGTGTAATATAAGCACAATATCATGAGAAAAATAAAGTTCCTGAAGAGCGATTATATTACCATGTATTACATAAAATATTGTACCAATCAAATTCAATTGAAATATGTTAAGATCTTTATTTCATAATGATTTATAGTGGAAAATGTGGATGGGGATATTAAAAATGATATAGATCTTCCCCAAGGATGATATTATAAAAATTTGATGAATTCATATGAAAAAAAGAACTAGAAGTTCACAAATGTTTGGCATGATCGGTTTGGCCATTCTGAGTCAATGATGCAAAAGAAATTGATGAATTCAAACAAATATATACTAAAGAATCAGAAGATTCTTTATTTAATAAATACTTACATATTCCTTATTCTCAGGGCAAATCGGTCATTAGAGTCAAAGTTGCAATTATATCTATTGTATATCTATTCAATTGATAAATGGGCTCATTCATTCAACATTGATTATTGAAATATTCTTAAAAGATACATCTTTAGAATGATTATAGTATAGCTATCAACATGCAACTTGAGGTTTACAAGATTGCACATGTGCACAATTTCCATATTATACAATAAAATTTTTTGTTGATAGTATAGGTGAAGTTATATCCCAAATTCGAGGAATAGAATATTTAATTGACATACTTGTTGAGAAATCTAAATTGCCCATATTTTCACACTTTTATGGTGTATACAATATTTGTTAAATGCCTCCAATTATTTTTAGACCTTTGTTTATGATAATAATGCTCCATATTTATTTTGTGAGCATACGATACACATCAAGTTGACAAGTTATATTTAAAAGGTCTTTCTAATACAATTGAATTTTTTGGTTATATTCTAAATATTACCCATTTAATAGTTTTTGAATGTGCAATTAATAATGTTGTTTGTCAACCACAATGCACAAAGATGGGTCCTCATTTGAGATTAAGAAAATGTTAGAATAAATCTTTAAAAGGGATATGTTTGTGGCATTATTTGCTCATCATTATTTGGTTATACGATTATCTCTAAATTAAGGGGAAATTAAAATTCATTGAAAATTATAGCAAATGATTTGCCAGAGACATTTGTTAACCCAAATGGGGTAGTGAAATTATTTATCAGCTACAAATGCTCCAATTATATTAACTAGCAATTCCATGAAAAACTTTTGAAAACAAAGAAGGAGCATATAAAATAGATGACCAAATCAAGGAGGCAAGTATTCCTGAAGAGACCTTGACATAATTAAATCTCTAAAAAAGATTCAGGTACCTAAAAGTAGTAATGTGGAGAGATATCAATAAATTATGTCTTTACAAGAAAATATGGAACTTCAAAGAAATATTTGTCAATAACATTATAATATAATACATAATATTATGGGATTGAGTAAGGTTTATGAATTATCAAGAAGTATTGATATGAAATACTTGGCGAAAATAAAAAAGACGCAATCATATTGATATGTGAAAGTTAAGAAATTGGACCTATAGTATAAACACCTGAAGATGTAAAGCTAGTGGGGTACATATATTATTGTGCAAAAATGAAATGCGAATGATATACCATAAATTATTACACAAAGGTTTTCACAAAACCTGGAATTAAGTTATGTGAATATATTATTTTTGTGGTAGATTATATTATTTAGTCTGGCATTACAAGAATTACATATTGTGCGTCTACAAATATGATCACAAGTTATTTATAAGAGTTATTTCATATTATTATGTAGTTAAAGATCCCTAAAAGATTTGAGATGCTTGAAGCATGAAGTTCAAGCTTTTAATATACTTATTAAAGGCATTTATAAATATAAGTAGTACAAGTTTTGAAACAAAGTCATACATGATTTCATTTGCCCATGTGTATTAAAAGAAAATTGGAAACAAGCTATTTATCATTGCTCATCATAGAGGGGATCCTAGAAGAATTTTCGAGGACAATAGATTATTTGAAACTAGAAAATAGTGTTATGTCTAAACTTACAAATTAAACACCTAACAAATGAAATTTGTTTTCACTAATTAATAAATGACTTTACATAGATAAAGCACATCCATTGAGTACCCCAATAGTTATGAGATTGCTTGATATATATTAGGATCATTTTCAATTTCAAGAAGATGATGAAGAATTTCTTGATCCTTAAATATCATATCTTTGTGCTATTGATATTAATTTATCTTGTTAAAAATTTCTAGACCTCCATAAACTAGCTATGCATATGCAAATATTTATTTCATATACATAAAGCTTGATCCCTACAAGTTACTTTTATTTATGGATATATAGCTATATCATGAAGTTGTAGAAAATACATTTAGCTACTACTTTTTCAAATCATGCTGAATTGATTGCAATACATGAGGCTTTTTAAGTGTATGATTGACTAAGTCAATGGCCTACACATATCCGAAAGATACGAGGTTTTCCTTTAGAGAAAAGTTTCTAACAATATTATATGAACATCATGTAGCATATATAGCTCAACTAAAAGGAGTGCAAGTTAAAGGAGATACGAAAAAATAAATTTTATCAAAACTAATTTTCACTCTTAATCTTCTTGTGTAATAACTTTATGCATGTGATAATCTATCACACTTGTTCACTAAGGCGTCATCAACAACTATTTTTTTAAGATTGCAAAAATTGATCAACCCTATCTATTCATATTATAATACATAAATAATTAAACTCAATTTTCTAAACAATTTTTGGTCAAAATTATAATTTAAAACTATATTATTTATAGTAACATAGATCAATAATAAATATATCAGTTAAACAATATTACATGAATAATAACAAATTAAGATGAGCCCTTCAATTAGGTGAAACTAAGCTGAATTTAAAGATAATTAATTTTAGTCCTTTCTCATATATATAGATTACACTATAATATTATGTTAATTAATTTAAAATTAGTATTCATGAAAGCTAAGCTTGTGTTAAAATTGGAGTAGCTTTATTTTATATCAATGTTATTTGCAAACTTATTATATAACTATAATTTATGTTTAAAAATTTTTATTTAAAAAGTAAGTTTTAAACGAACCTAAAATCTAATTTAATTTGATTATTAGACTCGCTTTAACTCAATTAAAATAAATAAAATTTATTTTAACCCAACGTAATCCAAGTGATATACACCCGAGATAGTAACCATACTTATTAAAATTATACACAAGACCATGCTATAAGAGCTAACTATTTAGATGTTATTCTAACTTTGCACGTAAAAACATGACTTTTAAATAATTTTAATTTACTTTAAATCTTATTTACTGTTTAATTTTTATTTCACTCAAAAAATAATTTTTATTAATAAAAAATATTATAGTTTTAAGAAAAGATGAAAAAAATTAAAATTTGAAATTAAAAATAGAAAAAAAATTTAAAAATAATTAAAATATAAAAAAAAAATTAATCTTTAAAAATTTATAAAAAAATCATAAATAAAATAAAAACAAATCATTAAAAATTAATTGGGCCTAATCAAGCCCGGACTTATTAGACTTGATCAGGCTTAGTTAAAATGAAATCTTTGTAATTTTGATCTAACCCAACAAAATCCAATATAACAAAGTGTATTGAATTTATGTCTGCATCAGATGATAACTCTACTTATTAGAATTAACAATAAGAAATGCTCAGAAAACTGACTATTTATATGTTAATTATTAACTAGGTACAACCATAGTTGTCAAAATCGCAAGTCAATTCGTTAAAGTCGCCGATTCTACATTTTTAGGTGAAGAAATCGATTTAACTCGGTCGTAGAATCGAAATTGGAGTAGACTCGGTCAAACTCAGATAGACTCGTCGAGTTTGACCAAAGTCAACTAAATTAATTTTTTTTTTTCAATTTTTGGCCGAAATATAAATAATCTAACATTCCAATCAATTTTTTAAAGAAAAATTACTAACTTTAAGCTCAACTCAATTATTTCAACCATTAAATATTAAAAAAATTATATTACAAATATAATTACATTATTATGACTCTAATATATTCTAATTGCAATTAATAGCAAATAACATATTACATTTGATTAAATAGTTAACTCAACTTTCAAATTTTTAAAATTTTTTTAATTGCATAACTTAAAATACATTATATATATATATATATATATATATGTATTTAATATTTACTCTAAGTTTACATTATTATTACTATTACAATTACTATTATTTTAAATTGTAATTACCTTGAATTTCTATATTAGTAAGTACTATAATGGCAAAATTTTCATTTAATTTCTTTTAATAAACTTAATCTCAACGCTTTCCAAAAAAATTTTAAACTCAATCTTTATCTAATTAATTATAATTAAAAGTTCTATGATTCAAGTATATTTCTTAATAATTTTTTTTTATCATTTCCTAGTTCTATAATTTGGGTTATTATAATAGTATTTTTTATATATGTATATATTTTTATTTGTATTTTTTAAATTTGATTATGTTTGATAGTTATTTATTAATAAAGATAGACTCTTACGATTTTACGTTACGAATTTATATCATTTTTTATGATTTTGCCTAAACTCGTAAGTTTAACAACATTGGATACAACAATGTGATTCTAAACCCTAATAAAACTAGACTAGGTTAGATAATTTCAGCCTACGTTTAAATTAAACTTTCTCAATCAATCCTAAAATCTTAAAACCATAGATCAACTCAATCAAGCGAAACCCATATTTACAACTTGTAATCTGAGAGAGGACTACAGTGATTCTTCTAAGAAAAACTCATTATAATAGCCAATGGTAAATTAACGTCTTCTCATAAGGAAATTAAATTCTACCTATATTTGGTAAATAATGTCTATTTCTACCAAAATTGTTTGATTAAATTTCTTCAAAGATTTTAAAATTCATTTTTGGCTAATCAGAATAGAAATTTTGTTTTGATAAACTGATTGAAATACCCAAGAAAAATTTATATTATACATGTATTTCAAATTCGCAAATTAACTTAACAAGTTTTAGAGTTGTTGACTTTACCTAAAAAAATCATGTGAATTTACTTATATAGTTATAGACTTGACTCATATCTTATTTGGATGGGGTAAGTTAGGTGCGTTAATCCTAAGAAGAAAGTAGGATACCAAAACTAGCAATGTGTGAATTTGAACATATACCCCTTGAGTGTGGATGGAAGGCATTCACTATTAAGAGAGAGAGAGAGAGAGAGAGAGAGAGAGAGAGAGATATATATATATATATATATATATATATATATATATATATATATAGTTTCATGTAAACCTACTTATTTCTTAAGATTTCAAAAAATATAGAATTAGCAACACAAGAATTGAAACAGATGATCAAATAGATATAAACAAGTATCATTTTCGAAAAACCATTACAATCCACTTAATTATTAGTTTCAAATACAAATATGTTTTAAAAGATAAAATTATACTAAATTTATACTTAATAGAATAAAAATAAAATAAATATATGATTTAATTAATTTTATTGAATTATTTATGTACAAGCTTTATTAAAGTTTTTTTTATATTAGATATTATGGATTATATGTGAAATATGAATAAAATTTTTTAAACAGCATGATTTGAATTATATTTATATAATTACAATTATACATTGTATTTAACTATATAATTATATTTAAATAATTATTTATAAATTGAAATAAACTTTTACAATTTTATGTCAAGTCTAAGTTCACACTTCTTTATAAGTCGCATACCTTTTATTAATACTCAAGGAATTTGAATTTGCTTTAATTTTTAAAAGAAATCATTTACTGTTGAATTGTGTAATTTTTTAAATCAAAATTATTAAATAAAAAATTAGTGATTGTACATAGTTATCAAATTAATATAAACCATCATGTCATACACTTCCTTGGATCTTAACCGTTAAATTAATTCATTTCTTCCGCAAATTTCACAAATCTAAATGACTCAGGTTTGAAAACCGTACCATATGAATGGACAATGTCGTTAGAGTCAGAAAAGCCGTGTAAATCGCTTCAGATTCGCAAGAGCAGATTTGAAAATAATAGCAAGACCCCGAAAACTTCAGGTCATGTCTATTTGGTTAAAAGATTTGCAAATTAGAAGCAAACAACAACAATGAATCATAGAACAAGACAAAAGCATGCATGTACTCTCACAATGTCAACGTAATTCTTTAGCCGCCTAACATGAAAATTGCAGTCATACACGTCGTAAGCGGTGGTCCAAGGCTGCTAGAAACGGCCACACTCGCATTCATTAGCCTTCCATAGTTATCTCTCTAGCTAGTCCTTCCATTGCTCACTTAACTTCGAGGCGGTGCCTCTTGTGGCTTATTTTTCTTTGTCCTCTCCTACTTTAGTGACTTGAACAATCAAATCACCCCTGACCTTGGATCATTTTCTTTTATTTATTTTTTCTTTTTTTCCCAATTTCGCACCTCTAGATTTACTCATGACCGAATAATACTCCAATGTTGATTTGAACTTTCTACGTTTTCAATTAGGATTATTCTAATTTATAATATTGCGATTCATATTTTCATATATATATATATATAGAGCAACCTATGCTAATAATAATAGTATCAGTGAAAAAATGTTACAGGAATAATAACAAATTGAAATGAGCCCTTCAGTTAGGCGAAATTAAGCTGAATTAAAATATAATATTAGTTCCTTTTCATATATATGTATATATATATGTATGTATATTATGCTATAATATAATGCTAATTTAAAAAAAAAAAAATTAGTATTCACGAAAGCTAAGCATGTGTTTAAATTGAAGCAGTAAAAATTTGATTCCAGATTAATGTGGTTTGCAAATTTAATTTTAGTTAGAAATAAGTTTGTATGTCATAATTTATAACTTCCATTTGAAAATCAAATTTTAAACGAATCCAACATCCAATTGGACTCCATTATTAAACCCCTCCACTTGATTCTATTAGATTGAAAAAAAAAATTATTCTAACCTTGCTCGATAATTTACATCCAAGATGACAACCTACTTATTAGAATTAACCATAGATCATGCCTTTAAGAGCTAACTTTTTAAATGCTATTCTAACTTCACACATAAAAATAAAATTTTTAAATAATTTTAATTTACTTTTAAATCTTCTTTCTATTTACTTTCATTTCACAAAAAAATAATTTTTTTAATTAAAAAAATTTAAGAAAATTTGAAAAAAATAAATATTTGAAATGAAGAGAAAATGGAATAGAGAATAAATTAAGGTTTGAAAATAATTAAATTTCAAAAGAATTAATATTTAAAAAATTATCAAAAATAAAATAAAAAACAAATCGTTAGAAAACAATATTTAAAAAAATGAAATTGGGTCGGATCAAACTCAATATTAAACAAACTTGAGACCCAACACCTAGTTATTTGATCAAATTAGACAAAATCTTATAATTTTGGTTCAACTTAAACCAAACTGAGTCTTTTGAATTTATGTACACCTAACTCTATTTATTAAAATTAGCAATAAGACACATGCATGCTCAAAAAACTGACAATTGAGATGTTAATTATTCTAACTACGCACATGAAAATGATTCTAAACCCTAATAAAACTAGGCTAGGTTAGATAATTTCAGCCTACGTTTAAATAAAACTTTCTCAATCAATCCAAAAATTTTAAAACCTTAGATCAACTCAGTCAAGCGAAGACCATATTTACACCTCTAGCGTCACATATTCTTCCTAGTTTTCAGTTACATCCATGGCAGCCATTATTGACCAATTTGATCTTAGCCACGCGTAGCTGTATTGAGCTCAGCTCCTCTATATATACATACCTTCACCTCTTTTCCTTTGTGCACTGAGATCTCTGCTAACATCGACTTCTGGAATCATGAAGACAAAATCACTCGCTGTGCTGTGCTTTTTCCTACTCTTCCTCTTTGCTGCCCGTAAGTTTTCACTACTCCTTTCTCTCATCCTATGATTAATTTAATTTTACCTTTCTGTATTTAATGTATTCAAGTTAATGTTGAATATTTATGTGGTATTTTAAAAAAATAAGTGAGAGGTGCCGGATTTAAAAGTATCTTAATTCTCACTAAAACATATATGTTTACGAGCATTGTCAAATTTAAAACCTATACAAACGTTTGTAATTATTGTTTATTAAAATAATTTATTGTGTCGGTTTCAATGGTTATAAATTATTAAAATTATTTAAGTAGTTGAATTTAAATATTGTATTACTGTTCCCAATTAAGGTTATATTTCATTCCCTATAAATAGTTGATACCTCTTTGAGTTACATTGAAATGGTTTTTGAGCCTCTACAACTCGGTTCTTTCTTTCTTATTAGTTTTGGTCCTGAGTTCTATCATAGAGGAGTCCATCTAATCTCAAGAGAAATTTGCATGTGACAATATTCTTTAAAGATGATGTTCATTGACATGAGTTGGACTAAGTTGTTTCACACTCTGATGTCAATGCCAACAAATTTTTTGACAATTAATGCCAAAACTAATAATCTATTTGTTTTGAACTTATTTATTTATTCATTCAACTCAAGCTTATACTTAATTTAGCGTACAATAGGACACCCATAATTATTTTGCGAAATGTGATGGGTTTGTGCAGAAGAAATAGGGCAGACGGAGGCAAACACTTGCGAAGTGCTGAGTGGTAAGTTTAAGGGTCCATGCGTATTTGGGGGTCCTGGGTTTGGATGTGACAAGACCTGCAAAAACCAAGAGCATCTCATCAGTGGCACGTGCAAGGATGACTTTCGCTGCTGGTGCACCAAGAACTGTTAAAAACCCTAATGAACCAGAAGGTGCAGGCATTTATCTTTGTGGATTTACTATGAGTATCCACGAGACAATGTTCAAAAATATACAAATAAGTCTAGCACCGTAAGTACTGTATCACTGTGTCTGTACTCTGTATCACATACTTATGAGCTGATTACGCTCATCAAGAGTTTGTTTGATGGGGAGATAATTTTAGCTCTGTTGTGTTGTGTTGTTTACATTAATCACAGAATGGAGTTATAATCCTGACGATCGAAACTCGTAGTCATTATTTAAGATAGTATAATTTTGAATTCCGAAAATTTTACATTATGTTATTGAGGACTTTATCTTTTTGTCTGTTTCACCATTTTGAGTACTAAATTTATACTAGCACATAACCATTTGAAGATAAAAGCATTAACGAGCAATGAATCAAAATAAAGTTATATCTCCACATGCTATTACAAAAAGAAAAAAAATTATTATGTAATTATTTTTCAATATATTTTTAATTTTATATTATTTTTACTTAGTCACCAGCTGTTAAATATATTAGGAGGAAGGTACGCCACCCCTCATTAGTGAAGGGAAGCCCCCCTCAGCTCACTCCACTCTTGTACTCTCATCTCTTTTCTTAGCGGTGTCACTCTTTTTTGTCTGGGAAATATGATATGTATTTTTAGTAATTCCTTTAAAAAATACTGGTCATTGGATTGTGTAATTATTTATATCTAGATTGTTAAATTAAAAATTTTAGATCATTCATCGTTAAATTTTGAAATATTTCACTGTACATAATCTCGAATTTTAATTCCAATCATCAAATCGCAATTTTTTTTTTAATATTAATGTTGGATCCATATATTTCTTAACAAATACATAGAATCTGGATTCATTTTCCCTTCATCTTGAGCCTTCGTTTCATCTGTCACTTTGATATTGCCACGTGTCCATATAAAGCCCCCATCTGAACGCTGCGTTTGTATATCCTCCGATCACAACTTACGTATCCCTCCGATCCTTTTATAAGAAAATGGTACTTGGGTGGCACGATTGCTGTGACCATATCATCCTTGGCTAACAATTTTTCAACTGCCTTGTCCAAGGGAACTCATATTTGTGCTGAGATGGACAAAAATAAAAATCATATTTGTGCTGCATGAAGATGTGTTAATTGGAACGTTTGCACCATATTAATTAGCCTATTTATGCATCCACCCCCCCCTCCCCCCCCCCCCCCCCCCCCCCCCCCCCCCTTCTTTTCCTACTAAGTATGAACAATGTTAATCTTATGACAGTTTCCCGAGTTATTCTGGCACGGTTCGCCGCCTCTTCCCTATATTAAAACAACGTTTTCTAATAAATAGAAAATTCATAAAATTTATATTAAAATAAATGTTACAAGTTTAGAATTTATAAATATATTTTAAATATTTTGAAGTGGAGATGTTTTAATTTTAAAATTGATAATTTTATAAACAAATATATTGAGTATCTTGATTATTAATAATATATTTAAAAATTTAAACAAATATTTGTAAACAAGTACCCAAACAGTAATATTAAAAAAATTTTTAAAAAATATTAATAATTAAACAGGCGGATAATGATATCACATGGAAAGTTATGTTCAGATCATCTTGTAAAATTTTGTTATTGTGAGATGCTTGTTTGCATATACAGAAGCGTAAACAAGAAAAAAAAAATTATCAGAGATTTATTTTATGAAAATGTTTAAATATAATATTTATCAAAAAATACTCAGCTTACAAATTAAAATAAACTTGTTCATAAAAGTATCAATTTTTACATATAAGATCAAATTTCTACTTAAAATAAATTCTAAACCTTTTCTCATTCTCTCTTACAGTTCTCATTTCAAAACATTTAAAATATATGTATAAATTTTAAACTAATTATATTTATTTTAATATACATTTTATTGGTTTTTATTTAAAAAAATATTTTTAAAACATGGGGAGAAAGTGGGGGTTGGGGCTCCCCTCTAAATATATTTAATTAGATTCTGCGCTTAGTAAGACTGCAACGATATAAAATATTGAAAATAGGAATAGAATACGAGTACAATATCTTTTGCGGCTAAGATTTGAGTAATTTATTATTTTGATTTGTGTCAATCACAATGTTGGATACCTAGTCTTAGATCCATTGCATAAAAGGGCGGGCACCTTTCCAATTTGATCATTGCAGCTTTCAATTCATTTCCTTCTAACTACTAAGTCATCATCCTAATGAAGACTCTAGCAACTTGGATATGCTGTGTGCAAATTGTCACCGGTACAAGTGTACACTGATAATATGTAATATAATAGTAAAAATCAAGTATTAATTACTAATACTTCCATAGCCACCTATTCAAGTATTAATTACTAATACTTCCAGAGTGCAAGTGTACTGTAAGAGTTCTAGTTTTAATTGTTATTAATTACTAATACTTCCATAGTCATCTAATCCAAACAATCAAATTCTTGAGCTAAAAGTAAAGTAATTGCAATGAGTCAAATAATGCAAAAACTTAAAATGAGATGAAATCAATACAAAATGTTTCCCTAGAATTATGGATTATCATGACACTTTAATCGTGAATTAGTTATTTTCCTAACTTAAATTCATTGATTTATGAAGTAATCTTAGCCAGTAACATCACTATAAGAATCCATCAATCCCTTATAATTTATATCACTCTAAATTAATTCCTTGTTTCTTTGATAATCGTTTAAAGAGACGCATTAAGTACAACTAATTATGATTCTGCACATTTGATAGATATATGTCTATCCTAAAGGTAAATTGAATTAAATTCATGCAAATAATCAACATCAATCATACGATATTTAATCCTATGACTACATTTCGACTACCTTTTAAGAATTCCCAGATCCTCAACATAAACTCTAATTGGTGGCCAATTAATATGGTAACAAATAAGATTTGAACTAAGTAACTTCATATGTAATGGAATTCAAATTAAAAAGTAACAAAGTTCAACAATCTACATGCTTAGGATCTACAATCCCAGAGAAATAAAGGCATAGCCAAGCAAACCCATTATTACAATCCAATACAACTCAGAAAACATAAACAAGTGAAGACAAAAAGAAGAGAAGGAGATAAAGAAGCCAGTATTGAAAGCTTTAATTGGCTTCCTCCCTTGAAACGCCTTCCTCCAATGAAGCCTTGCCTTTAAAGCTCAAAAAATCCTCTTTCTCTGGTTTAGAACATCTTCTCTCACTTAAAACCCTAGGAAAATTATTTATATCACTTATAAATGTCAAAATATTGGTCTACCTTTCATTTGTTGTATCCTGGTGCCTTGGCACCAATTCCTTGATCATAATACACATCCTGTTGCTTTAGTGCCAATTCACAGCCTTTAGTATTAATTTTAGTGTTTTATCCATAACTTTTTGCTCCAATGTCAAAATTTGATGAATCACTTTTTGTTGGAAAGGTCTTAAAGAGCTCTACAAATTTTTGTGAAATAGTCATCTCCAAATTTTGACATCTAAAGGTCCAAAAGATACTTCTAATTTGGGATATGCAATTTCTTAATGCCAAAATATACCTTTCTTCCATCCAAGGCCTAGGCATAAATGGAAACAATATGAGCCACTCTAATTTGCTAGGATTTAAGCATGTAAATCATCAAATGAAAACTAAAAGAACTCGAATAACCATAAATCGAAACTTCCAAATGCAAAAGCCTAAACTAACAAATATGGCTCAAACTTTAATTAAAACTAACAAGATTACATCATGATAAAACATGAAAATGACTTGAATAACTTTATTTTCACAAAGTTATCAAGACCATGAAAATGATGTGTTGAATATGACAAATATGAAAATGACAAACCTAGAAATGATATGGTAGTTGGAGCCATTGTTGAACTTTGGTTAGAAATTTGAGGAGTTAAATGGTAATAAAAAAATAGATTACAAAAGGAAATTTGATGGAGGTGTTTTGTACTTCAAAATTCAAATCACTCACAATTTTAATAGAGCATTAATGGCCAAGCAGGTTTGGAGGATTTTAGATAATATATCTAGTTCCTCCCTAATCAAATTAAATAGTTGAATTACAAGTACTGTCAAGCTAATAAGTCAAGGAGATTTTTTTGACCTAGATATGAAAGTTACCTATTCAAAAGACCCAAAGCTTCATTCTATCTGAATTAAAATGGCAAGTAAGAACATACACCCAGGTATGGATTTTAATTTTAATACAATCTCTAACCTTAGTCTACATGATCATTTAAAATGGAACTTGCAACGATTGTCTTTAGGTTATACTAAGAATATCCAAAAGCAAAAAAATAAAAGAACCATTGTCTCATAATCATTCTCAGTTGTAGGCATTAATGACATGTTAATAATGAGAATTGTAAACCAAATATGGTGGTAACATTAAAACACCTAAAAGCTGATACTACATATCCCATCACAAAACTAAAACCAGCTACGAATCTTGGAAAAAGGTCAATTGATAACCTTTCTATGTGTAAAAAATAGTAACATATTGAAAACTCTAGTTGGCCATTTTCACATAGCTTAGAAAAAAATAGAAAAAGTGAGAACAAGCATACAATCACTAGAAACATCTTGCTAGATAAGAACATAATTTGTGAATGTAGATGGATAGATAGGAGGAATGAAACAAAAACAATAACTATTTTGAAGGCCATTAAAAACAATATTGTTAAGGATTTGTACATGTGACAATCAACTAAATCTAGGGACATTTATCCATCAATTACTCTTTCAAGATTATTGCTCCTATTAAATAGCAACATGAAGGTATAACAAGAATTCAACCATTAAGTGATAAGTATGGATAAATTAAGGCTTTTAGAAAATTTTGAGTATTAATATGGTTATCATTCATGAAAAGCAAAAGGAATAATGGAGCAATTAATTGACAAAAATTCTATTTGGTCTCCTACTAATCAATCCTTTTCCATTTTGGTCCTTCACTATTTCAAAACTCCATCTTAGTCCTTCACTGACCCAGTTGTTTACCATTTTAGTCCTTTTGTAAGTTGTCTGTAAAGAAATAGTTTATGTATTTGTTAAATAAGGGTAATGGCATATACATGTTAAACAAATTAACACAATTAAATGCATAATATTAAGCCAATATGCATGTTCTATAGGTTAGCTATGAAGGGAATAAAATAATACTTTATATATTATACGATATTTTGATACCAATGAAAGGAATAACATAATGAACAAATTCATAGATTCAAAGTAGGAGACTTACATACTTCTCCTAATTGTGGAAGCTTATTGAACTTTGGCTAGAATCACTTATTGAATGAGATGCCCACAATGTATTAGGTATATCTCAGGTTTTCACAGCCTAAATCTCCTCTCGAATGCGACTGTAGAATATTTCGTAGGTATTCCTGTTAGAGTGTCTCAAGTCTCCATAGACTTTAGATCTCAATTATCTATCTTATACGTTATCTATCATATAATAGTCTAACCCTATTCATAAAAGGCTAGCTAGGGTTAAGATTTAGTAGTAATTCATATAATTACTATTTTACCCTTATTTAATGAGCACTCCTTATGGGTGAACTTTGTATAATATCTTAACATATTTAAAACCTAGATATTATACAATATTCTAACATTTCCCACTCACACATAATGGGAGTGCTTATACACTTTAAATCTAAGAAACATATTCTTGGTAAATTAAGAGAACACTTTCTCTTTATAATTTACAGTCGTTCATACAAGGAAAGAAAGTCGTGCAACCAGCATACTATGAGAGCATCAATGCTATACATTAATTACAAATATATAGCCTCTCGTAAAGCACCTGTATGTAGATCATAAAGTATGCATGTACCCTAGATTATAAGAATCACATTCAGATATCTCTCAATGATCTCATCTATCATAATATCTTGTATTCACAATCATGACACACAAGTCATAACTGGTATACTGGTGAATACAGAATAATGAGATTCTCTTTATGATCTTCCTCTTCTCACGATCCTATCAACACAAAATTAGCTCACTTTTCTTGGTATGTCCAGCCAGATTGAATCATTACTCATAGCCTTTAGGTAACACGCTAAGATATCAAACACCAAGCTGCATCTTAAGTACTTAATCAGAGTCCAAGGGTACAAGCATAGAGCCAGTGTAAAGGCTCAAGGGTCTCACACAATCATAAGTTGAGATCGCACTTATGTTAACTCAGATGGTTGGCATTTGCATACATGGTATGAAACATGTGCTATAGCATTCCTTCTTTTCTCGTGGCGTGTATGTCTATTTCACAAATAATGTTGTATAGATGACATTTTAGACACCAGAACTCTAAAACTAAGTTCCTTGGTCTACATAATATCTTGAACTCTCATCTGGCAACTAAGGTAGACTAGAAATGATGAATATGTTTCATCAAATCAATTATAATGACCATATGTCATCAATCAGGTAACTTAAATGATTTTAAGTATCGTTGCTATCAAATTATCCTCCTGATAATTTCTCTTAAAATCTTGTCTCATCTCCAATGTCACAAAGACATTAAGGCGGTTACCTGTGTGAAAAGGCTAACCCTTTTATCTATGTGACATACTTAACAATAAATAAACAACATTCAAATAAAGATATGTAAGCATGGAAATCAAACTTTATTGATTATCAAACAACATTAAAACATCTCTATTTGTGAACAATGGAAAAAAATAAAAAATACAAATGAAGTATGCTAAATTCTATGCAATCCTAAAGACTTAACATGCCTCACAAACACATATGTAGAAATAGGCTTGTTTAGTGGATCTTCCAGCATCTCATGCATAGATACATACTTCACATTTACAATCTTACGTGCAGCCATGTCCTTCATATAATGATACTTGATATCTAAGTGTTTAGTTTTGCAATGGTACTTTGGATCCTTGGTGTATGCAATCGCAGCCTCATTGTTGCAGTACACTAACACTGGTTCAATGTTTTCTGCTTTGCACAATAATTGATCCAAGAACCTCTTCAACTAAATAACCTCTTGGGTTGCTGAAGATAGGGCCACAAACTCTACCTCCATCATGGATAAGGATACACATGATTGTTTCTTACTACTCCATGATATAGCGCCATCATTGAGTAAGAAAACATATCTTGAGGTAGACTTTTGTTCGTCTAAGACCCCTCCATGATCAGTATCAGTGTATCCTAGCAATCATAGATCTCTACCACTTTAATAGCAAAGCGTATAATCAGTAGTCCTCTTCAAATATCTTAAGATCCTTTTTATAGCTTCCCAATGTTTAGAACCTAGGTCGGTTTGATATCTACACACCAAGTCAACTATTTGACAGATATTAAGTCTAATACATATCATAACATACATTAGGCAACCAATTGCATTCCTGTATAGAGTTTGACTCATATGCTCTCTATCCATGGCAGTCTTAAGATATATTTCAGCACTCAAGGTTCAGCTTGTGTTTATAGGAGTGTCAACAAGGTTACAACTTTCCATACTAAAGCGTTCCAAAACCTTTTTGATGTAATCCTCTTGCAAGAGATAACAATTTCTTGAAATCTTAACTCTAAGAATGTATAGAGCTTCACCCATATCTTTCATCTCAAAGTGAGATGACAACTAAGTCTTTACCTCATTTATCAACTCTATATCATTTCCAACTATGAGTATGTGACAAACATATAATGTCATAATCATATACTTGTCCTTAGATCTTTTAGTATATACACAGTTGTCTTCACTCATCATAGTGAAACCACTAGAGATGACTATATTGTGAAAACAAATATACCATTGCCTTGAAGATTGTTTAAGGCCATTGATAAACTTTAAAAGTCTATAAACTTTTTCTTCTTGGACCTATTTAATAAAACCCTCAGATTGTTCCATATAAATTTCTTCATTTAATTCTCCATTGAGAAAGACAGTCTTTATATCCATCTGATATAATTCAAGATCTAAACAAGAAGCGAATAGAGGTAAATCGTACAGCAGGAGAAAAAGTCTTCTCATAGTCAATTTCTTCCTACTGTGTATATGCCTTTATTACAAGTCAAGCCTTAAATTTTTCAATCGTACCATTGGCTCTTTTCTTGATTTTGAGAACCCACTTGTTTCTAATAGCCTTGTGTCCCCTTGGAAGATCAACAAATTCCCAAACATTGTTGACTCTTATAGACTCAATTTCCTCTTCCATAGCTTTAGTTTATTTATCTTTATAAGGGGATAAGAAAGCCTTTTTCAAATTTCTCAGCTCAACTTTATTTTGTAAGAGCATTGTAAAAAGTTTACCACCTTTAATCTCATATTGTTGGCAAGGAGTCTTTTTATGTGAACCACATCTCAGTTGTGATTCATTGAATCTTGCTTTATTGTTCACATTTGGATCAATATTGCTCCCACTTGGATCAAGAAAGTTGGTCTCACTCCCACTTAGAATGAGATCCATTTGGTCACTCCTACTTGGAGTAACTAGCTTAGAAACACTTTCATTCATATCAAATGATGAAGGAAGTTACTAATGAGAAACTAATTCACCATCTGCTATAACCCTCCCACTCGAATGAAGTGGTCCTAATATGTTTGGATCCTCTATCTCAAATAAGAATAGGTCTTGACCTACCTCACCCTTCTTAAGATATTCATTCTTTAAGAATGTGACATCTCTAAATTTAAATTCAGTTATACTTACTGTTTTGTTGACCTATAAACATATAGCCTTTTAAGGTTTTTGAGTATTTAATAAAGATACTTTTCTTTCCTCCCGAGCTTAATTTGCCATATTTGTGAGAAGAATCATGTGTATAGTTAGCACATCCCCGAGGCTTCAAAACACTTAGGTTAGGCTTTCACCCAGTCCATAACTCATATGGAGTGGTTGCAACTGATTTTGTAGGCACACGGTTAAGTACATAGGCTATTGACATTAATGCATCACCCCAATAGGTGATTGGCAAATTAGCCTATGCCATCATGGACCTAACCATCTTAAATAGCGTTCTATTCATTCTTTTGGCAACATCATTTTGTTGTAGAGTACTTGAAATAGTCAACTGATGAACTGTCCCTTTCTCATCATATAATTTATTGAATTGAACTGACAAATATTCTTGGCCTCGATCAGTTTGAAAAGCCTTAATCTTATTATCTAATTAATTCTCAACTAAGTTCATATAGTTTTTGAAGTAGCTCAATACTTTTGACTTATGAGAAATCAAATAGACATAATTGAAACAAGAATAACCATCAATGAATGTGATGAAATAATTTGCTCTGTGCCTGGCACTGACATTCATAAGCCCACAAATGTTAGAAGGAACTAACTGCAGTAGAAAATTAGCTCTAGTTACTTTACTGAAAGGTTCTCTTGCAGATTTTCCTACTAAACAAGATTCACAAGTAGACATATCCACTTGTTCAATGTTGGGAAGCAAACCTTTTTTTACTAACCATTGCATTCTCTATTGGCTAATATGATTAAGTCTAGTATACCATATATTTACATCATGATTATAATCATGCGTAGAGGCAAACATGGAAAAACTAACATTATTATTAATGTAAGATATGTCATCCAAATCCATAGAAATAAAACCTCCGGTTATATAACCAAAACCATAAAAAATTATGTCATAATATTTAACACAGTTGTTATGGAAATGCAAATCATAGCCTAGCCTAAGTAAAACCAAAATTGAAATAACATTTCGACGAATTTAAGGTGCATAAAGGACATCATGTAAGATCATGTCTCAACCACCATGTATGACTAACTTACATGTTCTGATCCCTTTGATAGCAACCTTAGTGTTGTTACCCACATATATCCAGAATGCTCTATTAGGAACTCACCAAAAGTCAACAAAGGCTTTACGGTGCCTCGCTATATGGCCTGTGGCTTCTAAGTCTACAATCCACATAGGATATGATTTAGTAAGCATCACAGAGCTAGAAACACAAAGTTTACTAGCATAAGTAGTATAGGTTACCTTTCTGGAAGGCTCAGGATAATCACTTGCATAGTGTCCCTTCTTTTAGCAATTAAAGCACTTAACTTTTGTCGTATTCACCTTTTGCTACTTCTTTTTGCCTTGATGATTAGGCTTTGGCTTTTTCTTAGGTTGAGCTAGTTTTTTATTCTTTCCCTAGCTTTTTCTCTTTGAATCACGTCTTTCTCTTGAAGTTGCCATGTGTAACTCAGGTATCAACTTGGTTGATTCAAGCCTTTCTTCCTTGAGTTCAAGGTGCCTCAAGACATCTTTCAAAGTCATGATTCTATCATTGTGAGTGAGATGCATCTTCATATGCTCCTATGAACTAGGCAAAGAGCGAATGATGGCTTAGATCTACTACTCATCTATTAAGATATTTCTAGAATCTTTTAACTTAGTGATCATATTTGACATCAACCTCAGATGTTTCCTCATCAAATGTTCTAGGTGTTTCTTATATGATTCAAATTTGATCATTAGATAATGCAATTTGGATATAGACGTAGTTTCGAACCTCTTTCTTAGAGCATTCCAAAGCCCTATAGCGTTTTGGTGATCCTTAAACTCCCTTAGGATATCATCATCCAGAGTGCTCAGCAACATAATGTGAGTAGTGGAGTTTTTTTTCTTCCAAGCGTCATAAGACTCACGGTCCTGTCTATGTTAGGCCATGTTTCTAGCTTCCATGATATTATTGAGAGCCTCAAAAGCCTCTTGCTTTTCCAAGAGATACTGGACTTTTATACTTTAGATCTCATAATTGTTGCCATCTAGCTTCAACCCCTTGTTGAGCTCAGCAACAATACTTTTGGAAACTGTAGTCATTATTTATATAAAAAGAAAGACAGACATGTATCAGGATTAGATAATTAAAAAACACTAAGATTTAATATTCACCATGCTTACAAATTATGACACTAAGTATCGTATGATTAAGCTAATTAACCCATACATAACCTATAGTCAAAAGAGCACAAAGTGTCAATTATCATCCTAAGGTTGTATGCAAGGTGTAAATCAATGAAATCAAAATGCAACTAAGTGTCCTAATCATGCTACAAACAAATTATAAATCATAATTTTTTAAATGTTAAACAAATTAACATTTGTTAACTAATTAGTAAATTAATAAATCAATTATGTAATGCTAAACTAATTAACATTTATTAATAAACATGTTAAACTAATCAACATATTTAATATATGCATTTAATGCTTTAACAAATAGCAAATCCTATATGTGGTATTATTAGACTAAGAACATAGATCTAAAACAAATCTGTTAGTACAAGTAGCCCTTAGTTTTGGGTTTCTAGCTGATATATGAATCCAAAGAGCAATAATATAAGGTTAAAGGCTTATGCATGTTAAACAAATTAACAAAATTAAATGCACAATGTTAAGCCAATACGCATGTTCTATAGGTTAGCTATAAAGGGAATAAAATAATACTCTGTATATTATACGATGTTTTGATACCAATGAAGGAAATAACAAAATGAACACATTCATAGATTCAAAGTAGGAGACTTACATACTTCTCCTACTTGCGAAAGTTGCTTGAACTCTGGCTGGAATCACTGATCTAATGAGATACCCATAATGTATTGGGTGTATCTCGAGTTTTCACAACCTAAATTCCCTTTCGAATGTAACTGCAGAATATTTCGCAAGTATTCCTCTCAAAGTGTCACAAGTCTCTATAGACTTTATATCTCAATTATCTATCGTATATGTTATCTATCATATAATAGTCTAGCCCTAGTTATAAAAGGCTAGCTAAGGTTAGGGTTTAGTAGTAATTATCCTATAATTACTATTTTACCCTCATTTAATAAGCACCCTTTATGGGTGGACTCTGTATAATATCTTAACATATTTAAACCTTAAATATTATACGATATTCTAATATGGAGTAACATATCAGAACCACATTTGAAACTAAAAAAACATCTGCAATTCAAAAAGAAAAAAGAAAAAGCATATTGAATTACAATGCTAACCTATAGTGGAAACCAAGAACCCTATCGACCCTATTCTTTTTATTTTCAAAGGCAGACAACTTTGTTAAACTCTATAATAAAAAACAATTGCACCCTTTTGGCATATGTGTTGTGTGCTATAGAATCAGGGAGACCCTTTGACTTTGGATTCGATCTCGCACATAAGTAGTTCACACAATTAAGAACCCATATCCAATTTGCCAAGGTATAGACTTAAGCTTGTTTCAGATGGTGAGAATTTGTGAGAACTATAATATATATATTAAAGTTTAGCAATAAGGCCATATGGATGAATAGATAAGATGCTACATTGTACACATGCTAGTTATCTTGAGTTACGTGCATCAGAGTGATTAGAATGTAGATGTACATAAAGTTAGGTTGCTTATGATGTTGAATTGCTTGCATATGATGTTGGGATATTTCTGTTGATGTTGAAACCTATCATAATCATTAAAAGTAATGAATAGGTAAAGTATGAGAAAAACTTAGATATGATTTTTTAAGTATTTATGGACATTAATCTGTCAATAATACTATAACATTATCTTACCATTAAAGGTTTAGTTAGGTGATGAGTTAGTGTACTAAACATTGCTTTTAATTAGCATATGAAAGTTTCTTGTTTGTTAATCCCCAGCTAGAAATTATGTATAAAAACACACCCTAGTTTTTTGAACTAATATGGATGACGATGTTATAGGAAGTATATGTATAACGAAAATTGTATGACCACTCTCATTTTCATTCTCTCAACTTCACCTATTCTTACTTTTTCCTTATATCCAAAAGCAAAAATAATAAAACACATGAACAACTACTTAGTATATTATTGTTTCTTAATCGAAATCTTCCTAAGGTATGTATAAAGTGTCAATGATATATCTAGCAAGTAAATGAAGTAACAAACTTATGTTATCAAGATCATACTATAAAAATACATTCAAATGAATTGAATGTTTGGATTCATTCTATATAAAAAAATTAAATTTTTGTTATTTTATTAATAAAAATTCACTCAAAATTAATTTTTTTGTGTAAAAAATTACCATTCGTTAGCCTTTACTTGTGAATATACCTAATCATGACATAAAAAGTTTGCTTAGCCTAATAAGTTTGGCTCAAAAAATAAAGATTGAACAAAAAAAGCTCTATTTGTAAAATAGATCAAGCATGGGCCTTTTTCAAAGCATTGCCCAAACCTAAAAAGCTTAAATGAATATTTTTAAATAAATAAAAACTTGTTATTTAAAGAAAAACTTAGTGTAAATGACATTTTGGTAAAGAATTAAAATTTAATACCTCTTATTTAAAGGATTTATACTAATACAATAACTCATTTATATTTACAACATCTATATACATAATCTTACATATAATAATAACATTATCTATCTTATTTATATCAAGTCTTTAAATAATAAATTGATTTGACGATAACTTTATGAAGCCTAATTATCCTAACTTGGAAAATTTGTTGAAAGCTTGAATAAGAAAGCCCAACTAAAATATGAGTTCAGGCTTTTTTAAGCCTTAATTTAGGCTAATTTTTAAAAGTCTGGCTTGATGATCTGGTCTACTTGTGAACTAAAAGTTTACAAGATATATGTAATTTTTCTAGTAGTTTACATTATGTATACAAAGGTTGTTTGCATAGTATGATGTTGAAATTTTTTTTTTCCAATTTATTAAGCATAATTCATGTGATGTTGGAGAAAATTAAAGTGGACTGTGCTCAACATGTGGACAAAGTTGTTATTGAGGATTATGAAAGCTAATGATGCGGAACCCCAAGGTTATGAAGAATAAGAAACTCCTAAAACATACTCTTTGGCAAGAACATGAAATGGAATAAACTCTTAACCAATTGAACCCCTAAATACAAATAATAGTTTGATTAGAAATAAGAATAAATTCACCTTAAAAGATCACGTTGCTAAGAATTACTTCTTGTTGCAATAGAATAAGACAAGCTATCCTTTTCTAAACAACTCTGGCCAAGCCAAGAAGGAAACTAAAATGTTTCTTTGATAGAATGAAACTTAATGTCTTACAAGGTTGAGGCTCAATCCTTTTTATAAGCTTCATGCCCCATAAGAAACGTTCATTTCGAAATGCAACATTAGGCCCCCAATAAGTTGGGTCAAATGATGCTAAAAATAACATCAGATATTAAAATAGAAGCCCAATATATAAACTTATACATCCTAGTCTCAAATTAATTACAATGTGGTCCAAAACACTTATTTTAGTAGCAATATTTCTTGATGATATAACCCAAACGAATTGGGCCTTCATTTAGGCTAGACTTGACTCAAATTAATCATTTAGGTCTCCTTCTCCAAGCCCAAGTCGTCCAAGTGACTTTCTTCTGCATTCTTTAAAAATTTTCCCACATAATTTTGCAGTGATTCCTTGAACTTCTTAGCTCTCAATCTTGTAATTAAACTCAGAGGAAAATTTAGATCATAATTCAAACCATCATGTCTCTTGTTATCTGTGCTCACATCAATTGGTCAGATGGAAGTGTCGACTATAAGGACCACATTGGGAACGCATTAGATAAGGAAGACAATTATGTGTTTGATTAATATGTTGACTTGGTTGTATAGATTAGAAATTGAACTTGTTCTTATTTTCTAAACTTATTGCTTTTGGTGTGATTTTCAAGTACTCTAACCTAATACCTATACAAGAACATATATCACATGACATTGTCCTACAGGAAGAAGAAGGTGAAAATAATTCGAAAGAATTTTGTAGTGATGTCGACTTTAAAGAAGAAAATAAAGGGAGAAGGAAGATTATATATCCATAGTTCAATGAGGGGACAAGCTTTAGATATGTTACATTTGAACTTAGAATGGAGTTTAGAAATTTAAACATTATTTAAACAAGCTATAAGAGACTACATGGTCAATGTCTATATGAAATGGCTTTGTGAAGAACAAAGCCAAAAGATGTAGGGCAAAATGTGAAAACCCTTGTTTATGAATTATATTATGCTCATGGGCAAAAGTGCTTAATTCACTCCAAGTGATGACCTTCAATAATAAGCACACCTATAGTAAGAGCATTAAGACCAAACAAGCAAGTTCCAATTGGCTTGTAGTACACTTGTTGCCATTTCTATGATACAATGCAAAGTCAAAAGGAACAAAAGTCATTAACTACAAAAAGCATACTTTTTTTCTTAGTGTACCGACCAGCAAGGTATATAAAGGATAGGAAATGGGTAAGGTACTTATGGAGGTAAATGAGAAAAAGAAGTATCGACAACTTAGAGATTATTGTTAGGAAATCATACATGGTAACCTCAATAGTAAGTGTCAAATTTGGGCATCTAGAATTACCAGAGCTACCTCCTATTTTCAAGTAGCTCTACATGTGTCTTCATGCCTACATGATAGGCTTTTTAACTGGTTATAGGGTGATGATTGGATTTGATGGCTGCTTTTTGAAAGGCTATTACGAGAGTTAGCTGTTGTTAGCAATTGGGCAAGATGGTGACAATTCCTTTTACCATATAGCCATGGCAATGGTTGAGATGGAGAGCAAGGATACATAAAGATTCTTTAATAGAAAGCTATTCAAGGACATTGACCCACTTCCACTAGTTGTGTATGGTCTTTCATCACTGCTAGGCAAAAGGTATGAACACTAATGTTTCCTTATTTCCACACTAATGACTCTTAATGTTAAACTGTACACTGATGTTTGTTATGGGTCAATGAATAGGTCTATTGTAATACTCAAAAATAATAATAAAAATAAAATAAAATAAAATAAAATAATAATTTATTTTATTTTAAGAGTTGAGGAAGGGAAAAGAATTTACTTGGGATTAGGATAAGATTTACATGACAATGTAATACTCAAAAAGGAACTTCAAGAACTACTAAATATAGATGCAAATGAAATTTCATTTGAGATAACAACCAATGTGAGTACTTAAGTCATATCATGTATATTTCTAGCATTTATAACTAAACAAAGTGTGGAAACCAAGTATCTTTAAAGGAGAAATTTGATTTGATAATGCAAAATATCCCTCAATTTAATTACTAAAATGCCCTAATAGAGTCATTTTGCCATCAAACTCTCTTACATGCTCTTGCCATTTTTCTTCTCGTGTACCATCATTGTGAAAATTCTCCAATGGACATTCAGACCACTTTTTGGCCGCCATTCAACCTCGTCGATGAACTCCACCAACCCAGCATCCTCATCGGTATCACAGAGTCCTCCACCAGCCACCAATTCGCTGGAAAACACAGCTCTTTTGACGGTGACTGATAGTGCATTTTCTAGCTTGAATTCATGAAGTTAGGTACATTTTACTCTGATTTAGCTTAGGAATTCGGTTTTTCTATGCATTTTGGCCAATTATATGCCCTAATCCCTGATCAATTTGGTCCAAGTAGCCTCATATTGAAGAACCCTAACTCATGGCACTGCTCACTTGAAAAAAATGCAAATTTTAGCTCAATCCAGGGTGATTGCTTCAAATTGAGTTAGAACTTCATATCCTAGGTAAATTTCACATCTTTCTCCCTTGAAGTCACAAATCAATTGTATGTGTAATCTTATGATAGGGATGAAATTCTAATTTTTTAGGCTTCTCAAATATTATTATGTATCTAGGAACTGATTTAAGACCATTAGAAATTTTAATTTGAATTATAAGTTGAATTACTAATTTTTTTTATTTTTTCTAAGTTGAATTAGAGGCCTTATGAGACTTGATTAAATAGCATTGAACAATAATGAAAGTTGAATGAAGGGTTTTGGAATTTAATTGGATAACATCTATGGTGACATTAGTGTTGATGGTGGGTTATTGGAATTTTAATAAGTGCAAGATGAAATATTTTAAATAGAATTAAAGGTCACAAGCATTTTGGGGTATTATCAAAGAATGGGCAAGGGGAATCAAAGAAGTTATGAGGTAAAGATGAATGAATGACTAGGTACATAGGTGGGTAGAAGGATTAAATGGTTAAATTTTTAACAAGTATTAAAGGTTAAGAGCATTATATTCAATGTTATATGTGGCTAGGACAATTGTCAACAAGGAAAGGTAAACATGGTTAGGAAGAGGTTGGTATAATCCTCTCAGGTGAGTAGATATTACTAACTATACTTGGTTTTTGTATTTCAAAATTTTTCCATTGTAAATCAGTGTTTTTATTCACTCTGATGTCCTGGGAATAGGCTCCATAAGATGGTTAAATCCTTTCTTAAGAATTATTTTGATTCCTTTATAATTCTATTAGAATTTCCATTATTAAGTTTCATTTACAACTGTATTGAATTCTATATAATGATTAAAATATTGTATAATTTTTTAAACCCTTGAAGAAGATGAATTGTGTTTTCTTCTTATAATATTTGGAATAAACTGTTTATACCAAATGATGTTGTCTGTTATATAATTTCTAGAAATATGAAGTTTTACTATTTAAGTATATTAGTAATGATTTTCACTGTTATAAAAGAAGTTGTTTCTGGAAATTTCATCTTATATAGAATCCTGTAACTAATGGCAATAGGCATTAGCCATGATGCACCATGAATTGCATTACTGTACAGAAGCTTTATGTCGTACCACTGACTATATGTAAGCCACTATGCTCACCACTGCTACTATATTGTATTACTACCACTAGTAAATGTTGGTATATGATTACTAATCTCCTGTTTGGTTCTGTGGGATGTCTTTCCACTGAAATGTTTTGAAGTTTAGGATTTTATAAATGTTTATTACTAATTTTCTATTTTATAAAAGGATTGTGAAATATTCCATCATCCTTGTCAGTTTCCCTCTTGATATAGTTAGGGGTATTTACTCACTGAGTGATTGTCACTCACTTTTATTTCTCTATATTTTTCAGATGGCAGTGTTAAGCCTAAACCCTCCTCCACAGTATAGTGCAGAGTTGGATTCCTTTTGGTGAGCCTTGCATTGTCCGCAAGGGCAAAAATATTCTTTCGTTGTAATTAATGTATATATTGAGCTTTAATAGCTCAATATATCACAGGTAGGATTTTGTATATATATACTGGACTGTTTGATTGAGAACTATTGTAAGAGTGGAGCTTTCTATGTTTTTTGATATGTATGGCTATTTATGTAAATTTCGAGAAGTTGATATTTTAGGGGAGGCTTTATCAAAATTTCCATGCAAAAGTCACGTAATGTAATAGATATTTATCTTTATTCTCTATAGATTATGTGTGTTCACTGAATGGTACAATGGTATGATTTATTGTTAGTTCATAGAGGTGAGGTATGCCATACCCTTTGTGTCGAGCACACTTCTTGTTTGGGGTGAGACATCTAATACCTAGAATCACTGAGCTATACTGGTATTTGAGCAAAGGTTAATGCTATTGAAGAATTTACAAGAACTATAAACCATTTGAAGCTATTCAATGATAAGTCATGGGAGTACCTATCATGAATACTCCTAATCAATGGCCTCATGTAGCATTTGACATAGGTGGTAAGAGTAGTGTTTGCACCAATGACATGTGTGAATAATTTAACTTGAAGATTGTAAAGACAAGGGACAAGCCAATTATTAGAATGTTGGAAGAAATACGTATATACAATAAGGAAAATTATTGCCCAATGGGAATGGTTACAAAAGTTCAAAGGACTACTTTGTCTAGAAGTTACCATTAAGTTGGGAGAGCATAAATGAATAAGTAGGGTGTAGGTTACTTAGTGGGATGATGACCTTAATGGTGAGTAATTTGAAGTTTGGTGTGAGCCAGATAAGTTTGTCATAGACATGGAATCACATAGTTGTTCCTACAGGTCTTGGGACCTTAGTGGGATACCATGTGCACATGCAACTGTGGCAATCGGGTGGTTAAACCAAATTTAAAGATTATATGCATCATAGTCTAACTTGAGCAGCGTATGAAAGAGTGTATGACCCATATATCCTATTGGTTAATGGTCCATAATTGCAGCATGAGGTGGATGGTGAAGACCTCCTACCTCCCTCGGTGAAGAAGAAACTAGGGAGACTAAAGAAGCAATGTAAGAAAAACCCAATAATAGAGGTTGCCCAAGTGAAAACTAAATAAAACTTGAAGCAAGTGCTTACTACATGTAAAAAGTGTGGACAAGATGGTCATAATAATGGAGGTTGCCCATGAATTGAGTTTGTTAGTGTTTATTATGTTCATAATTATGATATATACGATTTTTCATGTTCACTGTTCTTACATATTTTGGTGTTCATGGATGTAGGTTTTTGGACATACTGGTGAATAAGCTAAGGTAACACTTTCATTCTCTGATTTCATCTTTTGCAAATCCCTTCTAACATTGTCACTTCTTACATGTTGAAACAAGGCAAACCGTACAACAGAGTTGAAGTTAGCTAAGAGACTATTGCATTTGTTAGTCTTAACTTGAGGACACAGTTTGCACATCACCTAACGCGGACTTAAGATTCATCAACTACAAGGAACACTAGATCATGATGACCTTGTTTTGTTAAGTAGTTTGACACTTTTTGGATGTTGTCATACCTTTTTGGCCATTTTTTAGATGTTGCTATACCTTTTTGGGCATGTCTTGGATATTAATATACCTTTACGTGGGAATTCATTCACTTTGTTTAGTATTATTGTCTAAATCAATCCTTTTTGTAATTAAGGATCCAATTTCTCTTATCAAGAAATACACACACACACACACACACACACACACACACATATATATATATATATATATATCTATTTAAGCTGTCCGTGCATATAGAATTTTCTCACCATCTTTTTACTCACACTAATTCTCTTTCACAAGGTGATATAAAGGGTTTGATAGAGAATGACATCTATTCGAGTGGAGGCTAAGTATGCCAAAGATGAGCTAATCAAACTTTCCATGCAAGTCAAACTTTCCATTCGAGTGGATAGTGGATATAAAAGTTTAAGGTTAAACCTTGAAGCAAGGGAAACAAGTTTTTTCGCAGAAATTTCACCGGCAATTCAAGTAGAGTATAGATGTGTTTGCTTCAACTCTCTCAACAAGTCAAATTTTACATAACCATAGGGATGTGACACAGGATACATCTAATATGTCAATTCCTTATGTCCATACGGGAACAATAATCATTTAATGTTATAAGACAATTTTTTGACATATGTTATATCTTATAGATAATTATACATTAAAAAATCGAACATAAAGTCTTTCGTCAAGAAGCCTAAGTGAATGCAAAACAATCTATTCTTTAGGTTAACTGGTCCCAAATTTAAACCAGACGAAACCGGGGTTCTAACTTGATGAACCTACTGTGTCATTCGAAGCTTCTCCTTTTCCCTTCCTTTTCTTCTGAGCAAGACTGCATTTGGACAACTGAATGAGTTCAAATGAGAATTTTTTGTAGTTTGAATTAAACTTGGATGAGTTCTAAGAACAAGCAAGCACAACTTGGGTGTATTATTGAAATTTTGATTAAAAAAGTAATTGATATTTGTTTTGTACACATTATTATCTTTTATTTAATTAAATGTAATGTATCAAACATTATATTTTGTAAAAATTTCATATAATGGGGTGCAATCTTATTTAGTTTTATTTTATTATGATATATTGTACAAAAATTTTAAAATCTTTAAATCACGTATAAATAATTGTTTAAATTTCTTTAAACTTAATATTATATGTAAGTAAACTTTGATATTTATTAACTAATTATTTCGTTAATAAAAACATGATAAATAAAAAAAATTATTTATACATGATTCAAATTTCAAAGGTTATCTGCACCTAAATCAAAATTTATAAAATGTATTTACTTAAAATGTTAAGCTTGATGAAATCCATCCAATAACGGTGGGATATATACGTAAAATTAAATTATAAAAGGAATTTATCATCAACTTTTAAAAATAAAAAGTTATTAGCTAACTATCGATGAACAGGACCTATAATTATATTCAATTCATTACATAACGTATTCCATGCTTGTTGGAAGACTTGAGAGCTTGTTGGAAGACTTTAGAGGCATGACGACAGCATAAGATCAGTCATACCTTCGAGAATGCTGTCGCATAAGATCAGTCATACCTTCGAGAATGCTGTCCCTTCCTTCCAGGGTTTTCCCGTCGCCCAACCCTCCATTACGCCATTTTCTTCCTGCAAGCACCTCTGTGATTCCAAAGCTAAAACCCTTAAACCCAACCATGTCTTTCTCTTCTCCTGCCTCGTCTTCCTCTTCACCTTCCGTAGCCGACACCAAAGGAGAACAAGACTTGGACGAACATAAACTCTCGCAGATTCTCAAGTACCACAACCAGACCAAGCACTCGTTCAACAAATACGCCAGAGGCCCTCACGGCCTCGATTGGGCCAACCAACCAAACCCATTTCGTAGGTACGTGTCTTCTCCTCTCCTTCCTCTTTTACACTTCCCATCGTCACCAATTGAATCCCCTTTATACTCTTCTCTGTTCCTTTCTCTTCATCCGGCAAAACCCATTTCCAAATCCACTATTTCTCAGTTCTTTTATGATTCTCTAGCTCTTTCTGCTTGGAAAACCACTGGATTCTCCACTTGGTCGCTCCGGGTTAACCCAAGCAGTGGTAATTTGCACCCAACGGAGGCCTATATTATTGCCCCTCCTATAGAATCTCTCTTGGACTCACCTTTTGTTGCTCATTATGCCCCAAAGGAGCATGGTCTGGAGGTTAGAGCCGAAATTCCATCCGGGTTCTTGGAAAAATTCTTCCCCCAGAATTCGTTTCTTGTTGGTTTGTCATCTATTTTCTGGCGCGAGGCGTGGAAGTACGGCGAGCGCGCGTTTAGGTATTGTAATCATGATATAGGTCATGCTATTGCTGCGGTTGCAATGGCTGCTGCAGGGCTTGGTTGGGATGTGAAGCTTATAGACGGATTGGGATATGAGGATTTGAAGAATCTTATGGGGCTTCAAATTTTCCCTGAATTTGAAATTCCATCAAGACCTGTAAAAGGACGGATTCCAGACATTGAGTTTGAGCATGCGGATTGTGTCTTACTAGTTTATCCAAACGGAATCGCCGAATTTGATGTGGATTGTAAAAAATTAAGTTCTGCCATATCTGAATTCTCAAAATTGGAGTGGAAAGGAAAGCCCAATTTGCTTAGCAAAGAGCATATATGTTGGGACATTATCTATAGGACTGCTGAGATTGTGAAGAAGCCTATGACATTGGGACAAAGATTTTTAATTGATCCATTCCATGAAAGTGGTCTTTATAGTGAAGCTTTGTACAAGGGTTTTACAGTGAGCCAAGTTGTTCGGAAGCGTAGAAGCGCAGTTGATATGGATGGGGTTACTGAAATGAAGAGAGATACATTTTATCAGATTCTGTCACATTGTCTTCCTTCAGGTTGTCAAACTGGAGAGAAGCAAAAGAGACAGCTTGCATTGCCATTCCGGGCTCTTACATGGGATGCTGAGGTGCATGCTGCTTTATTTGTTCATAGAGTGCTGGGGCTACCACAGGGCTTGTATTTTCTGGTGAGGAATGAAAATCATTTTAATGAGCTTAAGAAATCTATGAGCTCTGACTTTGTTTGGACCAAACCAGAGAGCTGCCCTGATGATCTGCCTTTATATGAACTCCATAGATCTAATTATCAGCGGCTTGCCATGCAGCTTTCATGTCATCAGGTGAATAATGATATGTGGTTGTGTTGCTACATCGTTATTTGGTTATGATTATATGTGTGTGTGTGTATATATATATATATAGAAGGCCAGACTCAGTACCAAGGGGTGTAAAAAGTAGTCTCTCTTTCTTTTGGGATTTCTAATTCCTTTAATGAAAAGGTATTCAGAATTGGATTGTTATTTCTAAGAGCAATACTAAAAAATAATTTGATTCTATTATTCATAGTAGGGTGTACTGGCTTAGTGATATATTTCACTGCAATAGGTAATGCTTACAATTTCAGACATAACATGCATCTGGTAGGCTTTTGTAGTGAGTAAGCGGTTGTTAATTTTTGTGAGTGCTAATATTTTAAATTTTGAACAGGAAGACGTCGAGAATTTGAGTGGTTCTCTTGTTTTATTATCCTAATTCCAAAGAGTTACTAAATCTGTGGGATATGAATTATTTGGGGTTTTCTATTTATTAATATTTCAAACACGCATGGGCTTACACTGATTTTTGAAGGAAAGTTTTACTTATAACTATAAGCTGCATTTACTGCATCTTTCTTTCCTGTTAAATGTGACTTCTTACTTGTAGGAAATTGCAAGTGATGGTTGCTTCAGCCTTGGTATGGTGGCTCGTTTTGAGCCTACTTTGCGGGAGAAGAATGTGTGGATGTATCCTCGGTTATTTTGGGAGACTGGAGTCCTTGGACAGGTGTTGTATCTTGAAGCGCATGCAGTAGGAATCTCAGCAACTGGAATTGGTTGCTTCTTCGATGACCCTGGTATGACTCCGTTTTTTCACCATTTCTTTGAAAACTTTTGGTCTGGTGCTGCTTCGTATGGTAATTTTGTGGTTGTTGCTTGGAGTTCATCCAAAGATAAGTCAATCAGAAATATCAAGACAAATTCTATAAAGTTTATTAATGTCAAATTATTATTAAGGCAATTGCATTTTGCATCAATTGCGTGGTTGTTAATATAATTTTACGTTGTACTTTGATGTTGCGGAGAAGCATCATAGTTTACTTGTTAAAATGTCACTTTTTTTGTTGTTTTCTAATTTTAATTTAAGGTTCATATAGATAGTGAAAAACTTAATCGTGGTCCCTAATAATAATTTTGGTTGCAGTACAA
Organism: Delonix regia; assembly: GCA_037074485.1. Classification (NCBI taxonomy): domain Eukaryota; kingdom Viridiplantae; phylum Streptophyta; class Magnoliopsida; order Fabales; family Fabaceae; genus Delonix; species Delonix regia. The sequence goes on from CM073460.1 coordinate 15,700,178, forward strand.
CCTTGTTGACAGTAACTTAAAAATAAATAACATAAACTTGATTTATGCAGTTATTGCATGCTCAAACTTTTGGAATTTTATCTAATACAAATTAGTTCAACTTGATCCTGCATGTCTTGGTTTCAGGAAGTCACTTATTAGGAATTTAGATCCCTGGACAGTGTATTTACAATATGTTCTTTTCCCTCCTATGAACCAATAAAAAAGAATCACTTCTAGTTGATCATTTTTTGGTTATAGCAGAACCAACATTTTATAGTCAAAGTAGAAAATTCATGATTGTGAAAATTCTACTTCAAACTTCGATTCATTCTAAGCTTCATATGCATTGCACCTCAATGGCTGTCAACATACGATTGGTCAGTTAGCTCACTTAAGGCCACACCATGCCTTTTAGTAAAGAAAGACTTTACTATCAACCACATTCATAAATCATAGCTACTACATTTAGAATTCCCAGATTCACCTTTGAGTTTCTCCACTTTCTCTTTGCTATTTTTTTTTTTTCCCTGTTTTTAGAAATTGACCTACAGAGGGATTGCTATCTGCTAAAGGGTGGTCAGTTTAGCACATCTTTTCATTAGTTGTTGATGAAGTATATGATTTTGGTCCACAATACTTTGTTCAAAAGTAGATTGGATAAAAGAGAGAATAATATTATTAAAAGGTTGGGTGAGTTTGATACTACTAGTATGCTCAGCTCAACCTTGAAGCCATATAGTGAGAACATACTGAAATATGGTAAAAAGACTCTTGCTGGTCAATACAATTGGCGAGTCTACTTCTGTATCCTATTCTTAAATATAACTACATTTTGTTAGAAGCAATGGTTTATATCTAAAAATCAATGGTTTGTAAGTTCTCCGATTATGAAATCATTTAATGATCTAGTTTTTGACAATCTATATTTTAAGCTTAACGAACCTCAATATATACATTAATAATGAACAGTGCATATCATATTCTGGCAAGAGAAAATCTTGGCTAAACATGGATATGCACCCTAAATTTGAGCCTGTAAAAGCAATGCAAAAATAGTTTATTTATTAGAAGGTGTGTTTGGCATACTTGTATGTTTGCTCATGATAAGCTTGGTCTATGAATTTTTTATAGGTCATGTTTTATTCTTCTGGTCGTATTATATCATACTTGGAAATCTGAATTTTTGTTCTCCTGCAGTGCATCAGGTGCTTGGTTTGAAAGGGTCAAATTTCCAGAGTCTCTATCATTTTACTGTTGGAGGTCCTGTCCTGGACAAGCGAATAATGAGCCTACCAGCATATCCAGGTCCCAACATCGATGCCTAACGACTTTCTACTGGCATTCATTGTCACCACAAGTTGCCCTATCAAATGAATCTTCTTTCAGTATACTCATATAGTTCCTTGTGTAGGAGTCCTCGACATAGCTTAACACTCTTGCCCACTTGTGCATATTAGATAATTAGGTATCTCAGCCACGTGCTACCTGTGTTGTATAGTAAATTTGATTCATAAACGTAGTTTTGAGGCCCTGAAATTTTTATGGCTCATGACAACCAGCGAATATCACTGCTTATGCCATAGCGATTCTCATATAATGACGATGTGTGGTACTCGGACGCTGAGCTTTTGTCAATTCGGTGAATACAGGTGATAAGCCACTGTCCTTGAGAAAGAAGAATGTGTTCATATTATAGTACAGCTAGTTTTGTAAGTGGTGCCCAAGTTTTTTTTAACCTATTGGAAATCGCAGAAATATTCAATGAGTTAGATCTTCTTGTCAAAACAATTGAATCTATAATGGTTTTTATGGACAAGTAACAGACAATTGGTACACGTATTGATAAGAGCCTTTGTAACCAGCAATGGATGCAATGCTATCCACAATTTACATTTACAATTTTGCCTACTTCACCATCTGATCATTTCCCCACTGCTATGTCGGATGCATTTTAAATTTTCCTTCAGTGTCAGATTTGCTAGATTAGAAAATATTGTTTTCTATTGAAAATGCAAACACCTAGTTAGCAGTATCTGGTAGGGTTCGTAGCAGGTTCCCCTAGCTTCATCTTAAGGTCCAAGCTCTTTAAAACCATGGCTCCACAGGAATTCGAACAAATTCAGCGCAGCGAAAATTACTCAAAATCCAATCTCTTGAAGCAGGCATGCGAGAAATTCAGATGAATATAGCCCTCCAAAATAAAGACGAAATTGAACAGGGAAGAGTTAGAATTCTACTATGTGGCGTACGGTGAATTAACCATTAATGTCAACTTGATCAATTAATAACAGATGGACAAAAAGGATTTTTTTAATTATACGGTAGGAGATTAAAAATATTAAGTGGAGCTTATTCTTCAGCAATTTCTATCTTTGACTAACTTAAGGTTTTACGGTTGATCCAAACAAAAGTAGAGCACCCTTCAAGGTCATGACTGAGGTTGACAACAAGAAGAGATTAAAATACAAAAGAATGGTTGGACTTTGGCAAACATATCTTTAGTTAATATTATCGAACTCTAGTAGGCAACAACGCACAACAAACCTGGTATATCACTCAAAAATCAGAAGCCAGATGATTCAACTAAGGAGGAATATGAAGCATTTTCATCCAAGTCTACAGGCTTCTTAGAGCTGGTTTTACTCGGTGTTCCATCACTATCCTTGCAAACCGGCCCCACCTCGAGACCTAATAAATCAGACAATTCTAATCGTTTATGTTTTGCTATATCCATGTCACCGTCCCAACAAGTCTCCGAAATAACTTCAAGTGCTTTCTCCATCTTGTCAGCAGCTACAAGACTCTCATTTTGCAGAAGGACAAGGTAAACTTGTTCAGCTGAAGCTTTCCGAATCTGGCTCAAAAAGAAAAGAAAAACTGAGAAGCCACGAGCAACAAGAAAGAAAACTGTAAACAAGTATCTATCTAATTTGCAATCGCATTTGCTAAGTCTCATAACAAAATTGATATGGCCATTATAATGTAACAACTCTTTGAACTTTTGGATTAAAATGACAACATTGAATCCGTATTAAAACTAACTGCAAGAAGCCATGTAAGACTCAAATGGTCCTTATATATATGCATTGTCATCCCAACCCATGCCATTCAATCAATAATTTTGAAGCGAAGAAGCAACCTCTTAAAATGAATTTTAACTGACATTTAACATTTTCATTTTAATCCAAAGTTCAAATAGATGCATGTTACATTCCAAAAATTTATGTACAAATTCTGTAATTAAGCCTTAAATTAGGGAGGTAAAATGTAATTTCCCCTAATTAATTGACTTGAGTCGTTGTTGCATGCTTAAGATCCCAAGCATATTATTGGTGCCCTAATAGATAGAGTTGAAGTAATCCTTATTCCCAATAAATTAAAAAAAAAAAAAACGAAAATCAAGGCTTCCAGCAGAAATCCATTGTCACAATAATGAATGTTTGAGAATCACCTTAGGATACCGATGACCAAGAAAAGTTAGAAGACGAGAAAAGGCCCTTGAATTGATCGGTTCTGGCACTGAAGCTAGATAACCAAGTATAGCAATTCCAGCATATAACTTAGAGAAGTCCTTTGTTCCCTTCAATTCAAATGCCAGAGAATCCAAAACGCCAGCACAAAAAGTAGTTGTATGAACCTGGAAATACAATTTTACAATCAAATATATTCTCACCAAAGATTTGTGAAGGAAAATAAAATGTATTTTGCATGTGCAAGTTTTCAATATATAAAGTGTTTGTTTTCAAAAACAAAGTTGGTTTTCATCCTCTATTTTTTCCTTTCTTAAAATCTATCTTCATGTGCTAGTTTTCAATATTTAAGAATACTTTGTCATGAAAAATTTATTCGTCTTTATTTTAAAATCATTATACTTTAGTTTGACCATAAGGAGAAGATGAGATTCATACAGTTAGACTGTGGTGGGAGTGCAGTTTCTTGTAAAAATACAAAACTGCCACCTATCATTAAGTGGAAACACTGATATCTTTTAGACATGACCGGTTTTCAGCCTATTCTGAAAAATGTTTCCAGAAAATATATTCTCCAAAACTCTAACTTACACATGTTCATTCATGTTACCTGGTTTTATTGAAATTGAAAACGGGAAACAAAGAAACCAAAGGGACGTTAATTTTCATACATCTTTTTCATTTTTATTTTTTCTTCCTCTTATCATTTATTTTATAATTCCCCAAGGTAGGGACCAAACACCTTTTTCTGACATTTAGATATGATGGATTACTTGACCACCACAGGCAACCTATAGAGACCAAGATAAACAAAGAATATGAGAGCACCAACTAACAAGAAAGATTGAAAACATAACAAGCGAACTAACCTCCAACTTGAGGAATATCTTTTTGCTGAACAGGATCTCAATGGTCTGAAATACAAAAAATCATCAATACATTAGGACTTCACAAATCATGTTCACAGCAAACATATTAATGCATGTATACATGTATTGGATGATACAAGAGACACTAAATATAAATATACAACAAAAAGAAGTAAGCTAAGCCTTTCATTCAAAAAAACACATTTCAAGTCTTGATCTTGAAAAGGGTGGGAGGTGAGGCTGGAATTATATAGGCACTGTCTCCTTTGAGAAATTTTTGAACAATGAACAAATTAACCCAGTGGCTTAGTCTAGTTTAGTAGGTGAGCGATAAAGTGAATTACGTGGTTCTTGCCAGTATTCATATCCCAAGGCATGTTATTCTCTTTCTATTGGTAATTCACACGTGCAGCCACCTCAAGGCCATACGACAAAAAGAAGCTAGCTAAGCATTTCATTAAAAAAAAACAAATTTCAAGTTCTGATATTGAAAAGGGTAGGAGTTGAGTCTGGAATTATATAGGCACTTTCCCCTTTGAGAGAGTTTTGAACAATGAACAAATTAACCCAGTGGCTTAGTCCAGTTTAGTAGGTAAGCGATATAGTGAATTACGTAGTTCTTGCCAGTATTCATATCCCATGGCATGTTATTCTCTTTCAATTGGTAAGTCACACATGCAGCCACCAGGCTTCAAGGCCATAAACTCACTGCCCTTGTTAAGATTTGATGGCACAGAGTTCTTATTTTATTGCAAAAGAAGTTTAGAGGTCTGGTTCTGTTAGTAAAAGGAAAGGTTGGACTACAGATAGACCTCAATTGTTGAAGCTTCCAATATTTTTCTGACAGAATGCTTTTGCGACCACCTTTGCCTATCATCAGGCTCTTCTGTTCTAGGGCTATTGTTCATAAAACTGAAGAATTCGTCCATTTTCAGTTGTCTTTCTCAATTTTCCACTCTTAAGAATAGTCCTCATATCACTAACTTCATGCTAACCATTTTAAAATCCTATATCTCATCATTAAAAAGGTATAAATAGAAATGCCAGAACTTTAGCATCTATTTTGCAATCAAAACCTTGAATCTTTGCAAGTCAACACCAATTTACCAATATCCTAAGGTAAATCCTACTAATTAAGACAACATTTAGGATTTGGGCAAATTGTAGAGTCTTATTTTACTTTTTTTTTTTTTTCAGAATTCATGGTATCCAGGCTATTTCCCAGGAATATACTTTTCTCTTAAAAAAAACCTCAAAGTGGCAATACTACAGAAGGATGGTCAGGATCTGTCATAATCTGTCATCTGCACAACAATTTGTAGCTTAGGACACCAAAAAAAAAAAAATCTTTTTAACGTTAATTTTGTAAGTCATGGTCAGGAATAAACAAATAAAGTAGAAGGCTTGATAAACAAAGAGACGTGATGAACAGGAAGGTGAAAAATGAAAGCTTCTATTTTCTATTTCTATTATTATTGAAGACAATTACAAACACATAAAACAGATGATAAACTACAAGACTGATATCCTAATCTCCAGAAAGAATAAATGGTAATATCCTTGAGGATAATAGTATTTTTTATCCTTAAACACTTGGTAACACTTATCTATATTTTTTATAGGCTTTTTAATACTACCCCTCAAGCTGAAACTCACCTACCTACCAGTTTCTCACAAAAAAATTGTAATAAGCATCGCAAATAATGAACTGCAGCTAAACAAACTTCATGAACAACTTTTAACTTCAGCAGCTCTACTGATAATACCTAACGCGCTTGCAATGGACTTGAAAAGACCTTAATGAACCACAGCTTGTAGTGAGACCAACAATCACTAAGTCGTTCAATAAACCACAACTTGTAAGAATTGTGACCTCAACCAATGAATACTTGTTTACAGCTCAATCGAACAACTTTGGGCACAATCAACAGACAACAAATAACAAACTTTGATCATGCTGTCCAAATTCCAAACTTCAACATTTAATAGAACTCAACCATTGAAGGACTTCTAGGCCCTTACAATCCTTGAGCAACAACTTTTAAGGGCCAGTTTGGTTGCAGGACATAGGTTCAAGGAAGAGAAAATGGAAATGGAAATGGGAGTGGGAACGGGAATAAGAATGGAAATAGAAGTGTCTGGCTTGTCTAGGATTCGAATGGAAATGCATTACCTTCCACTGTTTGGTTAGAATACACCACACATATCTTGAAAGGACTTTAGAGAATTTCACCTCTCCACCCCCAATTTTAAAAACGAAATAATTAAAAACACACTAGCACAACTTTCTAATGTGGAAACCCATTTACTCTGTTGTGGAGGCTCCCCCATCTTCCAAACAATAATTGGAAAAATAAGGGCAGGAAGCTTGATTTTTTTCCTCTAGTGGAATTGATTGTTATTGACAGAAAGAGAACAACCCATTTCCCTTAAGTCATATAGGCAATTCAATCAGTGGCCTGTTCTTCTTTGTCCATCGTCATGATCAATGGCTGCCGTAGGTGTTCAATTGTCACCAAAGAAGAAGATTGGAACTTTCTCAGTGGTCCGTCCTTCCCAAAACCACACCTTCACAGTGCATACCTGGATATTTCTGACCACCTAATACAACATGCAAGGAGGGACAACGACAGCAGCAAAAACCACAGCTGAAGGAATGGACAAAGCTGTGTCAGTCACAAAATGGCAGGGTACAGCTGGTGGGGCAAAATATGTCCATTCCCAGGAAATGCCCATGATTCCCTCCACCCTTGACAGCAATGGTGTTTCCGACCAGTGTGGGAATGCATATTACCTAAGGATAGGAATTCCCAAGCCTATATGGTAACCAAACGAGGGTATAGGATTCCCATTTCCATTCCCTCGTGCAGATTCTCACAACCAAATGGCTCTAAGATTTTCCTATGGAAACTTGTTGCACAGAAGCAACCAGAACACAAGTACTAACAATCATGAATCTTGGAACCAAAATGCCAGAACAAGCAGCTAGAGTCTTAGTGATACAGTGGAATTTTGGTGTATGAAGACAAATCTGTGTTTCCATTGCATTAGGATGCATACATATATAGGCCAGAAAAGGAGACACAATCCCACAAGTTCAACTCCCTAATGACCCCAGTTTCTGACCGTTGAAAACAGAGCCTTCAAAGTTAATACAAATCTAGTTAAATAAGGGAAGAAATGAGGTGCAAACCTGGAAAGAAATAGGGAGGAAATGAGGGGAATAAATGAGTCAACAAAACATGTGAACAATGTGTTAAAACCATAAATTCTGACAGATACCATGTCAAGAACCAGTACATCTCAACAACTTAAGCTGTTAGCATGAGGGCTAGATATAATTTTCTCAATGTTTCTAAATAGTTCAATTATAAGCTTCAAGAACAATTAAAACTTGCTGAAGAAAGTAAATTACCTTCAGAGTGGGTATTATAACTCTGTCACATTTCTTGTATTGTTCAAGAATCCACAAGACGTCACAAGACAGCATGTACTCCCTGGAAATCCTACAAGCAGGGTCCTCATATTCAAACCCCTGTAGATAATCTAACAGTGCAGAGAGTGACGCCCTCTTTAAAGAATCTTGCAAGCCACCTGTGGATACAACTAAACCTAATAGCACATCTCTACTATAACAGCCAAATTGAAGTAACTGTACAAAGCGTGGATATGAGTAGGTTGGAACCTGCAATTAAACAATATCTTTCAGAAAAAAGAATAAACTACGCTTCCAATCTCATGAACTGATAAAATAATCTCTTTACACTAACCGCCCATTTTGCATCTGCCTCCTTAGGAACAATTTCTTCTAGCTTTTCCCTGAAAGGAATATAAGGAATATAGACCATTTGGTTGTACAAAATTCTGTAGAGAACATTTGCAGCTGCTTCTCTCAGCTTATCCATCTTCTCCACAGCTTGCTTACTAATTCCTCTAACTAAACTGGTGGCAAGGTTCTCATCAAATAATGGAAGATCTTGGTTCTTCTTAAGCATGTCATTAGTAGAATGCTGCTTTACTGGTTCAGTTGCATTTTTTTCTGATCTTCCAGTCAAACAAACCAAGTCTCTCTTACAGAGCATGTATGTACATTTCTCAAGTCCATCTAATGCAGCCTCACGAACCCAAGAACCAACATCACCTCTGTTATCAACAGAATAGTCATCTAGAGCTTTAAACAAAGCCATCATCACTTCATTCTTTATCGAAAGAAACAAAGAGAAGTCATCCTCAATGAAAGGAGAAGTAGAATCTTTTCTTCCATTAATTAATGTTTCACATACTGCTACAAGCCCTTTGACAGCATTAACACGTGATTCAGCATCTCTATTTTCAGGTTTTTCCTGCATAAAAGAGGACCATTTTTAAATTTGTCAGTTAAATATCATAACAATATAATATATAACAACTGAAACAGTGTAATGCACCTCAATTGTACAGCAGCCACAGAGCTTCAAAAGCACATTTTTCCACCTGCTCGTTAAAAACTCATATGGCAAAACACCTATTGCTGATGCAGATCCTCTTCTTACAGCAACATTTGGATCAGTTAACATGTGGAGGTACTTTGATGTAACATCACCTTTACCTTTATCATCCAAAGAAAACAGATATGCTTGGATAAAGTGTTTCAGGGCCTTTACAGCAGCATTCTGAGCATCAATACACATTTTTTATTCATATTAATAATAACCAACAGAAATGGCATATGACAATGAAACACTAAAAGAAACAAACATAAATATAAATTTTATTTTGTAGGAATGAAACCTGTATCTGAGAGTTAGGATGTCTCAGATTCTCATTAAGTGTGTCAAGCAAGCTTCTTTTAATCTTTTCTGACAATGCTACCTCAGATATGGAGATACATTCAATGAAACGAGAAACAGCTGCACGCATTATCTCTCCTCCTTTTCCACGATAAAGTCGAGCTTTCTCAATAGCGGGAACTACACCAGCAAGACTTCTCTGTTTATCTGTCATGAAAATTTTAAAACAATAAGTTCTGCCAACATCATAAATGTTTTGAAACTAATAACCATATGGAAAATATACAATCTAGGATAATAGATGAGACAAATATGCAAAGGAAATCTTAAAGATGCACCAAAAATTCAGGATGCATAGACCATGACCACTCATTAAAGCAGGCATCCTTAACTGAGACTTACAGATTATAATCTGCAATCATATTTATATGTACGAATCTACTTAGTCCAAGACTTCTATTCTGGTTATCTAATGTTAAAAACAAACCAATTGCAGTCAAATAACTCCAGTAATTATTTCGTTTATTTATTTATTTGTTTCTTCTTCTTCTTCTTTTTGTTCTTTCTTTTTTTTTTTTAATTTTGCAATTTCTTACAACCAGTTTTCTGTTTAAAATGAGAAATATTCTCATTCACCCATGTCCTGTGAGAGAGTCTAAGCCATCATCAATCTCATCACTGTTTAGTTGAAAATTGGTATCACTGTAGTTCCAATATGTTTAAGAAACAAGTTCATTTGTACCAATTCAAAATCATTTGTGGGTTAAAAGAGCAAGCTTAGATTTTGGACCAGGTGAAAAAGCCTTGTAAAGAAAATGTATCAGCAAAGGTAACAATCTAATAACTGCCTGTTTTACGTCCATTTCTAGTTTTGTTTAAACAAAATAAATTTGTTCTATTTCTATTAAAAATAGCTTGATCATAAGTCTGAAGAAGAAAGTATGACCTGAGGAAAGAGCATAATTGCATTGATGTAGAGCTAAAACAAGTTCGCCAGTTGCTAGTGTTGCACCATGGCGCATGCACAGATCAGATGAAAGAGTGCAAGGAATTAATTTTTCTATAACAGCACTTGTAAAGTACTCAGGATCATATTTTACAAGAGATGAAAGGGCCTCCGCAGCAAGTTCTCGCAATCCTTTATCCTGAAGATATAATTTCCAAAAGCAATTTCAAAAGATACCACTCAAGAAATTGAGCAACAGGCAAAAACAGTAAGAATAATGTCCCTGGTGCTGCAGGAGAAGTAAGAACAACAATGTTGCAAGCACACATTGGTCCCTAAAATATGTTCTAAACAAATAATTATTGCAATAAGGTCCTCAAAAAAAAATCCAATATCAGATGGAACCATGGAACATTTTAACTTACTGACATGTGCAAAAATATGCTGACATAGCAAGCAGTTTGATGACATTAAATTAATGTTACTGATGTCAGCAAGTTCTATTAAATTTCTCAAGGTTCCATCTGAATTTGGCCCCAACTAAAAAAATTAGAGTCCCTTGAGTAACTATTTGAGCTTAATTCAAATTGGAAAATTGAAAAATTGTACACTTTTTAAGGATCCTAATTGTGATTGGTCAAATAAAAACCAAAAAAAGATAATATTTGACAAAATAAGAACAAAGTTGTGGAAAATAGTTACAAGTAATAATGAGAAGGAACAAAAATAATCAAAATTACAAAGTTACAATAGCCACTAGCAGACACATGAATGAACAGTCAAAAAAAGCACATCAAGGAGTAATTTATTTTTCTGCTATTGAAAGTAAACCTAATCACTATAAGAAAAAAGAGAGCAAACAGTACAAGCAGGAGGAATAATTCCTGTTGTATGACTCCATTCCTAGATAAAATCATATGAGTAAGAAACCTTCATATAAATATTAACAATCATATTTTATGGGCGTGATCCTATTGGGGTGAAAGTATCTAATTCTAAAGTTTGTCAGAAAGAAAGAAAAAGAAGTCTGGCATAGGTGGTTCTTAGAGGATAGCATTTAATGAGGTATTGATGTAAAACAATACCACAATCGAGGGAGAAAGATGAGGAAGAACAGGGAAGAAGTAGAGGGAGGAATGAAGGAGGACGAGAAACCCTAGGGTAAACATATTCCAATTAATAATAAAAAAATCTATTGCATAATGAAATAACTAGGGCTACTTATAGAAGCTCTAAAACAAAATAACAAAACTACGACTTTGTTTAAGAGGCCCATTGCAAAGAAATTAAACAACAAAAAAAGAAGTAAAATATCTAACCTAGAACCTCACAAAAACATTTAAATTCAATATAAATTTAATTCCTAGGTTTATCCTAAATAACTAAATTATAAACAAATAATCTCCTAACCAATTCTCCATTATTCTCCCCTGATTGGAGAAAACTCGTCCTTGAGTTTTTAAGTGTGAAAGTAATAGAAATATCAATCTTGACGATTTAGGTCAGACAATGGACATTGACAATAAATTTGATAAAAAAAGCAACTTTGGGTTCTCTAGGAATGACAAAGTTAACTTGACATAACTTAGTTGAATGAACTTGAATGTGGTCTTGTGCAACTTGATATGTAACTTCTAAATATTGTATAGAAGCCTCATGGTCTTTACATCCTAAATTTTCTTCCAAATGCTTTTCATAACTCATAATATCACCATCAACATCAATGTCTGATAGGCAATCAAAGGTTTCCACTATAATAACATTAGACTCCTCTATGACAACTCCTATTCCATCACAGTTATGTGAAAATTCATATTCTACCTTGCTTTGGCCCTAGTTATTCTCTTCTCTATTAATTATTCTAGGTTTTTGCCAAAATGTTGGATAGATAATAGGTTAATAGCACTCATGATTCCCTCAAAACGAGAGTCCACTCTCTAAGATTTTCCTAGCTATTTGCAATATATTTTTCTCCACGGTAACTTGTAAAGTAATGACTTTCGTTGCTCTAAAAGACTTACTAGAATAATTCAAGAGCCAAAATGTAGTGAAAAATACCCCAAAATGCTATTAGGTCATTGCAGAATGTCTCTCATGTTGAATGGTATGGAAAACCAAGTGAAAAGTAAGAAGAAAATGTTGTTGGCGCGTGCAACCACGTGGGGCACGTGCGACCCACATGCAAGGAGCATTGCCGACAGGTAGTGGCGTCTTTACCTATTTCTTAGCAAGAATATGTGGCAAGATGTGAAGTGTGTCAATGGAAGAAGTATGAAGCTTTAAACCCTGCTGGACTGTCATAGCCTTTACTCATTCCTAAGCAAGTCCGGGAAGATGTCAGCATGGACTTTGTTATCAGACTTCTAAAATCTTATCATTATGATACTATAATGACCATAGTTAATCGATTAACAAAGTATAGTCATTTTGTAATGATATCCCACCCTTTTATTGCTATAAAGGTTGAGTTGTTTACAAAAGTAGCAAAATTCCATGGCTTCCAAAATCTACTGTCTCATATAGATATTTGAGTATTCATCAGTTAGTTTTGGAGGGAGCTAATTTAGGTGACTGGAACAACTCTAAAATATATTTATGGATTTCATCCTGAGTTGAATAGCCAAACTGAGGTGGTAAACCAAAGTTCAAAGACATATTTGCATTACAAGATTGGAGACACACCTCAGACATGCTCTAAGTGGTTATCATGGGCCGAATATTGGTTTAACAAACTTATAACCTTTTGATAGAGTCCCACATCAGAGAGGTTTCCTTGAAAGAGAGGCCTTATAAGCTTGAGGAGTTCTACCCCCTAATAGGCTAGTCTTTTGGGTGGGTCCCCTCCAAAAGGTTTGTGCTCCATCACCTTTCCACAATGATGACACCTTATAAAGCTTTGTAAGGGAGGGATCCCCCAACCATTTTAAATTGGGAGAATAGTCCTTTAGCGGTAGAAGAAGTGAATGCGAAATTGAGAGAAACAAATTTGAACATAGCTGATTAAATTCTCATTTAAAACTTGGGTACATGAAGAAGTGGGCTGACAAGAAAGAGAAGTGAATTTTGAAACAGGAGACTTTGTGTATTTGAAATTGAGACCCTAAAAAGCTTTTCTGATTTTAGGGTTTAAGATTTACGGTTTATGGACCATATTAAATAGTGGAAAAGTATGGGCAGGTTGCATACAAGCTGTAACTTCAAGATACTGCACAGATACACCTGGTATTCCATATTTCTCAGCTGAAGAAGTTACTGCAGCCTATAACTCCAGTTCAGCCCCTTCCAATTTCAATGATTGAGGACATGGAATTACAAATTCAGACAGATGCAGTGAAAAAGGTTCAGAAGTTTACAAATGGCCAAACAGAAGTTCCTAAATGGAAAGGATTACTGAATGTGATAATACAGGGGAACAGTTCAAAGTTATAAACCAGCAATATCCTACTTTTAACCTAGAGGACAAGGTTTAGCTTGCTAGGGAGGGTATTCATGGGTCTGTGATACAACACCTCTTCCTTCGAAACCTTTAAAAACATATTTTCGAAGGAAGTCTAGAAATGCTGAGGAGGAACATGCAGAAGGAGTTTAATTGTGCCTTTTATTATGTTTTCATCTTCTGTGCACTTATTATTGTGTCAGTATTTTGTATGTTATTACTAAGTGTTGTAGGTCAGAGCAGTTATTTATGTCTGTGTCAGGGTAGTTATCTGTCTAGTGTCAGTTATGGGTGGCTATCTAGTCAGTTACGGTCAGTTATTTCTGACTAGAATAAATATGAACTCTTGTATTCTGACGAGATTTGTGATGAATAAAATTATCAGAATGCTGGAGACTTGTCCCCTCCATATGGACTAAAAGTTTCAGATCCTGGCACTCTATCTTCAACCTTATTTCTATTTCCTATTCAGAACAGTGGCACTTACCAGTCTGTTCCTATTGGGCCAGAAGTTGAAGAAGCCCATCATAAGTGGTTCTCAGAGGATGGCATCCAAATAAGTGTCCAAATGGGTAGAAAGGGAAAATATCACATTTAACAAACCTGGATCCCTTGAGTCACAAGGGTTGTGAGGCGGAGAAGAGAGTTTGGGTCATTTGAAAGAATATCAGGGATGAGCGTGGAGGGCAGTAGGAGGGTAGAGATATTTCTAGAGAATTGGGAGAGCATCTAACCCAAAACCCTAAACTTCTCAAATGCTAGGGAGATCTTTTCTATTCTTTTTCTTCCATATTTTACTATGAAATTCTCTCTAAACATCTATCTCATCTACTATTACTAGCTTAGATGAGATTTCCTCTGTTTATACATTAATAACAAGAAAATTCTGGAGTGGTCTTCATCATCATGATCATATAAACAACAGTTTTAGACACCACATGCACAAACAACCCATGATTAATTCAGAATACAAAATCTACAAGGTATACTCAATAGAAGAATAGAAACTCTTAACATGCATAGGAAAAGGGAGAAAAAAATAATGTAAATAAAGGAAATTAACGAGCAAGGCCAATACTTGTCTTCAACAAATCCTGGGAAAACTTAAAGTCAGAAACCTAAATATTTGTAGGGTACTGCTGAGATAACCATAGAATATCATTTCAGGGCTGGCTTCTGAGACTTGCCTTGCCCTACTTTTCAATACACGGTGCAACTTAGTGAGAGGACCAGGCTAGAGTGATTTATAGCTTTTTCTTAGCAAGCAAACCATAACGTAAATGCTATGATCAAAATGTGAACAGTGGGTTTGGCAGATAAAAGTTCACTTTTGTAAAATGTGAAATTAAAGACTCCATCAGCACTCAATAAAGATATGGCTAAGGAGAAAGGACTAAAGAGAGTTTTATCTTTTTTTGGCCATCAAGGACTAGAGAGAGTGAGAGATTAAATTTGAGCTTACCCAGTGACAGATTTTTCTACAAAGCAGGTCATCCACAAATTGAAAAAGATATCCTTCATATTGAGCAATGGAGACAGCAACATGAAGATAAGAGTTTACTCGTGAAGATAGTGAAAAATAATCTGCAGTATTAACTATGTCAATGCCATGTGGATAATTCCCTTGTCTTCCAACATTCTCCTGAAAAGCTGCTGCTGCTGCTCTTCTGCAGTTAACCTAAGCATCAAATGTCGGTTAACTTGACAAGCAAAGTTTTAATGCATGTAGCATTTAAAATAAATCATTTGATGGAAAGGGCATAAAGATATCAGCACCTCACGGTCATAGCATGCCACTGTTAGGAGGTGGGGAGCAAGCTGTTCTAAGATGTTCCTCATGTCTGCATGAGAATACGCTCGTCCAAATGCCCAACACACATAAGCTGCAGCATCACGTACATGAGATCCAACACTGTGTGGACCTCTTCGAACATCATAATGAAGTGCCTATTCAGAAATTTTGTTTATTATCTCTTCCATTTCATAGTAGGTATATCTGAAACAAGGGCCTAACTTCAAATTGCATTTCAAAATGCTAATTATAGTAATAAAATCAATGCCCAATGGCATTCATCTAATAGTTTAACCTTTCCCAACAAGGTATTAGAGCTTTTTTGTTAATGATAAAAGAAATTTTATTAAAAAGAGAAAAAAATTACACAAAGTGAGAGGATAAGAAATCCTCAAACAAAAAACATGTACTGACTCATAACACTAACAGCACATCAAACATCCTCAAAAGGATTAGAGCTTCTATCTTAAGAAAAACGGTATTAGAGCACATGCTCACCCATTGAATCCCAAACCTAGTTTCCCTTTCAAAAGTACAAAGAAAAATTTCCAAGCCAAGAGCTCTAATTGATTCACTTCTTTTAGATTTCATCTCCAGCTTGCTAACATCAAAGTTCATCTCGGTTCACTTTTTGCAGTTTCCCCAGCCAAAACACTAGTTTCCAGCACAGAGCCACAGACACGGGCAACTAGATTGTCTTAGAGTGACCATCCCATTGTTTATTCAATAATTTGACTTTTGAGGAACAAAGACATCAGGAATCTAACATTATATTCAGTCCATTTTTCACTTCCTAGTCTTTCTTCCTTTTCTCCCTTAACAATATGCACCACTTATTTATATGCTTCTATTTAAGCTTTCAAGCCATGGACCTGTTGGCAAGACATGATTATGTATTTTAACCAATTAAAAAAATCATAAGCAGCCAATACAATTTGAAATATCAAATCAAATATCTCAGCAGCACTTAAGGATATACTTATATCAAATTTAAACACCACCTTCACAATAACAGGAACAACTTTGACAAGACTAGTAGGTAAGAGCAAGCCTCTACGAGCAAGTTCAGCCAAAGCTAAGCAACCTCCATGCCATGAGCCATCACCCTGAAAATACAGTTACATGTGAGCAACTGCAGTACTGCATATAGCTAACAATAAGATTCTCATGCACATACATATAAATAAATATGCACAAACACATATATGTGTATATATGCAGACATACCCCCAGGTAAATGTCAATGTAACCATCAACTCGATTAGGAACAGTATAAAAAGGAAAGTTAATTCTCATACCTCACCAGGTGAAAACAGCTCAGAAACAGATGATAAAATCTCCTCAGAAAGGGAAGATGTCAAACGTGAATTTATGCGGCCTATACCTTTTGCTGCAGACCAACGGACAACAGTATCCTGAAATCCAAATGCAACAAGCAATAAGAAAACAAAATCAGAAGCTAAAATACAGTGAAAAAAATGATAAGCTTAAGTGGATCTTAGATGCAAATCCATGAATCCATATGATGTTAATGCTCGTCATTTGAAGGTCACCAGATGATACCATATAAAGAAAAGTTATATTTTAACAGCAATACCCCACCAACAACTTTTGTTTTGAACAGCACACACCTCGATTAATCAGAGTCTCATATAACCGGTACAAAGAGGAGGAAAAAGTAGTTAACAGATACAGTGAAGTAAACAATTACCAGTTACCACTTCAAGTTTACCATCCTGTGAGTTTTCTTCTCTTTTCCCACTAGTTTATTTAAATCATTAAATCTGTTGACCTAAACACATAAGCTGTCAAGCAAGAGATCAATAGTTATTGTTGTAACTCTTATACACTACCTCATGAGTAAGCCTATTATGCCTTTGACATTGACAAAACACATTTCATCTGTTATTGATTGTATACAGACTATATAGTTGACTTACCGTGTATAGCAACTGAATTTAGGAGCAAATTTGTAGGGATTTGATTATTTTTCTTATGTAGCATATGTAACTTGTATATATACCTGCACTATAAAGTGAACAGACAAGACATTTGACTCTCCTTTTTCCTGTCTTTATTACATGGTATCAAAGACTTTTAAGCTCAATTTCGGTCTTTTTATTCCCCCTGTTGCTCTTGGGTCACCAGTTTGAGTGATTTGTTTTTTTATCACTCCCAAGAGTCCACATACCTAGTTCAATCATCACCCAAACTACGGTAACTGGGTTCTTTTGGTCTCATGCACCATCATTGGAATCTAGACTGCTTCTCATAGGAAAGAAAGTTGTTGGCTGCAAATGGATATTTACAGTTAAAGTTAATCCTAATGGTTCTGTGGCTTGTCTTCAAGCATGTCTTGTTGCTAAATGCTACAACCAACATCATGGAATGGACTACTCTGATACATTCTTCCCAAACGGCTAAAATGACTTCCATTCGTCTATTCATAGTCTATTCACTTACTTGGAAACTGCTCATGATTGGCCCTTACAAACGTCAAGAATCCTTTCCTACATGATAATCCCTAGGAAGAAGTTTATATGGAGCAACCACTTGGGTTTGTTGCCCAAAGTGAATTAAGGGAAGTTTGTCACCCAAAGAAGTCCTTATACGGCTTAAAACAGAGTCCCAGTACCTGAATTGGTAAGTGTAGAGAGGTGGTTCACCAATTTTAATCACAGGAGAGTAGGTGTAATCATTCAATCTTTTGCATGCAATCTAAACCTACTATCAGTCTCCTTGTTATGTACAGTAAATCACTGAGCAACTCTAGAACAATTTGTATAAATTGAAAGGAGCACTTGGACGTGGCATATTGCATAAGAATCATGATCACACAATATTAAGTGTCTTACAAATGCTAATTGGATAGGACAAAAAGCTGATAGAAGATCCACTACAGATATTGACAATGATTTTGTCAGAAGAAACTTGGTGTCTAAGAGTAAGAAGCAAAATGTTGCATCTGATTTAATGCAAAACTATGGTGTGATAATCTAGTTTCCCTTTATATTGCCTCAAATATACGTTTCATGACAGAACAAAAAACATAGAAGTTAATTATCATTTTGTTTGTGAAAAGACTTAAGAGAGTGTGGTTTCTACTTGATATGTAAAGACAGGAGAGTGACGAGGTGATATTTTCATGAAAGCTCTAAATTAGACTTAAATTGAATATCATTGTAAACATCTATGTATACAGACTATATAGTTGACTTAACATGTATAGTCGCTGAATTATTGGAGCAAATTTATGGGGATTTGATTATTTTTCATATGTAGCCTATGTAACTTGTATAAATACCTGTAGTCTAAAGTGAATCGCTAGGACATTCTACTCTCCATTTTCTGTCTTCATTACACTATCCATTGTCTTCAACAGAAACAAAATACTTCATTGAACTAAAATATACTCATAAGACGGGAAGTAAGGATCAAACACTAGAACATGAGTCAATTGAACTCTGGTAAAATTCAAAGAAGCACTCATATCTTAAGATATTAAGCTGATAAGCAATGGCCAAAAACAATTTTGATAACTCTAACTCAGGCAACTATTGTATATCTGGTAAAACTTAATACTAAAAGTCATTCCCTAGCCTTCTTCTAATAACTTAAGCTTCTGCAATTGTTAATTTCTTGACATAATATCTAAGCCTTCATGACCAAGTAGTCAGAAGTTGGATCCTTGACACTCTCAGCTTTCTAAATAAATGAAATTTCACCACAAAACCTATGTTGGGCTCGTGCTTTATCCACAACAAGCCCAAAGGACCAAATTGTTTACAGATCAATGGCATCATAAATTGCACAGGTCCATGTCTTATCAGCCTTCATATGTCAGCCATGTTTGTAGATGGCACCAACTCATTATTTTATAATGGCAATTAAAATGTTTATTATCCATGATGCACAACATAACTAACATCAGTAGAGTTATAAAAACTATTTACAAAATGTCCTCCAATTACTTCCAATCAAATTACCGTTGACTTGCATCTAGATATCACCAGAAGTTTCAACAATTTAACAATTAAGCACACAGAATAAACACAAAATTCTCAATAAGAATCTCACCCTTTAGACATACCATATCCCTCAAACCAGCTAGCAACATCTCAATGATCTCTTCAACAATTTCTGGAACATCCATCTCTTCCTCTTGTGCCACATCTGTAATTTTGGTGAAGTTGGAGGAGTAATCATTCACAACATAATTGGACTGATCAATTTGACTGGTTTTATTCAAAGTAACATTTAGAGAGGTGCTTCTTCCCTGCATGGGAGGCATATAGTCAAGGCAAGAAGGTGGTGACAGACAAGTAACTTCTAGTATAAACGCCAATAAAAGTATGAAATGCACAAGAATGAATAAGAGAGACAAGTCAAATATTATTATTAGATTACCAAACATGATATATGAGAGAGGCAAATTATAACAGGAGATGAAGGTGGTGACAGACAAGTAACTTCTAGTATAAACACCAATAAAAGTATGAAATGCACAAGAATGAATAAGTGAGACAAGTCATATATTATTATTAGATTACCAAACATGATATATGAGAGAGACAGATTATAACAGGAGATGAAATCATGGACATAGGTATAAATAGGAGTAAATGCCAAAGTACAAATTAAAGAATGAGTTCATTTGCTTTTGTGAAGACTCATGCAACTTCGTTGTAAAAATTTTAAATTTTAATGAAGTTCAATTGAGTCTGCTAGTGTTTCACTCCTAGTAGCTTATACTTTCGGTGGGACAAAATCTGAGATATTTGTTTCAAACTTTTAAATTCCAGTTCCAAATATGGAATTTTATTTTAGAGATCTAGTTTGTTTTCAGTCATACATACTACAAACAGTTCTGGACTTGCACATGTGTATATCCATGTTCTACATAGCATCTCAGATACGAGATCACATCAAAAAAAAAAAAATGACTAACCACATAACGCCATGAAGGCAAATGATAAGGAAGGGCAGTAAGCCCAATTCGCTGAGTTAACTTCATCAGATATTTGCGGAGCAAAGGACTTCGAGCTGCAGTTGAGGACTTGAATAATGTTGAGGTGTCATTCCAAACAATAGGAATCACATCAAGCAACAGTTTCCGATTACCAGCCTGCTAAAAAAATATATGCTATAACAGGTAGAAGTATAAAAGATAAAGCAAGTCAGAAATGATTGCTTTCATAAAGACAAAACAAAACATGCCAGATTGACCGTTAGATATATATTATGGCATTTCTACTGATCCTTAGTCCAGAAAGGAAAGAGAATCAATTTGTATAAAAAATTATTATTAAAATAAAGAAAATATTTGCATGTGAGAGTCTAAATGAAAGTAATCAAAAGAAAACCTTGAAAATGGCAGCCAGTGATTCAACAGCACCAAGTAATTGAAAATGATGAAGAACATCCTCTGTGGCAAAAGACAGGACCTCATGTGTCCACTGAACAAAGCTGAAGCCATCAGAAAAATTAGTTTTATGTAGAAACAGAAGCAAGTGCTTCACTTGTTATTATTATTAGTGAAGCAAAAAGTTCTATACACCACACAAATGCAGACATAAGTAATGGGCCATACATAATGGTTTGTGACAATTAAAAACTAGACATCTACAAGAAATTTAACAAAACCATTTCTTATATATTTGTAAAAAATGGACCAGAAATCAAGGAACACATTTGTAATGGCAATGATTTTACATCATGACATATGCAACAAGAGACAAACATTCAAGGCAAACACAGAAAATTGAGCCAAAAAAACAAAATTGTAGCAACAAATAAGCAGTAAAAATAATTAGAGAAACCTCATAAAAGCCTTGGCCATATCCGGACGTGTAAGAAGCCTAGAGAGTATGAGTCCAGCCATGGTGCGCATTGGCCCAGCAGTTGAGAGGTAATCCTTACAAAATCCTAAAATTCTCAACACAAGAGGGGCAAGCTCAATTTCATTCAGATTGTTAGTGTTGGCAATACTGGTGTCAACAGTGGAGATGTCAAATGGAACTAATACAAGTATATATAGCCACAACAGCACCACACATTTAGCTTCCATCTCTCCTGTGCTTTCCTGCCTTGACGATGATGCTGAATTTGTGCTATGACACTTTTCTAAGAGAGATACAGCAAGTTCTAGATCAGAAACTTGATGTGGAAAGAACTTGATCACAGCTTTATATCCACACACTGTGACTAATGAATAGATAATGATGCATATTGGCTTGACTATTTCAAGAAGTTCATCTGAATCTACACCAAGTTCAATTGTTCTCGAACGAACAATGTACATCAGTGGGGAAATTATGCTTTCCAGGTAAGGTTCTAGAAGTTGACCCTGCTCTTGATACTTATCCATCTGCATATAGACAAAACGTAAAACTTTTTCAAGATGCGAAGCATGCATTTCACCAAAAATGCAACAATCTGACCAAACATGATTAAGATCCCAAAGCTACACGTCACTGACAGAGGTCAAGACATCAGTCTATGAAGATTTAAGATAAGGTCAAATGCGGCATAACCACCAACGGATGAATGTGCAGGTGACCTAGAGGCCCTAGACTAGAGACAGACAATAACTGTCAGCTGTTAACTATAAAATTGGACATTTCAAACGCAGTCCATCATCCAGATTCTGATTCTAACAAAACAGAATAACTAAATCAAATTCCCTCATAGTTCATTTACTGCATTTTCAAAACTATTAAATATAGGTCTGAACTATGAAACAAGATTACAAAGCTAAAGAAGCATTTGTACATAAAGTACGAAAAATTTAGTATGATAAAATTGCACATCATAATTTGTACAAGAGGTATCTAATAGTAATTTGCAGCGTGAATCCACTTCGGTTCACTACTAATTATCTCAGTGGATCTTATTCTATCAAATAGATAACATGATCAAATCGCAATCACTCTAAAAGGGTCTAGGCCACAATTCCCAGACCCAAAAGCTATACTCATCACAGGCGGATCCAATGTTTTCTTCTTCTCATTTCCAAGTTCGTAAACACAAAACTACCAAAGAAAAGAAAACAAATAGCAAAGGAAAAGACAGTATGAGTACAATGGATCGGATTTTGTGAACTGAAGAATGGTTAGGGACACGGCCATTTGAAACAATGTCGTCAAGGAGGGACTTGACTAGCTTCCATTCTTGAAGGAAGTACTTCTGCAGCACCCTCTCCTTCGAATCATACTCATCCTCCTCTTGATTCAACATAACTACAGATTCCTCCTCCTTCACCGTCCCTTCTTCTGCTACGGCCGCCATGAACTTAATTCAGTTCCCGCCTGTGTCACACTGCACTAATAAATCGAACTATAAAAATAGGTGACAAAAGTGCAATTTTGGTCCCTTAGTAGAGTGCGAAGAAAAAACTTCACACGAAGATGGCTACTCGATTGCTGTTCTGATGTTCTCCCGTTGCCCTCAAAGTTGCTCCCACGGAAGGCAGGGGAAAAAGTAGAAAGAATGTAAGAAATGTATTTTGGAAAGTTAATTTGTATAAAATCAAATCAAATCAAATCAAAGCTAAACATATTTTGTCGCTACATTTACTTGGGAAATGTATTGTTAGAGATTTTTTTTTCTCTATCACATCTTCAAAATATTAATTTTTATTTTTCTCAAATTAAAACATAAAAAATATTAAATTATATTTTTTATTTGACAATTTATGTGTGACATCGGTGAATATTTTTTTCCTTTTAAGAAAATTATTTTAGGAATAAAAAAAAAATTCTTCGTGCCATGGATTGAAAAAATATAAGGAAGATAGTGGATTAAGAGTAGGGGTAAACATGTAACCTAGAGACCCGGTGAACCTGATCGGTCTAGCTTTGACAGGTTAGGTCCATCGAAGGGAGGCAAGTTGGAAGGGGAAAAGTTGGATGGGTTACTAGTCCAGTGGACCACTTTCTCTTCTGTGTTGGTTGTTGGTTTAGTCACTAGTTTCTTTGTCAATCCTGCTCCACCTCTAGACTCCCAGTAGTCACCTACTTCACCTTTCCTCTTCCTTTTGCATTGGTCGTCCCATCGTCAACTTCTTCTCTCTCTGGTTCGCATATCGTTGTCTTCCTCTTCCCTATTCGTGTTCCCTATCGTCAGTCGTACTCTCTTTAGTGTCCACCACTCTTCTCTACCCTTGTATGTGCCCTTGGGACTAATGAACAGAGTGTAGAAACAACTAAGCTAACAATAGGTAAATGAGATTCTATATTATGATTATTGAAGATTGGTTTGTTCTTGACTTTAGTTGGAGCTTTGGATTTTTGAATGAGGTTTTTTAAATCACCTGTAAAGTGTAAAATGCATAATTTAGATGTGATTATATTGATCTTCTTGATCCAATTTTTCATTCATTAGCCATGACAATAAGTGTTCTCACTTTCTTCATTTAATTAATTTCTTTGTACATTACTTAATCAACAAAAATTAAGTTTCAAGAAATAGTAACAAGGGGGAAATTAAATGTAAGGATGAATGGGGTTTCTCCAAGTTTCACATTCTGTACCAACTACCTACAAAATGATTCATGGTGCAAAAAAAGAAAGAGACAATGAAAGAGAGGAAGAGAAAGGGAAATTCATGAGCATCAACATTAATTATCTTTCTTTCTTTTAACATAATTCTTAATACATCATGAATGATGAAACTGTTTGGTAGCTTCCAATATTGACATACCCTTGAAGAATAACTACAACCAAAAAAGAAAAAGAAATTAATAATGTTATGGCACATAATTAATGTAGGAAAATAAATAATCTGTTTGAAGTGAAACTTTTGAAGCAACATATGGAGCATTAATTAATAGTGACAATAGAGATAAGCATGAAGGAACTAGATGGGAAAAATAATAGACAAGAGACATGTGGGTTATATGATTAAGGCAAGATAGTGCTTAAATAAGGCCAAAAAGAAATAGATATGATAGATGAAAATGAATACTTTGAGGAAGATAATAGTGGTTTGACAGGACAAGTACTATGTGGTAAGCGTTCCTCTATAATACCATTTAGAAATATTATTAGTAACCTATTAAGTATTGGCATCTTAGTTTCTTTTTCTATTAGATAATAAAACTTAGACGATAAAAATTAACTGCAAAAAGATGTATAATGAATTTGTATATGTATTTGTATATGAACAATGGACCACACAGTCACTTACAAACTCACTTGACCTCTCAACTATGTTCTTTTAAATGAATAAAATCATAATATACAACAACAAAAAATCTTTTAACCTTTAGGGGAGAAAAAGACACTAAAGTTGCATTTTATTCTTTTAGGGGTTTTTGAAGTCTTTCAGTCATTTCTTATTATGGTTTAAACTTTAAATGTACTTTGGTCATCTTATTTATTCATTAGACGTTAACTTAGCTCAGCTAAGTACTGAACTTACCCATGGCCAATCCCAAGGTAGTAATATACCTTACAACCCAAACTCTATGCCATCTCAAATTGTTACTATTGCTACCACTGGTATCTCTGGCTCTGCACCTACCACAAATTCTACAGTAATAGGTGAAAAGAGAAAAAAAAACCCTAAGAAATCTAATGCGTTCGATCACTTTATAAAACTCCATATAAAAAAGACCAATAGTGAAGCTAAAGGTGCTTATAATTATTGTGAGCATCCTATGCATGTGATTCAAACAAACATGGGACAAATTCACTTAAAAAGTAGTTGTAAAGATGTAAGAAGTATCCAAGTAAGGCTTTAGAGAAAAAAATAATCAATGTTAGCCTATCTTTAGCCTCTAGGGTTATCTCAAACAAAAACTTAGTCCCCTATGCCTAAACTTTTGAAGAGTGTCACACAGCATTAGCTGAGTATGTCATATGTGATGAAATACCATTTCAAGCTGTCAAAAAATGTGGGTTTCAAAAGTTTTGCAACCAATTAGAACCAAGATTTCCTGTTCCATCTAGAATAACAGTTGCTAAGGATTGTTATAAGCTCTATCTTGATAAGTTGAAGAAAATTAAAGATTTTCTTAAGAAGTCAAGTGTTTGTGTTTGTCTCACTACAGATACATAGACATCAGTGCAAACCCTAACTATATGTGTCTCACAGCTCACTTTATTGATGAGAGCAACTACAAAAACGAATTTTAAATTTTTATCCAATTGAAAATCATAAGGGTGACACTATAGGAAAGGCAATTGAGAAGTGTTTATTAAAAGGAGAGATTGGAAAAGTGTTCATACTAACTGGAAACAATGCAAGTTCAAATGACACGATTATGGCCTATTTGAAGAAACGATTGAAAAATTGGAATGGGTTGATTTGTGGAGGAGAATTCTCCCATATGCGCGATTGTGTACATATTCTTAACGTAGTGGTAAATGATGGTTTAAGGAATTTGAATAATTCTATATTGGATATTCAAAATGTGGTTAGATTTGTCTAGTCATCTCCTTTAAGGATGCAACTATTCAAAAGTTTTATTAAGAAAGAAAAAATAGAGTCAAACAGTGTTATGTGCTTGGATATTGCAACTAGGTGGAATTCCATTTGACTTATGCTAGAAAGTGCCACCAAATTTCATATAGTCTTTAAGAGGATGGAATATGAGGATGATGAATTTATGGCACACTTTAAGGATGATACTAGTCGAGTTGGTCCACCGAGTACTAGTGATTAGAATAATGCAATTGTATTTGTAAAGTTTTTAAGGGTGCTTTATGATATAACTTTAAGAATGTCTAGATCTTTGTATAAGACATCCAATGCATGTTTACACGACATTGTGAATGTTGATACTTTGCTACTTAGTAGCTCTATACATCAAGATCTTATTATAAGGGAAATAACCATGAATATGAAAAGTATGACAAATTTGATAGTGGTTAGAAAATCCAAACCTTCTACTAATATTAGGGATAGTGCTTGATCTTATATACAAACTTGACTATGTCAATACCGTATTTGATGAAATATGCCCTAAGTATAATGTGTGTGAGGCCATGAAGAGAAAAGTGAATGAGGCATTGCATTACTTGTATAACCAATATTCTGATGGAGTTGTTTAAGGGACAATTGAAACCCCTTCAAATAGTGGAACTTCTTATACTACAGATCCAATGGGGATAGGACTTGTAGATTTTGATCCTTTCGGTCACCACCAGCTTAGGTAGAAGGCAATGAAAAAGACAAAAAACATTTCAGATCAAAGACAAAGTTAGAAAAGTATTTGCAAGTAGATGAAATTCATGATGATGCCTCAGTTGATATCTTAGTATGGTGGAAAGAGAATGCCACCAAATATAGAGTCTTCTCTCTTGTTGTACATGATATCTTAGTAGTGCTGGTATCAACTATGGCTTCTAAATCTGCTTTCAGCATTGGTGGGTGGGCACTTGATTTGTTTAAAAGTTCACTGTCCCTTACAATGACCGAAACCCTCATATGCACCTAAAATTGGCTTAGCCAATAAGTGTTCAGCTTCAATGATCATGAATTTAATGAGTTTGAGAAGTCTGATAATATTGTATCTTGTATGCTATAACTTTATTTACAATTGTTTAAGGTTAACTTTATTGTATCTTAACTTATGTTTATTGTCTTTAAATGCTTCAAGAGGTTTAACTATCATGGAAAAATTCAATTAATGTGCGATTTATTGGTTAGTCCAATTGATGGTAAGTTCTACTTTTATTATTTTTTGTATGGTTATGATACTTATTCTACTTTCTTCCTTAGCAGCTTGTGATCAAGCTGGTATGTTTGTGGCATTTTATGATCCATATTGGTCTGTGTGGGACTTGTTCTTTCTTCTCTTATTTGGCATTTAGTTTTATCTTCTCTGGTTCAGTATTGTAATGGGACTAGTAGTCTAGTATTGTAATGACTAATGAACAATTTATTTTTCATTGTGTAATGAAGTTTTTTTTTTTTGGTAGTTGATTGCTTGTGTCATTTTAGAGTTAATTCATTTTGCTCTATATAGTCAAAAGAATAAACAAGATATTTGGTAGGTGTGAAAAATTGGTTTTACATTTATTGATGTTGGAAGAAAGTTTCACTACAGTGTTTGCACTTTACTTAATAATAGTAATTTCAGTTTCCAAACTAGCTTTATTTAGGTTATAGAAGGCCATGTGTTATTCTAATTTTGTTTAATGTCTCTAAACATGTCACTTGATATCAATATGCAATGTTTGCACTTTACAAAGGGTACTAAGGAATTTGTTGCCTTTGCTGAATATATGGTGTGGCCTCCTATGCCTCTAGTATATTTCTTCCTTATTGATGTTTACATAACTACAATTAGAAGTGGAATTATTGAGGTTAGTCTGCTAGATATATGCATGTGTTGGACTTTTTTTCGGCAGTTGCCATAAAGAAAAGATTAGCGTTAAATATTTTATCTTTAATGGATTGTCATATTTATATAAGTTGATCAGCTCACCTAGAAACTTTTTAAGGTACTTTTCATAATTACCAAACTTTTGATAGAACATATTGTTAATGCACATATAAAAATGATTGGGTATGCTTCTGTTTTATACAATTTCCAGTATGATTTTAATTTGAATGGGTATAAGTTTTGAGTTTGAATTCTTTTGGATCATTGCCCATATCAGATCTTATTGTCCCTTGGTTTAATTTGCCATTCCATTTCAAATGTTTGAAATTTGAATTTGTGTATAGGAATCAAAGATTTCTTGTGCTTTGTATGACTGGAACCTTATATATTTTTGGGAAAGAGTTATCAATTTTAGTTTTTGCTTGTCAAATAGTTTCATTTGAATTTTTTCTGTGTTGATTATGGTGTTGTAATCACCACATACATGATTCTTTTTTTTTTTTAGGAGAACAAAAAGCTATGAAATACTTACAGTAATTGAGATCTCATTTATGTGCAACATTTAGACATGATTCATCCTTCTTTTTTTTTTTAATTTGGTTATGACCCAGCTTAACCTGAAAGGAATAGACTTGGCCTGCTCGTCACTGTGTCATTGGGACAAGTCACTAGGCTTAGGGTAAAAAAATTGGCCTAACAGTTCATCTTGCCCAAGTCTCAAGTTTCTGTTTGGCCCGGCCCGGCCCAACCTAGGATTTATGCAGCCCTAATTATAAGTTAAAATAAAATTAATTAAAGGAAAAAGAATGACAAGAATTAATAATTGCTAAGATTTAAATTAAGTGTGTATAAAACCCAAAAATAAAGTTGGCATAGTTGGTCTTAAATGTCTTATGCTTCCAAACACCCTGAGTTCGCCCTCAAAGGCTTCTCTTCAGCAAAATTTCAATCTTTTTTTTTTTAGTGACCTGTGTTCTTTAGGCAAAATTACACAACTACCCCTTATCTTTTCTTTTTTTTTTTCACTACCCTTTATTCTTTCACATGCATGTCCTTCCCTCAAAAGCAACATTCTTCTTCCACTAATTTGTGTAATTAGACCACAAGCTCACATTGCTTATAACTTTCCTTTACTTTCCAGCCACCTTCAACAAGATTTTGGCCAGAAACATAAATAAGCACGGCGTGGGGCTCTTCTCTCTCAATTTCATTAATGATAGGATGCGTAAAGGCTAGGGATCTTTAAAATTTTAGTGTGCCTTTTACTCCTAATTGAGGAAGAAATTTTTGCTTTTATATGTTGTCAAGATATTAGTAAGACTATGTACATTGAGATTTGGGAATAACTTGAGTAGCCATGTTCCTTCTATCGTACAAATTTTTGCTCTAACACACTATAATTTAAATTAAAATAGTCCTTGATTTCTTTTAGGCTTTAAGGTTCATTCTTTTAAAATAATTATTGCAACTTAAATTATTTCAAAATAATTCTTTAAAACAAAATTGTTTCAAAATATCCTATAGCAATATAGCACCCATAACTTTGTAAAAGAAATTCCCCATAAATAGTTAAAAATTTGAAACATTATTGAGTGAGTAAATAAGCTAGGGGAAGGTAACTAAAAATATTAATGAAATTAAAAATAAAAAATAAAAGTGAAAATTACGGAAGAGATAAGGATGAAAGAAAATATATTTGTGTGGCTAAATACTTGAAGAAGAACTACGCTAAACAACTAAAAGTCTAAACACACAAATTGCCTTCCGCTAAACATGAGCTTGAACCTTGCCTTTCTTCCATTCCATGTATTTTTCTCGTTGCAGTTCCTTTCTTCTTCTTTTTTTTACCTTTTTTTGGTCTTCCAAAAGACTCAAGCATTTTCTATTATGTGGGTGAGGGAGGCTCAAGCTTTGTTATATTCGGTTGCATTTTTAGTGCACTGTTTGGTCAAATTACAACGCAACGAGTACTAAATATCTCTTCTAATACCTGTATAAATCAACTTGTATGTAATCACATACACTCCACCGAGTCACATTCAACCTCTTTCACCTTTTTGGTACATGCCACTAAATCAAGCTTTTTATTATATATATATATATATATATATATATATATATATATATCATTTTTGTAGTTAGGTTTGTTTCCCTCAAGAATAATATTATACAAGCTTTCCAAAATCATTTAAGAAAGTAAACTAAAAGTTTATAGATGTTTGACATGATTGGTCAGGCCAACGTAAGTTAATAATGTAAAAGAAATTGAGATTTCATACAATTTTTTACTAAAGAACTCAAAGATCTTTATTTAATGAAATCTCTTATATTACTTGTTCTATGGGCAAATTGGTCATTAGACCATCACTCATCAATATTGTAATTATATTTTTTGTATCTTTGGAATATATTCAATTGATAAATGGGCTAATTTATTCAACGTGGATGATTGAAATATTATGAATAGATGCATTTTAGGGCCTATTTGGTTGTTGGAAAGACTAAGAATAAGAATAAGAATTTGAGAATAAGAATAGGTTTTGATGAAATGAAATCTTTAGCCCATGTACTATGTTTGATATAATATTGAAAAAAAGAGTAGGAATAGGAATAAGGATTAATCAAATTACCAAAATATTTCTATTGAAAAATATCAAAATATTAAAAATTAAATTTTGTAGAAAAAAATAGTTTTTTCTTATTATTTCCTCCTTCTCAGTGAAACCTTGGTGAAGCTTCATGGGCAGTGCTCAAATCTTTGCCTTTTAGAATGAAACCTAATCTCTAAATAGATATGCTATAGCTACTAAATCTTGATCAAATGACTTTAAATCTATCTCTACATTTTGAATATCTATAACAAGATATGAAACTTCATAGACCAACCATGGGTTGAGAGAGGGAGGAAAGAAAGATAAAGGCTAGCTGAGATCGAGAGACAGAGGTCGACTAAGATCCAGAGAGATGTATCTTATTATGGTAACACATCGTCAACATCCCTCTTTCTTGCATCAATCTCTTTCTCTCATTGATCTCTTCATCTCTCATGTCAATCTCTGTCTTTATCTTGTGTTGTCCAGATGAGGAGGTGGGTGCCTATTAACGGTGGTGGTAAGCGAAGCTTCAATAGTGGTGGTCGTTGTTCATGCTTGGTTTTGTCAAAGAGGGAGGAAGAGAGAAAGTTAAAAGAAAGGGAGGGCTAGATGGTAATTTTCACCTTGATTCATGAGAATGTATTTGATTCCATCAAAAATTGGAAGGTTTGCCCATTCCTTTAAACATGGAATCAAGATTCTTGTGGAAATAGGATAACCTAGCCAAATAAGCAACCAAACAAGGAAATGGGCCTTTTCTTTAGGCTAGATTTCTGCAACTAAACATGCCCTTAGAATGGTTACATTGTTATCAACTTAAGTTTGCAAAATTAGATGTGTACAATTTCTTTATTATATAATGTGGTGATTTTTTGTTGACAATGCTAGT
The DNA here is from genome assembly GCA_037074485.1 of Delonix regia. Classification (NCBI taxonomy): domain Eukaryota; kingdom Viridiplantae; phylum Streptophyta; class Magnoliopsida; order Fabales; family Fabaceae; genus Delonix; species Delonix regia. Next base: position 15,731,256 of record CM073460.1, read on the forward strand.
AAAATTACGACCCAAATTTGATGGTAGATATTTAATTGGGATACTTCTTGAAAATCTAAATTGCTCATATATTTTATGCTTATGTGGTCAAATAGAATATTTGTTAAATGTCTCTAATTATTTATTAGACCATTTCTTTTAATAGGAACACAATGTTCTTTCTTTATTTTAAAGCATACTATACAATCAAGCTAACTAGTTATAAAGTGACAATTAAGAAAGTTCATGAATAAATGTTAAAATTAAGATAAAAAGGAGATGCATTTGCGACATTATTTGCCTATTATCGTTTCATTATATAATTATCTCAAAATTAGGGAGAGAAATTAGGTAATTAAAGAAAAATATTATATAGTATGTCTCAATATTTTGTGATCCTCATGTACCACAATTTAATATTAAAAAATGATGGACATATTTGCTTGCCCAAAGGAAGTAATGAAATACTTTATCAACTACAAATGCTCTGATTAGCTTAATTCCCTAATTAAAAGAAATCTTGAAAATGAAAAAGCAACAAATAATCAAGAAGGCCAAATCATAGAGACTAGTATTTCTAAAGAAACTTTGACATAACTAAATCTCTAGAAGAGCTTTTAAGTACTTGAAAATAATAATGTGGAAAGATCTAAGTTGTCATTACAAAAAAAAAAATATGGAATTTGGAAAAAAAAGTTGTTGACAACATTATATTATAGGGCACAATATTATGGAATTAAGTGAGAATTTTGAATTATTGAGAAGTATTGATATGAAATACTTGGCTAAAAATAGAAAGACACAATGATTTGGCATGTGAAAGTAAAAAAATTGGACTGAAAGTCAAAACTTGAAAGTGTAAAGCCAATGAGGGTGCAAATGCTATCATGTAAAAGTAAAGTGAGAATGATATATCATCATTATTACACAAAGGTTTTTTTAAAACTAGGCATTTAATTATGGAAATATATTATTTTGTGGTTTAAGGTTTAGTATTTAGACAGTACATAAAATATATATATATCATAAATCAAACAAACGTGAACCTAAGTTGTTTATAAAAGTTTCTTCATAATACTATGTTGATGAAAATCCATGAAGGATTTGAAATACATGTGTTTTAAAAAGAAACTCAGAATACAAAGTTTATTTTGTCAAGTAAATTAAGCACTTAGCAAATGAAATTTGCATTTGTCAATTGAAATTTGAAATTTGATTTTGCATAGATAAAGCACATTTATTAAGTACCTAATACATGTGAGATTATTTGATATAAATAAAGATTCATTCCAACATCAAGAAGATTGTTACAAGAAAAACTAAAGCTATAGAACCAATAAGCTTTATCTTTATTTCACACAATCCTTACATTCCATTACTAGTCTTTTATAGCTTTAGTCATTCAGTGTTATAAAGTCATTTATTTATTTTAGTTTCAATCCTATGGCTAACAACTACCATATTTAACAACATTAACAACCTATTAACTACTAACCACTATAATTCTTAGTAACAACACTCCCTTCTTACAACAATCCTTGTCCTCAAATATCATATATGCTTGAGTAGTCTTATCCTTTCTTCTTCTATCTTCCATTTGTTTCTTATTTAACTATTTGATTTCCTTCTCTATATGAGCAGTATCTTTGTCTCCAAGACTCTTTTATGAAATGAGTTCTTCTCTAATTTATTGCTTGTTGTCATTGAATTGGTAAAACATGAAGAATGAGATATTGAACTATAATTCTTGAAATAATGTCCCAATATGTTATAATCATGACTTGGTCTAACTACCTCTTCTTAGAGTCTTGCCAAATACACATCATCTATCATATATAGGTAAAATATGTTCTCTTTAATGTATGAGCCACGTTTGATCAATGAGAGCTCTTCATTGGTAAACCCTCAACTCCTCATACGATGACTTTTCACATTTCTTGTACATGTATTAAGTATTCTTTGAAGTGCATAAATTCTTTAAAGTTAATGAGAAACATAATGAATGAATGAATTAATTAATTATCACCTTTTAAATTAAGAATTCTTCAAAATCTAAGAATTGTTTGGAGTGAATGAGAAAATTAATGAATTAATTAACCATATCTTAAATCAGTGAATTCTTTAAAGTTTGACATCTTTTAAAGTCAAGGAGAAATATAATGAATTAATAAATTAATGAGTTGTCTCTTAAATTTTCTAATAAGGGACTATAAATATAACTTGATATTGTCCAAAATTAAAGCTAGAGGAAATGATATATGGTTGAATGGTTTATTTAACGATTTGGATCGTCCATTGTTATATATCACTCAAAGTCAGATGTCGAGTCAAATATGACTCCATCAATTTTTAGGATTCTAACTTCTACAAAAGAGCAACAATGGTGGCTACTTTGTATGACAACACTCACAAATATAGTTGTTTTAAAATGAATTGGTATATTACAAAACAAACTAATTTTCTCTAATGCATGTGTGATGCATGGGCAAATAAAATAGTATATATGTAAAGTAGGCTTCTTTTTGTGTAGGAGCTTCGTTTGATTGATGAGAAGTCTCTTTTGATTAAATGCTCAGCTCCTCATGCAATGACTCTTCACCATTCTCATATATGCATCAGAAATTTTTTGAAGTGCGTAAATTCTTTGAAGTAATGAAAAAAATAATGAAGTAATTAATTAAAAATTAATTAATTGCCTCTTAAATTGAGAATTCTTCAAAGTCTGAGAATTCTTTGAAGTGAATAAGAAAATTAATGAATTAATTAATCACTACTTAAATAAAAAAATCTGTGAAGTTTGAAATTTTTTTGGATTGAACAATAATAATTAATTAATTAATTATTGTCATTTAAATTTTTGAATAAACGACTATAAATATAACTTGATATGGTCAAAAATTAAAATAATAGAAAGCAATATATGGTTTATTTAACGATTTAGATTGTCCATTTAATACATCATTCAAAGTTAGAGGCATACTCAAATTTGGTTCTATTAATTTATGAGATTCCAGAGTTTTTTAGAAGAGCAATAATGAGAGTTGCTTTGTACAATAAAGAAGATCCCTTATTGTGGTATTCTCCCAATAAGCTCATTATCATAACTCTCTCACCAATCTCACATAACCAAGTTTATGCACTTTCTCCAATTTATTATGTTTTTTGTATTTCACGATACACTACTAAATTCAATTTTATGCTAATAACTACAAACATCATTAATTTAAAATGTATTGGCATATCACAAAACACACTAATTTTCTCTAAGACTTATGCAAAGTGTGGATAAATAAATTAGTTAGCTAATGTAGCTGGCTTAAACATCCTCACTTGAGCCTCGATCTTTAGTTTAAGCCCTCATAGGAATAAACTGATATTCAATTCCTGATGTAACTCTACTTGAGCTAATAACTGCTCAAATTTCTCTTGGTATTCTTCAATAATATTATCTTACTTCAATGTCTTAATCTTTGTTAATAGGTCTTTCTTTGACACATCTCTAAAACTCACCCTCAAGGCAACCAAGAAATCTTCCTATTTGATCTTTACTTTCTTGTTCTTTGTCATGAAAGTTTGATGCCATTGTATGGTGTGTCCTTCCAAATGCAAACTAATGAGTTTAATTCTTTGTTTTTATAGAGTTTGGTTAATGTCAAATAACTGCTTACATCTAAATAACCATCGCTTGTAGTCAGCTCCTTTAAACTTAAAAAATTCAATCCTAGAGTAACAATTCAAAAAGGATAACTAAGCATTTGCACTCTATTGAAGAACACAAACTAAAGTTGAGTCACGTTGCCTCTTAGAGCACTGGACACCAATGCCTTAGTAGTCTTTCTAATATATTGCTAACCCTAAGGTTCAATGTTATAAGTTTTGATAATGACAAATATGAGAAAAAAATGTAACAAATAAGTTAGACATATGGTATCAACATGTGTTTAATTGATCAATCATTAACATGTAATATTTTATACTTGAATCATCCTTTATATGAGATATAAGTACTTATATTATATCCAATAGGCTCATTATTAATTTTTTAAAATTCAAATAAACTTATATTTATTGGCCCAATACATTTTCATCCTTATAATATAAGTTTAGGCCAAAAAAATAAAAGAAGTACAGATTTTAATGAAGTTGTTTATGGATATTGGACCATTATTTTTATCATATCTCACAAATCAGAGGGAATTTTGAATGAACCCTAGAACATCTGAAAATAAACTTAAATATCTTTCTAATCATATATCACATGCTTAAAATAGAGTTGAAATTAATAAGTTATGATTGTCAAAAGTCTAGGTATGAATATCACACTTTTTCCCAACATCTTGTTACAATTTCAACAATATCTCACCAACTGATAATAATTTTGACATGAGGCTTCTTTAATATGAAAATAGACTCATACAAATTTCTATTTGTATATCACATGTAGAAAATAGATTTAAAATGAAATAGTTATGAGGGTCTTAATTTGTGGCTATATATATCAATTAGTTATGAGGATAGAAAATAAACTTGTATAGCTTTTTGAGAATATATAATTTGTCCACAATGAAATTGAAATGAAGGAGTTATGAACACTTAAAGTTGCAACTACGGAATATAGGATGGCCATAAAGTCAACAAATGGAGCTACCTACTTCCAACAATCAAGTTGTACAAGTTTGAATTTCTCTATGCTTCCAAATGGTTCTCTTGATTTTTTGGCCTATAAATACATGTCTCAAGAGCTTAGAAATTACAAAAAAAAAAAAAAAAACTAAAAAACATATTCAGTGATTCATACTCTCAAAGGTAGAGATTCTCGCTAATGAGCTTCAATTGTATTATTTGCTCTTTTGAGAGTTTTTATTGTTGTGAGCACTTTCTTCATAAAAAAACATTTGTTATTTCAAGGAAAGATATTCCTTGATGAGAGATTAAATTCAAAGAAAGGTTTTCCTTAAAGAAAGTTTGGTTTTAGGGGAAATATTTTTCAAGATTTGTAACAAATTGCAAGTTAATGGAAAATCTCAAGTATTTGCTTGAAGATTGGATGTAGGCTTTAATTAAAGTTAAACCAAGATAAATTTTAGAGTTTACTTTCTCTACCCTTATACTCTTTATATTTTGAATTGTCATATTTATGCTTTACTTTTGTTGTTGATATTTCACTTGAAGTATTGTGATCTCTTACTGGACATATTCTTTTATATTTACTTCAAGTAATCCAATTGTTAAAGTGATTGTATGATTGTTGTAACCTACATGGGAACAAGATTTTGAAATAAGTAAACAACATATTGTTGAATGCTCTGTTGTTGGAAATAGTCTTCATACTCTAAGCATATACATTAAATCTCCCTTGATTGATATAATTGTAGTTTTTCTATTTAGAACAAGGCAACCAATACCTAAGAGGGGGTGAATTGGGTGTTTACAGTAATTTCTTTTCTTTTCTTTTCTAAATTGCTTTCCAAAAGACTTGTTATGAAAGGTACTTGGAAGTGTATAAAGTAATGCTAGCCAAGATGTGTGTCATCAATTGTTCCATGGCAGAGGCTCAAGTGTAGGACCTAGTCACAGTTGAAATGTGACACTTATGCTAGGTTATTGTTAAGAAAATAGAGTTATGCCCTAACTAAAAGATATAGTTTTTGACCTAGTGGTAAACGCCTAATCCTACATATATGAACTTGTTAAATGGACGATCTTGGCAGCCAATTTGCCATTAAGGCCACCATACAAGCCATTAACAAGTTTAACTTAGATGTCCTAGCTTGATTAGCCCGAATCTCCTACTTTAACTTGCAAAATCAATCTTGAGAGTGTGTATCTTTCATCATTTCCCCCTATATTGATTAGCTTTGTTACCAACGTTACTAGGGTAACTAAAGCAATTTAACTGATAAGCTTTATCTTTATTTTACACAATCCTTACATTCCTATGACCAGCCTTTTGTAGGTCTAATCATTTGCCATTATACAGTCATTCAATTATTTGAGTTACAATCACATGGCTAACAACTACCCTATTTAACAACACTATCAACCTATTAACTACTAACTACTATAATTCTTCCTAATAAAGATAGTGAATATCATTTCTTTGTAATATTGGGGCTATAATGTTTCTTACTAATAATGCACAACCAAATATAGCATTTTCTTTACATTTTAGCAAAATTTAGTTCCACTCCAACATGAAGATCTTGGAATGAAAATATGAATATATTTTGATTTATTTAAATAATTGTTGATATTTATACAAATGAATATAGACATCAACTAACTAGCCATGCATATGTAGGATTTTTATTTGATTCTCATAAAACTTGATCTCAAACATTATTTATCTACATGTTAGGGCACAACTATTTCAAGACACTCTACAAAATAAATTTTAATTATTGATTTTTTCAAATCATGCAAAAATAATTGCAATGTATAAGGTCAGTCAAGAGTGTGTTTGATATAAATTAATGACCTAATATATCCTAAAGATTTATGCTTTAACTTTAGGGAAAAAGATTTCAACAATTATACAAAGATAATACAACATACGTAGCGCAATTAAAAAAAGGATAAACTAAATGAGATAGAACAAAACATATTTCACCAAAATTCTTTTTAGCTCATGATTATTCAAAAGAATGATGATGTGCATCAAATCCATTCATATAATTGTTTAACATATTTGTTTACTAAAACATTATCAATAGCTACATTTGAGAAGTTGGTTAACATTATTAGGAAGAGTTGATTTAAAGACATTAAGTGATGTTGTTATCATAAGGAGTAAAAGATGCACTATAATAATTTTTGTTACCTAAGGTTTTTTCCCACCGTGTTTCCTAGTAAAATTTTTTTAGTAAGTTAGCTTACAAAAAATAATATAAATATTGTGTACTTTTTTCACTCCACTAGATTTTTATCCTATTAGGTTTTTCTTAATAAGGTTTTAATAAGATAAATTATTTGTTAATGGACATCCAAGGTGAGTATCATAAATAATGTATTTACATAATGTCCGTAACCCCCAAAAGGTGACTCTTTTATCTGTCTTTATGAATTAAAAATCTATAAATAGAACTATGTTTAATAAAAAAGAAATATGAAAGTGAATTAGAATTATCCTCCCCTTTCTGCTTTTAATTTTCTATGTGATTTTCTCTTATTTTCCCATTAGTTTTACCACAAATTTAACTATTATTTGATCTATCAACCAACTTATGCATTTGAACTTATTTACTTAATTTTTTTCTAAATTTCAACTTGATCCATTGACTTTTAATTGTACCATGTTCAAGTTTTTCTTTACATTATAAAGGATCTTTTTTTAAACACCTAGATAGAAAGTTATGAGATTACTTTTAAGTATTAAAAATGGTTTAAATGTTATTTTTAAATATTATGTAAAGTACAGAAAGTATAGTATGACTTAAAAGTTAAGATATTAGATGAAAGTAAAAAAGAAGAATTAATTATTTAGTTCCTATACTTTTCATCAATTTGTAATTTGGTCTTTCTACTTTATCTTTTTTTAAGTCATAATTTAAAAAATTTTTAATTCCCGTTAGTTGGTCTCCTAACATTCTTTATGATATGCTGACGTGGAATGCCCCAATGACAAGTAAGATGTCAAGTCAACACATAAATTAGTGACTTAAACTTGTTTTTAATATTATTAAATTTTGAATACCCAAATAAACCTATACATGCTTATAATACTTAATAAAGAAAGTCTTTTATGAAAAGATTGACCTCAATGTCACTTGCAACATCTATCCTAACAAGCTCGAGCCATGGGATATTCAAGGTGATGATCATATATATAAGAATCTTTTTCTTTTTACTTTTCATATTTATCATTCAAAAATGTTAATTAGGATTTGGGTTTTTATCTTTTTGGTAGAGAAGTGTAACATAAGAACCAGTTAAAGTCACATTAAAGAACGTTGTCCTTAGGAATATGTCATGAACACGTGAATATTTCTCAAAATTAAATAAACCCTTCTGTGTGAGAACCCAATAGTAGAAGCTAGCAAGAAGAGATGAGAGGTGAAAGGCTTTGATAATTGTGTGTCCTATAAACTAGATAAATGCTCTATTTGTAGGAGAAGAAACTAGTCGTTTGCATCATAAAGACAATAGTAAAAAAATTTACAATAAAAAGTAGTTAATCCTGGCAATGGTAAAGTCCACAATATAAATTATCAATGATAAGAATAGTATTAAATTAGCAATGGTAAAGAAAAAGTCTAAAGGCCAGGCTCCAAAAACATATAGGCAAATAGACTTTTTCATCGTAAGAGAAAACTTAATTGTATAAATTATTATTTTTTGGATATAATATTTGCAAAAAGCTAGGCAACATGATTTTACCGTGTGTTGTGGGTGAAATCCCTAATTTGAACTAAGTTAGAGCCTGTTGGGTTATGTTTGTGTGTGTGAGGCCTCCACCCTTTCCTAATTCTTTACAAGCTAAATATCACATGATATTATATATACACTCAAGGCCTCACACTTCTAAGCAATGTGAGACTTCTTTTGAAATGCCCACACACACATTCTCTTCAACAATCCCCCACATATTTCAAAAGAATAATTTAAAATGAAAGGTGAATCTAGGTTATAGAAAATCTCTAGGTTACGTACACAAGTGTAATGGTTTTGAATCTGGTATCTTTTAAACTATGAACTAGATCTAGACAGATAAGACTTAACCCATAAAGACATGGTGAAGTTTAGAACTTCTATGAACCATAAACTCTTGTTTGCAAGTTAGAGATATTACAAGCCATACTACACCCCCTATAATTCTTGTTGTTAATAGCGATTTTTGCACTTTAATCAACCATATGCATGCCTGGTAGTTCATAAGTGCTTAAGAGATTTTACCAATATCTCATAGGAAAGTGTTTACTCCACACTCATATAAGTGATTTCATTAAATGTATCTGCAATGAATACACCACTTATAAGGGCTATGAAAATCATTAAAAACTGTGTTTATCCTACCATTCAATGTATTCTAACACTTTCTCACACCATAGGAAGGGACAATAATTAATTGTGCTAACTAAATTAATAGTTAACTTGTTATTACCTATATGAAGATTTTTTATAGGATCTCCAATCATAAAGGTATGTTACTATCACTATTAATTTTAAATTGGCTTAAGTCTTATTCCCCTTGATGTTTTAAGGAATAATTTTCTTGCCAAAGGTTTCATTAAAAGATATGTTAAATTCATCTCTGATCTCACATAATCAATTGATATCACATTATCTCTCAGTAGCTGCTTAACCACATAATGTCTTAGACGAATATGTTTACTTTTACATTAAAAGTTTCATTCTTAGCAATGGTTATTGTTGCTTGGCAATCACAATGCATCGACACAGAAGGAGTTGGTTTTACCCTTAACGATATATTAGCCAAGAAGTTTCTTAACAATTCAGCCACATTACCAGCTAATTCTAGAGCAATAAACTCTGACTCCATAGTAAATCTTGCTATAGTAGTTTATTTAGTTGATCTCTAGGTTACTGCACCACTACCAAGGGTGAATACATAATCACTAGTTGATTTTGTCTCATCTCAATTTGAGATCCATTTAGCATCACCTATCCTTTTAATATAGTAGGAAATCCACTATACATGATACCATAGTTTATGGTACCTCTCAATGATCTCATTAATCATGGTTTAGGCTATGTGTATATCTATTTAATCTACATATTGTATAAGTGATATCAGGTTAGATAAAGTTCATTAAATGCATCAGACTTCAAATAATCTGTGCACACTTAAATTGTGCAATGGGTTCCCTATTATTTTTCTTTAGTTAAATGTTAAGATCATATAAAGTGTAAATCAGGATGTCATCATAATGACTAAACTTTCTCAATAAATTTTCAACATAATGTTCTTGTGACAATAATGTTCAACAAGGCTGGAACCCAAAAGGGGGTGAATTAGGTTTTATAAAAAAATTTGAGATAAAAACAAAAATTCTTTTCCAAATTGAAAACTTAATGCAAAATGATTTTCAATATAAAAGTATGGAAAGTAATAAATAACATAATTATAGTGCAACAATATGATAGTAAGAGAAGAGAGAATGCAAATAAAACTTATCATGATTCGGTTCCAACCCAAGCATACGTCCAGTCCCAAATCAAATACTTGAGATTTTTCACTAACTTTCAATCTGTTACAAATCTTTAAGAATACTCCCTCTACAACCAAACTTTTTTCAAGGAAAACCTTCCTTGAGTTTAATCTCTCCTTAAGGAATATCTTTCCTTGAAATAACAAATCTTTTTTAGAAAGAAAGTACTCACAACAATAAAAACTCTCAAAAGAGCAAATAGCACAATTGAAGCTCACTAGCAAGAATAGAGATCTTTAAGAGTATGAATCACTCAAGATGTTTTTCACTTTGTTTCTTGTGATTTCTAAGCTCTTGAACATGTTTTTATAGGCTAAAAAAGCAAGAAAATCAATTGGAGCCAAGGAGAAATTCAAATTTGTACAACTTGATTGTTAGAAGTAAGTGGCTCTATTTGTTGACTTTGTGGCAATCCTCTATTTCATAACTGTAATTTTAAATGTTTATAGCTCCTTCATTTCAATTTATTTGGGACAAATTATATATCACTAAAAAGATTTATAAATCTACTTTCTATCTTGATAATTTTAATTTCAAAATTCAATTTGGTTGTTGAGATATTGTTGAAAGAGTGATAAAAGGTTAGATAGCAAATTGATATATATAGCCGTAAATTGAGACCCCCATAACTCTTTCATTTTAAATCCATTTTATGCATGTGACATACAACATGACAGTTGTATGAGTCTATTTTCATATAAAATAAACCTCATTTCAAAGTTCTTATCGATTGATGAGATATTGTTGAAATTGTAACTAAAGGTCTAGAAAAATATAATGTTCATACCTAAAATTTTGACAATCATAACTTCTTAATTTCAACTATATTTTAAGCATGTTATATATGCCTAGAAAGATGCTTAAGTTTATTTTCAGATGCAATAAGTTTCATTTCAAAATTCCCTCTAATTTATGAGATATGATAAAAATAGTAATACAAGGTCTAAAAACAACTTCATTAAGATCCATATATCTCTTATCTTTTTGGCCTAAATTTATATTATGCAGACCAAAATGTAAGCCTAATAAATGTAAGTCCAAATGAATTTAGCAAAATAATAATGAGCTAATGATATTTAGTCTAACTTATAAACTAAATATTTGGTTAAATTCATATATCTCAATATGTATATTTTAATAACAATTAGTAGAATGTAAACATTTTTTTACCATGCATATGAGATTCCTATAAATATCCAATTTTAATTGTCTATAATATTAGAGCCTATTGGATATAATATGAGTATATATATTTCATATAAGAGATGATTCAAGTATAAAGTATTACATGTTCATGATCAATTTAGGCATATATTCGTACTATATGTCTAACCATTTGTTACATTTTCTCACATATGTGTCATCATCAAAACTTATAACATTAAGCTTTAAGGTTAACAAACAATATACTATCACCACTCCTAATGATCTTAACATCTAGAATCACTTGAGCCTCACCTATGTCTTTTATGTCAAACTTATATGTTGGAAACAATTTTGTTTTATTCATAACATTTATGCTAGTACCAAAGATTAACATATTATCTACATATTAAATGATAGCAACACAATCTTCATTTTCAAGTTTTGTATACACATATCTACTTCAACAAAGGTGAAACCATCATTAGTCAAAACTTGATCTAATTCCTCATGCCGTTATTTTGGTGCTTACTTCAATCTATATAAGAATTTGAGAAGTTTGCTAACTTTATTTTTTTGTCCTATGACAACACAACCTTCAAATTGCTTTATGTAAATTTCTTCTTCTAAACCATTTAGAAAAGCTTTCTTAATATCCATTTGATGAACAAAAAGTTTGTAGGCAAAGGCTAAAGCCATTAAAACTCTAATAGAAGAAATTCTTGTAATAAGAGAAAAAGTATCAAAATAATCTCCATTTTGTTTTTAAGTAAAATCTTGCTACTAATCTTGCAAAAGGTGTTGCAGTAGTAGGTGATGGTGCAATATCACCGGAGGTATTAGTAGCAGCGGTGATAGTGATTATATTCCTAAGATTGTTGAGAAATAAGTGGTCTGAGTTACATTGAAGAACGTTGTTCTTATGAATATTTCGTGAATACGCGAATTTTTCCTAGGATTAAACAGACCCTAATAAGTGAGAACCTAGGAATAAAAGCTAGTAAGAAGAGAAGAGAGGCTAAAAGCTCTGATGATTGTGTGACTTGTAACCTTCAGAGATGCTTCATTTATAGGAAAAGAAACTCACTGTTGATATTCAAAAAACAACAGTAAAAAATGTCACAATAAAAAATAGTTAATGGTCGACAATGGTAAAGTCCATAGTATAAATTATCAATAGTAAGATTAACATTAACTTAGCAATAGTTAGGAAAAAGTCTAAAGGCCGGGTTCCAAAAATAGATAGGTTAATTTAGACACTTCCATGGTAAGAGAAAAATTAATTGTATAAATTATTATTTTTCAAATAAACTATTAAAATAATTTTTGCAAAAAGTTGGGTCACATGATTTTATTGCACGCAACAGGGTAAAATCCTTTATTTGAACTACGTTTAAGCCATTGGGCCTATGCTTGTATGCATGAGGCCTCCACCCTTTTCTAACTCTTCATATGCCTAATATCACATGTTATTATATATATACTCAGGGCCTCATACTTTTAAGAAATGTAAGACTTCTTTTGAAATACCCACACAAACTCTCTCTTCAACACTTTTTTACCAGATTTTGAAAAGTCCTAGGCAAGGACAAGGTGATATATAGCCAGGAAAAGGATTAGAATAAGGAAGACTCTTGTCTTCTACAATGGCTGAGCCCCTTATAACCAAAAATCTAATTAGATTATGTACGAAGGTAGAGTATGGGCTATCAAAGTTATAGCCATTTCAAGCCTAGAAGCGTCCAGACCAACCCAATGGAGTAGTGAGTTGAACAGAGGATCTATATGCCAAGGAAAATTTGTCATCACCAGAATTACAACACTACTGCCTGAATGAGTTCTAGACTAAAATGTGTAGCCACAACAATTTTCAAGGATAAAAATAGTGGCAGAAGCTACATTACCTACAATTGCTATATGATACAAAGATTAACATTAATTAAAAAAGAAAAACGAAAAGGGAAATAGAATTGGATGATAAAAAATTGGAGGAAAAAAGGTGCAATATCAATTGTGAATGAAGCAGCAATAGACATGTAAAATCCATTTGAAGATTGGTGAACAACATTGGTTCAAGGATCAGGATATAAGGGTTTATTTGGATATTCAAAATTTCATAATATTTAAAAAAGGTCCAAGTGATCAATTTCAGGGTTAACTTGGCATTTTATTTGTCATATAGACATTTTACATTAGAAATTTATAAACAGTGTTAAGAGATCTACTAACAATAAGGATGGATTTAAAAAATTTTGAAACTTTGAGGACTAATTTAAAAAAATAAAGTTTGGGATCAATTTACAAATTCATGTAAAGTATAAGAACTAAATAATTTATTTTTTTGAAATAAAAAATAAATTAAGAAATTAAAATGTTATTGAAAATGTGACGAATTTAGATTTTTTTTTTTTATAGTTTTGCATTTGAATTACTTGAGGTTGGATTATGCAAGTTGTTTAATATTAACTGTCAAATTAAAATTTTAAATTTTACTAATTTCAATAGAGAAAATTACTATAGTTAGCAGAAAGGTAAATTTATTTTATCCTTTGTCGAGTTTTCTTTTTAAAATTGAAAATTGAAATAAGTTATTGGGAGTAAATAATTAATTTTTTAAAGAATTTAGAACTAGTTTAATTATCACTTTAATTTCTTAGTTTAGATATCCAATTTAATTTGATTTTTATTTTTTTTACTTTAACTTAATCCCCTAATTCTTAATTTTATTCCTTACATCTTTAAGAATTGTTTTAAGATACTAAAAAAATTTAAAAAATCACTTTAAAATATAAAAAAGGTTATTTATAAATATTATATAAAATCAGGGAAAATGCAGTATAAATTGGATGTTTAGTGATTAAATTAATATAAAAAAGGAAAACAAGGTAAGGAAAAGTAAATAAGATATCAAAATGATCGTGTCGGGGAGATGTAACCTGAAAGTGCAAGTTTTTTTGTTGGTCCCTCTGATAGTGCAAGTTTGGAACAAAGGAAAGTGCCATAATTAGCGAAGAGGTATGTTCCATCGCCATAGGGTTTTCTCTATCGCACGCTACCAGACAGACGTGTCCATCTAACCTGTACAGTTCCACGGCTGCACCACTACACCGTCTCTTGTTTCCGCCTTCCGCCTTCCGCCTTCCGCGGCGACTTACCGGCGAAGTTTCCCACTAGGTAATAGATCTCTGTCTTTGCGTCCTGTATGGTTGCCCTTATAACTCCGTTCATCATAAGGCAGATTATAACATTTTAGTCCGATAATCAACATTGATCTAGTTGATTTTGGTCTTGAGTTCGTAGATTGAGGTTTTTTCAGATATGCCCCAATGTTCTGTTCTTTCTCCGCTTGAGTTGTCTTCTCCCTTTTTACGTAAAATATGCTGCCAATTACCCTTTTGATACCGGGAAAAATCAATGAGTGGCTAAGGAATTGATCACAGTGTCGAAAATCTGAATCTTGTTTTGGGTGAATTACTTGACAATTTCCTATTTTTATTTGATTTGACATTGTCATAGAACTGCGACAATTTCGGGGTAACTTCTGTTATATCAGCCCTCATTATTCTGTTGGTTGGTGGTCAAGATGTGGGCTTAATTGACTTTCCATATCACTAGTTGTATTTGTACGTATATCGTTCTTGTATTTGTATTTTTTTTTAAATTAGGTCAAAAGATATTATGCTTGCTGGATGCTTTCTGTGGCCGAAATGCAGTCTCTTTAGGTAGAAAGCTCATGCCCGCCATTTGGAGTTTCGTATGATGAGTCTCCAAGTGCTGTTTCATGAAGCGTGTAATTTCTTGAGATTCCCAATATGATGGTATTCCAAACTAGAAGTGTCTTGACTTTCTATGTTAAACCTCATGGTCATGACTCTTAAGCTTACGAACTATTTCTATCTTTATGTTACTTTTTTATATCTATTTAGTTGTTGGAGTTTAGTTAAAATTTGGTAAACAGTAAGTGCACATAGGATTACTGAGTTGATGATAGACTAGATTGTATTGAGTTCCTTGGTGTAGTTTACAACTTCCAAGGCCTTAGGTTATATATAGCTGATATCTGTTAGTTCTTACTGCCTTAGGAAATTTAGAATGAACTGGAGTAAGGAAGAGTTTGAGTCAATCAGATTACTATTTGTCAATATGTCCTTGGTGTGGAAAACAGATAATCAATCTAGCCATCTTGTTGGTGGTTATCAGAAATATCAATAAAACCTATAGTGGGCTTTCATTTTAAGCTTAACAAAAATGAAATGTAGTAGAGGAGGTGCAGGTACAAGAGAGAGGAAATAATGCTTGTAGTTTGTCCTTGGTCCATGAATTTGTGAAGAAGGAAGAGACCTGGAGAAAATAACAAGATGCTGAGATGGTATAAATGTTGTAAAAGAAGACTTCATTTAACTAATCTAATGTGGTTTCTGTCTATCACTTATATATTGTGTTCATAATTGTTATATTGTTAGACGTTTGCTAGGATGTCATAGACTCATAGTTATTAACATTTGGGATTATTCTCTTGTTCCATGTTAAAAGATATTTATCATGATACATGTAATATTATAATTCTTTTCTTTGATCTGGAGCCACCTATTTCCTAAGTACGAATTGTTGAAACATCTTAAAGTCCTTGGTTCATGTTGAATAATTGGAGGAGTGGAGGGGTTTTACCATATAGCGTCTCAATTTGGACCTTCTTTGTGGCTGCCCTCAATGCACTACCTCTTAATTCCCCCATGCTGAAACATAACCTGAGAAAATTAGCAATAAGGTTATGTGATTGCACCGTGCTTTTGATGGAGTCCCACATTAGGGAGGTTTCCTTGAGAGAGGGGCCTTATAAGCTGGATGAGTTCAACCTCACTAATAGACTAGTCTTTTGGGTGGGTTTTCTCCAAGAACTTGTGCTCTATCAAATGGTATTAGAGCTGGTGGTCCACGTCATGAAGAGGGCTACTTGTGGAGAGTTTTGATTAGTGGAGGGGTTTAGGGTTGACCAGTGGAAGGGGATAACTAGTGGAGGGATTGACCGTCGTAGAGTAAAGCAATGCCGAGTGAATATCACGGTGTAAAATGTCGCTTTACAAGGGTAGTGCTATGATGGAGTCCCACATTAGGGAGGTTTCCTTAAGAAAAGGAGTCTTTTAAGCTTGAGGAGTTCTATCCCTTAGTAGGCTAGTCTTTTGGGTAGGTTCCCTTAAAGAGCTTGTTTTTCATCAAATGGTATCAGAGTTGGTGGTTGACATCATAAATAGGGCTACCTATAGAGGGTTTTGACTAGTGAAGGGGCTAATTAGTGGAGGGGTTGACCATGGTAGAGTGAACCAAGGGAAGCATCGTGAGTAAAGTGTTGTATAGTACATTCGCTGGACATTAGATCTTTAGGGGCGGAGCTATAATGGAGTCCACATCGGGGAGTTTTCCTTGAGAGAGAGCCTTATAATTTGAAGAGTTCTACCTCCTAATAGGCTACTCTTTTGGGTGGGTTCCCTCCTAGAGCTTGTGCTCCATCTGCTTCTTTTGAGCAGTTGGTTGTTTCTTATTATTTGTAAATAGATTGCCAATTTAATTATGGCTATTTTACTGGGAGAGTAAACATTTTACAGTCTTAGGTCATCTGCATTGTACACTTTTCTGCTCACAGATTGATTACTTGTCATATCATAGATGGTTTATGATCAAGTGCTTGGGCTGCCACCCGAGCTTTTAGGTTTGAAATGTTGAAGGACAGTTTAGTTACTAAACTTCTCCCTTCCACTGGTGCAGAAGATTAAAAGTTATTCGATAAATAATTGTTTAATTTTCTATTTGGAATATATATGCTGTTCTGCATAACTAATGGTTTTTAGATGCCACTTAAAGGTTTAAGTCTGTTTATAAGGAGACAAAATCTATTTTGGATTTGGGCTGCTTTTGAAAAAAAATTGTTTCTTCAGTTCAAATTTTGGTGAACATTTATCAAATTCTATTTCTATAAGGGTGTGTTTGGTATTGATTCTATTAAAGAATTCAATTGGATTGCTTTTTTAGTTTGTTAATTTTTGTTTTGATGCAAATCTTAAATTGGTTGGTTTCAATTGAATTTAATTGTTTGGGTTGCATTTTAAAGTGATGGAATTCATTTAGATTGTTAATGTTACAATATATCCTATTCTAAAAGAAATAATGAAGGATAAAGAAGTTTTTCTTTTTCTTTTGTTCACCAAATGAATTCTTGATTGTGAAATTCTATAAATTTTGATGTGGTTGAAAGCGTAGTGAAATCCACATCTTTTAAAAAATTAGAATTATATTCCTCTCTAAAATACATTCCAAACAAGGT
This sequence comes from Delonix regia, assembly GCA_037074485.1. Classification (NCBI taxonomy): domain Eukaryota; kingdom Viridiplantae; phylum Streptophyta; class Magnoliopsida; order Fabales; family Fabaceae; genus Delonix; species Delonix regia. Next base: position 15,748,866 of record CM073460.1, read on the forward strand.
AATTTGAAAAATGAAAAATAAGAATTCAATTCGATTGAATTCTCAATTTTTCAAGTGTTCCAAACACACTTTAATATATTGTTCACAACAATGTCTTATGAGCTCAAAGGAGGAAAAGGCACCTTGGTTGTAACAAACTGCTAGCTCTTTATCCTCTTTGATATTATCATTTAAATTATTGTTCTTTTCAAAAGAATATATATATATATAAAATTTGACTCGCAAGTTGCTTTTGCCAGGGCTTTCAGGCTTACATGTTAGTTTTAGTGGTTGAAGCATGCTACTTTTGCATCCTAAAACTCAGGTCATGGAAAAAGTGATGTATCGTTTAACATTAATATTGAATTGGTGTCTATTTGAAAGGGATTTGCAGAAGACAAGAGGAGATTTTGCAAAGAATTCATATGGCTTTGACTTTTAGCTGTTTTCCCCAACTGTTCCTGAGTTTTCTCATGATCAGGCTATCTTACTACAATGAATCCAACAGATAGAGTCCAACTTTTTGGTTGAACTTAAGATTCTCCTTTTATTTTCTTGTTTTTCCACTCTTGTCAAATGGCGTCTTACTATGAGATTAGGAAATATTATCTTTAAGGTAACATTTAAGTTATTATGTGACAAAACCTGGTTGAATATTTCCCTCCAATTGACAATTTGTTATTGGGAGTTGGTTGAAGTGGAATGGTCCGTTTTGAGTTAAGTTGAAAGCCATGGAATTGGATAATGAATGATGCTAACTGTGTACAAGAAATGTTCAAATCACAATACTTAATATAGGAATGAATACATTTAATGAGTAAATTATTTACTGAGAAGCGTAAGGGCCATGCTTTAATATTTCAGTTTGTACAAGTTCCTACAGTTTGGGATTTTAGAACACTCTGAACTGAACTGACATTGAGAAAGCTAAACTTAACCGATGCATAATCTTGCATGGGATTTTCTGTTGACTTGCTTTGGTTTGATCTGATTGATATGGCAGGTAATGGATTTGACTAGTAACTGTATGATATTTACCAGGTCAATTCTCTCTTGTTTAGCCTTTCTGTATGGTTTGCTTGTGTGGGCTGTGGATTCTTATCCATGTCTGGCTTGTCTTTTATAATTGTCACATATACTAAGTTCTATTGCATATAACTTAATATACTTAATAGTTTTTCTCTTTTCCAGCCATGTTGAAATCATTATGCTCTCTTTACATGTTGATTTTAAGTACTTTGGGGTTTGAAACATGAATTGGACACTAATACATTGTAGACAAGTATATATTTTTTGCATTGAATACCTTGATTGAACTTCCACAAAACCTTGCAGGTTGTGTGTTAGTTTTGGTTTTGTTGAAGGAAAACTTATTCAACTGTCCCTTTATTGCCATTAGCTATGCTACCCACTGGAGCAAAAGAGAACCAATTACGTGAGAGCAATAATCAGAAGGTCCACCCTCAACCTATGGAAGAGGCCATGAATCAGAATCCTGAAGCTTTGGAAACTTTAATATCTAGAATCTTTACAAATATCTCTTCCCTGAAATCTGCTTATATTCAACTGCAATCTGCTCATACTCCCTATGATCCTGATAAAATCCAAACTGCTGATAAACTTGTTATTGCGGAGCTGAAGAACCTGTCTGAACTCAAGCATTTCTATAGGGAAAACAACCCAAAACCAGTGTGTGTTTCTCCCCAAGACTCTCGTTTAGCTGCAGAAATTCAAGAACAACAGAGCCTTCTGAAAACCTATGAAGTTATGGTGAAGAAGTTTCAGTCAGAGATTCAGAATAAAGATTTAGAGATCCATCAATTGCTACAGCAGATTGAGGAGGCTAGCCAAAAGCGGGCGAAGTTAGAAAAAAATCTGAAGCTTAGGGGTTTGTCAGCCAAAGACTCAGAAGATGAAAATGGATTTTTCCCAGTTGATCTGACTCCAGATCTCTTCACATCTTCTGTGGAAGCAGCTTCAAAAGCCATTCATGATTTTTCTAAACCGTTAATCAACATGATGAAAGCAGCTGGGTGGGACCTTGATGCTGCTGCCAACTCAATCGAACCTGATGTTGTTTATGCGAAGAGAGCTCACAAGAAGTATGCATTTGAGTCCTACATATGTCAAAAAATGTTTAGTGGCTTTGAGCAGGAAAGCTTCTTAGTCAAATCAGACAATGTAACAATCACTAAAGAGAGCTTCTTCCATCAATATCTTGCTTCAAGGGAGACAGATCCCTTGGATATGCTAGGGCAAAATCCAGATTCCATTTTTGGCAAATTTTGCAGGAGCAAATACCTAGTGGTAGTTCATCCAAAGATGGAGGCATCATTCTTTGGAAATCTAGATCAGCGAAATTATGTAATGGGGGGTGGGCATCCAAGGACTGCTTTTTACCAGGCTTTTCTGAAACTTGCCAAGTCAATTTGGCTTTTGCACAGGCTTGCCTTTTCATATGAGCCAAATGTCAAGGTATTTCAGGTTAAAGGGGGCAGTGAATTCTCTGAAGTTTATATGGAAAGTGTGGTCAAGAATCTGATCATGGATGAAAGTGATGAGAAGCCGAAAGTTGGGCTAATGGTCATGCCTGGATTTTGGATTGGGGGAAGTGTGATTCAGAGTAAAGTCTATCTCTCTAATATGAAGGTTGCGGAATAATTCCAGAATACTTGCAATGTTTTGTGCGAACATGTCTGGTGTTTGTGGTTTGTTCTAGTTTCATTTTCTTCTCCTGTAATATAATGCTGTTTGTCTGTAATAGATAAAATTCCTGTCAGTGGTTGCTGGGATGAAATGAGCTCCCTGGGTATCCTTGTTTACTATCGGGTTTTATTATGTGGTGTGCAAATATCCTGCATACCAACCGAAGAGATAAAGATGTTATTTCCTGGTACACCCATATCCACAAGCGTATTTATGTAGCATATATATCAATTAAATGTGGTACTGTCATTATCGCCTTTTCGATTACTGTGAGTATCCATTTCAGTTTTAAGTATAGAGATGTCTGATGATTTCATCTCAATGATGAATTCGGGAAAGAGTGTAGTTATCTGAGCCTCTGATCGGGAAGGAGATGAATACTGCGGCCATGTATAATATTTGAGAAATGAAATAAAAGAAAAGAAAAAAAAAAACCCAGGGCGAAGGGGGGTTGGGAAGAGCACTAAGAAACTCCAGTAACAGCTCAAATTCAGAAATGACTGACCTAACTAGGTACTCCTTCAAGACTATTTCTAGTGTATTCTGTTGGTAAGGCACAACGACTATTTTACCTTGCTCCAACAAATTCAGTAACAGAAGGCTTCTACTCTTCGCGTGGTTCCAGTTTCAGCACTTAGGTAATCGTTGGCTTGGGCTGGTCGTTTTCTCTGCCGTGCTCTGTTTTGGAGGGTCAGGCCCATTAATTGATCCACAAGACGTATCATCTTCGAGATAAGGTTGGAGGCGGAAAGGTTTTGGTATGGTGTACGTTGTGCTTCCCACCTCCTGTTACCTCTTGAAGGAATTACTTTAATTTTATCAAGTAAATCCCACATTATTCAACCTTTTTCTCCCCCTTCCTATTCCTATTCTTGTGGTGCCATTGGAATGGTGATGTCATGAGCAATGCAGCGGCACTTGTTCTGTAGAGCAGCCATAAACCTTAAAGTAATGCTATTGGAAAAATGAAGTTGTCAATGTTTCAGCGTAGGCCTTGTGTTTGGAAGTGCCATTGGAATGGTTGATGTCATGAGCAATGCAGCGACACTTGTTCTGTAAAGCAGCCATAAACCTAGAATCATCTTCAAGCGATGCTATAGGAAAAATGAAGTTGTCAATGTTTCAGCGTAGGCCTTGTGTTTGGAAGTGTCTGTTTGGTTGTAATTCATCCACGAGGGACAATAGGATACCCAATGATGGACACAAATCAACTACTTATCACGGCATAACCACTTTTCAAGTGAGTGGATTATTATACTTATCTAGCATCCTATTTAAAGTTATCTTGTATTGCCATATTTACTTATTATCAATTACTAATAAAATTGCTCTTAGTTTTATTTACCTCTTGCACAGTTGCATTCATTTATATGAATATACTTATGTTTGCTTGTAATGGTATACATTGTCTTTAATATTTTATTGTTACTTCTTTCATCACTTAACTCCATAACATTGAACCTTTCTTTCAACCATAATTCCTTCCATTATTCACAATGGGTGGGTCCACTATTTGGGACATCTATTAATGCATGTTATACTACCTATTAAATAAATTTCTTCCAGCAACCTTCCTTTAGTCTTTTTTTTTTTTTTTTCGACGATAACCTTCCTTTAGTCTTTTAAGTGTTAATTTGTGCTCATTTCTATTGTGCTTACTCTTAATGTTAATTACTGACATTATGTATAATAACCTAGTTCTACAAGCATGCACCAACATTTATGCATACTCGCGCTATTTCTACACTACCGAAGCATCCAAATATCTTTGAGGTGATCCTACAACGTTTAATTACCTAGTTCCCAATATCCTCAGCTAGATTTTCAATTAACATTAATGGTAGATTTATCTTCTTTCAAAACCAAATTCCTAACTATCCAATACAGCTAATACTAAGTACAAAACGTGCATCACCATTCAGCTTTTAAAGAAAGACCAACATGGCAACAAGTCTAAATTCCACAAAATTAAAAGTTAATTTGGATGGAAGGGAACTTACTGTGAACATTTTTGCTCGACAATACTCCTACACATCCACCATTTGACCCTTAATCCTTAAGGTTTCAATTTCCTTCCACACACAAATCCACTTCCCCTACACCAATATCACACACTAAGAGATTGAATGGGAAATGGAAAAAAAATAAAAATTGGGGCATTACACGGTGAGCTACCACAATGTACTAGCGGGGCAAAGAGGTGGTTTACCATGTAGTAAGGAGAAGGAAGAATTGATTTCAACATCTGATGAAAGAAAATGATGAAAGGGTCTTGCAACCTCATTAAGCAACCATGGAAATTTGTTTCTGAGGTTCCTTCTCCTGACACTTGAAAGCATCTAATATTCTTTTACATAGAAGAATTAGAAGCAAAATCAGAAGTATTTTTTTTTTTTTGTAAAGAAATACTTTTCCCTTTCTTTTTGAATCTGAACTTTTGTCTTTCTTCTCATCTTTAAATTTTGATCATTTTGGAACCCGTTTGATTTGGAATTTGAATAAGTCCTTTTGTCCCCTTATTCTTCATTCTTCACTTACTTTCCCACCTTCATTGCCATGTTAATTAAGTCCTTCACATGTATCTATTAGTACAACTCCACTATATCAGAAATCTCCTTGTTGAAGCCCTTCATAAATGTAGTCATTGTCACCTCTCTATCTTCCTTTATGTTGGTCTTAATCATGATCATCTTCATATCCTTGTGATAGTGCTTCATTGATTTAGATCCTTAGGTTAGTCTATGTAAGCAACTCTTTATAATAGTAAGACAAAACAAACATCTTCTTCATCAATTTTTTAATCTCATCCTAATTGCAATAGGATTTTCACCATATCTCTTCATAAACGTAACTGATTTATCCTACCAAACTAAAGCATAATTTGAAAACTCTAGTGCAATCAATCTAACCTTTTTTGCTTTAAAATAATTATGACATGTAAATATTATTTCAACCTTCCTCTCCTATTCTAAATATGTTTCAACATCATTTTTACTTTTAAATGGAGATATGTTCATCAACATTCATTTATATTCTATCATTCTTTCTTTTATCCCAAGTTGAACTTGTAACACCCCAAAAATACTTCACCCAATTCACTGATATATCCAGAGCAGTTAAGGATTTGTAATAGAACATACATAGTTCAAAATACTATAAAGCTCAAATTTTGTATCTAATCTTTATCGAAGAACAATCGAACCTAAAAAAAAATCTTGTATATGTTAACCCAAACTCAAAATAGTGCAATTTAGTCCTTCTTCCCTAGGCTTGTACTACTTTAATTCAATTGGCTAGATAAATACATATAACTTCTTCACATAACAGTAACGATTATGACAATACACTACAAAATAAACCTATGTAACTTAAGCATCACTACAACTTCTTAAACTTGTGGCCCTGCATCTTGTGAAGCATCTTGTACACTTGGAATTTATTAGATATAAAAGATGAGTGAGATGAATATCTTAGTAGTTAATCATAGTTCAAAACATAAAATTCCAACATTAAAACTTACAATTTAAGGTCTACACATAGTTCATGCAACATACAAGATCGCTTCAACAATCATATAAGAACTTTACATGGTCAGTTACTCTAATATTGTCCTATACCAATATAAAGGTCTATGCATAGACATGTCAAATAGTCCCATCATAATGTTATTGCCATCAAACAACTACAAATTGATCGCCATCAAACAATCATAACATAATTACCATCAAACGTTTATGGTGTATCTAACCATCAAGTAATCCAAAGTGCAATTGCCATTAAACAATCACAACGTAATTGCCATCAAACAATTAATTAGTGTAATAAAATGCGAGTTCTAAGGATAAAGATTAGGTACTTGAGTTTCAAGCTTACTTTTTCTTACTAAGGTACCCAATTCCTTCTTTTAGACTCTCCCAATAAGCAATCTCTTATGCAAATCTAACTTTTTCACAAAATGCTTTTTTACTATAGCAAAAACTTTACTCTCACTCTTTTTTTTTTTAAAAAAAATTTTTGATAGGTGAAGGCAAAAGGAAAAGCACATAGATTTATAGAGCGTCAAACGCAGCTTCTAATCACCTAGTTAATGTTTGTGGGCCCCATGTGAAATTAAATTCCATTAGATACTTATCATAACTTTTTCAACATATGGGGCCCACTACTTTAATTACATGCTACACTCATTTACTTTTCTAAATTCTTTTTTGCCGACAAAGAAGTAAATGGTTTAAACTATAATTCCTATCTCAGATAACTTTTTCTCTTTCATGTTAGTCTCTCGAATTCTATTTTTAATTCCATTTTTTTAGCATCATAAATTTTTATAGGCCTATTAATAATCATTCGTTACCTTGCTAAAATTTACCTTCACTAATTGGGCCTAGTATATATTTGATATGCTTCTAATAAATTTAAATTTTCAATTAAGATTGACTTAAAAATGCTTGGATATTATAGAACTACCCACTTTAACCTGATCTTAACCTCCATATAGCCTAATTCATCTTCTCTTTGCCTCTAACTACATTAAAGTTGCTACAGTATGTGCCCTTATCTTTGACACTTCATTTATCCCCTCGTCCATTTAATCCATTTTAGTAGTAAACTTTTAAAACTTTCTCATGAATGTTTTATACGTTTATGTTGACTATTACTTCAGGTTATTTTTCATTATGCACATGTTTCTTATGATCTCTCTTTGGTAGGAAATTAGACATTTTGATAACCTACAAGAAATGTTAGTAAAACAACCTTAGAAATCTCTCACTCATGTGTTTCATTTAAAACAGATGTAATTTCTCATGTTACACCTCAATGCAAGACTTTTACTCTCATTTTATGTTCATTTACTCAAGTCTTTTACCACTTAATTTTGTTCTTCAAGTTAAAATTTAGAAGTCAACAATTCAAGCAAAGAAGTTTTTAACTGTAGCAATTATAAAATGCATAGAAACCCTAGATAAGAATGAAAAGAACAAACTCTAAAGGCAAAAAAATATCATGTGACTAGCAAGGAAGTGAGGGTAACACATGAACAAGAATATATATTATGTGAGTATATAATCTAAGTAACGATAATAGAAAATGTTGCTCAAGTAATGTTATTGGAAGCAAAGTAGCTTAAGAATAGTAAATGACAACTAAAATAATGTACATAAATGACAAGACTTAAAGCATGTAAAGAATTCAATCAACTCAAATGGAAGGTTAAATATGTCTCTGAACAAACCCAAATAATATGATTTCAATTCCAAACAATGGAAGAAATAGGCAATTTTAGTTACGCAAGGTTAGTTTAAAGTTTAATTTGCCTAAATTGAAATTCCTCAATTTGAAGCATTCAAGAATTCTAACTTTAATTTATGGAAATTAGGTTGATCAGGTGTGCCAAATCTGAAGTTCAATTGTTTAGGGATTAATTGAAGTAATTTATTACATTTTTTAAAATTTTCTCTTTTGATTTTTGAATTGATAGAAAATGTAGCAAATACAAATTAAAATAAAGATAAATAAGAATTTATCAGACTAATGCTCTTATACTAAATGATGCCAAACCCTACATTAAATGAGACTAAAATGTCAAAATACAATTTAAGTAACAATCAAATCTAAAACCTCACCTTCTTGAACCGCTATAAGTTTTTAGAAAAGTGAATGATAAGAATTTGAAAACAAGAATTAAAATAATCATAAAGAAAATACCTTGATAAATGAACAAATTCTTTGTAAAACTAGGAGAATTGAAGTAACCCTTATATAAGCAATATGGAGAACATGTTCCTCTCAAAAGAACAAAGAAAAATGGCATAAATGCACTTTTGGTCCTTTAAATTCACTTGGGATTTCACTTTGATCTCTAAACATTATTTAGTTCTAATTTGGTCCTTTAATTTTACTTTAAATTCCACTTTTGTCCTTTAACATTATTTGGTTAGACTTTTATCCCAAAATTTTACTTTAAGTTTTTTTTCCATCCTTTAAATTCATTCTGTGCCTATGGTCCTTTAAATTTACTTTCTATTTTACTTTGTCCCTTAATTTATTTTGTTCTTGTTTCAGTTTTGTTTGAATTATGTTATGACCTCCAAAAGACAAATTGGGAAAGGAATACCAAAAATGAAGAAAACAGAGATTAAAACAAGTTCGGCTATTAAGTACCAATCAATTTAGTTTGTAGCAAAATAAGACAAGAATTGAACCTTAAAATAATAATTACTACAATTCTTGGAGCTTTAGCTTATCAATAGATAAATGAAAAACAAAAAACGAATGATGGAAAAAAATTTTTGAGTAGTTTTTTAAAGTTAAGTCCAAACTAGAATAAAATGAAATTAGAAGACAAAAGTGACTTAAGATAAAAGTTAAGGAACCAAATTGTAACCAAATGAATTTAAGGGACAAAATGAAACCCAAAATAAAATTAAGGGACCAAATATGAACCAAATAAAGTTAAAGGGAGAAAGTGATATATAAAGTAAAGTTAAATGACTAAATTAGAACTAAATGAAGAGATAAAAATGAAACATCAAGTTAAATTAAGAGACCAAAAGTTCATTTATGCCCAAGAAAATTCGTTACCCATGTATTCTGCCTCCAAAGTCATGTTTAAATGAGATACTTAAAGTGTCTCTTAAGAAACAAAAATCCCCACTAGTTCAAATGCAATTAGGAATACGATTTTGACTTTGCTTACATAACTACAAAGGACATGTTTGTTTTAACTTAGAAAAACAATACAACAAAACCAAATAAAAGTGTGTTTGGCAAACAAGGCACTTCTCTAATAAAATAAATTAACCTAATAATGCGTATCCAAACAAGGTCCTTGTCTTTTTAATTGGACTCCCTTCAACCCACATGAAACGAAGCAAATAAAGAAGACCCATCATATACCCACACATGTGGACCTCCAAGAAATTATCATTTTGGTTTATTTTAATCCCCACATGTATAGTACAAGATCTTCGACTGTCCATCTTTAATATTTGGTCTATTTGATTTAGTTTTCTCTTTCATAGTTAATTCTTCGTGTATTTCTTCAATAAGAGTTAACCAAATTTCTAAATCTAACTTTCAACTTCTTTACCTTTAATCTTGTGATCGGTTCCATTGGCATTGTGAATTTTTCATTTTACCTTCCAATGCCTCTGATGCTAGAAATGGTACCATTTATGCTCATATAACTCCTTGTTTCTTCTTTCCATGCCCCAATCCTCTCCATCGGTGTTATGACTTTTTGAAAGTTATAAATTGATCCGTTTGTTTAAAATATTTTAAAAGTTATAAATTCATCCTTAACATATATAGAAAGAAAATTGAGATCCTGCTTATGATTTAAAAGAGATTAAAGTTATAATAACAATATGTCTAAACAAACAAGTCTGATGCCCAAAAAAAAAAAAACTAGTGTCGAGCCCACTATTCTATCAATACACGAATTACGCTGTGAATAATAAATCAGATTCTACACTGCTATAATGAGAGAATGAGTTTGGAAGTTTTTATATGTCTATAAACATTTTCAATCTAGTTGAATAGCGGCTCTTTGATGAGCACTTACAGCATAATATAAAGTTATAATATTACCAAGGAGACTGATTATAAATATTCATAATCTTAAAAAGATAAACATTATCAAGGAAATTATAAATAAACATATAATAATTTCATTTGTAAATCCCAATGAAAAATTTATCTAACATAAACATGCAAGCGAGAAAGAAATTATAGATGCAACTGTATGTATTAAGATCTTTTACATTTCTTTCCTATAAACTTTTCATAAAGTTCTGAGAGAAATTAAAGAGAGAAACAAGGGAGTAGGAACAACAAATGAAAATGTGAGTTCATACACACTTACTTTTTATGTCTCTATCCAAAATTTATAAAAATTTTACCAAACTAAAACAAACAATCCATTCTCAGAAATCTACTTGATTAACATTTTTTTTGGGTACCTTAACGACGGAGGGTTGAAATTAAAATAATTTGTAAATTATCAAAACCACTCACACACTGTTGACTTAAATCGATACGTATTTTGGGGATGATCCATAATCCTACGTTTCTTCTATGAGAATGGCAGAAGAAATTTTGGCCGTCATATGAATATGATCACAAATTTTATGTGATTTATCATGTATTATGAATTATGATAGTAAAATTAAAGTGCATTATTTTTATTAAATTTAGGACATTGTTTTTTGTTGTAAAATAAAATTTCTTACCTTTAGAGTAAATAATAAACGCCATATACCAATCTGATCTTAGCTTTCATCGTTTGCAAATTCAATGCACTAGGAAAAAACAAAATTAAATTCCTTTTACTCAGCCTTTTTTAAAAAATAAAACTATATAGAAATATATTCATTGATAGACCCCACTAAGACTCTCTTAATTAAGATAGTAATATACAAAAGTGTCTAATGTTTAATCAAGTATGCCCAAGTGGACGAGCGTTACAAATGAAAAGGTAATTTGATCTCTGAGGCCTACACTCCATCTGTTTCATTTGATTCTTCCAGTTTTTATCTGAGAGACAAGAGACGACCAAACAGCACTTCTTCGAAGTGAGGTATGTCAATAGCTTCTCAAGAGTTTTCCCTTTCATCTTTCACTATGTATTTCTTTTCTCTTGAAATTTATCTTAAAAAATGATGAACAATCCCAATAGATTGAGAAATTGCGGCACAGAGGAAAAAAAAATCTCTTTGATTGATGAATTCTATGAATTCTGAAGATGTATGAACTAACTAATTTCATTCTATTGGGCTGGTCAAGTTCCTGTTCCCATCATAAATTACCCAGAATATTTAAGATTTTGCGAATCTTTGTTTTCAGTAAGCATATCTGTGTCCTAAGCCCTACCATTTTTCTTTTCTTTTTCTCTTTTATTTTTAAGAGAAAAAAATTTTCTTAAAATTTAAGGAGGAATTGTTAAAATTCCACAATCGTTGCGTTTGAAAGATTTTCACAGAGCAAGTAAAACCGAAATCCTAAATAAACAAAGCGAAATGAGAGCTTCACTTTCATTACTTTTGTCTTTCCTCCCTCGTGAAATTCAAGCTTGCCTGGTCAAAGACATCAAGGGAGCCAGAAGTGGCATAGCTTAGAATTGATTATTAGTAAATTAGGACAAGAATTTCAAGTTCTCTAAGTTGCATCCTCCGGCAAATGCAACCACACGAGAGTTGAACTTTCCTCTTTTCTTTTTTGCAAGATTTCTAGCCCAGAAGATTGAATACTGTTTCACATTGTGGAAATCATTTCTGGTCTCGTTTTACTATTTAGTACAGTGTGTCTAAGAATTTCAATTTTCACCGCTTCAATTTTTTCTTGGACAATCATAAGAGAGTTAATGTTAATAGTTATATAGTATTAGACAAAGGTTAATCAATACAATATGGTTTTATCTTCCTTTACCTTGTATTCTTTTTCCTTTTTTTGAGTAAATTTACGTTGTATTCATTTTAAGCATATTTTCTTTCAAGAATAAGGCTGGAACAGTCGTGATAAAATTCAATTTTCTCTCGCATAAGTTGCATCCTCCAACTATGCTATGGAAGTGTTGATTTCTTGTTTTTTTTTTTGGAGGGGGGGGGGGGGGGGGGGGAGGAGAAGGATTTTTTTGTTTGTTCCTAGAAAATTGAATAATGTATAACTTTATGATGAATCCATTTTTTACATGTCAATATATATCTGTTTCACTTTGACATAGTCACTAGTATTCCAATGAGAATCCTAAGTTCATACAAGGAGATTCAAGGTATGTAATTGTTCTTTCTAAGAATTTCTCCGGTTTTAGCACATGTTATTGTGACAATAGGGCTTAGCACATGTTTCAATAGCACATGTTGTCATGTTTTGGAACGTAATGAACAAGAAAGAAATGTTAGCAATTATGGGCAAGCAGGGTGATATATATATATATATATATGTATATCATTTATAGATATTTCTACGGCTTCATATCTTTCCATCACTGCAGGCAACAGTAATTGATGCTCAAGCTCTACATGGATAACAATAAATTGCCAACCAGATATCTGGTTCCAATATCTTAGTAATGTAAGTCTACGCTCTGGCGATTTGGTCTTTAAAGGCTCAAGGCTCACTCAAATCTTGAAGTGTGCTTTGTCACTCACCAATGGCAAGATAAGTTGCCTTATATTCAACTTTCATGTGCCTATAGATGATGAGAACTTAGTTTGTGCTGCTGAAAGGTAATATTTTTCTGACATTCTTACATTGAAAGGGCATTGATTTGATATATAAGAGTTCTTTAAAAAATCTGCGTGTGTTTGATTTACAAATATCCAAAAATACCTTGGATCATTGTAGATACTAAGAGTTATAAGATGACAATATTTTAGGTGATCATAGGAATGAAGAAACCTTGAAATTTTTGTTTTCAATTATATAATTCTTGTTGGCCTTTATAATTTTCATATTCATGATATTAAATAATGTAAGGCTCTGTATAGCTTTGTTAGTTTTCATAAAGAACAATTTAAAACTTTACTCCAGCATCAATCAGTCATTCATACAAGATATGAGAATGTTAATTGAATATTGATATCTTTTGATTTGGTATCCCGAAGTACTTGAGACTTGAGAGTCTAAAAGAGTGGTGCACTAACTTAACAAACCAGCTAAATAGTTGCCAATGCTACATATGGTTTCTTGGATATACACACAAGACTGTAAAATGACACTTCATGCTTTTCCATATATGTCACTTCTAAAAACTACTAACGCTATGAGGGCAAATTTTCTTGTAGGTGTTGTGATCTAAAACGGCTTGTTCTCCCGGAAGGAACTATCTATCTAAGATGGGAATTTACTGAGCAATGCAGTTGTGGGAAGGCCTCGAATCAATGACCATCTCTCAAATTTTAGGAGCTTACGACATTGTTAAAAGTTAAAACCGTTGGCGAACACTGTAAGAATTTCTCAGCACTCAAAGTCATGAATTTGGCAATGGCCCTGATTCAGCATGTGCTAAATCTCAACGTCCTAAGCCTTCAATCAACAATGGTGAACAAAGAGGCTATAGCTTGTGTTGCTAATGAGTTGAGACGCTTGGAGGTTCTGAATGTATCTCATAGTTGCATCCTAATGTTGACTTATACTCCAAGAAATATCATTTTTTACAGACAACATGATCTGCTCAATATTTTGGGGAACTGTATGTCACGAATCCAAAGTTTGATCATATGTGATCATGGATTCTGTGATATGTGCCAAGAAGTGCTAGAGTGGAAGGACCAACGAGAGGAAGTTTGGAGAGAAGATAAGATCTCTTCTTTACGTTTTTAGAACTGTACGCTTGGATTATCTATGTGTCGTCCTTTGAACTTTCTCTGAACTTCTTGATATGGTTGTTTGTTATTATGCTATTGAAAAAACATGTTTGTTCAACAGCTGGCTTTTATCAAGTTCAAAATGGAAATGTTGTAATTAGTTTTATTTATAGTATGGGTAGATTATATAATTTAATGATTTATAAAAGACCATAGTTGATTTTATGTGGGTGTTCCATTTTGGAGGAGAATTTAGAGAAACCATTTTTTATAATGTGGCAGCGTGGAATTAATGTCGATTAGTCTCTGTAGATTTTAACTAAGTTTAAGGGGTTTAATATTTATGTGATTAAAGTTTGTTACATAAATATGGTTTTAACTTTTATATTTTGAGAAATAGGTCTTTACAAATTATAATTTGACTTTGTAAGTAATTTTAAAGAATAAAAATAAGTTTTGAATTGAAGTTGAGAAGAAAATTACTTTGTGAAAAATAGTAGGCTATAAAATATTGATGCAAATTATGAAGCATTAACTACATGCTACTAATTATTGCAATTTGAGGCAATCAATTTTTACATCTATCTGTAATACCCTAGATTTTTATATCAAAGTAAGTTTCTATTAATTAGGAACCTAGTCAAACAAAGAAAGGAAATGACACTCAATGATATGAATGAAACTATTGGGGATCGAAAATCGTTTCCTGTTAAATTTTCGAAAAATTGTAGAGCTTAAAATTATCTTAGGAATCCACTTTTATATCTACATTTTGGTTAGTGGAATTCTCTTGTTTCTTAGATCCTTAAATTATGATGTCCTAAACCCTAAACTTTAAAGAGTACACTAATTCAGAATTTTACCCCTTTTTTTTGTGCAATTAAAGGATTGCCTTACATCTCATTTAGAACAATAAAGTATATGAGAAAATATTATGTACCCATACCTCTTTTCTTCTCTTTTTTTTTTTTTTTTTTGTCTTTTTCCATTTTTTCTTGTCATTTTCCCTCATGTTCATCCGTTCCCCTCTGTCATTGCTTCTCTCTCACACCTCAAGTGCATACATTTCTTCTCTTCTCCAACCACAAACGCCACCATCCCACACCCTTCACCACAGCTTGCATATATATTGATATATATATATATATATATATATATATATATATATATATATATATATATTTGCACGTCAGATGCTTATGCATGCTTAGATGCTCGTTCCTTCATCCTCCAATTTTGACCTATGGATAGCCCTGGAAGTGTGATATATACCTACACTCTCTTGTTGCATTCTTCAGCTCTAAGGTGATCTATAAGCTTAATTCTTCATTTGGACACTAAAAGGATAGGTTGCAATTATTAAAAGGAAAAGCTACAAAAATATCAATTGTCTAGGATCTGAGTTAGCTGAAGATAACATTAATGCAAGTATCTTGATAAATCAAGTAAGAGAATCCATATAGGATTGTAATCCTGAATTTAGGCTGCAAGTTTAACATGTAATAATAATATAAAAATAAGAGAACAATGTACGATGTCGGCAAAAGGGTAATGGCTGACTTAATGCATCTTATATATGTCGGATGGTGGAGTCATGAATATGTGTGAATTAGAAGACAAACTTGTAGCCTAGTAATCAGAAGTAATTGCAATTGCACTCATTTCTTTTCCCTTCTTCTTCCATTTACCTAGTGCATTATCCTTTTCTTTCACATACAAAGACCGTCAGAAATTATGGGGTGTTGTGATTAGAGCAGTGAACTTGAACTAAAATTGCGCTTTTAATGTTTGAAATACATCTGGGTGATCAATTGAGTTGCTGAAGTGTTGATGCCTGTTGTTCGTGCATTTTGGAAACGCCAAGGCTGCCCCATCAATGAAGTTTTTGGTTTGAATTAGTAGAATAGAAGACCATGTGCATCATTGATCGTTGTCAATGAACGTACAGTAGATGAAGTAGCAAGTTCTATTCAATGCAAATGACATCCTGATTTTGTTCACATTGAACATATTTCCACATGTTCTGAATAAGTTCTTCAACTATGTTTGGTTGAATTTGGTAAGAAAATGCAAACACTACTAGAAAAAAGTACAATAGAGATAGACAAAATCTGTGTCTAAATCTAATAAATTCTGGGTTTAAATAAATCTGAGATGAAATTTGACACAAACAAAGTTCTGTATCTTAAATTTTGGTTTCTAAATGATCAAACACGGAATTAAAAGATCTGTCTCAAAATTGACGCGAAAAAAGCCCATGTCAAATTATAACAAAATTCTGTATTAATATAGAAACCAAAATCGTACCTATTATTAACCTTTAAAAGAGAGAGACAAAATTAATCCATCTCAGAGTTCATGTCAGAAGTTCAGATACAGAATACTTTCCATCTCTCATTAATAGTTAAAATAATTTATTTTGCATCAAATTCCATATCTAGATAATAGATACAAAATTTGATTCGTCTCAAATTAACAATTGAATTATTTTCATTTAGTGTCAAATTCCATCTCTAAATTATTGATACGAAATTATTCCATCTCATATTCTTAATTGAATTTTAGGCTTTTATGTATTTAAATATTTGATATGAAATCATTCCATCTCAAATGGATATTTGAAATACTTTCCTTTTGGTATCTAATTCCATGTCTAAATTATAATTTGTATGCCTAAGCCAATTGGGCCCTTTCCATTTATTTCTTCTTCATATTTTAATTCTATAAACGAATATTAATAGTATCATAAATTGATATATATATCCATATCATATAATCATGTAATGCAACACAAAGTCAACAATAATCTACTAAGGTGTTATCAATCGGACAACAATACAAAAGTTTTGAAGTGTTGTTAGTTAGACAATACTAGCGTCATTACTAATACAATAAAAGTAATCAATTATCTTATAATTAGCCTCCTCATTCTCAAAGTGCTCATCTCCTTTAGATCTTTATTAATTGGGTTGTAGGTGGTAACAATGTCTAATCACTTGGGTCTAAAATCTCAAACCTTCGCTCTAACAGTTCCATTCTTTGCATCAACTTTGCAAATTATTCATCTTTACGCTACATCTGAGAAGTGAGACCTAAAACTCACGAAGAAGAAATGATATGAAACAACAAAAGTAGCACAAAAAGCAAAAGATATGTTAAAAAGATTAGCTTATATTATATCAACGTTTCTTGAATTTTTCCTCTCCTCTATTTTCAAATTAAGCATTTTAGTCGAATTCAAAATGTTGACTATAATAACCTCCCTAAAAAAATATGTTAGATAATAATTTAGTTAAAATATATTTATATATTTAGGTTAATGGAAGGTATTTTAATGACAAGAAAATTAAAATTAAAGTGTAGCATAACTTTTTGTTTCAGGAGTCTATGTATATTTAAAAATAGAGGAAAAGTCTTCAGCAAATCCAAGAGAGGTCTATATGGAAAAAGATTAGTAGTGTCTATTTGGTCAACAAACAGAAGTTTAGAAGATAACAAGAAGTCTACAAGAACTCAGGCTGTGGAGAAGAGAAAGACATACCCAAAGTACAACACTAGTAAATTGAAGCTTCTTTCGTAGTTATCCTGCAATCAAGCAAAAGGTAATATTTGAACCATCACATATGATAATGGCATAAAAAATTAAGATTCTCTAATTCCATTGACAAAGAAAATGAGGTTGCATCAAGTAGAAATGAATTCAAGGAGGAAACAAATGCCAAATATTGAGATAATTATAACAATCTATTGAAGATAATTTACCAGAAGCAATATATTCCCAAGGCAGTAGTAATTTCATGAATGACAGTCGTGGCAAAGTGCAAATAAGATGTCACTATTTAAAAAAAAAAAAAACAATTGTCAAGTAGGTGAAACAGGAGAATAAAATAATTAGAGGTGAAAGAATGATTTAATTGAAATAAGGAACTAAAATGCTTCCTTGAATAGATTAGTCACGTAGGAATGACAGTGATATGTGCCGGAAATTTCTTAAGTTCTAAATAATCTTCTCGAAATTGGACCCTTGTGAGATGATTGCTTTGCTTCGCATCACAAGCAATTGGAAATATAGGGATAGCCACTTGATAAAAGTCACTTATAATAGCATAAGAGTAAAGAAAATGATATACCTGTAAATGCACAAAAACCAAGATGAACTAATCTCTCATTCACTAAAAGGAAACATGCCAAATTTTTTATTTAAGACAAAAAGGTAAAAATAGTTAAATATAGTATACCACATCTATCAACTAAATCCAAATCTAAAATCGCACAACTAATACCAATCATTGAACCATGATGTTAGTGTATTAGCAATGGCAGCTGGCAGATACAACAATGACCGTCAAGTGCACAAAATCCTTACGTTAATGACTTGTTGGTAATTAAAGCTTTAACAATGAAATATCTCAAATTGGGAAATACTTATAATTTCAATAAGATAAAAAAAGAGTCAATACTTGTAGACTCGGATTAAAGATTGTATTATATATATATATATATATATATATATATATATATATATATGTATGTATGTATATATATAAAGCATAATTGGCAAATGACGTCCTGCATAGGCTTACTGGGAGTAATAAGTCTAACAATATATGAAGCAAATTCTTAGTTTAGTCTAATTAAAATTAAAAAAAATAAAAGCAAATACTGGGCAAAGAAAAATGATATGAATCATGAAATGCAGGATGAAGCTATTTTTCATTGTGAAAATTTTGTTCAATTTGAATGCTTATGAGAGAACACTAGGCAAAACTTAGAGGTATTCAGGAGGCACGTGATGCAACCCTTAGGAACATTTAGGAAGAACAAAGCAACTAAGTTTCCAGACCATTAGCACAGTGAAGCATCAGAAAAATGAGGACAGAATTGGAATAATTTAGTTTATAATGTGCTGGCAGAGATGGAAATTGAATACTCTATATCATGTACTAAGTTGAAATTAAACCAGAGGAGATTCAGAATGGAAAATGAGAGAAAGAAGAAGCTGTCATCAAGATTTAAGTGGCTACACCTATTTATGTAGGAAGAAAACATGGAGAGTTTTAAAATGCTACGACAGGATGGTTTTATTTTTTTGTTTTTAAATGTCATATGTTATGTACTAGTCATATTTCTTGAGGACAAAGGTAGATGCATGAAATAGTTAGTAAGGTGAAGAAAAGAAAACTCATAACAGAAAGATAAATATGCTAGTACTTATGCAAAAATAAGGAAGGGAATTGGAACTTTAAAAATGCAGCTGAAAGTGTCATGTCATATGTGTAGGTGTGTTTTATTTCTGTTATGGAGGAGCTTAATTTTGAGTTTTAGCAGAAAGGAAAGAGAAATTCAGGAGCATGACTGGGGTTGAAAGAGTAGCGTCAGCAAGAATTAACCACAGATTAAATACAAGTTTACACTAAAAACTATGTTTTGGCATGTCCCGCACTGTTTTTGAAATCAGATTAAAAAGTTAGGTAAACAATCACCAAACAAACTGAAATTTGATATGCAAAATCACTAAATGCTAAAATTATGATCTGGAAAGTTTTATGATTTTGGAATAGTTCAGATAGGGCTGTAACATACAAACATTACCTGTACTGCAACATAATGACAACATGAGGTACTGCTCAAAAGTTGCACAATTGGCAAAGTAAATCAACGAATTTCTGAGTGAAAATTTTTCAGTATGTTTTCACTTAAGGCATGTTTATGCCAAATTTCAGGTGAATTTGCATAATTTTACTCCTTCAGGTAAGCTCGAAATTGATTGGTATCAAAACTTGGGACAAATCTGCACTGTTTAGGATTTCAGCTTGGTTTAGGTAGTAAACTCATGAATTTTGAGTCCAATTTTCTCTAGCAAAAAGAGGATACACAAATGCTTAATTCTGAAGGTCTTCATAAATTTTGGAATAATATAAGAATTGGAATCTAATTTAGGAACTGAAGTTAAGAATTAAGTGAAAATTAGATAAAGGAAATTGCTATGCCAGTAAGTCCATGGCCTAATACATGTTTTATATCTGTAAATAAAATGAAATAGATATACAAAGGAATAACACAACTTATGAAGACATCCTAATTGAAGGGAAAAGAAGGTTGGCACTATGCCTAATCATCTAAAAGTTCATCACCTCAGGCATTAGTTATAATATGTGCAATTGAAGGGCTAGAAAATCCAGGGATAAGGTTAGTCTATAATCTAATCAATACTTATTTATCTTTTCCTATAAATTTGTGTAGTTCTCACCAGTTCTTATAGTAAACACACAGCTCCATTTCTTGGGCAACTAGTTTTGAAAAGTAAGTGATTACATATGCTCTGCCTTGCCGATCATCAAGAACTCTTTTTCCATCAAACAACCCTATCCTTCTTCTTATATATCCCTTCTATCTGTGGTTATTATAACTCATTTCACACCCCAAGACATCAACTTGCAATGCCTTGGGTCATGTAATTGGCCTCAGCCTTAGTTGCAGTTGCCTTCATGGTGAAATCCATCCTTACAATAGAAAATAATGTCTTTAATCTTTGGGTCAAGAAAGGAGATAAAAAGGGGCATTGAGAGCATAATACCAAAAAGGCACATTGATGAAAATCTACAAATACAAACACATTACTCAATCATTATGATTTACCAGAAATAGGGGCACATTAATTAGCTATTGAATATGAGGCAAACTTACATTTCTTGCCACCATTTCAGGGTTTTGTCCTGCAAAATTGAAAAACTTGCTTAGTGGCAACTCGAAGCTCCTTCCTAGCTAGACTAAGGGAGTTCTTATAACTTCTTACAAAGCATCCTTAAAGTTAAAATAGTTAAAAATTAGCAGGGCTTACATGATGAGGGTTTTAATGTAAAGTCTCTTAATTTTCACCTCCAAGCATTCACCCCCATACAATAGCATTTACAACAGACCCATGTTAACTAGTTGACACTTCCCTCGGTTATAGTAGTTAGCACAGTCATTGCTACTTTGTTTGGAGTTTTTAGCAATATACTATCTCGTACCATATTCATTAATCAACAAAAATCATTTGAGGTCCTTCGATGAAGCAAAACTTCAAAGGTAGGGGCTTTAGGGTTCGACAAAATAAACAAAGACAGTATATAAATTTGTAAGCAAAGAAACCTAGGAAGCATATATAAATTGATTCTAAACAAAAATAGCTCAAACCTTCACTTACAACTTACTGAAATCGCCCATCAAGATTGTCAAATTTCTTTCCAAAACCATTTGAAATAACTTCATCAGCGGCATGGGCAACCTTGTTGCAAACCTCAACTTCATCGGCTTAATTTGGAGAGCTTGGAGCTGGAGACCATCACTCTTGTGGAGACAAATTTGAGTTTAACAGGAGAGAAATTAAGATTTGGAAGGACAATAGGAATGATGAGGAAAATGTTGGGTTGAGGGATGGAGTGCTTTCATCGATATAATTATTGAAAGAGTGCTTTTAGGTGAAAGGAGGGAAATAGGGGTACAGAAAAAGTGAAAAATTGCGAGAGTAGAGGCTAAAATTTTGACACGGAACCAATCTGTGTCTAATATTGATAACATAAATAATAAAAAACTTAATTAAATAGAAACAGAAATATTTTATATCTAATTTTTAAATTATTATTAATTTATAAAATTAATAATTTAACACAAAATTAGATACCATTAAAAATAAAGACGAACAAAATTTGTTTCGAATTCTATATCAGTAATTTTTCTATTTTGATTTCTATTTGATGCGACTTGTATTTTGTGTTTAAATTCTGTTTCTATTTATTATTTTTCAAATTTTAAAAAAAAATTTTTTTTTTGAAGAGTCTATAGCCGGAAATGAGATTCTTTTACAAATTTCATTTGACACCTATATGATTAGTCTAAGATTAATTATTGAGTAATGATGACTTGTATGTAATCTAAATTGTACTAAAAACTTGCGCTACAAAAGTATAAAATGCAAGCATACGTATCATACCATTAATATTATTAATTAGTAATATTTATATGAAAGCATTTACCTTTACATTTAATATTCAATTGTATAAGCTCACTTATACTTTATCTAGTACTCTTAGGTTTTTGTTATCTAGATTCTTATAAGTTGAATGTTTTATTCCTATATGATTAGTTTATAGGCAACATAAAAGTTTGTTCACACATATTTGTTTCCCCTTCTTCTTTCTTTGTTAATTATGCCCTTATTAAGTATGTTTTGAAAAAATAAAATTCTTTATTATAGTAGGAGATAAATAAATAAATCAATATCAATGAAATTGTACTTATTTGATGAAGAACTCAATGTAGTCATAATTTTACAAGTAGGAAGAGTTGTCTGTTATACCCAAATCTTTCATACATTAAAAAAAATTAGAGTTACACTTAGGAGTTTTGAAATAAGCCAAAAAGGAGTTATTTTGATGATTCCTGAGAATGTGAGAAGTTACTTCACGTTCAGAGTACTTGTATATATTTAATAAATAAAATATTCAAATCATTTAAAACGGTAACTTCCCACTTCTCACAGTAACTTCCTACTTCTCAATTGTTCAAGTTTTAACTTTGGATGTACGTATAGAATACTCCTCTTATCCTTTCAGTCTGCAATATAATAGGATAATTACTGACAAGATTTGAGCTACAGGTTGGGGCCTCTACCCACTGGGTTGGTGACTAATCCAACCTATCACTAATTATCAACAAATAACTCAAACTCAATCCATTCATGGTTCATGTCAAAATTTAGTTGTTTAATTAATTGATTAAGCTAGTGAATTGACCTAATAATAAATTAATATTAATCCACAATATTTTAATTTATTTCATTAAATTAATTTAACAATCTCCCACTTTGATGACATTAATTGATTATTAGACAACTAGTTAAACAAATATTAATCAAAATTAAGCAACTAAAATATACATAAATAACCATACAGAGTTCATAAATAAAACATTGAAATATCATTAAATCCAATAGGAAAACAAATGATATAATTATCATGTAAGGTCAATATGTAAACTAAATGGATATTTAAAATGTCAAATTACATCACTCAACTCATACTTCCACTAGACCAAGACAACATCAAGAATTGAATAAGACCCATATGAGCCCTATAGGTGGTCTTTGGTCAACTGATCCACAAGCAAATGTTCACCAAGGATGTGAACCACATGAGTCTAATATAAAGAGAAAATTTAGAAATGAAACAATGAATCAAGAACATTGAATCTGATAGGAAAAACAATGTTGTAAATGCCAGCAAAGTTTTAATTCTAAATTATTTCTAAAATTTTAGCACAACTAAGAACATTGAATCTGATATGGAAACAAATGTTATAGATGCCAAAATAAATCAAAATGTCCTTCAAGAACACAATTCAAACTACCATGAAACCAAGACATCAAAATTTTAAAAATACCCAAGAGTAATAAGTTTTCAAAACTCTAATAGGTAAATTTTTGGTAAATGGATCACCCAAATGTTCAATATGAGTATGAAATTCATTAATCTTCTTTCTTCAATGAACAGGAACTAAGAATCAAAATATGTGATGTAATAAAATTCTTGTAATTTTGGGAAAAGCCCATAACAAAGTAACTATCCCAATAAAAGTGGTAAAGGCTTAAAATATGTGCACAACAAAAGTTCATTCATTTAATCACATTTCTTGACAAATGGCCATTACAAAATAAGCGATACACTTTTCACTCATATATATAAGGTAGCTGTAAGTGTCCAATTGACACTTTTCACTCATATATATTGATGATGATGATGAAGAAAGAGAAGAAAATGAAGATGTGGCGAGTGATGAAGAAGAGGATGACTAAACAATGTATCTGTTTAAAGAATTGCATGTATTAGTTTATGCATTACCTATTCTCACTTTTATGTTTTTTAAGTTTTAAATTGTATGAATGATTGAATGCATTGTTCTACTTGTTGTGATTTTTATCTTCATCTAAATATTAACTTTTTGAGGTGGTATTTTTGTCTAAATAGAGATAGATGACAGATTCCAGTAGAGGAAGAGGTAAAGGAGAGGAAGATCTGAACAACCCACCATATCTTCCACCCCCAAGTCAGGCCTACTTATATCCTATTTTCCTATATACCATCTATAGAAAGACACCTTGATCCCTTTTTTAACTCTTCCATTAATACATAGGCCAAGCAATTACCTAGATCATCTCCCCATCTAACTAGCTCATTTACCCTTCCCCATCCTAAGGCATCACCTGGCTCATCTGTCTAACCACCTAGCTCATCTACCTTTCTTAAAACTGAGGCAACACCTAGCTTATCTACCCCAACACATGGTTCAGCATCTACTACACGGACCATAGTTTAGGGGACCAAAGATATAGACGGGTGTATTTGGATTAGTCCATGACTTGGTTTAATGTAAGATTTGTTAATTTTCTATTATTAACAATTTGCTTTAAATATAAAAATATATTCTTTTTGAATTATATCTTATGTGTTTTCTAGGTTTGAGCCTACTACAAGTGTACCTGGGGATATTTCCTCTATCTTTAAAAGCAAATTTAATAGGCCTTAGACTAATTAGACAGAAGCATCAAATGGAGGTGTTACTGATGAGTGGTTTGTAGAATTTGAGGTAATTTAACACTAATATATTTGAACAAAGTTACTAATCTATTAGTAAATTATTTCTTCAATCTTTGTTCCTTTATA
Source organism: Delonix regia (assembly GCA_037074485.1). NCBI lineage: Eukaryota > Viridiplantae > Streptophyta > Magnoliopsida > Fabales > Fabaceae > Delonix > Delonix regia. The sequence goes on from CM073460.1 coordinate 15,773,557, forward strand.
CAGAGAAAATATAAATGGCTACTTGAGCACAATAATTAGATATGAAAAATCTTTAATAGTAAAGGATCTAACTTGCTAAAGGTTACTCTGGGCTGGTTGTGAAATAGGGGGGATAAGGGTAAATGGCTTCCCTAAAGTATTTGTGACCAACTAGGCATTAAGTGGTAAAATCCTAAATGGCAAGATAAATCCAAGCAAAATAGTCAAAACAGGCGATCGGAAGGAGGTCTTTTTGTGCATTGTGGAGGTTCCATCCTCGCTGTAGAGCACCAAAAAAGAATAGTAAATACTTTCTATCAAATTTATAATCCTAATTAGGTATTAATTGGTTTAATTTGCTTTAATCTTTTTATCTTTAAAGAGATATCAAATTGGAAGGGAGCCAAAATATTCCAATGCCTTCATAGACGTAAGGGACAAGAAAATCAATGGGACTCCCCCAGCTTCAGCAAGCATTGCTATAAGTATAAGCTTTGTTATATTTTATATGCTAATGGATTTCAAAGTAAGAGTTCACAAAATGTTGAAACTGATGTAATCATTCAAATAAATAGAATATATGATGCAAGGAGTCAAGTCTACAATAAATGATAGATAGTTTGAAATTGAAATATTTATAGATTAGTATGGTTTATTTGTTGATTTATATGGCTTATTGGTAATGTTATAAAACTTTGTTTTTAGGCAGAGTATGAAAGGCAAATAGCTAAGAGGGATGCCCAGTGTTCTATTGAGGAGGGCTCTATTTTGCAATCTGATAATAGTATTTATTTGGAAGTTGTTGGAGGTGTTAGTAAGAATGAACGTGTCAAAAGGTTAGGGTCACAAGCTGCTTCATTTGTAAAATCTATTGCCTTTTCATCATCTTTTACTGATGCTTCTACACAAGCTGAGGTGGTTGCATTCAAAGCAACATTTGCAAATCTAACTACTCAGTTGCATCGCAAGGATGAACAGTTTGCTATGATGATGCAAAGGATGAAGTTGTTAGAGCAGAGGTTTAAGATCTTAGAACCACATAGTGATCAGATGTTGCCACCACCTATGGCACAGGAAGCACCTGAAATAGATAAGAATTATAAGGATGAGGAAGCTAATTATGAGATAGATAGTTGATTTTATTACTATGATATTAGTATCATTTTAAGATGGATACTAGTTTATTTATTATAAACTTTTGTATCATCCAGTTGATAACACTTCATGATACTTATCAACTTTGTATTGCACTACTTTATGCTTATATGTTCAATTTCTATGAGTGTTATTATTACTTATTATTTATCAGATCAAATCTACAAAAGATATGAATGAAAAGAAATTAGAAAGTTTAATTTTTGAAATTTTTAAGAAAAAGATACGGAATTAAAGATGGATCTAATTATAGATTTGTGACGAAAAAAGTACCGTATCAGAGTTTTAGAAATAGAATCAGAGACGGAATTAAAATAGTTTAATTGTCAATTTAAGATAGCCAAATTCTGTGTCTAAAAACTAGATAGGAAATTAGTTATGGAAATATAAGAATCTAATTATCAATTAGTAATGGAATTAGTATCTAAAAATTAGACACGGAATTATAGACGAAGTAATGTCGTTTCCCTTTAATAAGATAAAACTTTGATGCGACTTTAGTGTTATTTTAAAACTAAAATTTTAATATTTTGTGACAAAAATAATCCATCTCAATTTAAAGATGGAAAGATTTATTCTGTTTCTAAATATTTAGAGACTAATGATTACGATACAGAATTTGTTTCGTGTCAAATTTGTTTCAAGATAAATTTTTAAGATTTTGAAATGGAATTCGTCCATCTTTATTTTACTTATATCTAGTAGTGGCGGGAAGTTACTTCATATTCAAAGTACTTGTTTGTATTTAATAAATAAAATATTCAAATTATTTAAAACTGTAACTTCCTACTTTTCAACTGCTCAAGTTTTAAATTAGATATGCGTATTGAATATTCCTCTTGTCATCTTAGTTAGTAATACAATATGATAATTACTGACAAAATTTGGGCTGCAGGTTAGGGCCTTTACCCAATAGGCTTGTGGCTATTCCAATCTATTACAACTTATCCATAAATAACTCAGACACAATCCATTCCTAGTATATGTCAAAATATTTTAATTTATTTTATAAAATTAATTCAACATGTTTGACTTTTTTCTCTCTATGTTTTCTTTTTTAGATTCTTTTTTAGACCAACAGGTTCTTGACTAGCATGCTTTGGGGTTTGTTTAACTCTTTGATACATTTTGGGATAACTTCCATTTCATTCAAGTAGCTTTGTGTTCATAGACTCCATAAGGTCCTAGCTATAATGGTTGTCTATCTAGGTTATTTCTTATTAAATTTTGATTTATAGACATTGTGATGGCCATGTGTATTGTAAAAACTTTATGTTTTCCCTAAATGTTATTTTTGGAGCTATTCTTTGGTTGCACAATGTCAAACTCATAAGTTTTAAGGGAGAGTCAACCAAATTTTTGGGAACCCCTAATGAAATCAATTATGTGAATGGATTGTATATTCTAATTAATTTTCGTAGTGGGTGTTGTTCACTATGTTTGCTTGAATATGCTAGCTCTTTAAGAAAATGAAATTATGAGCACATTTTTGCTTGTTAATTCATAGTAATTAGTGAGGAGATATATAATAATGAGAATTTCTTGCTAATTTATCGAGAATGTGAAAATTGATAATGCATAAAACACTCATACCAATTTTTGCTACCAATAGTGAGGGAAAGGAGAGGAAATTTTTCCATGCTAAATAGTTTCCTATGGTATGTTACATGTCAGTGAGGGAATTCCCTCACTATCTGGTTGTATAGTTGATTACATTTAGTAAAGGGTCATGTGGTTACTAATCCCTCACTTGTTAACTATTTGTAATACCACACTAATAGATTTTTAAATTTCTCCCTTAGTCATAAACTAAAAACTCATTGTCATAATTCTATTCCTAGTCTCTTAGTATGTCATTGTACTTTGTGTAAAGTGCTCACCACTTTAGGTCTAGTTTAGCCCTCTAGCTGAACTACTCATTGTCATTACTAGTATACCATCATGGTTTTTTTTCTTTTAAGATTAGTTTCATTTTTTTTGTTTAAGATTCCTAACCATTGGAAAGGTTAGCCTTATTTCTAACATACAAGCATTGGTTTTCTAGCATATATATGAGCACCAATTTTTTGTCTCAATGGTGAAACTTAATAACCTTGTCACACCCCATAAACCTGGAGTGTAACCAGCATTGGAAATAAGGGAAACCCCATCCCTGCAAGCCTAGACCCAATAGAACATACTGCTAATATCAAATATAAGACACATATGACTTAGTATGCTAAATTTCTCTTCATAAGTTGAAAACAAATTACTTATGTTAGACTTAGATCCTGAAGAAATTTTAGCAGTCTCTCCTAAAAATTGGACCCTCCAAAATTCCAACAAGTACCTGACAGCAAAGCCACAATGCAAAGAGGGCTATATGCTTAAATTTAAACCTGATATAATTTTTATCATGTAGGGGACCCTACCTGCAATCATCAGGACATAAAACGTGAGTAATAAAAATTTACAAAATTTCTTTACAATAACGACATCCCAAATATGATACAAACAAACAAATCCACCATTGTGAACAACGTGGGGTTCTTCAAATGATACCTATAACACTCTCCTTGATCCCTTAAGTTTGTTCCAAACTGGTATTTGAAATAGAAAAAGGTACGTTGTATAAATAACATCTCAAAAATCAAATAAACAATATTATGATAACATTATGAGGGCAAAACAAAATAAAGAAATTACTAAAGTGAAAATTTGGTAATTATAGAATATAAAATATACTATAAAATGACAGAAATTACTAAATAGTTCTTATCTAGAAATATGACTTAAAATACACATTAGTAAAACCATTTTTCCAAAATACTTGAAAAAATTAAATTAAAATTCAGAAATTTAAATTTAAAGATGTGGAACCATCATTTTTTTTTAAAAACTATTCAAGGGAAGGACTATCACGAACAAAATTAGGAATTCAGTGTGGGCACACTGCCCACGAGGACATTTATAAACTTGCGAGGGCACATAGCCCTTGAGGATAATCACATATTGGCAAGGGTACACACCCCTCGAGGCATGTAACTAACTAGCGTAAGACCTTTGCTCATAAAATAACCATATAACGTGAGACAATAACATATGAAATCTATAACCCCTTATTTCCATGTGTGATCACCGTCACATGATGCTAGCATCTCCTATCACCCTACTACCTAGGTGTGTCCATGGTGTACCAAGGGCTAATAAGACTACTGTTAGCTATTAGTGTCCTTTACTAGTCCTTCTAGAAAAATGAAACGTTATCATTTGTATGTAATAATTTCCTTTCACATTATACTCAACTTATATATAATACCATACAATTAGTATACCAAATACTTTAAAGGTTAACCGTTGATTCCATATATGTTTCAAGTACCCTTTCAAAACCCTTTTGAATTATAAGAAATCTTATAAAAATTCAATAATGGAAAATCAAAGCCTTTCATAAAACTGAAATAAAACTTAAGGAAACATAAGTTTAAGGTTTCAAAATATTTGAAACAAGGTTTGAAATAGGCAAATATAATCAACCCTGCATAAGACTTCTTACCTTACAATTCCAACTAGTCACACAACCTATAGATGATGTTTACATTGCAGAACACAGCTAAAAATCAATTTAAGAGGAAATAAATTGAACACGCCATAGGAGAGTAAAATTTAAAATAAATAGTAATAGAAAGAAAATATAAACAAGTCATATCATAAGTTTGGGGATGTCATATGCTTATCTAGAATGCCCACAATAATCCTTATCGATCCTTTTGAATTCCAGTATGCACTCTAGGGGTGGTTTTTTTTTTGAGTGACATGCTTTAGGATAAACATTAAATGCCTAAGATCCTGTGTAGCAATCTTTATTCACCATGATGCTTAAATTAAAAAAAAAAAAATTGACATCACGTATTTCACAATCACACAATCACATTTGTCTTCTTGGGTCATGGGAATCAGCGTCCCACAGTCCAAGAAAATTTAATTTTCTTTTAATGTCTCTATAGAACATAGGATTCTCAATCCCTAGTTCCACACAAAACCAAATGGGGGCATGTTCCCCCTCTTTTAGTGAGGGGAGGAACCCCTGAATCCCCTTCCTTTTGTTTTTGTTTTTTTTAAATATTTAAATAGTTAATAAAAATTAATTTATATTAAATAATTTTATTTACATTTTATTTTATTTAATAATTAAATATTTTAATTATTAATATTAATTTTTAAATTTTGGACAATTTTTATTTTCGGTCTTTTCACTACTAAATGAATTTTTAATTTTTATTATTAATACTATTCAATTTATGAAATTTTATGTGCCTATAAGAAGTGTAGGTGAATTTTATTTTCATTGACTATTTGAGGAAGTGGAAGTAGTTTTATCCTTATAATTATTCATTTTTACTAACTATTAGAAATATATATAAAAGCTTATTACATTTTGAATAAAAATATAATAAAATTATGTATAAATTTCTTTAAAAATTATTTATTTATCCATCTTCAGCTCTTCTCATAACGTTCAGCTTTTCACCATTCCTTTGAATAATGTTCTTTCTATTTTCCACAGGTGTTTTCCGTACTCCACTAGCACATCTCTTGTTCTCATGTATAAAACACATCAATGTTACTGAATAATTAATCCAATGCAAATTAATGCGTAGGAACTCTGATTGCTTGTATTTGGTACGTAAATATCAAGAAAGAGAGATAGGAGAGAGAAAATAAGATAAGTCCCACTATATACAAAAAAAAAAAGAAAAGGAGAACAGCAAGAAAAATACTATATCATAAAAATATTACAAGCAGTTGCTATGTTTGGGAAACTCAGAATATTCGATAGGAAGAAAATTATGGGTTTTGGCTTTTTGAGCCGTACACATAATTTTTTTTTTTAAATGCAAGAGTTCAAGAAGTATTATAATTGGATGCTATATTTTTATGGGACTCAGAATTAGGCATTTCGATTCATTCCTATTTTCTAAAAAAAAAAATTGGGTCACAGGAAATAGGAATACAAGGTTTCGATTTCTTGTGGAAAATTTTTTTAAAAAATTAATAAAGGATTTAAAAAATTTCATTCCGAGTCCCTTAAATTTTTTTAAAAGAATAGTAAGGGGCTCGTAAAATTTTATTTTGAGTCCTTTAATGATATAACGCGGGTCCCTTAAAAAAATTTCATTTGGAAAATCTTGTTTTTTTTTTTTTTTTATGTTTTAGTTTTAAAGTATTTTTATATGGAAGAAAAAGTAAAATTAATATAAAAAAAATAAAATTCTCTGTTTTGTTTATTTAAAAAAATAAAAAAAGTATATATTGTGAATAATAAATAGCAAGTTAAAAATATGAAAAGTTGAAAAAAGTAATAAATATATTAAATATGTTAATTAATTGCAAGTGAAAAATTGAAGTTAAGTTCATTGGTTAGAGGAATGATACTAGCAAGTGCCTTTATGAAAAATAATAATACAAACTACATGTCATGCATATAAGATTTTATGCAAAGAGTAATACATATAAGATATAAATGTCTATTCATTAAAACAATGACGGTTGGTTCTACAAGACTTTCTCCTTGCATGTTGTAGTTGTCACAGCTCCAACAGTACAACTTTTTTTTCCTATTGTTCTTCTTTTTATTCATATTGTTATGCAACTATTTGGGAATTTAAATTTAAAATTGGGGACTAAACTAAAGAAATTGACTGCTGCAGTATAAAAAATGACTGTTGAAACACATAATCAAATTTAAAGAATGCATATACACATACAAGTTTATTTATGTTATCAATTTCTTTGCCTATAATGCATGTTCTTTAATAATACAATTACTTACGACATATATTAAATATTAAAAATCATTAAACTTCAATCCTCTTTTAAGTATAGTATATATATTATGATCTCTTATTTTTTTAACCAACTATAACAACCTAGTATTCAAAACGACATAATAAAAAAGTTAAATATTAATTAATAAAAATTAAATGATTTAATTATTTAAGACACATAAAAATTCAATTTCATTTCATATAATATTAAATTCAATTTATATAACATTTAAAAATAAAAATTAATGACCCATGGATTAAATTTCGTTGAAAATGATTCAACGAAGTAACTATTTAATTAATATAACATATATTAGAAGTAGAATTCTTTTCCATTGTTTTTATATTCTCTAATTAAAAAAATATACAATTTAATTTCCATTAAATGCTAAATTATAAATATTTGAAAAATTATATGATAATTAAATTATAAATATATTCTCAAAATTATAAAATAACTAAATTACAAAAATATTCTTAACACTTTAAATAACTAAAATAAGAATAATTGCTATTAAATTGTCTACTTCTTAATATTCTATATCAATATTAAATAGCATTAAAAATATAACATCAAATATTTTTCTTGTTTTATATTTCTCCACATTGTTCATCATTATACTTTTGTTGCCTATTCCATTCTATTATTCACCTATCCAATAATTATATATATTCATCTATATTAATTGTTAATGAACTAAAATACTTAATACTAAGAAAATAAAAAATAAATATAGCAAACATTTATGTAAAAAGATAACTACACAAACATATATAAAAAATAAATATAACAAAATAAAATGTTATATTTATCGTATGATGTGAAGGAAATAATATGGGGTTGAAGAAGTAATTTTTGCCATCTTAACAATCAAACACAATGAAAACTTGGGCCACATGATGCAATTTCAAGCAACTTTCTCTTCAGTCGTGGAGATCAACCAAGAGAGATCAACTAGCTAAGAACAAGAAGAATACGAAGGATGAGTGAATGGAGATACGGGGAGGGGACCATTTTATAGAGGCAGAAGAAGCCAAGCCAATCAGTCATCATATATATATATTTAAACTAGTGTCCTGTCTCTTCAGACGAAGACACAAACTAATCAGTCTGTGACCCTTTCTAGTTAGTTAGCCTTTTGGCTGACAGATGGTAGTGCAGACTTGAAGTTAGTGCTTTTAAGTTAGCTCAATTATTTTTATTATTATTTTGAAATATAAGGAAGTGGATTGAATCAGTTTGATTCCCTAGTAAAAATTTATTAGACTCTAACTCAATCATTTCTTGTCTCAACTTTTATAGCAGCTGGTTGTAATACTTTTTTACACTCTTGCATTTAACGAAAAGGAAAAAACATTAATGTGTACGGAGGTTAAGAATGGAAAAGGAGCATTTTGTAATATGCATTTAGGCTCCATCTATTTCACTGAATCTTAGTTTTCAACAACTTCGTGTTACCAGAAAACGTGTCTTTGAAATTAAACATGACTATGAGAATACATCCATAAGATACCCACCCATTCATAATGGAAGCTAGACCTTGAGTTAGTTGGATACAATTTTTTTTAAAAAAAAATTACATTTTATTTTGAAAAATTATATTTTAATATGAAATTCTTCCCTTTAAACTTTTAAATTAAATTAAGATTAATTTATTAATTGATTAAGTTCAAGTTGTAATCACACTATAACCCATTGTCTCGCGTGTTGACGAAGAGTGTGCTTGCTCACGTTTGTTGACATATCAACATTTGTCAAAAACCCAAAGTCAAACTCATGTTTGTTGACTTAGTCTTACAGAAGTTCAATTATATATATCCAATAATGGTCATAAAACACATATATTCAACTAAGCCACATAGCAAACACAGTAGGAATGCATAACCCCTGGCCTGGGCTGAGCCTCAAAAGAACTTGAGGCCCATACTGAGGCAATTCCAGGGTTGTATTTTCAGGCCTGGGCCTCATGGCCCGACAAACAATTGGGCCAGGTCTAATTGGCTAGTTCCAAAAATTGCTTTCTGGTAAAGCACAACCAAAAAACCAACTACATCATAGCAAGCTACAACTTATTAAGAAAATGCTAAAAGCTTTGCTGAACCGGAAGACGATAGAGATTTCCTCAAACTTAGATGCACCATTTATATTGTCAAATCTTAAAGTAGGCTTAGAATATTTGTTAATCATATTCTATCAATGAGCTGTATTTTTAATACATTAGCACCAATTTGTAGGTTGTTTACCATATATGCAGTATTGTAACTTAAGCTGACAAATAAAACCCATCAATAGACTTTGACAAAAAAAAAACACTTTCATTAGACAAAGGCCACACATTTGATAAGTGCACCGTAGATACAACCATTTTTCTAACTTTTCTTCATTGTAAAGGCATTGGTTCGATATATAAGAGTTGTTTGAAAAATCTGTTTGTATTTGATTCACTAATATCCAAAATACCTTAGATCATTTTAGATACTAAGAGTTATAAAATGACAATATTTTAGGAGATCATAGGAAAGCCAGAGCTTAAAATTTTTATTTTCATTTATATAATTCTTGTTGCCCTTCATAATTTTCATATCTACAATATTGAATAATATAAGGCTCAATATAACATTGTTAGCTTTCATAGAACTATTTAAAATGTCACTCCAAAATCTTTCATATTAGAGTGCTAACTGCATATCAAATATCTTTTGCTTTGGCATCCAAAAATACTTGAGACTTGAGGGTGTAAACAGACCAAAAAAATAGTTGCCAATGCTAAATATAGTCCTTTTCTTGGATATACACACAAGATTGTAAAATGACATTGTATCCAACGGTTCCATAAATGTCACTTCTAAAATGGCTCATTCTCCCAAGAAGGAACTATCTATCTAAAATGGGAATTTATTAAGCAATGCAGCAGTGGGAAGGCCTCGAATCCATGACCATCTCTCACACCTCAGATGCTTATGATGTTGTAATTAAAGCCATAGGTGAACACTGTAAGAATTTCTCAACACTAAAAGTCACATGCAGATTCAGTATGAATTTGGTGAGGGCCTTAATCCAACATGAGCCAAAGCTTAAGGTCCTTAGCCTTTAATTAACAATGGTGAACAAAGAGGCTATAGCTTATATTGCTAATGAACTGAGACACTTAGAGGTTCTAAATGTATCTTATAATTGCATCTTAAAAGATATCACTTTTTACTTTCAACATGATCTGCCCAATGCATTAGGTAGTAATATTTTACGAATCCAAAAGTTTGATCAATGTGATCAAGGATTATATGATATGTGCCAAGAAGTGCTAATGTGGAATTTGACTGGGGAATGGAAGGACCATCGAGAGGAAGTTTGGAAAGAAGATAAGATATCTTCTTTTTGATTTTAAAACTATAAGTTTTGATTATATTATGTGTCATATACTTTGAACTTTGAATGAGCTTTTAATATGGTCTTCATTATGGTAATGAAATAATATGTTTGTTTGATGGTTGGTTTTTTTGAGTTTTAAATCAAATTGTTGTAATTAGTTTTATTAATAGTCGGAAGCACCTTTCTAGTTATAGATAATTTTTTTCAAGTAGAACATCTTTTATAAAAGAAAAAAAATAAGTTTTGAATTAAAGTTGAGGAGAAAATTACTTTGTGAAAAGAAGTAGGTCATAAAACATAGATGCAAATTGTGAAGTATTAACTGCATGCCACTAATTCAGGGCCAAAAAAAGAACTGTGTTTGTTACTAATTTTTGCAGTTTAAGGCAATCAACTAAAACATCTATCTGTAATAAAATAGATTTTTACTTTCAAGAAAATTGTTGATATATTGTCACAACATAATTCTATTGGATACTCCTTTGATTGATTTAAATCTTTTAGTAACTATATCAGCCACCTGCTTTCTTGTGCTGATGTCACTGCTGCTCTGTATTCAGACTTGATAGAGCTACTGTAGGTTGCCTTTTACTGTACCAATATATTACTCCCAATCCCAAGCCAAATGCATACCCAGTAGTTGAATGACGCATGTCATGATCACCAGCATAATCAGCATCACAATATGCTTTTAACTTGCATGAATTTCCTTTCTTGAAGAATATCCCATAATCTAGCTTACCTTGGACATACCTCGAAATGCGTTGCACTGCTTCCAAATGAGGTTTTTTGGGATGTTGCATAAATCAACTCATTACTCTAATTGCATGGGAAATATCAGGATGAGTTATCACTAAGTATATCAAACTTCCCTCCAATTGTATGTGTATGGTGACATCTTCTAAGTCCTTTCCCAACTAAGCAAAATCTTGCATTTGCTTTCTTCAGAGTCGAGATAGGTTTACAATCTAGCATTCTAAACTTCTGTAAAAGATCTCTGGCATACTTCTACTGACACAAAAATAATCCTTCTCAACTCCATTCAATTTCAAGTCCCAAAAAATGTCCCAGTTCTTTAAGATCTTTCATTTGAAAACATACTGTTAGACTAGCTCTAATTAATGAATTTCAATCTTATCATCTCCAATGATGATAAGATCATTTACATACACTAAGACTGCTGTCACTTTGTCTTCGCTAACTTTTACGAACATATTTGAATATGCTAGCGCTACTGAATATCCACTATGTACTAGGAATTCAACAATTTTTCCATGCTCTTGGTGCTTGTTTAAGCCCATAATAAGCTTTCTTCAACTTGCATACATAATCAGGATGAGCTTTACTCTTAAATCCTCTTGGTTGATTCATATGGATTTCCTAATCCAATTTTCCATGCAGAAATGCATTCTTCATATCCATCTACCACAACTTCAAAGACTTTCTTGCTGCAAGAGCCAACAATACTCACATAGTGTAATTTTAGCCACTAGATTAAACGTTTCTTCATAGTTAGATATGTACCTCTAGGAAAAATCACATGCCACTAGCCAAGATTTGTATCTTTCAATTGATGCATCAGGACGAATATTTACTTTATACAATTATTTGCATGAAATGGGTTATACATCATTGGGTTTTGGCACCAACTCCCATGTCTGGTTCTGTTTTAACGCATCAATCTCTTCTTTCATAGCTTTCTTTTATTCTTTAGTACTAGATGCCTTCTCAAACATTGCTGGCTCATTATGTCTTCCATATTCAATCATTGCTGCATTTACATACTTTATGTTTGGTTATCTTTGACTTGTTGATCTTTGTAATTGTTGTGGCTGAGGAATATCTTCTTCACTCAAATTTTCTTGCTCCTCATGTTAACTTGGTCTTTCTTCTTTAGTTGTTGCATACACTCTTATCTTCTAAAGGCTTCTTTCACTTCGTTTGGCTATTAAATTGTCATCTTCTGTCATTGATTTCACTTTGACTTCAAAGATTGGTTGGACTTCACTTTCATATTCATTTAATTTCTGTTGTAATTTTTCTTCAATCTCTCTCAAATTAAAAGATTTGTTGCCTATGATAACCACATGATGACGTCTTATCGAATACTATATTGCCAGATGTATAACATCTACTAGTGGTTGGATTGCAACATTTCCTACCTTTTCGTTGATAATTGTAACCCACAAATATACATCAAACTACCTTCTTATCAAGCTTACTATGTTGATGGTTAGGCGTGAAAACATAACACACACAACTAAACACTTAGAAGTGACTTACAGTGGGTTTGATATTCCAGAGCGTCTCGTAGGGCGACATAAAATCAAGTTTTACTTGTGGTAGCCTATTGGTAATATGAACGGTGGTCTTTATGCATTTTGCCTAGAATCGTGGCGGTACATTCTTGGCATGCAACATACTTTGACAAATTTCTGCCAAGTGTTGATTCTTTCTTTCTATAACCCCATTTTATTGAGGTGTTCTAAGGAACATTAGCTGTCATTGTATTTTATTTTGTTACAGATACTCATTAAATTATTTACATGTATATTCTCCTCCATTGTCGAAATGTAGGCACAAAATTTTATGCCAACTTTGATTTTATTTTTCTCTTTGAACAACATGAATCTAGATAATGCTTCTGACTTCACTTTCATAAAATCTACTCATAAGTACCTTGAGTAGTCATCAATGAATGTGATCATGTACCGATACCCACCGATAGAGGTTTACTTTATTAGTCTAAAAACATCAAAGTGCACTAGTTCAAATAGTTTCTTAGCTTTGAAACTATACTCCTTATATGGTAATTGATGTGCCTTACCGTACAAGCATCCCATACAACTATACCGTCTTGAACTTCAAGTTGTGGAAGTCCTCTTAGCATTTCCATCTTCATTATTAACTTCAAGTCATGATAGCTAATGTGGCTAAGCCTTGCACGCAACAAACTTACTATCTCATTTCTTCTTGTCTTATCTATGTATGTTGTCTGTGCAAACATTACCTAGACAGACTCTACATGCTTGACCTCCATAATTAGTTCACCAGTTGGATTTAGACTTCTATATACCTTGACATCATTCTGCTTAAACACCATATAATTGCCTTCATATGCAAGTTGTAACACTGATTGGAGATTTTTTTTTTTCATTCCTAGTACATGGTAGACATTTTATATATGTACTTTCCCTAGGTTGATTTTCGTATTGCCGACATGGGTTATTGGAAACTTCAAATTTTTTGCTATTACAACAACTTGACCTCTATATTTAGACATTGTTGACAACTTATTTTTATCTCCTGTCATATGGTTTAAACATCCAGAATTAATAATCCAGTCTTCTTGTAGTTGACAGATTTGTCGCTTAACGTTGCCAGTGCCACATCTTCCAGTGGTTCTTCAAAAAAAAGTCAATGCAATCTCTTTTGATTCTTTTGTGGTAGCAAAGCATGCTTGAATGTCCCATTCTTTGTCACTACAGTATTCAGTTGTTGCATTTCCTTCTTTGTGAGGTACTCTGTAATTTCTAGTAAAGTGACATTTTCTGCCATAATTGTAACATCTGTTGTCTCTTCATTGCTCATTCTTTAATTCTGGTTCTTGTGGATCTGGTCGAGCTCCCCCTCAATACTAGCCTCTCCTACGACTATTTCTTTGCCAACCATTTTAATGCCTTCTGTTATCTTCTTTCTTTCTCCAACTAGAGTCCTCTTGTTGTCCTTTCTATTTGCTAAATAGAGCTTTTTCTTCATCTTTCAAAGAAGCTTTGGACATTTATGAATCCAAAGCCTCCTGGTTGGCTAGTATACTTTCCAACTTTGCTAGTGTTGGTTCCTTGGCCCAGTCTCTTGTGGCAATGACAAGACTATGATACTTTGGGTTTAATCCCACAATAATAATTATCCGTATTCTTGTGTTGGTAATAACATTCTCTAGATCTAATTTTGAAATCTCAGTGTAAATAGATTTTATCTTCGAAAAATATTCGCTTACTAGTATATCATTTTGCCGAATTGATACAAGCTTGTTCTCCAGTCATTGCAACTTTGTGTCATTTGACCTTACGAACAGTGTGGTAAGCACATCCCATGCCTCTTTTGGTGTCTTGGCTTCTTTAATGTATCTAATGAATTGCGGTTTCACCGTAGAAATTAATATGTAAAAAGCCTTTCTAGCTCTTATATGCCATTTCTTCAATTCATTTGAATTTGTTAGTAGAATCACTTCATCTTCATTAATAAGGTCCCAAAGATTCTAGCATTCTAGATAAACTTTAACTATGACACTCTAGACCTAATAGTTTTCATTATGTAGCTTTCAACCAAGCATGTATTCGTCGACATATCAACTATCGCAATTCAGCAGTGCCTTGCACTTACACTAAGTTTGCTTGATTCTTGATAGAGTTTCTTTATAGTCACTGACTATATTTCGGTAGAATATCCATGTATAACAATCCTTGATCTTGTACTTGAACAATGGAACCTTCTAGCTTGGATACTCAATTGACCAGACTTGAACTAAGCCTGAACCAAATTAGAGTTGGACTCTTACAAGCTCTGATACCACTTGTAGAATATGGAATTTAATTGAAAGAACTCTTTATTGCTCTCCGTAAGATTACAATAACTACTAAAGATACATTTCACTCTAAACTTCTCTCTACACCTCTTCTCACTTCTCACACATGTATACAACTTCTCACTTTGCCATACACTCCCATTATCACAACCCTTATTTATAATACTAGTAAACCATTAATTCAACAATTCTTGAGGTTTCTTCCATGCATATTTTCTAAGGATGGTTACCAACCATTGATAAATTACTACCAACTTTTGAAAGATTTTTACCTAACTTTGAAATTGTTAAAGTTGTTACCAAACTTAAAAAGATTTTACCTTTGAAATTCTTAAAGAGATAAGTTGGTGGCATATTTAATAGAAAGAAAATTATTTCTAGTTAAAATTTGGAAAATTTTAGAGCTTAAAATTGTTTTAGAAACCTACTTTGATTTCTACATTATGGTTAGTGGGATTTTCTTGTTTCTTAAATCATCAAATTATGATATCTTAAACCCTAAACTTTGAAGATTATACTAACTTAGAATTTTATTCCTTTTTTTGTGCATTAAAAGGATTGGAGAATGGTATAGTATATAGGAAAATATTACGTACCAATACCTCATTTCTTCTCTTTCTTTCCTTGTTTCTTTCACTATTCATTTTCTCTTTTCCCTTTCTCTCACATTCTTCCTTCCCCTTTCTGTCATTGCTTCTTCTCTCTCACATATCAAGTGCATACAATTCTTTTATTCTCTAACCATAAATGCCACCATTCCACACCATATACTACTACTAGCTGCTAGCCAATATATATATATATATATATGCGTTGTTTCTGTCTGATACTTTCACGTAATGCTTATGTATGCTTAAATGCTCTTTCCTTCGTTTTCCAATTTGGAGCTATGGTTGGCCTCTAGAAGTTTGATATATACCTACACCCCTTGTTGCAATCTTTAGCTTCCAAAGGTGATCAATAAGCATAATTCTTCATTTGAACACTAAATGGATAGGTTGTAATTATTTAAAAGAAAAACAAGAAAAATATCAAGTTTCTAGGATCTATGCTAACTACAGATAACATTAATGCATGTATTTGGATAAATCAACTAAGATAGAACGCAATATAGGATTATAATCATGAATTTAGGCTACATGTTTATCATGTAATAAAAATATTAAAATAAGAGAACATTGTAGAATGTCGACAAATAGGTAATGACCGATTTATTGCATTCCTATATATGTATATGTGGGATGGTGGAGTCATGAATATATGTGAATTAGAAGACAAACTTGTAGCCAAGTAATTAAAAGTAACTGTGCTTGCACACATTTCTTTTTCCTTCCTCATCCATTTACCTAGTGCATTATTCTTTTCTTTCATTTACAAATACCATTAAAGATTACGGGGTGTTGTGATTGGAGTAGTGAACTTGAGCTAAAATAGAAATTTTAATATTTAAAATATATCTTAGTGATCAATTGAGTTGCTGTATGTGTTGATGTGTGTTGTTAATTTGTGCATTTAGGAAACACCAAGAATGCCCCTCTAATTAGGTTTTTGGTTTGAGTTTGTATAACAGAAGACTACCATACATCATTGATCATTGTCATGAAGTAAATGAAGTGACAACTTCTATTCAATTCAAGTAATATTTTTATTTTGTTAGTGATTGTTGTTCACATTGAATGTATTTCCACATGTTTTGAATAAGTTTATCTACTATGCTTGATTGAATTTCGTAAGAAAATGCTAATTATTCCTTCTATATTCTTTTTTAGAAGTGTCTATTAAGGGGAAACAAGGTTTTTCTTTTTCCCAAATTTCAAATGTGACACCTTTATGATTAGTCTAAGATTAATTATTGGGTAATGGTGACTTCTATGTAAACTAAATTGTACTTAAAACTTGTTGTGCTACAAAAGTATAAAATGCAAGCATACGTATCATAAAAGTAATATAATGGTAAATTAATATTAATTACTCACATGATGATTTGACACTATGACAATTGCTATGTATTGACATTTGTTGTCTATTCGAGACTAAGCCAGTGATAAATTGTTATTAAAGGAAAACTAAAGATGTAAAAGTAATAAAAGAAGACATAATTCTTGACTAATTAGGGAATTAATAAAAACAAAGTTGTTGGCTTAGAAATCTAAATTGCCTATGAGCTTCTTCAAAACTAGTTATTGACATTTCCTTTATAATTTGTAATCACTTATGCAATTACTTAAGAGACTTAATGAAGAACAAGTCATAATGTGACAATGTATAGGTCAATACATACACTCCTATACTACAATTGAATTAGTCCACTTAATATCACAAGTTTAATGAACTCATGTTACCTAATATTTAGGTTTATTCAGTAAATCCCTTTCTCAAATTTATTTAGGTTACCCAAATTGTGGTTTATACACACATCAAAGCATGAAAAAGACAGATTAAAGAAACAAATCTTACCTTTAATTACAAGTAAATGAAGGAATTAATATATAATAGGATTCATTACAATCCAAAAATGACAAGTTGTACTCATCGATATATGATTATTAAACATCAAAAAAATGAGCATTTAGCTAATTGGAAAATAAACACAAATAGATGCAATAGAAGAAGTTAAAACTTATTTAATCGTTGAATCTCTTCTAGACCTAGACTTCTTCCTTGCCAAAACAAAGTTAAATTGTT
Organism: Delonix regia; assembly: GCA_037074485.1. Classification (NCBI taxonomy): domain Eukaryota; kingdom Viridiplantae; phylum Streptophyta; class Magnoliopsida; order Fabales; family Fabaceae; genus Delonix; species Delonix regia. Next base: position 15,791,141 of record CM073460.1, read on the forward strand.
TAATTAAAAAACATCAAAGATTAAACCAAAGTTTAACACTTAAAATACTAAAAAAATTTAATCATCCTTATATGTACTAATTTTAATTGAAATTAGAGGTAAAACACTAACTTTTATTTCATAAAATCAAAATAAAATCATACTTGCCTTATAAAAACATGGCAGAAGAAATAAATTACTGAGAGTTAAGGACATGTTTCATGGGAATATTTTAATCACAATTGTTACATGGACGAGTGGTATTTTGAGTATGACCTTAAAATTAGTTAACATGACTTAGTTTGGTATAATGCTTTATTTTATGGAAGTGGTATTAAAAAGGCAAAAGTTGCTACATATAGAAGACAAGGTGCTACCAACAGGGTGTAACAACCCTTAAGATATTGATTGTTGATGTGGCTGGGCACAAAAGAAACTATTCATTAGGTCTCGTCATCTGTAAAGAGAACAAGAAGCTACCAATGTGTTAACTAATGGGGTTGATGGCTAGTTGTAAGCCTCCACCCAGAAGGGGGCAAATTACAAAAAGCTACCAATGTGTTGTAGCCACCTTGGATGACAATGACATGGATTATATGGTTTTCTCACAGGAATCCCATTTTATTGCTATCGTTTTTATTTCTAAAGTGTTATGTGCTCTCGTAGTCAGAAAAGCAAATGTATTCCTTATTATTTACTTTGTAGAATCTCACTTCTAATTTACATATTTATCTAGTAAATACTCGCTCTTATTACTAATATTTATATCTAAGCTTTCTCTTTTACATTTAATATTCATTAGTATAAACTCATTTATACTTTATCTAGTACTCTTAGGTTATTATTATTTGCATTCTTATAAGTTGACTATTTTATTTTACTATAATTAATATATAGGCAACATAAAAAGTTTGTGCACACATACTTATTTCCCCTTCATCTTTCTTTGTTAATTATACCTTCATTAAGTTTGTTTGACTTATTCCTTTCTGTGCTTACCTTTATTAGACCAACAGGTTCTTGACTAGCGTGCTTTGGGGTTTGTTTAACTCTTTCATGCATTCTGGGATAACTTTCTTTTCATTTAAGTGGCTTTGTGTTCCTAGACTCCATGAGGTATTAGCTATAATGATTGTCTTTCTAGGTTATTTTTTATAAAATTTGGATTTGTAGACATTGTGATGGCCATATGTATTGTAAAAACTTTATGTTTTTCCTAAATGTCATTGTTGGAGCCATTCATTGGTTGTACAATGGTAAACACCAAATTTTGAGGGAAAAGTCTACCAAATTTTTAAGAACCCCTAATGAAATCAATTATGTGAATGGATTGTGTATTCTAATTAATTTTCATAGCATGGTATTGTCCACTATGTTTGCTTGAATATGCTGGCTCTTTAAGAAAATGAAATTATAAGCACATTTTTCCTTGCTAATTTTATAGTAATTAATGAGGGAATAGATACCAATATGAATTCCTTGCTAATTTACTGGGAATGTGCAAATTGATAATGCATAAAACACTCATACTAGTTTTTGCTACCAATTAGTGAGGGAAAGGAGAGGAAATTTTTCCTTGCTAAATAGTTTCCTAAGGTACATAACATGTTAGTGAGGGAATTTCCTCACTATCTAGTTGTAAATTTGATTACATTTAGTGAAGGGCATTGTGGTTGTTGATCCCTCACTAATTAAATGTTTGTAATACCTCACTAATAGATTTTTAATTTGATATCCTTAACCCTAAACCAAAAACTCATTGTAACAATTCCGTTCCTATTCTTTTTTTCTTAGTCATTTTACTTTGTTTAGAGTGGTCACCACTTTAAGTCTACCTTGGCCCCCTAGCTTAACCGCTTGTTGTCATTACTAGTATACCATCATGATTTTTTCTAAGATTAGCTTCATTTTTTCTTTTGGTTTAAAACTTCTACCCATTGAAATGTTTAGCCTTATTTCCATCATCTGAGCATTGGTTTTCTACCGCATCAACACCATTTTTTTGCCTTTATGGTGAAAATTAATATCCTTGTTGGACTCCAAAATGTATTGCTAATATAAAAAACATGACACACATGACTTAGTATGCTAAATTTCTCTTTATAAGTTGAAAACAAATTACTTATGTAAGATATAGGTCCAATAGAAATTTCAGAAATGTTTCCCCTAAAAATTGGACTCCAAAATTTTTACAAGTTACTAACATCCAAGCCATAATGTAAAGAGTGCTTTGCTCTCAATTAAACAAGATATAATTTCTACTTGGTAGGGGAACTTACCTTTGGTCATCCGGCCATAAAACTTGAGTGATAAAATTTACAAAACTTCTTTACAATAACAACATCCCAAAAATGATACAATTAAACAAATCCATCCATGCGAACAACACGTCATTCTTCATATGATACCTAAACTCTCTATTTGGTCCCTTAAGTTTGATCCAAGTTGGTATCTAAAACAGAAAAAAGACAAAAAAAGAAAAAGGTAAGTCATACAAATAACATCCTAAAAATCAAACAAAAAATATTATGAAAATAGTATGAGGTCAAAGAATAATAAAGAAATTACTCAAGTGAAAATTTGACAATTATGAAATATAAGATATAATATGAAATGGTACAAATTATTAAATAGTTCTTATCTAGAGATATGACATAAAATACTCATGATTAAAACCATATTTTTGAAATATTTGAAAAAACTAAATTAAAATTTAGAAATTTCATATTCAAAGATGTGAAACTATCATCTGTTGGAAACTATTCAAGGGAAGGACTATCATGGACATAATAAGTAATCTAACAAGGGCATATAGCCAATGTGGGAAATCATAAATTGGCAGAGGCACATAACCCTCGAGGGTAATAACATACTGGCAAGGGCACACATGCCTTAAAGGCAAATAACCAACTAGTGTAAGACCTCCGCTCACAATATAAACCATCTAGTGTGAGACCATAACTCATGAAATCTACAATCCCTTCTTTCCTTGTTAATGGATGTCACATTGGCTCGTATCTCCTATCATCTTGTTGGCTAGGTATTTCCATGGTGAACCAAGGGCTAACAGGATTGCTATTAGCTACCAACATCCTTTACTAGTCCTTTCTGAAAAATGAAATGTTATTGTTTGTGTGGAATAACTTCCTTTCACATAATACTCAACTCATAGATAATACTATACAATTAATATATTGAATACCTTAAAGGTTAACTATTGATTTCGTATACATTTCTAGTACACTTTCAAAACCCTTTCCAATGATATGAAACCTCATAAAAATCCAATAATGGAAAATCAAAGCCTTTTATGAAACTGAAATGAAACTTAAGAAAAAATAAGTTTAAGGTTTCAAAAAATTTGAAACAAGGTTTTAAATATGCAAACATAATTAACCTTACATAAGGCTATCTATAACCATATTGAAATTGCATACCTTACAATCCCAATTGGTCTCATAACCCGTACATTATGTTTTTATTGTAGAACACAACTAAAAATCAATTTGAGTGGAAATAAACGAAACACACTGTAAAAGAGTATAATAAACTTAGCATGTCTTATAGGGTAGTAAAAATAGCACATTTAATCCCCTACCAGTAACCTTCCTGCCATTGTAACAATCTACAAATAAACAAACAAAAAAATGAGTAGATGAAGTGTTATAATGGACAATGGATGCACCAAAACTTAATTACTCTTGTGCTTATCTATTTTCTTGCACCCAATCATTATAGTCAAACTGAGTGTAGTAAACTAAGGTCGTAATAAAATAACTATGGCAACTAATGAAACTAGTATTAATTATTGTTGTGTTAATTCATACTTAAGGCAAACCAAGGTCGAAACAAAATTATAAGTTGTTTGTGAATCCTACCGAAGTTAAAACTAAAATTATTATGGTAATATTATACATAAAACCCAATGGTAATTATATCTAAGTTGATTTGTTACCAAGGCATGTTCGAATAATTTGAGATTATTTGTTGATTAACATTAATCCAATTATTAGAACAATTTTGTAATTATTTATTGAGCAATTAAAATTAGACTAAACTATGACCTTGTTGACACTATGGGTAATCTGTTATGGTTAGATTAACCATAGGCCCATGTGGGTAGATATCCTAACCTACAACCCTCTGTTGTTTAGTAGCTATCCTATTATATCACTGGCAAAAAGTAGATGGAGAGAGATTAAGTTCAATTTGCTAAGCTAGTTAGAGAGCTTATATTTTATTAAATATTAAATCTAGTTTTATTACTATATATATATATATATATATATGTTAAGGGAAGTGGAAACATTTTCATAAGGTTAAGTGAATAAAGCTCTCACTCTAGAAACTCTCTCTCTCTTAACTATTCTACTCTCTACTTTCTCTATACACTGGGCTAAGTAGGTTATTTGTCACTACCAATCAAATAGTTATGGCCGACGCATCTTCAAATTCAAGTCAATGTTTGTATAACATGAAATCTCCTATTTTGGATGTTATTATTATATATGTCATTTTATCATATAGTATCAGAGCCATAGGATTAAAATTCTTACTGGCTGTTAAAGGGAGTACAATATTGAGAAATTACATGATGAAAGTATGAACCCAAAAAGTTTGAACAAAAAAATTCATGACAAATATTAGGGGTTTTTTGGAAACAAACTTAGGGCTTTTATAGATCTGAATATTACGAACAAAATGGTGCCCATTATGTGGCCTAAAACGAGTTAAAAATTTTCAATCCATTAACACCCAGAACCTGAAAAGTTTCAAGCAAAATTACTTGATACATAGATAAATGACTTTAGGAGTTTTGTTCCCTGGGTAATTTTGAACAAAATGAGACTTATATTGAAGCTTAACATTTTTGGAGGACGAAGTTGCCATTGGAGCCTGAGGTTGTTTGAAAACTCCAACTATTTCGAGCTAAAATTGTGAATTTTGCTTCATGGTTGGGCAAAATTATTATATAGGATTTGAAGATCGTTGAACAACGATCATTTTGACACAAAAAATAGCCCCTATAATGCTGTATAATGTTACATTGGGTTCTAGGTAGCAAAATGGGTTGGGTTGACCCATCTGAAGGTTGAAAAAGGATGAAGAGTGCACTGAAACGGAGCCCACTCATGCCCTAATCATGTGGGGGCATGTGGGCCCACTTCCAAGACTCATTTAGACCCTAAATTTTGGCAGTCATATTAATCTTCCACTTTCTATTTAATGGTGATTTTACTGAAATTTTTTGAAATATAAAAATATGAGTTTTGAAATTTCTTAAAGATTTAAAGCCTCAAAATACAGTGTAATGACACTATTTTGACTTGGAAATATTTGTGAGACAATTATATATAATAAGGGACAATATATATTGCTCACTCTCCCTAACAATACTCAAAGGAATTAAAACAAAATTATTTGTATAATTAGTGAATATTTTATTACTAATTTTGTGGACAAAATGATAGAATGAGTAAACAGACTTTGTTTTGGGCCATGTTGGGCCATCTACACCTAGTGGTTGAGTGTTCACCTTTCGTGGGCCCATTCATGATGGTGTTGGTTTTGCGAACCACCATTGTTGTGTTCATTGTCTATTTACTCTTGAAAGTGCGCACTACATCATTAAGGGAGAGATTACCATTAAGGCAACCAGCTAAAGAGATTATGATTATGTTGGTGATGGACATGCCCTATTAGTGTGACATTGCCAATATAATTTTTATGAATAAGGCCTGTTTGTGACATGTTAGCGGCAATTTGTTGATTGATGTATTCATGGTTTCTCGTATCCTATCGATATGGAGACTGCGGGCATGTTTTATGCTATTTCTCTCTATAACATGATTCCTTGGTGTGCATGAGTTTTATAGGTTTATTATGGTTTGAGCCCTTAGGCAGGATTATGATAAACATTTTATTATGTAGTTGCAAAAGCTACGTTTTGTTATGGAGACCTTGTTTTATTATGTGTCCAGGGCATAATTAATATTTCCTATTTGTTTTCCTTTAGCTTCTATGTTCTAGCAACTATTTATAGTGAAAACTCTGAATGAGACAAATTATGATCATTAGACTAAGTCCCATAATATGTATCAGACAATCACCAAGAAGGATTTGGTTTTGAGAGAACCTAAGCCAGCAAACCTCACCATTGATTTAAGGTGTTGTTAAGAATTTTGATGTAGCCTTAGTTTAGTGGGAGTTCAAGTTGAGTCTTTAAGAGACTTTTGTGGTGTAATATGACACAAAAAATATTATTTTATAATCCATTCTGTTCAGATCTTGGAACTAAATATGTGATAATGTTAATATCACTTATTTCTTTATTGAATTCAGTGATCTTGTATAGTTTCATTTATGAACTTGGTATGGTTTAGTGTATACACATACATTTGTGTGTCCTAGTGAATGTTGATTGCTTGACAAGTTGTTTAATTAATTGTTCAAATAATTGATTAATGCTATCCAAGTGGGAGATTGTTGAAATAATTTAAGATTATTTGTAGATTAACATTAATCCAATTATTAAAACAAATTTGTAATTATTTATTGAGCAACCAAAATTAGACTAAACTATGAATGAATCTAGTCTTTGTTGACACTGTGAGTAATCTGTGATGGGTTGGATTAACCATAGGCCTATGTGGGTAGAGACCCCAACCTATAGCTATCTGTTGATCAGTAGCCATCCCATCAGATTACTGACAAAGAGTAAATGGAGAGAGATTAAGTTTATTTTGTTAAACTTATTAGAAAGCTTATGTTTTATTAATTATAAAATCTAGTTTTATTACTATATATATATATAAAGGGAAGTGTCAACATTTTCTTAAGGTTAAGTGAATAAAGCTCTCTCTCAACTCTCCTCTCTCTATACATTGGGCTAAGTGGGTTGTTCGTCACTACCGATCAGTGAGCTATGCCGGTGCATCTTCGAATCTAGGTCAGTGTTCTTATAACATGCAATTTCCCATTTGGACGTTATTATTATATAATGTTATTTTATCAAGGCAAACCAATGTCATAATAAAATTAAAAGTTACTTGCAAATTAAATAAAAGTTAAAACTAAAATCTTGGTGATCAAAAATGTAAAAACCACTAGTAATCATAGCTAAGTTAATTCCTAAGTTATTTGTTAATCTGTTGGTTTTCAAAGATAGTTTTATTTATTAAAAAGTCATAAAATAATTCTAACTCCTTCAATATAATTACAAAATATAAGGCCTTTTACGAGGAATTAAATGCAACTTATAGTCCTAAATTGAAATTTTCTCTTTTCCTTAGATTAAGAATGAAATTAAATGCCAAATTTATAACACTGGTGAAGAGAAGAAAAAACCTTTTTTAAGAGTATGATCACACTTTATTTTAAGGTTTTTAGAAACAAGAAACTCTGGTCGAGTAAAATGTAAATATTAAAGTGGTTTTCCAAAATACATAATAACATGCACGCTGAAATAAAATTTTTTAAAAATTAGTTTGACAATACTTTTTTTACAATATATATGTATATTATTATTATTAAAGTTTTATTTTTAAATCGTTGGACGTTATCCCATTATGCCTTGGTTTTTTCTTCTTGAAAAGAAATAAACTTTTACCTAGTAACAAAAGATGTGTACAAGATAGAGCTAATTACCATCACGGACACAAAACCATCGAGGCCAACAGGGAAATACGCCCCACACACACACAATGGATGGATCAATTTCTTACTCAGCCTCTATGTCGGACAGCGAAACTGTCTAGTGACGTGGGGATTGATGAAGTGTTCAGTTTCATGCAATGGTAGGCCCCACCGCCCCAGTACACTCAACCATGCCGCAGATTATGGACGCTATATATGGAAAAGTAGCATTTCGTAATATGCACGTAGTCTCCATCTATTTCACTGAATCAGGTCTAAGAAAGATCCAAGAGACCACACACAACATCTTCAGAATAACAAAAATATACTAAAAAATATATCATAATTTGACAAGATCATTATAGTTCAATAAATAGTTCAAAATTTTATAAAATTTTACAAAATAATATAGGCAATTCATCCTCACAAATGTATATTTGATTAACATTTTCTTTCGGTCCTTTGACGACAACAGACAACTGAAATTAAAATGTTTTGTAAATTATCAAAACCAGTCGTACGCCATTAATTTCAATCGATACGTTCTTTGGTGAATGGTGATGATCCAAAATTCTACGACCTTCCAAAATGGCTGAAAAGAATTTAATGTTCATATAAATAAAATGTCAAGTGGTGTCATTTATAACGCGTTATGAATTATGGTAATAAAATTAAAGTGAATTATATTTCCATTAAAGTTAGGACAATATTATAGAAGCCCCGTTATTTTTTGTTGTAAAAGAAAAAAATTCTTACCTTCAAGACTATATATAATAAATGCTAAATACACAATCTGATCTTATCTGTCTTCATTTGCATATTCATTTCGCTAAAAAATAATAATTTGTTTACCCAGCCTCTTAAAATATAAAACAGCATCGAAATATATGCAATTAATGGTGGATCCCATTAAACCTCCCATAAAGAGAGCTCTTGATAGGAATTCCTATCCAAAGAACGAGCATAAAGACTGACAAAGAAAACCAGTTCCCTTAGGGAACAAAATCGATTGAGAACAGAAAATGATAGGAAAATAAAAGTTAAAAAGTTAAGTATTACAGTCCCTTAATGTATGTATTATTAAATTGATCCCTTATGTTTTAAGCATTTTAAAAGTTCTAAATCGTCTTTAAACACAATTAATAAATAATTGAGATCCTACTTATGATTTAAAAGAGATTTAAATTATAATAACATTATGTAAACAACAAAAATTAAAGACAAGTGTTGGGCTCACTACTCAATCAATAAACGAACTACGCTATGAATAACAAATATTAGATTCTACACTGCTGAGGGAATGAGTTTGGGAATTTTCATTCATAAACATTTTCTCTTTAATAAGCTCTTACAGAATAATAAAATTTGAAAAGTTGTAGTATTACCAAGAAAGGAGAGACTGACTATTAATATTCACAATCACAAAAAGATAAACATAATCAAAGAATTTATAGGCAAACATATAATAATATCATGTACAAATCCCAATAAAAAATATGTCTAACATAAGCATATACGCGCCTGAGAAAGAAAGGTGCAACTGCATGTATTAAGACGTCATACATTTCTTTCCTCAAATCTTTTTATAAATATCTAAGAAAGATTAAAGAGAGAAACACGGGAGTAGGAAAAAAGATTTCATACACACGGATCATAAGTTTCATGTCACTATCCAAATTTTATGAAAAAAATTATAAACAATCCATTCTCCCAAATGTACTTGATTAACTTTTTGTTTTTGGTACTTCAACAGAGTGGGTTGAAATTTAAAAAAAAAAATTGTAGGTTATCTAAACCACGAACACAGTACAATTGACTTAAATATCGATACGTACTTTGGTGATGATCCATAATCTTGCAATCTTCTATAAGAATAGCAGAAGAGATTTTGATGGTCATCTGAATAGAATCACAAATTCTGTGTGATATAACACGTATATTATGATTATGGTAATAATATTAAAGTGCATTATTATTGCTAAAGATAGGACAATGGAAACCCCATTGTTTTTTTTTGTAGAAAAAAAATTCTTACTTTTACTGCAAATAATAAACGCCGAATGTACAATTTGATCTTAGCTGTCATCATTTGCAAATTCATTGCATTAAAAAGAAATTAAATTCTTTTTACTGAGACTCTTTTAAAAAAAATAAAACGACATAGAAATATATGCATTGGTAGACCCCACTAAACCTCCCTCAATTAAGATAGAAATATACAAAAGTGTCTAATATTTAATCAAGTATGCCCAAGTGGATGAACGTTACAAATTAAAAGGTATTTTGATCTCTGAGGCCTTGACTCCATCTCTTTCATTTGATTCTTCCAGTCTTTCATATCTGAGAGAGACAAGAGAGGACCAAACAGCACTCCTTCGAAGTGAGGTATGTCAATAGCTTCTCAAGAGTTTTCCTTTTCTTCTTTCACTATGTATTTCTTTTCTGTTGAAATTTATTTTAATGAAATGACGAATAATCCCAAGAGCATGAGAAATTGCAGCAGAGAGGGAAACAATTCTCTTTAATTGATGAATTCTACGAATTCTGAAGATCTATGAACTAAACTGATTTCATTCCACTGGGCTGATCAAGTTCCTGATCCGAACATGAATTCCCTCAATCTTTAAGATTTTGTAGATCTTTGTTTTCAGTAAGCATATATATCTTTATCTAAAGTCCTGAAATTTTTTTTTTCTTTTTCTCTTTATTTTTATGAGAAAATAATTTTTTTTTTAAATTTAAGGAGGAATTGTTATGATTCCACTACCATTGTGTTTGCTAAATTTCTACAGAGCAAACCAAAACCCTAAATAAACAAAGTGAAATGAAGCTATTATTTCTTTTGTCTTTCCTCCCTCGTGAAATTCAAGCTAGCCAGGTCAAAGAATCAAGGGAGGCGGGAGTGGGATTGCTTAGAATTGATTATTGGTAATTAGAAAAAGAATTTCAATTTCTCTTAAGTTGCTTCCTCCGGCAAATGCAACCACACGGGAGTTCAACACTTTTATTTTCTTTTCTGCAAGAGATTCTGTTTGCTTCAGGTGAGGTGAGAGTTTATATAAAATAAACTTTTAGATATCTATCCCAGAAGATAGAATACTGTTTCACAATGTAGAAATAATTTCTGGTTTTGTTTTACTATCTAGTACAATTTTTTCTTAGACAATCATAGGAGAGTTAATGTTAATAATTATATAGTATTAGACAAAGGTTAATCAATACATTATGGTTTTATCTTCATTTACGTTGTACTCATTTTAAGCATATTTTGTTGCAAGAATAAGGCTGGAGCTGTCGTGATAAAATTCAATTTTCTCTCGCATTAGGACTATAAGGTCATCTGCAACCTTATAAGTTGCATCCTCCAACCATGCTATGAAAGTGTTGATTTCTTCTTGTTCTGGGGGCGGGGGAGGATTTCTGTTGTTAGTTCGTAGAAAATTAATAATGAATAACTTCAAGGTAGAATCCATTTTTGGCTTGTCAATATATATCTGTTTCACAATGACACACTCATCACTTGTATTCCAAGGAGAATCCTGAGTTCATACAAGGAGATTCAAGGGATCTAATTGTTCTTTTTAAGAATTTCTCGGCTTTAAGCACATGTTCTTGTGACAATAGGGCTCAGCTGTCGTGACGGGATTTTCATATTTTTCTTATTGGGATTATGTTATGTTATGGAACTATATGAACTAGAGAGCAATGTTAGTAATTATGGGTGTGTTTTATATCATTTTTATTGATATTTCTACCGCTTCTTATCTTTCCATCACTGCAGGCAACATTAGCTAAAGCTCAAGCTCTACATGGATAACAACAAATCACCAACCAGATATTGGAACAGTATAATCCCTGATGTGTTACTAAAAATCTTCATGACTCTAAATGTCTTGGATTTGGCTAGGGTTTCTCTGGTTTGTAAATCGTGGCGAAAAGTTTGCCAGGATCCTATTTTATGGGAAAAAAAAGTATTTGATCTTAGTAATGTAAGCCTAGGCTCTGGCAATTTGATCTTCAAAGGCTCAAGGCTCACTCAAATCTTAAAATGTGCTTTGTTACTCACCAATGGCAAGATAAGTTGCCTCATATTCAACTTTCATGTGCCTATAGATGATGAGAACTTAGTTTCCGCTGCTGAAAGGTAATATTTTTCTAACATTCTTGCATTGTGAGGGCATTGATTCGATATATAAGAGTTGTTCGAAAATTCTGTTTGTGTTTGATTTACTGATATCCAAAATACCTGAGATCATTTTAGATACTAAGAGCCATAAGATAACAATATTTTAGGCGATCATACGAATCACGAAACCTTAAAATTTTTGTTTTCAATTATATAATTCTTGTAGCCCTTTGTAATTTTCGTATCAATGATATTAAATAATATAAAGCTCTATATAGCTTTGTTAGCTTTCCTAGAACTACTTAAAACGTGACTCCAACATCGATCACACGTTCACACAAGATATGAGAATGATAATTGAATATGGATATATTTTGCTTTGGTATCCCAAAATACTTGAAGACTTGAGTGTGTAAACTGACCAGCTAAATAGTTGCCAACGCTACATATAGTCCTTTTCTTGGATATACACACAAGACTGTAAAATGACATAGTATCAAATGGTTCTAAAAAGTGCTAATGCTATGAGGGCAATTTTTCTTGTAGGTGTCGTGATCTAAAACGGCTTGTTCTCCCAGGAAGGAACTATCTATCTAAAATGGGAATTTTCCAAGCAATGCAGTTGTGGGAAGGCCTCGAATCCATGACCATCTCTCAAACTTCAGGAGCTTATGACATTGTTGAAGCTATAGGCGTATACTGTAAGAATTTCTCAGCACTCAAAGTCTCATGCGGATTCAGTCTGAGTTTTGCGAGGGCCCTAATCCAACATGTGCCAAAGCTCAGGGTGCTAAGTCTTCAATCAACATTGGTGAACAAAGATGCTTTAGCCTGTGTTGCTAATGAGCTGAGACACCTGGAGGTTCTGAATGTATCTCACAGTTGCATCTTAAGAAATATCTCTTTTTACAGACAACATGATCTGCCCAATATATTAGGGGATAATATGTCCCGAATCCAAAATTTGATCAGATGTGAGCAACGATTCTGCAATATGTGCCAAGAAGTGCTAATGTGGAATTTGACTGGGGAATGGAAGGACCATCGAGAGGAGGTCTGGAGAGAGGATAAGATATCATATTTACGATTTTAAAACTGTAAGTTTTGATTATATTGTGCGTCGTATATTATGAACTTTGTGTGAACTTTTAATATGGCTATCATTATGCTAATGAAATAACATGTTTGTTTGATGGCTGGTTTTTTATGAGTTTTAAATGAAAAAGCTGCAATTAGTTTTATTAATAGTATGGGTAGATTACATAATTGAATGATTTTTGCAATTTGAGGCAATCAATTATAACATCTATCTGAAATAACCTAGATTTTTATTTTCAAGTAAGTTTCTATTAATTAGGAACTTAGTCAAAAAAAAAAAAAATGGAAATGACACTTAATGATATAAAAGAAACTACTGGGGATAGAAAATTGTTTCTAGTTAAATTTTAGAAAAACTGCAAAGCTTAAAATTAATTTAGGAACTCACTTTGAAAATGCAGTTATTTGTTTTATTAATTTTTGAAATTAGGAACTTATGCTAGGTATATATGGGTACGCAAATTTTGTTGCTTTAATACCATTTAATTGAATGATTTAGAAAAAATCAGAGATTGTTTTATGAGGAATATGAGGGTTCCATTTATAGGTGGAGGAGAATTTGGAGAAACCAACCATTATAATGTAGCAGTGAGTAATAAGTGTGGATTAGTGTTCGTAGATTTTGACTGGGTTTGAAGATTTAAGTTTTAGGGGTTCATGGTTTGATAAGTGCAAATATATGGTTTTAAATTTTTTATGTCAAGAAATGGGTCTTTATAAATTAGACTTTGAATTTGTAAGTAATTTAATAGAGTAAAATAAGTTTTGGAAGTTGAGAACAAAATATTTGATAAATGGCAGGTCATATTAAACATAACTGCAAATTGTGAAGCATTAACTGCTACTAATTATAGCAATTTGTGGCAGTCCATTATAACATTTATCTGTAATAATCTAGATTTTATTTTCAATTAAGTTTCTATTAATTAAGACTTAGTTAACAAAAAGTGGAAATGACACTCAATAATACAAATGAATATATTGGGGATAGAAAATAGTTTCTCGATAAATTTAGAAAAATTGTAGAGCTTAAAATTATCTTAGAAACCCACTTAATTTGATTTTTATATTTGTGTTAATTGTGATTCTTTTGTTTCTTAAGTCTTTAAATTAAGATGTTATAAACCCTAAATTTTAAAGAGAATCTCCTAACTCAAAATTATACCCCATTTCTTGTGCAATAAAAGGATTGCTCTTACATCTCATTCAGAACACAGTAGGAAAATATTACATACCCATACCTATCTTTTCTTCTTCTAGTTTTTTTTCTTCATTCAATTTCTCTTCTCCCTTTCTCCCATGATCATCCTTCCCCTTCTGCCATTGCTTCTTTTCTCTCACACTGCATCTCACTTCTTCTCTTCTGCAACCACGAACGCCACCATCCCCCACCATCCACCATCGCTGGCTGCTAACCATTATGCATCGTTGTTGTCTGCCTCTTGCCCGTTAATTAGATGCTTATGGGCGGAGCTTCAAAGCATTGTACAAAGTTGTGACACCACAACACATTGTTTTCTCCGAACTTTGTCTGCCATCAAAGTGCCATGGGTCGAAGGAGAGCATGCTTAGATGCTCCTTCCTTCGTCCTCCAATTTTGGCCTATGGATTAGCCTCTGGAAGTGTGATACCTAAACTCCCTTGTTGCAATAATTTTCGGCTTCCTAATTCCTATAAGCTTAATTATTTCATATTTGAACACTAGAAATATAGATTGAGATTACGGGGTGTTGTGATTGAAGTAGTGAACTTGAGCTAATAAGGGCTCTTAATATCTGAATATAAATCTATTATCTAACTGAATTGAGAATATTACTGATCAATGGAGTTGCTAAAATGTTGATACGTGTTGTTTGTGCATTTAGGAAACACCAAATGCCCCTTCAACTTGGTTTTTGGCTTGAGTTAGTAGAATAGAAGACTATATAGTAAGTGGCACCATCTATATTCAATTCAAAGATTATTAATTTTGATTATGTTAATGATTTTTATTCACGTTAAACGTATTTCCACATGTTTTGAATAGGTTGTTCTACTAAGAACAGGTTTAGGGTTAAAAGAAAAAAGAATAGGTTGTTCTACTATGTTTAGGTTGAATTTGGTAAGAATAATGCTAATTATTCCATCTATATATTATTGTAATGAATTCTCAAATTAATTATTTTTCTGAAGTTCTCTCTGTTGGGAAACAAGGTTGTTTTTTAAATTCCATGTGACACCTTTATGATTAGTCTAAGGTAGAAGTGGTGACTTGTATGTGAATTTATCATATTTAAAACTTTTGTACATTTAAATATCCGTATTGTACAAGTAATATAATTATAAAATATTATTCCGACAAGGATTTGACGCTATGTCAATTGCACGGTATTAAAATTTGTAGCCTAGTCTGGATTAAGCTAAAGATAAATTTTAATTAAAGGAAAACTAAATTAAATATATAGAAGTAATAAATGAAGACAAAATTTTACACTAAATAGGGTACTTATAAAAATATTTGTTGGCTTCGGACTCTTAGTTACCTATAAACTTCTGTTAAATTACTTATCAACATTTCCTTTATACCAATTTGTATTCTCTTATGGGATTAATTAAGAGACCTAATGAAAAATGAATCATTTATAATGATAAAAAGAAGTCTTTACTGAAATGGTCACACGTGGAATGGGGAGCTCACACGTGGATCTAGAAGGAAAGATGAAGCCACCTACTTGAGTAATGATGTGGGAGAGGGATGGCTATAAGAAGAGGATACTCAAGTATGATGAGTGCAAGAAGCCTCGGGCAAGAGAGCTAAATACATTTAGCAGGAGAAATAGAATGTAAGTGGGAGCTTCATTCGGGCAAGGAAGAGAGGGAGCTCGAGCAAGGTTTAGACCAAAGACAACCAAGTTGAAGTAAGAGTACTAAGGTAAAAATACTCAGCCCCACTCTTGTATACTTTAAGAAGAAATAATAACTTTTCTTCTTAATTAATGGCAATCCTACACCTTTCTTGCACCATTCGAACACCATGGGAAGAAGATGGAATGAGCCATCTAACCGTGAACTCTAGGCCATCCTAGGTGGTGTATTTTCTTATCTAAACACATCTCAACCTCATTTTTGAAATCATGCAGGGAGATCAAGCAAGAGGAAAGGGAAGCCATTCTTGAAAAAACACTAGAACCATGGCACCATACCGATGCATTGAGGAGGAAAATGAGACCTTGACTTAACTTCTAAGCTCTAACCGAGAAGAAGAATAACAAAGTGCTTGAACTATCTTAAACTAATTAAAATCTATTAAGGCTGAAAATTAAGGTCGGTAGTTATGTAAAACATTCTCATACTAAACTATGGATTGGTTGAATTTGTACTTGTGTATGTGTTGTGACTGACATCTGGCAATAGAATGTTCGTGAGTGGAATTGTGGATGCATGGTTGCCTAGGGAATGATGTGCATGCATGAAAACTCTCGAATCCATATGTTGATGTGAATCCATGTTTTTCTTGCTTCCACTTGTTTATGGTGCTTTTCTCTTGCAACACACATGAATTTGTCTTATCCATTGTTTGTAAAGAATGGAAAATTTTTTGCATGCTAGCTACTGAGATTCACCTCTCACATTTGTTAACTTATACTTTTCAGGCAAGAAGGAAGAATGAATTCTTATATCTTCAGTTTTACTCAAGATTATGGGTTATTCTCTCTCCACCTCACTGTTTGTGTTTTGTAGGAGGAAGATGTTTGGGTGGAGGTCTTTGTAACAAGGCTTCGCCCTGGAGAAATTATGTCGACCAATGAAGCAATGAGTCTAGCCTCATGTTGCATAATATTTCGTTAGAAGTTTGTAGTAGGGTTATGTGTTTTGTAATATGAACTAAGGAGCCAAGTTGTACTGCTTGAAGTATTTAGTAGTAGTAAGGACTATGATTAACTTTTTGTTTTACTTCATGATGGATGGCACTCCAAAAGTGTAGGGGTCGGATTATGGTTGACTTTCACTTAATGGTGTAAGGAACTCGGGAAGTGTATTTGTTTGTCCTGATTACATGACGTTGTAATGCATGTTATAGTTTCTCTTTCCTATGTATGTTTTGGTGAGAAAGCAATGTATGAAATGGGAGTGTAGACCCTCTGCTGTACAGTATTCATGTCGCCAGCTGCTATATCGTATACATTATACCAGTAGGGGATCATGTTAAAAGAAAATATTGTGGATCAAAAATTTTTTTAGCTATACATGTCTGCTCACATGAAATGGTAGTCTTGATGGTCTTCATCAACATGTGACTTCATTCATGGAAAACAATAAAATATGAAAAGAAGCAAATAGAAAATGAAGGTACTCGGGCACCGACAAAGAAACATAACCAAAGTAAATGTTCAAATAACACTACATGTATGCATGGCCTTGAATGGCCATAAATCTAAGCATCAAGGGTAGGAGAGTAGGCGTTATGATAGGAATTTAGATAAATTATGTCTTGGTTAAATCTTACAAGGCAAATCCTAGATATTAATTTGAAAAGCTTTAATTATCCCTTTAATAAATCTACACAAGTAGAGAGATGGAAAATCACTAAGTAACTTAGAAGAAAAGAGAAAATTTTGAAAGTACCCAGTTAAAATTGTATTGTTCAATAGGGTCCCTGAAATGTAATGGCAAAAAGAGTGACAAGAACCTTGGGAAGGAGCGATAATTAATGGAAATGACATTTGGGAGAATGATAAGACTTATAGAATGTAAGGGATATGACATGTAATGGGAGGGAGAAAGCGAGAGTATGCCACTTTTTTCTGATTAGGTGGTACTCAAGTAGGCTATAGGTCAGAAAGAGGAATGATCCACTTTTTTATTTGGTGAAATAGTGAATGGGGTTAGGATCACCTCCAGTAATACAAATTACTAGAGAATCTCTCATAGGCGCTTTTAGGTCGCTAGATCCATCTATTAGCCAGATTTTCACCACATCATCGGCCTAACACAACTAGGAAAAAGCAAATTTGTGATGGAAGGAATTCAGGTTTAAATCCTATCAAATTTGTCTCTAAATAAATTTGAGACCGAATTAGACATGAATCGTCTATATTATAAGTATTGGTCTCTAAATAATTAGAGACGAATTATGTATTTTATCTCAATTCTAAAATAAAAATGTTCATGTTAGAATAATAAAACTTTTGTTTCAAATAGTAACTATATTTATATTTAAAATTTGTTTTACTATTGTGAGACGGAACTATTCTATCTTTGATTTTATGTTATTTTTTAAGATATGAAATAGTTTTTTTTTAAAACAATAAACTAATTATTAATATTTTGTGTTTAAATCTATGTCTAAATTTTAAATAAGAAAAATATTTTGTTTCATATTTGATAATGCAATTGTTATTATTTCATCTCTAATTATGTTTCTAAACTTTTGATATGAGTATCAAACGTGTTGATCGATTGTTAATATTTAATCTCAATTCTATTTTATGATTTTGTGACTATTTTTTTTTTGCTTAACAACTAAATTATTTTCTCATTTCTATCTTCTAAAAATTTCAACTAATAAAAAATCGTTAATAATAACACTAACAAAAATTAAAATTTCTATTCACATATATGAAGTAATACAATACAAGGCCAATAATAATACTTGTTAACAATTGATCAACACAAAAAGTCTAGAATCTCATAATAATATTAAGATGATCATAAAATAAATCAATTTTCTATTTCATAATTAGTCTTCTCATGCTCATGATGCTCATCTCCTTCATGCCTGTTGTCTTGTAGGTACTAATTGAACTGGTAAAGTTCTTGATTTACTAACTCAATTATATCACACTTCACAAAACATTCATTTAGTTACTGATTATAAATAGTTACCATAATTTTTAATCATAAACGCATGTCAATACAAGAATTACCCGTTCTTATTTTCTCCTCTTAAGCTCAGCCTGAAGAACAAAATCAAAGCATGATATTAGTCAGTGTTTGCAATTACTAAAAAGTGCAAGAAAGGAAAGCTTTGGGAATATACAGTATAATTAACCCACATGTATAACACAATATTGTTAAATGTATAATGACAAGAAACAAAATAAAAATTATTTAAACTTTAATGACTCTGTAACAATTTTTAGAATTACAAAAACTAAATAAAAATTAAGTGAAACGATCAATCCAAATGACATTCATAATAGTTTTCTCTTGAGATTTACTTTATTAATAAAAGCATTTGAAAAATTAAAATAACTATAAAAATATATATACATAGGTTAAATAAATTTATAAGGTGGGAAAATGAAATACACTCTGTTTAAAGACTATTTCATATAAACTTAATTTTTTATACAATAATTTTGATTTATATTGTTTACAAATATGTTATAAATCTATTTTACCAATAAAAAAGTTCGAAAATTGTAGTAGGGTGTGGATTCATGGTTTGACTTTGTGTCTATCGATTATTGTACTAATAAGAGAAGCATTAAGGCGCGCGGATCCCTACAGTAATTA
Organism: Delonix regia; assembly: GCA_037074485.1. Lineage (NCBI taxonomy): Eukaryota > Viridiplantae > Streptophyta > Magnoliopsida > Fabales > Fabaceae > Delonix > Delonix regia. The sequence continues at coordinate 15,810,477 of CM073460.1, forward strand.
GAAGGGACTATTTTCTACGGTAATAAAATGACTCTCAATTTTTATATAAAATATATTTTTAAAAATTAAAAAATAATTATTTTATAAAAAATATATTTTTTAATATTTTAAATTATTTTTTTATACATAATAATATCTAATTAAAAAAATAGACTTTAGAATATACAAAATAAAATGTGAGAAGTTAAAAATAATTCAATTTTTTTGATTTTTTAATTACATATTATTTTTTTATAAAAAAATTTAAAATATAAATATATATTTATCTATAAAAAATTATTTTTTATTTTTTAAAAATATATTTTGTAAGGACCATTGGATCAATGGTCCTCATTTTACAGAAGAATAGTCTCCTCTAGCAATAACGGAGGGGATCCAGATTGTTGACAGCATTGAGAATATGGGAGTGAGTATGAACGTGGTTCACTTGTTTCTCTCTCACTCTCCTTTACCCACCACAGCCACAACCTCTTTGGATAATGGACGAGATAACTTCCTCTCGACTTGTCATCTTCAGATCCATCAACCTGATTATGATGATAGCTCAATTCCCATATTGTCCCACAAATAGTCCCTCAAATAAAAATTCCAGTTAATTTTCCTACTACATAAACTTATTGGAAATATACAGTATAGCCGAAATTAACACTACACACTCAACTGTTCAAAGGGTTGCCTTCTAAGGCAATGCGAACTGAATTAAAAATGGAACATAGTTTAGAACTGTGTCTGTTCTAGTAAAAGTCCCAGGCTGAGATAGCAAAAGACACCGCACACTGAACCATTTCTATCTTTGGTTACCAGATAGCTTAGGACTAAAGATTATAAATTTTGCAGATTCTTTGTATAAGTTTAATTTTTGGCTAGAAGATAGGTATAATTCAAAGTAATGTCCCCTTAGCTTCTAATGTCCTCTTATGCTAAATCTAAAAAATTACTTTGATAAGCAATTTTTAATTGATATTATAAAACAAAAATATAGAAAAAATATCATTTTGGTCCACCATTTTTTAATCTAATTTTATTTTGATCTATCATAAATCAAAAGTCTTAAAATGGTCTTTCAGTTTTAAACTTAATTTTATTTTTGTTCTTCACAAATTGAAAGTCTTAAAATAACTCTCCATTTTTCAAAATTTAATCTAAAATAATCCCTCTATGAAGGAGAATAAGGAGGATCATATTGAATTAAATCTTAAAAAATAGAGAACCATTTTAAGACTTCTAATAAGTGGAAAACCAAAATGTGACTAAAATCAAAAGCAAATAGTCATTTTAAGACTTTTTATTTATGAAAGATCAAAATAAAACTAATCTTAAAAGTGAAAGACTAAAATATTGTTTTACTTAAAAAATGTGAGTTCAACCATGAGCTCATATCTAAATTTAACTCACTTTAAGCCCAAATGCTATTCGTGTGAAGGCAAAGTCACTATCTTAACAACATCATGAAATTAGCATTTGTGTTCGTTTGATACCTTATGTATGTATAGCATATTCTTATATATAATTTATGCTCGTTGACTTTTTGCATATAAAAATCAATGTTTTAAAAGTTTGATCAGATAGCACAATTCAAATAGCCTTTAAAGACCACGTTGATGGCTAATTCACTAAACTTCCAGTACTATGCTAAAATAAAACCGATTAACTAAGAAACTTATAGATTGATATATAAAATTCATATTATGCTACAAGCCTACAACACATACAAATTACATTCAAATAATCTTCAAATCATTTTTATATGATCTAAACTTTCAGTATTTCAAACAGATTAGATATTAAAGTTTATTTCTCTTTTTTTAAGACTGAACCTTATCTTCTTCAATATGACAAATTTTCAATGCTCTGTTGAAAAGCTCTCTGCCACAAGGCCAAACAAGGCAGGGACAGAATTTTAGGCAATCTAATAGCGTGGTTTCCTCAACACATTTGTGCCAAATGTCCCCTGTTTTGTTCAAATTGGGATCCAAAGGCAGCTCTGTCATGCCATTATCCAGTATGCCACTACTTCCCTTGAAAATTTGTACCAACAAAAGAAAAATGGGCAAAACTTTTAACTGTATTTTAGTAAATATATAGTTAAAAGTTGTGAAATGTGAAATTCTCTTGATTTTTAATTGGTACATTGATTTAATAACTGAAGGTTAAATAAAAGAAATATTAAGGTTTACTATCAAAATGCATGATAAAAAATTTAGTGTCAGAACATAGTATAAATTTGAGTTTAAGCATTTATCTAAGATTGGTCTAGTCCCTTGCAAATCATGTTCACATTTATATATATTGTCATAGATCTATAGTTTTATATAACCACCCAAGATACTTTTAATTACATCGCTGCAAAAGTAATAAGCATTTGCAATATGTAGTTCATCTCATCCTAGTAAGTGGAATATCTAAGAAGTAGACTGAACCTGATCTCATCAATTTTTGGCCTTGGCAATTAAACTACAGCTCAATTAAATAATAAAACAATAGCAAATGAAATCATTGTGATCTTCTTTTGTAAATTCTTGTAAGGGCATATACATGAAAGACATAGAAAACTGGTATGGGTAAATGTTGCCACTGAAAACACACCAAGAGTTATGTTCCCGTGACAAAGAAAAGAAATGGTGACCATTCTAATCAAGATTTAGATGAAAGATCTCCGGGAGAATATTATATGTCGCACAAACAAGCTAATAAGAGATGCTTAGCATTATTAGAGCCACTAGGCTACCTGCAAAGAACTAATAGCTTTATTCATTAACTATATTGACAAAGTTGTTAATTCATTTCGAGAGGGATTTCTCTTCCGAGCCCAACAATCATATTGATATGGCAAATGAGGAAGACAATATGCTTTGATTCAAATAGTTTAGTTTTGAAGAATAAAACAATTAAAATCCAATATTGAAAACTAAGCAACAAAAATATATGTGTAATCAACTAGTATATCTATTTGATTAAATGTCAATTAAACACACCATAAAGCTTTTTCAAAGCCAGATCTTGATACAACAAAATTAAAAGTTTTTAACTAAACATGTATCCCAATTACTACTTGGTTCACCCTTAAATATAGAAAAATCCCAAATATTATCTATATTATTACACTGATGAAGATCAAACCTGTTGCTTTCCAAGAACACAGGTAAACTGAAAAAGAAGAAGAAGAAGAATGCCAGACCAATCCAGTTACACTATTGAAAGCTAATATTTTTAAGTTTCAAAAATAGCTAATGCACAAAAAGGATTAACTTTTTAAGTTGGTTAACTTACTAATCTAATAAGAATGGTAGTAAGAACTTGTTGCACACATAGAATAAACCATAAAAACTACCAGCCTTGAGACCATGACTTTATTGACCGAATATATAAGGTACTATGTTTTAACTTCCAAACATGCAATTGTTCATGCTTGAGTTTCTTTGCAAGAAGTTGAATTAAAATAATTTAATACCAACTCCATGACATTATATAACATTTGATAGCCAGAACTAGATGAAACTGGGCAAGAATTATTTCATAAAATCAACCACCAAGTAAATAAACAATGTCAGAGGCATACCCCGAGATATAATTGAGCTTAAAGTCTAATGAAACCACAGAGAAAACATGCAAAAGAAGACACATTATTCTTGTACAAGAACATGAATACATGATTGTTGAAGTTAAAGATGCAGATATAGAAAGAAGATAAAGAAGTAGTACCGAGTAGTGAAAGTTGGAGAGCTTAGGAGTAGTTGGTGAGCATTTTGAAGAAGAAAGGGAGGTTTCAGAAACCATGTTTGTTTCTTTGCGTTTGAAGAAGAGAGGAGAAATGGCTCCTCCCTACTATACTGTGTTTCACAGTGACATGAAGTTGCAATGCATCGGTAAGTGCAATTTGGCTTGCAATCTGCAATACAATTGCACACACTGTACATGAACTCTCAGTTATGATCGAGAAATTGACAATGCAAAACCCTAATTAAAGTCATCAAAATTTCAGTTTCTAGATCTTAATCCTCTGCAAATTGTAGAAAACTTAGAATTTGGGCACAATGCAGTGTGCGATGCGAAACCTTCAGGACGAAGTTTGGAGTGTCCGTTGGCCAGTTCAAGGTGGCAAATATACAATAATTTAGTGAAAATTAGAACAATCAGTGGAGAATAATGTAAGTAACTTGGGCAAAGTAAAGTGAATTTGTGTAGTAATGAGTAATGTACCTCAGCTACTTCTGAGAATGTGATCAAAATTGAATAATGCAAGAGTCAAATCTGGGGAAAGGAGTGAGCTTGCATTCTCACAGCCTTCAAGTAAACCAGCCTCTACACAATGGAAATTGATGGTTTGGATATGTGCTAGATTCTATGATTTGGAAGAATGATATGTGGACAGGAGAGGGTTGGGATTATGTGATTATTGAGGAAACCCGGCAAGGGGAAAACGAGGACTTAGGGATGGAGTGTGCCAAGTGTGCGACCAACTAGAAGTGAAAAAAAAAAAAGGGTTTTTATGAATTGCGGAGCATGCTTGCAGGCTTTTAATTTAGACATTGATTTAGATGGTGTCTGATACTAAGTTTGATATCCGATATAGACTAAATTTGTGTCAAATATTATTATTAATATTTTTGATACAAATTAAATTTGTATTTAATTTTTAAATTATAACTAATTTATAAAATTAATAGTTTGACATAAAAATGGATACCACTAAAATTTGAAAGGTATGTAATCCATATCAAATTTTGTATCAGTTATCAATAATACTTAATTAGAAGTATTATATCAAAATCTATATTTAATTCCATTTCTATTTGATACGACCCTAATTTGGTGTCAAATTTTGTATCTATTTTATAGTTTTCTAGTAGTGTAATAAGATTTTTATTTTTCTTAAAACCTATAGTGCAAATATATCCGTCCATTCACTTGCCTTGGCCCTTTCTTCTTTCTTTTCTCCATTTTCTCACTCTTCCATCCACTCCTCAGTCACTCAACACCATTTTCTAGCACATTTCTAGCCAAAATTAACACACCTCTTGTTTTCCAGCACAAAAAAATGGCCTTCAACTCTATTCTTCTCTTCAACTCTTTTGTTTAGAGGACGCAACTTCTCATGTTGGACCCTAAGTGAGCTGCTTTTAAGGTAGGATTCACTGACTTCAACATCCGCTAAATCAAAATGGCCATGGAAGATTTATTACTATGCATTTAAATACTTCTCTGCGTCTGAAGTGGTAAAATGACAAAAAGAAGAGACTTTTGATTCTTAATGGAAAATTTGATGTCAAGAGGCCCAATCTCTTGAAAATTTCCATAACCAATTCCTAAACTACCCTGTTCAACATTAAAACAAGCTCAGAAATTTTGGAAGCCAAAGAGACCCCTGTTTTCAAGCATGATATATTTTATAACACGAAAAGATAGAATCTGGGCTTCTTTAATCTTTATGGCGCTCATTTACAGATACTTACAAGTCCTCCCTGCAACCAAGGAATAATTGGCCATGGATTGGAGGGATTCTCTACTTTGTAGGGACATTTATAAAGCCACCAGAATATGTGGGCTTTTGCCATAACAATCCAAAGGAAACTTCAATGCCATTACACCATTCTTATAAAAATTCTCCTTCTGAATTATGAAAACATGATATAGAAGTATAAAGCATTTAGCTTCTCGGGTCTCACTTCAACATGTCATCATTCCTCTAATCCATCTTGGCTTCGCAAAGCTGTCACTGTTGGGACTTTGGCACAAAAAAAGGGAGGAGCTGTCATCGATCTGAAGAAAGAATAAGCTTCTCACGGACGCTACTTGGCACTGCAAGTTTTAAAGAAAATGCAGTAGATGACGTTGCAGGAGACTGACCAAGAGATGAATCCAACAGTTTAGAAGGCCCTACGGGATATTCCCCAGTAAGATGCTTACTAGAGGTGATCTGAACCCATGGTGAGTGGTGAACGGTAGGAGAGAAAAGAAAAAATTCAATTATGTTTCCAAGAGAATATGTTCAGATATAATGGAAAGCGAGAAATTTTCCTTAAACCTGAAAGTTCATGAGCTCCCCAAACAAAAAAGTTAAAATATCCTAGTCAATTTATCTAGTAGGAGAAAATTTGGAGCGTTCACATGGGAGTTGGTGGTTAGTCGACAATAATACTTCCCCCATCAAGCCTCGGAGAAACGAAATAATCCAGAAGAGACAAGTTTAACTATAGTACTTTATATAGGCCCAATATGGGTATTTTGCTAGGCATATTTGTCCTTAGACTTCTTAATTAATAGTATTAAGAAAATTTATCCTTGAAGCTTTGAAAATCCTTATCTAAGCTATCTATTCCTATATTTAGCATATTAGGATGTTACTATTGGAAATAGAAGGCGTGTGACACTATGACTGGGATGAGTTCAACCATGTTCCAATGCATACTGGTTCAATTTTAGTTGTGGCCTATAAATAGTTTTCATTGGCCAAATTGCCCTTTTTAAGGGTTTTGACTTTAGTTCTTTTGGTTATGATTTTAGGTCTCTGAAATTTATTTATTAGCAACATAAACTCTAAAAAAATACATGAAATTGATTAATTACAAATTATCAAAGATCAAACCAAATTTAACATGTAAACTCCAAAAAAAAAATGTAATTGAACCTATGTACTAAACATAATTAAAGTTAAGCTAAAAAACTAACTTCTATTCCATAAAACCAAAACAAAATCAGAGTTGACTTCTAAAAACATGGTAAAAGAATTGAATTAATGAGAGTTAGCAACATGATTCATGATAAAATTTTAATCACATTTGTTACGCGGACGAGTGGTATTGTTGAATATGAGCTTAAGTAGTTGACATGATTTGGTTTGGTATAATGTTATATCTTATGGAAGTGGCATTGGAAATGGAAAAACAGCTACCAATAGAAGACAAGGTGCTTCCAATAGGGTGAAGCAGCCCCTAATATATTGAGAAGGTATAGTTAGGAAGAATTACCTATTGGGTCTTGCCATTTTCAAGAGAAAAAGGAGTAAAGGTAAGCAATGGATTGAAGTAGATGGTTGGGTGGAGGAGCTTCCTATTAGGTATAAACCACCCACCCATAGGAGGGCAAAGAGCTACCAATGTGGCATAGCCACCCTAAACAACAATGACATGGATTATATGGTTCTTTCATGTGAAGACAACTATATGATTATCATTGTCATTTCTAGAGTGTCAAAATTATACTCTTAGTAGTTAGTAAAATGAAGGTATATCTTAACATATACTTTGTAGAAGCTCACTTCTAATTTTAATATTTATAGCTTATTGTATAGCTTACTAGTAATATTTATATGTAAGCTTCCACTTTTACATTGACTAAAGTACCAATTTTGTCCCCTGCTTTTGCATTTTGTGACAATTTAGTCCCCCACAAATATGATTTTAAATAAAATTGGTCTCTCACTTAATTTGTCGTTAACCTGTCGTTGATGTGGAGCATTATCTTGCTAAGATGGAAAATTTGTGCATAACTAGAATTATTTTATGAGAAAATTACACACACATAAGCAATTAGGATTTACACATTCAACCTACAGCCTTTTCTAATCTAAGAAGACCCCAACACTACAGGTTCTGTGCGAAGACTCCACTACCCTATTGTGTGAAGACTCAAATGCTCCAATTGTGTGAATTGAAGATAGAGACTAATAATGGGAAGGAAGGAAGACCAAAGTGCGAAGTCAATTAGTGTGATTTGCACCATTATTCGATGATATGACACTGATATGGTTTAGCAGTGATATGAAACCATAGAAGATGAAAAATGGGGGTAGGGACATGGAAGGAAAAAAAAAAGATAAGGTTAGTATTGTGTACATCTTTAAAAAACAATGGAGCAATAAATTTATAAAAAAATATAATGGTTTGGACTTATTGCACATAAGAATAGGGGCACCATAGAAATAAAGAATAAAAAGGTTGGGGTTGCACATGTTTTGGACTTATTTACACATGTTACCCGTAGTAGTATTAGACTTTTAAAGACATTTTTAGAGAATAAAAATTGTTTGGCACATGCTCTATATTTTTTAGAAAATAGAGTTACTCTTTGACCATATCTTATGTTTAGTATATTATTTATTGTATATGACCATTATATATTTATGTGAGCCTTTATCAAATTGACTTATTCAACATGTGGTTGTTAATGTAATAATATATATGCAATAAGAAGCTAATTAGATGAAATAGTTTGGACATGATTTGCATCTGCTTATAGATTATTTACATATGGCTTAGTGCTACCCATAATATTCATCTGGTGCTTTTTATATCACAAGAAATTAGTGTAAGTGAAAAGGATGGGTACTAACTCAAGATAGTAAAACTTTAAATAAGGACTTAATCAAATGAATGGATTGTTATAGTTCAGATATGTTAGCATTACACTGAATTTCTAGCCCAAAGTTATTTTTTACAAGTGTCACCACTTTTGCTTAACAATTGTGATATTGTCGACTTTTGCTATAAATGTTAGTAAATTTTGGTTCCAAACCTATCCACCCTCTATTACTATTAATAATAATGGATAAAATTGTATTAATTATTTCTTACTTCTTTATTGTGTTATAATATGTGTTCTACCATTTAGTTAGTTTTATTGTCTTTTATATATATATTCAAATTTCATGCCCATAAATATACGAAAACATGTCATTTGATGTCCATATTATTTGAGTCCATCTTTTTATTTAGGTATGTAGCAAGCAACCATAAACGATCCAATTGAGGTAAAGATTTCACATCCAATTAAAGAAATAAATATTGATGAGTGTATAGTTGTGTACGAGCATAGAGATGACGGTGGAGACGACTCAAGCAGCTCTAAAGAGGATTATCTATTTAACAGGCATGTCTTTCATCCTAAGCATCTCATCTCATAGATATTTGTTTCCACATGTTTGAAATAAATAAAACTTAATTTTCAAACATTTATGGTTGTCTTTCCAGTTATAAAGACATCATACCAGTATAGGAAAAGCATAGTGTTTTTCCATAGGTTAACAACAGTTGTACCATCAATGCAGGGGTTAAGGTAAGGTTCATGAGAATGATGCAAAAAGATGTTAGATGCAATGTGAAGATTCTTGTCCATAGACCATCCTATGCTCATGGTCAAGTGTGACTAACTCATATCAGGTGAATACTTTCATCAACAAACACACTTGTAATAGGATGTTGCAACTAAGCTAGCTAGTTCTAAGTGGCATGTTGTGAGATTGCTACCCTTTTTCCGATGTAACATAAAACCATAGGCAAAAGATGTGATGAATTACATTAAGGATGAGTTTTACATTACTGTGTGATGAAATAAAGCATATAGAGCATGGAACTTAACAAATATCCATATGGAAGAGAATGAAAAGAGTAATACAAGAGATTTTGAGAGTACTTTAGGGAGATCATCTAAAGCAATTCTAGATCAAAATGTCAGATAAGGACCTATTAGATTACTCCTGAACTACCTCTAACGTTCAATAAATTATACATGTGCATGAATGCATGCAAGATTGGTTCTTAACTTGTTGTAGGCCTATGATAAGGTTGGATGGGTATTTCCAAAAAGGATTATATTGTCAGCAGTCACACAATATGGTAACAATGCATTTTACCCTATTTCTCAAACAGTTGTTGAAACCAAGAGCAGAGAGACTTGGACATGGTTCATAGAGAAGTAGTTAGAAGACTTTGGCCCTATTTCCAATGATCACCTTTAGATTTTTATAATTGATAAACAGAAGGTACTCTCATTCATGCTATATTTTCACTAGTGATATCCTTGTCCTTATCTTATGTATAATTTTAAACTTACTCCTTGATTTGGGACTAGTTCTATTATAGTAGCGATGTCACCAGACAATGAGCACAAGTTCCATGTATATCATATTTACAACAATTACACTAAATAATTCAAGGGCAAGGTGTTGAAGAATTTGCTATGGAAATGTACAGAGTCGACAACGCCATAGGCATTAGCAACTAATATTAGCAACCTAAAATAGTTTAAAGATACGGCATAGAGTACTTGTCTAAAATCTCGCCTAAATTATGGTCTAGAACAACATTTGATACTAGAAACAAGAGTTAAGTATTCACAAACAATATGTGCAAACTATTCAATTTGAAGATTATAGAGACTAGGGGAAAGTCTATCATAACTATGTTAGATGAAATAAGGTTGTACATAATAAGGAAGATGACTGCACATCAAGAAAGGATGCTCCAAGTTAAAGGCCATGTTAAAGGATAACAAGCATATGAGTAGAATTTGGGTGCCCCAATAGGTTAGGGACCCTAATGGTGTAGCTACTTTTGTAGGTCATGGGACTTATGTGGTATACCTCGTGAATATGTTATAGCCACAATTGGGTCGAGGAACCTTAGAGGGAAAAAGTTTATGCATCAAAGCTTAACCAAGAAGACACATGAGATAGAATACACCATATATGCTACCAATTAATAGGCCAAATTTATGGTCTAAGGTCAATAGAAAGGAAATTCAACTACCTCCAATAAGAAAAAAAATAGGTAGACCAAAGAAACAAATAAGAAAAGACCCTGTTGAAAGTGAACAATCTAATGATGCATCAAAAGTAAAGAAACATCATGCAATCATGTGCAAGAAATGTCATAAAAATGGGCACAATAGTAGAACTTGCAAAACCTCCTTAAGTGTAATGTTTTTTTTCTATAACAATAACACTTATAGTCTTTAATTTGCTTGAACTATACATTGTGAAGTAATTGATATTATAGTTATATCTAATCATGTTGGGTCCAGGTACTGTCACAGGACTATATGTAAAAGCTCATGATAGGAAGATAGTTAGCTAAGAGACAATAGTGTCAGTCAATAACATTACTCGGACATGGTTTACACCATAAGTGACTAGGACCCAAGAATCATTTACCATTATAAAATGAAGTTCACAGAAGGCATCTCTTTTTCTTTTTTTTTTGTGGATATTAGTTATTAGAATCATAGATATTAGAATCAACTGCTAGTACTGTGTATTTCGGTGGATATCAGATATTTCCTATGTATTATTTATTTTAGTGGATAATGGATATTTAGGATGTTTATTATCGTATTGAAATCAATCCTATTTCAGGTTTATTTTGATAAATCCTTAGATTATATTTAACATAAATATACATATTATAAATATGATGGTACAGTTATAGACTTTTTTAAAAACTGGTACTATTTTTATGTGTAATTATGCCCTTTAGAGATGCTAATGAAGACTGATAGATAGTATGCTAATCAATATTTCTTTCAGTACGTGTATTCCATTTTCATTATAAATTTAATACTTATACAGAATCACATAACCCTTATGTTATTTTTTGAAATTAATCTTTTTTCTCTTCTCCAATAGAGACAAAATTACGAAATGCTTAGTTTAGGTGGAGTGATGATGATCATGTAGGGTGTAGTTAATATTAAACATTATTTTGACAAGCATGGGATAAATTATTGCAGTGAAGACATCACTTTAGGAACTAAATGGCTGTTAAATGCTAGTATTGTTATATGCTTATAACATATGCATAATTATATAGGAGACAACATTATATAGTCTTTGAGAACCTAATACAACATTACAATATACTGCAATGCACATTACAATGTAGACTAATAACAACCTAATACAATGTAAAACCTAAACAATCTACATTATATGATTACATTAGCTCATATCAATCTACCTAAATAGACTACAAAGCACAACTACTATCGTAGCAATTACATTAACACTAAACAATTCTACTTCATTACATTGGCCACTACACAACTACAATGGAACACAGGGCAGCCACAACAATGTACAACATATTCACTTTACATTTCTCCCTTTTGCATTTCAATCATTTTTTGTATAACCACTTGTAAAAATTGCAAGCTAGTCCTTCTTTAAACATAGGATTTTTTTTTTTTACAATTAAAGTGTTAATCACTACACTTAATCCAAAATGTTAGAGTGTGTCTTAATGTGAGAGATCCTTCCTTAATGACGAAGTTGATGGTAGCTTATCTTATGCAGACTCTTCATTACCTCTCATTTCTTTCAAACACCTTGCCTTTTTCTTCCCCTATTCTAGGAATGGATAGAATGTGAGCCCATGAAACTAAAATCTTCTTTGTCATAACTATTTTAGTATTATTATATTAAAAACTAAAATTTCCAAACTCAAATTTAGAAATATCCCAATTGTAAGTAAAGAACAACTACAAATATTAATGTATGGCTGGGAATATAAATTTAAAGCATGTTAGTAAAGTTAATTGGATCTAAAAGCCATAAGAAATTAGGCAAGGCATAAAAAATAAGTTCTGACATCATCAGTGTGTGATTTATGTCCTGGACGTGTTATTTCACAGTTATCCTTATATTTTAATTGAATAAGATTATGGAAGAATTCATTGCCCTCTATCTACCTTAATTATTTGTATTTTAAGGAATCAAATATTTTTCACTATTTGTTGTTACTCATGTATTTGGAGGATGCCAATAAGATTAGCCATAATTTTTATGTTTAGTGTTTGAATTTAATTCTTAGTCTTTTATAAAACATTCATGCCATTCTCCATTTACAAAATTGTGAAATAGGGTAGGGATTTAAATATATAACATAACTTCTATTTACTTCCTATAAATACTTCTTGTTCAGTACATACAAGTATATATTGATAAATGCATAAAAGACTACTTAGGATCTAATCCTTTACATAGACTATATTTTATCTCTAATATCTTGTCAAATATCGTTAAGGCTAGAGAGGGTAGTTTAAGTCTGGTATCTGATTTGAGAAGAGAATTATAATTTAGTTTAATTAGCATCAGGTGAAAAACTAAAAGGGACTTGGTTTAATATAACATGATACTTAGAATGATAGCAATGTTTCTTAGAGAACTTTAACCTTAGCACCTTAGTCTTAATTAATAAGTCACCTGTTGTTTTATATTAGTTTAATAGAGCTATGAGTATGGTTTTGCTGTTGGCAACAATAGAGTAATTACATTATTTACAGATGAAATGAACTTTATTCAATAACCTCATGTCTTCCCAATCCCCTCATTGAACTAGAACATGGGATTCTTATGTCGTAAACTTTGTAGTTTCTTAAGGGAATAAATCAACAATAACTTCATGCTTGAATAGATGATTATCTATAATTCCCCACCCCTATAGATTTTCATGCATGAAACGTATAGCAGATCTTATGGAAACATTTGAATTTCTAAACCCTAACCTAATAGACAAGCCACCAAAACCATACCTTTTGAGATTCCTTTGTGCAGTAGCAATAGCAACAATGGCAATAGTATTCACCTTCTGCCATGTTCAACAACCCCACCTTTAGTGTTTTACAATGGTTTTAGATTTAGTGTTCTGTAGTAGTCGTCCTCTTCTATGAGTGAATACAGAATATAAGGGAAAATTATAAGAGTAAGCTTGGCAAAGAGATTTCAAGAAATGGAAACGTGATGTGGCAATTTTTTTCCACCTCTGCCATTTTTTCTCCACCAATCTAAAAAGGATCCATGTCATCATACTAATAGTCTACATCAACACTAACTTAACAACAAGATAATAGAAGGATTGATTTTACAGGAAATCAAAGTTGTGGGGGACAAATTTGTCAAAATTAATTTGTAAGGAACTAAATTGTCACAAAATGCAAAAGTGGGGATCAAGTTGGTACTTTTCTCCTTTTACATTTAATATTTATTTTAGAATCTCACTTATACTTTATTTAGTATTCTTATGTTTTTGTTATTTGGATTCATAAATTGAATGTTTTATTTTACTACGATTAGTTTCTAGGCAACACTAAAGTTCGTGTACATATTTGTTTTCTTCCCTTCTTTTCTCTTTGTTAATTATGCTTTCATTAAGGTTTTTTGACCTAGTCCTTTATATGTTGACTTTTACAAACCAACGTATTCCTAAGTAGAACATTCTGGGGTTCTAACTTTTTGATGTATTTTGGGTTAACTTCCTTTTTCTTTCAAGTGGTTTTGCATTAATAAACTCCATGTGGTTGTAGCTTGTCATGTGAGGTTATTTTTTATAAAAATAAAATGGATTTATAGACATTGCTATGGCCATATTATTGTAACAACTTTTATGTTTTTGCTGAAAAATGTTATTGTTGGAGCTACTGATTAGTTGTATGAAGGGAAACATGCAATTTTTTAGGGAAATTCTACCAAATTTTTAGATATCTTCAAATGGAATCAATTATGCAAATGGATTGTGTATTCTAATTAAATTGCATAGAATGGTATTGTTAATTAGTTTGCATGAATATGCTACCAATTAGTGAGGGAATAAAGATTGAATTTTTTCCTTGCTAAATAATTTCTTTAGGTAACATATCAGCAAAGGAATTCCCTCATTACCTGGTTGTAAATTTTATTACATTTAGTGAAGGCCTTGTGGTTGTTGATCCCTTACTAATTAAATGTATACAATCCTTCACTAATAGATTTTAATTTGATATCCCTAAGCCCTAAAACAAAAACTCATTTTGACAATTCTATTCATGGTCTCTTAGTCTATCAGTGTACTTTGTCTAGAGAGGTCACCACTTTAGGTAAAGCATAGCCCTCTAGCTTCAATGTTTACTATCATTGCTTGTACACCACCATTCTTTTGAAGATTAGCTTCATTTTTTTGGTTTCAAATCTCTACCCATTGAAATGATTAGTCTCATTTTCATCATCAATGCACTAGTTTTATAATTCTTGGGCACCATTTTCTTGCTTCCATGGTGAATATTTATAACTTACTTTGTTTCAACTCAATTTCCTACAACATCTAGTGTTTTGATCATAATTTTTTTGCTTTGATGTCATCTTTTAATGTATGAAAACACGCTAGATAAGTCTCAAAAAGTTCTACAACTTTGCATGGAATAGTCATCTTCAATTTATGATATTTAGAGCTTCAAAAACTGTGAGCAAGTTGAGTATATTTTTGCTTTAGGCTTGAATTCACTCTAATTCTCTTCTATTGCTTCAATGGTCCCTTTTTCTTTCCATAAAGTAAAACACACACATTTAAATGACTATAAATAGTAAAAATAAATTATCTGAAAGACTTAAAACATGCTAGAGTATAGGAACCTCATAAAAAGAATAAAACTTGCCCTAATATCTTAAAAAAGACTCGTAAAATACCCTAGACTTGGTAATTCTTTATTCAAGAATGACACTAGTTAACTTTATCCCCTTGGGAACTTTCACATTCAAAGAACAAGTTTATGAATTAAGGAAGCAATTAATTATGTAAAAGTCATGCTAATTTATATTGTCAAAGAATTTTTGAGAAATTATAGTTTTCCTAATTATATCTGATGAATTTAGTTTCATGCATAAAGCATTAATAGACCTCACTAAACTTTTCTTAAGTGTCTAATTAATGACCAAGTCCTTGTGAACGTTACAATACAGAGGAGCTTACATCTAATTTATTAAATCTTTAAAATATTTTGTTTGCAATACATCATTTTTTAAAAAACAAAAGAGACAACCAAATTAGGTATGTTTAAGCTTCCAAATTACATTGCCTTTAAAATAAGCTTTAACACTTTCTTTCTTATTTATTATCCTTACTTGCCTTATCTGAATGTAACATCCTATACTTATGACCTTACAAATGAAGAATAATATTAATCTAAACACACCTAATATCTTATTCTTTAAATTGTCTCTTAACCTTTCTCATAACTCTCTATCACTTAGTGTCTTTTATGAACCTACCAAACCCTTTTATTTATAGCTGTCAAAAACTTATAAGTCATGTTTTTTTTTTTACCAAAACCTCCTCCTCATTTGAAAACTTTAAAAATTATTTTACAAATGGCACCTAGGAACTATCATCCCAGTGTTTGGGTGCTAAGTTTTAACCTGAAAAATCTAAGCATCCAAAAGATGGCGCCTTAGTGCCCAAATTCCAAGCAAGGTTAGTGCCTTAGTGCCAAATGCCCAGTTTTCATTTGGAACAAGAGTTTATGTAATTTTTGTCTGTTGAATGAGATAAAATATTGCTTAAGCACTGAATTTTCTAGAAATTGGTGCCTAGGTCCTTCTGGTAGTGCCTAGGCTCTATGTTTCTACCTAAAACTTTTGATTTCTTCAACTTTTAGTGCCTTGTCACTAACTTTTTGTGCAAGGTTCCTTCATGTTCTAGGACTTGGGAAGTAATTTTCTCAATGCATAGGCACTAACTTTTTATCTACAATTTGAAAATGGGCTCTTTGAGATGCTTTGTCGCATTAGTTTTAACTCCTTATTAATTTTAAGCTCTTTTTAATTTAAGGCTATGTTAAAAGAACACTTAAAGGGCATTAGTAATAGTCAATAACTCCATATATCAAAGAAAATACTAACTAGAAAGTGAATTTTTGTTAAGCCAAGAATTAAAACAAAAGACTTGTAAAATGACTCAATTAGCTTTTAAGCATAGGCATTTTTATGCTAAAAATAGGCTAAACTAACTTTTGTTTGAATACTTAACACACCCATAAATTTAAGATTCTACGAGGCCTTAAGCAAAATAAAGACTCTAACCAAGGAACAAAAATTGCAGAACTCTTATTTAAAGGACACTTTTAAATCAAAATTTCAGAGATAACTTCAAATTGCTGCTATGTCTTTGTTTTTAACTTCAACTTCCATTAAATGATACTTTTCTAATAACAATTTGAAAATGTTACCAATTCTATCTAGTTACTGGTTTCTAAATTAAGTTATGCAAATGTAGAGATAAACATTCAATAAACTTATACACAACATGAGCCTAAATTTCATCCCATTCTCCATTAATGTGGACAACACAGAATTAAGGATGATCCGGTCTTTATTCAACTTGTAATGTGTGGCTTAAGTAGGGGTGGATGAAAGGATAGTTTTAATGGCTAAAAAAATACCACAACCACCCCCATTTTTGTAGGGCTTCATAGGGTATAACCTTAAATTTTTCATAAACCACATATGGCTATCTTTTCTTCTTCTGCTTCATTTTGCTTTTCTAATTTTCTTCTTGTATTTATTTTGAATTGCTATTTTGCAATGGGAGAGTTTGGCCTTCTACCACAAATCTTCTTTACCATCACTTCTTATTTTCTTTCTTCCTTTTTGCTGAGTAACACAAAACTTAATTAATTCACTTCATATTACACCATGTTTAATAGTTATGCAATTTTTTTTTATTTTTCAAAGAAAACTTGCAATATGAAAGGTGTAAAGAGTCACAACAATCATAAGCTAGCTAAAAGGATAACGGCTAAGTTGAAAATGAGGTAAATTAGGACTTTTATAATAAATATTTTAGGTGGGTCTAAAAAAGGCTCGAGTAGTCAAATGAATGCCTGAATCTTTTCCTTAAATGCGTGTTGCCTAGTATTTCACCTTAAGTGGCTATCATCTAGGTTCAAGATTGTTAAGCAGCTATCATGAAAGTTGTTACAATTGTAAAAATTTCTTTAAACCAAAACCAAACATTCATGGTAGCCCAAAAAATAATTGTATGAACTAGCAGTATAAGTTTAGCATATAATAATTACTTAAACAATGTAACATTTAATAGCATTTATCCATCTAATTTAAAAGTTTTGACAATTTGATCACAAGAGTTTAAATGCCAAAGAAAAACATAGAATACTGACAATGAAATGTAAACTAGAGATTGAAATTAAAGATTCCCACCTTTAAACTTAAACTAAGTAGAGTCCCCATTACTTTCTAATAACGTAGCCTCCACAATAGAAAGTGTTCCTTATCTAGCTAGCTAGATTTCATCTTCGTCATCATCAATCGCCTCTATTATTAAGCAATTCTAAAATAATTTTTGTATTAATGGCATCACAAGCATCAGAGGATTACCTTACTATGTGACTGAACTCTGGTAAGGGTGTGGAAATTAGGAATGGTATCTATGAAGACTCCTTAGAAATCAGTAGCGGTTCTTATCATATTTCTCACTGTATGGGCACATTACATCTGATATGTTGTGAACCTATGCCTATGCAGCTTGCAATGGTCATCTTACCTTTTTTCTAGTAAGGCTACTACTTAAGGGTTAAGGGCTTAGGGTCGAACACTAGGTTATTGATGTCTAAAACCTAAGGAGATGATGTTCAATTCAGACCATGAGGGAGCACCCTTTCTTTATTTCTAGACTAACCCTATTCTTTTTACAGAAGTTAATGATTAAGCTCATCTTTTTGGTTGTTAATTGTTTAGAGCAATTATGAGAACATATATGCTCTAATGTCTAAATCCCTATAACAATGCAATATAGTAAGATATCTCACTTTTTGGTTACCTCATTAATGCATTGGTAAGATGAGAGCCGCAATATAATAATGTTGAACCATAACATGTTGGCTATGAGAAGTTTATTGGATTTGAATCACAAAAACTTTCCTTTGCACATCTTCCACACCGAGTCCTCATTACACAATTTATCTTCCAGTAGTTCATATCAATTTCTCCATCTAAAAATTGAAGGTACTCATCATCATTAATGTTAGGGACATCGAATTAATAATTAAAGGCTTTTATGCTAATTAGCACTTGACATCCTCTAACCAGAACTTTGTTATTTTCTCTTTTTTGTGAGTTAGCATAGAATTCTAATGGCACTAATGGAATAGCACCCTCAAGTTACCTATTAAACCTTTTTTAGGCCCTTCTTCAAATTTATGCTCAAATGTTGTTGTCTAGCCTATGTTAACATAAAGTCCTGCTTTTGTAACAAGTTTTTTGGTCTACAACATATGATTGGTATTAGTCATAGGCCTTCTTTGAAGTGAACCTTGATTGATTAAAGGATCAGTTTGATTCTCTAACAACTCATTTCCTTCTCTTTAGTGTCATGGTTGTTCCTTATGTGTCCTTTTTAGTTTTCTTACAATGAGCATGAATTTCGTTTTGATTCAAAGCTTGCAACCATGATTTAGGTATGGGGGAAGCACCAATCTAGCTTTCACAACTACTAAATCTTTAGATTCTTTTAGGGTTTTTGTTCAATGGTTTGCAATAACAGCACATAGGCACTAAGCCCTAATTAGGCTAGTGCTTGTGCACTACTTGAGGGGCACTTATGTGCTAACCTTCAGCTAGGGCAATACTTGGAATGCATGAAACTCATAATGAAGACAAATAGACCATAGTAATAAAATAAATTAACTTATAAAGGGTTTTGTCAAAATCATATAACAAATAAACTAGCTAATTAAATTTATGGTCCCAAATCAATGTAAAGATTAAATAGCAAAGAACAAAAGTAAAAAAAGGACAAATTCTTATGACAATAAGGCATAGCACATCTTTCACTAGTATTCCAATGAGAATCCTAAGTACATACAAGGAGATTTAAGGTATGCAATTGTTCTTTCTAAGAATTTCTCATGTTTTGGCACATATTCTTGCGACAATAAGGCTTAGCACATGTTTCAAAGCACATCTTGTCATTTTTTGGAACTTAATGAACCAGAAAGAAATGTTAGTAATTCTGGGTATGCAGTGTGTTATGCATCATTTATAGATATTTCTACCACTTCATATCTTACCATCACTACAAGCAACAATAACTGAAGCACAAGCTCTACATGGATAATAACAAATCTCCAACCAGATATTGAAACAATATGACCCATGAAGTGTTATTAAAAACCTTCATGACTCTAAATGTCTTGGATTTAGCTAGGGTTTCTCTTGTTTGTGATTTGTGGCATAAAGTTTGTTAGGATCCTACTTTATGGGAAAAAAATTTATTTGATCTTAGTAATGTAAGTCTACACTCTGGCGATTTGGACTTTAAAGGCACAAGGCTCACTCAAATCTTAAAGTGTGCTTTGCCATTCACCAATGGCTAGATAAGTTGCCTCATATTAAACTTTCATATGCCTATAGATGATGAGAACTTAGTTTCCGCTAATGAAAGGCAATATTTTTTTGACATTCTTACATTGCGATAGCATTGATTTCATGTGTAAGAATTGTTTGAAAAATCTGTTTGTGCTTGATTTACTAATATCCAAAATACCATAGATCATTTTAGATACTAAAAGTTATAAGATGACAATATTTTAGGTGATCATAGGAATCACGAAACCTTAAAATTTGTGTTTTCAATTATATAATTCTTGTTGGCCTTTATAATTTTCATATTCATGATATTAAATAATGAAAGGCTCTATATAACTTTGTTAGCTTTCATTGAGAAAAAAAACTATTTAACACTTTACTCCAACATCTATCACTCATTAGTACATGATATGAAAATTCGATATGAATTTGGCGATGGCCCTTATCCAACATGTGCCAGATCTTAAAGTCCTAAGCCTTTAATCAACAATGGTGAACAAAGAGGCTATAGCTTGTGTTGCTAATGAGCTAGGACATTTGGGGATCCTAAATGTTTCTCACAGTTGCATCTTAATATTGACTTATAATCTAAGAAATATCATTTTTTACAGATAACATGATCTACTCATTATTTTGGGGAATAATATGTCACGAATCCAAAGATTGATCATATGTGATTAAGGATTCTGCGATATGTGCCAAGAAATGCTAGAGCGGAAAGACCAACGAGAGGAAGTTTGGAGAAAGGATAAGATCTCTTCTTTATGTTTTTAGAACTATAAGTTTAGATTATCTGTATGTCATCCTTTAAACTTTGTCTAAACTTCTTGATATGGTCATTATTATGCCACTAAAAAAACATGTTTGTTTGATAGCAGGCTTTTATCAACTTCAAAATGGAAATGCTATAATTAATTTTATTAATAATATGGGTAGATTATATAATTTAATGATTTAGAAAAGACCATAGATGATTTTATGAGGGTGTTCCATTTGGGAGAAGAATTTAGAGAAACCAATTTTTATAATGTGGCAACATGGAATTATTTTCAATTAGTTTTTGTACATTTTGACTAAGTTTTAGGGGTTTAATATTTATGTGATTAAATTTTGTTACATAAATAAGGTTTTAACTTTTATATTTTGAGAAATAGGTCTTTACAAATTATAATTTGGCTTTGTAAGTAATTTAAAAGAATAAACATAAGTTTTGAATTAAAGTTGAGAAGAAAATTACTTTGAGAAGAAAATTACTTTGTGAAGAATAATAGGCCATAAAATATAAATGCAAATTGTGAAGCATTAACTGCATGCTACTAATTATTACAATTTGAGGCAATCATTTTTACATCAATATGTAATAACCTAGATATTTATAATCAAGTAAGTTTCTATTAATTAGGAACTTAGCCAAACAAAGTAAGGAAATGACACTCAATGATATAAAAGAAACTATTAGGGATAGAAATTGTTTCTTGTTAAAGTTTAGAAAAACTGCAGAGCTTAAATTATCTTTAGAACCCACTTTGATATCTATATTTTAGTTAATGGAATTCTCTTGTTTCTTTAATCCTTAAATTATGATGTCCTAAATCCTAAACTTTAATGAGTACACTAACTCAGAATTTTACCCCCATATTCTGTGTAATAAAGGGATTGCTCTTACATCTCATTCAGAACAATACAGTATATAAGAAAATATTACGTACCCATACCTCTTTTCTTCTCTTTTTTCTTTTTCCACTATTCAATATCTCTTATCCATTTCCCTCATGTTCATCATTACCCTACTGCCATTGCTTCTTCTCTCTCACACCTTAAGTGCATACACTTCTTCTATACACACACACACACACACACACACACACATACACACATATATGTATGTATGTATGTATGTATATATAAATATAAATATATATATATATATATATATGCATAGTTTCTGTTTGCCTCTTCCACGTCAAACGCTTATGCATGCTAAGATGCTACTTTCTTCATCCTCAAATTTTGACCTATGGATAACCCCTAGAAGTGTGATATATACCCACACTCTCTAGTTGTAATCTTCAGCTTCTTAAGGTGATCTATAAGCTTAATTCTTCATTTGGACACTTAAAGGATAGGTTATGATTGTTAAAAAGAAAAGCTAGAAAAATATCAAGTGTCAAAGACCTTAGTTATTAGCAGATAACATTAATGCAAGTGTCTTGATAAATCAAGTAAGATAGAATGCAATAAAGGATTGTAATCTTGGATTTAGGCTACAAGTTTATCATGTAATAATAAATATAAAAATAAGAGAACATTGTACAATGTCAGTAAAAAGGTAATGGCCGACTTAATGCATCCTATATTGTGGGATGGTTGAGTCATGAATATGTGTGAATTAGAAGACAAACTTGTAACCGAGTAATCCGAAGTAATTGTAATTGCATTCATTTCTTTTCCCTTTCTCTTCCATGTACCTAGTGCATTATCCTTTTCTTTCACTTACAATTATCATCAGATATTATGGGGTGTTGTGATTGGAGTAGTGAACTTGAGCTAAATTGCTCTTTTAATGTTTGAAATACATCTTAGTGATCAATTAAGTTTTTGAAGTGTTGATACGTGTTGTTTATGCATTTTGGAAACACCAAGGTTGTCCCTTCAATGAGGATGTTGCTTTGAATTAGTAGAATTGAAGACTATCATATGTTATTGATCAATGTCAATGAATGTACAGTAAATGAAGAACTTCTATTCAATTCAAATAATATCTTTGATTTTGTTATTGATTTTTGTTCACATTAAATGTATTTCCACATGTTTTGAATAAGTTCTTCAACTATGCTTAGTTAAATTTGGTAACAAAATGCAAATTCTTCCTTCTATATTCCTTTTCTAAAGTGTCGGTAGGGGAAAACAAATAACTTACACAAGATGTAGGTCTAGCAGAAATTTCGGCAAAGTCTCTCTTAAAAATTAGACCCTCTAAATTTCTTACAAGTACTTGACAGCGAAACCACAATGCAAAGAGAACCGCTCTCTCAAATTTAAACTAGACATCATTTCTATCATGTAGGAGACCCTACCTATGGTCATCTAGACATAAAACTTTAGTAATAAAAATTCAAAAACCTTCTTTACAATAACAACATCCCAAAAATGATACAAACAAACAAATCCAACCTCATGAATAATGCAAGGTTCTTCATGTGATACCTATAACTCTCTCCTCGATCCCCTAAGTTTGTTCCAAGTTGGTATCTAAAATAAAACAATGTACGTAGTACAAATAGCATCCTAAAAATTAGACAAACAATATTATGAAAACAGAATGAGGGCAAAGCATAATAAAAAAATTACTAACATGAAAATTTGGCAATTATGGAATATAAAATATACTATGAAATGGCAAAAATTACTAAATAGTTCTTATATAGAGATATGACTTAAAATACATATAAGTAAAACCAATTTTCCAAATACTTGTAAAAACTAAATTAAAATTTTGAAATTTAAAATTAAAGATATGGAACCATCATTTTCTAGAAACTATTTAGGGGAAGGACTATCATGGACAAAATCAAGAATTTGGTATCAGAACATAGCCCATGAGGGCAATCATAAACTGGCAAAGTCATATAGCCCTTTAAGGATAATCATATATTGCCAAAGGCATACACCACTCAAGGGCGAATAACCAACTAGAGTAAAACCTCTGCTCATAAAATAACCATCTATGTGAGACCATAAGTCATGAAATCTACAATCCCTCATTCCCTTGTGATGACCGTCACATGGGGCTAGCATCTCCTATCACCCTGTTGGCTAGGTGTTTCCATGGTGCACTAAAAGCTAGCAAGACTATTGTTAGCTACTAACGTCCTTTACTAGTCCTTCGAGAAAAATGAAACGTTATCATTTGTATGAAATAAGTTCCTTTCATATTATACTCTACTCATTGATAATACCATACCATTTAGTATGTTGAATACCTTGAAAGTTAACCGTTGATCCCATATATGTTTCAAGTACCCCTTTCAAAATCCTTTTCAATAATATGAAACCTTATAAAAATGCAATAGTGGAAAATCAAAGCTTTTCA
The DNA here is from genome assembly GCA_037074485.1 of Delonix regia. Lineage (NCBI taxonomy): Eukaryota > Viridiplantae > Streptophyta > Magnoliopsida > Fabales > Fabaceae > Delonix > Delonix regia. The sequence continues at coordinate 15,834,476 of CM073460.1, forward strand.
TGAAACTGAAATAAAACTTAAGGAAAAATAAGTTTAAGGTTTCAAAAAATTTGAAACAAGGAAATATGCAAACATAATCAACCCCACATAAGGCTACTGATAAACATACTGAAATTGCATACCTTACAATACCAACTAGTCTCATAACCCATACCTAATGTTTTTATTGTTGTAAATAGCTAAAAATCAATCTGAGAGGAAATAAAAGGAACACACCATAGGATAGTAGAATTTAAAATAGATAGTAACAGAAAGAAAATATAAACAAGTCATTTCATAAGTTTGGGGATGGGATCTACTTACCTAGAATGCCCACAATGATCATTATCAATCCTTTTGAATTCCAATATGTAGTCCAAGGGCAAATTTTTTGACAAACATTAAATGCCTATGATTATGTGTTGCAATATTTATTCATCGTGATGCTCAAAAGTATTTTTTTTAAAAAAATTCTAACATCACATATTTCTTAATCACGCAATCATATTTGTCTTTAATGGGTCATGGTAACAAGTGTCCTACGATCCAAGAAAATTTAATTTTTGTAATATCTCTATAGAACACAAAATTCTCAATCCCTCGTTCCATACAAAAATAGATAGGGGCACGTCCCCTATCTTTTAGTGAGGGTTGGAGCCCCTAACCCCCTCCCTTATATTTTTATAAAAAAGATATTTAAATAGTTATTAAAAATTAATTAAATTAAATATAATTGAAAATAAATAAATTTTATTTTAATTAATAATTAAATATTTTAATTGTTAATATTATTTTTAAAACTTTTTTGGATAATTTTTATTTTCAGCTTTTCACTACTAAAATAGTTTTTTTTTATTTTTTTTATTAATACTATAAAATTCTTAAAATTTTGCGTGCTTATAAGAAGTGGAGGTGAATGTTATTTTCACTTACTATTTGAGGAAGTTGAGGTAGTTTTATCCATAAAATAATTCATTATTACTAACTATTTGATATATATAAAATTATATATAAGAAGTTATTATGTGTTGATTGAAAAGATAATAAAATTATATATAAATTCCTTTAAAAATCATTTTTTTGTAAGCCGAATCAAAACATGTAATTAAACAAGTATATAAATTGGGAGAATAAATCAACAGTAGACGACATCGTTATTCTGAAAATTAGTTGAGTCCAATGAGTTCAACCCTCAACACCCAAGAGCGTCTCTTAGAGTGTCTCGACGACAAAGAGAGAATGATAAAAAAATTTTGTGTATCAAACTAGGGCTTCATTGTGTTATTTATAGGATTTTATTAACTAATATAATTAATCAATATTATTCAGTAAAATCCTCCAGAATCTTAAAAAAAATTTAAATTTAAATTAAGCCTATAAAATCTCTCTTTGGATAACAATCTTGGATTAGTAATCTGACGGGATGATTACTAATACTCTTGGGCTATGGGTTGGGTTTCCGCCCAATGGGCTTGTGGATAATCGAACCCATCACCAATTATCCACACATATTAAAATAAAAAACACAGTTCATTCTCAGTTTATAAATTGTGACATTAATTGCCTAATTAGGTACTAATCTAATAAAATAATTAATGCTAATCCATAAATATTTAAAATTATTCCAACAATCTCCCACTTGGATAGCATTAATTAAATTATTGGATCAATAGACGAATAGTTAATCAGGCATAATAATGTTCACATAGACACATGGATGTGCGTATATTTATAAACCATACAAGATTCAGTGGAGAAACCATACACAAAATCACTGAAACCGATAGGGATTCAAGTGATATCGACATTTCCATAAATAAGTTTCATCAACTGAATTGAATGGAACACAAAATAATATTTAAAATTGTCAAATAACAATTCAAAATCCCTTAAGAATTTAATCCAGACTCCCACTAAACCAAGGCTACATCAAAATTTTTAACAACACCCATGTGCGTCACATGATTCTTAAAGACTCCTATGGGCAAGCCTTTGGTTAATGGATCCGCCAACATGTGTTCACCAGGAATGTGAACCAAACGAGTCTGAGATTCAGCAATCTTTTCTCTGACGAATAGGAACTTAACATCAAAGTGTTTAGTATGACTAGAGTTCCTATGATTCTGAGAAAAGCTGACAGCAGACGAACTATCGCAGTATATGGTTAGAGGTTGTGATATAGAATCAACTAGATGCATGCCAGATATCAGTTTCCTCAACCATATGGCCTGGCGGGTAGCCTCATAACAAGCGATATACTCTGCTTCCATAGTCGAGGTAGTTGTGACTGATTACTTGCAACTCTTCCATGATACGGCTCCTCCAAACATCATAAAGATGTATCTAGAAGTGGATTTGTGGTCATCCACACAAGATGCATAATCAGAATCTGAATAACCCACAATTTCAAGTGGCTCAGATCTTCTAAAAGTAAGCATGTGATGCTTTGTACCTTGGAAGTACCTCATGACTTTCTTTGCAGCCCTCCAATGATCAAGACCAGGATTGCTCAAGTATCTACCAAGCACACTGACAACGAAAGCTATGTCAGGTCCTGTGCACACCTGAGCATACATAAGGCTGCCAACAACAGATGTATACAAAATTTTATTCATCTCAATTTTCGAATTGTCATCATTGGGACAAGATGATCTAGATAGCTTTTCACTTTTATATACAGGTGTTGCACAAGGAGCGCTAGTATGCATGTTAAATTTTTTCAATACTCGTTCTATATAGGTTGTTTAAGATAAACCAAGAGTGCCACAAGATCTATCACGGTGAATCTGAATTCCCAAGACGAAAGAGGCTTCACCAAGATCTTTCATGTCAAAGTGGCATGACAAAATGTGTTTAACCTCATTCAACATGGCTACTGAGTTGCTAGCCAGGAGTATGTCGTCAACATACAGAATGAGTATCATAAAATTATCTTTATCAAATTTCTGATAGATACATTGATCAGCAATGTTCTCTGTAAAACTAAGTGAGGTGATTATCTGATCAAATTTCAAATACCACTGTCTTGAGGCCTGTTTAAGTCCAAAAATGGATCTTTTCAGCTTGCACACTAAGTGTTCTTTCCCTGCCTTAGTGAATCCATCAAGTTGCGTCATATAAACATCCTCAAGTAAATCACCATTTAAGAATGCAGTTTTGACATCCATCTGGTGAAGTTCAAGATTCAACTGTGCAACAAGAGCCATTACAACTCTAAAGGCATCTTTAGTAGATACGGGTGAGAATGTTTCCGTATAATCGATCCCTTCCTTCTAATTATAGCCTTTAGCTACAAGCCTGGCTTTGAATCTTTCAACTTCACCATTGGCCCCTCTCTTGGTTTTAAAGACCCATTTGCAACCAACGGGTTTACAACCATCTGGCAACTCAGTTAATTCCCATACATGATTGCGAGACATAGAGGACATCTCATCATTCATAGCCTCCAACCACTCAAATGAATGAGATCTTGTTACAGCCTCGCCATAAGTAATTGGATCTGTGCCATCAATAGTGTCTGATTCGAACTCCTGCAAGTACACTATATAGTCATTTGAAATTGCAGGTCTACAAATCCTTTGTGATTGCCTCAAATTAAGAGTTGGCTCTCCTATATCATTTATAAGAGCTTCTACAATAGGATTAATCGGATTCTCAACAAGAATGTCATCTCTAATATCATGATCTACCGGTTGAGATGACGATGATGGCATGGGCAGGATGTTATCCACACAATGTAGGTTAATTACTCTAGGGACACCACTCCTACTATCCAAATCATCCTCAAAATAGAAGGCCCTGTCAGATTCAATGACCCTGGTAGTGTGACTGGGACAATAAAATCTGCATCCTCTGGATCCTGAACAATACCCAATAAAAAATCTGCTGACAGTTCTAGAATCAAGTTTCTTGAGCTGCGGATTATAGGGTCTCACTTCTGCTTTACAACCCCACACGCGAAAGTGCCTCAGACTAGGCTTCTTACCGGTGAAAAGCTCATACGATGTCTTTCAACAGATTTACTTGGAACTTGATTCAGGACATAGGCTGCTGTCTTAAGGGCATCACCCCACAAAAATTCTGGTAACGAAGAATGACTAATCATGCTTCTGACCATGTCCATCAAGGTGCGATTGCACCTCTCAGCAACTCCATTTTGTTGTGTAGTGCCAGGCATAGTATACTAAGCTTTAATCCCTTGCTCTTGTAAGAATAAAGCAAACGGTCTAGGGATTCTCCCAGTTTCAGTGTATCTGCCATAATATTCTCCACCTCTGTCTGATCTTACACTCTTGATTACTTTTCCAGACTTTAATTCAACGGCAGCCTTAAATGCTTTAAAGGCATCTAGCGAGTCAGATTTTTCATGCAACAGATCAACCCAGCCAAATCTGGAATAGTCGTCTATGAAGGTTATGAAATATTTGTAATTGCCCATAGCACATGGAGTAATTGGTCCACTAATGTCTGTGTGGATCAATTCCAAAATAGCTTCAGACCTATTGGCCCCTTTCTTCCTAGCTCTAGCGGGAAGTTTTCCCTTAATACAGTCAATACAAGATTCAAAATTAGAAAAGTTTAGGTCATGCAATATGCCTTGTTTAACCATTCTCTCCAATCTCTCGTTTGAGATATGGCCCAAACGCCGATGCCATAACATGGAAGAGTTGTCATCAATTCTTCAACGTTTATGTCCTATGACAGTATTAATTGATGCCATAGGAGTGGAATCTGAACAAACATTTGCATTTAAGCAATATAAGTCATTTAGTAATCTAGCAGTTCCAATAATGATTGAATTAAAATAAACGTCCATTCTGCTATTTCCTTGCCAAAAGGAATATCCATCTTTGTCTAACACAGAACTTGAAACCAAATTCCTTCTTGAAGAAGGTACATAGACAACGTTAGTTAAAGTTAAAGTATGTCCAGAGTACAAGTTCAAAACTACAGTTCCTACGTAATCCACTACAGCTGAACTTCCTTCCACTCCCAGAATGGTCTTTCCTCTCTCATTTAGGCTCCTCCTGTCATTGAGCCCCTGCAAGGAATTAGTTATGTGAACAGTTGCTCCAGAATCCAACTACCAAGTATCCATAGAGGTTTCAAAATTATTGGATTCAAGACAAACTAGAGCTAAGGGGACAGTTTCAGGAAAGATACCTTCATTCTCACGCTTGTACTTCAGTTTAAGGCAATCTGAGATTTTATGGCCAGACTTCTTATAGTAATTACAATTACCCTTAAATCTGTTCTTCTGACCCTTGTTCTTCTTATTGTTTTTCTTGATCTCAAAGAACCTTTTACCACTAGGCTTGCCCTCAGATTTCTTCCCTTTAAGTTTCTCATTTCCAGTCTTACTTGACAAGGCATTGGAAACGTAGTTCACTGAATGTCCACGTGAATTTGATTTCTTTAATGACTCCTCCTCTTGAGTCACAATAGACATCATCTGATCGATGGTCCACTTAGCTTCTTGTGAGTTATATGTGGTTCTGAGAACCCCATATTCTACTGGAAGAAACTGTAGGACTTTGTAGACAAGATAACTCTCACCCAGGTCCACATTTAGAGATTTTAGCTTGTTGAAATAATTCACCAGCTTCATCATGTGCTCACGTACACCAGACACTCCATCATAATGAGTATTATCTAGTAATGAAAGATAATACGCCTTTTGTGTCTTATCGAATTTTTTTGAACTTTTCACTCATAGCTTTAAGGTATTCTACAGCGGTGTCCTTCTCAGGAATGCTCTGTCTGATTGTCTTCTCTATAGTGTATTTTATGACCGTCAAACAAATCCTGTTGGAATCATACCACTGCTTGTGATAAGCTCTATCAGCAACACTAGACCCAGTAGTGAGATCTACTGGTTTTGGATCTCTCATGGCCAAATCCTCCTTGGAGATGATCAGGTACATATTAAGGGACTCATGCCAGTCGTCATAGTTCGCCCCGTTCAAAGTTTTCACCACAGACAGTTGCTGGAACACAGAAGCTGATAAAGTAAAATAAGGAAATATAAATTATGTCCTGGAAACATAATCATAAAACAAGATTTCCCTTTACAAAATCAGCTTATGTAACTGTATCATCAAGATGTGGTTTATAATCCTATTTAAAGTGTCAGATTATAACAGATTATGAAAGAAAACTCATATGCCCTATTGATTTGGCCATAAAAGGAAATAACAAAATGTACCCATTATTTCCACATCGATAGGATATAAGAAACAATGAAGGCATTAGATTGAAATGCTGCCAATGATTCATAAATGTATTTATTTCTCATAATTATATTGATAATGTCACATCAATAGGGTATGTCCATCATTTATATAACATATATTAATATATATATATATATATATATATACTCTCTTATGGACTTATCGCAATTTTCAGACTCTTCCCTGATGAGGCCAAACTAAACTATCCAAAATTATAGGAAATTTAGTAACAAATGTGATGTAAATTTGTTCATAATCAGACATATCACCATGATTGGGCCCACGATAGGCGAACTCGCAATCATTAGGTGTATGTAATCCAAAGTTAGGACAGATTTCTCCAATGGTTTATTCCCATTCAAGGCACACACTTAAAATAGGAATAAAACATAATAAATAATACAAAATATTAATTATGATTTATTTACACATAATCATAGAGAGTAAGTTTAACACATGGTCCTGTATTATATCTAGTCTAGGTACAAATTTTCTCGGATCAAAATACCTTATTTAAATATTATTTTTGAGCCCTTTAATTTTGCAAAATTTCAAAACTCCTATTTACAGGGCCCCAAAAATTCTGAAAAAATCACCATAATTTAAATCGGGGTGAGTAGAAGCAAATTCCAAAATTTAAAATTCATCTGACTTAAGACAGAGTTTCACGCACCTGCACGCGCTGAAGGTGCGCATGGGCGAATTCTTCAACCTCTGGCGGTCGATTTGACCCGCCAGAGACCCGACGGGTACCCACCAGTGACCCGTCAGTTTTCGAAGCTTCAGACCGCGATATTTGCCTCTTTTCGATCGTCTTTTCACGATCTACGGTTTCTCGGTGGTGTTTTCGAGTCATTCTATCCCATTGAAGCAAGAAACCACTCGAAATTTTTTGGATTCCCATCGTTAAGGGTCTCGTCGGTCTGAACACAGCTCACCAACGATGAGACTCAGCCACCGTGTTGTTCTTGGTTCAGATAATAGGTGATCGTTTTGAAAAGTGGCAAGCCAAATGATCAAAATTTTGTTATGCAGTTAAGTTTTCTTTGTTTTGCCAAAAAGGAAAAAAAAAATTTCTTTTCTTCCTTTTCTGATGAACATGGTGGATTTCAAAAAAATTTGAACGTAAACTCGGTAATCAAGTGCATCAGTCAAATAAGATTTTTTCAAAAGAAAATTTTGATTAGAAAACCATAGGCTCTGATACCATTTGAAAGCAGAACTGGATTTAGCGGAATCAAAACATGTAATTAAACAAGAATATAATTTGGGAGAATAAATCAACAATCTGACCTAATGGAGACGACATCGTTACTCCGAATATTGGTTGAGTTCAATGAGTTCAACCCACAATACCCAAGAGTGTTTCTCATAGCTTCTTGACGGCAGAGAGAGAGAGAGTTATAAAATTTTGTGTGTTTGAAACTAGGGCTTCACTTAAACCAAATATACTTAACCTTAGGTCTTCAACCAAGAGCAATTCACAACTTACAAGGAGTTCAGGTTCTTTATATATTTATGTGTAGTCATAATCTTTAATCCAAAGAATTCCATCCTATGAATTAACATGTTTCCTTTCAATCAATTCATAATTAATCTCAACTCAGTCAAATCTGTACACAATATACACCACTATTGACAACTTACCTCACTAGAGTTATTTTATGATTTTTTTTCACGGACGAACTTACTACCTTCGTATTTTGTAGTTACATTGAAAGACTTAGAGTCTTCTATGATTTTTTTTAACAAAGTTACTCTTAGACTTAATAGTTTTAATAACTCTTCTCCAAGCCATGTTTTGTGAACAAGTTTGAATGTTGCCCCACTAATATACATTCTCCTCACACATTTGGAAACTTTCTGGAAGGCGAGAAACCCTTTAAGAATGCATGCTCTTGATCATTACAGGTTTTGAAGTTTTCTTGAATAATTTTTTACTGTTAGTATTTCTACTTGCATTTGTATGTTCATAATCTACAACCCCACCATTTCTACCCTCCATCATCTGCACCGTTGAAGTAAGGATGTGGAAAAAAAATCATTTTTATCTTAATATATAAAACCCTTTATTGCAAAAGAAAGAAATAATGAAGTCACCATATATACCACATTAAACATGTAACAATAATAAAAGTCACTTATTAACTCAGGAAGCCTAAGTGGTTAAAAATCTTTATCTTAACATTAGGTAGTAAGTTGTATTAATGAATCATAATAGTAATAAATACAAATGCAAATTTTGGCATTGACATTAGTATATTTTGTTTACCGTAATTGATTGGAATAAAGTGAATAATATAATATTGCATTATTCAAAATATTTAAACTTAGTTTTACTTTTTGGTACATCAATATTGACTTTATTAAATAAATAAAAGTAATGAAATCTACATGTTACATGGGAACTCTTCATTGTAAGAAATATATATTGTAATAAATGAAAAGAAGCCAAGTAATACGATGAAATAAAATGATAACAAACATAAATTAGAGTAGTAAACTTAGCTTGTCTTGCAGAATAATAGTAAAAATAGCTCATTTGATCGTGGATAATGAAAGCACCCTTCCTGCTATTGTAACAATCTACAAGCAAACATACAAAGAAATGAGTAGATGAAGTGTTATGGCGGACAATGAATGCACTAAAACTTAGTGTTATGCTTACCCATTTTTTTGCACCCAAGCATTCACAGTTAAAGTGAGTGCTCTAAACCAAGGCTGTAATAAAATCACAGTGTAAAACTAGTAGTAATTATTGCTATGGTGATACATAATTAAGACAAAAAATTATATTAAGTGAAAGTCCATGGGCAACGCCAAACACACACAAACAGTACATTAATTTTTTACTCTGCATCTCTGCCGGACAGTGAAACTGTCTAGTCACAGGGGAATTGATGAAATGTTCAGTTTCATGCAATGGTAGGCCCGACCGCCCCAGTATACTCAACTATGCCGCTGATGATGTCTAAGAAAGATCGAAGAGACCACCAGACGTTGTCTTCGGAATCAGACATGACTATGGGAATACATCCATAAGATATCTATTCATAACGGAAGCAAGACTTTGAGTTAGTGGGATGCAAAATTAATATATATATATATATATATATATATATATATATATATATATATATATTTTATTATTATTATTATTTTGATAAATTATATTTTAATATTATAATTTAAAATAAAATTCTTTCCTTTAAACTTTTAAATTAAATTAAATTAAGATTAATTTATTAAGTTCAAGTTGTAATCACACTACAAGCCACTGTGTCGCGGGTTGATGGAGAGCGTGCTTACTCATGTTTGTTGACATATCGGCATTTGTCCAAAACCCAGAATCAAACTCATGTTTGTTGACTTTGTCTTACATACATGTCAAGAAGTTCACTTATATATCCAATAATATTGGTCATAAAACACACATATACTGACTCAAGATCCAAAAATGAGTTCCCCGAAACATAGTTTGGGAAACAACCACTAATATATATATATATATATATATATATATATATATATATATATATATTATCTTCTAAAAACTCTTATCGACGTTTGAAGTAATAATAGATAATTTCATATCTTGCAATGGATGAAGAGAGCTCTTGATAGGAATTCCTATCCAAAGACAGAACGAACCAAATATAGGATGGTAAAAGAGCATATATAAAAGAAGACAAAGAAATCCAATGCCCTTTAAAGAACAGAATCGAGAACAGAAAATGACTGAAAATAAATATTAAAAAAGTATTATATGGTCCCTTAATTTATTAGTGATAGAAATACACTTTTTAGCACCTTAATATTATTTGGGATTTCAATTTTATGTTTTAACTTTATTTCAGCATTTAATTTTATTTTAAGTTTCACTTTTATACTTTAACTTTATTTGATTCAAATTTGATTCCTTAATCTTACTTTAAATTTCATTTTTGTCCATGAAATTTCTTTGGCTTCAATTTAGTCTTTTAATTTTACCTTAGATTTTACTTTTGTCTTTTAATTTTATTTGGTACCAAGTTCATCCTTAATTTTTAAAAGCTTTTTAAATGTTTCTTTTCCTTCAAACACCATCAAATCAAAGTGTTTTAAATATTTAGGTTTTGTATAAATTAAGAGTTATGACAATCAAAAATCAAAGTGGGTAAATAATACCAAAATCATGAAAACAAAGATTAAAACTAATTCAACTATTGAGTATGAATCAATTTAATTTGGGAAAAAATAAGACTAGAATTGAATAATATGTACTACAATTCATTGAGCTTTCGCATATCAATGGATAAATGAAAAAATGAAAATGAAAAGGTGAAAAAAATATTTGAATGGTTTTGACAATTAAGGCTAATATAAAATTAGAAGACAACTTTAAAACTTAAAGATAAAGTTAAGGAATCAAACTAAAATCAAAAGAGTTTATGGGACGAAAAAATTTAGAGTTAAATTAAGAAACAAAATAAATATTAAAAAAAAAGTGAAACTTAAAGTAAAATTAAATAATTAAATAATAACTAAATGAGATTAGAGATAAAAGTGAAACTTCATGTAAAATTAAAGGATCAAAATGCACTTTTGCCTTTATTAATTATTAAATTGATCCTTTAAGTTTAAAATGTTTTAAAAGTTATAAATTCATTCTTAACATATACAGAGAAAATTGAGATCCTGCTTATGATTTGAAAGAGATTAAAGTTATAATAACAATATATCTAAACGAACAAATCCGGAAGGCCAGAGACAAAGAAAAAACGAACATTTTCAATCTAGTTTAAGCTCTTTGATGAGCACTTATAGAGAATAATAAAAGGTTATAATATTACGAAGGAGACTATTATAAATATTCGTAATCTTAAAAAGATAAACATAATCAAGGAAGTTATAAATAAACATATAATAATATCATGTGTAAATCCCAATGAAAATTTATCTAACATAAAATATAAGCGTGAAAAAAATGTATTAAGACCTTCTACATTTCTTTCCTATAAACTTTTTATAAATTTCAGAGAGAAACAAGGAAGTAGAAAAAAAAGAAAAGAGAAAATGTGACTTCGTACACACTTACCTTTTATGTCTCTATCCAAAATTTATAAAAATTTTATAAAAATAATACAAGTAATCCATTCTCAGAAATGTAATTGATTAACATTCTTTTTTGGTACCTTTTAACGACAGAGGGTTGAAATTAAAATAATTTGTAAATTATCAAAACCACACACACACTGTTGACTTTAGTTGACTTAAATCGATACAAATTATGGTGATGATCCATAATCCTAGGATCTTCTATGTGAATGGCAGAAGTAATTTTGACGGTCATATGGATATAATCACAAATTTTGTGTGATTTATCACGTATAATGAATTATGGTAATGAAAATAAAGTGCATAATTTTTATTAAAATTAGGACATTGCTTTTTGTTTAAAAAAAAAATTCTCACCTTTAGAGTAAATAAAAAGCGCCAAATATAAAATCTGATCTTAGCTGTCATCATTTGCAAATTCATTGCACTAAAAAAAATTTAAATTCATTTTACTCAGCCTCTTTTAAAAATAAAAGTATACAGAAATATAGGCATCGGTAGAACCCACTAAACCTCCCTTAACTAAGAAATGCACAAAAGTGTCTAATATTTAATCAAGTATGCCCAAGTGGATGAACGTTACAAATGAAAAGGTAATTTGATCTCTGAGGCCCTCACTCCATCTGTTTCATCCAAGATTCGAAATTCCAGTCACGGTCGCGGTTGTGGTTGCATTATGACTATTGCGATTGTGGGTATTGTAGACATAATAATGTAAGATGTGATTTTTTCTTTACTTAAAATTATTATACTCTCTTTCCATAAATTTTATATCCTCTAAAATATATAATCTGACTAATAACACTTGTAAAAGATGTTCGACTCAACAAATTAACACTTGTTTTAGGCACTAGGAGCAGAGCAAAGCAATTGAAAATGACAGAATCAGCCTTCGACTTCACCAAACCAGTCTACCCAATCAATCCATATAAGCTTTTCCCCCTCTTCCCACTCCAAGAACCCTTTTCCCATGCATTCTTCGATCTCCTTCCAAGCATCACGGGGCACATCACTGTAAAAGCCAATCACCCTGCAATTGCGGGGTGATACGGTTGCAGCAGTGGCCACAACCGCATTGTTGCAGCCGCATCAAAAGATGGGGACCGCAATTTGAAACTATGGTTTCATCTGATTCTTCCAGATTTTCATATCTGAGACAAGAGACGACCAAACAACTCTTCTTCGAAGTGAGGTATGTCAATAGCTTCTCAAGAGTTTTCCTTTTCTTCTTTCACTCTGTATTTCTCTCTGTTGAAATTTATTTTTTAAAAAGGATGAATAATATTCCCAGAGCATGAGAAAATGCTGCAGAGAGGGAAAAAAAAATTTCTTTAATTGATGAATTCCATGAAAACTGAAGATCTATGAACTAAACTGATTTTATTCTATTGGGCTGGTTAAGTTCCTGTTCCCATCATGAATTCCCTGAAAATTTAAGATTTTGCAGATCTTTGTTTTCAGTAAGCACATCTGTATCCCAAGTCCTGACATTTTTTTTCTTTTTTTCTCCTTATTTTTTTTTTCTGAAGATAAAATTTCTTAAAATTTAAGGAGGAATTATTAAAATTCCACTATCATTGTGTTTGCTGAATTTTTACAAAGCAACTAAAACCAAAGCCCTAAATAAACAAAGTGAAATGAGCACTACACTATTATTTCTGTTGTCTTTCCTCCCTCGTGAAATTCAAGCTTGCCAGGTCAAAGACATCAAGGGAGCCAGGAGTGACATTGGATAGGATTGATTATTCGTAAATTAGGAAAAGAACTTCAAGTTCTCTATGCTGCATCCTCCGGCAAATGCAACCACACGAGAGTTGAACTTTCTCTTTTCTGTTTTGCAAGATTTCTGTTTGCTTCAGGTGAGAGTTTGTATAGATTACACTTTGAAATATCTAGCCCAGAAAAAACAATACTGTTTCACATTGTGGAAATCATTTCTGGTTTTGTTTTACTATTTAGTACACTGTGCGCCTAAGAATTTCACCTCTTCAATTTTTCTTCGACTATCATAAGAGAGTTCATGTGAATAGTTATATCGTCTTAGACAAAGTTTAGTCAATACAATGTGGTTTTATACATAGTATTCATTTTAAGCATATTTTCTTGCAAGAATAAGGCTGGGGCTGTCGTGATAAAATTCAATTTTCTCTCGCATATGACTATAATGTCATGTCTGCGAAGTGCGAACCTTATAAGTTGCATCCTCCAACTTTGCTATGAAAGTGTTGATTTCTTCTTGTTCTGGGGGCGGGGGAGGATTTCTGTTGTTAGTTCTTAGAAAATTAATAATGTATAACTTTAAAGTGGAATCCATTTTTGTCTTGTCAATACATATCTGTTTCACAATGACATAATCACTAGAATTCCAATCAGAATCCTAAGTTCATACAAGAGATTCAAGGTTATCTGATTGTTCTTTTTAAGAATTTCCCAGGTTTAAGCACATATTCTTGCGACAATAGGGCTTAGTTGTCTTGACTCTTGACGGGAATTTCACATTTTTCTTACTGGATTTATGTTGTCATGTTTTGGAATTTAATGAACTAGAAAGAAATGTTAGTAATTATGGGTGTGCGGTGTGTTATATATCGATATATCTACCGCTTCATACTTTTCGTCACTGCAGGCAACAACAACTGAAGCTCAAGCTCTACATGGATAGCAACAAATCACCAACCAGATATTGGAACGATATGATCCATGACATGTTACTAAAAATCTTCATGACTCTAAATGTCTTGGATTTGGCTAAGGTTTCTCTAGTTTGTGATTCGTTGCGAAAAGTTTGCCAGGATCCTATTTTATGGAAATACTAAGTGTTTGATCTTAGTAAGGTAAGTCTGCGCTCTGGCAATTTGGTCTTGAAAGGCTCAAGGCTCACTCAAATCTTAAAGTATTCTTTGTCACTCACCAAGGGCAAGATAAGTTGCCTCATTTTCAACTTTCATGTGCCTATAGATGATGAGAACTTAGTTTCCGCTGCTGAAAGGTAATATTTTTCTAACTTTCTTACATTGTGAGGGCATTGATTTGATATATAAGAGTTGTTTGAATAAATATTATTGTGTTTGATTAACTGATATCCAAATTACATTAGACCATTTTAGATATTAAGAGCCATGGTTTGAAATTGCGATGATGAGGTCGCAATATTGCAGATGCGGCCCAAGCCATATCCACATCAGTCTGCATTTGCGGAGTGGCTAAAATGCACAGTTTTGGGCCGCAACGGCGTTCCGATGCGGCCGCAACAACGGTCCGTTGCATTTTTTATGTATAAACTTCAATCCAATAATAGAAGCAGCGACAGAGTGAAGGGAGAAGAAATTTTCAGATCTGAAACAACCGTAGTTCTCTATATCTCAGATCTCAGTTTCAAGCATAGCACTGACAGTCAGATTCGACTCACGTAACACAATTGCACAAGAGCAACGTAGCAAACTGCAAACCAGCTTTTCTCCTTCATCTATTTTGGAGTGACTGTGTGAGTGTGAGATGAGTGATCTGTGTCAATTGATTTATTGGTCAATTTGTCAAAGCTTGAATCTTGATTTTCTCTTTGCTTGCAATTGGTTAATGGAATGCACTTATACTACCGTGGGCCCATGGTCACTCATGATTTGAGTTAAGTTAATGCTATCTTTTATTTTCATCATTAATCAAATTGAACTACATTGTTTCTGGCCGAAAAAAAAAATTAAACTACATTGTTCTAAATTTAACAAAATGTAGATATATTTTTTTAATTTAATTAATATTAATTATTTTAATCTAATAATTATAATTAAAAGGGTCACGCTATACAATCTCTTAAAGGACACTAGTAGAGAATTTTTTTTATAATGGATGAAGGAGCAATCTCATGTAGAAGGAAAGTCTAATTAAAATTAACAAAAACTTAATTTGTTGCACTGGTGAGTAAATTGAAGAGAAAAGTTATCGCTTAATTTGAAAGATGAAACTATGACAAATTATTTATATAAACAAACTAAAAAAGAAAAAATTCAAAGTAAAAGAACATTAAATAAGCCAATATAATAATATTTCCTTATGCAACGACTAGCTGTTGTTTACCCTTTTTATGCATCCATTGTATATTCCAAACTTCCCCAAATTAAAAATACATTAAAAAAGAAAAAAGCTCAAACATACAGATTTTCCTATGAGATCCAAAAGTGACTGCATATGCAAATCTGACCTCATCAATTAAAACTTTCCCCTGCCTTTCGTTCTTTTCTTATTTTGTAACAATACTTTATATACAGAAGCTAATGAATATTGAGAATTTGAGACTATATATATATATATATATATTTCAAACTTAGTACATTGTTTTTATATTTTTATTATAAATTGAAAAAATAAAACAGTTTTATATTATAAAAAATATTTATTACAAATTAATAAATTTAAAATGAATAATTTAATATTTTTAGGTGACCAATTCAAAATATTTTGAACCAAAAAATGAAAACTAATTATATTAACTTTGAAAAATAAGTTAATATGACAAAACAATTAAAATCAACTTTAAAATGACAAAACAATTATTACAAACAAGTACTATAAATTTTAAATAATGTAGCCAAGAGAAGAATTTTCAACTAGAAGATTGGAGGGTGCTCCTAATGAAGATCTGGGGTGGTATTTTGGAACATCTATGGCTAGAAATCAAAACAACATAATTTGCAAAGTTTGTGGCAAAATAATAAAAGGTGGAATTACTCAACTAAACCAACATATAGCACATTTTAAAGGTAAAGTATCTGGTTGTCCAAGAGTGACAACTTTCGTTCGAGAAGGTATGATGAGACTTCTATTAGATACTAAAGCTATAAAAATTATACGGAAAAAAAAAAAAAGAATTTGAGGCAAGGTTGAGACGTGATGAAGACGATGAAATGGAAGACTTTGTTGATAAGTAGATAAGTCAAGCCACCCAAGAAAGTCTCAAATCACATTGTGAATGGGATGATAAACAACGATTCAGACAAGAAACAGGAGGGGATCAAAATGTGTATAAAAGGGGTGGAGGTTCTTAGGTAAAGGCTAGTGGATCACAAGATATTCCTTTTAGTTTAAGGTCTCAAAATGTTGATCTCATGAGGAGTAAGAGTATAAAGTAGCCTAAAATTTCTGGTGGTTTGATGAAAACACTAAGTAAAAATTTAGGAGAGGCAATATCAAAGTTTATTATTTATGAGCATCTTCCTATGAGCTTATCAGATTCTCCATAGCTACATAATTTAATTACTGTAGCTAATGAGATTGGTACAGCAACATTTAAGTTCCTTACTCTTTATGAGATTTCATATGTGTATTTGGAAGCTAAATATCAATTTATGAAGGAGTGGATAAACGGATTAAAAGGTGCATGGAAAGAGTATGGAGTAATAGTAATGTGTGATGATTGGACAAATAGCATAATTCACATGCACATAATGAATTTTCTCATTTACTACAACAAGGGAACAATTATTTTAAAATCAGTTGATGTTTCTTTAGTTGCTAGCAGAAATACTGGTTTCTACTTTTAGTTGCTTGATAATGTTGTTGAAGATGTTGAAGAAGAATATATAATCCAAGTGGTTACTAATAATAAAGGGACTTTGAAGGTAGCAAGCAAAAAATTGATGGAAAAAAGACCACATATCTATTGGTCACTTTGTGCAGCTCATTGTCTGGATTTATGCTTGGAGGACTTTACAAAAAAGTCCACTGTACAAAAGGTATTAGAGGATGCAAAGATGATAACATCTTTTATATATAACCATATTTGGACTGTAAATTTAACGAAAGAATATACTGGAGGTAGAGAAATTATTCATCCAGCTATCACTTACTTTATGGCATAACTCTTGCAATTACAATCTCTTGTGAAGTGAAAGCAAGCTTTAAAAGGGATGTTCTCCTCTGAAAAATTTCGAAAGCCTAAATTTAAGAAGGCGAAATTAGGACCAGCACATGATGTGAGGAAAAAACTAATGGATAATGACTTTTGGTCTAAAGCTAATGAAATACTAAAGTGTTTGAGCCAATTGTCAAGGTTTTGAGACTAGTCGATGGAGATGAAAAACCAACTATGAGTGTTATTTATAAAGTTGTTGATAGGGCAAAACAATCTATGCAAAAAAATTGTTGTTATCACATGCAATATAATGACATAATAGATAAAAGGTGGAAATTTTTATAATATATATATTTGAGACAAAAGGAAAACATGAATTAAAATTTGTTATAATATATATTTGTAATCTAATATTGTATATTTTCATTACATTTAATATGATATTACCCAGTTAATTCTTTTTTGAGACAAAAGGAAAACATTTGGAATAACACAAGCTCAGAGAACATGGTCTCAAATGGATCCTGGTAAAATATATTCTACTTTTGTCTTTAAAAGTAAATTATATAGCTTTTTTTTGGTAAAAATTAATAACTCGTATTCTATTGTTTATTTGAATAACTGAATGGTGGATCTTATTTGGCTCATGTGCTCTTGAACTTCAAAGCATTGCAATAAAAGTATTGAGTCAAACGACTCAGCATCAAACTGTGAAAGAAATTAAAGCACATTTAGTTACATTCATACAAAGACAAGGAATAGACTCAAGTACAAAAAATTACAAAAACTTGTCTTTACCTTGTATAATATGAAATTGTGCATAAGGTATAATAAAAGAAGAAGTCAAGAAGAGATTGAAAATAGTTTCAATCCAATTAATCTTGACTACATATTTTAAGAAGATGATCTTGTGTCTCTATGGGTGAAAGAGAAAGAAGGCCTATTGTCAGATAAACCTCAAAATTCAAAATGGCTTCCAAGAATGGATACTAATGATGAAGAGGTAGAAACAAAGGATAATTCAACTTCAAATGGAGGTGATAGTCACGGTGGTGATGGAAGTTTAAGTCCACCAAGCAACGATAGTGGTGGTGGTGCAATTGAAAGAGATGATAACATAGATGAACATGACCCATATCAAGAAATTTCATATTCTATGTGTGGTCAAGGTTTAGTTGTTGATATGACATTATTTCAAGATACAAGTCATAATGATAATAAAAGAGGTGGAAGTCAACAAGTTGATCCACTAGAAGATTCTCCTCTTCTAATTTTTCACAAAGTTTCAATGATTTTGGTATTGGTAAATCATCTCATAGTAATCATAGCCACTACCCACCATTCTATCAATAACCTTATTATCAGCCTTATTATCACTAGGTACCAAATTATCCTTATCATTTGCAACAAGAGAACACAAGTGGTGGATTTATTGATTATATTTTTGGACATAGAGCTACACAAGGAGACAATGAAAGTGAAAGTGGAGGCTATAATCCTCCATGCCATTCTACAATGTGGTGATAAATATTCTTTCTTATCTGACTTGTTGACAATTTTATTATTTATATTTTCCTTTTAAATTTCTTAATGGACATTGATATGATTGTATAAAGTACGTATTTTCACATTAATATACAAGATTTGATATATTATATCTATTTGAAAAATATATAAATTATATGTGAATTTTGAACATTGTGTGCAAGTTAAAAAAAATTACGGCTGCAGTAATCGTAACCCGCATTGTTGCATCCACAAAAACCGCAACCACAGCAACCGCAATGCAGCCGCAACTGCAACTGTAACTACAATTTAAAGCCTTGTTTAAGAGTTATAGGCATCATGAATCCTTTTTTTTTTTTCTTCTGGTCAACATAGGAATCATGAATCCTTAAAATTGTAGTTAGGTGCCAATTATATTATTCCTGTTGCCCTTTATAATTTTCATATCCGAGATATTAAATCATCTAAGGCTCTGTATAGCTTTGTTAACTTTCATAAAGAACTATTTAAAACGTTACTACAACATCTATCAATCATTTATATCATATATTAGAATGCTAGTTGAATGATATCTTTTACTTTGTTATCCAAAGATACTTGAAACTCGAGAGTGTAAAAAAGTAGTGCGCTAATTTAAAAAATCAACTAATTAAATAGTTGCCAATGATAAATATTAGATCGTTCTTTTCCTAGACATAGACACAAGACAGTAAAATGACATTGTATCGAACGGTTCCATATATGTCACTTCTAGAAAGTGTCAACGCTATGAGGGCAATTTTTCTTGTAGGTGTCGTAATCTAAAATGGCTTGTTCTCCCAGGAAGGAACTTTCTATCTAAAATGGGAATTTACCAAGCCATGCAGCTATGGGAAGGGCTCCAATCCGTGACCATCTCTCAAACTTCAGGAGCTTATGACATTATTGAAGCTTTAGGCGACCACTGTAAGAATTTCTCAGCACTCAAAGTCACGTGCGAATTCAGTATGAACTTGGCGAGGGCCGTAATCGAGCATGTGCCAAAGCTCAGAGTCCTAAGCCTTCAATCAACAATGGTGAACAAAGAGGCTATAACTTGTGCTGCAAATGAGCTGAGACACTTGGAGGTTCTGAATGTATCTCAGAGTTGCATCTTAACGTCGACTCATGAACCAATAAATTTCATTATTCACAGACAACGTGATCTGCCCAATATTTTGGGGAATAATATGTCAGGAATCCAAAGTTTGATCAGATGTGATAAACGATTCTGCAATATGTGCCGTGAAGTGCTAATGTGGAATTTGACAAGGGAATGGAAGGACCATCGAGAGGAAGTTTGGAGAGAGGATAAGATCTCTTGTTTGCGACTTTAAAACTGGGAGTTTTTTTATTATATTGTACGTTGTACGAAGTTTGTGTGAACTTTTAATATGGTTATTATTATGCTAATTAGATAACATGCTTATCTGATGGTTGGCTTTTATAAGTTTTGAATGAAAATACAGTTATTTGTTTTATTAATTTTTTTTAAATTAGGAACTTATGCTAGGTATATATGGGTACGCAGATTTTGTTACTTTAATACCATATAATTTAATGATTTAGAGAAGACCAGAGATTGTTTCAAGAGGAATTATAAGGGTTACATTTATGGTTGGAGGAGAATTTGGAGAAATCAACTATAATGTAGTAGCGCCAGCGAGTAATTAGTGTAGATTTTGACTTGGTTTTAAGATTTAAGATTTAGGGGTTCGTGGTTTGATAAGTGCATATATATGGTTTTAAATTTCATATGTTAAGAAATGGGTCATTACAAAGTATACTTTGAATTTGTAAGTAATTGAAAAGAATACAATAAGTTTTGAAAGTTGAGAACAAAATTTGTTTGTGAAAAATGGCAGGTCATATAGAACATAGTTGCAAATTGTGAAGCATTAACTGTTACTAATTACTGCAATTTGAGGCAGTCCATTATAACATTTATCTGTAATAATCTTGTTTTTTATTTTCAAGTAAATTTCTATAAATTAGGAACTTAGTTAACCAAAAAAGGATATGACACTCAATAATACAAAAGAAACTATTGGGGATAGAAAATAGTTTCTAGATAAATTTCAGAAAAATTGTAGAGCTCAAAGTTATATTTAGAAACCCACTTAATTTGACTTTCTCGTTTAGTTAAGTGAAATTCTTTTGTTTCTTAAGTGGCTGCCATCAAAGTGTCGTGGGTCGACAGAAAGCATGCTTAGATGCTCCTTCCTTCGTCCTCCAATATTTGACCTATGGATTAGCCTCTGGAAATGTGATACCTGCACTCCTTTGTTGCAATCTTTAGCTTCCTAAAGTGACCTATAAGCTTAATTATTTTTTATTTGAACATCAGAAGGATAAGGTGAGATTACGAGGTGATTGGAGTGGTGACTTGAGGTAATATTGGTGTTTTGAATGCTTAAATATACATCTAACTGAATTGAGAATATTAGTGATCAATTGAGTTGCAAAAGTGTTGATACGTGTTGTTTGTGCATTTAGGAAACACCAAATGCCCCTACAAATAGGTTTTTGGCTTGAGTTAGTAGAATAGAAGACTATATATATATATATATAGTAGAAAAAGTGGCAGGTATTCAATTCAAATAACACTTCGATTAGGTTATTGATTTCTATTCACATTGAATGTATTTCCACATGTTTTGAGTAGGTTGGTCTACTAGGTTGAATTTGGTAAGAATAATGCTAATTATTCCTTCTATATTATTGTAATGAATCCTTATATCAATTCTTTTTCTGAAGTACTGTCAGTTGGGGAACAAGGTTCTTTTTAAATTCCATATGTGACACCTTTATGATTTGTCTAAGGTAGAAGTGGTGACTTGTTTGTGAACTACCTAAAACTTGTGCTATGGAAGTGTACATTCAAGTATATATACATATTCCACAAGCAATATTATGATAAAATATTGTTTCTACTAGGATTTGATACAAAATATTGGAATTTGTAGCCCACTCTAGATTAAGTCAAAGATAAATTGTAATTAACGAAAGCTAAATTAAAGACACAAGAGTAGAATTCTAGACCATGTAGGGTATTAATAGAAAAAAAAAATTTGTTGGCTTAGGACTCTTAATTTACCTACAAATAAGCTTCTTCCAAATTACTTATTGACACTTCATTTATACCAATACGTATTCTCTTAAGAAATTAATTAAATAAGAGACTTAATGAAAAATGAGTCTTAATGTAACTTTATATATTAGGCTGATAGGTACGTTTCTATCCTAAGTGATTCACTTAAAATCACAAGCTTCATGAATTCATACTATCTAATCCTTGGTTTAGTCCAAAAACCTTTCTGAAATTCATTTAGGTTACCCAGATCACTTATAGTTTCTACACACATAGAAGCATGAAGAACATGGATTAAATAATCAATTCATACGTTTAATTATAAGTAAATGAAGTAATTACATCCTACAATGTAATAGGATTATTATATTCCTAAAATAACAAGTTCTACTAATCAATACATGATTATTCAACGTCCAAAACACAGCACATTCAGCTAATTGGAAAAGAAACACAAAGAGAAGCAAAGAAGAAGATAAAACTGATTTAAACGGTGAATCTCTTCCAAACCCAAACTTCCTCTTTGCCAAAATGAAGCTCCAAGCTGCCATTTTTACAAAATCCCCCAAAATCACCCTTTTATCGTAGCAAAAAATGGGTGCTTGCCTGCTTGGTATGCTTTGATAAAGTGCGAATTGGCACTATAGCTAGAACTCCTTTTGTCATGGCGCCATTTAGTACTATCCAGGCATACGAGTTTAGTTTCAATCGTGACCTCTATAAGTAGTTTTCCTTGGCCAAAATTGCTCTTGAATCTGGTTCTTTTGGTCATGATATTAGGTCTCTAAAACTTTATTTATTAGCAACATAAACCGTAAAAATACATGAAGTTGATTAATTACAAATTATCAAAGATTAAACCAAATTTTGGCACTTAAACTATGTAATCAAACCTATGTACTAAACTTAATTGAAACTAGAGCTAAACAACTAACTTTTAATCCATAAAACCAAAACAAACTCAGACTTGGCTCCTAAAAACATGGCAAAAGAATTGAATTACTGAGAGTGAACAACATGATTCATGAGATTATTCTAATCACAATTGTTATGCGGACGAGTGCACGAGTGGCAATGTTGAATATGACCTTAAGGTTAATTAGTTGACATGACTTGGTTTGGAATGATGCTATATCTCATGGAAGACAAGGAGCTGCCAACAGGGTATAGAAGGAGATTTGGATTCTGTGTATTTGAGATTTAGCATATTTGATGCATTTAGTTATCTTGAAGATAATTTTTCTTCTAAAAAAATTTATATCTACTTTTAAAAGAGATAGAGAGTAGAACAATACGAATGCACCAAATGCGCAAAATTTCAAATGCTCCAAATCCATATTCTTGTAGCAGGCCCCAACATAATGGGATTATGGTTAGGAAGAAAAGAAACTACTCATTAATTAGGTCTTTCCGTCAGCAAGAGAGCAAGGAGCTAGGGTAAGTAATGGATTGAAGTTGATGTTTGGTTGGAGAAGGAGCTTCTCATTAGGTGTAAGCCACCCACCTATATAAGATAGCAAAGAGCTACCAATGTGGCGTAGACACCCTAAATGGCAATGACCCGGATTATATGGTTCTCTAACGTGAATACCGCTCTATTATTATCATTTTCATTTCTAAAGTGATACATTTAAACTCTCAGTAGTTAGAAAAATAATGGTACTCCTTAATGTTTATTTTGTAGAAGCTCACTTCTAATTTTATTACTTATCTGTAAAATACTCACTCTTACTAGTAACATTTATATGAAAGATTTCACTTTTACATTTAAAATTCATTTGTATATGTTCACTTATACTTTATTTAGTACATCTTATGTTTTTACTGATCTTAAGTTGAATGTTTTATTTTTCTGTGATTAGTTTCTCGGTAACATATGTTTCCCTTCTTCTCTTTTTGTTGATTATGCCCTCATTAAGCTTGTTTGACTTACTCCTCTCTATGTTTGCTTTTTTAAACCAACAGGTTATTGAATAGCGCGCTCTGGGGTTCTTTGAACTCTTTGATGTATTTTGGGTTAACTTCTTTTTCTTTCAAGTGGATTTGCGTTCATAGACTCCATGAGTAGTAGCTTGTCTTGCTATTTGCTAGGTTACTTTTGATAAAAATTGAATTTATAGACATTGTTATGGCCATGTTATTGTAGCAACTTTTATGTTTTTTCTGAAAAATGTTTTTGTTGGAGCTATTGATTAGTTGTAAGCAGGGGAAGAAGTCTAACAAATTTTTGGCATCCCCTAATGGAATCAATCATGCGAATAGATTGCGTACTGTAATTAATTTTGATAGCATGGTAGTTTTCATTCATTAGGTTTGCTTGAATATGCTAGTGCTCCAAGAAAATGTAAATTAAGTGAGGGACACTTTTGCTTGCTAATTCCTTAATAATTACTGCAACTTGAATCCCTTGCCGATTCATTAGAATATGAAAATTGAAAAATGCGTAAACGCTTGCACTAGTTTTTGCTACCAATTAGTAAGGGAATAGAGATGAAATTTTTCCCTGCTAAATAGTTTCCTAATGTAACATGTTAGCGAGGGAATTCCCTCATTTGGTTGTAAATTTTATTACATTTAGTGAAGGGCCTTATGGTTGCCAATCCCTCACTACTTAAATGTATCTGATACCTTACAAAAAGATTTTAAATTGATATCCCTAGGCCCCAGACCAGAACATCCCTGTCACGATTCTGTTCACTGGTCTCTCATAATCTCTCACTGTACTTCGTCCGGAGTTGTCACCACTTCAGGTCTAGCCTGGCCCCTTTAGCTTTACCACTCCCTGTCATTTGCTGCTACACCACTGTTAGCTTCTTATTTTTCTCAAAGATTAGCTTCACTTTTGTTTCAGATTTCTACCCATTGAAATGATTAGCTTCATTTTCATCACCAAGCACTGGTTTTCTTTTACCTGACCCCAGATTTCTGCCTCCACGGTGAAATTTATAACCTACTTTGCATGAAATAACCATCTTCGATTTCAGATGTTTAGGGCTCCAAAAGATGTGTGGAAGTTGAGTATATTTCTACTTCAAGTTTGAATATAACTCCAACTCTATTCTGTTGCTTCCATGATCCCTTTTTCTTCCTCCAAAGTAAAATACAGACATTTAACTGATTGCAGAAAGCTAAAATAAATGACCTTAAAGACTTCAAACATGCTAGACTCTAAGAACCTCATGAAAAGAACAATACATGCCCTAATGTCTCAAAATACACGTAAAATATCTTGGACTTGGTCAATTTTATTCAAAAATAAAATTAGTCAACTATATCCCCTCGCCATCTTTCCCATTCAAAGAGTAAGTTTATGAATAAACGAAGCAACTAATTATGAAAAGTCACGCCAGTTTATTAATTATCGAAGAATTTTGGAGAAATTACATTTACCCACTTTTGAACTTCGTTCTCCCAGTTACATATCTTCCCTAATCTATGTATTAAGGATTGGAGGAATGGAAATTGAACCTAATTGCATATATGTAAAGTTACTAGCCTTAACATATTTTAGTAAATTAAGTAGTAAATGATTGAAAGAATATTTTAATAATTTCACCTAACTGATAAGGTTAGACTTGACCACGCATTTAAAACCTAGGGGCTTTTGCAATGGGTTAATGATTCAAGGAGTTAATTAGACTAAAACCAGATTTTAGTTTTTCATGGATGGAGTGTTCTTTAATTTTTGATCATTTATAAAATTATCTTCTCAATTTAGTTCTTCACAACTAGAATATATTTTAATTTAGTCCCTCATAAAAGTGCAGTCTTAATTTAATTCCTCCAAATGATATTTTTCTAATTAATCCCTCAAAAATAAAACCATTCTTAATAATGTCTTGTTGGCAATTTGTCGTGAATAAAATTAACAAATATAATAACATACAACATATTTATCATAACTTAAGGCTTTAATAACCACTACATAAAATGTAACTTCACTCATATATATTGACAGTTAGATTAATATAAGAAAATAATTGAGAGCATTTTTATTTTTGAAGAACCATACATTAAAAAAATACATATATGTAACAAACTAAATTGAGAAAGCAACTCTATTATACATCAAATTTAGAAATGTTTCATCGATAAGTGAATTGATAAAGAAATTATATGAGAAAAATAATTAAAAGATAACCGATCTATAATGGACTAAAATTGGGTTTCAGTTGAGTTAATTGCAACATTGCTAGATTATCCGCTGGGAGACTTGTGGTGATTCTTCAACATCCATGAGTTCTTATCTGATGTGCTTCTTGAGCATTACATTCATAAATGATTAATTTAATTAAATGATGCCCCTCGGTGGTTTGATTGCAAGCCCTAAAAGGTTGATGAGATATTCTATATGAATAATTTTAAACTGACAGCAAATAATGAACACTAATCTCAGTAATGAACTAGCACATGAGTATGACACTAGCTAAAAATGTGTGTATATTGCATGTCGTACGCCAACATTGTCCTTTTCCTACTTTTTTTTCAAAAAAAAAAACTTATCAATAACCTCACACAATGTCTTCAACGTGATGAAAATAAAAGGCTTAGATTTTGTTAATCGAGTGAGCAAACCTTCGAATTTTGGGATTTTTTGCAAATTATGAATTATGATAATAAATTAGAGTATAATTTTCGAGCCATATGAGATCAGAAACACCATTTTAGGAAGAAAAAAAATTAGCGTGTAATATGAGTACATATACATATTATATGATAAAGATTCAAGCTGTATCTAGTAAAGAGGGAAAAAAATTCGATTCCTTAATCATCATCCTCTCTTCAAGGTAATAAATTTGTTTAGCCAACGTGTCAACGTATAACGAATTCAGTTTCATTCATGATGAATGCACTGCTAGACCTTACTAAACTTTTCTTGAAGGTCAATAATGACTAAGCCCTTGTGTACAAATTGTTCAAGTATTTGCACTACGAGCAAAATAAAATGACCATCTTGAGGTCCACAGCAGGCTGCAAATACGTGTGGTCCATGAGTGGGCCTTAAACAGTTTAAGGTCAACAGTCGTAAGACTTGACTTAACAACGGTATGCTTGGACCGTGGTTAGGCCTCCACGCCAATGGTCATGTAGATCCAAAAGGTCAAGAAAGTAGACCTTTGACAATCCAAAATTTTAAACCGTTGTTATGCCACTAGTCCAAAAAGTGGACCTTGCGACTGCCCAAAACAAACCATCGTTTCGCCAATGGTCCAGAAGGTGGACCTAGCGACAATTCGAAATGGACCGTTGTTAAATGACAGTTTAAAACGAACCATCATTTGGGCTACTAAATGGGTATCTAAGATGGGTTTTATCTCTGATCCCTCATTGAGCCACCAGCTGCATGGGAGAGAGGCGAAGCCATAAAAGAGCTACTATCCAGCTATCCATCGTCTAGTTGCCGCTCGTCAGTCCGCCGCTTCACACTTCTCAAAAACATTAAAAAGATTATAATAATCTAATTTTACATTTAAAAAATAATTTTAAATTGCACTTTATTAGTCTCAGTGTGCGTGCTTTCCATTGCTTTAGTTTTTATTCAAATAAATTACATCTATTTAAAAGCCTCTCACTTTAAGCATCAATCTGACACTTATATAGAAAATAAATTTTAGAGTAATAAAAATTCAACTCTAGGGGACAGCTAGCAGCATCACCTACTTGTTTTCCCACCAATCTCAAGTATTTCATCTTTTACGGACAAGCAAAATCGAAACAGTATTTCCTAATAAGTCGAAGGCTATCAGCCAAATAACACACAAGCTCTGACTACCAACCAATAAGTACCAGTCAATTAATCCAGATGGAACTCAACTAATAATAACAATCTGGCATTATTTATGATTCAAGTTCGGGCTCTATGTAATAAAATTTCAAGTGAAATGAAAGAAGAATATACCTTAGGATGCAGCACTCCCAATCACGATGGAGCAATGAAAATCCCTAATTTTTCAGTTTTGATTCGAACCAAAAATCCCCTCATCAAGACAAAAGTTTGGCCGTGTAGCTTGGGTGCCTTCATGCTAACTTTGAATATGCCAAAAGTTTTAGGGTTCCCTCGTGAAATTAAAGGGGCGGGAATCTGAAAAAATTAGAGCTTTTATTGTAATGATCATAATCATTATATATTTTAATATATTATATCTAATTTTAAAAACATGCTAACTAGGAAAGTTTAGAGGGATAATTTTAAATGGAGGGAGTGAGAAATTTCAGAAATTTAAGAAAGATAATCTGAAAAATTATTCAAACATTTATTTGTCATATTTTTTAAATTTTTAATAACTCAATTTATGTTAAAAATGAAAGCGGAATTAGAACATGTAATTAGACATGATCACAAATTAGAAGAATAAATAAATTAACAGTCTAACTTGACAGAAATGACATTGTTGATCTGAATATTGGTTGAGTCCAACGAGTTCAACCCACAATGCCCAAGAGCGTTTCTCATGCTCTCATTTGGTAGACCAATATCAATATCAATTTATATTATCCAAAAATTACGTTAATAGACTATTATTATACAACATGCAATATTTTGAAGAAAACAAACTTTTATGGTTAAAAATTTTAAAAATAAAAATTTGACTATAAAATTATTATTTTCAATAAATTTTGTATGTGTTATCCGTTTCTTTGGTTAAAAATTTAAAATTTTTCCACTTAAATAATATTCAAAATCAAAATATTTTAAAAAATAATTTTGAAGATACTATTTTTGTTAAATATTTTAAATATTTTATGATTAACATATTATTATGTTGCTTTTAAACTTTTCATGTCTGAAAACTTCTAAGGTAATAATTCGATTATAAAGTTAATTTTTTAATAAAATTAAAGCATTATTATGTTGGCTTTTCATCAAACGTTGGTGAGGACAAGTATTGCTAGAATCATTCATTGCCTATGTTAGCTTTATAATATTAATATATATATATATATATATATATATATATATATTAAATTTAAAGCTTAAATTAACTCTTTGTTTATGTTATTCAACAAATTCTAATAAAGTTGATAAAAAATACAAAAATTCTAATAACATAGTCTACAGCAAGTTTTATAAGTTCTAATAGAAAACTCCTAATAAGATAAACTAATTTTAAACAAATAAGTCTAACAAAAATATAGCTATATGTAACTTAAATTTAAATCTTAAATTTCTTGTTTATGTTATTCAACAAGTTATAGCTTCTAATGCAGTTGATAAAAAATACAAAAATTCTAATAATATGTTCTACAACAAGTTTTATAAATTCCAATAGATAAATCATAATAAGATAATAATATTATTATTTTTTTGATATTATCTTTCTATCCTCCATTATAATGTGATCAGAGGTATTTTAAAAACAATGCTACTATGTGTGTGTAATGCAAGCTCAGTCAATTTTTTAATGACACAACATTTTGAACACCATATATTGTTTAGGCCTTCCCCGAAAAAATAAATTTAAACTCTAGGCTTTATTTAATTTTTTTAAGTCTTGAGTCAATCTTATTAATTAAGTCTTCTTCTGTCAAATTTAAGTTTTAATTTAAATGTAAGTCAAAGTTAATCTAGTTGTTTTGCTTTTTTTAAAATTTTATTTTGAATTGATTAGATTGAGTTTTTAATTTGAGTTATTCAAAACGAAGTGCATAAATAAATAGATATGATTAGCCAAAAAGAGATAAACATTTTTTAAAACCAAAAAAATTTAAAATTTTTGTTTTTATCCCAATCCCTATCTCATAATTAAAAAATAAGATAAAAAAGCATATCTCACATGATCTAAAAGACATTCAAAAGAAGAAATCTGATAACAAAGATAAACTAAAAGACATTTTAAATTACTTTTTCATAAATTTTAAAGAAATTTAAAAATCATACATTATAATAAAAAAAATATAATCAATCACTATAATGTTATACTATTATCATTGTTCTCAATGAGCCGCAAAAGTCAAATATTTGGCTTATATGTGAAACTAACTTTAAGTTTAGAAAATTAGATTACTTTTCATATTACCAGTTATATTATATATAAATGCAAGAGCACATTTAAATCTCAATATTCTTTTATTCATCATACTTAATTCTCTAAAATTTATATATATATATATGATATAATTGTAACACTCCTTAAATTTACCTATTTAATATTAAATTAGAAGAGAAAAAATATTAAAAAATAGTTAATTAAAAAAACAAGAGAATGCAGATGTATTATGAATTAAAAAATTTGAATAATTTATAAAGAATAAAATCCTTCTGTGCTCTTCTATCACTCACCTCAGCATCCTCTTTGATAGCCACCATTCCCGGCAACGTTCATCACGAATCCGGCCAGAGCAGCCTCCATGCCTCCCTTTCGACAACTGCCAGCGAGGTAGCTCGTGAGATATATTATTTTTAAAATGTTAAAATATTATTACACTGTTTTTAATTTACATGTTATTAAATTATAAAATGAATTTATCTCAAATCATATAATAAAAATTTTCATTGTAATCATCTCCTAAAATCATTCGCATTCAATAATACACATAAGTTTCAATACTTGAGGGCTACGTGGAACAGATTATGATTGAGGTCAGTAATGGTAATGACCTCAATGATGTAAAGGAAAACAATAAAATAAATTTGAAAATAATACTTGTTAATGTATGTATATATGTATTTATGTTAGTATGTTTGTGTATGTATGTATGCTCATGTGTATTTATTAAATTTACTAGTTCAATCAATTTTTTAATGCTTCAACATTTAAATCATTAATTTAGACTAATGACTCAAACCCTTTACCTAATACACTGTGAAGTGTCATAATTATACATCGTAATGCATGAATACTATAATTCTTTATCTACCTTAGAAGTTATATTTCCTATATAAACAATTGTGCACGTTAAATTTCAATATTCTTTTCATTGTCATACTTAATTTTTAAGAATTATAAAATATTATATGCTATATCAATAATTTAGTCCAAAATCATATAATAAATAAATAAATAAATATATATATATATATATATATATTATTTGATTGTTTTATTTTTTATTTTTTATTATGCTCAAAGAGATATTGAGTTTAAATTCTCAAAAATTTTAAGTTTTAAATAAAGTTATTAGATAACACCACTAGAATTATTTTGACAAACAAACTTAACAATACACTAGCAACTTAAATTAATATTCAAACACTTCAAACTTATTTTAATTCTAGATTGATTTTCACATTGTAAGTTATATTATGTATGAATGCAGCAAACTATTCAAATTTCACAATCTTTTATTTATAATACTTAATATCTAAAATTAAAAATATATATACTATAATACTCAATGATCTAAATTAATGTAGTTAAAATACATTATTATTTGATAATTAAGTCTTATATCATTTATTATGCACATAGCTCATATAATTGTTGTTCTATATGCTAAAATATTATAACTTAATACGTAATTATATATTATGAAATTTATAATTAAATAATATATAAATATAATATCAAAATTAAACATAGTATATATAATTTAGTTCATAATGTTGAAATAAGGAACCAAAAGCTTAACTTTAAGTGGTGACTTTCAAATGATGCCACCAAATATCATTTTTGGTAGCCACTAAATTAAAGTCACTACCAAAGATCATATTTGATGGTGACTATTTATTTACTCACCACCAAAAGTTTTGCAAGTCTCCACTCACCACATAATGACTTCGAGAGAGACTTTAGGTGACGAATTTTATAGTTGCAGTTGAAAGTCAAATTTTTAGTGACAACTAAGGTCATTGTTGTAAGTTAAGAACTTTTGGTGGCGACTATCAACAACGTCGCAGAAAGTCTAATGTTAGTTGGCAACTTTTGTAATTGTCACTTAATATTAGACTTTTAGTAGCAACTATCAAATGTTGCCACTAAAAGTAATAAATTTTGGTGCTAACTTTTAGTAGTTGTACCTAAAAGTTTGACTTAAGGTGGTAACTTTTTAAGTCATTGTTGTATATTAAACTTTTAGTAGCGACTACCAAATGTCATTGTTGAAAATTAAGCTTTCAAGTTGAAGTCACCGTTGAAAGTTGTTGCTAAAAGTCTATTTTTTTGTAGTGAGATTGGAGTTGTGCAAATTTAATTTTTGATCAATTAGATTTGTAAACTTTATTTTAGTCAAAATAAATTCGTATAGCTTCTATGTTTAAAAATTTTTATCTAAAGAGATATTTTGAGAAGATTGATACTATTTGGACTCTTTTTTTTTTTTTTATCAAATTCACTTTTGGATGCTTAACTACTAGAGATGGTAGGAATTTTATGCTACTTTTCCTTATTTATCTTTATTATATTATTTCAACATTTGTTAAATATAATTTAATGAGCAATGTGAATGTGGTAATAATATTTTATAAACTTTTAGTAAAAGTATCAAAATGAAAATGTACAAGTGTTGGGAACTTGTGATGCTCCAGTAAACACAGGTGGAAAATAGGATTGCACCCAATTAATTATTATAATAGTACTTTTGGGGTTAAAATTTGTATTATTTTTTACACGTATGAATCGTTGTCAAATTTATAAGTTAATTCAATAAATTTGTCATGTCAATGTTTTTACTTTAGCAAAATGTATCATACTTATTTGTAGGCTTGAGCTAATTCATTCAAACTCGTGGCTAATTCACTCAAATTGATTAAATCAGGGAGTTAACTTCGAACAATTTCTTCCTAAAAACCCTATATTTTAGCAAAAGATGAAGCCACTAGATTCAAACCCAAGCCTTCAAGTGTATGCTGATGCCTCTTCCACTAAGCTATGATGGATTGTCAATCATTATATGACTTAAGATTTTTTTCCTTGGACATCATATGACTCAAGTTTTGTATAAAGCTTTGGTTTAACTTTTATTTTGGCAAAATAAACAATAAGAGGAATTGAACTTAGGACCATTAAGACTTGCTAACACCTTTTTCCCATAAGCCATGTTATGCCATTTATGTGAAATGTGCAAAGCCCACTTGGAACCGATAACCAAATTCCTTTTGATTGGATTGTATACAATTTGGTGCAGTCGTAGTAAAATCATTCACTCCAACTACCCCTAACCCAGTCCTTATAATTCAAGAGATTTATAAGATGATAAACTAGTCTACCTTGGGATGGAATTCCTCAAGTCACGAAAACTCCAGTTAGATGATCAACTGAAATTCAACCCAAGGCCTGCAATGCTCCCAATTACGATGAAGCATAATTCTTTGGACAAAAAAAAGCGCACAAGTCTTAAAAAAGAAATCCGCATGGTTATAATCACCATTCTCCTAAACGAAATGCATGTTTGGGATTGGCGATGGAGTTATGACTCAAACCAAAACAAAACTATAGTGCTTAAACATTGCTCTAAGACAAGCACTAGCCTGGATCCACACAAGTGACCAATGGCCAGAATCCTCCAAGACCAAGATTTAAATCCTTTTCACCTCGAAGGATTATCTACGACATTTCCCTAAGGGTTTAGAGAAGAATTATAGCCTCCGGATCATAGGACATGACATAACGCTCCGAATCTCCAAATTCAAGAAATCTACCATGGGAGCAATTGCAAGACCGAGAGGATCATTGGCAAAGTTATTTCTTTAATAAGGATAGGTTGCTTAGGTCTCATTACATTCTTAATCATAATTCTCCCTTATTGTATATTCATTAAAAAAATGTTAAATGTGCAAAGATTTTGTATAATACTATGAAGAATAAAGGTAAATATCGTGTAAACATTATGTTCAACTTATAGTAAGATATATTTTTAAATATACCAAGAACACAATTGAATATTCAAGATATGCATATAAAACCACATACTTTTGCAATTTCTTTTCTAAAAATAACAAATTTAGACTCAATTTGTTATTTTATATATAATTAGCTTTTGTTTAGCAATAGAATTACACACATGGGTGTGCATATGCGTGTGTATCTATGTGTGCGTACATTCATGTGTCTCTGTATGTTGGTTTTTGCTTAACTATATTTAAATAGGTCTCTTTTGTATATTGTTTTATAAATGTGTAATTATATTCTTCAATAACTATATATTATAGAGACAAATTTTTATAAGTTTACATTGCAAACTCTACATCCCCTTTGCAAGTTTGCCTAAAGACCTATTTGACACATCTTATAAGGCCCAATAGTATAAGTCCTATAAAAGACAACTTTATAAAATAATATATGATAAGAATTTAATATTATGCGATGTTTGGTGTGACACTATATAAGATAATATTCCTTGTTTGGTGAAAACATATATAATACTTACTTGAAAAACAATTATAGTCTACCAAATGAAATGGCTCAAAGAAAAAAGATTTTATGTTGTTTGGCATTTATATACATTCATAATAATAGTAATATATTAATATACATTTAAGGTGCAATAGAAAAAAAATTAAAAATTAAAATAAAGAATAAATTAGTAAAACTTGATTTTGGTCCCTCACACATGGAGCATTTCTCAATTTGGTGCCTCATAGAATTTCTTTTTCAATTTAGTCCCTAAAAATTAAGATATTTCTTACTTTGATTTTTCACAAATAAAGTCATTGTCAACAATGTTTTCTAAATTAATATACTTTTTGAGGATATTATATATAACAATATTATTTGTAAGGGATTAAATTGAGAAGATAATTTTATGAGGAATCAAATTGAAAAATATCATATTTATGATAGACCAAACTAAGAAAAAATTTCTATGAGAAGCTAAATTGAAAAATATCATATGTGTGAGGGACTAAAATAAGATTTTACTAAAAAAGAAATAGAATTAAAAAAATAAAACAAAAAAAAATTAGTGTATTTAAAATTTATGATAAATAAAATTGATATAAAGTAAAATAAAATAAAAGTTATTAAGAATATTTTGAAGCCTTGACCAACCCCATCACTGAATTCTATTTGACCTAATAAGAAATTTTTTTTTTGTCTAACCCAGCCTTGCCCAATATTATTGGGCAGAATTGAGCCAATTGAATTTATATAAAACTCATGTATTGTGACTCAGGGAAGGGAGAAGATTCGATATTTTGATCGCCACTTCAAACGGGTTAAGGTAAAAAATAGACATTTAAATATTTTTTATTACATTATTAATACAATCATGCTTAATCAAACAAAAAAATGCTTAATTAGTGATATAGTGCTAAACTATACTAAGTGAGGTTAATTGGAGTTGATTATATATATTTATATAATTTAATGTGTACAGCAATTGCATGATATAAATGAACCACATTGTATCTATTTATATAATCCAACCTTATATGATTTGCTAAATGGGGTTGCTAAGTTTGAATTTTTCATTTCAATGCAAGCCTCCATTAAAGGAAGACGTGAGTTTGGAGCAAAATGCTAAGCCAAACAAAACAAGGTGGTTAAGGAGCACCAAACCAAAGATGACCTTAATATATTTTCACTAAAATATGTAGTGAAAGTTACAGCTGGCAAACACAGGCCAACCTGACTTACTTACACGGGTTGGCTTGTGGGGATTGCAGGTTAGAAAGGTTGGTTCATTCAGATTCACTTAATTTGGTGGGCTATAATGCTGCATGAGGCCCATCAGATGAGCTCAACAAGTCTCACCAAAAAATATAAAAAGGAAAGTGGAAAAAAAATGTAAATCCAAAAGGGGTTGCACAAGAAAGAATGTGGTCTAAATAAGCACAGTTAACATAACTCAATTTATTGGAAAAGCCACAAGAAATAAATCATATATCATACATCCCAAAAATGGCAACAGAACCCATATTGACCCAAGTTAGAAAACACCCAAACAAAAGAAGGGGGTAAAGAAGAGATACCTAATTACCCAATTACTGAGGTTTGGGATGGACCGATTGCGATGTGGAGTTGTGGACTGATTCTGAGGTTTGGGACTGGACTAGTGGGCTTCTACCCTTTTCATTATTTTTTCCATTCTTTCTAGTTGGTTTCGAGTAGTATTAAATTAAAAAATAATGAGCAGGCCAACACATGAACTCATTGAATTGGTAAGGTCAAACACATCTTTTTCATCTTATTCAATTTCCTTTTCAAAGTGCCCCTAAACCTAACCTACCAATTTGGTGGATTAAATAGATAAATTCAAAAATTTGACCTATTTTGACAGCTTTAATAAAAGTACATAAATTTTTTATAACATTGACTTATTTGCTATATTGATTAGACAAAAATCGGCTCTCTGTGCCTCAATTATATAACAATGACAACCATAGAAGTGTGATTTTGCAAACTTGCATATAAGGGAACTTACAAAATAATGTATTAACTAAGGTTGATTGGAGTTGATGCATAAATTTATATACAAAAACTAGCAAACCCCACTGTAGCTCCAAGAATGGGGACACTTGCCCCCACTCAAAATTTTTTTCATGTATATTGTATATTGTATTTTGTTTTGGTACTGTGTCATAAAAATTTTGAACCCACTAGACTTACATAATTTTGACATTTTTATATCTTAATTTTATTTAACAGTTTAACTTGAACCTACCCACACATGCATTATGTATGTAACTCTCATTACAAAAATATATTATTATTTCCTCTTTTCCTTTTCTTTTTTTTTTTTCCCCTGTATTCTCTCCCTATCTTTCTTTATCCATTTCTTCCTCACTCTCATCTCTTTTTCCGTTCATATTGCTCTTAGCTTACTTAGATTTTACAAAGTACAAAGTTTAGCAAAATTAAGTAGAGCACTTCAAGATATAGTATTTTAATGGATTTAGTTTCTCAAAAATAAGTTAAA
This sequence comes from Delonix regia, assembly GCA_037074485.1. NCBI lineage: Eukaryota > Viridiplantae > Streptophyta > Magnoliopsida > Fabales > Fabaceae > Delonix > Delonix regia. Next base: position 15,871,044 of record CM073460.1, read on the forward strand.
CATTTTAATAGAGTTTTGCATGCTAAGTTGTTAATGGATAGAGTATTGGTTATGCTTATTAAAATAAGTAAAACACTTTATAATATAACTTTTAAAAAGGATTTAGATTCTCAAAAATAAGTTAAACATTTTAATATAGTTTTGCATGCTAAGTTAATGACGGATAGAGTATTGGTTATGCTACAATATTATTATCTATCAATAATGTTGAAGTAAATAAGTAAAATTTTAATATTAAAATTATATTTAAATAATACACTTATAAAGTATATATTTTTTAATAGGATATAAAAATATCTTTTCAAACAAGAATTGGCATTAGTGCAATAATTTTAAATTAAACTTCATAGATTTAATATCTATTAATATCAAATTAAGATTAATTTAAAAAATTTACTATAATAAAAGAAATGAATTAAAATTTCAACATATCATTTTAAAATTTGAGATAAGATACAAATAATATATTTATAAAGAATTATGTTAATTTCACTCCCTAGTTTAAGGTCATGGCTTGTTCACTTCCAATATAATTCAATGTAGGCATTAAAAACATGATAAAAATAAATTAACTTATACAAACTTATAAAATCTAATCTTATACGGGACACTTGTATCACTTTTTAAAAGGTAATGCTGGAGTAATACAATTACAAATAGGCCGAACGTCATCTTATATTTTTCTTTTGGTTAAAATAGTATGTTGGTAATTTAATTTAATTTAATTTATTGTTTTAAAATAATTTTTTAAATTTGAACTATTTTAAAGTAATCTCTTAAGTTTCAATATTATTCCATAAAATATCTTTTTAAGTGAAAATTATCATTAATTTAACGGTGTTAATATTTTTTATTACATAAAGCCACGTGTATATTTTTTTACATTTTAAATAATTATGTGACATTCAAATCGTCAATTGAAAAAAATGTAAAAGAGGGATTAATCGCTATCAATTGTTTTCAATTTTGGAGATACCTTGCATTCTTGGCTAAATTTGGTTTTTACATATTGCTGAAATTTGCAAACCCCCAAAACACAGATAAGAGGCAACAAAACTAAGAAGAATAATTCATTGTGACTTGATGAACTTTAACAAAAGTGTGGAATTTTTAAATTCATTAAGGCCTACGTACTCTAAAAACTTTCTTTGGAGAAGTATGGTCTAAAACCAGAACACCCATTTGAGGATGATTATGCATCTTGTCAGATGGTTTTGGAATAGAGGAGTTAAATTTGAAGACAACTCTAAGTTGCTATTGGCTTTGATGGGAAAAAGAAGCTTAAAGCCATTTTGCAAGTTTCTACTCTGGGGGTTCCTATATTCTCAGATTTATAGTATTAAACTCGTGTCTTCCCAGAATTATTACCTCTAATCGCTCATCTATGTGCTTTGGGGTTTTGCAATATGTAACACCAAATCTAATTGAAGGGAAGAAGGCCAAGGTATCCTTGAAATTAAAAGAAATGAACAGTGAATAATCCATTTTGTGAGTTATTATTTAAAAAAAAAAAAACAGATGATTGGATGGGACATCATTATTTAAAATGTACAAAATATACATATGGCTTAATATAAAAAAAAAAATACACGTAGCTTTCGTATAATCAAAAAATTTAACATAGTTAAAATAATAATAATTTTTACTTAAAAAAGATATACTATGAGATAAAGATTAAAATTTAAATAATCATTTTAAAACATTTTAAATTTAAAGTATCATTTTAAAATAGTAAATAAAAATTAAAAAAAATATATTATTATTATTATTCTTTTTCTCTCTTTCAGCACAGGGGTGATACAAGTACTGAAGGGAAAGTTTTGTTGTTAAGCCATGACCCAAATTTGAATATATTTGGCGTAACCATCTCCAGCCCCAAAAAACAAGACGTATACGTCAAGCCTCTAGAGAGTAGGCAAAAGACGAAGTTCCCACAACGCAAATTTTGGGTTTGAGAATGTTGGCATTTTCCTTGTAGCGGCTTCCAACAAGCTAGAGACATGGAGGAATGTTTACTTCTGATGCTCGAGTTTTCAGCTTTGTACTTTAGGTAGGGGCAAGGAAATTTTTATTTGTCAAATTTCATTTCCTTCGAAAGTCTATCTTTCATTATCACTCTTTTCTATTTGTTTCTCTGGATTCTGGTCATTCCTCAATGGCTCGTCCACTCGGGAACGTCGGGTTAAAACTATAACTGGAACTATTGTAACAGTTTTGGGAACATGTGCCTTTTTATGTTTTGTTTTTGTTCTTCCCGACATTGGATTTTCTTGGTTTTAATCGAAATTAGTAATAATCCACTAGTTGGAAAGAAGAAACAGAAAAGAAATTAAGTGACTTCTGAATTCGAAAGTGTTAAGCGAGGTAAGTGTTGGTGGCTTACATGAAAACAACTCGTCTGCTCGTGTGTGCAAAATTAATCATTACTCATTGCTTAAAAAAATGAACAAATTAAGCAATTGATTCTTTGTACTTTTTTCTATTACACTCAGTACTATAGTTGCCCAAAATAACATAATACTCATATTTAAGTGAAATCTTCAAATTGTAGTATCAAGAAGCAGAATGCTGATGAATATAGCAAGCCATGACAACCATGGTGATATTTTCAGCAACTCCAACATGTTGAGGGCTAAATTTGATCACCTAGAAAGAAATCGCAGTAAGGCAGTTAAAAAGAAGTGGAAAGACAAGGGTTAAAGATTATGCCTTTGGTATTTGACCCCTCCTACATGGCAGCTTTATTTTTGCAATAATTCATAGTTATTGAACTTCTAAGAACAAACAAAATTGTAAAAAGATCCTATACATTGCTAATTATATGTGCTTGTGTAAACTAGGATTCCATGAATGCTTGGCAGTATTTTCATTGGTTTCTTTACATTTATATGCAAGATCTGGCTTGCCTCTATGTGCTAGAAAATGTGTCTGTATCTCATCAATGGGTGACTAGCATCAAATGAGAATATCAATATTTGATAAGTGGGAGTGGGACATTCATAAATCTTTGGAGGCACAGCCATTAAATGTACTATGATCATGTTCCAAATATAGTATGATGAGACCAAGAATTGGTATTACAGAATTAAACTACTGAGGATGCGTTATATATATATATATATCACAGTAAAACAGGGTTGCTTCCTCTGTGCAGAGACTGAGGAAGGTAACCACTGTGAGATACAACTTCAGTAAACAGTAGAATAGCAAAAGAAAAAAATAATAGAAAGAGAATAACCCTTTGGTATTCGAGAGACCAGAGTCTCTCTCAAGCCAATGCCAATTCTTGCCTACCTATCACATACCCCCTCCAGCTTATATATACATGCTAACTTTCTCACTCTCTTCCACCCCTGACCCATGAAAATCATGCTGGATAGTTACGTAGGCAACAGGACACCTCATCAATCCTGTAACCTCTAGAATGTACCGTTTCCATCATATTAAAAGCTTGGTGGGGTTGTTAGCCTGATTTGGTGTAAGAATCACGTTGCTATCTGTCACCCCTTAATTGATTATGCTCGGCCTATCCCTTAAAGAAAATGACTTAACGTTGCTCTGTTTTGGCAAAATCAAACAGATTTTACTCTTTTTATCTTCATTTTGTTTTGTATTGTTTTTATTTTCGTTAATTAAATCCCTGATTGACTAACCAACCTTATTATTTGGTTTTTCACTAAATTTATGGAGCAGAAACAGGATTATTAGTGAGGTTCTTGGTGCAACTAAAACTCTTTGTTTATAATGCCATAGAATTCTTATTTTTATGGATTTGATCTTACCTTTAATACATGGAGCATCATATGAGAATTATTATAGAATATTGTTCAAAGAAGTGGGGCCACAGCATTTAGATAATGGTGACACTAGAACAGAAATGAATGTCATAGTTCGTATTCTCTCTCTCTCTCTCTCTCTTTCTCTTTCTCTCTGTGTGTGTGTGTGCTGGTCACATTCTTAAAAGTTTAATGCCTTATGGTCCTTGAAAATAAATGCCTTTGATTATTATTTATAAAATTGTTTATTTCAGCTGTTTAGCATTTGAGATGACATCTTGGTAAGGAACGAGGCAACTTTAATTATTGGTGTTTGCTCTCTCTAAAATACTTATAACTGCATGATATAAAACAATTCATTTTAACTGATTAGTGAGGACCATGTGTGTGACGTTGGATTCATTTGTCTGTTTGTATTATTTAAGATCCTTTCCCGCTAACTGGTTTGCCTACATTGCTATAAGGTGTTTCCTTTTGTATGAGATATTTTAAGAGGATCATTACCATACTTTCCTGTGCTTGGTAGGATTTTAATTGATTTGCTCATATAAATAGTAACATGACTTATTTTGGTAATGCTTTGCACTGAATTGGAACCAATCACAACCTTCTGGCTAAGGATGGTGCATTTCAATTCACTGCATCTCATCAATGGGTCAGAAAAATGATGAGTATAAGGTAACATTCAGGCAAGAAGTAATCCCTAAAGACAACACGTGGAGTGAATGCAAACACGTGGTGTCGGAGGCATCTTTTCTGTTGCAATTAGTACTTTACTCTTTCCTCACCAGTAACCTAGGTTTAAAAAGCTGCTTGAGCAAAGCAGAAGGAGGAAGAGACATTTCTTCTTTAATTCTAGGAAAAATATCAGTTGCCGATATGGCGCCTAAGAAATTATCACACCCACTTCCTACTGGATGGACTTTCGAAAATGAAGTGCTAAATGGTGATAAGCGAGTTTCGGTACTTTAAAATCTCTACATTCTTTGCATTTTTCTTTTATTACTGAGATCTAGTAATGGCTGTAATGTTTTAACGTAGCATTAATTTTGATCAAATAGAGAGTTATTGTTTGGTGGGTGATTGATTCAATTGGTTTCATTTTGTAAGTGCAGATTGTTGTTGATTTTGTTATGTTTGTAATTGACGATAAATGTCGTATCTTCTAATTAAATGTTAGAATCTTGTGTTTCCATTTTGTAATATTTAAACCCTGTGAAACCTGGTGATAAACATACTAGATTCCTTCATGCATTTCATCTCTGCTGGTTTCATCTTGTTAATGTCACCATAGATGCAAGTAAGAATCTAGCTGATTGTTACCTTTATGGGCGGGGCCTTTTTCAATAACATTTAAAATGGTGTTACCAAAATCTTTGAACTCCAGGGTTAGGTGGCTAGATGAATTAAAGGCAGGGTAAGTGGATTCTTTGAGCCGCAACATGCAGATGGTACTTAGCAAACTATCCTAGGCTGCGCTGCATCTTTATCCTTGTCATAATGAATCTGTAATTGTTTCTGCAGGAATTTCTGATACGGATATTTATATGCTTCAAGTTCTTATTGTACTCCTTGGTTCTTATTCCATAGGATCTGAAATATTTCTCTATCTTTAAATTTTCCTGTCTCAGTTACTCCGATCTTCCCTCTATTGAGCAGCCTATTGCCTTTGCTAAGTGCAAGAGATGAAGAGTCTCTTATGGAAAGAAAACCTAGTGTAAGTTAAAATTATTGTGCTTGAGATGATAGTTGAAAGAAAAATACGTTGATGCTCATGAAGCTATAGTTTGAAAATTTTTTACTTTCACCATGGAATCAATTACCTGTTTTTCTGCATATTTTTTAAGAACTATTATCTACCATTTCAAGTATATTCATCTTCATATGGCTCTACCTGTATCCCGTCATGAATTTCTTCACATAAAATGTGTTTGTCTCTAGTCACTGATGCTGGCCCAAATGACCATTTCTTTAAACTATGCCTAATATTTAATGTGAACCTGCAGCTGCTACATTATATGCCCAAGCATCATAAATGCGTGTTGGAAGAGTCCTGTTGTAATCTTTAATGAGGGGTAATTGCTGCATATAGGTCTCTATAATTGCACATCTGCTTGTTTTGGAATAACATTGAATATTCTTATATTAGTGTATAATCTTTTCTCATAACATACATGATGCTGGGCTTGTAAGCATGTATTTGTGCCATTTATAATGGACTTCCCTACTTGTGCATGTCATTCTACTAGCATGGGAACTTGCAAGCTAGCTAAAAGCGAATATGTAATGGAGACGATTGTGTTGTAGCCAGTTTGGATATGGGGAAATAGAGAATGTTAAGTTAGCATGGTATCCATTCTTCAGTTCAGCATAACTAGAAAGTGGATCAGAATTGGAAGTGTAGCCAGTTTGTATTATGGTCGTGCTTCTTTCTTTCTTCCTAGATTGTTTTGTTATGTACTTGTGGTTATGATCTAGAAGAAATGACAACATCACAGATACAAGTCAAGAGTGGAGACTTGAACAAATGGATCTTGAAACTTCCTTTTCTTCTTCTATGGCTTCTATAAATCAAACTTTTCTGACTCCATCTAGGATGGTAGCTGTGAGATTTACATAATGTGGAAAATAATGTTGAAGACCTTATTTTATTTATTAACCTTAAATCACAGAAGGATCTGTATGGCAACTATACAGTTAATACTACTAGTAATGAGTTCTGCCATCTCTTGAAATTGCATTTTCTATTAGGAACCCTAGTGCAGACGAATCTTCGGAGCTAGAATCCATTAGTTTATTTTAAAGCTCTTGTAACAGAAAATTAATCTTATATAGAATTCTTCCATTCACAATTAGCTAAATAAAAGAATAAATTAAAATAATTGAAGTGAAGGAATCTAAAGAGTTTTAGCCAATGATCTTTACAATTTCACTTGCCAGATGCTTGTGCTGTAGGCTCTTCAGGGATAATTTTTTGTTCTTGCCTCTTTTATGGTATGAAGTGATCTTTTTGGCTTCTTTAAGGTAATTGTTACATATGTACAGTTATTATGCTGGGCAAGTAGAAACTAGTGAGCTTTTCCTAGTTGATGCAATTTCTTTTTCGAGCTTTTTTTTCTTTTTTTTCCTTTTGGAGGATATTTTGTTTCTGCCACTATAGGATATTTTTATTTTGTTTCCTGTTGGTCATCATTGTGGTGCTTAGCAAATGGTTGCATTGCAGGGGTTTCTACTTTCTTTGCTCATTCAGAAACTAGCAAGCTTTTCTTGGTTGATATATCTTTCTTGTTTGCTTACTTTAGGAGGATTCTTTTTTCCTGATCTTGAACTCTACGCTTTTTCATGTTTCTGTATATGTATATACACAATTAATAGAACCATGACATAACAGCACACTGAGAATCTTGGTGGACTTGGAATAAAAATAAACCAAGTTAAAATCAAATCACTAGTATTTCTGAACTCAATTTTTAACTTGAGAGAAAAACCTCCACTGATAAGTAGCAACATCTCCTTATCAAAGGGTGATAGAAATCCAACAGTATTTATGCTAATTTTAGTGGAATTGGATGCCAAGTTGCTGGGATATTGTTTACTGAAAAAGCCTATCAAGTTTGTTAAGCACAAATTATTAGTAGGCAGTAGAAGAAACAAGGTAAGATATGAGACCTTATATCCTCAATATCTGGGTGCTTTCTTTATTTCTTTAGTTATTTATTTGCTAAACTAACTGAGAGGTTTGTTGTTGTCCTCTCATTAGAGTGAAAGATAAATTTAGAGATATTTAATGTTGCTTCACTAGCAGGATCAATTGGTTTCTTGTCAAGCAACATTGACCTCTTGGGGACAGATGAAAGCCAATCTTACTTAAGCTTTTGGAGAATTAAGAAAAGTTTAAATGTCTGCCATGCTTTTTTAGATTTCTATATATTTCTTACAAGGCCATGGTGAAAGCAAAACCTTAACTCTGGTTAACTAAATGAAATTACTGGCAAGCATTGATATAGAGACACAAATACATCTTGGGATCAATGAAAACCCTCGGTGAAATAAGAGTGTGAAATTGATTACCTTGCGGAATAAATTAGTGAAATAAGAATGTGAAATAGAAACTACCTAGTCTCATTGTTGGTAAATATGATTTCTTCCTGCATGTCATATATCCATCTGGGGCTCTTTCTCCATGATGTCAGAATAATATCAGGTGCACCTACATTTTCTTCATGCTATTAGAGAACTTGTATAGTTAAGCCCTTTTGGTTTTTCAAGAAGTTCAAGTAAGTCCCTTGAGTGTTTCTTTCTGAGTTGAATTCTACTCTGCGTAGTAGCTATTGTTATTTGAGAGTTGGTGGCTGAAGAGAAAAAAAAACTGCATCAATCATATAATTTGTTGCTAAGCCTTACTGCCTTAGTTTTATTTTTAATTCTTAAAGTTGAGTCACTTGCAATGAGAACTGCTCTGTAATACATCCTAAAATAGAAGGCAGATTAAAATTTGTGATCTAGGTAGAAAGAAAGGCAACGAATTTTTAAAGATTCTCAGCAAAATTAATCTTTCCTAAGTATTTAAACTGAGTGAAATGCTTCTTCGTTGCAGTACTATTACTGTAAAGCTACTCGGCAGCAATTTTATACTTATGATGACCTCATGCGCTATGTGAACTATGCTAAGAAAGCAAAGGTTGGCTTGTATTCACTGGTGAGTCAATTAAATTATCTGTGCAATTTACATTTTCTTAATTACACATAAGGTCATACCTCAAAATTTAATTATGGATAGCACATATATATATGTGGTATCTCTAATTTTTATGAACTTTTCCTCCTATCTTATTAGCAGTATCTGATGGGAACCTAGCTTGTTCTGGAAAATTATACTGTATTATTTATGGTAACAGCTAATGGATTACCCAGAGAAATGGGAATTCGAGTATACAACAGAGCAAGAAAATGAAAATTGGCCAACACTAGCAGACTACGCAGGCGTTTGAGGGGCTTGGACTCTCCTCAACCATACTATTCCCTGCCTTTCCCTCTCCTAACGACTCCTCTATAATTTTCTCTCACCCCACTAAGGATATGACATGTGTCCCAATTAGTTAGTCATATTATTCAGCTTACTCTTCTTCCCACCAACTCCCTTTCCAGCCCTCCTCTCATAAACCTTGCCCCATTTCTTTGTAATTGGCCCAAGCCCATCGTCACCCCCTGCTACAAGCTTCACCTTGTCCTCAAGGTGGAAGGTAGGAAACTATTGCTGCAACATGGTGACATCTTCCCAAGTGCTGTCACAGTCGTCTGAGTCCTTCCACTTCACTAAGACTTCCTGCACCCCATTAGCTACTGTTCTGACTTGCAGAATTGCATAAGGTTGAACTTGCAGTTCCAAGTCATCTATTAAAAATAGTGGAAGTGTGGGGTTAGGAACCCCAGCCGTAATGGACTGCTTCAACTGGGAAACAAGAAAAATGTGATAAATTCTACTGTTAGGAGGTAACTCCAATGTGTAAGCCACCTATCCAACCGGAGATAAAATCTTATAGGGACCATAGAAACGAGGTGCCAGCTTCTCATTGGGCCAGGTTGCTAGCTTCTTGAACTTATATGGATGCAACTTTAGGTAAACATAATCTCCCACTTTAAGTTCAACATCCTTTCTCTTACTGTCAGCTTGGTAGTGCGTCAGCTGCTTTGACTTCTCGTAATTATCCTTCAATTGTTCTAATATAGCATCCCTTCTCCTAAGATTGCTATCTACATCTTGTACTACTGAGGTGTCAGCTTCCCATTTGATGATAAAAGGTGGGTCTTTGCCATACAAGGCCTTAAATGGCGACATTCCAATAGAACGATGAAAGGATGTATTGAGCTAGAACTCTACCCAAGGCAACCAATGGCTCCAAGTCTTTGGCTGGTCACTAGCAAAACATCTAAGATAGGTCTTTGGTGGAACCTGATATATTCTAAAAAGTAGGGGCGAATCATGTGGGTGTTTTAGGAGGGAAATAGTGATGAGGGGTCCAGTTGAGATGTCCTATAGCCTAACTAACCTCTCACATGCTTCATGGGTTAGGGAGGAAGAGTTAGTCTGTTATATAAGCTAGAGGAGATAGAGGGAAAAAAAAAAAGAACTGGAATGGTCTTGGGGAGACTTTTGGCCTCTCGAATGCCAGAGTATCTTATGTTATTGTCTGTTTCCCTTGTTTGGGTGTTGTACTGTGTTGTTTGTGTTTGTATGTTTACATTTTCATCAATAAATTTATCCTTTGGTTAGCAGGTTCCATCAATCTCCATGCTCTTGATAATTTCCTTCTTCTGACCATCAGTTTGTGGGTTGTATCCAGAACTGAATATCAATGTGATCCCTGACAGCTTGACCTTCCAAAAGTGACTAAGAAATTTCTTATCTTTGTCAGAAATAATGGATTTAGGAAAGTCATGGAGCCTCACAATTTCTTTGATAAAAACAACAGCTATATCTTTGGCAGTAAAAGGATGAGAAAGAGGGATAATGTGCATTTTTTTGGTGAATCTATCCACCTTTACTAGCACTGTGTGAAAGCGATTAGAACAGGGTAAGCTAGTCATGAAATCCATGCTAATGTCTTCCCATACCTTTTGAGGACAGGGCAATGGCAGTAACAGCCTAGCTGGAGAAAGTGATTCATACTTATTCTTTTGACAAGTATCGTAGCTGGGTACAAATTCCTGAATGTCTCGCTTCATTCCCTCCTAGTACACCACTCCATATAATCTATGATAGGTACCTAGATACCCTGAGTGGCCCCTTATAGGAGAACCGTAACATTCTCGCATCAAAGTAGTGATTTGAGGGGCACCTCGAGGTATAACCAGTCGATCATGAAAGAAAAGGCTACCACGCTTCAAAGAGAAACCTTCTGGCAATGATTTCCCTTCTACCAACTGCTGAATAATACACATGTACTTATCATCCTTTTGAATAAGCTCATCAATTGATTTCAATCCTCGTATTGCTAACGAGACACTGCCTGTAATGTCATATCAGCATCCTCCATAGAAAGTGCATTAGCTGCCTGCTTTTTGATCCCTGGTTTATATTGGATGTCAAATTTATATCCCATCAATTTAGATACTCATTTTTTTTTTATTGGGTGCAAGAATTCGTTGCTTGAACAGGTGCTTGAGGGCTTTTTGATCTGTGTGTATGACGAAATGTTGTCCTCTGAGATAATGCCGCCACTCCTTGACTGCAAAGACAATAACCATAAACTCTTTTTCATACATTGAAGCCTGCTTTGCTCTCTCAATCAATGATTGACTAAAATATGCAATAGGCCGTTTTTGCTGCATAAGAACTGCTCTAACGCCACCTCCAGATGCATCTGTCTTTAATCTCAAATGGCATGCTAAAGTTTGGCATAGCCAACATAGAAATAGATGTCATCGCCATTATCAGTTCATCAAATGCCCGTTGTGCTTCCCATTTCAAAGGAAGGAATCCTTCTTGGAGAGCTTGGTCAACGCTGCAGCAATCTTCCTATATTATTTAACAAATTTACGATAAAAAGTCAACCCAAGAAACCCTTTCAGATTTTGGGACAAGGCTAATGAAGCATAATTGCTATCTTAGATTGGTCAGCAACCACTCCTTCAGACACTATACTGTGTCCGAGATACTCCAGTTTTGATTAAGCTAATGCACATTTCTTGGTGTTGATTACAAGCTTATGATCCTATAAAATAGTGGGAGTAACCCTCAAGTGTTGTAAATGCTCCTCAAAACTCTTAGTGTAACTAATATATCATAAAAAAAAGACTAAAATAAACTTCCTGAGATGTGGCCTAAGAATATCATTCATTAATAACTGGAATGTAGAGGGAGTATTAGTTGAGCTGAAAGGCATAACTAGGAATTCATAATGCCCCTCATGAGTCCTGAAGGCCGTCTTGTGTTCATCCCTTGGTTTAACACGAATCTGGTTGTATCTAGATTTGAGATCAAGCTTGGTGAAGATTACAGACTCTTCCAATTCATCCAGATGTTTGTCAATAGCCGGGATAGGGAATTTGTCTTGAGTTGTGACTTTGTTAAGTGCTTGGTAGTCGACACAAAACATCCAGTTGTCGTCCTTTTTCTTCACTGAAAGAACCGGATTGGAATATAGACTAGTGCTTGGCTGAATTATTCCAGCTTTCAACATTTCTTGCACCAACTTTTCAATTTCATTCTTCTGTGAATGAGCATAGCAATATGGCCGTATATTGGTTGGCTGTGATCCTGGTTTTAGTGTAATGGAGTGATCATATGTCCTGTGAGGCAAGCCTTCCTGACTCTCCCATACAAAAGCAAACTGCTACAGCAACAATTGCACTTGCTCATGAATGGGAGATTGCACCTCACTGTGTTTTAATGACAGTCCTTGAAATTCAACAACAACTTCCCCCTGTTGCCTGAAAGCTCAAGTCAGTGCCTTATAAGAAACTTGGGTTTAATAAGTGTGTGGTCACCTTTTAGGCATCTCCAATCCCTTTTTCATTGACAGCTAACCCCAATCTACTCAAACCTCACCTAACAATGTCAACCAAGTTATTCCCAAAACTACGTCCACCCCATCCAGCGTAAATAAGTGTATAAAAGGTCCGAGTAACAGCCAACCCTTGCAATGTCAACAAGACATCTTTGCAGACCCCATTGCTAAATCATTTGGTGCCATCACCAATTTTAATCGAATAAGTTTTTTTTGGCTCCACCTCCAATTGTAATGCTATGACCGCTAAAGAAGAAATGAAATTATGGGTGGCCCCACTATCAATCAGAACTAAGACCTCAGTTTCGTTAATATCCCCTATCAATTTCATTGTTTTGTAATTGGTGACCCCCATGATGGAGTTGATTGATAACTCCATAGTAGCTACTGCCATCTCATTGTCAATTGGAGCCACCACCTCCTCCTTAACATCAGATTCAGATCCTTCTTCCACCATACACATCACCAAAAGCTTCTTATTGTTGCATCGATGCCTTGGACTGTACTTTTCTTCACATTTAAAGCGCAATCCCTACTGCTATCTTTTATTCAACTTTGCCTCAGATAATTTCTTAGAGGAAGAAGTTGTCGTGGTGATAGGAATCGCATGACTAGTGGTACTCATCACCTCTCTCCTCCTTAGCCTCCCCTTTCTTGACTTCAACACTGCCAACTGAGCTTTGAGTACTCTCAGATAGAGTGGTTGTCTTTGGAACAGAAAAATTCAAATTACCCCTCTAGGAAGAAAAATTCAATCTCCACCATTTATACTGTTGCTTCTCTCTACTACACTCCAGAGCTAAGTTTCGACACTCCACTTGAAATGCTAAGTCCATTAACTGGATTAATGTGGAGGGCTGCATCATACACACCTCTGCCTTAATCTCTTTGTAGAGACCATTCTTAAATGAACCCATCAATACTACCTCTAAACATCATTCAGTGGGGCTGACAGAGCTTCAAATCTTTCACTATATTCAGGAACAGTGTTGTCCTGACATAGGGCCATAAGCATCTCGTAGGCATCACCACACTAATTATTGTGCAAATGTGCCATGAGTTCCTGTTTAAATTGCACTGGAATTTGAGAATGTAATCACTAGAACCAGTTCAGTGTGCGTCGCTCCAAGGAGATGGCTATCAAATCTAATTTTTCAGCCTTCAAGTACCTATTCACTTAAAAATAGCGCTCCATTCTGAATAGCCTCCTAAAATGATTGTTGCCACCAAAGTAAGGCATTTCTAGATGGGTAAAATTGCCGGCATCCCCATCAACAGAACCAGCCAACTCACATGAAGCCTCCCCTATGCCAATCCCACCAGTTGATGTACCTAGTAACTCCATCACCCCCTTACCCTGATCAGTGGCAGTCTGACACGCCGATATCTTCATCATCCATTAACATCAACTTAACAGTCGACATCTTATCCTTCAACTCGTTATACTTTCCATCTAAATTATCAGGACAAGCTTCCATTCTGGCTGCGACCATACCCTGGAATGTTTGTTTTAATACCACAATTGATGGGAACCTAGCTTAATCTGGAAAAATATATTGTATTATTTATGGCAACAGCTAATGAATTACCCACAGAAATGGGAATCCAAGTATACAACAGAGCAAGAAAATGAGAATAGGTCAACACCAACAGAATGCCCAGGCATTCAAGAGGCCTGGACTCTCTACAATCACACTATTCCCTGCCTTTCCCTCTTGTAACGACTCCTCTATAATATTCTCTTGCCCCACTAAGGATACAACACATGTCCCAGTTAGTCAGTCATATTATTCAGCTGACTCTTCTTCCTACCAACTGCCTTTCCAGCCCTCCTCTCATAAAGCTTGCCCATTTCTTTGTAATTGGGTTGGGCCCATCAGTATCTTGTTCTTATCAGGCCAAGGATTTCCATTCGTTTTTGTGAATTTTAATTGCATTGTAAACATGTAACCTTTTAGTTGTGCTCCATGGCAGTATAGAGTGTGATTTTGTAGAATATTCATGTGACTTCAATTTTCTGACTCTACCAATTCAAGAACTTCAATGTTCATGAACTTCAATATCTATGCATTTGAGAAAACAAATTCTTGCTATTGTTAAAGGAAGCTTGTTGTTAGTTCAATTTCTTAGCAATTGTTTTATATACAAATATGTGGCATATTTCTCATATTCTTATAATTAAGTACTCATACAGTTAGTTCTGAAAGTGATTTGTTAATTCATACCCCAAAATTTCTGCCTCTCTATCAAAAGAATTTTATTATATCAAAGGAAGATTTCCATTAAGTTTTGTTTTTCTTTTGGAAGAAATATTAATTTGATATTTTTTAAACATTCTACATTTTCTTTTGAACTTATCTTTCAAGTATGTTCATCCTTCCTTACTGTTAAGTGTCTCTTTCTGCTTTAACCCTATGTCATGGATGCTTTGTGGTGTTACTTAAATATCTAATTCAACTCTAACATTATCATTGTTTTGTTGTGAAAATTGAAAGATAAAGCATACATTACTGGCAAAAAATTATGCAGTAATTGTTTTTGTCAAAACAGAATAAATGAGTAATTCACAGCAAGTTGCTTGTTTTGAATTTGTGATTCTGTGTTGTTTAAAATTTTCTTTGTGTTTGAACTTACATGTTTCAATTTTCTCTGGTCCTTGACAATATAAGAAGGAACCTGTGGGACTATTAATCCTGAATTATGTATCATCCTTTGCTTCTAAGGGAAGAATTACGTATAAAGTGGTGAAGTGTTTAAATTCAGTTTTCGTTCTGTCTTAAGCTTATCATTTTAAAGTCAACTGTACCTTTGTCCTCCTACAGCATGCCATTTGTTAAGCTGTCGAGCTGTGCTCATTCTTCCCCTAGTCATTTACCTCTTTCTAACTTGATGGTTGGGACATGCTTCAAGAATTTAGATTGGGAGCTTGCGTTAAGGATGAAAAATGACTTTTAAGCATAAGGGGTCAAACTTTTGTCCTATCCACAATTACCCTGAAAAAAAAGAGAGGAAATAATAAGAAAATCTCCAAGACCAAAGTTAATATATAAATAAATTATAGAAAAATTCACCCAGTTTACGTTATTAGTTACTTTTAATTTGGCTAGTATTTGCTATGTATAAATATAACTTTCGGGGGTAAAAAGTGGTCTGTGTTCTTCAAAAGTCTAAGCTGTCTTTGGCATAATTTAAATTGGCAGTTTTCCTTTTTGATATATGTGAGATATTGATGCTGTCTAAACTTTTTTAAACGTGAGACATAAAAGTAGTTCTTGTAAGATTATTTATTATAAAATCTTTATTTTAATATGAAAGTTTATTATATGGCCTTGTTCCTTCCCAATATTTTGATAGGGACATGGATAGCATGGAATACCTAAGTCCCACATCGAGTAGTATGGGATGCTTGATGAGGTATTTAAGGGATGTGATTCTTTCCCTTTACAAGCTGGTTTTCAAGGGTGGGTTTCTCACACTCTCTTGAGTCCTATCAATTGGTATCAGAGCCTGGGGTCGATGTCACAGAGAGGGGTTACCTACAAAGGGTTCTGATTGGCTAGAAAGTCAAGTGAAGTGTCGTAGAGTGCAGCAACCAACACTTTGGCTCTTCAAGGGCGGTGCTATGATAGAGACATGAGTAGTATGGAATATTTAAATCCCACATTGAGTAGTATGAAATGCTTGATGGGGTACTTAAGGGGTGTGGTTCTTCCCCCTTGTAAGTCGGTTTTCAAGGATGGGTTCCCCACACTCCCTTGAGTCTTATCATATTTCTATTGATCTCTTATTCCATTGGATATTCATGGCTAAACTTGGGTCAGATTTGGTTAGATTTGTACCTTAGATGTTTCATTTTATGTGAAGAGGTGCAGTGGATTTAGTCTTGTAGGTTAAGAAAAGAGTTACTCGTAGTACAATATGGTTGTATCATTGTGTGGTCATAGTATTAGTATAAACAGAGGATGAAAGGTCAGTGTTATGTACACTATAATTGAGTCTGTCAATAATATATTTTGATTAGTCTTTTCTTTTGCTCCTTAGTTTTTCGTACCTAATTTCTCAACAATTGAGAACCCTTGAAGGTGACACTGTTGTTGGTTGTTACTTAGTTGAAGTTGTATGGCTACAAGATAGTCAAGGCACGGATATATAAAGTTCAAAAAAGTCAATTTCTCTGCTTAGTTCGTTTTGGTACAATAGTTTATCTTTTCAATTATTTTGGCATCTTCCCTTTGAGGACAGCTCCACTATCATGTTTCAGCAAATAAATGTAGATGTTTGGCAACATTGAACGCTTATTGGATATCAATAAATTTGCATTTTCTTCTTTTATTGTTTCTTTTTCAGTTGGACCTGCATTTGTTTACATTACAATGGATGCTATTTTTTTGCTTTTCAACTTGTAGGATTGATTGCCATTTAGATCTCTTAGTACCCTTTGTAGGAGTTTGTTTCTATCTGCATGTATTCTCTCTTCTTTTGACAAAGTTGATATGATATCTACTTTTTCTAGTAGAAGGAAATTTTGAGGATTGGTTCTCGAGATTCTTTCTGGAAAAAGATCTAAAGTTGTATTTGGATTGATTATCTGGGCCTTATCTTCAAGAGCAGTGTTTTGAATTCTTGATAGTTTCCTTATTCGTACATAATATGTGACTACATCTCTCCTGTATTTGATACAATCGTTTTTGCTGCCTCTGTCATTTTTACAAAATGTACATGAGATAATTATAGTTTCTCTGACCACTTAGATGGGGTTTTGTGCTAGATTGTCGATCTGTGCTCTCTCTTCCATCTGATGTTTCTTTCTTGTAGAGATTGAAGTCAGGTAAACGGAAGAGAAAAGAGAGGAAAGATACCACTGCCACTGTATCAAGGAAGCCGAGGCAGAACAAACCTTCATTGGAGTTATCATCAGCTAATGAACCGAGTAACTTTCTAAACAAAACATTTCAAAATTAGTTTGTATTTGTCAGTATCCATGTGTTCAAACAATCACGCATCCAGCTTTGTCCATGTCAATTTCTTTCCAAATAATTCTGGGAAAGAAATGGTCAGGAAATCACCGGAATACATGGATTAATTTAATTGAAGTGACATTCTAAAACTGAAATAATTGTTGCTCCAAAATGTCAGGCTTGTATCATTAACAATTCTTTTTGTAGTCCTCTGGATGAATGATCCAATGTATGTTCCTTTCAGATATGTCTTGACAAGGAGGATGATCCTGACTACATGCCCATGTCAGAGAGTAGTGTCCAGGCTGATTCCCAGTCATATGAAACTGAAGTTGCAGAGGAGGAAAATTCAACTGCTGAAAGCAATGACGAAGAATCTGATGATTAAGCTAGCAGTCACTCATCCTAATATCACCTAGTTTCTTTTTCTTTATCTTTTTCTTTTCTCCCTGCCCTGAAGGTTTATATGAAATGTGTAATATGCTTATCATTAACATTAGAACTATCTTTATCTTTTCTCCATTTAATGGAAGAAAGGAATAATTATCATGCTTATAACTACCAGGGTTCTAGCTCAGCTTATGTGATGGGCAGGAAATTCAGTGGACTTTACTCCCCGTTTACCAGGAAATTATCATGTTCTTTCGGTCTTCTATAAGTTCTTTGCATTCCAATAAATAGTTCTTGAATTCATGAAGTGATTTATGTATTTTGAAAGTAGGAAAAATCAGTAAATTTTAATGACTTTTTTTTTTTTAATTTCTCTCAGGTAATATAGGTATCCAAGCACTGAAGTTATATATGATTTTAACTATTTTCTGTTAATTTGTTTTGTTTTGTTTTACGTTCACTTGTCCCTTCTCTTTTTTTCTCATTCTCTTGAACTTCTACTAGTTAATGTGGATACATAATTTTCATATATACTTCATTGTTCATGCTAGTTTTTGCGTCAGCGTATTTTTAATAGATTGAAATTCATGTATTTTTATTTGGTGTGTGAGCGTGTGTGCTTCCTAGTTTATATTAGTTTTTGCGTTGATTTGATGTTTTTAAAATTGATTGAAATTCAAGTACTTTTATTTAGTGTGTGCGTTGGTGTATGTGAAAGTGTCAATATTTTTTTGAAAAAAAATAAATCATATAGAAGAGAAAAACATTCAACAAAAAATATATTAATTGATCAAATTATCTTGATATTAATTATATTTTTATGACAGATTAGTCCACTTACCCTTATAATTAGATTTGTATACACATCTCATGAGGTTATATAAGTCATATATTGGTGTTGTTTTAATTAGTTAAGCCTCTATTCAAATTTCAAAGTGCCTAAAGCAAGCTAATAGGTGAACTTCGATATTTATATAGTCTTCTTATTTTTTTAATTTTCTAACATGAGATTTTCGTGAGGTAGGAAAGGACAGGGAAATCATGTACAGTAAGTGAAAGGGAAAATAAACCTTTAAGAGATGAATAAATGAAAGTCCGTTGACTATGCAGAAAATTAAGAAGGAACAAGGTCACAAGAAAAGATGAATTCTTAGCTTCATGGAAATAAGAAAGACTCACTCAATGAATTGATCTCTGTAAAACAGAAAAAATTAAGCTTAGGTGAAAAAGAAATCACATTTTAATAAAATACTGAGGGGAAAACTTGTCGAATTTAATGGAAAGTTCTAGTTTAGAGCTTAGCAAAATGAAAGGTCTAGTAGGAAGTGTCTACTGTAGGAATGAAATAAACAGGAATCGAATTTAAACAAGCATATATGTATTAGGGGAGATAAACAGAAAGTTATCCTACCAATTTTTTTACTCGTAAGGGTTAAAATAAGACATCTTGAAAGAATAAAAAGGTCATTGACATTTTTTCCTTGGAGACATGAAAATAATTTTTTTTTTTTAACAACATTCTATCTGAAAAAAAAAAAACTTAAATGGGAATTTCTAGAATTACTAGGGAAAATGAATTTTGCATTTTATGTTTAATTAATGTGTTGGTATTTATGGATATATTTTATATATATATATATATATATATATATTAAAGATAATAATAATCGTATGCTATATGTTATTATATAAAAGGATAAATCTAAAATTTAAAAGTGATTTAATTTGATTTAAAATTAGGATGAGTTTAAAGTATATTAAACCAATATGTGTTCTTATATAAAATAAGGTTATAGTCTCCTAATTAAATGTATGAGATTTTTTTTTGAAATCTATCGTTAAGAGATAATTCTCTCTTACAAATTTAAAAGTTTTATAATTGTTAGATCATTATCAATATAAATTCACGTATGTTTTTATATTTAAATTGTTTTTTTTAATTATTCGACATGATAAATCTAAACTTCACGATGATTTCATCAAATTTGAGTTTTGTCCCAACATAATGTTGGAATATAATTTTATTTAGTAAAATAGTATAACTGATGGGAAAAAGAATTGAGGATAAAGGACAAGCATTATTTCAGGTAATTAATTAGCATCCTATTCCTTACACATTCAGGCATTGTTTTATTGATGAGACTAGATGCATGTGATATATATATATATATATATATATATATATATATATATATATATATATATATATATATTTTTTTTTTTTTTGAGACGGTTGATGTATTAGAGGGATATATCCATGCTCGAAGTCTGTTTTTGAATGCCAATCACTGGAATGAATATTGTGTACTCAATTAGGCAATTAGGCTTCGATAGTATAGTTAAATTGGGGCCCAAGGTGCTCCATGATATATCAGTGTGTATAGTTTATTTCCTAATTATTTATAAATGTGTAAGGATTTAAAAACTAATTTATTTTCGAAAATTATTACGTGTCAAAAATAATAGACAATTTTATAATATAATACATTTCACTTCAAGATATATACTTACCCAACTTTCATTTTGATGATTTCTTTCGGCTTCTCCATATCATACAATAATATTGGGTATATAAACAAATAATATGTTATAACAATAAAATCATTAAAATTATAAACATTCAAGTACGTTAAATTTGTCTATGCAACGTAAGAAATAAAGTAATTTATAAATAAGTAACAAAACACAGTATTTTTTAAATTCATGTGTCACAAATATGTGAAATATTTATATATATATATATATATATATTTTTTTTTTTTCATCAAATGTTACATATAATGATATTAATTGTAGGTAGGCAAGAAGTTTTAGTTGCTTTTCTCTTTTATATTCGCTATAAAGTAACAAAATTAAAAATTATGTAGCTATTAATCATCTATATATATATATATATATATATATATATATATTTAGTTTTTCAAAATTTTAAGGCATTTTTTTATTATTACATTGTTAATCATACAAACAAGTATTGAATTTATCGATAATATAACGCAGGAAAAAAAAAAATCTTATCCGCTTGAGATAACAAAATTTTTTTTTAAATGATTGATTAAAATAATTTTTAATAGTTTGTTGACATATGCGTTTAAATGGATGATGACCACATATTTAAGAATAAGTTCGTAAACAAACTCTATGCCAAAATACATTGATAATTGATACATTTTTTAATCTAAACATACTCAAATGAAATTAAGGATATTAGGATTAGTTTAACAATGAATAATGGTATAAAAATATTACCATAAATCAAAAGAAAAGAAATAAAACTTTGATTAGAAAGGAGAATATAAATGAAATCGGGCTAATAATATAGTGTAAAACTAATGAAAGATATAAGAAATATAACAAGAATAGAAGAAAAGATTGAGAAAAAAGTCTCACTTAAATCATTCTTCTTTATTACATAATTCTATTTATAAGTATTAAATTTATATATATTAACATACGAATATAATAATATAAATATAAATAAATTTATGTAACTATACAATATTAATATATATAGGAGCTATGGAATATAAGTTGTTAACTATAAAAGTAGACTCTAAATTAACTTGTTAGGGTTATGAACATTTTTATACTCGTCATATCTTAATTTTTTTTATTCTCCTATTCTTTTTTTTAATTTTAAAAATATATCATTATTATTATTATTATAAAAAAGTGTCTTATTATCTTTACAACATTTGGAGAAAATGAAACTGATTTTTTTTTGCTAACAAACTATTAAATTAGATGCAATTGAGGCTTAAGAATTCAAATTTATGATAATTTTTTTAAGAGAATTGTACACTGTCACAATTTTTTTTATTGCAGTCATTAAATTACATTTTGAAAACCACAAAATTAAAAAAAATAATTTTTTAAGTACGTGTAATTATTAAAATTAATTTAAATAATTGAATCACAATTTCTTTTAATTTCGACTATTAAATTTGTAAAATTCTCCCTGAATCCAAATCAGCATGAATAGCAAGGCTAAAATGTTGACGTCATTATGAGATTGTATGCATTTTCTTTTGAACCACAACATTTATTTTCCATTATTTTCACTTGTTCCTCTTCAACGACGTCGGAAACTTCGAAGGAAATGGAACCCCAAGATGTATCTCATACGCTATCCTTTTTGGAAACCATGGGAATCGCCAAGCCTGTTCCTGATAATTGCAATACCCACGACTTCTACTCCGACATCCTTAGCAGTTGTCTCAAGGTCGATCATATCCAAAGGGGACGAATCACTTGCACTTTCATTGTCAAACCCCCTATCAGTGTAACTTCTTCTATACTATTGCTCTTTTTAAAAAAAAAAAAAAAATCTTTTGGTACTCTTACTCTTTATTTTCTGTTTTTCTGGTTGGTGAAAAAAATTGGGAGAAAGGTTTATCTTTCAGAACTTAATGTTAAATTGGTCCGTAATAGATTACTGATGAATTGGAGTAGTATTTTTCTTAGAAATTGTCTCTATTGATTTAATTTACAGCATTTTCAGAGAATGAAACTATGGGGTTTATTGAGAAATGTGATTGAGACCTTCGCAGTCAATAGCATGGCTGAAATGTTGATGTCATTATAAGATTCTTCCCATTTTCTTCTCAGCCGCAAGTTTTAATTTTTCATTTTCTTCATTGGGATTGCAGAACTTCTTCAAATCCCTGCATGGAGGGGCTTTTGCAGCTGCAGTTGAGTCGGTGTCTATAGCTTGCGCTAGGACTGTTGTGGCTGAGGAAAAGGAACTTTTCCTAGGGGAAATTTCCATGGCTTACCTATCTGGCGCCAAGCAGAATGTGAGTTCTTTTGCATTGAATTCTTATCTTTCTATTCTCCTGTGTTCTAGATGAGTCCTACTGTGGAGTTCAATCCTTCAAATTGGTTCATTATGATATCTTAGAGAAATTGTCCTAAATTAAGTTTGAAACAAGAGTAAAGCTTAAATTGTTAAGTAAAGATCTAGGAATAGCTTTTATTATAATCTCAACATAGCCCCTACACAAAAGCTATTTGGGCTTGAAGTATGGATAAAACACATGTCCAGATACCTTGTGTAATTTTTACTGCTTGCGCTACCTTCTAGAGTGACTTGTGCCATTAAAGAATGAAAGGTTTGAATTTGAATGACAGGCTGATTAAACATGCAGTGTTGAATAGTTTCCTTTGCCTGATGATTGATAACTCTTATTACATTGTGGCTTTCCAAACTTGACACGGAGTTTGAAATATAAAATTCTACTGCTAAGAACCATTGAAATGTGTAGAATAATTAGAATAAGCTGTAAAGAAGGTTCATTTTTGAAGAATGTTCCGAGATGTAAAATGTAACAGCTTGTGTGTGGTAGCCTACACTTATATATGTTTTGGAAACCCTAACACCCTAGGTTAGGTTAGGCTGCCGCTGGACTCCGTAGATTAGGTTAAAATGCTGGTAGACACACTAAATGGGCCCATTGGGCCTGCGGCTAAATACAAGTGAAAGTTGACTTAATCCTAATTTAATTCAAAGACTAATTGATTATATCTCAAACAAAGAAAATAACAGAATATAATAATAAGCTAAACGCATAACAACAAAATGTTTAACATAGGTCACTGTTCACTGTTGCTCTATGAAGAACCAACACTTCAAACAAGGAATTGTGCATGTAACTGACATATGGTTATGCGTGTATCAAACACAAGGCTACTCTCCAAATTAGTCAAAGACAATTCAAATTTTGTGGCATCACTGTGTCAATGTTGGTGTCATGTCCATATTTCTTAGCTATTGCATTATGAACAGTTTAATCACTGTGTCCATAATCCTATTTTATGCTTAAATTTTTTTGCAGGCAGAGTTGCAAGCCGATGGCTTTGTAATAAAGAGTGGGAGAAATGTGACTGTGGTTTCAGTTGAGTTTAGACTGAAGAAAACTGGGAAGTTAATATATACTGCTCGTGTTACCTTCTATAACCAGCCAGCTGCCAAGTTATAAACATTGAAGTTATTGTTGAACAGACTAAGTGTCGCTTCTTATTCTGCTGTTGTATAAGATAGTTCATTGTCAATTCAATGTTACAGGTTCTAAGTTGGTTATCCTGTGACTATACAATATGGAGTGATGAAAGTTTGATGTCACTCTTGCAGTCACATTTGTTCACACCTGCACTCAGATGCTGCCCAAGGATCCAGGTTTGAGCAATTTGATTGTGATGTGTATCAAGACTTTTTCTCTTCTGAATTATGCTCATTGTCATATCTTGTTTGTTGGTAGCTTATATTACTAAAACTGCAAATTATACAATCTAGTTACCCTCACAACTATACATATATATAAAGAAAAATTCATTCAAACCACCAGTGTTAATCAAAACATTTTTTACACTATTCATAAACTTTCTATAGGATTGCTTTGGATATTGGTTCACTTTAAGCTGGTTCATGTTGAAAGCTTTGGGTTTTTTTTTTCAGGAACACTGATATTAGTTCTGCTTTTGTTTAATGCACAGATTACTATTTGTAAATGATTTTAAGGAGAATCCTAGCATCGTGAAAAAGTAGTCCAGAGCAGTTGTTTCTCCCTGTTCTTTTGCCACAACCTCCACTGGCCATTGGTTTTTGTGGCTGCTGCTAACAGTGGTTTCTTGATACGTGTAAAATGTCTAGTTAGAAGAATTAGAAGTAGTTAGAACTTAGAAGGCTGTAAGTGTTTGTCTGTTATGACAGTTAGGATATTAACTAGATTCCCAAATACACTTGTCATACATAAATAAGAGATACATGGGAAGGGAACTGTTATGGAAATATTGAATAAGAATTCTGATTTCATCCCCTGCCCAGAGCCGTAGAGTCCGGTGCATCAATCCCCCCCGTTTTCTTCTCTTCATTTTCTGTCTCTTTTCCTTTCCCATTCTCTCCTCCCTATAGTTGGAGTTTTCCTTCCCCTTATGAGAGTTATTTTCTTTATTTTAAGGAAATCTAGAATGTACTCTAAATACCTTAGCAACCGAGTTGTTGATGATCTTGGTTCGTTGTTGGAAGTCCTTGGCTTCTAATTTTATGTTTCTTTTTTGCCTGATAAAAGGATTTGGAGGTTAGAGTCTAAAACTTCCTCTACAAGTTCTTCCTGTAATTTTTTTGATTCAAAATCCAAATGCAGATTGTTCATGCTTTTTGTCTGAATCATTTTGGAAGATCAGGCTTCCTCTAAGATAAAGGCTTTTGTTGGGAGCATGGTGCTCAATAGAATGAATACAAATATTTGCTTCAGATTTTAAGGCTGAATGAAGCTTTCTCACAAGATGTTTGGGGAATGTGGCTTTTAAAGTTCGAAGACAAACAGCAACTAGTTTGGGCATTGAAGTGGTATGATTGTTGTAGAATTAACTGTTTGGCAATTTTTATGAGCAATGGGGCTTGTTCAACAGTAAATGATTGAGGGGCACGTTCCCTATTGAAGAAAATTTTTTTAAAGAAAATTAGTTGCGAACTCTAGCAATCACATCATAAAAAACTTCGATGCATTAGACTTTGAATTGAATTGAATAACTAGGTTTACTGTGAAAATATGTCTTCTCATATGTTATTCTTTTTTTTTTTTTTTTTTCACAATATGTGTCATTATATTGGCACCACGAGGAAAATAGTACATGCAGCAAATGTTCATAAAGTCTCTTAGGTGAGATATTAATAAATATATTGTTTAGTAGTCAACACTAAATTTCGACAAGATAAGTTGTCATGGTTTTGCGTGACTTAAAAGTTGCCGTTAAAAGTAAAAGTTGACACTAAAAGTAATTTTTTGCAACAAATTGAGTCAGTTGTCCTAGTTAACTTCTATACTATAGTCAAATAGAATACCTATTTTCCTTGGGTCATCAATATGGCAATTTTTTGGCTATGAAGTGATGAGGAATGAGATAAGAATATTAGGAAAATTATAAAACAACAAAGTGATGAGGAGTGAGAAAATTACATTTGATTGTCTGAAAACAGACTATAAGAATTGCAACTTTTTTCATTGCCACCGATAATTTAATTGAATTGTTATTTTGTCACCGAATACCTTATTACATTTTAGGAGTGATAAGGAATAAAATAAGGATATTAGGAAAATAATAGATTATCATGATATCAAATTTTCACTTTTGATAGTCTATTTTCAGTGGCAATTCAATTCAGCCATCAGTAACAATAATTCAATGTATTTTCAGTGGCAATTCTATCTATTGAGTAGAATTGAATAACAAGGTATATGATGACAATATATGTCTACTCAGATGTATTTTTCTTTATTCTCTTTTGGTGACGATATCTCAAATTATTTTGGTACAAGGGGTTCTAAAGAAACATATTGTGTACAAGCATACCATAAAATTTCCCAATATAGGTGGGATATAATCGCATTTACTTTGTAACTTTCCTAATTGATCATATATTAATTAAAAGGAATCATCATAAAAAAATGTGCTTTTAGACGTGAATAATGCTAGCTAAATAACAACCATATTAATGAGGAATGTTGAAGTAAAACTAGCCCATTAAATTGTCAACTTTTGATGGTAAGCTCTAACAGATCTAATTCAAAGTTCTTAGCAGGGAGCTAGAGACGCAAACATAAGAACATGAAACAGAAATACACACATACACACACACACCAGAGCATAAGCATGACAAGCATCAAGGTCATCTAACCAGAGAAAGTGGTAAGCTCTAACAGATCTAATTCAAAGTTCTTCGCAGGGAGCTAGAGATGCAAACATAAGGAGAACATGAAACAGAATTATGATTGAGAAATAAATGAAGGAAAATGTCATCAACTATTGACAAACAATGGAGCATGATACTGTTTACATTTCCATAGTATCATTCAATATATACTACAATCAAGGGGATGTTCCTCTTAACTTCATCTTTCTCTTGTTCCCAACGTAACTGGCAGCCATAGACATGCAAAGTATCTTATGTCTCTTAATTTACAGGCTTCTTGCAGTCTCGCATCTCAAAATAGGGTCTTAATATTAAAATGTTGCTACCCTGTGGGACTTAGCATCCCACCTTAAAGTAAAGTCGTTCAGCCAATAAATGTAGAAGACCGTATGCAACCCTGCCAGAAATATAAGAATGAAATAACCGCAGTGCAGGAAAGCAATTCAAGGTCAAATCACATCTTGATACTTAAATTTGACAATACAGAAAGTGTTTTTAAGAGGATTATGTTATTTATGGCTTCCATTTCGTGTGCACTGCTCATGTAGTTTCAAGCAAGTCTCTATTACTGAGATGCAGTGATTGGAAGCCCGTTCTCTTTCGATCTTCACATGTTATGATTGATGAGGGATGAGATAAGAATATTAGGAAAATCATAAATTATCATGATATAGGTATTCATCTAAAAATTATGGATTTGTGATATGGATAATCAAGATGAATCTCGTATTTAATTTTAAGGGGGCAAAAAATTCTTAATAAAAAATTAAAACTAAAAAAGACAAATTCTTACAATATAAAGGGAAGAGTTTTTATAAATTAAAAATCAAATAAAAAATAAAAAATAAAATTATTTATAAAAATTGAAATATTAAAAACTCTAATGGAGACAACTGCACCTCTACGCCTCCCTTGAATCCATCTTTATAGATAATAATTAGATAATATAAGTTATATTCCGATATTTAAACAAATCGCTATAATTTAGATCTATCATCCAATAAGTTGGGTTTGCCTATTTAAGCATTCCTTTAAAAATTGATACTATATTTTGTCACCCCCTTTCTCTCTCTAAACGCTCCCTTCTGTTCTTTCTCTCTCCCCATTTTCTGTCCTGTTTTCGGTATTACAATTAGAATATGAGGTACAAATAAGTTATATGAAGCACATACCAAACCTATAATTGAATTACATAAATATGGCATTGACAAAGGCCTCTGCATCAAAAGGTTGAAGGTCTTCAACACCTTCACCAACACCCACAAATTTCACAGGGATTCCAAGCTCATCAACCACACTGACCTGCCAACAGAAATAACTGTCATATGTCTTACCATGATCACCCCAGTAACAAGTAATAATACCAATAAGGAATATTTTAATTGATGAAAAATCAGTAATGGATATTTACTTTAAGCCCAAACCATATAAACACAAAATATCATTCAAATAAAATGCAGAGATTACCACACAGCCACCTCTGGCAGAGCCATCCAGTTTGGTCAAGATTAAACCAGTAACACCAACAACCTGTTTCAAGTTCAGAGTCAAAAACAACAGTAACAGCTAAAACCGAATTACTAGAAGTTTGAGCCAAAGGTCATATCAGAACTTAATACATGGGTGGGGATATAGAAACATACTATTTTCGTTCCTGGCTCTTTGCTTCAATGTCAATTTAGTCATTCACAAATTTAGAAGGCCAAAATAGTTCATCAGAAATTTAACATCAATCAAAAGTAGTCTTTTATTAAACCAATCATAACTATTTTAAGGGATTACTTTTAATTGATATTAAATTTCTGAGGGATTATTTTCGCACTAAAAATTTGAATTGACATTGACGCTAAAAATGACGGACCAAAATGTTATTTTCTCGACAGGAATGGCTGAAAATTGGGCAAAGAAAAGTATGAGTTTGAACTTTCAGCGCTGCCATACCCTCAAAATAATGCTGCAGACCATGCATCTAGCTTTAAGTTTGATGGAAGTTTAACATACATTCTACTACAAATATTCCTATTAAAACTCACTACTTCCTGTCTAATATTCCAAATACAACTCTTAAACACCAGCATATCATTATTAAATCATTTCCATGATTTGGATCATTGCAGTAAACACTACATAGGAAGCACTGAAATGATCTTTAATATGTAGATCCTCAGCTTCAAAGATCCTATACATATTCCAAAGAAGTAAACCACATGGGCCCCTCATATGGTTACAAGCAGGTTCACAAATCTAAATTAATGTTTCACACAAAGAAAAAAAAAAAAACTGTAAGACAAATATTCAATTCAGAAAGCAGAAGTGGGTTTTACTTCATCAAACTCTCTTGCTTGTGGCAACATATTTAAACCAGTAGTGCCATCCAGAACAAGAAGAATCTCCTGCAAAAATCGTCAAAACTCAAAACTCAATCAAAACAAATAAATAACAGAAAGCTATTATACTAGATAACACAAAAATTTAAAAAACTAGAGACTCAGTACACTTAGGAATGATAGTAAATTATTACTGAAAATTGCAGCTACAGCTTCAATCCTATCCATAATAAGCACTGTGCTTATGGGACACGATGCAATATGGACACCATAACATGACAAAATATAGTAGTTTTTATATTCCATTTATGTGTTGTGTCATATCTGATATTAGTGTTGGATATGCATCATATGTGATACAGTTTTATTTTTTATGTATCAATACAACATATATAGTTTGTTAAATATAAAAGATTTTATAATAAATCATCCTGAACAACAATGATGGGCAGCATGCCTTGATGATGATTGATGACGCTCCAAATAAGGAATGAAAGACTTATTTCAAACGTTACTATAGGAACAAAGACGGCCTTTCATTAAGGCCTGATCCTGTGTTGGTTCTGCACTCCTTGAAGAACAGAAAGCAAGCATTAACGTCCCCTCCAAGCATATGTATGTGCATAAACATGCACATATCATTAAAAAAGCTGCTATCAATAAAAATAATGTACAAACCCCCCCGCCCAGTCCTCCATTTCAAGAACCTGTTTCACTTATGACAAATTTTACTCTTAAATTGTCTGCAGCTTGCTGTAATCTTCACTAACTAAGGCAAATTGTGTTGCAAGAGCCTTCACTATAACCTTCACCTCCTTAATTGTACTGAAGCAAGCTAACTGATTAAAATCAAGGTCATGCCAGGATTTGGGGATTCACAAGGAAATTCCATATAGCTTTGCCCTAAGAAATTGGCCTAGCTAGAATTTAAACCAGTGCGTTTAACCACACATCACATGCTTGCCTCCACCAAAACAATCCCATGGGGCTAGTTAGAAATTAGCCACTTTTCACACTATTGTTCAGCACTGAACAATACTGTACACAGGTTGTTGATAGCAACTAACTATTCAGCAGGTTTAGGCCTTAGTTTTTCATATGCATTTAGGTTTTATTTGGTTTTTATATCTTGGCTTTTGGTCCAATCCTTTTGACTGTTTAAATTCCTCTTTCTCCTTATACAAAATAGGTAGTAATGGCCCTTCACGAGACCCATTTGTGTTATCCTTAGTAGACCTATATTTTTTTGTCATTGTGCTGTTTCTAGCAGAATGTCTTTCAGCTTGAATGTAACCAAACCCTAGAAACCATGATGCTTTCTCTTGCTAGGAGCGATTCATAAATGCCTGAGTGTGCATATAATAGTTTTTTTTTTTTTTTTTTTTCACTGTTCTTGATATCTTCAACTTCACAGATCTAGGGATTGTCTTGGAACCCTAATACTGAATTATCCTCAATTACTGCACTCTAGCCCTAATTTCAATTTGTTAATTACATCCTACATCACATTATAGTAGCAATGGATAAGAACTGGAAGGTATAGTCAGTTACCAGCAACCAGAGCATTAAGAATGGCAAAAAGGAAATGTGTCAACGAATTGGACTTACATTAGGTGCACCACGAACTACTTTGCCAACAGCCTTTTTACAAGAAATTAACTCTTCCATTAGACTGTAATTAGTGTGCAGACCTGAAAACACAAAATGAGCAGCATTGCTAATATAAAATCAGCCAACTAGTTCACTAAAGTACACAGCAGCTATTGTAAAATTTCTGTACTTACGTCCTGATGTATCACATAAAACGATATCAAAACCTTGTTCTTTTCCCTTTTTGACAGCCTGTGAAAGCACTGCAATACAATAAGGTTCAAGTTTTATCCATCACATATCATCTAAAATAATGAACAGAAACCCAAAAAAGAAAACAGAATTTTATCTATTGACAGATGCCACAAAACTCAAGATGAACAGTAGATCTAGGAGATCAATGCAAATCCATTTACACCTGACGGTGCTTTAGCTTTATCAGTTTCAGCTGCAATAATCTCACACCCAGTCCTCTCAGCCCATATTTCCAGTTGATCACTAGCAGCAGCTCTAAATGTATCACCAGCTGCCATCAATATCTGGTATATTTTTTAACATGAGAAATATGTTATTTTACAATGCGATATTGAACTGGCAGCAGGAAGGAAATATAACAATAGTTATGAGACATAAAACACAATAATGTCATCATCCTTCTAGTTTATTTACTTCAAAATTACCAAGATTTCTCAAAAGTAATTATAACAGAAAGATGGTAACTATGCCAAATAAATATAAGAAAAGAAAGGGTGGAAATTTGAAGTTGTCTTTTGAAAGGGAAATTTAAATGGCACTAAGTTTTCAAACATTTAAGATGGAAGGGAAAGGCTACAAGCAAATAGAAGCATTCAAGGATACATTTGAGCCCAAGAAGCAGGGAGACCACAATGAGAAAAGCTTAAACCTTTAGGGACTAAGAGAGTAGTTTAATATTGATATTACAAACAAAATAGCTACTTTTGAAGCTTCTCTTTCATAAGCTTAAACTTGTAGGGACCAAAAAAGTAGTTTAATGTTGATATTCTAGACAAAATAGCTACTTTTTAAGCTTCTCATTCATAACCATGATCAGACGGGTCACTATTCCCAATATTTCATCAAACGCTGATGAAGTAGTAATTGGTCCTAAATGACACTGTAATACATGCCCTTCATGGAAGAAGGAAACCCAGCAAGTTTAAGCTCTCAGAACATTTGAAGCTTCAGGCATTTGGCGTTCCATGTTGATCAACCAAATTTAATTCATAGAATAAATTCATCGCCAAAGCAAAACTCAGATAATATGTTCCCACCTTAGCCCCTTCATTCTTCAATCTGAAGGCCAACTTTCCTGCAAGTGAGAAGATCAAATCGACATGGTTTTGGTTTGTTAAAATGTAAAAGATCTTTACTTTTTCTTTCTTTAAATCTATTTAATTATGGGGCTCATTTAAGATTATAAATTTAAGAATATAAATGCATGAGTAACAATAGCTCTATAAACCTATTAAGATTTCCCATCCTCAACAGAAAGAAAGAAACATGTGTATCATTTTATTATAATTCACAATATCTCAGGAAAACAGGTCCCTCCATGAAGATAAATGTTGGCACTCAGAGATTTTATGTCAGTTGTATGGCAATGGCAAATAACAGGGTCAAGACTTTAAGTCTTTTTCTTACCCAGAGATGTTGTCTTCCCACCCCCATTAACACCAACTATCATTATTACTGCTGGCTTCCTGATGACAAGAAAAAATATAATCCGTCATCAATCACAAAATCAGAGCACAAGCAAAGTTGGTGTTTTGTAACGATGTTAAAGCCAATAGTTAAAGTAGAGTCCCACCTGAATCCAAGTTGAAGTTCAGTCTTACTTCCTTTCCTGGTTAACAAATCCAAAACATTCTTCTTCAATGCTTCCTAAAGCCATTTAATACACGCACATACATTTCATATAACGATAATTGAAATTTCTAGGTTTATTATGTAGCATAAAGTGAGGAAAACAAACTTCTGTTTAGCTCCACAGTCAGATATGAAAACGTGAAGCTAGGTGCATAAAAAATTTTTAAAATCCAAAACAGCAACAATATGTGTGTATAAAAGTCCTTTGCACATGCTAAACTAGAAACTTTGCTTAAGGAACTCAGGTAAATTATCTATGGATAAATTTTTCAAATGATTTCTTCTATCTTCTTTACGTCTATGGTGCATACCTTTATTTCATTCCCCGATTTAAGCTTCCCGGACAATATTTCCTCACGTAAGTTCTCCACTATCTTGATCGTGATTTTTGGCCCAAAATCAGACACCAAAAGAGCCTGAAAATAAATCAGAAACCCCAATCAAATTTTCTCCCCAAAAAAAGTATGTAAAAAAATTTCATTCTTCAGCTCAAAAAATAAAAATATATATATAGGAATTTATTCTTCATAAATGTCAACAAGATACTTACCTCATTGTCCATACATAGAAATCATGCTGATGCATTAATTTTTTAATCACGGTGCTCACAGTTGTTAGAGCCACCAGTGCTGAAGTGGCCACTTTTGAAGTTAACCAGAAGACAGTTTGAGTGAAGAAGCTACTTGACCTTAAATGCAATCATTTATAAATAGCATTACTCTAATTTTTTTCATCCAAACGAGATAGAACTTTAGTAAGCTTAAGGCCATTTCCCATTCTTTAACTCAAAGCAGATTACTAACTTGCCATCAATTCTTAAGTTCTTTTATTTCAACATACATGAAAGCGAAATCTGGTGCTCAAAAGCTGATTGTCATAAAAACAAAATTGGAAATTTTTTGCATTCGCTAAATGGAATCATTTCCGAGAGAAACAATGCAAACACTGAAAAATCACTCCAAAACAAAACAACAGAAACCTCTTCAAGTTCGTCGAGGACTCGGTCGGTGTCGGCCAGGTTCCAGTACAGAAGGAGCTCATCGATGACAGCCAGGTTGTTTCGGGTCTTGGAGAAACCAGAGAATATCTTCTCTACATCACTCTTCGCCTTCTCCTTTATCAAACGGCCAATTCGTGTAAAAAACCCGGTCTGCCCGGCCGAGCACTTGAACCGGGCCGTACTGGTTCTAGCATGGGCTTTTCCGGTTCGAGGGAAGTTGAAGAGGATATATTGCGGTGGAGAAGGTCTCGAACTGACATAAAAGCGAGAGAGTGGTGACGGAGGAGAAGAAGAAGCAGCAGCCATTTTGCTGCTTCGAATTGAATTTTCAGATGAAGATAAAGTTATTAAAAAAAAAAAAATGCCGTTCTGTGTGTTTAAAATCGCATGAGACACGGCGTCGTTTCGGTATGGCAAAAGTACCCAATACGGACGTGTCCGTTGTTTGTGCGCTTCATTCATTAAAATTCTCTCTGCTTTCCTCCCTACATGCTCCCAATAACGCAGGCGAGTTAGTTCTTCCACTCAAGATAAGGTCGCTCCGTTACGGTGCGTTTTGCTGTTAATTTGTGCTTTCCTTCTTTGATTGGGGATTGTTTGGGCTGTGTTTTTGCAGGTTTATTGTTCCGTACTGAAGCTTTGTAATGTGTTGCCGAATCAATGGTTAGCTTGTTTCTTTAGTTTCTTTGCTTTCGTACGCTCTTTTCGTTTTCAATGTTGTCGTGAAGAAGTGATAGTGATAATTTCAAATTCCAGTATTTGCTTTAGTATTAAACTTAAGCTGTATGAATAATATTCCATGTCCGTTGATAAAATTTTCAGAATTTCGCAGCTGAATTTGAGGTGATGGCTTGTCTTAAATGTTTTCGTATCTGAGAATTTTTGTTTCCGAAGATAATCTAGAGAATGTACCTGTTGATGAAGAGAAGGCAAACTCAGAAGAAATGGAAGAGGAGGAATTTGAAGGCTTGGACAATAACAACATTTGTGATGATGTTCCCTTTGATGATGATTAGAGCCCTGAAATGTTTATGCAATTTATACTTGATACATATAGATTTCGGGTTATCGTAGTTATTACAAGTTGTATATTGAATGAGTTAACGTTTTCCTATGCATGTGTTGTTTTACTTTTATTTTATACTTATTTTGAGTCACATATTTATGTGCGCCATACTTTAGTGTTGCCATACACCATGTGCCATGGCTCCAAGAGCCCTTATCACAACAACCTGCCAATTCCAGTGCCTTCAATAACTATGGTTATGTGATACAGTCCATGTCCAAGTCAGTGTCTTGCCTTCTAGGTCTTTTTTATAGTAGAATTATAGTTTCATTAATTCAATTGGGTCTGAAGTAAGGGAATGATCCCTTAAGTGTTACGATGTTGCCAGGAAAATAACTGTAAACAATTGCTTATTTGTAAGTAAGGGCATGGGGAGGGAAAGAGAGTGAGTGAAATTTTGATTGAACTGAAGGCACATTTAACAGATCGTGTAACATATTTACTGTTTTGAGGTAGTCTTTAGTTATATTTATAACTAGAACTAATTTGGAATGCATATAGATTATGTTTTATACTGCTTTTGTGTTTCTATATCCATTTTATTGAACAATTAACCATTTTATGCTTGCAGGTTTTCATGTCCTCCGGGAATTACTTCGGATTTATTGATTTCTGCTGACGAGTGGAGAAGTGGGAAAGAAAGATTTGTCATTGAGCTTTTCCACTGAGTTGCATGTTCAAAGCTGTTCAACTAATCAGTTTTCTTAGAGCATAAGCATAAGGAAACTAAGTATGCAAGGGTTGCTGAATTCTTTACTTAATCAAAGTTGTTTAAAGCCCTTTGGTTTCACTCCAAAATTTAGTAATACATTCCCTGTGATTACAAGAGTTTATCATTTCAATCTTAGAGTTGAGCCGCATCTCCAGAGAAGTAATTGCACTTATTTAGGTAGAAACAATGCTGCTAGCTCCAGAGTCACTAGGATTGCTGCATTTGATAGAGATGATATAGGTGAAGAATCTACTACGGACTGGGAGTTGGAGTTCATTGGGGAACTTGACCCATATGGTTACCAAGCTCCCAAGAAGAGAAAAAAAGAACAGAAATCAAAGTTGCTTGAAGATACTGATGGAATGGATTGGTGTACGAGAGCAAGAAAGGTTGCACTTAAATCAATTGAAGCAAAGGGCATGATTCATACAATGGAAGATTTGGTCACTGTTAAAAAGAAGAAGACCAAGAACAAGAAGAAACTGGCAAAAAAGAAAATCGTTCAAAAAATTGAGGAGATGGAAGATGATCTTGATTATAGTTCAGAGGAAGACTTGATGTCACAAACTAACGAACCTCTGGATGTTGTTGACGATTTGCAAAGGTCAGTTAGTTTGATGGCTAACGGAATGTTTGCTGAAAAGAAGGGGAAAACAATGGAAGAGTTTGTCCATAGGCTGTCTCAATTCTCTGGTCCATCTGACCGTAGGAAAGAAATTACCTTGAACAAATCAATTATAGAAGCACAGACTGCAGAAGAAGTGTTGGAGGTTACCTCTGAAACTATAATGGCAGTTGCAAAAGGGTTAAGTCCGTCACCTCTCTCTCCTTTAAACATTGCTACCGCTCTTCATCGTATTGCTAAGAACATGGAGAAAGTTTCTATGATGAATACTCGAAGACTGGCTTTTGCTCGACAAAGAGAGATGTCTATGCTTGTGAGCATTGCAATGACAGCTTTACCTGAGTGCTCTGCTCAAGGTATCTCTAATATATCTTGGGCTTTGTCCAAAATTGGAGGTGAACTGCTTTATCTTTCAGAAATGGATAGAATTGCAGAGGTTGCATTGACCAAGGTTGGAGAATTCAATTCTCAAAATGTTGCGAATATTGCTGGTGCTTTTGCTTCAATGCAGCACTCTGCTTCTGATCTTTTCTTGGAATTATCTAAAAGGGCTTCAGATGTAATTCATACATTCCAAGGGCAAGAACTTGCTCAGCTTTTGTGGGCTTTTGCATCTTTATACGAGCCTGCTGACCCTATACTTGATTCTCTGGACAATGTCTACGTTGGTGAAAGCCAATTGAAATATTCAATTGGTGATGAAACATCAAATTGTTATGAACAAAGCATCATTGGTACAAATGGTGGCTTAGGTGAATCTCTTGTTTCTCCTGTACTCACTCTCTGTAGGGATCAGCTTGGGAATATAGCTTGGTCCTATGCTGTCTTTGGACAACTGGGTAGGAGTTTCTTCTCTCGTGTGTGGAAAACTCTGAGCCATTGTGAGGAGCAAAGGATTTCGGAGCAGTTTAGGGAGGATGTGATATTTGCTTCTCAGGTTCAACTTGTTAATCAGTGCTTGAAGCTTGAACTCCCGCATCTTCAGCTATCTTTAAGCAGTGAACTTGAGGACAAAGTTGCTCGTGCTGGAAAAACTAAGAGATTTAATCAGAAAATGACTTCATCATTTCAGAAAGAGGTTGGACGTCTACTTGTTAGTACCGGCCTTGAATGGGTGAAAGAATATGTTGTGGATGGTTACACTTTGGATGCTGTGTTAGTTGATAAGAAGCTTGCTCTGGAGATTGATGGTCCGACTCATTTCTCAAGAAATACTGGTATACCATTTGTTTCTGTAAGATAAATTTGTGCAAACGTTTTAAAAGAATTTGTACGACCTTTGTTATTCTTATATTTAACTGAGCCCAAACTTCCTCACTCATTGTCATTTTAATATTACTTTCTTTGCTTGATATAGGTTTGCCTTTAGGACATACCATGCTAAAACGTCGATACATTACTGCTGCTGGTTGGAAAGTTATATCATTGTCCCTTCAGGAGGTATGTTCTCACATATTATATTTCAGGGTAATCTATCTTATTCTCACTTCCAATTTTTTTTAACTACAAATTAGTAAATTCAGAATTGGGATCAATACTTAACCTCTATTTGCAACACCGTTCTTCTTCTTTGTGAGAATTCCTGTTGATTCTGTGGTCCTGAATTTGTATGCTAATATGTTTCTATTACAGAATTGCTTGCTGCTACCATACGAATCTTGATTAGTTTGCATTTCGTTTGCACAACCTACATACAGAAGCCAAATAAAATCTCTGTAACTTTATGATGACATGTGGTTTGAGAGTGTCTAACATAATCCTCTATTTGCAACAGTCCTATTTCATTTATTTTTGTTAATGACTATGAAGCTGGGACACTTTGGAAAGTGGAATCAAATCCTTGTTCAACTCATGTCAGACACTCATAAAACATATAACACTTACAATCATACAGAACACTTCACATTTAGTTGTATCATAATGTTTTTGTCTGTATTATAGTATTCATGCTTCTTAGGTTAAGGAAGTCCCATTATTCCATTTCATAATGAGATAAAGTAGTGATAGCCTCAAACACATGATAGCCATGTTGTTTGATTGTCAAGTTGACAAGTATTTGGTATTAATGGTAATTATGATTGTGGTCTGGGAAAAATTAGGTAACGTTGCTTTTTTCTTGCAGTGGGAGGAACTTCAAGGGTCTTTCGAGCAAGCAGAGTATCTTAGAGAAATTCTGAGAAAGCATATAGACGAAGGATATGTGAACACTACATCGACAGAGGTAAAAATGATCATCTAGATCGCCCTGTGAATTATCGAATGTGTATCTTGGGTTGTTTTATTATGCTCCCTTGAGAAATTTTATGAAGGGGCATGTATAATTGATAGAAGTGTCCATGTAATAGGATATTTCTTGATGGTAAATCTCAATAATGCCAAATTTGTTTTCAGCTAGTTTTTGTTTAGTACTAATTAGTACATATAAAGGATTTTGGCAACCCTAAGCTTGTTTTAGTTGTTGAGTGCAAATCATCCATTTTCAAATTTTCCAAGCAATCTTTACGTTTGAAAGCCAAAAACAATTTTATTATACCCGTTATTATGATGTTTGACCAAAAAGATACCCATTATTATGTTGAAAAATTCTAAGATAAATTCATTATATTAAAAATAAGTAGATCAAGCTAGACAAGTAAGTGGTAAGAATCACGTCTTTTATCCATTATCATTATAGTGTTAGTCTATCTATTTTTTATATGTCGGGTTTATTGTTTAAGGTAAGGCTATGTTTGAATTGAGAAGAAACTTGGGAAAGGTAATGAAAAAGAAATTTTGATATAGACATTTTCTTGATTTAGATAACATGTTTGGATGAAGAAAATGGATGAAAAAAAATTAATATAGAATTCGTACTTTTCCTTTCTTCATTTTTCTCAATTTAAATATACACATTTTATCTTTACTATAATTTTTTCAAACTTGTAAAATTCCAAATCGTATGAACTCATTTCCAGGCTTTAGTAGAGTAAATTCTTTTTAACATGAGAATTTCATTTGACCAATAAAAAAATGTTGATTAAACCATTAATTCTTCATGTAATATTTTTTTATAGTTAACAACAAAATATAATGAAATAATTATTTGTATAAATATTTCGTAGTCAACAAAAAAAAAATAAAATAATTAATTAATTGTCTTTTTAATTAGGAATTATTTAAAGTTCGGACATCTTTTAGATTCAATAAGTAAAATAATGAATTAATTAATTAATAATATTTTAAATTTTCTAAAAAAATATTATAAATATAACTTGATTGATCTAAAATTAGAATAAAAAAAAAACTTGTGAATGAATAGTTTATAATAATGTGCTCTTAATTAGTTTATTGTCATCAATTCTTTTTTATTAATTTCACATAACTAATTTTATAGATTTTCTTTAATTTGTTATATTTTTTTTATATCATAATATATTACTAGATTCATTTTTTTACTAAAAATTACAAATATTGTTAATTTAATATGTATTCACGTAATTTTTTTCTAAAGTTTCATATAACATGCCGAGAAATAAACTAGTTTTTATCTTAGAATATGTTTAATACCTATGGCTATGAGGCTCGTCTGGGATTGTCGTGGCATTTTCTTAAATTTAAAATTTCTTTTCAAATAATTTTTTAATTTTAAAAACACACAAAAAATGGTTTGTGTTTGGGAAAATAATTTATAAGTACTTTTATTAATATTATTGGATCTGGAAAATATTTTTAAAAAAAATACTTTTAAAGTCAAATTACTTAAAAAGACATGTATTAAGAGGAAAGATAAAAAATTAAAAGTAATTACAGTAATTAATTATTTTGAGTAAAGTATATCCGTCTTAAAAAAAATTAATTTTTAGTTGGACAGCAAGCATATTATTCAGCATCTAATCCGCAATGAGTAACTAAAAAAAAAATTATGAATTCAGTGTAGTTTAATCTTAGTTGTATTTCTAAGTATTATTTTGATATTAATTTCTAATAAGATAATTTTTCTAATAGGATAACATTCTATTTTAAAAGAAATTATTATTATTTTTCTAAATCTTTCATATTAACATCTTAAATTTTTAAACACATTTCACTTTCATTTCAATATATAATTCAATACAATATTAGTGTATCAATAGTATGTCAGCCTACAAAGAAAAACTAAACTACAAGGTATTATGTCATATTAAAAGTAGTTTAGTTTTTTTACTTCAATTGAATAGTACACGATATAAAAAATAATTTAAAATATTAATATTATATATGTGATGTGGTAATTTCAACAAAGAAAAACTAATATTAATTAAAAATTTTTAAAAAAAATCAAACGGAGACAATCCGAATCCAATATGAAATATCCAAACACTCAATATGGAATCAAACTCCTTAGCATTTAATTGCAGGGAAAATGAAAACCAATTCCCAGCTGGACTTGAAAATTCCCTCCCAACAGGAACGAAATTTCCGCGCAACTAGCACCGTCAACTCCAACGTCCACCGTTTGTACATGTCAAATACGTCGCCGTTCCACGCACCACACCATACTTTACCCCCTCATCACGCGCCGTTATCCTAACGGCTCTCCATCTCAGAAGCTTCCCACCACACTCAAAAGAAACCACCTCTCTCTTTCTCTCTTCCTTCCCTCAACTTTCCTCTACCACCCACATATAAGAACAGTCCGTTCCTCTCCTCCTCCCAAAACCAGAATCTCCACAGAAACTCTGAACAAAAACAATGTCACACACACTGGAGATCACCATTTTATCCGCAGAAGAGCTCCGAACGAACAGAAAGCACACGAAGAAGAACGTCTTCGTCTGCGTTCAATCACCGGACGAGACGAGGACGACGAAGGTGGATTCGGAAGGAGGGAGGTACCCCACATGGAACGACAAGCTTGAGATTGAGATTCCAGTGCATGCAAGGTTCATAACAGCAGAGGTGAAAGAGAAGAGTGCAGTAATGGGGGGTGTGAGGAGCATTGGAATGGCGAGAATACCAGTTTCGGATATTGTAGGAGGGTATGTACCAGAAAATCAAGTGCAGTTTCTTAGTTACAGGCTGTGGGATAGGAAATGCAGGAGAAATGGGGTTATAAATGTTTCAGTGAGGGTCAAAGTTCCAGAACGTTCTTGTGCAGTGAAGGGAGTACCAGTGGCAGCGGGTGATTGTGGTTCTTCTGGGATTGTGAGTGGAATTCCAGTATGGTTGAATAATTACCCGCCAAAATGTTGAGGTTCTTGTTTCGTGCCAGAAACGGTGGATTATGGGAGGAGAAACGATTTTTCTTCTTCTTGTTGTTGAACAAAAGAGAAAAGCATTTGATTCAGATGTTCAGAGCCTTATTCTATCTAATTCGCAATTTATGGAGTCATTTTTTGTCCGACTATAAAATTAATTTGTACTAATATAATTATTAATAATATGATAAAATATGTTATATTAATCTAAAATAATTTGTTATATTTAAATTTAAATTTTAATATTTTATTTATAAATCAAAATTTTTTGTATTTAATTTTTTTTTATTTTTTGTTTTTTAATAATTCTATAAAATATTAGTTTATAAATTAAAAATAAGAATAAAATTATAAAATTATGGAATTATTAAAAAAGAATAAAGTATAAGGATAAATTAACAAAGTTATAAATTAATATTTTTGTATAAATTATTAAAAAATAAAAAATTGAGGGAATAAATTAAAAATAAAAAAAATGGGTTTATAAATGAAATATAAATATAATAGAATGAAAATATAAATATAATAAAATATTTTAAATTGACATGCAATTAATATAATATAATATATTATTGTCATGTGTCTTTTTTTTATATGTCATGTTATAATTGCATCAGTGCAAATAATTTAATAGTTGCACAAGGGATTTTACCTAAATTTATATATACTTATTTTTGGTACATTATAAATATCATGAATATCTTTTAATATATACTTGAATTTAAATTTAACTAAAGTATTTTTAACTCGTCCTTAATCTCTATACCAGTCCATAGACTTTTTTATTATATAAAAAATGCTTTAAATGAATTAATTTAGTTGATAAGAGGAGAAAATTTGTTTCTATGTTTTTAGCTAAATTATTGACATGGCCTCCCTTTCCCAGCACATCAATATTTAACAGACACGTTTTAATTATTCATTTCAACAAATTGACTAAGAAAACATTGCTTGATTATTGTCTTCAAAATGAAGCTGAATAAGTAGAACACTAAATACTAAATTGAGAGGGATTGAAAATAATTGACCCAATAAAAAATGTTTGCATTTTATAGATATGAAAATATTAAGTTAATTCGTTCATCAATTTTTTTTTAGAAAAATAGTGTAGTTTGGAAAAGCAAAGTAACAAGTTTGTAATTACATCATTTTGCCAAGGGCGAAAGGTTATACGCAATTCTTTGTATCTTAATTATATTATTTTTAATAAAAACATGATAAATATATATAATGTTAATTATATTATGATATGTGTATGATTATTATAAATTTTTTTTATTTTTAAATTAAATTATATATTATTATTCATTAATAATATATTTGTTATATTTTAATTGAAAAATATTGTAATAAAGATATAAGTAATTACACGTAAATCATATCCATTTGTGAAGAAAAAGTACACATGAAGCAACTTAAAGCAAACTGCTGATTTGTTAACTTTTGTAATAGGCTAAAGCAAAAGCAATGGATGACAGAAGAAGTTGAGCAATGGATGACAGAAGAAGTTGGAGTGCTTTTACTTAAACTAGGGAGAAAGAGGAAGATTTTTCAGGCAAGAGTTTGGTGCTTTTTAAATAAGATTTTGAGTTTAATTTCTATCTTATATATAGAGAGTATAATATTAAAAAAGTTATTTTTAATATTGAGTCCAATAAAATTCAATTTTGAATTAGTTGATTATATAATTTTAAAGTCAAATTGAATATTAAGAGATAGTATATATAAAAAAAAAATAAGCAAAGGAAAGCATGAAAGCATTAGGTATTGAAAAAACAATGAAAAGAAAAAGAGAAATTCAAAAGTGAGACGCATTCATTACTCATTCCTTGATCTAAGAAGAGAGGTCTTTTAAAAAGAGACGGTGAGAATGAGATTTCCTCTATTCTATTTTGGTTAGTCTCTTTTAAATTGCGTTAGAATGTCAAAAAAGACTCATTACACGTATTGCTATTTAGTATATTTGAGTGGGCCTTAAAAAACCCATTTGATCACGTAAGTTGGCCTTAAAAAAGGTGAAGTTGCAATTATAAAATGTCTGATTAAAAAAATTTATTTTATAAAATAGATTTGGCTTAGATTTTCATAAAAGTATGGTCTGACCCCAAAAATAATAATTAATAAAAAAATTTATTATTTGAAAATTTTAATTTGATTATAAAAAATAATATAACTTAAAGATTTAAGATATTAACAAATAAAATTATATTAATTCTAAGGATATAAAATATAAGTTTATTAGTCATATTAGTTTAATTTTAATTCAGTGCAGTTATACATAAAATTATAAATTAAGATGACATGAAATCTTAGTAAGAAAATATTAACTAGTACTTTTTATTTAAAGGATTTATATCAATACAATAAATAATTTGTATTTATAATTTTCTGATATACAATCATACAAATAATAATAATTATTAATCATATAGTCTATATATATATATATATATTTTGTTGTTGTCAAAAACACATAATTTATATCAATTTCTAAATAAAAAATAAACTTATTTATGATTATAAAGGCCCACATGACTTGGCTCAAAAACATAAATAAAAAATGAATTTGAACTCTTTTTTTAATCAAAATGCGACCAATTTTTATGAGCCCAATTGGATAATGAGGTATAAATTTAATAAGAGAAAGTGAGAATGAGATTTCCTCCATTCCATTTTGGTTACTTTTTTAATTGGGTAAGAATGTCACAGGGAATCAATACTCATTGGTCGATCTAATATATTATGAGCAGAGTTAAAAATATAAACTGAGGGATAAGATGCAAATTAAGATATTTGGTATTTTAAAATATAATTTTTTACTAATATATTATATAAAATAAATTTGATATTTAATTAAGTAATATATATTACTAAAATATATTTATAAAATGATTAAATCAAACGCACTTATTTTTCAAAATTTATTATTATAATATAAATAAATATTAACTAATAATATAATATAAAATACATGTAATAGGGAAAAAATTATTATATCTAGAGGTTATTATAGCAACTAATCCTCAAATAACAGAATAAGCAAAATATGTAGTTTCATAAAATAAAAAAAAATTCATTAATAAGGTGCAAACATGTCATAGTTTTGTATAAAGTGATATGAAGGCATGAATATAAAATTAACTTTGTAGTAATGAACTAAAAAATAATAAATCACTATAACCGAAAATAAAATAAATGCATGAATCATAAAACTCTCAAACAACTAAAGTCTTTTTTTTTTTTTTTTTTTTAAAAAAAGGTGCAAAACTCGTATAACAAAAAATGAACTAAGAAGACGGAATGAAGTTGTGAAATGTAAAGTGTGTTGTTGAGGTTTAAAGCTTTTATCTAAAGTTGTATATATGCCTATAATTGTGTAAAGACCAACAGGTGAAAGTGTAGGTTAACAAATTTAGATTTAAAAGACTATGTTCATAAACAAAATTTAATAATATTAGAATTAAAATATTAACAGAACAAATTTTTTAAATTAGTATTTAAAAATATTTTTTAACATATTATCGTTCCTCCTCTGTATTGGTTACATCACCAATACTACTTTTAAAAATACATAAAAAAAAAATTCATCATATGTACATACGCCAGATTTGTTTTTCTTCTAGGTTGGTATGGATGCTAGGAGACTCAAACCATTTATCTTGCATAGTTTCAACGTGATTCTGATTTAAACTATAATGTATAGAGCTTAAAAATAGACACAAAGCACCAGTGGTCTAGTGGTAGAATAGTACCCTGCCACGGTACAGACCCGGGTTCGATTCCCGGCTGGTGCACCCTTCGGAGCAGTGAGGAGATTTCTGCGCTTCTGCGATTGTGGGTCAATCGCCTACGTCTGATCCAACGGACGAGATTTCGTGCATCTGAGCTCCTATTTTTTCTCTGTCCTTCTTCCATCATCAATTTATCATATGAAAACATTTAATAGGGCCAACTTATACTAATATATTTTTAAAAGCCAAAATGGGATTTTAGCTTTCTGTACTGCTGAAACTAAGCTTTTCGCAGAGTTAGGTAGAAAATAAAAATATAAACTGATAAATCAAATGC
Source organism: Delonix regia (assembly GCA_037074485.1). Taxonomy (NCBI): domain Eukaryota; kingdom Viridiplantae; phylum Streptophyta; class Magnoliopsida; order Fabales; family Fabaceae; genus Delonix; species Delonix regia. The sequence continues at coordinate 15,915,861 of CM073460.1, forward strand.
ATATGAGCTTTTTCTTTTTTATACAACAAGACTTGAACTCACATTGGTCATCTCACAAAAATTATGCTTACGAGTAATAAAGTGATACAAAAGTTTTTAAAGAGAGCCAACTTATACTAAGGTTTCTTTAAAAACCAAATGGGATTTTAGTGTTTTGTACAGCTATGGAAACAAAGTGTTTACCAAAGTTAGGTGAAAAAAGATAAACACTGGCTAAAAAAAACTAGGCAAAATGCCAGTATGACGCTGCTGAGTGCTTGCAAAAATGTACATAATCTAATGTCAAATAACTGGGAATAGCAGATCAGTTCAAACTTCTTGATGGTAGTTTCTAGAAAAAATGTACACGTGGGTACTGATTTGGCACTTAGGGTCTGCACAAGTCATCTTCTTAGAGACTCACTTTGATCTGAGAAGGGCGAAACAAACTGAAACCTAAATGCAGAGAAAGAAAAAACAAAGCTGGATTTGCAATCATCGTGCACAAAAAAGAAAATGCAGACATGGGTGCGTTATTCTGAACTCAATTTTCTCCCCACCCTTCTTGCCTATTTCGAGTTCCCACCCTAAACCCTAAACCTATTGTTATGTTGTCTCTCATACTGCTATACTTTGAAAGATACACACATAGTGGAAGAAGAAGAGCTTCGTTTATCCACTTTGTCTATCAATGAACCTCAATTCACCATGTTTCTCTTGGTTATACTAGTTTGGAGCTTAATCATGTCAGATATTATTCTTAAATAGTTTAACTTCTCTATTTGATTAAGCTTTTTGGGATAATTCACATATGAAGTGAATGGAAGAGAGAAGACGGAAGTTCGATAGAAGAATTAAATGCACTGTTAAAGGGACTCGTTCTTGTTGGTCTTGAAGCCCATTGAGTTTAAGTCAATGCCCTTTCAAGATGGGCTTGCTAACTATCCCAACAATTTATACTGTTTCATTTCTACTTTTTCATTTTCTTTGTTTTCTTTTTACACTTCGGGTTATGCAACTTTCAAATGCCAAATGTTGATTTCTATTATGTTTTGATATCACTTTCTATTCTAATATAGTTGAAAGGAAACAAGTTAACAATACTTGTGTAAGTATTTTATTACTTTAACTAATTATATACTATCTTATAAATCATTTATACTATAAGGACCTAATTATAAATTTTTAAAACAAAGGCTACATTAAAATTTGAGTGAAACTAAAAGAATGAACAATATAACTATAATTTAGTAAGTTGAGTGTAATATATGTTGTAAATTATGCTAATACGTGGAATATTACATTTGGAACATTAGAATGAAACCAAAATTAATTAATATAATAGTAAAATTTAAAAATATATAGATGGACGGGAATTAAAAGTGTATTTTATGAATATGTGAAAACAATTAATAGAACTTTATTATTTATGATATTATATTATATATCATATATTGCATTGCTGGTTTTTTATCATATTGCTCCAATAAAGACATTAAATGAGGCTAATCTTGAGGCTAATCCTACACTTTTTTTTTTTTTTTTTTTTACCGAGATGCTTAAAAGTGTTCTTTTAATTTGCATATCACGAGAAAGACATTAACATGTTTGTTGTCTTGAGAAATAAATTCATGCAACCCAGTTGTCCTTTATCGGTCTCGGGAAATGCATCCACAAGACTCAGTAAGGAGATTTTTTTTTTTTTTTTTTAACTAGTGCATCAAAGAAATGCATTCACATGATGCTATTTTGGATCGCATGAAATGGTTTCGCGTCACGCAATAGGTAGATTTTTTTTTTTTTCCAAAGAAAGATATAAGCTATCATGAGCAAAAAAAACCTGTAGTACCATCCAAAAAATATTTCTTAACGTGAAATCCTATCAAGATGTTGATAATAAATTTTTATGATAATATTTGAACAATATAATCTAGGGAAACTTATACTTTTGGTCCCCATAATTTTAGTTAATTTTTAATGTAGTCTACATAAATAAAAAATTGTTGTTAAGTCCTTATAATTTACCAATACTTAAAGTTACTAATAAGTCCCTAATCATTTTAAAATTGTATTTATGTTTCTAGGTACTTATCATTCATTTTGGATGAACTCTTTGAAAATTATGACCAATTGATATTAGTTTTACATGTTTTATATAATATATCATTTGGTTATCCCCTTGTGATGAGCGTTAATGACTTTGCATTGTTTTTGTGGTGATTTAAGGAGAATTTGCTTGGATTGAAGGAATGTGAAAACTTTAAGTGAGGTATAAAAGATTTAAGAGAACATTAGAAGGCTTCTTAAATCATAAAAAATGGCTAAGAAGATTGTCAGAGCAATTGGAAACCTCAAAGTTAGAAAAAAAAACCATTAAAGAATTCAAACAGAGGCAAAATCTTATTTCTTGCCACCTAGACACCCAAATTTCGAGTTTCTTTATTTTGTGGCTTTGATGCCTGAATATATGATAAATGTGATTTCTCTTTGATTTTTTAGGGTATAAAAGGGACTTTTTGCCATTTTGAGAAAGGGGGAGCAGAGAAGGAGCTAGGGTTTTAAATTTCTCTCTAAGAAAGCAAGAGGATCTTTCATTTTCTTGGGCTTCTATGGTGTTCTATTAGAAGGAAAGGATAAAGGTTGGTCTTTTTGGATTTCCTTTGGCCAAACCACTATAGATTCTTCTATAGAGGTCTCCTTCCAGTCTTCCCCTTATTTGTTTTCTCTTTTCCTTTTCCTTTCCTTAATGTAATCAAAATTTAAGCTTGTTCTAGACAAAAACTTGATAACTCTATTGATCCTGATTTTAACTCTTAATTAGCTTAATCTAGTGATATTGAGTCTTTTACCTTCAAGTTTGGCCCTCGTATGTCTTAGAGTAGCTTATGTGTTTGTTTGCTTTTATTACACTTAAATTGTTTTCTAGTGACTGGTTTATCTGGACCACAATTATAAATGTGTAAATAATCACACTAACTCATACATAAGTACAAATTTTAGATTTGGTAAGCAAAAATTTAATTTTGAGAACAAAAAAAAGAACACATTATCCTCGAGGGAATGATACTGGATCTTTTAGATCCTTTTAGTATGAATTGACCTGTATACTTGTGAACCATCAAGAATGATGGTGTTGTTGTTGAATATAATAGTATACCTTTGTTCTTAGATAAAAATTTTGCTTCATTTCTATGTTTTTATTTCCATTTTGTTTGAATAGGGTATGGTTTAAGTTCTTGTTAAATGTCTCAAGTGATACATGTATGTGCAGAACTTTGTTCCTTGGCATGAAATTTTGCAAATATTTATGAATTTTCTGGTACTTCATGTTACATTATTTTGCCTCAAAATTTGGTTTCAAAGTTTCCTCAAATGTGTAGATGCTTCATGAATTTTTCCTAGACATTTAGGTGATGGTTAATAGTGTAAAAGTGGTAAAATCTTGTGCTTGTTTAGTATATGCTTTGTTTCAGCGAATTTTACCATGGATCAAATTGTTGAATTTTCTAAAAAGAGTCTATACATTCTTTTGTGCTTAAATTTGGCATACTTGTTCTCTGATATGTCTTAATTGTTGCTAAATTTTTTTGTAGTTTATGGTGAACATTGGATACGTGATCTACGCAACTCTGCATACTCAACTATGTGATAGGACAACTTAGGTATAGTCAACTTTGTGATTTTTCTGGGGTTGATCAAGAAGGTATTTTCAGCTTTTTTTTTTCTGAATATTTAAACCCTCTATATGTCTAGTTTATAAGATAAATTGGTTATGGGGTTCTTCTTTTAGGATATATCACTTTGCCACTGATTATCATCCATAATTTAGCAACTAGAGAAAACAGAGTAGTTATAGTTTAAAGGCATTTGTTCAAGATGTTGTGAAGTTGTTTTTAAAGATTCCCTTACTCTTTCATGATCAAAGAACCACTTAAGCATTTCATTCCTTTTTTTCTTTGTTATTTTTTTTTTAATTTCTAGCTTCTCATGTTGCATTTTAAGTTGCATTACATGTTGCATTGCTTGTTGCATTTGTATCACCTTTTTTTTTTTGTTTGATGCATGATGTATTATTAATTAATCTTATTTTGTTTTGGACACTAAGGCACATGAGACAACATACTGATGTGTTATCAAGTTATATATATGCACATTCTGAGGTGGACTTAAATAGGCTAAATCCATGTGCCATGAATGTGGAGGAAGTAACGATTTGGAATAATTCTCAAAGATGTTATAAAATTGTGCTAGATGGTTCTATGTCTAGTATAATGTGGTTACCCAAAATTAAATGACTTAGTGAATTATTGAATCTCTAAGGGTCTTGGTGCTACAAAAGCAAGGATAAATAGTCTATCATGTTTTACTTTTTAGCTTTATTTTCATTTAGTTGTTCTAGCAATTTGTTTTATTTAATTTGTTAATTTTGAGTTTAGTTTTTTTTTTTTCATATGTTTGAATTTATCTTTAAGTTCTTATATTTGCATTTGTTTTAGGATTTTATTGGTGAAAAACATAGAGAGTGAAACTTAATCATTTATCAGAATTGACACTTGGTAAAACATGTAATGGGAAGAATGAACAATAAGTAGTTCATGCATGAAATTAGGGAGTGATTCTAACTCATTCTTTTTATTCTTTTAATGGTACTTGTCTAGTTTAATTGTGATTAATTATCTTTTCTATTAGCATGTTCTTCGTTATATTTTCATCTTTGTGTTAGTTATGATTAATTATTTGTTGTGATTTCTTTTTGTGAATTTTTTAAAGTTGTTTCATTCCTTTTTCATTTTTTTCATTGTCTTTTGAATTTAGTTTTTCATTTTAAGTTTGAGGGAGAAAAGCTTCCACACATAAAGAAAAAAGTAGACAAATGTCAAATATAAATGCAATTATACGTAGTGGCCAAGCATTTAGACAATCTTGAGTCCATATTTTGCACTAGATGACTAAAGGAAAGACTATATGAGTTACTATACTCCTTGTGTCAATGATCAAAAGACTAATATAGTTTAGCTTCTAGACTTCAAAAAGAGCATTGGTACCACAAGTTACTATATTGTGGCTCCCCAAGCTTTATTAGTTTAGATACTCTAAGTTATCCTCCTTTGTTTGTTTCCTTTTATTTTATTTTGTGCTTTTAGTTTAATGACTTGTTCATTTCTAACCTTGTAAGCAAGTTAAGCATTTTCATCTCCCTTATTTTTAAGCTTACCCTCTTCCCGATGTGGTTTTAACTTTCAAAATGTTGAGAGGATTAATTCTTCCTTGTTATATTTGTATTAAATTGGTTATCCCCTTTAAGATTTTCCATAAAATATCACTCAGGGAGTTTTTTCTTACTCTTTTAACTCTACTTACAATGCAGAACATTGATGACAATGTTCATTTTAATTTTGGATGTAGAGAATCCAAATTGAAATTTGAATTCTATTGTTTTATCTATTTTTATATATTGATGCACAAAATATTAGAAAATTTATCAAAGATCCCCAAATTTTTAAAATGTTAAGCTTAAATTGTTGCCTGTTTTTCTTGTTTTAAAGGCATAAAAGGAATTTTTTACCATTTTAAGAAAGGAGAGCAGAGAAGGAGCTAGGGTTTTGAATTTTTCTCTAGTAAAGCAAGAGGATCCTTCATTTTCTTAGGCTTCCAAGATGTTCTCCTAAAAGAAAAGACCAAGGGTTAGTCTTTTTAGACCTCATTTGGCTAAACCACCATGGAATCTTCCATTGAGGTCTCCTTCCACTTTTCTCCTTCTTTGTCTTCTCTTTTTCATTTTTCTTTCCTTAATGTAATCTAAATTAAAGCTTGTTATTAGTTGTTGTGATGAATATTTGTGAACATTAAGTAGGGATTTCATGGTTCTGTATCCACTTATGTTAAGAGTGATTATTTTCTTTCGTCTTGTACTTATAAGTTTATTTATAAATATATATTGCCTTTTATTTGGGGCTTGTCAATTAATATGATTGCAAGTGGATTGAATGATTTGTTTTGTTAATTACTTCCACAATCTCTTGTCATTATGTAAAATGCCCACAATGTGTTTGATGAAATGTTTTATTGGGAATTAAGTGTATTTACCTTAAGTGCTTAAAACTAACTTTCAGATGAATTCATTCTTGAATTCTTAATATTTTTTCAAGAGTTTATTGCACCTTAGGATTAGTTTCCTTTAAATTTCTTGGATCCAACTTTCAAGGGAAGTTAATGGCTAATGGTAGTGCAATTCTAAATCAATTACATAAATTTGACTTTTGGATAGGTTATAGTTAGTAATTTAGCTCTTGACCTTAATGCATTTTAAGGAAGCTTTCATTTAAATTGCCTGGATTCAACTTTTAAATGGAATTGGAAGTAGAATTAGGCTATACACTGGATTCAAGTTTATCTTATTAGTGAGCTAAACTACTTAATAGTGGAATTGGACTATGTGGGTGTAAAGTCAAAAATAATCTTGATAACTCTATTGATTTTCATTTCAACTCTTAATTAGCTTAATCTAGTGTAGTGTACTGAATCTTTTATTTTCAAGTTAGGCCTTAATATGTCTTAGAGTAGCTTAGGTTCTTGGTTTCCTTTATTACATTTAAATCGTTTCCTAGTGATTGGTTTATTTGGGCGACTGGTGTAAGTAAGTAAATAATCACACTAACCTATACTTTTGTACAAATGGTATATTTGGTAAGTAAAAATTTAATTTTAAGAACAATAAAGATAACATGTTATCCTCATGGGAACGATACTAGATCTTTTAGATCCCTTGATTATAAATTGGCTCGTATACTTGCGAACCATCAATTACCAATATTTAAATTTTGTTCAAACTATTAAAATTATGTGTGGGTTTTATTAGTTTGACTAATTATATAATATCTTATAACTCATTTAAATTATGAGGACTTAATTATAAATTTAAAAATTAAAGACACATAAAAAATTGAGTGAAACTAGAAAGGCAAACAATACAATTTCCCTATAATTTAGTTAGTAGAGTGTAATATCACTACCAAAAATTGTGGCATTAACCGTGGTTTTTTATTGCCTTTAAACCGCTGCTAAACCCATTTCCTACGATTTGATGAACTATGGGTAAACCATATATGGTTAATTAATTCCCTGCAGTTATCTTCAACCACTGAAAATATTTAAATTACTTACGGTTGTGAACCGTAACTAATCACAACAAACATTAGTTGTGGTTATGTATTAACAGTAGCTAATGTTTTAAAATTTACTTGTGATTAATAGTAATTATGGGTAATGTAGTGAATTTTTTAAATGACAGCGGTTTAAACCATTGCTTATATGTATATTTTTTTTTAAAAAAATTATTAAATTTGTAAATTGAATTTTTTTCTCCCGTTCAATCCCTGCTAACTTTCAACTACTAAAATAGGATAAAATTACTATCAACTCTCATTCAAAGCCATAAATCCTATAATCATTATCATACATTACATAGTTATACATAAGCATGTCATAATATAACAAACTTGTATAAAATAGTTATAATGCAAGAATGCTCAATATCTCATAATCAACATAGGGATAACCCAAAACATGGCTCTAAAGCTATTACAATGTTGAATAATCTAAAGCTCTACCGAGTTAGGTTGGTTTGGAGAAAAGTTTGCATAATTGCTTGTACGATTAGGTGGCTGCAACATAAGATATGGAAAATATAATATAAGGCATAAACAATTGAACTTATTATATAAATAAACTATTATTAATAGTTAAAGAATATTACCAATGATGATTGAAATGGTGCAAACTCTAGAGGTACTTGTCTGTGGCAATTTTGCATAATGTAACTTATCATCACATTAATCTTGGATTCCAAGTAGTTGAATTTATTTTGCAACTCTATATTACTAAAAGAAGAAGAAGAGGTTGTTGCACTATAATTATGAAATAGTTGTCTAAAAACTTTAGAAGGGTATGGACCCAATGCTAATCCTTTAACATGACCACAATGCTCTTGACTTCCTAAAGTGAAAGCCAGGGAATCTTGAGTAGATAGTACTTGTAATCCAGACGTGGGATTAGATTCAAATTGGGTAATATTTTCCTGTGCCAACCAAATCAATTAGGAAATTACAAAAGAACTATAACTAACTAGAATTCAATTCTATAAACTCTACACCAGCTATATAAATCAATTGCAAGAAATTGAAATAGAAAAACACTTACACTTATTGCTTGAACCTCCTCGTTAACAAACGACCTATCCGTATGTTTATGTGTGAGCGTCCAAACTTCTCCTTTGCTAATTGGGTGACAATACTCTAGCTTCTATTATTCCTCATAAAAATTACAACACAAGAGGGAAATAATAACAATGCAACATGATTTATAAAAAGTGAAGTTACCATCTTTGCTTTCTTGTGCAAAAAAGATTTTAAACCACCAGTGTGGTGAATTGTTTGCTTCTTTCTATTGTCCTTGTTCTTTAAGGAAGTTTCCTAATTATTGGGAAAAATATAATTACAAGCCAATCTATAATAAATTAGTGATTACAGAAATTTTGATATATATCTTTTAATGGTTGCAGATATATATCAATGTCTTTTCTTGGTGCTCGCCTACCTATGATAATCATAAAAAGGCTAAAAGAACCTTTTTTTTTGTGCACATCCATGGTGGAAGATTGTAAGGTAGAAGTATCACTAGCCAAATGTTGTAACTAGTACTTAAGTTGCCAAATAAATTAAACCTATCGGTAGACAACCCAACTTGGACATTTCGAATATCTAAAGCAAAATTGGGATGCATTGTGTCAAACATCTTCCATGCTTTAGAGTCTCTCAAATGCCTTAACATGCCATCATCACTCCTTTCTGTTGCACATCGCATATGTCCAATAGTCTTAGTGGACATGAATAACCTTTGTAATTGTGGTGTTAGGGGAAAGTATCATAGAAATTTTGTAGGTAGTTTCTTCTTTTTTTTACTTGTACTTGAATTCCCTTGCCCATTTAGTTTCCATCTAGATGTATTACATTTTCTACAACTATCTCTATCAACATCCTCTCCCATGTATAACATGCAATCGTTGGGGCATGTATGAATTTTAGTATAATTCAGACCAAGTTTGTTAATTGTTTTTGTGGCCTTATAGAAGGATGGTGGAATTTTAGCATGTTCAAATGTATCTACCAATAGGTCTAAAATCAATGACATTGCTTTATTAGTCATTCTACATAAACACTTTATGTGATAAAGTTTAACAAAAAATGGCAACTTAAAATACTTCTCACATCCTTCATATAAACATTGTTGACCATCTTTAATTAACTAAAACAAATATGCATTATTGTTTGGCAATATTGATTCAATGGTAGAGATGCTACGTCATCTTCTTCCACACATTGATGATTAGAATGATGCCTAAATGCATCATTGACTATGTCTTGTATGGGTCATTAACTGCAACCCTTTCATGAGCCCCGTGTGGTACTATATGTGTTTGAACTATAATATCTATGGCATTTGTTTTTCCATGTCTAAGCCAAAGTAACCTCGTGAAAATGATTTAAAAATCAAGTGGTTAAATACCTCTCTAGTCTGTCATTTATTAAACTTGCATTTAGGACACGGACATATTATCCAACCCTCAACACTATGTTTAGCGAAGGCGAAATCCAAAAATCCATTTAAACCTTCTATATACTCAGGTGAGTTTTGTGGCTTTTGAATCTAAGTTTTGTCATATCGCATAACAAATTATTTTTCTTTATACCTTAATAATATTGAAACATAAGACAAATAAGTAATATCATCAGATTTTAACATGCTAACAGTATTTCTATTTAAACAATTAGATAATATTGTAGACAATATTGTCATTAAGTATTATTCACATCAAATTAAACAATTACATAATTTGACTTTAATTGTTGTAAGAGGTGTACATATAAAAGTTGGTAATAAAATAAAATAGATACACACAAGAAACATACTCCAACAAATGTCTACGGTCACAAGCGTTTATGGGAATTGGGACTCTCAGCTTCAACAGCATTATGAGGTCTATACAATCACCAAAATACCTAATAAGTATGTTTTCTCATGAACGTCTTTAACTTCCAATTTCCTTGTAACAAATATTTATACACTATAAATTGCTACTTCAGAATTTAATACTCTTTCCATCAAACATCAATCAAGGAGACTTTATATAGACACAAATTAAACAAAAGTAAAAATAATCAGAAAACTATCAAATTCTAAACAAATTGAAATCTCATATATATAACAAAGATCCATTCAAACAGTGGCATCTCAAGGAAGAAAAAAAAAAAAATTTGCTATGAAGAGGTCAGCAAGGCATGATGAAGGAAAGCATAAGAAAACTGATCACAATGCAAGGAAGAGTTGAGACAATTTCAAACATACATAAAAAAATGCAAAAATATAATGAAAACTAAAAAAAAACAATTAAAAAAAATACCTTGACCAACAGCGATGGCAAACAGTGGTAGCATCGGCTAAGCAGACATTAACACCACTTTATAACTGCAGGAAATTACTTGAGGCTAAAATTTAAATCACGGTTAAAACCATATTTTAACCATGATTATTATAACCACAGGTAATTAACCACAGTTAATCAACCCTTTTTTAATAGTGTATATGTTGCAAAATAGGTTAATCAGTGGAATATTACATTTAAAAAGAAATAGAATGAAACAAAAATACATTTATTAATCATAAAAGTTAAAAATATGTAGATTGAAGGAAATTAAAAGTGTATTTTAAGAATATGTGAAAACAATTAATAGAATTTTATTATTTATGATATTTTATTATATATCATATATTGCATTTCTCCTGTGTTTTTTTTTTTTTATCATATTGCTCTAATAAAGACATTCATTGAGGCTAATCCTACACCACTTTTTTTTTTTTACCGAGATGCTTAAAAATGTTTTTTAAAATTTGCTTATCACTAGAAAGACATTAACGTGTTTATTGTCTCGAATAATGCATCCCTGCAGCCCAATTGTCCTTTATAGGTCTCGAGAAATGCATCCACGGGACCAGTAGGGAGATTTTTTTTTGTTTTGGTGCATCGCAGGAAATGCTTCACGTGATGCTATTTGTGCTCTATGGGTCGTAGAAAATGGTTTCCTGTCACTCAATAGTCAATTTTTTAAAACATATATATGAGCAACAAAAACATAGGATACCATCTAGAAATATTTCTTAACGAGAAATCGTATTATGACGTTGATAATAAATTTTTATGATAATATCTGAACAATGTAATCTAGGGAAACTTATACTGGTTCCCATAATTTTAGTTAATTTTTAATGTAGTCTGTATAGGTAAAAATTTGTAATTAAGTCATTATAATATACCAATACTTAAAATTACTAATATTTAGAACTTGTCCAAACAATTAAAATTTAGTAAGCATTTTATTAGTTTAATTAATTATACATTACCCTATAAATCATTTAAACTATAAGGACCTAATTATACATTTTTAAAGTAAAATCATATAAAAATTTGAGTAAAACTAGAAAGACGAACAATGTAATTTCCCCTCTAATTTAGTAATTAGAGTGTAATATATGTTGTAAAATATGTTAGTAAGTGGAATATTGCATTTAAGAAATAGAATGACACCAAAATTAATTTATGTAATTAAAAAACATAAAAGGAAGGAAATTAAAAGTGTTTTTTAGAATAAGTAAAAACAATGAATAGAATTTTATTATTTATGGTATATATATATATATATATATATATTATATTGCAATTATAAAAAGGTATAATATTGTATATTGATTTAATATATTATTATTTGTATAATGTATGCACGAAAATATGAAAAATTAAAAAAGGTAGTGGGATTGGGAAGTTAAATAATAAAAAATAACCAAGAAATAATACACATAAACAATTAAAGTATATGTAATAAACAGGTTAAGAATGTAAGGTTGATAATATATAGAGCAAGAATATGATGATAAAATCATCCATTAAATTAATGACTTCTAGTGTCACATTGAAGCCGTCGTCTAACCTATTAAGACTATTGTTGTGGAGGATGGTCGTCTTGTCCTCGCACATTTTCATCTTATTTAATTTTTATAGGTTGCTCATAACAGTCTTCAAAACTAATTGGTAGGGAATTTAGATCCTACTATGGTGATCGAATAGAAGGAATATACTAGTGTGGAGTTTGAAACCCAAACTGTTATTGTTGGGAAGAGCCTCCAAGTTCTAAAAACCAACTGACATACTCAATATTGAATGAAAACATATCAAAAAATATTGTCATAAAAGACTTAAAGCCAAATGGCATTGGTGGCAATGTTAGACAAATATCGGTTGATAACTCTTATGCGGTGCACGTAAACATGGGTTATATGGGTGTATAATACGATAAATTAACTTCTTTAAGATCAATAAAATGTGATGAGGCTGGAATGGTGTTTGATCCTCTTACATATGTCAAAATATGTGGCTAGGAGTATGATGATGACTCAACCCCTTTAGCTTGCATAAAGGAAGAACCTGTTATAGTGTTGCCATTGTAATCATCCTTTGGTTTGAATAGGGTGCCTTATTGACATGAAACCGTGGCCTTATTTACCCCTTTTGGACTCTGGAACAAGCAACCTTGGTAATTTAGTTACAATAAGAGAAAGTTAGGTGACAGTCGTGCCTTAATGCTTATTGACGACAAGAAGCTTCATGTGACAACCTCACCTTACTGTGCCTTTAAACTAGTCATAATCAAGTCTTGGGGATCCTCAATACTAAGTTGATATAGGCCCTTTACTAACCAAACTGATAAAATACATGTTTCTGTATGGTGCCACTCTATAATATAGAAGCAAATTATTAGGACTGATAAGAGCCAAATGTTAAAGGAAACTAAGTAAAATTATGGAACCATCTGTTGAACACTAGAGTTATGGTATAGTCGCTAAATAATCTACATAGAAGTAAAATAAGACAATTTAACATTTTGGTACTGGTACGTTGTAAACAAAATTGTTTAAGGATGGTAACAAACCTCATCTTCCCTTATCTTATCAAAGAACACAACTTTAAAATTTGTGGTGAAAGGCAAGGATGCTGCCTCACATGCTTACACCTGCTTAAAATACAATCTGATAATGGTCAATTAGGATTGATTCAATTGGTTGAATACGTAATAAGCATAAGAAAACGTATTCTTACTTAAAGCCTAATGACGAACTCAATGGATACAAATCTAAGTGGGGATTAAACAGTAAAAGGCATATTAGAGTGAGCATTGGGAAGCAATCTCACACTCATAGGCGTAACAAATATAAGTAGCCACCAATGTTAACCTCCTCATAGTGGGTGGCATAACACATCTCTTTGAATAAGTATGTCAAGATTTTTGATCCCTTACTATATTGGCCTGTGGCCTAGAAATCATTGAGTTATGGCAAATACATCAACATGACTTAATGTCCAGTTTGATTTGGCATAAGGTAGTTATCAATTAATCGTAGGATATATGCAATGTGAACCATTAAATAGTGACATTGTTTACATATGGCAAATGTGCAAGGTGTCCAACTATCTAGGTAATGCTTAATCGCTGCCCATTGAAGCACTATGGTAGTGGCGTTACTCCAAGCAAAGTTCCATATATTCTCTAGCTAGTGTATCCAAATACAAGCATTCCATCACATGGTAACCCTAACTACATAACTACATCTAGCAAAGTGATTGTACACTTACCCTATGTCATATGGAAGGTATGTGTTCTTGGTTATCGCTGCTCAATCAATGTTAAAACAAATGTAGTGTTAAAATCAAACTGTATAAGTTGACTAACTTTATAAAAGCCTACTGTTGGAGACATGGTACAATGACTAGAGGGAATTGTATAGATGATCATTATGCCTAACTCAACAAGGCTTCAAAATGTGATCTGCTTGCAGAAGAAGTATAAGTTTAAAACATACATTAAAATATGCCCGGGAACATGAAAGGCATAGAATTAACTTATCAGGTGGAATTACAAGTTTTTTGTCCAATCCATATAGCCTAGGAAATGTGGCAAGATTGTAAGTAGAGTAGTGAAGCATCCTTCAACTGGGATTAACCACACGGTGATAGTTAGCCATTGCAGCAACCTATTGAACACCATATCATTAAAAACATAAGCATATACTTGAAATGATTACATATATTATTGCCTACTCATGTTTAGTTAAATACATAACCATACATATCATTTATTACATAAGCACATACATCAAACACTTACAAATCATTGAACACAAAACCATACACATAATTGAAAACAAGCATTCACATAGCAACATTGTTCTAGTAGATCAATATTTTTATCATATGCCTTATGGCTATATTTAAAACATATCACAACTCACTATGACTAGTCTCAGTGATAAGTTAAGCAATTACTTCAATGATGCCTAGGTTGCCTACAAAGCCTACACCTCAGTGGATCAGATTGCCTTTTTCTTCAATACATCTTATTATGTATCCATTGTGACTGAGGATGTACAGTGCCATATATCATTACAGGATTAGGAACTAGCCTAGGACAGGTCAATAAGTTTTACCCCCAATTGGTCAAAACTCACTTCTATATGCATTCATCATAGTACCAAGTCAGAATACATGATCCACACACTGCATAAGGTCTTACGCGACTTATGCACATGCAACAAACAAATGCAGGTAATAGGTAATGATTTGCTTAGAATTATCCACAATATGTCTGATTTGCAAGGCTGACCTTACAAGACCTATCAAACTATCTAAATGTTACGTCATATGGCTCATCAGCCTTAGATAATGATCATTGCAATTCAAACCTCTTAATAGTGCACATAAAAGTCCTTTCAGTACGAATACCTAACGTCTTTTGTATGCCTTCACTAAAGATTTCTCTTGTTTTATGTGATGCAGAAATGGTCTTTACACGATTCACAAAGTTTGTGTTAAATTGATGCATAGTTAATTTTACTGGTCTAGTGATGGGCAAACCTGAACACCTTTGAAGACATTATTTATATATTTTACCAAGTTTGTTGTTATTTGTCCTAATTGTTGTCCTTCCATATCATATGCTTGAATCTAGTGGCTTCTAGGTGTATTATCAATCCAGTTGGTAGCCTTGGATTACAGTTGGTCTAGTTTAGTTAACTCTATGTCAACCATATATCGCTCGCATTGGTAACCTGTGTCATAAGCAGAATGTTGCATAGAGATAAGTGGTTTTATAATGTAGCTGAGAGCACACAAAACTTACCAATGCTGGTAAAGATCTTCCTCAACCATGTTGCTATAAAGGTTAAGTTTTGGTTGTTTGCCATATGCCTAAGGCAGCACACATGGTTGGTGTTAATCAGTTGCCAATTGATGCAAGGATTGGCAATGAAAGCTATGATTTCAAAATGTCTATAAGAATCAAAACAATCCCATACTTGGCCTAAACAACACGTCAAAAAAATTTATACAAAAACCATACATAAGAATCCTATTATTCCCCTTTAACAATAGCAAATGCTAGTAGGACAAATGATCAAATGCATTTATATAAGGCTTAAATGTCCAGAACACTTAATGGAACATATTCACTAGCTTTGATATGGGATAGCTTTTAGGTGTTCTTTATTGGAAAACTTGTTATAAGAACTAAGAATGAAGTGTGCAATTGCAACTAGCCATCATGGTAGTAAAGCGTACGATCTCTTCAATTTCTAAAAGCAATGAATATTTCCTAGTTCTTCCTTAGCCAAGCCTTCTTGTAAGAAACTACATATATGAAGATACAGAGTACCATTTCAATGTACCCTAATAGTTTTAAGATAGTGGAAATGAATGCATAACACATAGGATATAGAGGGATATTAAAACAAAAGGTAGAAAGAAAGAACAAATAGCGAAATCCCATTCGAGAGCATAGATGGAAAACCAACAAAAATACTTTACCATAAAGAAAGAAGTTTTACCTATAGTTTTATGTATTACAAAATTTTATAATGATTTGATCAATCAAAAATTTCTTGTAAGAGTTTTTTGTAAAGTAGCCATAGTAGTTTAACTAAAAGATGCAAAAAATCTAGTTTCATAACATATTTTTACCAAGTGGTAGGCAATACTTTCATGTGTGACTTTGCAGTAGAGTTTATTAAAGGGAAAAATAATTCTTTGCCTGATTTCCTTACATGAGAGTTTCTATAAGGAAATTCTCCTATGATCTAATGAGTTCCTTTAGAGGCCATTATTCCTACACTGAAAAATAAGGTAAAAGTAAAGTCATAGCCGTAACCCTACAAACATTAGCGAAAACTAGCTCAGCCATTCCTCAGCCAATTATGCTACAAATAAACTCATCTAATCACATAAAAAGACACAAAAATGAGAAACAATAGCTAGAAAGCTATAGGTAGAAGAAGAATCTCAATATGTTTCAAAGGAATATGTGTTTAAGCTTTGTGTTCTAAAGCCATACCAATTTAAAAGTAACATATTGGAAACTATTAAAGCTATATTTCCTTCTCATTAGAAAAAAAGAAATATAAAATTTCATCCCTACAGACTTTTTTTTTTTTTTTAAAAAGATAGAAGATATTTGAAGTTAATTTTGATTGATTCAAATTCAACCGTAATTTGTCATCAAAAGTACCCATCGAACGAGAATATTTATAGCTGAAGATTTCACAAGTTCTTTCATATAAAGCCTGGAAGTAGTCCCTTTGTACAGCCAAAAAAATTTTTAGTCAATTACCATGGATTAACTTAAAACTATTTTCACTGTAAAGAAGCCAAGTATATTGTTTTTTATTACAAAAATAATGACTATTCCTAGTGTATTTGGTTTACAAGGGAATGCCTTACTGATTTTCCAACTTGGTTCTTAGAATGTGTTCACGCTTTGGGACCAATTCAACGAATTCTACCTCTATCGATAAAGCAAGGATATAAAGCATTTCAACATGTTATAGTCTTTGAGAAGCAGGGAATCTGTTCTATTCATTCTATCACTTTTGGGTCCCCTAGGTAATGAGTTGGAGTTTTTCAGTCACTAAATGGGGACACTCATGTCCCACTTTAAGTTATCAAGTGAAAAGATTTAGAGTAAAATAGTGAAATAAATATAACTAGGATTATGCAGATATTAAACAAAAAAGTAGGAGATTACTTCTAGTACATCAATTTTCATAAAGATATATTCCTTTACAACAACATTTTTCGCAAATAAAAGTAATATAATGGTAGAATTTGCAAATATATCCAGCCTAGAAGATTTTGCCAAAAAGATTTAGGAATTATCTTCTTAGATGACATCCTCTTCCAAAGTTGAATCCATCTCCCTAGAAAATGAAGATGATTGCTTTGGGATAAATGTGGATTCTGAGTTCTAGCCATAAGTTTTGCAGCAACCTTCCTATGTAAGGTATCTCCTATAGTGAAAAGGTTATAAATATGATGGTGATCGTATTTCAATAATTTCTAAAGCCAAAAGATATAATAGTGTACATGAGATTTTCCTATAGAAAGCATCATTATATTATGAAAGATAGTACAACAATATTAGTGTACCTAAAATTCTCCTACAATTAAAGCATTATGATGTTTTAAAGCTAGAAATCTTATATAGTATATATAATGTAAAGGCATAAGTAATGAAATTTAAGGATACCTTTGGCTATAGAAGAGGCTCCTCTACCTTTGCAAAAGCATCAGCAAAAATTACTACCTTTTTAGTCTCTATTCTCCTAAGCTCCTTAAAACTTATTATCAGACTCTCTTTTGTGAAGTTTTCTTGCAAGCTTTCTACTTTTGTATTTCAATTTGTAATATTTTATTTAGCTTGTAATCTTTTTTTTTTTTTTTTTTTTTATCTTTATAAAGATACACACACAATTGTCCTAGGAGGGTGAGACACTTATATTTTTATACAAAATAAATAAATAAATAAGTGACTCGGCCATAATTATGGTGAATAATCGAAAATTTATTAAAAAAATATATAGAAAGTACAATTTTAAGCTTTTAGATGTAATACTTTTGTGAGAATAGAATTTTAATTAAAAATTTATTGTATTATGTTAAAAATGGCCCAAGCATCCCTACGTCATTTTTTTAGAATAAGTTTTAATAATTAAAAAACAAAACTTGTTTGAATCACTTGTTTTTAAAAGCACACTCAAAAATTAAAAAAGATCTGTTTCAAAAAAATAATTCAAAAACAAGTTATGAAAATATTAAGGCTTTGTTTGGCACTAGGAATTGGACTTAAGATATAGAATTATAATTTCATTTCTAATTTCATTAGAATTGGAATTAATTGAAAGTTGAAAATTTTATTTTAGGGCTACGTAAAAAATTAGAACATGAAACTATAATTTCATATTTAATTTCAATTTTATTATTTAGATGAAAGGAAAATATTTTTTAAATGATTAGCGTGAATAAATACTAAAAGAATTTATAATTTTTAAATTTAAATTAGACGATATATGATATATTTTTTAGTGATTGTAACGCTACATCATATTTAGCATTTAAAATAATATTTTAAAAAAAAAGATCATTTAATATAGTGTCATGTTTTAATATTATATTGTACTTGTGGGTACAAGTATAAAAGTGTGTAAAATCATATCATTTTTTTAAGATTAGTATATATATATATATATATATATATATATATATATATATATATATATATTTGTTATATGTTTGTATGAATGCATGCATGCATACATATACATGTGTTGGGCATGGGTATGTATGTAACATATGTATTGTATTACATTTAGGTTTATGTGCCTAGGTTTATGTGTGTGTTTATGCTACATATTTATTATATATATTTTCATGTTACATATTTGGTATATATGTGTATTTTTCTATTTTAAATATTAATTTGTTCTATTTTTCTTTAAAAAGTTATTTTTTAAACATGACTCCATCCGTTTGGTTACTAACACACTATGTTAAGTTCCAAATCTTGTTTAAAACTTACAACCCTACCTAAATTCCACTTTCACAAAATTATAATTTTGTCATTAATAAAAATAATTTTGAGAAATAAGGAAACATATAAAAGTTGTTCCTTTTTTCTTGAAAACACTTTTCTATTTTTTATTTTTTTAGAATATTTGATAAAAAAAATACAACACCAAACAAGTTTTTTGTTCTTTTAAGTTTGAAAACTAAAAATATTTTTTAAAACAAAAGTCAAGAAAGCCTTTAAATTTTCTGCAATTATGCTGTAATTTTTTTTTGTTTTTAAACAATATATATTATAGACAGCTTTTTCTTACACAACAGTACCAGTGGCCTAGTGGTAGGAACAATACCTAGTAATCGCACTGACGTGTTCGATTCCCAGCTGCGACATATATATGAAAGGGCTATGATGTGATTGCGTGCACCACTGTGATTGAGGGTCAATCACATTCTTCTGACAAACAGATGAATCTACGTGCATCTGAGCTCTTTGCTTTTAAATTTCCCACATTTTGTTATACTTTAATTGATGTTATTATTATTATTATTATTAAATACAAATGTTAATATATATGGCTAGTGGACATAAGAAACCACAGCCATATGTGTCGGCATAGATGAGAACTATTTAGAATTGATTTAAATGAAATTATTTATATGTTTGTTATCAAATTTTCTAAGAAAAATACTGGTGTAAAAAGTTATTTAAAAGTATCAATTATGTGATGTTGAGTAGTAAAACTATACATTTATTGTACTTTCATTAAAAAAAATGGATAGCAAAAGCTAAAAAAAAAAAATCTACATTTAAATTATTTTCAATATATTGATATTGTTAAAAAAACTCTTGAAATATTTCAACCCAAGGTCTTGGTCACTTTTGTTTGGAAAATAAAATATCTTCCATATTGTAAGGGGAAATTTTTCCTCCATAATTTCCATGCAAGACTTGCAGAGCAATCCATGGAGACATATTATTTTATCATAATTTTTAAGCCAAATATTTTATGATTATCTTCTTCGATGTATAAGAGGTTGTCCGGAAAATATATACTGAAATGAAACCTGTCGTGATAAAGTAGTTGGAAGTTGGAAGCAACAAAATCAACCTTCTCGTTCAATCCAAAACATCAAATCCAAGCAAATCCCTATGGTTGACTAGGAAGTCTCCCTTTTTTGTCTTTTAATTTTAGGTTTACACTGACGCACAAGTCATAAACTCTATTCCTCTATGCACGCGTTTGGTTGTTGCTACAGATTTTCTGGGAAAATGCACATTTAATTTATCACAAATTATGACAAACAGCGGCTATCGTAATGGTAATGACGAAACAATGCTAGCGCAGCAATCAGCCACGGAATGTGAGGCACCAGATTTTAGATACCTATGAGACTTTGTCAAATGTCTTAGTCAATTTATGTACAATAATTTAGGCGAAGAGGTCACTTATAAGTTACTGTGGTCAATATATAATTATATAATGAAATTTTTATATATAATAAAAAATTATTTAAATACAATTCAAATTATATTAAATCAAAAGAAAGTTATTCATACATTATAATTTGTAGTATTTAATATAAACAATTTAACATAGTTATATATAAATAATGATTCAGTATAACAAATTGAATAAGATTTATTTTTGTTTTAATAAGTATATATTTAATATAATTTTATTATTTTTATACACTCATCAAAATTATTATAAATTATTAGCTCATTATTTAGTCATTATTTATATCATTAATTTAACCCATTTCATCTTTGTTAAATAAAATATAGGTAGAGAAGTGTAAAATAAATTAGGCTGTCTCCTCAAAATTGCTCATTGTTTATATCATTAATTTAACCCAACTCATCTTTGTCAAAGGAAGTATAAATAGAGAAGATTAAAACTATGCCTAGAAACGTAAATTATATTTTTGTTTAGGGTATTATTTGCTTTTAATATAGTTACTATAGAAGATATGACAAATCATTCCTAAAATTTTGTAAGCACATGAGATTGGCCTATAATAACTTTTAAAATCTTTAAAAGAGAATTTTTCAAAGGATTAGAATAGAATTGTTGATAAAAAAAAACAAAGGAAAAGACGAATCATTTTGTCATTTTTAATCTGTCATATTCTTATTTACAGTAAGAATTTATATTGACCCAACTCATTATATAAGAGTTTTTTTTTTTTAAGTTATATTGTTAAAATTTCAATAACAATTTTTATTTTTATAAAACATATATATATATTTAAAATTTAAAATAAAGTAAATAAATAAATAAAACAGAAACATAATAAAATAAAAACAATTAATTCTATTTCAATTCGACGCACATATAAATACGTTTTAAATATAAGTATTATTAACACTAAGTAATTTATATTTTCCTTCAATTTTTTGAAATGAATTTTCATTTACTTAGATTGGAAAGTTTATAGGGTTCATTCAATTACATAATTCATCTTTACAATGTGAGATTTAAAATTCATTTTTACAATTTAAATAATTTTAACTTAATTTTTCCCAATTATTTTTTTGTATTTAACAATCTTGCTTGCTCTTTTCCTTTGAATTTTCCATGCAAGACCAATTCACTGCTCAAAAGTCAATGAATGTCAGGCATCAAATTTTATATATGTAAGATTTTGTTAAATGTCTGAGTCAATTATGTTTAATAAATTAGGCTCCCTCTCATCAAAACTTCTAAATTACCAACTCATTACTCAGTCATTATTTATATTATTAATTTAACCCAACTCATCTTTGTTAAGGAAAGTATGGATAGATTACTGTATAATAAATTATTCTCTCTCTTATATCAAAACTACTAAATTATATGTTCATTATTAAGTCATTATTTATATTATTAACTTGACCCAACTCATCTTTGTTAAAGAAAGCATGGATGTGAATAATAAAATTGTGCTTAGAAATGTATGTATATCATACTCCTTAAGTTTATATTTATTTCCATTATGTTTGGAGCAATGTCTATAACAAATTACTTCTAAAATTTTTACCAAGCACCTGAAATTTAAGTAGCACCTCCAAATGTCTCTAAACGAACTTTTTGAAGGACCAGAGAAGGATTTTATAGAAAAAAACAAAAGAAGATACTAATTTTTTCTATCATTTCTAATATGTCATTATTTTTATTTATAGTAGGAATCTGTACTATTTCTCTTATAATTAATATCCGTTAAAATTTAGATCAAAGGTTATTTTGATGAAAATTATATAAGTTTAAAGTTTAATTGAATTTTATAACTGTGTTCTAAATATAAATATTATTTACACTACATAATTTTAACTTACTTTTTTTCTAACATGTACACTACCAAAGAAGTAGGTTATTTTATAATTAAAATAAAAGGGAAATATGATTTTTGTTTCTACTAATAATTCTTGAATTGGTCCTGTATTAATTTCTATTCTCAATTCAATCTCTTATTAATCAAAATATTATTACTTTTAATACCTTACCTATCAGTTCAATTTCAATTTAGACTTTATTAATCTTTACTAGTGAGGGAGAAAAAGTAGTAATATTTTGGTCAATGTAAAATTAAATTGATAATGAAAATCAATGATGGACCAATTTGAGATCATACTTTATTAGATTTAAATCATTGATGGACCAAAATGAGATCATACTTTAATAACAATTTAAAAAGTATATATTAAAAGTATCATCCAAGATTTAAGGCTGTCATACTTTACTAGATTTTTATCTTACTAATTTTTGTTGAAATCAATTAGTTTTTGAACGAAACATAATTAGTAAATGCCTAGTAATTTGACATTGTCAGCACAATTCAAATTGTTATAAAGTTTGCCAAATGAATTAACTCTTGTTTATTAAGGAGATCATTATTTGTTGAAATCTTTGGTGCAATCTAAATAATAATTACATTGAAGTAATCATTATGTGCTACAATAAATGTGCGATATGTGACAATGACTTATATACAAATGCTGACTTGACGCTAATCTAACAAAATTTTGTAAATCTATATATGAAGCTTAATATATTGTAAATTGTGCTTGAACCCAATTATATTATTGATAAAACTCTATAGTTACCCTTAGGCTGTTTTTATTTTCATATTGACTTCCCAATGAAATAAAATTATAAAGGAATAACTAACTTTCTCAATTTGCAGTATTTGCTTAAAAAAATTTATATTTCTAATTCTAACATGTCTTTCTAGATAGCTACTAGATCTGTCTGCCTTTCTCCTCGACGATTCAGTTCAACAAATTTAACATACCCCTTCCGTCAGAAACATGATTCCATTACAAACTTGTATTCTCTTTGGTCCATTCTAAACTAGCAAGGCAATTTCAAACATTTGGTGTTAGAATAATTTTAGTGGATTAGCTTTAGTCAAACTAGTGAAACAATTTCGTGTAATAATTAATTAGGCAATTTATATTAATCTAAACTAATAATGAATTGAGTTCTTATAAAATGTGAATAATTGATGATGGGTTGAATTATCCACTGGTTCATTAGGTAGAAACCCAACCCACAACCTATGTTTAATTAGTAAATATCCCATCAAGTTACTAAATGAGAATCAATGATTAAGAGATGAATTAGACCCATTTAAATGATTCTTATTAATGAGCTTATTTTATAAAATATTAAAACTTACTTTATTTTTTATATATAAGAGATTTTGAATTGTTCTAGAAAGCTCAAATTTCAATTTTTCTCTCTCTCATTCTGAACGATAACTTTCTTTGAAAGAAACTAAGGTTTTGTGGGTTGATACTTTCCCCTAATCTCCTGCCTTGGAGATATACAACATGGTTGTTGCATCTACTGGTCAGATTAATTTATCTTTAAATATCTCTCATTCTCATCATACTTACATATGATAATTTTTATAATTGATATCAAAGCCTATAGTTCATTATCCTTACTTGATAATTTCAATATATCTCATGTATTACATTGTTTGTTTTATAATTATTTTTCAATTGTCTCCTTCTATAGCCATGGGTGAAGAACCAAAAGAAAATTAAGGTGTATAGGTGCATGTTTATTTATTGTTAAATTGAATCCATTAGATGGTTCTTTGAATGCAATAACCATAGCTACGCATATTGTATGACCTTTATTAATGCGGAGGAAGAGAGGAAATTGTGAAAAATGTCGAACATCAATTGGACAATATGAAAGGAATTATTTTGAAATTATTGTAAGGGCTTCATATATTGAGATATTTTGAACAAATTATGTTAAACATGCCTTAAAATCAACGAAATTACTTGGCCACAATTGGAAGCTTTAAACTAAAGAAAATCTCTAAATTTTTTATCCAAAATTCTGAAATGTAGAGGGATTTCATTCGAAATCTCCATAACCATTTTAAAGAATCAGTAGATTTCGAATATATTGATATTTTTTTGCACCCTTAAATCATACCATTACTCTCGGTAACCATGAAACCAAACTTGTTTAAGATCCAAAATTTTCGAACAAAGATTCCTCTCTAATGGCTAGGTTTTAGGCAAAATTAATAGAGGGGAATGATAGATCATTAAAAAAAATGAAAAACTTGATGCCTAAATCACCCCCCTCAAAGTTGCAAAAATTAAGAGCTTGAAAATGAGCTCAAACTCACGAAAATTTCAAACCAAATTTCTTACAAGTAGTTGGCTTTTTTACTAAAACCATTATGAGGGATTTGTATATCTTCAAACAAAGATCATTCTAACACCTAAGTCACCCTCTAAAGCTTTGAATTTCATCAGGTTAAAAAATGGATTGAAAAGACTTAGTTTTAGACCCAGACAAGTTAGGAAGCAATGAACAATGCACAAGTGTGAAGTCCACTCTAACCCTACGGCAAGTGTAGGCTCGTGGATATACTTTTAGGGCTCATTTCAGCCTAAAATTTTGGTTCTTGCATTAATTTTTTATTTCCTAATCAATGTTAAATTTTCTAGAATTTTTTGAATTCAAAAAATATGAGTTCTTGAATTTTCACAGTATGCTGCATAGAATTTCATATCGATACTTTCCAAATTTTAGGGAAAAAATTATTGTGAATATTCTAAGTGTATCCAAGTACCATATGTTTTTCACACTCTCAAAGGTGAAATACTTTGATGGGCCAAAGAAGTTTTGGAGAAATTATGTCTTTATAAATTTAGCCTTGCACTAAATTTAGCTCTAAGACCACCTTCTATGTGGATTTTGTGAATATGGTTATGGAAATTGTTGTCTTAATTATTTTACCTTTTGGACAATATACTTATATCATGAGTGACATGAATTGTTGTGGTAGAGTAATTGAGCCAAATTGACCATTGAAAGCCAAAGTGTATGGTTAAATGGGTGGCCTAACTTAAAATAGGCATGACTTCTAACACAAATGGAAATTTGGGCTTATAATACCATTTTGGAAAGCTCATTCAAAGCCTAATGCCTAGGAAAATTTCTATAGGCTATTTGGTCTAATTTCAAGCCCAAATTCCATGATTTTCATTGACTTTAGGACCTTTGAAATTTAAGAAACTTTGTTTTGGGCTTCATGCAAAATATTAACAAAGATAGTTTGAAGCCAATATTACCTTTAAGAATGATAACTATACAAACCTAATATTGTTTGTTTGGATGTTTTCTAAATTAAACAAAAGTATATATTAAAAGCACGTTTAGTTTTATATTCTTGGTAGTCAATCGTGCATACTCTGAAATAACACAACATCCAAAGTGTTGGTGTTTGCTTGCTCATAGACATGATTAAGTGATTTTGCTTTTTGTGAAGATCACTTAGGCAATTGACACCTTGCAATTGTAAGCTCACCTATCATGGGACTAATTGTAGGGGTGTTTGTTAGCTAATTTAATTGAGGCATCCATTTTAAATTAATATTGTACGATTATTACTGGGTAAATTACATTGGCAGTAGATATATCCTATCATTGTAGTACTAACAATGTGATTTGATATTATTGTAGTTTAACTGAATTTTTTTTTAGTATTTCTTATGCCCTATCGATAAAGAGATGTTAAAGACATTTGATTGTATACGCATTTTAATGTATAATAAGTTTTATTGGTTTATTGTAATCCAAGACCATTAGGCGAGATTATAATAAACAATCTTGTTAATATAATTGCATAAGTTGAGTCTTTTGGAAGAAAATTTGTTTCATTATTATGTGCATACATATTATACATGTTTCCTAATTTTGTTACCTCTACTCTGGCTTTCAACAACTATAAGCAATGAAAACTCTCAGTATGCCAACCTATAATGACTTGAAAAGTCCATAAAATTTGTTTTGGCAACTACATTAATGGCCCTAGCCCTTAGGTAGATACACCTATTACACTTAGCAATAATTCTATTGTTTTTTGGTAGCTTTTCTTAAGCTATATGTGTAAGAGAAGGCATTAATGGAAACAACATTATAATATGTGATGGTCACTGGAGAGAAGGTTTAAACAACTCTATAAGACTAAAAAAAAGGGGAAGAGATGACTTCTCCCAATTTGAAAGCACTCGATTGGAAAGAATGCTTGGTGTTTAAACAACACATATCAAAGCTCATGTACATTATCATAAAGTGAAATCCTTCAATCATGTCTCAGGAGATAAACTCTATATTTGACACACTTTTGTGTAGCTTCTATTGTAGTTTAACTACTAAAGGCTTCATACTATACCAAACAAGATAAACGGATAGTCAATGAATCAATCAAGGTTATTCCTTAAATGGATAAACTCAAAAGAAATGGGTAATACTCCTACAGTGAATTCTTTAAATTTTAGATCTAGTTGTAAGTTGAATTTAAGTTTGCAAAGAACTAAAAGCCAAGTCCTAATTAGTGATAAGAATAGTGGATAATGAGTTAATGTAACATTTAAGTTGGCTATTTTAGGACATTGTAACTAGATCATGGATTATTCCTCTGGCTCTAGCTAATTTGAACTCAATGGTGTTAAGTTTGTCATTCTAAACTATTTTTCAAATTTTACGATCTTATCACTAAATCTCATGTTATATTACTCTCAAGTGTTCTAAGTGTAATTATTTGAGTCATATTTCTGGAAAGAAAGTTTGATGAAACTGATTGAATTGAACATCTCATAAAACATTAATTTTTTATTTGGATATAGATTGTATTAATAGCAGTTATTCTTGTTAGAGTTAGGTATCGAGAGATAAGTGGGAGTCCAAGACTATTAAGTTAACCATTTACATGAAAATCTATTACCCTAAGTCCCTTATTTCGTCTTTGCTATATTATTGTATGACATGTTAGATCTCTAAAATTTCTAGCTACTGGCATGGTTTATTTGCATAACATATTTTATGCTGACTAACATTTCATTTTTGTTACCCTTTCATAAAAAGTCAGTATAATCTATCACTATGTTTGAAAGTTTTTCAAATTCACATGTGGGGTTCAAATTAGTGATTATGCATGGGTCTTTAAAACTCAGTGTGGTTTACAAAGATATTTGGAAAGGATTTTAAACCCAATATAATCATGGTGGTTGTAATAAGAAAATGGAATTGACTATTCTTATACCATTCATTGTTGTCCATTAAAGGACACTCTTGGAATTATTATAAAGTTAATAGGACTTCTATTAAGGTATCAGTAAACCTCAATGGATGGTTTTATCATGGATTGAGTACTTGATGTGCAAATTGAATGATCAATCTTGAGTTGAGACAAGTTTGGGGGAATATTATCACAAGCTAGGCGAGGTTATATGTAGTCATAGTTTTATTTTCATAACATATGTTAAATGACATACTATTAACTTGAAGTGACATTAACGTCTTTATAATTTTAACCTTTTAGTTTTAACCTAAGATGATAAATCTTAGTGAGAGCTCTTGTGTTCTTAAAATTCAGTGCCATTGTGATAAGTCTTGCATATTTCCAGTTTGTCTCAAGAAACTTCTGTTGATTGAGTGCTCATAGAATTAAAAAAAAAAGTACTATTGTTCCTTATGTGGTGCACCTACTCAGATAGGTGACATAAAAGTCATTTAAACCTCTTGGGCCCTTAATGTAACAAAGAGGGGATTGAGATGAAAAGAAATTTCCATTTGCTTATGCTATTGGCAAATCAGTGTATACTTAAGTAGACACTTGTACTGATATAACCAATGCTACAAAGTACTTTAAATATACTTGAGTAATCATATTTTAGATTATTAGATAGTTGCTTAAATAGTTATGTTTTTTTACCTACAAGGTATACGTAATTGCATATTCTGTTACAATGAATTTGATTTACTTGTAATTATTGACTATCTAGATTCGGATAATGCGATTTGATTTATTATTTGAAATCTTTTTTTTATGTACATATAATGACATTTTGGGATGAGCTATTTTGTGGTAAAGTGTTAATTAGACACTTATAGCTACCATAACTTGTGTATATATCTATATGATGTTCTAAAGGAATTGTCTTGTTAGAAAGTATCATGCAAACACTTGCAATAACTCAAACTCTATTTGCAACTTTATAATGTTTTAGAGGATCTATTCTATTGAAAAGAGTCAAATGAATACTTATAGTTGCCTTAATTTTTGCATGCATATTTATGATGTTTGAAGGAACTCTTCTATTGAGTCAAATAGACACTTACAGCTACCTCATATATATATATATATATATATATATATATATATGCATGAAGAGTATGTTACTTGTTTTGTTATTGCCATTTGTCAATGAACATGGTTAAGGATATGAATTTATGTTTTGCAAATATTTTAAGTCATAACAATTTTTCTTGCGATAATGACTTTGTAATAGGTTTCTCTCAAAATTACAGGAATTTTATTTACTTTAAACTTTTGATATGTGATTACTATTTTTTGGTGAGAAAATTTGTGAATCTCATACTCATATTGAACGTTCTAGGTGATCCATTCATTAAGACAAATTTGTTAGAGTTTTAGAAACTCTTAACTCTTGGGTATTTTGAAAATTTTAAAGTCTTAGTTCAATGGGTGTCTAAGTTATGTTTTTATGGAACACTTTAGTTTATTTTGTAATTTACAATATTTTTTTCTTATCAGATTCAATGTTCTTAGTTGTGCTAAATTTTTGGATATAATTTAGAATTGAAACTTTGCTGACATTTATAACATTATTTTCCTTATTAAATTTGATGTTCTTGATTTATGGTTTCATTTATGAATTTTTCTTTATCTTAGACTTGTGTGGCTTACATTTATGGTGGACATATGCTACTAGATTTATTAACCAAAGACTAACCCATAGTAGTATTTTAAAATCTTATAACTTATATGGGTCTTGTTAAATCATTGATGTTGCCTTGGTCTATAGAGAATATGAGTTGAGTCCTTAAAAGACTTTTGTGGTGTAATATGACACCAAGATATCATTTTGTATTCCATTTTGTTCATACATTGAAACTAAGTTTGTGACAATGTTAATATTACTTGTTTCTCTATTGGATATAGTGATCTTTTGTAGTTTCAATTCTGAACATTGGTATGGTTTAGCATATACACATTTATGTGTTCTAGCAAATATTAATTGCTTAGTTTTATGAAATAATTAATTAGGCAAGCAATATTAATATAAACTAATAATGGATTGGGTTCTTATTGAATGTGAGTAATTAGTGATAGGTTGGATTATTCATTGGCCCATTGGATAGAGACCCCAACCTATAATTTAACATTAATTAGTAATTATTCTATTAGGTTACTAATTAAGAGCTGATAATTGATAGATGAATTGAGCTTATTTAAATGAGTCTTATTAATGGGCTTATTTTGTAAGATATTAAAACCTATACATATATATATATATATATATATATATTTGTAAAGAGACTTTCAATAGTTCCAGAAAGCCTTAATTTCAGTCATTCTCACTCTCATTTTGAAAGATCTATTTGAAAGAAATTAGAGTTTTAATTAATTTATCCTTAAATATCTCCCATTCTAATCAAATTTATATATGATAATTTTTATATTTGGACCATTAGAAGAAATTTAATGGTATAACATTTTCAATAATGACTACATGTAGTGAGTAATCATATTTATTGTCAATAAATCTAAACTATTAAATTTTCATTCAATTGTGCAAATCTCTTAAATTGCCTATGTAGTTCAAACATGGATAAGAGAGATTCCATGTTTTTCCATTACAGAGTTGGAAATGCTTGCAATTATGAACCATTTACAATATCCCATTTTAATTTGCCAAGTTGATAGTTATGGATGTGACATTTTTCACTCTAAAATCATTGAGTCTATTTTTAGAATGCAAACCCCATTCCTTTTTTCAAGTTTTTTCATTACTTTTCTTTTCTTTTTTTAAAATAGTATTTCTTTGGTTAATAATCAATAATCATATGTAATATTCATGGAAATTTCCATTTAATAATTTTATCTTAGTGGGAAATTCTTTTTATAGATATATGCATTTATATGAGAAAAGAAGGCAATATATATATATATATATATATATATATATATTTGTATATATTTGGATGACCTGGGTGAGTTTCTTGCAAATTCGTTCAGGGTTTTGTTTAATTTATGTATTTCATTCCTGTTTCCCTTAAATTCAATGTTCAATTTTTGTGGTTTTGTCGAAATTCCTTTTTTCGCATGAACAATAATGTGAACAAGGACTGAAATTCAAATTTTGAAATTTAGGGCTCAATTTAAAGGTGTTTAATGAAATTTCTTTGGTGGTTTCTATCTTTGGTGAACACCCCACCTCATTTATAAGTGAATAAAATAAAAATTAGAACTGAACAATTGATTAATCAATTAGTTGATTGATTAACAAACAAAAAAAAAGGTGAAAATAAATAAATTCATAATATCATAAATTCAACAAAATAAAATAAAATAATACTAGAAATTAAAATATTAAAGTAAATTAAAAAAATCCTTTAAAAATTAATAAAATTTTAAAAAATAAAAGTAGTAAAGCGAAGAGTAAAAGGCATTAAAGGGAATGAAGAAAAAACAGATGCCAATAAGAGACAAAGTAGAGGTGGTCAAACAATGAAGGTAGAGCTAAAAGTATAAACCTCCTATTTGTTATCCTAACCGACTATCACCTGCACTCAGAAGATGGAGACAGTAGTAAAAAAATACCCTATTATGGAGTGACAAACATGAAGGAGGGGCAGAAGGTGAACAATTACAATTTAAGGAAGAAAAGCAGAGGAAAGGAAATGGGTGAGGCTTGCTAGAGAGTGACAACATGACGAGGTAGGGGTGTAGTGAAAATCATAGAGTGAAGCAGCGAATATATGATAGAGAAAGGGGAGAGGCTCTCGGGCAGGGAGAACTAAAGGCAAAAAAGAAAAACAAAGAACCAGCATCCCTGTTTCGACTGATATAAAATAGTGGGAAATAGTCTGTAAGAGGGGAAGACAACTATGAAAGGAAAGAGTAAGAGAGGAGCAACCAAAGAGATGAAAGAAGAAATGAAGACGAGTTGGAACATGAGAAAAGGAAAGCTGAGAGAGGGAAGAAAAATAGAACTAAAAAACCAAGCATAAAAACCAAGGAGAAGGAGAGAGAGAGAGAAACCCAAAGGGCGAGCAATCGGAGAAGGAGAACGAGAAGTCGAGCGAAAGAAGGAACCAACAACCAGAGACTAACCAATAGGGAAGAAAAGACTAGACGAGCCACTAAAAAGAGAAGACAAGGAATGAAGGGACTCTGAACTCCTCTATTTTCATAAGCACAAAGTAGAGTATAGGGAAGGGCAAGAAAGGGAGCAGGGACACGAGGAGTTTTTCTCTCGCCAAGGTTCCTAGCTTTGAATAGACCACTAATGCAGCTATGACAGTTGGAACTCGAAGATGCCGGCATCAATCTCAGCCTCCAGACCGGTTAGACAACAGTGGTAGTTTATCAGCTTTAAACAAACCACCAGGCTCTTGTGCTATCCCAATATATTGTGTTTTAAGCATGCTTACTTATACTCCCACATCAGGATGCCATGCATAACTCATATATTAGTGTACTTTGTAGGCCCACTCACACTCCCACATCGAGGGTGCCGTGCAGTCCATGCATAACTCATACATTAATATATCATGTTTAATCAAGCATGCTCACTCATACTTCCACGTTAGGATGCCATGCATAACCCATATATTAGTATATTAAGCATGCCTATTCACACTTCATTCGCATGTCACGTGCACTTATTAATTTTTTGTTTTTAATTCCTTTTTTTTTCCCTTTTCACCTTTTGTTATTATAAGTTTTTCTTCATTTTTATTTATTTTCTTCTGATTTTCATCTTTCATTATTTTATTTATTTTTTTTTTATTTTTTTCGTATTCTTATTTTTGTCTGGATTCTTTTCTTAGATACCATCATTATTTCATTGCAATTTCTCACCTTTTCCTTTTTTTATTTTTAATATTATTGTATTATGTTATTGTTTTTTATAATAGAATAGTAAGAAGAAAGAAGTTGAAAAAATAAATTAAACCAAAAATAAATTTATGTTCATCAAAAATAAAAAACATAATTAATGGATTGGTTTGTTTATTCTTGTCTTTCTCCTAGAATTGCCTTGTGAAACTTAGTGTTTCCTTTGGCACCTAGGGGGTAGACTAGTGAAGTTACGTGAGATTTTTAATTTTCTTAGGCTTCGAAAGTTAACATCTAATTTCAAAAATAAAAATCATAAAAAGAAAAATCCTAACATCACAAATAATTTCTTCCGCATTTCAGATTTGTCATGTAAGATTGTTAATCTCCTCAGACACTTCTGAATATATTAGCAGAGGCCACATGAGATCCTTATTCTCCTCAGACTTTGAAATTTAATGTCCAATGTTTAAAAAAAAAAGAAGATAAAATTAATTCCAATATATATATATATATATAAGTTTATTTTACTTGTTATTCATAATTAAAAATCCTAAAAATGCTTTCTACATTATGATCTCATTTTCAAAATTAGAACAAAAATCCAAAGATTAAAAAAAAACATAAATTCAAAAATCTTGAAAATAGTTTTCCATTATAATTTCATTCCAATTTCAACAATAAATTCTAATTTTGAAAACAAAAAAAATAGATAAATTCAAATTTTCAAAAATATTTTTTATTCATTATAATTTCACTTTAAATTTCAAAAATAAAATTCTAACCCCAAAAATCCAAAAGTCTTTTCCCATTATCATTTCATTTAAATTTCAAAATAAAAGTTAAAATTCCAAAAGAAACGAAATTTAAAGGAAGAAAATGGAGAGAGCCAGAAAGTGAGATTACAACTAATTTTGTAAATCAAAATACACCCATAAGACTCTAGCTCATTTTGTGTATGAAATGGAGACTAAGGTCAACCATCTTGTTCATTTCACAAAAATAAAATATATTAACCAACTAACACGTCTTTTAGTTAAACTACGTGAACTTTGATCACTATCATAGAGTATGTAGGCCCTAGACTTCCATTCTAGGTCAAGTCTGTCCTTTTTAAACATCTATTCATTTGCTTTGATTACTGTTATTTTTGTCTTCTCCTTTAACGAGCACGTATGTCAATAAAAGGCAATTGAGATAAATTTAATGTCATATTCTATCTCATCTGACTAGTTTAAGCTTACCGCCTTTATGAATAGGTGTTGTGGGGTGCCTAACACCTTTCCCACACTCAAATAGACTCTCAAACTCACCTCTATGTTCGCAGACCACTTTGCCTTTTCTTTTTGTTTTAAATTGGTTTTCCAAAGTTTTTCTTTGAAAATTTTGGTGGCGACTCCAGTAAATTAATTTTCAAGATTCATTTTAGGAATTAATTTAATGTATTTTTTTGTTAATTCCACTGAAAGGTTGGTTACAACAGTTTGACGACTCCACTGGGGACACTTAAAGTGTCAAACCTGTTTAACTAGTCAATCAAAATGATATAAACTTTTATTATCTTGATTACCCTTATTGTGTTGTGTTTGTTTTAATTATTTATTTTTCATTGTTTTCTTGTTTATTTCTTTCATATGGTTGTATGATATGCCTAAATGTTCCTACGTATTTGTTATTCATTTTTTTATTTGTGTAGGTATATATCTCCCTTTTAGTTATACAACATGCTTATAGTTTCTCAATTGACATGTAGTTTTATTTGTTTATTTGTAATACATGTGTCAGGATAGATAACATATGGAATAAAACCTTAGGGTAGACAACCCTTATCTGTATTGTGACTTCTTAACTTCTCTTGTAGTTTATATATTCGATAGATGAGGGTTAGGTAGACTATAAGTTCAAAGGTTTGTATGCTCCCCTCACACATTAAGCACATTAACATCCTACCCTACACACTTTTTAGGCTCTATACCTGGGTCCTCGCTTACCTTAGATTAGTAAAGGTTTATATTGGTTTTCCTATAAAGCTCTCTAATTCCAAAGATTAGCGTGAAGATCTCACTTAGGTTGCTCCTTATTATGTGGATTTGACTAGAGTAAGATTTTGTCCTCTTTTGGTATGGTTCATGTCATGAGATCCTCACTCTTTCAGGTGGGGGCAATCTGGGGACCAATAATCTTCTAAGATGTTAGACTTACCCTTGAAACCGTGCACATTAATAGACTAAACTCAATTGACAACATTTCTAAAGCCCGCCATCTTTAGGGTGACATCTCCCCACTTAGGGTTGACTTGAGTTAAAACACCAAGGGAGCATATTTTGTTCTCATTTTAAATGTTGTCACATCATTCATAGCATAATTACATGTTGTTTTGAAAATTTTTATTTGGTTTCAATTGTCATAACGTCTCCATTCAATACATTATTGGCTAACACATTCCCTACACTCAAATAGACTCCTGAACTCACCTCTGTGTTCGCAGACTACTTTGCCTTTTCTTTTTGTTTTAAATTAGTTTTTCAAAGTTGGAAATTTTGGTGGCGACTCTAGTAAACTGATTTTCAAGATTCATTTGGGAATTAATTTAATGTATTTTTTTGTTAATTCCACTAAAAGGTCGATTACGACAAACAATGTGGGTGAGTTTCTTGCAGATTCAGGGCTTTGTTTAATTTATGTATTTCATTCCTTTCTCACTTAGATTCAATGTTCAATTTTTGTGGTTTTGCTTTAAAATCAAAATTCCTTTTTTCACATGAACATTAATGTGAACAGGGATCTAAATCCGAAATTTGAAATTTGGGGCTCAATTTGAAGGTGTTTGGTGAAATTCCTTTGGGGGGTTTCAGTCTTTAGTAAGATTCTAACAATCCCTATGCAACAATATGATGTTTGGATCACTCAATTAAAAACCCATCTTTCTTGGTAGGGAGTTAAAGTTTGTAGAGTGGTGATACTTGAAGATTTAATGTTCATCTGGCATCATTAGACCTCAAAAAGAGGAATTCAAGTTGTTGGTAGTTGTTGTTTTGAGTGGTAAGTCACTTTGGGATTCTTTTCTAATTTATCTTAAATTCCATTGTGTTAAAAGGAAGCTTGATGAAGGAAAATTCAATGGAAGTGGCTATTATTATCAAATAATTACTTTAGTTATGATCGATATAATTTTTCAACTAGTGGATGATATTGAAAAACTCAAGAGCTAAGTGGAATGAATTAATTGACCTATTTAGGCATATTTAATTTTTTTTCTTTTTTTTTTTTTGGGAGTTATATGTAAATAATAATGATAGAAATAATTCCACTAATATGTAGTGAAAATGGAGTGACTAGCAAGTTTTAAAGTTTTAAACTTGGAGCATGTGTGTGACTACATTGTTGGACTTAAAGGCAATCAAATTCTCATTTTGTAGACAATATCTGAACTTATACGCATATGACCATTATTAAAAACATTGGAATATTTTTTGTGCAAATTATCTATGTTACGTATTGATGAGGATAAAACTTTAAGTTTATGGACCATGTTCCCACATTATTTTCTAAGTGAATATACACATAGGTGCTAGTTATGACCATTGAAAATCATTACGAAAAATAACGGTGACCTTAAAGAAAAGAAATAGATAACCAAAATGAATTGTGAATGCCAACTCATTTGTGGGAACTTGCCATTAGAAATTACCTAAGTTAAAATCCTTTTTAGCATAGGACATTAAAGGCGTATACACTTTGACTATATAAGTAGATAACGCTACTTATGTGTATTTTTTTTATTTACACAGTTTCCTCGTAAAAATAATTGTTATTGAATACCTCAATACACTGGAACAAACTTCTTGGAATTTAAAAATTTCATCATTTTTGTATTCTATAAGCATTTTTAAGCTTTGGATCTAATAAAAACTTATCACGTATTTGACTAAATTTCCTAAATGTTTGAATCTCTTTGATTTTGTATTTCTGTAGTATCCAAATTCTATTTTTAGGACCATTCTGATTATGCATTTCTAAATTATTTTGATTCTATATTATAGAATTTCTTTGATTATGTAATTTATGAATGTTCATAAACATCTGGTTCTGTAAGCAAGTTTATGTGTATTTGGAATTAGCAAGCAGTTTATTAATATTTTTTTACCTTTCCAAAAAGACTTTGTTTTGTATTTATGAAAAATTTTGATTCTATAATTTCAAATTACTTTGATTCTATTTTTGAATAAATTTGATTTGAGATTCTCTGAACTACTTTGATATTTAGATAATCTGAATGCTTTGGATTTATGAAATACTCTGAGTCTGAGAAAATACTATAATTCTGGTTTCAGAAATACTTTACTTCTGTATCTACAAAATGAGCTAATTATAGATTTATGACTTTCCTGATTTTGAGATTTTGAACTTCTTTTATTTGTTTCTTAAATAAGTTTGATTCTAGATTTTTTGAAATTCTGATTTTCTGATTATGGATTTACATATCCTAAATATTTTTCAAAAATGCATCTATTACAAAACCCTGTAGTTAATGCAATAGACGTTAGCTATAATGTACTATAGTTTGTATTCTGATATGACTGGGCATGTTGCAAATGTCATGATATTTTGTTAGAGGCCTAAGGCCATTATTCAAATTATTCAAAGTTTGAAGCTTGTGATTGATATCTAATATTTTCTAATTATACTGGCCTTGAGCCAGTTCTGTCTTCAAGACTTCTAATGGTTCTGTTGGATATTCTTGAGCATTTTGATTTAATTTGGATAATTCCAAGCATTCTATTTTGATTTGGATATTCTTATGTTGCAAATAAATAGGTTCGTTTTCATTCAATATTTGTTTATATTTTCATTTTGGGTTTCATGTGAAGATTAACAAAGTTTTCCTCGTTTTGGTACTATTCGTATTAATTGTTAAAGTTGTTTAGACTTCAAGAAAATACATGGTTGCGAAAAACTCTACCGAACCTACTTTGTCCATTCCTTTGCATAATTAGTATTATCAACTCATTGAGTTTTTACTTACCTTTTTTTATCTAATATTTTTCATAAGGTAGCAATATTCTAGAGTTCCACATACAAACTAGGGGCTCAACGAGTGTCTCATTATTTGAGCCTTGCATTGTTTGCAAAGGCAATTCCTTCTTTGTTGTAAAGGTTGTATTTGTGATCTAGTGGCTCTTATGTATACAGGCAAATAGTCCTAATTTGTTATTGTGGATGATAGTTGTTTGCTATAAAAATTATTGAGACTAAAGTTCTCCTTTCTATTGTATATTAGGTTTTCTCATTATAGACATTTCAAGATATCCAAATTTTAGGAGAGATCCTACCAAAGTTTCTATATAGAAATCCACTTGATTTTTTAGTTGGTATGAATATATTTTGCTTAAGTACTATCTATTGATAATTCTATTTTCTCATATAGTAATTGGATCTCTTAAGGTATCTAATAAGTTTACGAAGGTGAGATTTATCTTGTTCCTTATGCTAATCATGTCCTCATTCGTGGCCGTTGTGACATCATACTTGTCCAATAAACCATTTACCTTTTCTCTCTTTTGCTTTTATCTAAATCTTCTCACTTTGATCTAAAAGGATGGAATTATAAAAGGCTCAAAGATTTAGAGTTTATAAGACAAAAAGGGAAATATTATCCCCTTGGATTCGATAAAAGGCATGTGCTCAGGGGATAGATTACATACAATGAAGAAAAAAAGGACCTGGTAACTACCATGGGAAATAAATTACTAATTTGAATTTTTGGAGTAGAATTTGAAAATATAAATAGTTTGTTGGACATATACTACAAACAATGAGAATTATTGCTAAAATTATAAAAATTCTCTTCCTAGATTGTCAAATAAGAAAATATAAATAATAATTTTTGGTTTCAAACAGAAAACTTACGAAATTTTATGATTTACATATAAAAATGAAAAATTATGTTATGTTAGCATCTGATAAACAATTTTGTACATATAATTACCAAATAACATTCTCATATTGCATCACATAGTATATCACTTTTAAAATTGCATCAAGGATTTTTATTTTAAGAAAAAATTTATTTGCAATTTCTTATATTTTATCATGTTATTTTTCAATTAAAACATGACAAATATATAGCTTTTCAATTATACTATGACACAATTATAACTAAGGCAGGTAACTATATTATTTTCAAATAAAATTATATATTATTATTAGTCATTTATACACTTATCAGCATAGTAAATATATTAGGAATTGCCTATAAGTTTAGTTCTTTACTCTAATATTTTATTCTTTTAAAGAGAATGATAGAATGAAAAAAACTTACTTTAACCAAGTATATAAATTTAAAAAAAGAATATCTTTTTTGGTCTCTCACTCGCATAATTATTATTTTAGTTTTTCACTTATTATAATATTTAAAATGATCCCTCACTCATTCTTGGCCTCGTATTTCTTTTAAAAAAAATCAGATTTTGTCTTACATCATTAGGGTTAATAAGGGCTTAGGTAGATGAACTAAATCTAGTATTTAGTTTTAAAAATGAGAATTCAAGTGTGATATTATTTAATAAATAAAAGACTATTTTAAATATTATAATGAGTAAGAAATTGAAATAATAATTTTATCAGAGAAATAAAAAATATTTATTCTTTTAAATTAAGAACAAAGTGTCAAATGATGTTTAATATTTAATGCAGGTATGGCCGTGAAGCGAAAGTGGTCCAGTGGCAGAAGAGCACCAGGTTCCTACCGGGTTCGAATCGTGGGCTGCTTTCGTGTGAAAGAGCTACGATGAGATTGCGTGCATGTGTGTGACTAAGGGTTAATCACATTCTTCTGGCCAAACAGATGAAATTACTTGCATCTGAGCTATTCTTTTTGTTGTTTTGTTATATTTAGAAGTTCCAAATCTTTCGAACATAAAAAATAAATTGGAAATATGTTAGTATAGTACATGATGATCACACACATATATCTTATAAAAAGAAAAAAAAATTGAGTATATATGAAATTCTGTGTGAATTAATAATTTAGTACTTTAAAAATATCTTATTTTGAAATTTTAATCTCTCAACGTTTAATTGTTTTTTATTAATCAAACCATTAAAGAATAATTTCAATATCATTTTTCACATTCAAATCTTTAAAAAATAGTTAATAGATATATGAGTGACCGAAAAACTGATATATCCTAACACCATTTTTTCGTTACAAATTTTTAGCTAAAAATGGTAAAAAAGTTTATAGGCCAAATTCTTTATATCTTTACTATGTTGTTTAATTACCAATTAAAACATAACAAGTACATGATTCTCAATTACATAATGATATTATTTAATTAAAAAAGTACTATTTTGATATCTCTTTTTTGTTTTAATACTAATTTAGTCATCCATAAATTTATAGTGTTAAGATAATTTTTCAAACATTTAACATTAATCAAACGTAGTCTCATTAAACTAAGAGCAAACCAATTATAAACTTTTTGATGGGTTACTATTTATTAATATTAAATTTTTAGAGGATCATTTTGACTCTATATAATTGTAAAGAAATAAATCAATACTAAAGCAAAAAATGATGAATTAGAATGATCATTTTCTCCATATATAATTAGTGCAGAGATTTTAAAATTATATTATATTTTTTTTACATTATTATTTCTTAATTATACCTTAATTAGAAATTTTGATAAAAATTATCAAAAAATTATATCAAAATGTTCGGTATAAATATATTTATTAAAACAACTTGATAAGGTAGTTGGAAGTTGGAAGCAACAAAATCAAACTTGTCGTTCAATCCAAAACATCAAATCCAAGCAAATCCCTATGTTGACTAGGAAGTCTGCCTCTTTTGTCTTTTAATTTTAGGTTTACACTGACGCACAAGTTATAACCTCTATGCATGTGTTTGGTTGTTGCTACAGATTTTCTGGGAAAATGCACATTTAATTTTTCCCAAATTATGACAAACAATGGCTATCGTAATGGTGATGATGAAACAATGCTAGCGTAGCAATCAGCCATGGAATGTAAGGCACCTAATTTTTGATACCTAAGACTTTGTTAAATGTCTCAGTCAATTTATGTATCATAATTTAGGCTCTCTCTCATTAAAACTATTATAAATTATTAAGTCATTATTTATATCATTAATTTAATTCAACTCATCTTTGTCAAAGAAAGTATAAATAGAGATGATTAAAACTATGCCTAGAAATGTAAATTACATTTTGTTTAAGGTAATATTTGCTTTTAATATAGTTGCCATAGAGGATATAGTAAATCATCTCTAAAATTTTTCAAGTATATGAAATTGACAGATAGTTGTTAAAATAATTTTGATATTTTATGAATTAACATTAATTATTCTATTGGATTAATTTCCTGTTATTACTAATCAGACAATTGATATTATAATTTATAAACTATAAATAGATTGAGTTTTATTTTAATTGTGGATAATCGGTGATGGGTTCGATTATCCACAAACCCACTGGGCAGAAATCCGACCCACACCCCAATATTATTAGTAATCATCCTATCAGATAACTAATTGTGAGTTGGTTACCCAAAAAAATTTAATAGACTCGTTTTTTGATTAATTAAATAGGAAATCATTTTTTAAAGAATTCTGAGGATTTTATTTTAATAATATAATTAATTAATATTATTAAAATAAAACCCTATAAATTGTATTCTAATGCCATAATTTAATACATACACAATACGATAACTCTCTTTGGCCGTCTAATATTCAGAGACTCTCTTGGGTATTGGGGATTGAAATTATTCTGACTCGGATAATATGCATCACAATTATGTCATCTTCATTAGGTCAAATATTGATTAACTATTCTCCCTATATTTTATATTCATGTATTATTTTTAATAATTTTATGATCTATTTTGGTTAACAATAATAACTTTTAAATCATTCAAAAATAATTTTATAAATAATTAGAGTAAGATTTTTTATTAAAAAAGAAAATATGAATCTTTTTATCATTTTTTATCTGTCATATTCTTATTCATAGTAAGAATTTATACTGATCAACTCATTATGTAAGAATTGTATTTTTCAAAAATTTTATATTGTTAAACTTTCAATAAAAGTAGTATATTTATAAAATATATATATATATATATATATATGTGTGTGTGTGTGTGTGTGTGTGTGTTTAACTTTCAAATATAAATAAATAAATAAATAATATAAAACATAATAGAAATAAGAATCATTAAATCTATTTCAATTTGACGCACATGCAAAACACCAATTTTGTAAGTACATTCAAAATATAAATATTATTATCACTAAGCACTTTATATTTTTCTTCAATTTTGTGATGCGATTTTTCATTTATTTAGGCTTGAAAGTCTAAAGATTTCAATTACATAACTCATCTTTACAATTTACATAATTTTAACTTAATTTTTCCAAATTATTTCTTTTTTTTTTTTGGCATTTAACAATCTTGCTTGCTCTTTTCCTTTGAATTTTCCATGCAAGACCAATTCACTGTTCAAAAGTCAATGCAAGGTCAGGTATCTAATTTTATATATGTATGACTTTGTCAAATGTCTTAGTCAATTATGTTTAATAAATTAGGCTCCGTCACATCAAAACTCTTAAATTACCAGCTCATTACTAAGTCATTATTTATATTATTAATTTAACCTAACTCATCTTTGTGAAGGAAAGTATAGGCAGATTACTTTAGAATAAATTATTTTCTTTCTCATCAAACTACTAAATTATCCGCTCATTATTAAACCATTATTTACATTATTGACTTGACCCAACTCATCTTTGTTAAAGAAAGTATGGATGATAACAATAAAATTGGGCCTAGAAAAGTATGTATATCATACTCTTTAAAGGTTATATTTATTTCCATTATGTTTGGAACAATGTCTATAACAAATCACTTCTAAAATTTCTTTCTTGAAATTTAAGTAGCACCTCCAAGTATCACTAAAAGAACTTTTTAAAGGATCATAGTAGGAATTTTTTTAAAGAAAACAAGATAATAATTTTTTTTTGTCATTCCTTATATGTCATTATTTTTATTTATATGAAGAATGTGTATATTTCTCTTATAATTAATATCCATTAAAATTTAAAGGAAAGGTTATATTTTGTTGAAAATTATATAAGTTTAAAGTTTAATTGAATTTTATAAGTGTATTGTAAATATAAATATTATTTGCACAAACCATTTATATTTCTTTTTTCTAATTTTGTAATTTAATATGTGATGAAATTTTCTTTTTCCAATATCTTTCATGTCAGAACTTTTTTGCCTATGTACTATCATGTTCGAGCTACTTAATTAACAAAATAGTAGTTGTTCTCGTAAAAAAAAACAAGTTGTCAAACTCATGAGTTAAGTCAGTTGACTCGACGAGTTTGCATTTCCAAGAGAAGAAATCAAGTCGACTCGATGCTTAACTTGGATCCAGTTTTGAACTCGAGTACCACCATTTGCAGTCACGTGTGATACCACTAATTCAACACAATTCTTATGAATATACATGCAACGTTATATATGTATTTGCTCTTCATCATTTTATAGTGTCAAAAAGAGTAAAATTTAGACGATTTGAGCATGCACACAAAGAAAAGTCTCTATTTGCACGTAACTAGTATTATATAATTTGTTGCACCTATTTTTGGACTTTTATTTTAAAGGATCTCTATTTTGTGTTTTAATCTAAATTATTTAAATATTATTATACTAATTTTTTATTTTTAAATATTTATAATATGATATTTTACCCAAAAATAATATGAAATTAATATATTGTTAATTTATTTGTTTTAACAAAATAGTCTTTAATAGTTATATTTATAATTGTATAAATAATTTTAATTCAAATTTCAAATTATTAGTATTTGTTTCTTAATACCTATTGTATTTAAATTTTAATATATAATATTAAAAAAATATTTATGTTTAATTATTACCATTTTAACTATAGTAATACTAGTAGACCATTAATCATTACCTTCACCAATTTAAAAACTAGTTTGAATTTTAAAATATTAATTTTAATGATATAATTATATATTCAATAGTTAATTACTATTATAGGTAAACTCTTATAATTCTACGTTATGAGTTTATGTTACGAGTTCACCCACAAAACGAGTCTGCCTATAATCGCGTTTTTGACAACCTTGAACAATTTGATAAAGTAGTTGGAAGTTGGAACTAACAAAATCAACCTTCTCATTCAATCCAAAACATCAATTCCAAGCAAATCCCTATGCTTGACTAGGAAGTCTTCCTTTTTGTCTTCACATTTGAGGTTTACACTGACGCTCAAGTCATAATGTCTACGCATGTGTTCGGT
Organism: Delonix regia; assembly: GCA_037074485.1. Classification (NCBI taxonomy): domain Eukaryota; kingdom Viridiplantae; phylum Streptophyta; class Magnoliopsida; order Fabales; family Fabaceae; genus Delonix; species Delonix regia. Next base: position 15,959,581 of record CM073460.1, read on the forward strand.
TGTTGCTACAGATTTTCTGGGAAAATGCACATTTCATTTTTCACAAATTATGACAAACAATGGCTATCGTAATGGTGATGATGAAACAATGCTAGCGTAGCAATTAGCCATGGAATGTAACGCACCTAATTTTCGATGCCTAAGACTTTGTTAAATGTCTTAGTCAATTTATGTTTCATAATTTAGGCTCTCTCTCATCAAAACTGTTATAAACTATTAGCTCATTATTAAGTCAGAAGTTATATAATTAATTTATCCCATCTCATATTTGTTAAAGAGAGTATAGGTAGAGAAGTGTATAATACATTAGGCTCTCTCCTCAAAAGCTCATTGTTAATTAAGTCATTGTTTATATTGTTAATTTAATCCAACTCATCTTTGTCACAGAAAGTATAGATAGAGAAGATTAAATCAGCGCCTACAAACGTAAATTATACAGTGATATTTGTCAGTAGTATTTTTTTTTTTACTTAGGGTATCAATCCCTCAACTTACGGTGCGACCCAAATTGGAGAAAGTATCCCATATATATATTGTCAGTAGTATGTTTGCTATAGGATATGTAGTAAATTATCATTAGTTTATTTAAAATATCTGAGATTGACAAATAACAATATTTAAAGTCTTTGAAAAAGAACTTTTTAAATGATTACAATAGGATTTGTAATAGAAAAGGAAAATATGAATCCTTTTGTCATTTTTTAATCTACTATATTCTTATTTGCATATATTAATATTTTATATTAACACAATTCATTATATAAAAGTTGTATGTGTCAAAAAAAGTTATATTGTGTGTTTTTATAAAACATATATACTTTTAAAGTTAAAATAAAAATACATAAATAAATAAAATAGAAACATAATAAAATAAGAATCATTAAATCTATTTTAATCCTACGCACATATACACACCAATTTTATAGGTGCATTCTAAATATAAATATTATTAACACTAGGCATTTTATATTTTCTCCAATTTTATGATATAAATTTTTATTCATATAGGTTTGAAAGTCTATAGACTTATTGAATGTGAGATTAAAATTTCATTGTTACAATTACATAATTTTATCTTAATTTTTTCAAATTATTCTTTGTATTTAACAGTCTTGCTTGCTCTTTTCCTTCACATTTTCCACGCATGACCAATTCACTGCCCATAAGTCAATTGAATGTCAGGCATCAAATTTTTTATATGTAAGACTTTGTGAAATGTCTTAGTCAAATATGATTAATAAGTTAGGCTCCCTTCATTCCCAACTCATCTTTGTTAAGGAAAGTATAGGTACAATAGTGTATAATAAATTATTATCTTTCTCGTCAAAACTACAAAATTATGAGCTCATTGTTAAGTCATTTATGTCATTAATTTGACCCACTCATCTTTGTTTAAAAAAGTATAGATGAGATATAAAAAAATATTATGCTTGGAAACGGATATAAATCACACCCATAATAAATCACTTCTAAAATTTATTCCAAGCACGTAAAATTTGAGAAACACCTCTGAAATCTCTCTAGAACAATTTTTTGAATGTTTGAGTAAAATATTTTAGAGAGAGAAAAAGATACTAATTTTTTCAGTCATTTTTAATATGTAATTATATTTTATTTATAGTATACTGTTTCTCTTAAAAGTAATATATGTTAAACGTTAAATTAAAATTTATGCTATACTGAAATTATATAAGTTTAAAGTTTAAACAAATTTTATAAGTGCGTTTTAAGTGTAAATATTATTTACACTGAGCATTTTGTTTTTTTAATTTTACAATTTAATATGTGATGAAATTTTCATTTAGATGTATATAGACTTGAAAGCCTATATATATATATATATATATATTATGTAAGACTTAATAATTTATCTTCACAGTTACATAATTTTAACTTATTTTTTAAAAATATTTCTTGTATCGTGCTTGCTCTTAATTTTCCTTCACATTTTCAACGCAAGACCTAATAAATTAAATAAATTATATCATTTTTCACAATGACTTCACAGTTCGCATTAAATAAATCTTAACTTTTATAAGATTGAAACAAGATGTTAAATGTTTATTTTCTCACTGGCCGCTTCTCAATGAACAGTCAGCTAACCTATGAAGGTATAGCAACATGCAAGTCTTCATTAATTCACAGTTTAGTTAAACATTTTATAATTAATTTATTCTTCTATTTTGCGGTTAGTGCTTAAATTAATACTTGAGGTCAACTTTATTTTACCTTTTTATTAAAATAAATTTTATTTTATAAAATCAAGATTAATATATCTTTTTTTACTGATTTTTATTACTATAATACAATGAATAAATAGGTTAGACGTTAAATTGTAAATGGTTATTTTTGTTCTTACACTATTAGCTGGAGAAGCATTTCATTCAATAAGTGTTGCTCTATTAATATTATAACTTGTTCAGCTAACCAAATACCAAGCCATTTCCTCTTCCTGAAAATAGTAGCATTATTAATTAAAAGATGTACACTTTATAAGAATTAGATTATTTTATAATTAAAATAAGAGTGAAATACTACTTTTGTTTTTTAGTTATAAGTTAATTCCTAAATTATTTTTACACTAATTTCTATTCTCAATTCGATCTCATACTCATTAAAATATTACTCCTTTTTAAACTCTTACTTACGTGTTTATTTTCAATTTAATCCTTCATTACTCTCGGCAAAATGTGTTAATGTTTGAATTACTCAGAGAGAAAAAGTAGTAATATTTTGATAATTGAGAAACCATATTGAGAATGAAAAATCAATGATAGACCAATTTGAAAAAAACATATATGCAATTACTTATATTTTTGCCATGTTATTCTTCAATTAAAACATGAGATTTTTCAATTATATCATGCTACATGTATGGTTATAGCAAATAATTATATTATTGTTTAAATTAAATTATACATTATTATTAATTAATTATACACTTGGCATGTTTTAATTAACTATATAACAAATTTATAAAGAACTGTGTATAAGTTTAGTCCATTAAATTTTATTTTTTTTAGAGAGAGAGAGAGAGAGCTTACTTTAGCAAAGTATTTAAAATTTGAGAAAAATATTGTTTTGATCTCTCATTCAATCGCAAAATTATAGTATCTCACTTGTTATAATATTTAAAATAGTCACTCAATCATTCTGGGTCCCTCATTTTTCATTAAAAATATCAAATATCATCCCATACTTTAGGTTTAGGTTTTAGTAAAGAGATTGAACTTACTATTTATTTTTAAAAGAGAGAAATCAAGTGTGATATAATCAAATAAGTAAGAGATTACTTTAGACATTACAATAAGTAAATAATCAAAATAATAATTTTGTCATATGTGAGAAAAATAAAAATTATTTCATTCTTTTTTAAGTCATAATCAAGTTAATTTGTTACTTAAACTTGAAATATATAATATAGCTAATTGTTGTTATTAACTGTAAGATTATACGTAAAAATGTTGTAAATATAAATAAGTTATTGTATTAGCATAAATCCTTTAAATAAGATGTTTTAGTTTTTATTTATTTACTAAGATGTCAAATTACCTTAAGTTTTTCTTTAAATAATATTTTTTTTATTAAATAAATTATTAATTCAGGTTTTTCAAGCTCGAGTTGACCTATTTTATAAATCAAACTTTCCTAATTAGATTTTTTATGTTCGGGCATTATTTTTTTGGGTCAAATTTATTGGGTTAAGTAGGTTTTTAAAGTTATGATCATGTCTAATTGTGTGCATCTCTTGGTCAATCACATTCTTTTGACCAAATTGATGAAATTAAGTGTATCTGAGCTCTATTGTTTTGTTCCATCAAAGTTTTTATATTAATTTTGTGATTAAGTATTGAGTACAAAATTTTGTTTAGCCAAGCAAAAATATTTTTTAAAAATTATCTAGACCTTCATTTTTTTAATTCAGTTTTGATTTAATCACTAACTTATCAATTTATTAAAAATCAATTTAATTGCAAGAAATTAAATTGAAAATAAAAATAATAAAAGACCAAATAACATTAAAAAATATTATTTAAAAGTCTCAATTATATGATGTTGAGTTATAAATATTACATACTTTTTTTTATTAAATATTTTAATAGAAAAATTACAATATATATATATATATATATAAATTATTTTCTTTATATTTTTATCGTTAAGAAAGTTTTGAATTATATAAACAATATATCCACGTTTGACACAGTCTCAGACTTGGTCAATTTTGTTTGGACAATAAGACATCTTCCATGTCGCAAGGCCTTTCCTCCATAATTTCCATGCAAGACTTGCATAGTGGGACGTTCCCCTTCATTTACTTAATTAATTGCTTTTTATATTATCAAGAATTTTGTCACAGAAAATTCTTCCATATTAGATTTTTTGGTTTTCTTTTTTCCGTTTACCCAAATTTTTTTTCCTTTTTTGAGGGTAAGTTGTGATGATCTTCTTCATCATGTATGAGGTTTATTTTAATTTAGTTTATTGTATGAATTTTTATCCTTTAAATTTTTTACAAATAAGATATTTTATTAATTTGGTCTAGCATAGCAAGAATAGCCTAGTAGTAGAGTTTCTCTCGTTTATTCGAGTGGTCTTGGACACAAATCCTTCTAAAAATAGATAAATTAAGAAATGTCTATATGTGAATGACTAAATTGAGAAATATTTTATATTTGAGAGACAAAATAAAAAAATTATATAAAAAACTAAATTAAAAGTTACTATATATGCAAAGGATGAAAATAAACTTTGGTGGGGCCTCTTTTTATAAGTCCATGCCATTAAAAAGCAAACCAGATAAATTAAAGAATCATCACTAACTTTAGAAAAAAAATAATAATACTTTCAATTCTTATAATTTTATTTTATTTTTAATTTAGTCCTTATATTTTAAAAATTTACAATTGTTCCTTACAATTTACATATAAAATGAATACCATACAAACAAAATGAAAAGAAGAAGAAGAAGAAAATAATATCAATACAAAAAAAATTGTTCTCAGTGGCAACAAAAGTCACCGCTAAAGGTTGGTTAGTTGCAATTATAGTCCTTCAGCAATGATTAACAAGTCACTACTAAGTCATCATAAAATGTCCCGTAACCGAAATGATATAGCAGCAACAAAAGAAATCGCCACTACATGGCACAATCAATAACAAACAAAGTCGTTGTTAAAAATCATTAGTGATGACAATTGTCGCCATTACATGTAAATGGATTACAAAATTTGTCATGGTCACCACTGAATGTGAGGTTTTAGTGTCAAAATTGCAGCCTCTAAAGAATTTTAATGGCAACCACACGGTCGCCACTAAAGAGCTTTAGTGGCAATGAAACTAGTTGTTACTAATGCTCTCCAATGGCAATTTTATTGTCGCCACTAAAGTTTTTTTTTTCCTTTTAGTTTTACATGTTTTATATATATTTAGGCTCTAAAAATCTGTTAACTAATATATAATAAATTGACATAATACATATATAACCAGTATTTGCATCCCATACAATAAAAGCAATATTTAAACACTACAAACATAAAATCAATTGTTGAATTACAACTAATTATAACATACAAGACTGAATATGTGTATCCTAAATGTAGAAAACAAAAGTGATATACAATCAAAGATAATGTTTTCAGATAGCTAACAATTTACCTTGACTTTAAACCACATCGTTTTCCCATCCTTTGAGAAAATTTCATCTAATTCACCAACTTTAAAAGAGATGATCGTTCACACTACCCACCAGTAATATTTCACTAGGTCCTAAGGCCTATCTCCAACTGCTCTATCGATGTCATTTAGAATATCAACTTTAATTTTTGCACTATATTTAGTTTTCATGTCAACTAAAAGGCTTTTGTACTTCCTCCTCTTTGGCTTGATAATGCTACAAGAAGCTATGACATGTAGAGATAAAATTATAATTTCATATTCAAATATAGAAATATTCATTATCTTACATATTCAAGAAGTATGAAGAGATACCTGTACTACTCTGAAGTCACGACGACAATATGAGAGGAGAAGCCTAAAAGTCTTACTCAACTACTGGTAGTAAGGGCAGTGGAAAATCCCTAAGCTCTAGGGCACTACCTCTTTGTGGTTCAAGTGAATGTAAGGGTGATGTTACTTCTCCATAATTATCACATCTCTCTTGACCACTATTATGTGTAAGGCCTTTTCCACATTGTCCTCCTCCTTTACTATGTCCACCATTTGACATTTTCTGTAACAACAAATTCAAATGTTAAATTAACAAAAAGAAGTAGAGAGTACACATTAAAGAAAAAAAAATGCAACAAATTACCATAAATAAAGTTAAACATATGGTCAATCTTTCAATATAAACATGAAAATTACCACAAGCTTAGTTACTGTTAGTCAACACTATTTCATTTGCATCGTCATCAATTAATTCTTCATCATCTTTTTCATCACTAACCACATCCTCATCATTGTCATCAATGAAGTCATCTGTCCTATTAGCTTTATTTGGTCAACTTATTTTACAAATTTTACTTGCTGAACTTATTTCTTCTAGTTCAACATCAGTCCTATCTAAGGAGACCACAATGTCATTTTCAATGTCACTAGCAGGCACCACATTTAGTTCAACTTCCTCTTGCTGATATGCCTCATCATTAAGTAGTTCATCTTCATCGCCATTTATGCCATTATCATCCATTGTGGGCATATTAAATAAATCACAAGGATTAGTCCTGACAACGACAAGCCAATCTTGGTCAACAACATCTTTCAAATAGAAAATTTATTCTGCTTGAGATGTCAATATAACTAGCTCATACGAGCGTAATGCACAACGAGTATTCACCATGGTTATTCCATACTTGTCAATCTTGTATCCTCTTCCAAGATGCCCTACATCCTACCAATGACATTTGGAGACATGTACTTTCTTATTTTTGACATATGTGAACTCATATATGTCTTCCAAGACACCATAATATTCTTTCCTAACATCTAAATCACAATCCTTCACAAGAATTCCATTATTTTACATTCTCCTACCCAAGGCACGATCTCTTGTGTGAAACCTAAATCTATTTACCAATAACTAAGCTTATGAGGTCATCATTAGCTTCACCATGTGCGCATAACTTTAAAACCTACAAGTAAGAAGTAGTGGTAGTGATTTGAATAATTAATGGAATAAAATAATATAAGGTAAAATCAAGAGGAACCTATATGTGCATGGAACTATACTTGAAACTCCTTCATAGTAGAATATTTTGTATCCAACTCCTTCTTGTGCTCCCTATATGTTAAGATATGATAAGGAATATAAGTATTAACTTAGCCTTAGAAATGAAAATGTTATTAGAGATATAGCCAAGGTTAGTGAACCTACTATATGAATGGCTAATCATCCTTACAATTTTGAAGCACATAAGTGCAAGCTTGGTTGAACTATAAATCAAATAAAAGTCTTATATTATAAGCTCCCTTAGCTTGCCTACATTTTTTGAAGATTGACATTTCATAATTTGGCATAGGTCCATGATCATTTCTTGGAGGTTTATTAAACTTAGTTGGAATATTTTCTTAGGTAACAAAAGCAAAATGTAAGGCATTCATCTACTAAATAACTTTTTGCAATTAACCTTTGGGTCATGCCTTGTTACAAACATATGTTTTGAGTGTTCGCAAATTAATTTCAACTAGGCACATCCATCGATATTGTATGGGTCTGCCAAGCTTTGCTTATCTTGCCAAATGAATGGGCAAAAGGATCATTATGTCAAAGAAAGTTGGTGGAAACATTGTCTCTAATTTGCACAAAGTGATTACAATTTAAGTTTGAAGACTATCAAGATCTTCAATTGTCAAATAGTTGGAACATAAAATCTTAAAAAATCTACCCAATTCTACTATTGGTTTTGCCACCTCCTTAGGCAATAAACTATGAATTGCAACTAGAAATATGTCTTGTAATAATACATGGTGATCATGACACTTCAATCCAAAGATTTGCTCACAAACATTAACATACTTTGAAATGTTTGAGGAGAAAGCATTAGGCACCTTTAAGTTAGCCAAAAAGTTATAGACTTTCAACTTTTCTTATGGAGACAATGCATAGCATGATGCTGGCATTAGAATTTTGTTCTCTTATTCTATTGGGTGCAATTGTTGCCTAATTTCCAAATCAACCAAGTCATACCGACTCTTTAATATGTCCATTGTTTTTCCCCCTAGTTGCATCACCGTTGACACAATACTGTTGGACACATTTCTTTCTATGTGCATGACGTCAATGTTATGTTGGACCATAATGACTTTCCAATAAGGCAATTGAAAGAAAATACTCTTTTTTCTCTAATTGTAAACATTATTAGACTGGGTGCGCATTCATTTATGAGTTTTCCTAAATGTCACATCACTTAGTGCTTGCAATTGTTGAAGTGCTTTATCACTTGTAAAAAAGTGCATCTGCATTTTCAACTTTCCCATTAAATGTTCTCCTATTATGCTGCCATGGATGGTTAGCAGGTAAGAAATGACGATGGCTGATGTAGCCCAATTTATTTCGTAATGACACAGAATGTATGTCTTTATGGCAACAAGGGCATGCAAGCTTCCCTTTGGTTGACCATCTTGAGAGGTTCTCATCTATTGGAAAGTCATTAATTGTCCACAACAAAATTGCATGCTGCTTGAAGTTGGACTGTAAATGGCTATCAAATGTCTTTACACCTTCCACCCATAATTTAGAAAGCTTTTTAATCCTTGGTTGTAAATAGACATTTATGTCATCACTTGGACACTTAGGGCCTAGAATTAAAAATGTCATCATAAAGTATGGATTCTTCATGCAAGCCTATCGTGGCAATTCATATGGAACTAGCACCACTGGCCAAATACTGTGACTAGCACTTATATTCCCATAAGGCTGATACCCATCACTTGCTAGACCTAGTTAAACATTTTTAGGATCAATAAAATAATTAGGATGTTGTTTGTCAAAGGATTTCTAAGCTATGGAGTCAGAAGGATGTCTTAACACACCATCATTAATATGTCCCTCCATGTGCCACCTCATCTCCTTAGCTGTGTAGCACGCCATGTGCAACCTTTGCAACTGTGGCTTTACCAAAAAATGTCACAATACCTTACATGGTACTTTCTTGCCTTTATGACTATTCATCTTCCATCTAGACATCTTATACTTTAGACATGATTGTGCATTGGCATGCTTTCACCAATATAAGAAGCAATCATTCCCATATGTATCTATCTTTGTATAATGCAATCCTAGGTCTTGAATAAGCTTTTTGGCTTTATAGTAAGAGTTAGGAACCACTGCATGCTCAGGAAGAACTTCTTGGAATAAACTTATCAATGCATCCATTGATTTATTGCTCTAATGATTAAAACACTTCAAATGAAGTAACCTAACTATAAAAGACAACTTTGACACTTTGGTACATCCTGAATAGAGTTTGGTTTTAGCATCTTTTAACAAGTCGAAGAAATTTTTAGCTCGTGTGTTAGGCGGCTTATCATGTTCTAAACCATTATTTATTTCCTCCAAATTTAAACGTCCATGTACATCATGTATCATTTCAATAATGTCATCATCTTCGACATCATCCACCTCAACATTATCCTTATCTCACTCTTCATTGTACTCTTCAATGCGACTTTCGGCATAGGTTCATTTCTTTCAATGTGAGTCTCATACTTCATAACTCTCACAAAAACCCTTTTTGAATAGATATTCCTTAATTTTACATCTTACCTTGAATATTGTGTTCATACAACCCTTACATGGGCATCGAACCATGTAGGTCACCCTTGGTTGACTGAATGCCCATTGGAGAAAACTATCTACTCCTTGTATATAAGCAGCATCAGCCTTATTCCTAATTTTTAACTAACTTTTATCCATCCCTAGTTCCTACATTCAACAATATTTATCTAAACAAGATCAATCTCTTTTGTTTTGTTCATATAGAAAGAGACAATGTCAATAATGCACTTATGATTTCAAAATATGTTTCATTTGGTATATAAGTTTGAGTTTAGTAATTATAAGTTGTTTACAATTTCAAGAATTGTCACAAATAGCTAGCTTAATCATTAATTTGATGTATTTTATTTGTTGACTTGTTAATGAAAACTAGTTAATTTAACCCCATCAGAATAACTTGTTAATGAAAACTTCTTAACAAAAAACACATCTTCGTTGTGGTGAAAACATAACAAGCGACCAAGGCATTTTCTGTGTCATTCGCCGTGGTAAAAATTCACTTTCACCATAGTGAAAGACATACCAAAAGTGTGGGCGACTTGCTATGTCTTTTGCCATGGTGAAGATATGTTTTTCGTCGTAGCAAAAGACATAGCAAGTCACCCATGATTTTCTGACGCATGCTCTGCTTCTTTTTCTCCTCATTCCTACTATAGTTATAGTCTTTGTTGGATAAAATCATGTAGCCCACTAATAACTAATTGAAATTGAACCCCAAGTTCAAGCTCTACAATAAAATCTCTTATAAATCCAACACAATATGTACTATCATAACTTCATTTGGCAAATATCACTAAGTCATTTGCTTATTATCAAACACAAGATGTACAAAACAAGGTTTAGATCAAATTTCACATTTGTTCTTTTATCTCAAAAGTTTTGGCTACTAAAATTTTAAGGCAAGGAGTGGATATCACCCAAGCAATTGAAAGGACAAAGAAATATGAAGATTCAGCTTATCACATACCTTAACAACCCTTGCTATTTAAACCCTAATGTTGTGTCATGGAGGAAAGAAAATTTTATCCAACAGTGGGCCAACACTGCCCTTAATGTTATAAGAATCTAGCTAGAAGGATACCTGACAGTGGCGCATGGTGACACAACAAAAGAATGAAAATGACAACTCTAGCGAGAAACACATTTGATGGAGGAAGACAGAGATGTTGGGATTTGAGTGAAAGTTAGGCATGTGTTATTAGATAGGTTAGGTTTTGTTTTTCGTTTTTTGTTATCAAATAGGCCAAAAAATAGTGATGATATTATTCATTCATATTACTCTATTTAAAATTCAATTTTAATTCATTAAAATTTTCAATTTAATATATATATATATCACTTACATATTATTATGAAACAAAATATTTATTTATCTTATTAAATTTCTTTTTTTTATTAACTAAAATACTTGAACTTCTATTTCTCTAATAATTATTTAACCAATAACGTTTATTATATATCATATTAACAATCGAAAGATGGTCGAAAGAAAAAATCTCTATTTGACAAGGCTTCTTCCTATACCTATGAATTCCATTGGACCTAGAAACGATACATTGGAAGAATCCTTTGAGTCTTCCAATATCAATAGGTTGATTGTTTCGCTCCTGTATCTTCCAAAAGGAAAAAAGATATATGAGAGCTCTTTCCTGGATCTGAATGAGAGTACTTAGGTTCTCCCAATAACTAAACAATGTATCATGCCTGAATCTAACTGAGGTTCGTGGTGATGGAGGAACTGGATCCAAAAAAAGAGGGATTCTAGTTGTAAGATATCTAATAAAACCATCACTAGAATTGAGATCTCATTCAAAGAGAAAGATATCAAATATTTGGAGTTTCCTTTTGTATATTATATGGATGATTCGATCCGCAAGGACCATGATTGGGAATTGTTTAATCGTCTTTCTCCAGGGAAGAGGCAAAACATAATCAACTTGAATTCAAGACAACTATTCGAAATCTTAGTGAAAGACTGGATTTATTATCTTATGTTTGCTTTTCATGAAAAAATACTAATTGAAGTGGAGGGTTTCTTCAAACAACAAGGAACTAGGATAACTATTCAATCAAATGATATTGAGCATGTTTCCCATCTCTTCTTGAGAAACAAGCAGGCTATTTCTTTGTAGAATTGATCATTTGATTGAATATGTAAGGTATTTACATTTTTTATTCTTTATGTTAATATTTTATTCCATTTATAAATTGAAAAATTAAGTATTGTTTAGTAATTTTAGTTCAATATTTAAATAGATATAATAGATAAATTGCAAGATAAATTATAACAATTATTATTATTATAAATAAATTGTATTTAATGGCGACTAGAAAATAGTCATCACAAATTATTTTTTGTGACGACCTTTAAGTATGCCACTAAAGCTTTTTAGTGGCGATTATGGAAATGTTGCCACTAAAACGCATATTGTGGTGACACAAGGTCATCACAAAAGGGGTTTTAGGGGCAACATATTTACTGTTGCCAATTAATGTTTTCATTCCTTAGATCTTTAATTAGGTTTTAGTGACGAAGGTAGAAAAGTTGCCATTAATAGTCCCACTAATGGTCTTTAGTGACAACCAAAGGGGTGCCACTAAATTCTTTTTAGTGGTGAATTTTCCTTCTTTACCACTAAAAGTCATATGTGGCAACTACAAAACATTGCCACTGTATGTCTAGTTTTAGTGGCGAATTTTTCATGTCGCCGTTAAATGCCACCACTAAAAACTCAATTTTTTGTAGCATATAATATATATGAAATTTAGAGTGAATTATTAAGTAATTAATCCTTTAAAAATATCTTATTTAGTAAATTAAATCTATTGAGGTTTAATTTTAATCAAACCTTTAAAGAATAATTAATTAATTATATCTTCAATATCATTTTCACATTCAAAATCTTTTAAAGATATTTAATATATTTTAGTGACCTAACATGAGGAAAAAATAATATGATATCCTAACAATTAACATCATGTTTTTTATATAATTTTTTTACCTGAATAGCTTATGATCGTGTCATTCTTTTATGAATGCTTAAGAGCTTGCCAATAAATATAGATTTAAAATGGTTGGAAGTTGGAAGTAACAAAAGAAAAAAACATTTTGTCTTTCAATCCAAAAGATCAAACCAAAGCAAATCCTTAGGGTTGACTAGGAAGTCCCCCTTTTTTTGTCCTTAGAGGATTACACTGAATCTCAAGTCATATTCTTTGGAAAAAAATATTAGGTAGTTGGTTGCTGCTACAAATTTTCTGGGAAAATGCAATATGAATGACAAATTATGACAAACAATGGCTATTGTCGTGGTGATGATGAAACAATGGTAGCAATCAGTCATGGAACGTAAGGCACTCAATTTTGTATACATGAGACTTTGTCAAATGTCTTAGTCAAAACTATTAGTTTATCAGATCAATATTAAGTCATTAATTATATTATTAATTTAACCTGACTCATCTTTGTTCAAGGCGGAGAAAAACGGGATTTTCAAAGACAAAATTACTCTCATTTAAAATATTTAATTACAAACTAACTCATTCTTTATTTTGACCGATTTGTCTTCTTTTTCATTTTATTACTTTGCGGGGGACCGTACCAACATAGATTCTTTCTAGATTTATTTATTGTATGTTATATGTTAATATAGTTATTATTGTTCTGTATTTTGATTTTATTTGTATATTATAATTAAATAAAAACTACAACTTGAATTATAATTAACCATAATAAATATTTTTAAAGACCATTACCATTCAAATTATACTAATTGCGAAGTCATTTCTATATATGTCCTTTTAAACAACTTGATAAGAATATTATTGAGAATAAAATTAACCACATATTTATTTCAACTAAATATTTGATATCATTTTAAAATCATTTTCTATGTTAAAATATAAAAAAGTTATTACATTTATTTATCATGCCAATTAGTGGTCTCGAATGTGAGAATCATAATACTAAAGGTGTCTCTGATAATTTTTTTTCCTTCGTATTATTATTATTATTATTATTATTATTATTATTATTATTATTATTATTATTAACTATACTGGAGATTAATATATATGGCTAGCAGGATTAAGAGACCACATGACGGTATAAATGAAGAATATTTGGAATAGATCATATGTGAAATTATTTGTATTTTTATTATTGGTCTTTAACAGATAAAAAACATGTGTATAAATTGTTTAAAAGACACAGTTATGATGTTGAGTTGTAAATATGATATACTTATTTTTTAAAAATTATATCCTTATCATGATTTCATTAAATAATTTAATAGTAAAGATATTAAAAATATATTTAAATTACTTTCCATATATTTTATTAACAAGGAACACTTGAATTATTTAAGCACTAGCTAGTTCCACATTTGACATAGTCAATGTATTCGTCAATTTTGTTTGGTCAATAAGATATCTTCCATATTGCAAATGGGAAATTTTCCTCCATAATTTCCATGCAAGAGTTGCATAGCAGTTCATGGTACGTTCCCCTTCTCTTTATATATATATATATATATATAACAAGAAATTTGTTTCGGACGAGTAGCATTAAAACTCTATTTTGATCCTTCACTATGAAGTATATTTTAAACTATTCCCTCATAATTGTTATTTTTAAATTTAGTCTCCAATAGCTAAGATATGTTTCAATTTGGTCCATTTTTATTAATTTGGTCATTCAAAAATAAAATCATCATTAATAATGTCTGTCATATTTTAGAAAAATATTCTTTGATAAAAATTTTATTTCTGAGGAATTAAATAAAAAAAATGACCCTATGTCAAGAGCCAAATTGAGAAAACAATATAAGGAAGCAAATTAAAAATTATTTTATCTATGAAAAACAAAATTAAAAAAACAATTATATACAGAACTGAAATGAAAATCACCGGACCAAAATAAAATTGTACTCCTCTTAACCTTGCATAAAAATAAATGACCAATAGAAATCAATTGCTAAACTTGGTTGATATAATCATTATTATTGCCATTGAAAATATCTTATTTAACTGACACCAAATTATAAAAATATATCTAAAATTTAAATTGAAAAATTTTCAGACCAAAATAAAATTGTACTTCTCAACATTGCATAGAAATAAATGTTTGTCGAACTAGGTCCAGCGTTGTTTTTAATGTACTACACCAGGTGTTATTTGGTAAAAATGGAGTTGGTGAAGTTAAAAATTCAAAATAGAAGTGAATTTGATGAAATTTGAATTGTTAAATAAAAATTTAATTGTCTAAATTTTAAAATATGGTTAGAAATTATTTAATATTTATTAAAATTAGAATTATTAAATAAAAAATTAATTATCTAAATCTTTTTAAATGTAATAAATTATATTTTTAAATGCATAAAATTCAAATTCTTTCTTGGCAGCTTACCTAATGGTTTTTTGTTGTTGTTAATTTTCCTAGCTTTGAGGGAAGAGGATGCCACGTGGGTTTGGAAAGCGAGTTCACAGGCTCATGACAACGAAAAAATTTACAACTTTGGTTCTTCACATTTTAATTTAATAAAAATTTGATTTTTTTTATGACGTTTGGAGTGATAATATTATCACGTAGAAATTTATCAATATATCAAACAAATCTCTCCATCATCTTTCCGTTCGAAAAACACTAAGGTGAATTATCTTTTACTAATATGGAAACGAGATGTATAAGTAGGATAAATTTTTATTTTCTACCATCACCAACACCTCACTAGTGTGAAGCAATTTTAGGATTCCTTCAATCAAATTTGCACCATATTTATGATTTCTTCTTTTAATTTTGATTGAAAAAACTATAAAAATGATTCAAACTTAGTGATATGTTGATGATGGTGGAAGCGTCTCAAACACCTGCATCTAGTCTTTACGTCAACATAAAATAGTCTACCTAAGCACTTTTTAAATGGGAAGACTATGAAGGGATTTGTTTAGTTTATCAATAAATTTCTAAGAGACTATTTTATCACTTCTAATTTGTAAAAGTCTAAATTGTTACTTCGTTAAAATGTGAAAAACCAAAACGAAATTTTTGTATCATGACAATAAGGTACATATTTAACAATCCAGATCTAGCTAAAGAATAATGTAGACTTTGGCAAAAAAATAAAATAAAAGGATAATGTAGACTATGTTGCAATTCATGATTCCACATTTGTCCCTTTTAAAGGTGTCTCCTCCTCATCTTCTATGTAATAGTATGAAGACTTTGAAAATATCAGGTCCTTCTGTCATACACCAGTGCCTTCACATTGTGATTTTGAAAATGTTGAGGCCTCCTTTTATACTTTCTTGCCATTGATATCTTTTATGTCAATATGGAAAAGCAAATCACTGGGGAGGAGTCATCAACAACTTTAAGAGTAAAGCACAAATTTGTTCTCAAATTTATTAATTAGTTATCAATTTTGTCCCGTATATATTTTTATTTTTATTTTGATAATTCATTTATCTATTGATTTTTGTTATGGTCTCTCAATTTGGTTTCTCTTATTTAATTAATATTAAAAGACTAAATATGTCAAATTTATGATTAGATTGAATTGATAATAAAGTTATAAGAGATATATTAAATTGTGAATAAAAATCAGTAAAGAACTAAATTGAAAATTAAAAAATTTTAAAATTAACTTATAAATGTGAGACCAAAATAATAATTTAATTATAAATTAAAACTGGGAATATGTTACTACATATAGTCACTACCAAAAAAAAATGTTTTTACACATGAAATGAAAAAATTATAAAAAAGAAAGTAATTGAGTGTATCTGAAATTTTGAGTGAATTAATCATTTAGCACTTCAAAAATATCTTACTTTGTAAATTTAACCTCGCAAAGTTTAATTTTTTCAATTAATCAAACCTTTAAAGAATAAAATTCAATATCATTTTTCAAATTTAAATCTTTAAAAAATAGTTAATAGATATGAGTGTCGGAAAAACTGATATATCCAAGCATAATGTTTTTATTATAAATTTCAAGCCAAATATTTTATGATTATCTTCTTCGATTTACAAGAGATTATCTGAACATATATGCTAAAACCTGTCGTGATAAAGTAGTTGGAAGCTGGGAGCAACGAAATGAACTTGGTCGTTCAATCCAAAACATCAAATCAAAGCATTTCCCCATGGTTGGAATGTAAGGCACCTAATTTTAGATACCTAAGACTTTGTCAAATGTCCTAGTCAATTTATGTATAATAATTTAGGCTCTTTTTCATCAAAACTTTATTAGTTATATTTTTAATTTAACCCAAGAAAAGTATAAGTAGAAAAAATGAAAATTCTGTCTAAAAACTTTATATGTGCAACTTTGCTACCTTGGCTTGTAGATATTTCATTAATCTACAGTTTAGTTAAATATTTTATGAATATTTTTCATTAATCTAGAGTTTATAAATTAAAATAAATTTTAATTTATAAATTTCAAGTTTATAATAAATTCTTAAAGGTTTGATTTGCAAACATATAGGATCAATTTAGTTGAATTTTTCAATGTTTTACTTATTTTTATTGAAAAAAAGAATATTATTTTGATTCTTCGTTTGTTCATTTTTAATTTAATCCTTTATTAATTTTCATTTTCACTCTTATCCATTCTCATTAGTCTATTTTCAATATAGTCATATATTAATTTTAAAGTAAACGCATTAATTTAATCCATTAATCTTAACTAAATGAGAGATTAGTGAGAAACTGAGAATAAATTGATAAGTAAATGTCTAAATTAAAAATAAAATCAATAAAAAATTAAATTAAAAATTAATTAATAAGTAATGAATTAAAATAATATTTTATTAAATTTTTATTACTACTATGTAATAAATTAATATATTACACATTAAATTGTAAGTGGTTGATCTAACACAATTAGCTGAAGAAAATAGCATTAATAATCAAAAGACAGTTTTAAATTACATTATTTTAAAATTGAATAAGAATGAAATATTATTTTAGTTCTTTAATTATTAATTAATTTTTAAATTGGTCCCTCACTAGTTAAAATATTATTAATTTTATTTTTTTATTAGTTTATTTTTAATTTGATCATTCATTAATATGAATTAAATATGCTAATATTCATGTTAATAAATTTAATGATAGAGGTACGAAATTAATGATGAAAATCAGTAATCAATTTAAAAATTAATTAATAATTAAAGGATTAAAATAATGGTTTATTCACTAAAATAAATGTAATTGCAATTTTTTAAGAATTATTTAAAATCCTGCATTTAAAATTATATAAAATGGTACGACTGTCATTTTTATCTTAATAAATTAGCATTGAAATCAATTAATTTTCAAATGAAGCATAATTAATAAATGCCTACTAATATGACATTATATTGTCAGCAGAATTCAAACAGCAAGAAAAACTTGGCCAAATTAAATTAAAACTTCTTATTAATATTTATTTTTAAAAAGAAAAAAATAGAGTGTGGCACCTTACCATTTACGAAGTGTCGAAAATTCAGAGCAAAGTAGCAATCAAATAATAATTAAAATTTAATGGAAACGTAGACATGAAGCACCAGTGGTCTAGTGGTAGAATAGTACCCTGCCACGGTACAGACCCGGGTTCGATTCCCGGCTGGTGCACTCTTTAGGAGCCATGATGAGTATCTGCGCTTCTGCGATTGTGGGTCAATCGCCTCTGTCTGATCCTACGGACGAGATTTCGCGCTTCTGAGCTCCTTTTTAGCTGTGGCTGTATCTGGTCGAAGGAGAGAGGAGATTTTCCGTTTAGTTTTGTTCCTCATCTTGGAATCGTCGTTTCGGTTGTGAGAAAATGAAAGAAGAAAACCTCTGGGAAAGAGCCCAGAAGGCATTGTCTAGTATGTTTTCCTGAGTTAGAGCAAACCTCAGAAAGCCAAGTATGTTTTCATTTTCAAGCTGCTCCACTTTTACATTTTGAGATAACGTGGTGTTTTATAAATTAATTTTTTATTAATTTAAATTTATATAAAATTAATTCTTTCATTTATATTAATGAAGGATTAATTTTATATAAAATTAAATTTTTTATAGATTAATTTATTATAAATATTTGTAAAAAAATTAAATTATTATAAAATATAAAAGTGATGACTAATTAATACATGACTTTAATATTTTGGTGGGAAAAGAGCCTGGCCCCCTTGTTTTTTGTCTTTTAGATGTGATCCACGTGAGCAGCTATGTAAGCCAAAATCAAATGGTGTTTGGTTTTAAAGGCAAAATTCAAAATTGTAACAAATTAAAGGTATGTGGTGTGATATTTTAAAGAAAATATGGGGACCAATTTGTAAAATACTGTATAATTTAGGGGCTAACTAATTATTTTTTTAATTTTAAAAAAATAAAAAAGTTCACAAATAAATGAAAAGTAATAATTTGGAGGACTAAATAGCAACAAGTACAAAAAAGGAATTTACAACAATCGCAAAAATTAACATACGGAAATCTTTGAAGAGAACACAAAATTCAAATTTCAAATAATGCTTCATAGTATTAAACACCTAAAAGAGTTGGAGTATAAATGGCAATAAAAAAGAGAGAGTATAATCAAACTTTGTAAATTATATTTAGATTGAGAACACTCAATAAAAAGAGAAAATAATTAGATTTAAATCTAAATTTAAAAATGTCAAAATTAATTAAAGTTAAGTTTTCTTCCATTTTCTTCTATGCTTTCCAATCCAAAATTGCACATAATATCGTACAACATGTATGTCGTACAGTCTTCTCCACACAAAGAAAAAAGCAGCAACAAAAAAGAATTTTAAAAAATTTTTGTGGCTAGAAAAAAGCCCTTTCGTACCATGCATGTTTTATTTTTGAGTCCAATGGTGTATGTTTATTTTGTAGTGATATTATATGATTATTATCAATTATTCGTAGGTCAATGCATAAGATAATACTTGATCTAAACTTCTTTTATTTTTCAACCTCCTTTTTGATAAATTTTTAAAAATGATAAGTTGTACATAGACCTGATTATCATATCAGTTTTTTTAAAATTAAACTTGAATTTAAGTTAAAAAATTTAAGCCCATATTTTAATAGTATTGTTATCCATATTTTTTAAGTCAAATTAATCAAACTTTTTTAAGTTAGGATCAAATCAATTTGTTACTTAAGACTTAAGATAAATATCATAAATAATTTTTATTACATGTAAAATTATATATAAAGAAATTGTAAATATAAATGAGTTAATGTATTGATATAAATGCTTTAAATAAAAGATATTATTTTTTATTTATTTATCAAAATGTTACGTGACACTAAATTTTTTTTTATATAATAAGTTTTTACTTATAAAGTATTCATTAAGCTAAGGTCGAGCTTTTAAAAAGAGTTTAAGTTTGACTTGTTTCCCAAATTGACCTTTTTTAATTGAATATTTTTAATTCAAGTTTTTTTTTATGTCAAACTCATTAAACTTGATAAACTTTTAAACTATAATCAAATCTAATTGCACAAACATAGCTTAGCATTCTTGTTGATAAAGCATGATTCACATATCATATATATGTCTATTCGATTTAAAAAAATTTTAGGTCAATTTAATTCTAAGCTTAGGCCTTGTTTGTAATTGACAAAAAGAAAATAGAAAGACAAAGGGTAGAACTCTTACTATATTAGTGTTCTAAAAATTTTAATAAGACTTGTAGGAATTTAGGAAATAAATATACATTTGAGTCATATTTAATGTTTTTAAATAAATCCTTACACTTTGTTTTTTTTAGTTATTTTATGATGGTATAATATATGCGACATCACGACTTTGTTTGAATAACACTTGCGTATATTGTTTTACCCTTCACAAAAAGTATAATACTTAACTTCAAAGAAAGAAAATGTAAATTTTAAAACAACAAGAATATGAGATATAATATAATTTACCCAAATTACACAAAAAAATAAAAGTTTAAATTAAAATAACCTAATTTAACATGCTCATATGGCGGCTTGTCTTTGACTTTTTAGCCACATGTCGAAATAATTGTTAATTAATTTATTAAGATTCAAAGTCGTCTAGTTGTTAATTAATTGAGATTAAATTTTCAAAAATCTATCGGATAGGCTCACCAGAATCACACGTCTGAACAATTTTATTTAAATAAAATTCAAAAGTAGGCATTACTGTAATTTAATAAAAAGGAAAAAGAGATTTATGGGACTAAAATTAGATTTAATTATAACTTAAAAAATTTATTCAGATAAACTTGGTTAAAAAAATCCTAATTAAAAATGTCTAAATGGTAATATTGGTATAGCTTTTTTTAAAGATATAACTTGAACCTAAAAAACTTGAATAAAATTTTTTTTAATAATTTATTATCTTAAAAAAATTTAGTATAACATGATATCTTATTAAAGAATTAAAACTAATACTTCTTATTTAAAAAACTTATATCAATACAACAATTTATTTGTATTTATAACTTTCTTATATATTATCTTACTAGTAATAATAATAATTAGATATGTTATTTATCTCAAATCTTAAATAATAAATTTATTTGATTATAACTTGAAAAAACTCAACTGACCTAATATAAAAAATATAAATAAAAATATAATTAAAATATTTTTTAATTCAAATTCGAGCCCAACTTTTAAAAATCCGTAATAAGCAAGATGCATGCGTGGTAGAATGTCACACAATTTTGTTAAGAAAGTCCAAAAGCAAAAAACTGGGGCAAACTCACGAAAACGACAGGTCGTATGTTTAACAATTCAAATGGCGCAAACGTTTAAGAACACAAGGGGTGGACGCAATTTCCATATTTTAATTCTGATAGTGACACACTGACTCGTGTGTTGCCTCAGTACTTAGCTAACTTCATTTGGCTCACTCTTCCAACTCAAAAGTTGATGCAATCGCGTAAGCGCCTACGTGTCATATAATAATAATAATAGTAATGATAATGATGATGATCTGTGTCCGTCCATTATTGTGACTTAGCTTCATAAATAATTGAGTTATATAAATAAAAAATTAAATAAACTCACTTAAATTCAAATAAAGCTGCGCGGTTATTATAGCTGGAAAATTTTAATATTCAATATCAGTTTGATTAGATCTCAATTAAGTTAATAAATTGTTAATTTTTTAATTTGAACAAAAAGTGTAATATTTTCTTATTGGCGAAACTTATGAATTATTATACTTGATTGGAAATTGGAATAAGTTTTTGCATGTATCCCAAAAAAAAAAAAAAACGTGCCGGCGTGTCGGTAATAAAATAAAATGAGAAAAACATTTTTGTGAATCTTTCAACTTTGTGATGCTCGATGGACAGTGAATCAACGACAAATTGAAAGCCTCCAACTCAACGCTCTGTGGTTGGAATTAAGTAAATGATTCATTTATTTGTTCAATCATTGCATTACAATCACTGAGTGGAACTTTAACACACTGCTTTGTTATAAATTTTTAAATTAAAATATGATAATCATATAATTCTTAATAATAATTGTTGAATTAATTTTTGTAATATATTAAAATAATGTGGATTGGTATTAATTTATTATTAAGTCAATTATTTTAGTTAATCAATTAATTAAGTAATTAAATTTTAATATACAAAACAAGAATGGATTGGGTCTGAATAATATGTAGGTAATCAGTGATAGGTTGGATTGTCCACAAGTCCATTGCGTAGAAGTCCCAACTTATAGTCCAGGTCTTGTTAATAATTATCTTATCATGTTGTTGACTGAAAGGTAAAAAGAATATTATATAAGCATATTCAATTTTATTCTGAGCAATTGAGAAGAAGTAGGAAGTTATCGTTTTCTTTTAAAATAATTTGAATATTTTATGTATTAGAGATAAGCACTGAGAATGTGAAAAATAACTTCTCACATTATGAGGATTCATTAGAACAACTTAATTTCTTAGCTTATTAAAATTCCCCTCTCTCTCAGTGGGTTACTCTTTCACTTTTACATATGAAAGACTTGGACAAAGCAAATTGTTCACTCTACTGATAAAAAGTTATGACTGCACTAGGTGCTTCATTAGGTAAGTAAAATTTTATTGTTGTTGACTTATTCATTTATCTCCCATTATGATATAGAATTTTACTCTAGCAATTGGTATTAGAGCCTTAGTTTTTATAAATTTTTTTTCATGTGCGTTCATATTATATGATTAAAAATTCTTGCTTCATTAGTGTGTATATATATATATATATATATATATATATTGCTTGATCATGGCTGAATGAAATGCACAAAATAAAAAAAAAATTTGTTTCAAAATTAACTTAGGGATTGTGTTACCTGTTAAATTATGATCAAAAGTGTTTCATGAGTGTGCTTGAAATATGAAGCAAGAGGCCGCAGTTAACAGTAGGAATTGAATTTTTTTTTTCGAGCAAAATTATGTGTGTAGACCGAATTTATCCAAATGAGTTTAAGGTTTTACTCCTTGAGAAATTTCGTGCAAAACAAGACCTATTTTAAAGTCCAACAATAGCAAAAAGTACATCCTCCATTGAGGCCAACCCGCCAAAAATAAAACCTTAGATTTCAAACCAGATTTCTCTCAAATACTGCAAGTTTTGTAGAAATTAATAGAGGGGTATTATAAATCGTTTAAAAACGAGCAAAACAAATCAATTTCGTCCCTTGAGACCTCGATTTTGGCTAGGTCGGATTCTGATATGAAACTAGGTCATTGGCAGGTCCAGAGGTTGAAGACTATGCGCATGGGAGAAGTCCACATGCGTTATAAGCATGTGATGGCGAGTGTGTCTCAAGCACTGGTCATCAGAAACCTAAACTTCCACAATTTTGCTCACCCTGCTTTATTTTTTGGTTATTTTTTTCAAAATTTTTAAGCCTTGGAAATATGAGTTTTTTGAAATTTCTTGAAGTTTAAGGCCTCAAAACAGTATGTAACTAAGATATTTTGACCTGAGAAATTTTTTATATCAACTAGATATAGTGAGAAATACAATGCTCAGTTCACTCTCCTTGATGATGTCTGAATAAATTAAATGAATTTATTTTACATAATTAGTTAATTTTAACTCCTATTATGAGTTGTGAAATTAATCTATGAATAATAAAATTCAATTAGTATTCTGACACCAAGTAAAATTAGTCACTAAGTAAGGTTCGAGGATTTTTATTTATATTAACACTTGACATGCCTTATTAGTGTAACATTGCTAATATAATATTGTGAATTACACTAGTTTATGACTCATTAGCAGCATTTTTGTAATTAAAGTTTTCATAGTTTCTTGTATCTTATTGATATGGAAATTATGAATGCATTTTGTGTAATTTTTATCATGAGTTAAATCCAAATTGACATGAATGAGTTTTCCTTGGTTTATTGTGATCTAAAACCCTTAGGCGGGATTGCAATAAACAAATTTGTATTTACTTGCATTAGCTGAGTTTATGAAGGAAACTTTGTTTTATAATTATGTTACTTTGACATAATCAATGTTTCCTATTTTTTGGCTTTCTTAGTTTCTGCATTCCAACAACTATCTTCATTGAAAACTCTTAATAGGATAAACTATGATGACTGGAGTAAGTCATTGAACACGTATTTGACAATCACTAAAGAGGATTTGGCTCTGAGTCTCAAGATCAGCAGAGCCCATAACTGAGTGAAGTGCTGCTGACAGAACTTACTATAACAAGTGGCATGAATCAAACAGAATTTTCTTGACAATTATGAAATTCACCATTGATAAGACCATCAGGCAAAGTATTCTTGAGAAAGATACTACCATGGAATATCTGAAGGTTGTTGGTGAACAATTCAAGAAGTTTGAAAAGAATCAAAAAGCTATTATCTTTCACTGCTGGATAATACATGTTATGATGGAGTCTCTAGTGAGCGAGAGTATATGATGAAGCTTATTAACTATTACAATAAGCTGAAGTTATATAATGTAGACTTAAGGGAGAGTTACCTAGTCTATAGAGTGTTATAGTCTCTCCCTGCTAAATATGGGATCCTCATGACCACTTATAATTCTCAAGAAGCTGAGTGAAATATTGACCAAATGATTTTCATAGTAGCTCATGAGGAAGAATCATTAAAGAAATCCAACTCTCACACTCATAACATTAATAATATTTCTTAAGATTCAAGTAGTAAGGGTGGTAATGAAAAGCAAAAGGGTATGAAGCAAGATAGTAGAGCTAGTAGCTAGAAATTTTTTGAACGTAAGAAGAATGGAAAGCATCATAAAGGTCAGAAGAAAAAGTTGGTCAAGGGTGATTGCCATTACTGTAAGATGCCTGGTCATAAGATATTAGATTGCTTTAAATTGAAAAATAAGTGCAAGCGAGAAGGTACTTATTCTAAAATTATCCTTTTAGGTCTAGTATGGCCTTTAGCTCTAATATGTTTTGAGTCCAACAATTTTAAAACTTCTTTTGATTCTTGATAGTTGGATTCTATTGCAACTGTTCATATGAGAAATTTCTTGTAGGTACTCATAAACAAGATGACGCCAAGTGAGAAAGAAAAGACCATTATTGGAGTATAAGGAAGTGCAACAACAATTGATAACATAGGAACTATTTCTTTAAATTTAGAATCTGGACATTGTTTGGTATTAAATTATGTTGTTTATGTATCCTCTTCTAGTAAGAATTTGATTTCTAGTTCTTTAATTCAGTTGTGGTTGGATTTGCTTCTTTGTTGAATGGTTTATATTGCTTAAATATGAATGCTTATTTGAATTTGTCCCTTATTGTGCCTATTAATATTACAATAAGGCATAAACGTCGAAGATTTTATGAAAGTTCCTCTATGTTGTGGCATTGACGTTTGGGCCACATATTCAGAGAGAGATTAGAATAGATGGTTAAACAGGATATACTAAGGGAGTTGGATTTCTCTGACTTGGAGATATGTGTCGATTGCATAAAAGGAAAACTTCTCACTAGGGCTAGGACTAAAGGGGCAAATAGGTCTGAAAACATTTTAGACTTAATTCATACAGACATATATGGACCTATTACACCAGTAGGCATAGGTGGATTTAAGTACTTTATCACCTTCATAGATGATCATTCCAGGTATAGCTGGATTAATTTATTACATGAACAATTCGAGTCATTAAATGCTTTCAAAACATTTAAAGCAGTAGTTAAGTTAAAGATTGGGAAGTCTATTAAATGTGTGAGAGCTGAAAGGGGAGGAAAGTTCTGTGGCAGATATACTGAAATAGGTAAGAATCATGGTCTATTTGCCTTGTTTATGCAAGAACATAGGATTGAAGCTCAGTATACAATGTCAAACATTCCTCAACAACATGGAGTTGCTAAAAGACGTAATCGTACCTTAATGGATATAGTTAGAAGCATGATCAGCCACTTCTCCCTGTGAGAATTTCTATGGGGTGATGCATTAAAGACTACAATCTATATTCTAAATCAAGTTCCCAGTAAATTAGTTCCAAAGACACCAAATGAATTGTTTTATAGTAAAAAGCCTAGTTTAAGGCATCTTCGAGTATAGGAATGTAAAAAAAGTAAGACTATATAATTTCCAACTCAAGAAACTTAATCCGAGAACCATTTGTGGATTTTTCATTGGTTATTGCACTGGATCAAGAGGGAGTAGGTTTTATTGTCCTACTCACACTACTAGAGTCGTTGAGTTAGATAGGTCATTCTATTTTGAGAATTACTTGGATAGTGGGAGTAATGTGCTCAGGATAATTAATTTGCATATAGTGGATACCATATTACCATTGCATGTTTTATCTTCATAGGCATTCCCTGGACATTTTAATCCAGATGATGCTACTAGGCAAAATCCAGTAGATTTTGACATTGAACAACCTGCAGAAGATTTGCAAGACGCAGCTAATGAATTGAGACAGTCTTAAAGATTTCGTAAGCTTGTCATTCGATATGATTATATAGTCTACTTAAAAGAGTTTGAATATGATGTGGTTGATGAGACTGGCCCTATCTCTTTTAAAGAAGCAATAACACGACCTCACTCATCTGAGTAGTTAAATGCTATGAATGAAGAGATTGCCTTTATGCGTCACAATGATGTTTGGGCACTTACTAAACTTCTAAACGAATATAAACTAGTTGGTTGCAAGTGAGTCTTTAAGACTAAGTGAAAGGCATATGGTTTAATAGTACGATATAAAGCTGACTCGTAGCTAAAGGCTATAATCAGAAAGAAGACATTGATTATACAAAGACATTCTCTCTTGTATCTACTAAGGATGCTCTCAGGGTAATTATGGCTCTTGTTACACAATTTGACCTTGAACTTCACCAAATAGATGTTAAAATTGCGTTATAGAAATTTGCATGAGGACGTATATGTGAAGCAACCTCATGGATTTGTAGAATCAAGGAAAAAACATCTTGTTTGTAAGCTAAATAAGTCCATTTATGGACTAAAACAAGCTTCAAGATAGTGGTATTTAAAGTTTGATGAAGTGACTGCACTTAGATTCGTTGAGAACATTGCTGATCAGTGCATCTATCAGAAATTTAAGCTATGTAATTTTGTAATTCTTGCGCTATATGTAGATGATATCCTATTAGCATGTAATTATGTAGGTCTATTGAATGAGACCAAACATATGCTATTGTGCCATTATAATGTGAAAGATCTTGGTGAAGCCACCTTTGTTTTGGGAATTCAAATTCACCGTGATAGATCATGTGACATTTTAGATTTGTCTCAAAGTCTATATTGATAGAGTGTTAAAGAAGTTCAACATTCACTCTTGCGCCCCTTGTGCTGCACCTATAGAAATATGAAAGATTGTTGAAATTACAATGTCCTCAAAATAATAATGAAAGGATTGCAATGGAAAGAATTTTATATGCATCTGTAGTTAGCAACCTTATGTATACTGAGGTATGCACAAATCTGAACATTGCCTTTGCGATTGATATACTTTACAGGTACCTAATTGATTCTGGCCATGATTATTGGAGGACTATAAAGAAAGTCATGGGGTATCATCAAGGTACAAAGCATCATATGTTGACTTTCAAGAAGACTGAATCATTAGAAATTGTGAGTTATTATGATCAGACTATGCATCGTGCATTGATGATTGTAAATCCACTTCGGGATACATTTATATGATGTCTAGAAGAGCTATTTCATGGAAAAGCGCTAAGTAATCACTCACAGCAACCTCAACTATGGAAGCAGAATATATTGCTTGTTATGAGGCTACCCACCAAGCCATATGGTTAAGGAAATTAATATCTGACATGCATCTTGATGATTCTATATCAAGACCTTTAACTATATATTACGATAGTTCGTCTGCTTTTCTCAAAACAACACGAATTCCAATTGTACAAAGCACTTTGATGTTAAGTTCCTATTTGTTAGAGAAAAGTTTGCTGAATCTCCTACTCATTTGATTCACATTTCTAGTGAAAATATGCTTGCAGATTTGTTAACATATTAAATGTTAATTCAATGATCCATTTAATTCAGATATTGACCTCACGTTATAATTATATCATTTCTTTCTTTATCAGATTCAATGATATTGTGTTATAATTGTATGAATATCATTTGTTTCCATATCAGATTCAATGATATTTCAATGTTTTATTTTTGAACTCAGTATAGTTTTTATGTATATTTTAGTTGCTTGATTTTGATTGATATTTAATCAATTATTTGTCTAATATTCAATTAATACCATTTCAGTGGAGATTGTTGAATTAATTTTTGAAATATATTAAAATAATGTGGATTGGTATTAATTTATTATTAGGTCAATTATTTTGGTTAATCAATTAATTTAGTAATTAAATTTAGATATTTATACCAAGAATAGATTAGATTTGAGTTATTTGTAAGTAATCATTGATAGGTTGGATTGCCCATAAGCTCATGGGTAGAGGCCCTAATCTGTAGCCCAAGTCTTGTCAGTAATTATCCTATCGTATTGCTGATTAGAAGGTAAGAAGAATATTTGTAAATATATTCAATTTTTTTTTGAGCAATTGAGAAGAAGTGAGAATTTATCGTTTTCTTTTAAAATAATTTGAATATTTTATTTATTAAATAGAGATAAGTACATTGAACCTGAAAAATAATTTTTCACATTCGGAGGACTCATCAGAACAATTTATTTTCTTAGCTTATTAAAATTCTCCTCTCTCTTTCTTTGTGAGTTACTCTTTCATTTTTATGTATAAAAAGTTTGGACAAAGTAAGTTATTTACTCTATTGATCAAAAATTATGACTGCACTAAGTATTTCATCAGGTAAGTAAAATTTTATTATTGTTGACTTATTCATCTATATCTCACTATAATATGAAATTTTATTCCATCAATAATATGATAAATCTATAATTTAATTAAAAAATCACACCATCATTTGAGAATTATTTAATAATCATATACATAGTATATTTTAATTGGAGAAGTGAAAACATAATGAACTATTTTTTAAAAAATTGCATAGCCTGGATAATGTTCTTTTAATACTATCTAGGAAATTCTTTAACAAATTGCCACACACTTTGGCCAAAATCAGTTGCAATACAACTTGGGAATTGGATTTCCACGAGCCTCACGCCAAAAGCTAAAAGTAAGAATTCAAAATTCCAAATCCTAAATACAGTGAACCTGGATGTCACCGACTCTTTCTTAAAAAAATATTAGTAAGTTTTAATATATTTACGTAATCGTATTAATTTTAATAAAATTATTATTTTTAAATAACAATATTCCAGACTAATATTTTTTTTTCTTTCTTTCAAACAAAATCCAAATTCCGCCGAATTACTCGGCGGCGTAGGAGGCGGCATTGTTTACTTTTCGCCCACAAAGGAGGAAAAACGAAACCACGCCTTCCTTTCCGCTCTCTCGCACGAAACGTGGAACCCTCTTGTAGAGAGAGGAAAAAGATAATATCTAGGTGGGACCCACACCCACCGAGTTTCATGTGATCCAAACACGTCCCATGTGATGAAATCGCATGTATAACCTTCGCTCCTGATCTTTCTTCTCCAATTTTCGCTTTCAGTTCTCTCCTTTCTTGCCCTAGAGTCACAAAGAACCAGTCAAATTCACCTGCGTGAACTTGAGAAGTTAGAATCTTCGTTGATTCAGAAACCTCACGAATTTTGATGGCAATGGCAGCTATTGCAGGATCGCGGACTCTGGAGGTCACGGTTCTATCGGCGGAGGATCTCACCGTCGACCAGAAACCGGTGACGAAGAACGCGTTCGTCGAAGTGCGGGCGGAGTCCATCAACTGCTCCACGACGGCGCCAGCGACGGTGGAGGGCGCCGGGAGAAACCCGTCGTGGAACGAGACGTTGATGGTGGAAATGCCGGCGCACGCGAGGTCCATCACGTTCGAGGTAAAAAGCATGACCTCTATGGGAACGAAAAGCGTCGGAATCGCGAGGATTGCGCTATCTGATTTTCTCGGCGGAATTGTGCCGGAAAATTGCTTGCAGTTCTTGAGCTATCGGCTGAGGGCTTGGGACGGCCGGCGGAACGGGATCATTAATTTCTCGGTAAGAGTGAAATCGACGACGTCGCTGGAGTATAGGCATTCGATTCCAATGCCGGTGAGGCGAACGGAGGTGGCTGAAAGCAGCTCTTGTGGGTTTTAGATGAGAGTGCCGTTGGGTGATCAGAAGAGTTCCCATGGATTTGTTGTTGGTATTCCTGTTGGGGGGAACAACCACACTGCTAATCCTTGAAGAATTGTATATAGAATTTAGAATTGGCCAGAAAAACAAGTCAATAGAATTTAGAAATATGCTGTCTCGACCAAAAAAAACAAGAAAAAAAATTAACTTTACTAGGTTTTATTTTGGTTGAAAAAGTTGTTGTTATTATTATTATTATTTATGCAAAGGCTTCCAAGCGTGACAAAGTCAAAGATTTTGGTTTGTTGATCGTTTCCAAGTGACTTAACTTGTGCCAACATATATCGTTTCAGGTATTTTGTTAATTGATTTCAATGATGGTCCAATGACGAGCAAAATCGAACACCTTTGAAGATGTCATTTAAATGTTTTATCAAATTTGTTGTCATGTGTCCCAATTTTCGTCCTTTCATATCATATGCTCAAATCTAGTGGTTTCTAAGTGTATTATCAATCCAGTTAGTAACCTTGGATTGCAATTGTGTAGTTCGATGAACTCTACGGCAACCATATA
The DNA here is from genome assembly GCA_037074485.1 of Delonix regia. Classification (NCBI taxonomy): domain Eukaryota; kingdom Viridiplantae; phylum Streptophyta; class Magnoliopsida; order Fabales; family Fabaceae; genus Delonix; species Delonix regia. Next base: position 15,990,540 of record CM073460.1, read on the forward strand.
TCAGCTCTGGTGACCTATGTCATAAAGTGGAATGTCACATAGAGATAAGTGGCTTTATAATGTAGCAAAGAACACATAAAACTTACCAATGCTAGTAAAGATCCTGAGGCAGAACACATGGTTGGTGTTAATCAGTTGCCAATCGATGCAAGAATAGGCAACGAAAGCTATGATTTCAAAATGTCTATATGATATCAAAACAATCCTTTACTTGGCCTAAACAACGCACTAGCAAAAATTATACAAACCACACCCAAAAGTCCTACGATTCCCCTTAACAACAGCAAATGTTAGTAGGACAAATGGTCAAATGCATTTATACAAGGCTTAAGTGTCCATGACACCTAATGGAGGATATTCATTGGCTTTGATGTGGGTTAGCTTTTGGGCATTCTTTGTTGGAAAACTCGTTATAAGAATTAAGAATGAAGTGTGCAACTATAACTAGCCATTGTGGAAGTAAAGCATACGATCTCTTCAATGTCTAAAAGCAATAAATATTACCTAGTACTTCCCTTGCCAAGCCTTCTTGTAAGAAACTATATATCTCAAGATACAGAGTACCCTTTCAGTGTATAACAAACCCTAATAGTTTTAAGATTAGGGAAATGAATGCATAACACATAAAATATAGAGGGATATTAAAACAAAAGGTAGAAAGAAAGAACAAATAGTGAGATACCGTTTGAGAGCATGGATGGAAAACCAATAAAAATATTCTACCATAAAGAAAGAAGTTTCATCTATAGTTTTATGCATTACAAAATTTCAAGATGATTTGATCAATCAAAAATTTCTCTTTAAGAGTTTTTTGTAAAGTAGCCATAGTAGTTTCACTAAAAGATGCAAAAAATCTAGTTTCAAAACATATTTTTGCCGAGTGGCAGGAAATACTTTCATGTTTTGACTTTGAAGTGGGGTTTATTAAAGGGAAATATAATTCTTTACCTGATTTCCTTACACGAGAGTTTCTACAAGGAAATTCTCCAATGATATAATGAGTTCCTTTAGAGGCCATTATTCCTGCATCGAGAAAAAAGGTAAAAATAAAGTCATAGCTATAACCCCATAAACATCAGCAAAAACTAGCTTAGCCATTCCCCAGCCAATTATGCTACAAATAAACTAACCTAATCACCTAAAAAAACACAAACTTTCTCTCCAACAATAGCCAGAAACCTACAGGTAGAATAAGAACCTCTATGTTTCAAAGGAATATGTGTTTCAGCTTTGTGTTCTAGAGCCATATTAATTTAAAAGTAACATACTAGAAACTATTAAAGCTATATTTCCTCCTCATCTGAAAGAAGAAATATGAAATTTCATCCCTAAAGACTTTAAGAAAAAAAAAGAAAGATAGAAGATATTTTAAATAATTTTGATTAATTTAATTTAACCATAATCTGTCATCAAAAGCACCCATCGAAAGAGAATATTTATAGCTGAAGATTTCACAAGTTCTATCATATAAAGCCTGGAAGTAGTCCCTCTATATAGCCAAAAAAATTTTAGTCAATTACCATGGATTAACTTAAAACTATTTTGACTATAAGGAAGCCAAGTATAATGTTTTCTATTACAGAAATGGTGTACCTAATATTTTCCAATAGAAGGCATCCTTATAATACGAAAGATAGTACAACAATAATAGTGTACCTAAAATTCTCCTACAGTTAAAGCATTATGATGTTTTAAAGCTAGAAATCTTATATAGTAAATGTAATGAAAAGGCAAATGTAATGTAATTTAAGGGTGCCTTTGGCTATAGAAGAGGCTCCTCTACCTTTAGGAAAGCACCAGAAAAAATAACTACCCATTTAGCCTATATTCTCCCAAGCTCCTTAAAACTGATGATTCTCCCTTTTGTGAAGTTTTCTTGCAAGCTTTCTACTTTTGAATTTCATTTTGTAATATTTTTATTTAGCTTGTAATCTTTGTTTATCTTTATAAAGATACACACACACAATTGTCCAAGGTGGGTGAGACACTTATATTTATATACAAAACAAATAAATAAATAAGTGACTCGCCCATAATTATGGTGAGTCATTGAAAATTTATTAAAAATATATATAGAATGTGAGGCACCAGATTTTATACAACGCTAGCATAGCAATCAGCCATGGAATGTGAGGCACCAGATTTTAGATACCTTAGACTTTGTCAAATGTCTTAGTCAATTTATGTATAATTATTTAAGCAAAGAGGTAAACTTTTTAGTTACATTGGTTAATAAATAGTTATTAAAATATATAATTATACAATTAAATTACTATATATAATAAAAAAATTATTTAAATACAATTCAGATTATATTAAATTAAAAGAAGATTATTCATATTTTATAATTTGCAGTATTTAATATAAACATTTTAACATATTTATATATAAATAATTATTCAATATAATAAATAGAATAATATTTATTTTTTATTTTAATAATTGCATATTTAATGTACTTTTATTATTTTTATACACTCATCAAAATTATTATAAATTATTAACTCATTATTAAGTCATTATTTATATCATTAGTTTAACCCATTTCATTTTTGTTTAAGAAAGTATAGGTAGAGAAGTGTACAATATAATAGGCTCTCTCTTGAAAATTGCTCATTGTTGATTAAGTCATTGTTTATATCATTAATATAACCCAACTCATCTTTGTCAAAGGAAGTATATAGAGAAGATTAAAACTATGCCTAGAAACGTAAATTACATTTTTGTTTAGGGTATTATTTGCTTTAATATAGTTGCCATAGGAGATATAACAAATCATTCCTAAAATTTTGTAAACACATGAGATTGGCCGATAGTAACTTTTAAAATCTTTAAAAGAGAATTTTTCAAAGGATTAGAATAGGATTTTTTTATGAAAAAGGAAAATACGAATCTTTTTTGTCATTTTTAATCTGTCATATTCTTATTTGTAGTAAGAATTTATATTGATCTAACTCATTATATAATATTTTTTTTTATTAAAAAAATTTATATTGTTAACATTTCAATAGAAAGTTGTATTTTTATATAAAAAATATGTTTAAAATTTTTAAAAAAGTAAATAAATAAATAAAATAGAAACATAATAAAATCAAACAGTTGAATCTATTTCAATTCGATGCACATATAAATACGTTCTAAATATAAATATTATCAACACTAAGCAATTTATATATTTCCTTCAATTTTGTGATATGAATTTTTATTTACTTAGACTAGAAAGTCTATAGGCTTATCCAATTATATAATTCATCTTTACAATGTGAGATTTAAAATTCATTTTTACAATTTACATAATTTTAACTTAATTTTTCCAAATTGTTTTTTTGTATTTAACAATCTTGCTTGCTTTTTTCCTTCACATTTTCCATGCAAGACCAATTCACTGCTCAAAAGTCAATGGAATGTCAGGCATCAAATTTTATATATGTAAGATTTTGTTAAATGTCTGAGTCAATTATGTTTAATAAATTAGGCTCCCTCTCATCAAAACTTCTAAATTACCAACTCATTACTAAGTCACTATTTATATTCTTAATTTAACCCACCTCATCTTTTTTAAGGAAAGTATGGATAGATTACTGTATAATAAATTATTCTCTCTCTCTCATATCAAAACTACTAAATTATCTGTTCATTATTAAGTCATTATTTATATTATTAACTTGATCCAACTCATCTTTGTTAAAGAAAGCATGGACGAGAATAATAAAATTGTGCCTAGAAACGCATGTATATCATACTCCTTAAGTTTATATTTATTTCCATTATGTTTGGAGCAATGCCTATAACAAATTACTTCTAAAATTTTTCCCTAGCATCTGAAATTTAAGTAGCACCACCAAATTTCTCTAAAAGAACTTTTTGAAGGATCATATTTTATATATGAAAAAAATATACTAATTTTTTCTATCATTTCTAATATGTCATTATTTTTATTTATAGTAAGAATTTGTACTAGTTCTCTTTTAATTAATATCCATTAAAATTTAAATCAAAGTTATTTTGTTGAAAATTATATAAGTTTAAAGTTTAATTGAATTTTATAAGTGTTCTAAATATAAATATTATTTACACTAACCATTTTATATTTCTTTTTTTTTCTAATTTTGTAATTTAATATGTGATGAGATTTTCTCTGTGTTTGGGCATTATCTATTTCAATTTCTACCTATAATTTTAATTTTATTATATCTCTTTTATTAAATCTTATTATTGTCTTAGTTTTTGTTCCTTTCTCTACTATTTCTATATTGTTATCTGTATATTCTAATTGTATTATACTCTTTTCATAATTTGGATCTATTAAAGTTATTCTTTCCTTCCATGTTCCTTCTTGTTTTAATTTTATTATTTGTTAAATTTATTTCTACTAAGTTTGAGGTGATAGGTATTTCAACTAATCCTTTTCCTTCATAACTTTCCTAATTTCTTGGTCTTAAAAATCCTTTTCTTGATATTGGTCTAGAATTTATATTTATATGTATATATGTTGGTGTATTTATCTTAATATTTCTTTTTTCTAAATTGTTATTATATTCTATTCTTCTAGGACTTTCACATGGTCTTATATCTCTAGTCTTATCCAATTCTAATTGTAGCTGTCTTGGAAATGTTATTTTTGCTAGATCTAATTTTAATTTTTCTAATACTGACATAAAATTCTTTTTTATTGTAATTTTCCTTGATTTCTTTTATAAATTTTATGTTCGTTGGAAAACACCAACACCAATCCTATCATTCCAGTTATATTTATTATTCTACTTCCTAGTGGCATCACCATTCCTTTTAGTCTATGATAAATTACTAATTTTTTTATTCATATTCATTTTTGCTCTTGATATTGCAAAATTTGTATTAAGGGTAAATTTTAATTTTTGGTACATTAAATCCCCATTTAATGCTCCTCAAATACTATTTGGTATGTTATCTATTATTTAATTATCAGTTATTAGTAATTCAATTGGCATATCTATTCCTAATTTAAAATTAGCCTTTATTAATAATTGTAATCGTGGTATATAAATTTCAGTTATTTCGTATAATTTTTCTATTTCTTGTTCTATTAATGTTTTATTTATTAAGGATATTCTTAAGACTCCTTCTGTTGGAGTTGCTTCTATTGGGAGTTTTTTTGTAATACTACACGAGTATATTTTTATTTTTCTTTGGCTTTTATTATTTTTCCTATTTTGTCATAATTCCTTGTTGTCTTGAATTTTGAGGAGTTAACTCTAATTCTTTGTTTCTTATTCTATCATATTGTTTCTGACTAAACTGCATTCTTCTTTCTATTATACCTTCTGCATTTCTAGATTCTTCATATTGTTCATATTCTTGTTCCTGTTCTTGTTTTTTAATTGATTCCAATTTGATTCTCCTTGCATCATATTAATTTCATTTTCTTCTATTGGATAATCATATTTTGTATTTTCTGAACTACTTTATGTTCTAATAGTCATTTTATATACTTCTAAATTTGAATTATTTATTTTATTTTATGATATTTCATTATATTTTAATGGTTCCAATCCATAATTTTTAGCTATTTCCATTATGTTCATGGCTTTCTTATTCTTTGGTTTAGTACACTTTATTCCTAATTGTCCACAATTATCACACTGACATTTTTTTGGATTTTTCTTATAATTTATTTATTTTCCTTTCTTAAAGTATTTCCTCAGTTTATAATGGCTTTTAAATTTATTGTTTGGATATATTTTAAATTTATATTTTTTATATGGTTTTGAATATTTCTTTTTCTTTTTATTTTTTTTTCTACTTTACAACCCCATCTATGAGTTTTTATAGTTCACTACATTTTAATATTAATTTGTTAGTTTATAATATTTAATATTTCTCCATGCATCTTTACATCTATTGGAAAAATATTCTCTTAGAAAATCTTCTCTTCCTCCCATGGTGTCTATAAATGGTACTAATTCCTCTCTCATTAAATTTTTTTTCATATATAATCATCTATTACTGTTTCTGTTATTAATCTTGGTAATTTTCTATAAAATAATTCCATATAAAATTTTTGTTGTTCATAATTTTGTAGTCTTGCTTCATAATAATATTTTTTGTATTCGCATATATATTAATTTAAATAATTTGGATATAATGTGCATAGTTCTATTTGATGTGATTTTGTTATTACTCTATCTATTTTTGTTGTCTAATTGGCACCTATACTTCTTCCTACAAATTCCTTTCTTAACAGTTGTTCATATTGTCTTAATAATGTAGAATAAAATTCTTCTCTAGTTGAATGTCCAGTTACTGTCTTAGCATTTGCCCTAAATTCTTCTAATTTACTTTTCCGCCAGTCATGTACTATTCTTGTGAAACTTGCTTCTACTAGTAGACTTGCTACATTAGTTTCTATATTTCGAGTTAATAAGGCTATTAATCGGGCTTTAGTCCATTTCTTCTATTCTTTTTCATTATCTAGGTTATAGTCTAAATTTAACCATATTCCTGAATTTGGCATTTGTCTTGGTTCATATTGTTCTAATATCTAATTCTTCTTGTATATTTAGGTCTATAAGACATCCTATATGTTTCATTAAAAACATGTTTGTCCAATTTAATTGATTGAAAGTACTATCTCAGTCCTCATTTATCATAAATGGTGTAGCTATTAGTGATTCATTTTCCATAGGTATATATGAACTTTTTGGTAACTTACTTTCATCTATACAGTATATTCGAGGTTCTACTCTACTGATAGCATCCATTTACATAATGAAAATAAACAAATAAAAAGATAACTAAACACGCAGAAACTTAAACTTGAATATTTTAACATAAGGGATTTAAGGTTTATAATTTTCCTTCATTATAATCAAACCATAAGCTCTGATACCATAATCTTGACAACCGGCAAATTTCCATACGTGGGTTTGTTATACCAGAAATATATATCTATAACAGATCTCTTTAGACTAGTAGTCTTGTAATTCTAGATATCCAGCCTATATACATATTTTCATTAATCACAAAATTATTAGTCTAAATTATGGAAAAAAATTTTGAGCAAAATCAAACTAGATCATGGAAGGAACTCTATCCTCTTTCATGCAGAGGTCTTTTCTAGTGCTTCAAATGTACAGACTTTCCTCATTCAGTTTAGCTCAGCACAACCTGCTTCGTTTCCTACAGGAGGTGTACTTACTTCATAATTTATTATAATATTAAAGTAATTAATGTTATACCAGTAATTAAACTATGGGATCATGTTTATTTGATTATAATTTCAGGAAAGAATCCCTTTAATTCCCCTATAAGAGGTTTAGAAATCCATACCTTATTATGCTTTTTCTAATCTTCAACTAATGATGAGGATAAATAAATATTAGTAGAGAAGATTTGATGATGATCTCAAGGATATATATGAACAATGGATTTTATTCTTTGAAATATTTAGATACAAAGATCTATAGGGACTGGAAACTATCAAGCTTAGGAAGGCAGAACACTTGATGGCTTACAATGAACTTAAATGCTTGATACCCTTTGGGCTAGTAATCCTGCAATTATGGGTTTCCGTCTATATACAGATTTTCATTAATTACAAAAAATATTAGTCTAAATTATGGAATAATTTTTTGATTTAGTGATTTTGAACTAGTTTTATTTATTTCTTGAATAAGTCTGATTTTAAATTTTTCTAAAATTCTGATTATGAATTTACATATGTTAAATATTTTTCGAAAATGCACCCAAAACAAGACTATATAGCTAATGACAGTAAATGTTAGCTGTAGTGTACTACGGTTTGTATTCTAATATGACTGGACGTGTTGCCGACATCATGATATTTTGTTAGAGGCCTAAGGCCATTATTCATATTATTCCACGCTTGAAGCTCGTGATTGATATATAATCTTTTCTGACTATGCTAACCTTAAGCTAGTTCTATTTTTAAGATTTCTGATGGTTTTGTTAGATATTCCTAAGCATTCTGATTTAATTTGGATAATTCCAAGCATTCTGTTTTGATTGGGATTTTCTTATATTATAAATAAATTCATTCATTTTCATTCAAGATTTTTTTATATTTTCGTTTAGGGTTTCACGTGAAGATTAACAAAGTTTTTCTCATTTTAGTATTGTTCATATTAATTGTTAAAGGTGTTTAGATTTCAAGAAATAAATGGTTGCAAAAAACTCTACCAAACCTACTCTGTCCCTTCCTTTGCATAATTAATATTATCAGCTCACTGAGTTTTTACTCACCCCTTGTTGTCTAATATTTTCCATAAGGTAGCACTATTCTGAAGTCCCACCTACAAACTAAGAGCTTAATGGGTGTATCATTATGTGAGCCATGCATTGTTTGCAAAGACAAGTTCATCTTTGTTGTAAAGGTTGTATTTGTAATCTAGTGGCTCTCATGTATACAGACAAATGGTCCTAATTTGATATTATGGATGATAGATGTCTATTGTAAAAATTATTGAGACCAAAACTCTCTTTTCTGTTGTATATTAGGTTTTATTCTTATAGACATTTTAGGAGATCCAAATTTTAAAGGAAATCCTACCAAAGTTTCTATACAGATATTCAACTAATTTTCTAGTCGGTATGAATATATTTTGCTTTAGTACTACCTATTGACAATTCTATTTTCTCATACAATAATTGGATTTCCTAAGGTGTCTCATAGGCTTATAAGGATGAAATTTATCTTGTTCCTTATGCCAATCACGTCCTCATTTGTGGCGGTTGTGACATTATACTTGTCCAATAAGCCATTTACCTTTTCTCTTTTTTTGCTTTTATCTAAATCTTCTCATTTTGATCTTAAAGGATGAAATTGTAAAAGGCTCTAAGATTTAGAGTTTAGAACACGCATAATGGGTTAAAGAACATGCAAGACAGAAGGGGAAATATTATCACCTTGATTCAATGAAAGGTCTGTGCTCAGGGGATAGACTACATGCAATGAAGAAAAAAAGGGACCTAGTAAATGCCATGGGAAATAAATTACTAATTTGAATTTTTAGAGCATAATTTGAAAATATAAAGAGTTTGTTGGACATATACTAGAAACAATGAGAGTTTTTACTAAAATTATAAATTCTCTTTCTGGATTGTCAAATAAGAAAATATAAATAATAATTTTTTGTTTCAAACACAAAATTTACAAAATTTTATTATTTACATATAAAAATGAAAAATTATGTTATGTTAGCATCTAATCAACAATTTTGTACATATAATTACCAAATAACATTTTCATATTGCATCACATAGTAATTGCAACAGTGCATCACTTTTAAATTGCATCAAGGATTTTTATTTTAAGAAAAAATTTATTTGCAATTGCTTAAATTTTTACCATGTTATTTTTCAATTAAAGCATGACAAGTATATAGCTTTTCGATTATACTAGGACACAATTATAACTAAGGCAAGCAACTATATTATTTTCAAATAAAATTATATATTATTATTAGTTATTTATACACTTATTAGCATAGTAAATATATTAAGACTTGCGTATAAGTTTAGTTCTTTACTTTAATATTTTATTTTTTCAGAGAGAGTGATAGAATGAAAAAACTTACTTTAACAAAGTATATAAATTTAAAATATATTTTTTTTTTCGGGTCTCTCGCTCGCAAAATTATTATTTTAATTTTTCTCTTATTATAATGTTTAAAATGATTCATCACTCATTCTTGATCTCTTATTTTAAAAAATATATATCAGATTTTGTCATATGTCATTGGTGTTAAAAAAATCTAGTATAAAATATTAAGAATGAGAATTCAAGTGTAATATTATTCAATAAGCATGAGATTGTTTTAAATATTACAATGAATAATGAATCAAAATAATAATTTTGTTGGAGAGAAATAAAATGTATTTATTCTTTTAAATTTAGAACAACATGCCAAAAACTGATGTTTAATACTTAACCGTGAAGCTCGAGTGGTAGAAGAGCACCCCACCACGGTTCCTACCGGGTTCGAATCGTGGGCTGCCTCCATGTGAAAGAACTATATTGAGATTGCGTGCATGTCTGTGATTGAGGGTTTAACCGTGCAGAAGAAATTACTTGCATCTGAGCTCTTTTTTTTTGTTGTTTTGTTATATTTAGAAGTTCCAAATCTTTCGAACATAAAAAATAAATTGGAAATATGTAGTATAGTACATGATGATCACACACATATAAAATGAAACTTATAAAAAGAAAACAAAAAGTGAGTATATATGAAATTTTGAGTGAATTAATAATTTAGTACTATAAAAATATCTTATTTTGAAATTTTAATCACTCAAACATTTAATTTTTTTTATTAATCAGGCCATCAAATAATAATTTCAAAATCATTTTTCACATTAAAATCTTTGAAAAATAGTTAATAGATATAAGTGACCGAAAAACTGATCTATCCAAACACCATGTTTTCGTTACAAATTTTTAGCTAAATAGGGTAAACAAAATTATATACAAAATTCTTATATCTTTACAATGTTGTTTAATTACCAATTAAAACATAACACAGTATATGGTTTTTAATTACATCATGATACGTGTTTAATAAGAAAGTACTATTTTGATATCTCTTTTTATTTTAGTACCAATTTTATTATTCATAAATTTATAGTGTCAAATTGATTTTTTAAAAATTTAATGCTAATCAAAAGTAGCCTCTCGTTAAATTAAGGGCAAACCAACTATAACATTTATGGGGAGTTACTATTTATTAATATTAAATTTTTAGAGAAACATTATGACACTATATTTTTGTAATAAGAATAAATTAATACTAAAACAAAAAATGAAGAATCAAAATGATCATTTTCTCCGAATATAATTAGTGCAAAGACTTTTTAAATTGAATTATATATTTTTTGCATTATTATTTGTTAATTATGCCTTAATTAAAAAATTTGATAAAAAAAATGAAAAAAAAAATTATATCAAAGTGTTCGGTGTAAATATATTTACTAAAACAACTTGATAAAGAAGTTGACGTTGGGAGCATCAAAATGAACCTTCTCAGTCAATCCAAAACATCAAATAAATCCAGGCAAATCCCTATGGTTGACTTGGAAGTCATCCTTTTTTGTCTTCTAATTTTGGGAAAATGCACATTTCATTTTTCACAAATTATGACGAACAATAGCTATCGTCATGTTGATGATGAAACGATGCTGGCGTAGGAATCAGCCATGGAATGTAAGGCGCCTAATCTTCGATACCTAAGACTTTGTTAAATGTCTTAGTCAATTCATGTGTCATAATTTAGACTCTCTCTCAACCGTTATAAATTATTAGCTCATTATTAAGTCATTATTTATATATCATTAATTTAACCCATCTCATCTATGTTAAAGAAAGCATAGGTAGAGAAGTGTATAATATATTAGGCCCTCTCGTCAAAAGCTCATTGTTAATGAAGTCATTGTTTATATTGTTAATTTATCCCATCTCATCTTAATCAAAGAAAGTATAGATAGAGAAGATTAAAACTATGCTTAGAAACATAAATTACACTCTTTTTTAGGGCAATATTTGCCTTTAGATATATTCGCTATAAGGCATATAGCAAATCATTCTTAAAATTTTGTGAGTACATGAGATTGTCGGATAGTAAGTTTTGAAATCTTTAAAAAAGAATTTTTGTTTTTTTTAAAGGTTTAGAGTAAGATTTTATTAAAGGAAAAGGAAAATATGAAATTTTTTTTGTCTTTTTAGCCTGTCATATTCTTATCTATAGCAAAACTTTATACTGATCTAACTTATTCTATAAAAGTTGTATTTTTCAAACAAGTTATATTGTTAAACTTTTAATGAAAGGTTGTATTTTTATAAAACATATATGCATTTAAAGTTTGAATATAAATAAATAATATAGAAACATAAAAAAAATTAATCTATTTTAATTCGACGCACGTGCAAGGCACCAATTTTGTAAGTACATTCTCAATATAAATATTATTAACACTAAGCACTTTATTTTTTTCTTCAATTTTGTGATGTGATTTTTCATTTATTTAGGCTTCAAAGTCTACAGATTTATTCAATTACACAATTCATCTTTACAATTTACATAATTTTAACTCAATTTTTTCCATTTTTTTGGTATTTAACAATCTTGCATGCTCTTCTTGTCCTTCACATTTTCCATGCAAGACCAATTCACTGCTCAATAGTCAATATAATGTCAGGCATCAAATTTTATATATGTGCTACTTCGTCTAATGTCTTAGTCAATTATGTTTAATAAGTTAGGCTCCCTCTCATCAAAACTTTCAAATTACCAACTCATTACTAAGCGATTATTTATATTATTAATTTAAACCAACTCATCTTTGTTAAGGAAAGTATATATAGGTAGATTACTGTATAATAAATTATTCTCTTTCTCATCAAAATTATTAAATTATCTGCTCATTATTAAGTCATTATTTACATTATTAACTTGAACCAACTCATCTTTGTTAAAGAAAGTATGGATGACAACAATAAGATTGTGCCTACAAACGTATGTATATCATACTCTTTGAGGTTATATTTATTTTCATTATGTTTAGAGCTATGTCTATAAAAAATCACTTCTAAAATTTATCCTAAACTCCTGAAATTTAAGTAGCGCCTCCAAATCTCTCTAAAAGAACTTTTTGAAGGTTCAGAGTAGGCTTTTTTGTTTTCAAAAAAAAAGGAGATACTAATTTTTTCTGTCATTTCTAATATGTCATTGTTTTTATTTATAAGAAGAATTTGTACTATTTCTCTTATGATTAATATTCGTTAAAATTTAAATGAAAGGTTATATTTTGTTGAAAATTATATAAGTTTAAAGTTTAATTGAATATTATAAGTGCGTTCTAAATATAAATATTATTTATACTAACTATTTTATATTTCTTTTTTCTAATTTTGTAATTTAGTATGTGATGAAATTTTCGTTTACATATTATATAGGTTTATCCTTACAACTACATAATTGTAACTTAATTTTTTTAAGATGTACACTTCCAATGAATTAGATTATTTTATAATTAAATAAAAGGGAAATGCTATTTTTGTTTCTCAATTATTAATAAATTCTTAAATTGGTCCTACATTAATATTTATTCTCAATTTGATCATTTATTAATCAGAATATTATTACTTTTAATCCCTTACTTTTCAATTATTCTCAATTTAAACTTTATTAATCTTGACAAGCGAGAGAGAAAAAGTAGTAATATTTTGATCAATGGAAAATTAAATTGATAATGAAAGTCAATGATGGACCAATTTAAGATTATACTTTATTTAATTTAAATCAATAATGGACCAAAATGAGATCATACTTTAAGAACAATTTAAAAATTTATACTAAAAGTTTCATCCAAGATTTAAGGATGTCATACTTTATTAGGTTATCTTAATAATTTATGTTGGAATCAATTAGTTTTTAAACGAAACATAAGTAGTAAATGCCTAATAATTTGATAATGTCAGCAGAATTCAAATTGTAATAGTTTGCCGAATTGAATTAACTCTTGTTTATCAAGGAGAACATTATTTGTTGAAATCTTTGGATCAATCTAAATAATAATTACATTGATGTAATCATTATGTTCTACAATAAATCTGCGATATGTGACTATGACTCATATAAACATGTTGACTTGACGCTAATCTACCAAATTTTGTATATCTCTATATGGAGCTTAATATTTTGTAAATTGTGCTTGAACCCAAATATATTATTGATAAAACTCTATACTTACCCCTATACTGTTTTTATTTTCATATTGACTACCCAATAAAATAAATTTATATAAGGAATAACTATCTTTGTCATTTTACAGTATGTGCTCAAAAAGATTTATATTTCTAATTCAAACATGTCTTTCTAGATAGCTACTAGATCTATCTGCCTTCTCCTCGATGATCCAGTTCAACAAATTTAACATACCCCTCCCAATTTCAAACATTTTGTGTTAGAATAATTTTAGTAGATTAGCATTAGTCAAATTAGTAGAACAATTTTGTGTAATAATTAATTAAGCAATCAATATTAATCTAAACTAAGAATTGATTGAGCTCATATTGAGTGTGGGTAATTAATGATGAGTTGAATTAACCACTAGCCTATTAGATAAAGACCAAAACTCACAACTCAAGTTTAATTAGTAATTATTATATCAAGTTTCTAATTGAGAGTTGATGATTAAAAGATGAATTTAGCTCATTTAAATGTGTATTATTAATGGAATTATTTAAAAAAATTAAAACTTATTTTATTATATGTATATAAGAAACTTTCAGTTGTTCTATAAAGCCCTAATTTCAGTATTTCTCTCTCATATTCTGAATGATAACTCTCATTGAAAGAAACTAAGTTTTTGTAAGTTGATGCTCTCTTCTAATATTCTACCTTGGAGATATACAATATGATTATCACACCTTCCAGTCCAAATAATTTATCATTAAATATATCTCATTCTAATCATATTTACTTATGATAATTTTTACGATTGATATCAGAGCCTATAGTTCATGATCCAAACCTGTTAACTTCTATATATCTCGTGTATGACATTGTTTGTTTTACAATTATTTTTCAATCGCCTCCTTCCATAACCATGGGTGAAGAACCAAAAGAAAAAAATTATGATTTGTAGGTGCATGTTTGTTCAATGTTAAATTGAATCCATTATATGGTTCTTCAAATGCAATAACCATAGCTATGCATATTGTACAACCTCCATTAATGTGGAGGAAGAGAGAAAATTATGAAAAATTTTGATCATCAATTGACCAATATGAAAGGGATTATTTTGAAATTAGTTTAAGGGTTTCATATATTGAGAGATTTCGAACAAATTGGTATCTTAAACATGCCCCAAAATCAACAAAATTACTTGGCCACCATTTAGGGATTCTAAAATATGGAGGGATTTCACTCAAAACCTCTGTAAGAATTTTAAAGATTAGTAGATTTTGAGTATATAGATATCTTTTCACACCCTTAAATCACACCATAACTCTCGATAACCATGAAACCAAGCTCATTTAATATCTGAAATTTTTGAACAAAAATTCCCCTATAATGGTTGGGCTCTAGGCAAAATTAATAGTGGGGAATGATAGATAATTTAAAACAAAAAACAAAGAGTTTGATGTCTAAATCACCCCTCAAAGTTTCAAAAATCAAGAGCTTGAAAATGAGCTCAAACCCATGAAATGTTTAAACCAAATTCTTGCAAATAGTTAGTTTTTAGCTGAAATCATTATAAAGGATTTTTATATCATTAAACAAAGATCACTCTGACACCTAAGTCACCCTCTAAAGCTTTAAATTTCATTAACTTTAGAAATGGGTCGAAAAGACCTAATTTCATACTCAGACGAGTAATGAACACAATGAACAGTGCATAAGTGTGAAGCCCACTCTCACTCTATGGTCTGTGTAGGCTCGCAAACATACTCTGGGGTCCATTTTAGCCCAAAATCTTAGCTCTTGCATTAATATTTTATTTCTTATTTAATGTAAAAATTCTAGAATTTTTCGAATTCATAAAATATAAGTTCTTAAATTTTCTTGGTATTTTGCATGGGATTTTATATCAATACTTTTCGAATTTTGGGGTAAAACTTTTTATGAATATTCTAAGTGTATCCAAGTACCATGTATTTTTCACACTCTTAAAGATGAAATACTTTGATGGGGCCAAAGAATTTTTGGAGAAATTATGCCTTTGCAAATTCAACATTGCACTAAATTTAACTCTAAGACCACCTTTTCATGTGGATTTGGTGACTATAGTTATAGAAATCATTGTCCTAATTATTTTAAACTTTTTGTACAATATATTCATCTATCATAAGTGACATGAATTGTTGCGGTTAAGCAATTGGGCCAAATTGACTGTTAAAAGCTAAAGTACATGGCTAAATAGGTGACCTAACATAAAATAGACACAACTTTTAGTACAAATAGAATTTTGGGCTTATAATAACATTCCAAAAAGCTCATTCAAAGCCAATGCCAAAGGTGATTTGGTCTAATTTAAGGCCCAAATTCCATCATTTTCATTGACTTTAAGACCTTTGACATTCAAGAAACTAGGCTTCATGTAAAAGACTAACGAAGATGGTTTGAAGCCAATATTACCTTAAAAAATGGTAACTATACAAAACCCAACATTATTTGTTTGGATGTTCTCTAAATTAAACAAAGTTAGATATTAAAAGCATGTTTGCTTTCATATTTGTAGTAGTCAACCATGCATCCTCTTAAATAACGTGACATCTAAAGTGTTGGTATTTGCTTGCTCTTTGACATGATTAAGTGATTTCACTTGCCATG
The DNA here is from genome assembly GCA_037074485.1 of Delonix regia. Lineage (NCBI taxonomy): Eukaryota > Viridiplantae > Streptophyta > Magnoliopsida > Fabales > Fabaceae > Delonix > Delonix regia. Next base: position 16,006,868 of record CM073460.1, read on the forward strand.
AAGATCACTTGGGCAATGGACACCAGGCAATTGTGTGCTTAACTATTGTGGGACTAATTGTAAGGGTGTTTATTGTTTAATTTAATTAAGGCAATCATCTTTAATTAATATTGTATAGTTATTGTTAGATAAATTGCATTGGCAATGGATACATCCTAATGTGAGCACAGAAAACAGGAGGCACAATGATATGAATGATGATTTAAATTTTCCTCTTAGTTCTATTACAAGATTGAGAGCTAAAAAGTTCAAGAAATCGCTGCAAATTTATTTAGGGAGATTATTAAAGAATGTGGAAGAGAACTAATTAGGCAAATTGGGCTTGGAAATGAAAATGCAAGTCATTCATCTTATTTTTGTCCAGCCTAAAGGGAGACCCAATTTGTTTGGTGGGGTAAGTCATCCTATAATTTTACTACTAAAATTAATGTTTTAGACCTTATTGTGATTGATTTAGGCTTGAAATATGTATGGTTATATATTAGGCTTCTATTTCAATGTCTAAAGTTATTTTTAGCCTCCTTGACCCAACTTATTAGAGGCCTAAGGGAGCATTCCAAATTAGGGTTACTTAGAGGGATTTGAAGCCGATAAAAAAGCTTGAACCTAAACCATGTAAGACATCAAATTTTATACTATCAAAGAAACTATTTAGTTTCCTTTTTTGGCTTAGCCAGAATTCTATAGGGGAGGATAACTTGGAGTGAATTTATTCATGTTTCTAATCAACCTATCATTTGCATTTGTTATCTGGGGGTTCAATAGGTTGGGGGTTCATTTCATTTCATGTTCATGTCATATTATGTGTTTTAAGAGTTTCAAGTTCTTCATAACCTTGGGGTTCTACATCATTTGGTATTAGAGCTTGAATTAGGGCAAATTCTTATTTATGCTATTTATTGTTTGTTATTGTTAATCTTCTTGTTTTGTTGTAGAGTAAAAAACAAATTAGTAATTATTCTCTTTTTTTTTTTCACTATGTTTGCCTAAATTGACCTATCTACTATTAATTTATATTCATCTACTATCAATTTTTATTCATCAATGTATTTCCTTCTAATCTTGCTTTACTCTTATTTTTTGATCTTATCCTAGTCTAATTTGTGGAAAATGAAAAAAAAAAAAAGTCTAAAAGTGTTGGGTTGCATGTTTAGAAGTCAAAAGTAAAAGGTGCATTTAAAGACTTCTAATGAGTATATGTTGGAGTCGATAGCCTACCATAAGAATCCAAATATTTCACTATGATGAATGAAGACAATAGTGTATATACCAAAAGATCTAAAGATAAGTTTGTGATTATGACATTATATATTAATGATGTACTCATAGTTGGAAATGATATAGGGTATGTTAATGAGGTAAAGACCTAGTTTTCATCTTGTTTTAAGATGAAAGATATGGGTTAAGTTACATACATTATTGTATCGCAAGAGAATTACATTAGAAAAGTTTTGAAACGTTTTAGAATAAGTAGTTGTAACCCTATTGACATTCCTATCAGTATAAGTTGAACCTTGAGTATTGAAATGGGTCCCAAGACTACCAAAAAAAGAGAACACATATACCAAACTCCTTATAAGAATGTACTTAGTTGTCTAATGTATGCTATAATATGTACTAGACCTAATATCTGTCATGTAGTTGGCTTAGTGAGTAAATGTCAAACCAACACAGATTTTAAACATTGGGAAGCAGTAAAAGGATCTTAAGATATTTAAAGGTGATTGTTGATTATGTGTTTAACTATCAAGGTGACAAAGATTAGCAATTGGTAAGAAATACAGATACTAATAATAAAGGAGACTTTTATGAGCAAAAGTCAACCTCATGATATGTTTTCTTACTCAGTGTGGCGTCATATCATGGAGCAATAAAAACAATCCTATGTATCCTTGTCCGCGATAGAGGTTGAGTTCATAGCCCTTTCTTCAGTAGCTCAAGAAGTTGTTTAGTTTAAGAAGGTTCTTAGAACACTTGTTGTACAAAGCAGAAAACACTAAATCAGTGTTAGTTTACTATGACAGTGAGGTTACAATTGCATATACTAAGGACCTAAAGTACCATTGTAAAACAAAATATATAGATATCAAATATCACTATATGAAGAATATGGTTGCATATAAGACTATGACCGTGAAGTATATATCTAAGCTTAAGTTACTAACAAACCCATTGACTTAGCTTATTTCGAGATATGTGTTTGAGAAACACATTAAGTCTCTACGATTGCGTAGAGTTTAGGATACTTAATTTTATTTTTTAACATTTTCGCATTGTTCACAAACACAGTTGTTTTAATGTTCTTAGACAATCAATAAAGTTTGATTTCCATACTTACATGTCTTTTTGTTTGAATGTTATGTACATTCTTTATTTATTCTTTGTTATTATATATGTCAGGTAGACAAAAGGGTTAGCCTTCTTGTATAGGTAACCACTTCAATGTCTTCGTGACATTGAATATGAGACAAGATTCTCAGTAAAATTATCAAGAAGATAATTTAAGAGCAACTAGACTTAAAATCATATAAGTTGCCTAATTGATGACATAAGGTCATTATGATTGATTTGATGAAATAAGTTCAACATTTCTAGTTTACCTTAGTTACCAGATGATGAAATAAGATATTGAGACATATTCGTTAAAGGGATACAATATGAATTATTGAAACATATCTAGTAAAGGAATATGAGTATGATGATCTTAGTTCTTTCCTTGATACCTGTTTCATATAAAATTTAAGGTTTAGAAAATATATTCTTATTTTATTGAAACTTGTTATTTGTTAAAAAATTCTAAGGTCACTATTGTTTCCCTTTCAGCTTACATTAATATTTATTCACTCACTAAGTCAGTTGTAAACTTACACATCTCTCTCTTTAATATTTTTTAGATCAGTAAGTGCTAGTGAAGTTGCTCTAAGAATTTTTTTTATTGTCCAAGCTTTTTGGTATATCATTCTGGGTTAATCACAGTGTATGCCTGACAAAAAAGGTAGTAGTTAGTATATGTCTATTTATTTGGGGTTTATAGATATTGTGAAGTATTGTAAACCTTGTGTGGGCTATTTTCTTATTATACTAAATATATATTGTGAAATATTATTAAATTTATCAGTTTAATATCATTGTGAAATTGTTGAATTATATTTCAAAGTGCGTCTAATGTGTATCATTGGTATTTTTTAGAAAATGTAAAAAAAAAAAAAGTTATCTTAGGCTAGCTTGGCTAAGTTGATTTAGCCTATGCGCGGGTCACGGCCAATGAATTTGAGTTGTGACATAAAGGGTGCTCGTTAAATAGAGATAGAAAAATAATTTCAGTAATTATTACTAAACCTTAACTCTATGTAGCCTTCATAAATAGGTAAGCATATCATATGATAGATGCACTAATCAATTTGACCTCCTTTAGAAGCTCAAATAAACACTTATCTGCAATTGAGTGAGAAAGAATTTAGGGTATAGAAACCTTGAAATATACCTAACATACCATGAATATCTCAACCAAATAGTGATCTTAATCCTAATAAGATCCAACTTCCGCTGTTAAAGAGAAATCAATAAGTCTCCCTTAATTTATCTAATTTAATTCCTTTTGTGTTTCCTTCAAGATATATATAGGCTTGAATATATATATATATATATATATATATATATATATATATATATATATATATATTCAAGCCTATATATATCTTGAAGGAAACACAAACTCTATATATATATATAAGACTTAATAATTTATCTTCACAACTACATAATTTTAACTTAATTTTTCTCAAAATATTTTTTATAACATGCTTGCTCATATTTTCCTTCACATTTTCCATGCAAAACCTAATTCACTGTCGAGAAGTCACCGCATACTCTCCCTTTCGTTTTCCAAGTTTCATTTTGATTGATCTAAAGCAAGAAATCACAAAGGGGAAGAGATGTCTCAACAAGCAATAAGAATAATAGTTATCTAAATCTCTTGGTGTTAGATTATGATTAATATGTGTAAATATAAAATAAATTAGGTAACGTATACAAATTTTATCATTTTTGCCAATGACTTCATAGTTCACATTAAATAAATCTTAACTTTCATAAAATTGAAACAATTTTGATGTTAAATGTTTATTTTCTCACTAGTCACCTCTCAATGAACAGTACCTAACCGATGACAGTTTAGCAACATGCAAGTCCTCATTAATTCACATTTTAGCTAAACATTTTATAATTAATTTATTCTTCTATTTTATGGCTACTGCTTAAATTGATACTTCGGGTCAACTTTTTTACCTTTTTATTAAAATAAATTTTAGCTTATAAAATCAAGATTAATATAATTTTTTAACTGATTTTTATCACTATAATGCAATGAATAAATATGTTAGACGTTAAATTGTAAGTGGTTAATTTTTGTTGTTACACTATTAGCTGAAGAAGCATTTCATCCAATAAGTGTTGCTCTATTAATATTATAACTTGTTCAGCTAGCCAAATACCAAGCCATTTCCTCTTACTGAAAATAGTAGCATTATTAATTAAAAGATGTACACTTTAAAAGAATTATATTATTTTATAATTAAAATAAGAGTGAAATACTATTTTTGTTTCTTAGTCGTAAGTTAATTCTTAAATTAGTCTTGCACTAATTTTTATCCAAATTCGGTCTCTTACTCATTAAAATATTATTCCTTTTTTAACCTTCACTTACCAATTGAATTTTAATTTAGCTCTTCACTAATTTCAGCAAAATGTGCTAATGTTTGAATTACTTAGAGAGAAAAAGTAGTAGTATTTTGATAATTGAGAAACCAATTTGATAATGAAAACCAATGATAGACTAATTTTAAAAAACTTATATGCAATTGCTTATATTTTTACTATGTTATTCTTCAATTAAAACATGACAAGTATATGATATTTCAATTATATCATGACACATGAATAGTTATAACCAATAATTATATTATTAATCAAATTAAATTATACATTATTATTAATTAATTATACACTTGACATGTTTTAATTAGTAAACAATATAACAAATTTATAAAGAACTGTGTATAAGTTTAGTCCTTTAAATTTTATTTTTCTTTTGAGAGAGAGAGAGAGAGCTTACTTTAGCAAAGTATTTAAAATTTGAGAAAAAAAAAATTGTTTTGATCTTTCATTCAATTGCAAAATTATAATCTCTCACTCATTATAATATTTAAAATGGTCCCTCACTCATTTTAGGTCCCTCATTTTTCATTAAAAATATCATATTTCGTCCCATAGCTTTAGGTTTAAGTTTTGGTAGAGAGATTGAACTTGCTATTTATTTTTAACAGTGAGAAATCAAATGTAATATAATCTAATAAGAGAGTATTTTAAACATTATAATAAGTAATGAATCATAAAAATAATTCTGCATATGTGAGAAAAATAAAAAATATTTTTTTTTTTTTTAAGTCATGATCAAGTCAATTTGTTACTTAAACTTAAAATATATAACATAACTAAGTGTTATTATTATCTATAAGATTATACATAAAAATGTTGTAAATACAAATAAGTTGTTGTATTAGTATAAAACTTTTAAATAAGAAGTTTTAGTTTTTATTTATTTATTAAAATGTCAAATTATCTTAAGTTTTTATTTAAATAATATTTTTTTATTAAAAAAATTTATTCAGACTTTTTAGGCTCGGATCCACCTATTTTATAAATCATACTTTTTATGTTCAGGCTTTTATTTTTTGGATCAAACTAATTGAATCAGGTAAACCTTTTAAGTTATGATCAAGTCTAATTACGTATATCTCTAGGTCAATCACATTCTTTTGACCAAACATATGAAATTACGTGCATATGAGCTCAATTTTTTTTTTGTTACATTAAAGTTTTTATATTAATTTTGTGATTAAGTATTGAGTAAAAAAAAATTTTTTGCGAAGCAAAAATATTTTTAAAAAATATCTAGTCCATCATTTTTTAATTTAGTTTTGATTTAATCACTAACTTATCAATTTATTATCAATTTAATTGTGAGAAATTAATTTTAAAATAAAAATAATAAAATATCAAAATAACATTAAAAAAATGCTTATTTAAAAGTCTCAATTATATGATGTTGAGTTATAAATATTAAATATTTGTTTTTTATTAAATATTTTAATAGGAAATATACAAAATATATATATATATCTAAATTATTTTCTTTATATTTTATTGTTAATAAAGTTTTGAATTATTTAAACAATATATCCATGTTTGACACAGTCTCAGTCTTGGTCAATTTTGTCTGGCCAATTAGACATCTTCCATATTGCAAGGGGGTTGCTTTCCTCCATAATTTCCATGCAAGACTTGCATAGCAGTCCATGGCGAGGTTTCCCTTAATGTTCTTAATTAATTGCTTTTTTATATTATCACGAATTTTGTCACGGAGATTTCTTCCTTGTTAGATTTTTCTGTTTTCTTTTTTTTTTTTTACCAAAACTTTTTATCTTTTTTTTTTAGGGTAAGGTATATTTTAAATTAGTTTATTGTATGAATTTTTATTCTTAAAATTTTTTACAACTAAGATATTTTATTAATTTATTCGAGCATAATAGAAGTAGTTCAGTTATAAGATTTTTCATGTTCATCTGAGTGGTCTCAGACTCAAACCCTTCTGAGAATAAATAAATTAATAAATATTTATACGTGAGTGATCAAATAAAAAAATATTTTATATTTAAGAGATTAAATAAAAAATTATATCAAAAGCTAAATTAAAAGTTGCCATATGAAAATAAACTTTGGTGGGGCCTCTTTTTATACATCCATGCCATTAAAAGCAAACCAGATAAATTGAAGAATCATCACTAACTTTAGAACAAGATAATACTTTCAGTTCTTATAATTTTATTCTATTTTTAATTTGGTCCCTATATTTTAAAAATTTACAATTTTTCCTTACAATTTACATATAAAATGAATATCAAACAAACGAAGCCAAAATTAAAAAAAGAAGGAAGAAAATAATATAGTATATATGAAATTTAGAGTGAATTATTCAGTAATTAATCCTTTAAAAATATCTTATTTCATAAATTAAATCTGTTGAGGTTTAATCATTTTAATCAATCCTTTAAAGAATAATTAATTAATTATATCTTCAATATCATTTTCACATTCAAAATCTTTTAAAGATAGTGAATAAATATTAGTGACCTAACATGAGGAAAAAATAATAAGATATCCTAACAATTAACATCATGTTTTTGTTATAATTTTTTTACCTGAATAGCTTATGATTGTGTCATTCTTTTATGAATGTTAAAGAGATTGCCAATAAATATAGATTTAAAATGGTTGGAAGTTGGAAGCAACAAAAAAAAAAAAAAAGATTTTGTCTTTCAATCCAAAAGATGAAACCAAAGCAAATCCTTAGGGTTGACTAGGAAGTCTCCCATTTTTTGTCCTTAGAGGATTACACTGAATCTCAAGTCATATTCTTTGGAAAAAATATTAGCTAGTCGGTTGTTGCTACAGATTTTCTGGGAAAATGCAATATGAATGACAAATTATGACAAACAATGGCTATTGTCATGGTGATGATGAAACAATGGTAGCAATCGCCATAGAACGTAAGGCACTAAATTTTGTATACGTGAGACTTTGCCAAATGTCTTAGTCAAAATTAAACTATTTGTTTATAAGATCATTATTAAGTCATTAATTATATTATTAATTTAACCTGACTCATCTTTGCTCAAGGAGGAGAAAAACGGGATTTTCAAAGACAAAATTATTATCATTTAAAATATTTAATTACAAACTAACTTATTCTGTATTTTGACCTATTTGTCTTCTTTTTAATTCTTTTACTTTGCGGGGGACCGTACCAACATAGATTCTTTCTAGATCTATTTATTGTATGTAATATGTTAGTATATTTATTATTGTTCTGTATTTTGATTTTATTTGTATATTTTAATTAGATAAAAACTACAAATTGAATTATAATTAACCATAATAAACCTTTTAAAAGACTATTACCATTCAAATTATACTAATTGCGAAGTCATTTCTATATATGTCCTTTTAAAGAACTTGATAAGACTATTATTGAAAATAAAATTAGCCACATATTTATTTCAACCACATTCTTAATGGTTTTTTTTTCTTTTTTAATTTTCCTAGCTTTGAGGGAAGAGGATGCCACATGGGTTTGGAAAGCGAGTTCATAGGCTCAGGACAAAGAGAAAAGTTACAACTTTGGTCATTCACAATTTAATTTAGTAAAAATTTGGTCTTCTACAAATTTGAAGTAATAAAATATTCCCCTAAAAATTTATCAATATATCAAACAAATCTCTCCATCATCTTCCCATTTGAAAAACAGGTGGATAATTTTTTGTTGATGTTGGAGATTAGATGCACAAATGTGACAAATTTTTATTTTCTACCATCTAGTACCTCACTAATGTGAAGCATTTTTAAGGTTTCTTCAATCAAATCTGCACCATATTTATATTTTTTTCTTTTAATTTTGATTGAAAAAACCATAATTATGATTCAAACTTGGTGAGATATTGATGATGCCAGTAAAAACTTATCATACACGTGCATCTTGTCTTTACGTGAACAAAAAAATAGTTTACCTAAGTATTTTTTTTAATAGAAAGATGATAGAGAGACTTATTTAATTTATCGATAAATTTTTAAGAGACTATTTTATCACTCCAAATTCATAAAAAAATTAAATTGTTACTATATTAAAATGTGAGAGATTAAAACGAAATTTTTGTATCATGAAAATGAGGTACATATTTAACAATCCAGATCTAGCTAAAGAATAATGTAGACTTTGGGCAGAAAAAAAGAAAAAGGATAATGTAGACTATGATGCAATTATTGATTCCACGTGTTCCTTTTAAAGGTGTCTCTTCCTCAACTTCTATGTAATACTATGAAGACTTTGAAAATATCAGGTCCTTCTATCATACACCAGTGCCTTCACAATGTGATTTTGAAAATGTTGAGGCCTCCTTTTATACTTTCTTGCCATTGATGTCTTTTATGTCAATACGGAAAAGCAAACCACTGGGAAAGAGTCATCAACAACTTTAAGAGTAAAGCACAAATTTGGTCTCTAAGTTATTAATTAGTTATCAATTTTGTCCCATACTTATTTTTATTTTCATTTTGATCATTCATTTATCTATTGATTTTTGTTATGGTCTCTCAATAATTTTTGCCCTCAATTTGGTTTCTCTTATTTAATTAAAACTAAAGGACTAAATGTGTTAAATTTATTATTAGACTAAATTAATAATGAATTGATAAGAGATATATTAAATTGTGAATAAAAATCAGTAAAGAACCAAATTGAAAATAGAAAAAAAATGAAAAAAATTAAATTATAAATGTGAGACCAAAATAATACTTTGATCATAAATTTAAATTGGAAATATGTTACTACATATAGTCTCTACCAAAAAAAAAAATGTTATCACACATAAAATGAAAAAAATATAAAAAAGAAAGTAATTGAGTATATCTGAAATTTTGAGTGAATTAATCATTTAGTACTTCAAAAATATCTTACTTTGTAAATTTAACCTCGCAAAGTTTAATTTTTTCAATTAATCAAAACCTTTAAAGAATAAATTCAATATCATTTTTCAAATTTAAATCTTTAAAAACATAGTTAATAGAGACAGAAAAACTGATATATCCAAGCATAATATATTTATTATAAATTTCAAGCCAAATATTTTATGATTATCTTCTTCGATTTACAAGAGATTGTCTGAACATATATACCAAAACCTGTCGTGATAAAGTGGTTGGAAGCTGGGAGCAATGTTATGAACTTGGTCGTTCAGTCCAAAACATCAAATCAAAGCATTTTCCTATGGTTGGAATGTAAGGCACCTAATTTTAGATACCTAAGACTTTGTCAAATGCCTTAGTCAATTTATGTATAATAATAGTCAATTTATGTATAATAATTTAGGCTCTTTTTCATCAAAACTTTATTAGTTATATTTTTAATTTAACCCAAGAAAAGTATAAGTAGAAAAAATGAAAATTCTGTCCAAAAACTTTATATGTGCAACTTTACTATGTAGATATTTCATTAATCTACAGTTTATAAATTAAAATAAATTTTAATTTATAAATTTCAAGTTTATAATAAATTCTTAAAGGTTTGATTTGCAAATATATATGATCAATTTAGTTGAAGTTTTCAATGTTCTACTTATTTTTATTGAAAAAGATATATAATTTTGATCCCTTATTATTAGTTCATTTTTATTTTAGTCATTTATTAATTTTCATTCTCACTATAATCTATTCTCATCAATAAAGGAATAAAGGAATTGAGAATAAATTGATAAGTAAAGGTTCAAATAAAAAATAAAATCAATAAAGGATTAAATTAAGATTTAATTAATAAGTGAGGAACTAAAATAATATTTTACTGAATTTTTATTACTACAATGTAATAAATTAATATATTGCACATTAAATTGTAAGTGGTTGATCTAATACAATTAGTTGAAGAAAATATCATTAATAATCAAAAGACAATTTAAATTACATTATTTTATAATTGAATAAGAGTGAAATATTATTTTGGTTCTTTAATTATCAGTTAATTTTTAAATTAGTCCCTCATTAGTTAAAATATTACTAATTTTATATTTTATTAGTCTATTTTTAATTTGGTTATTCATTAATATGAATTAAATATGTTAATATTCACATTAATAATCTAATTACGGAGGGATGAAATTAATGATAAAAATCAATGAATGATCAATTTAAAAATTAACTAATAATTAAATGACTAAAATAATGGTTTATTCATTAAAATAAACGTAATTGAAATTTTTTAAGAATTATTTAAAATCCCGCATTAAAATTGATATAAAATGGTACGACCATTAAGGATGTCATTTTTATCTTAATAAATTATCGTTGAAATCAATTAATTTTCAGATGAAGCATAATTAGTAAATGCCTACAAATATGACATTATATTGTCAGCAGAATTCAAACAACGGGAAAAACTTGGCCAAATTAAATTAAAACTTCTTATTAATATTTATTCATAAGATGAAAGAATTAGAATGAGGCACCTTACCATTTACGAAGTGTTGAAAATTCAGAGCAAAGTAGCAATCAAATGATAATTAAAATTTAATGGAAACGTAGACATGAAGCACCAGTGGTCTAGTGGTAGAATAGTACCCTGCCACGGTACAGACCCGGGTTCGATTCCCGGCTGTTGCACTCTTTAGGAGCCATGATGAGTATCTGCGCTTCTGCGATTGTGGGTCAATCACCTCTGTCTGATCCAACGGACGAGATTCCGCGCTTCTGAGCTCCTTTTTTTAGCTGTGACTGTATCTGGTGGAAGGAGAGGGGAGATTTTCCGTTTAGTTTTGTTCCTCATCTTGGAATTGTCGTTTCGGTTGTGAGAAAATGAAAGAAGAAAAGCTCTGGGAAAGAGCATAGAAGGCAATGTCTAGTACGTTTTCCTGAGTTAGAGCCAACCTCAGAAAGCCAAGTATGTTTTCATTTTCAAGTTGCCCCACAAAGTGGTGTTTGATAAATTAATTTTTTATTAATTTAAATTTATATAAAATTAGTCTCTCAAAAATTTAAATTTAAGTAAAATTAGTCCCTTCATTTATATTAATGAAGGACTAATATTGTATAAAATTAAATTTCTCAAGAATTGATTTATTACAAATATTTATGGGAGAATAAATTATCATAAAATATAAAATTGAATACCAATTTAATATTATAAATGACTTTAATATTTTGGTGAGAAAAGAGCCTGGCCAGTTCAGCCCTGTTTTTTGTCTTTTAGATGTCATCCACGTGAGCAGATGAAGCTATGTAAGCCAAAATCAAATGGTGTTAGAGATGGTTTTAAAGGCAAAAATTCAAAATTGTAACAAATTAAAGGTATATGGTGTGATATTTTAAAGAAAATATGGGACCAATTTGTAAAATACTGTAAATTTTAGGGACTAACTAATTAATTTTTAAAATTTTTTAAAATAAAAAAGTTCACAAATAAATGAAAAGTAAAAATTTGGAGGACTAAATAGCAACAAGTACAAAAAAGGAATTTACAACAATCGCAAAAATTAACATACGGAAATCTTTGAAGAGAACACAAAATTCAAATTTCAAATAATGCTTCATAGTATTAAACAACAGACCTAAAAGAGTTGGAGTATAAATGGCAATAAAAAAAAAAAAAAAAGAGTATAACCAAACTTTGTAAATTATATTTAGATTGAGAACACTGAATAAAAAGAGAAAATAATTAGATTTAAATCTAAATTTAAAAATGTCGAAATTAATTAGAGTCATGTTTTCTTCCATTTTCTTCTATGCTTTCCAATCCAAAATTGCACATAATATCGTACAACATGTATGTCGTACAATCTTCTCTACACAAAGAAAAAAGCAACAAAAAAAAAAAAGAATTTAAAAAAATTTCTGTGGCTAGAAACTCTTTTTCCAAAAACAAATAAAAAAATTTTCTATAGCTAAAAAAGGTACAGCATATATTAGACCTGCTCTCCAATGTCGACATAGTTGGAACATGAAACAACAAAGAAAAGTGATAATATTTGCATGTGTATTGGGTTGTTGTGACAGACTTTCTGAGAATTCGCATAACAAGTAATGGTTATCGTAACGGTGACGGTGTCACCGCCATAGAATTTAACCAATTTGGTTATTGTCCGCATGGTATGGGACTAGGTCAAACGTCGTAGTCAATACTCTTATGTGCGATGAGTTGAGCTCTATCGTATTATGCATGTTTTATTTTTGAGTCAAGTGCTAGTACCTGTTTGATTTCCAGTGATATTATATGATTATTATCAATTATTCATTGCTCAATGCATAAGATATTATACAATACTTGATTTAAATTTTTTTCATTTTTCAACTCATCTTTGATAATTTTTTAAAAATGATAAGTTGTACATAGACCTGATTAGCATATCAAGTTTTTTAAAATTAAACTTGAAGTAAGGTTAAAAAAAATTTAAGCTTGTATTTTAATAATATTTTTATTTATATTTTTCAAGCTAAATCAATCAAATTTTTTAAAATTATAATCAAATTAATTTATTATTTAAGATTTGAGATAAATAATATAAATAATTTTTACTATATAAAATATTATATATAAAAAAATTATAAATACAAATAAATTGATGTATTGACATAAATAATTTAAATAAGAGATATTATTTTTTATTTATTTATTAAAATATCACTTGACACTAAGCATATAATAAGTTTTTACTTAAAAAGTATTCATTAAACTTTGTAAACTAGGGTTGAGTTTTTAAAAAAGTTTAAATTTGATCTATTTCATAAATTTATCTTTTTTTAATCGGCTTTTTTTAATTTAAGTTTTATTCTTTTTATGTTGAAGTCATCAAACTTAGTAAACTTTTAAACTATAATCATATCTAGTTGCGCAAATATAACTTAGCATTCTTATTGATAAAGCATGATTCACATGTCATATATGTGTGAAATATTGGATTTTAAAATCTTTTAGGTCAATTTAATTCTAGGCTTAGGCCTTGTTTGTAATTGACAAAAAGAAAATAGAAAGACAACGGGTAGAATTCTTACTATATTAGTGTTCTAAAAATTTTAATAAGACTTGTAGGAATTTAGGAAATAAATATACATTTGAGTCATATTTAATGTTTTTAAATAAATCCTTACACTTTTTTTTTTAGTTATTTTATAATGGTATAATATATGCGACATCACGACTTTGTTTGAATAACACTTGCGTATATTGTTTTACCCTTCACAAAAAGTAGAATACTTAACTTCAAAGAAAGAAAATGTAAATTTTAAAACAAAAAGAATATGAGATATAATATAATTTACCCAAATTACAAAAAAAAAAAGTAAATTAAAATAACCTAATTTAACATGGTCATATGGCGGCTTGTCTTTGACTTTTTAGCCACATGTCGAAATAATTGTTAATTAATTTATTAAGATTCAAAGTCGTCTAGTTGTTAATTAATTGAGATTAAATTTTCAAAAATCTATCAGGATAGGCTCACCAGAATCACACGTCTGAACAATTTTATTTAAATAAAATTCAAAAGTAAGTGTTACTGTAATTTAATAAAAAGGAAAAAGAGATTTATGGGACTAAAATTAGATTTGATTATACTTTAAAAAATTTATTCAGATAAACTTGGCTAAGAAAATCCTAATTAAAAAAGTCTAAATTGTAAAATTGGTTGGACTTTTTAAAAAGATCTAACCTAAACCTAAAAAACTTGAATAAAAATTTTGTTTCATAATTTATTAGCTTAAAAAATTTAGTATAACATGATATTTTATTAAAGAATTAAAACTAATACCTCTTATTTAAAAAATTTATGTCAATATAACAATTTATTTGTATTTATAACTTTTTTATATATTATCTTACAAGTAATAATAACAATTAGATATATTATTTATCTCAAAATTTAAATAATTAATTTTTTTATTATAACTTAAAAAAATTACTTAACATAAAAATATATAAATAAAAATTTAAATAAAAAATCTAATTAAAATATTTTTTAATTCAAATTCGAACTCAATTTTTAAAAATCCATAATAAGCAAGATGCATGCATAGTAAGGATGTCACGCAATTTTGTTAAGAAAGTCCAAAAGCAAAAACTGGGGCAAACTCACGAAAACGACAGGTCGTATGTTTCACAATTCAAATGGCGCAAACGTTTAAGAAAACAAGGGGTGAACGCAATTTCCATATTTTAATTCTGATAGTGACACATGACTCGTGTGTTGCCTCAGTACTTAGCTAAGTTCATTTGGCTCATTCTTCCAACTCAAAAGTTGATCATAATAATAATAATAATAATAATAATAATAATAATAATAATAATGGTAATGATGACGATGATATGTGTCCGTCCATTATTGTGACTTAGCTTCATAAATAATTGAGTTATATAAATAAAAATTAAATAAACTCACTTAAATTCAAATAAAACTGCGCGGTTATTATAGCTGGAAAATTTTAATATTCAATATCAGTTTGATTAGATCTCAATTAAGTTAATAAATTGTTAATTTTTTATATTTATATATATATATTTTAAAAGACAATCAATGATATTTAAATAATAATAATAACACAACAAATTAATCATTAAAGAGAACTATATACCAGAGTATAGATACAATTAAAAAGTTAGGAGAACAATTAAATAATCGGTAAATAGGGGAACTAATCTCCTTTTACTAATTTGAAATTAATTTTTGCATTGTATTTTGATTAAATTTTAATTACATAGAATCAATATACCAAATAAAATATTATTTTAGTTATTGGCTTATTATCATTTTAGTTTTTTACATACATTGATTAAAAATTATTTTTTCCATTCTTTTATGTGAGTTAATAGGGATTAATTTGATAAATTACATATAATAAGAATTTTAAAAAGGGAGAATAAAAAATGATAATTTTCAATCAATTGATTACTATTTTAAAAAATGAAATAAATGTAAGGTCAAAATAACAATTTCATATAAGTAAAGGACTTAAATCATATAAAAGTGTGTTAAAAATAAAATTTAATTTGAACAAAGAGTGTAATATATTGTTGTTGGCCAAACTTATGAATTATTATATTTGATTGGAAATTGGAATAAGTTTTGTATATATCCTTTAAAACAAATTGTCGGCGTGTCGGTAATAAAATCAAATGAGAAAACCATTTTTGTGAATCTTTCAACTTTGTAATGCTCGATGGATAGAGAATCAACGCCGAATTGAAATCCTCCAACTCAACACTCTCTCGTTGGAATTTAAGTAAATGATTCATTTATTTGTTCAATCTTTCCATTACAATCAATGAGTGGAACTTTAACACACTATTTTTTTGTAAAATTTTAAATTAAAATATGATAATCATATAATTCTTAATAATAATATGATAAATTTATAATTTAATTAAAAAATCACATAATCATTTGAGAATTATTTAAAAATCATATACATAGTAATTTTTGAAGAAGTGAAAACACAATTAACTATTTTTTTTTAAAATTACATAGCCTGGATAATGTTCTTTTAACACTAACTAGGAAATTCTTCAACAAATTGCCACACGCTTTGGCCAAAATCAGTTGCAATACAACTTGGGAATTGGATTTCCACGAACCCCACGCCAAAAGCTAAAAGTAAGAATTCAAAATTCCAAATTCTAAATACAGTGAACGCGGATGTCACCGTCTCTTTCTCAAAAAAAATATTAACAATATGTTTACGTGACAACTAATTTAACATATTAATTTTAATGTAATTATTTTTTGTTAATTTTATTTTTTAAAATAATTTTATTAAAATTAATACAATAAATTAACTGTCACGGCTAATATTTTTTTTCCTTCTTCCAGACAAAATCCAAATTCCGCCGAATTAATCCGCGGCGTATGAGGCGGCATTGTTTACTGTTCGCCCAGAAGGAAGGAAAAGCGAAACCACGCCTTTCTTTCCCCTCTCTCTCGCGAAACCATGATAGATAATATCTAGGTGGGACCCACACCCATCGAGTTTCATGTGATCCAAACACGTTCCGGGTGATGAAATCGCATATATTATAAATAACCTTCGCTCCCAATCCTTCTTCTCCAATTTTCGCTTTCAGTTCTCTCTTCTTTCTTGCCTTAGAGTCACAAAGAACCAATCAAATCCACCTGCGTGAACTTGAGAAGTTAGATTCTTCGTTGATTCAGAAACCTCACGAATTTTGATGGCAATGGCGGCTATTGCAGGATCGCGGACTCTGGAGGTCACGGTTCTATCGGCTGAGGAGCTCACCGTGGACCGGAAACCGGTGACGAAGAACGTGTTCGTCGAAGTGCGGGCGGAGTCCATCAACTGCTCCACGACGGCGGTGGGCGCCGGGAGAAACCCGTCGTGGAACGAGACGTTGATGGTCGAAATGCCGGCGCACGCGAGGTCCATCACGTTCGAGGTGAAATGCAAGACCTCCATGGGAACGAAAAGCATCGGAATCGCGAGGATTGCGCTATCTGATTTTCTCGGTGGAATTGTGCCGGAAAATTGCTTGCAGTTCTTGAGCTATCGGCTGAGGTCTTGGGACGGCCGGCGGAACGGGATCATTAATTTCTCGGTAAGAGTGAAATCGACGACGTCGCCGGAGTATAGGCATTCGATTCCAATGCCGGTGAGGGGAACGGCGGTGGCTGAAAGCAGCTCTTGTGGGTTTCAGATGAGAGTGCCGTTGGGTGATCAGAAGAGTTCCCATGGAGTTGTTATTGGGATTCCTGTTGGGTGGAACAACCACACTGCTGATCCATGAAGAATTGCATATAGAATTTAGAATTGGCCAGAAAAACAAGTCAATAGAAATTAGAAATATGCTGTCTCGACCAAAAAAGAAAGAAGGAAAAAAAATTAACTTTACTAGGTTTTATTCTGGTTGAAAAAGTTGTTACTATTATTATTATTTAACCAAAGGCTTCCAAGCGTGACAAAGTCAAAGATTTTGGTTTGCTGATTGTTTCCAATTGAGTTAACTTGTGTTCTCAATGCTAATATATATCGTTTCAGGTATTTTGTTAATTGATTTCAAGATTATATATAATAATATAAAAATATTAAAAATTTAAATGTGTGTAAAATAATAAAAATTAAATATCATCTCATGACTTTCTTAAAATATAAAAGATTGTTATAGTTTAATTTTAAGTGTAAAATATTATTTTGAAAATAAATTGGCATAAACTTTATTACATGCCATGTATATTTTATGCTTTTTTCTAGTTTTGGTTTAAATATATTTTGGATTCCTATAATTTTACAAAAAAATTTAGACCAAAACGCACTTCCTGTTGTGGATTTGTAGCAATCAAAAGGTGCGTTTTGATTGCGTCCAACCTCTTTTGTGTTAAAATGCGTTAGTATACATTGGTATTAATATTTTAAATATTTTCTTATACAGAACATTATCTTATTGAAAATAATACATTTTGTTCGTGCGTATTACATCAAATTATATATTAAAATGATAATAATATATATTTAGATTATAAGAAGTTAGTACTAAAATGTAAATTACAAAAAATGGGGCATCTTCTTTAGCTCAAATTTGGATTTTGGAATCAACTTGCTTATTAAGACGGAAGGCACCTGGGTCAACCCTCGCTGATTGGAAGAAGTAAGAAGAGCATCTTCAAATTCCTGAGGACAAAGTTTAGTCCAAAATCCAGAACTGGAAAAATAAATTTTTGTCTAGAGTTAGGAAAGAAGTGCTTATAAAATCTGTAGCTCAAGCAGTCCCAATTACTCGCTGTATGAACGTATTCCAAATTCCTAGATCGGTTTGTGAAGATCAATACGATGAATTCCTTTTGGTAGAATAATAACAAAGATGGTTAAAAAAGAGTAAAATGGTTGTCATGGGACTGGATATGCAGAAGTAAGAATATTGGGGGACTGGGCTTTCGTCAACTCCAGTGTTTTAATCTAGTAGTGTTAGGAAAACAGGGCTAGTGGTTGGTAACAAACCAGAAACTCTTTGTTTTAAAGCTAAATATGTTCTCAAGAGGGATTTTCTGTCAGCTGAATTGGCATCCAATTCTTGCTTCACCTGGAAGAGTATACATGCTTCCTGTACTATGTTAAAGCACGAGTCCCGGTGGAGAGTGGGGAATGGGGAGAAAATTAGAATTTGGAGAGACCCTTGGCTACCAAGTGATGAAACTTTTATAGGCTCAGACACTAGGAGTTGGATACAACTTCTTACAAGTCAGAGTTACTACATGACAATGGGAGGAGATGGCATTATGTGAAGTTAGAAATTTGTGTAGAGATCAAGAGAGTAAAATGATTCTCAGGATCCACGTGAGTCTGTATCAAAGAGAAGACAGGGGAAAACTATTCAGTAAAATCCTACTATCATGTGGCATATACTCGTCTTCACGCTGCAATGAGTGAGGAGGGGAACAGAGATTAGTGTCGTCTATAGAACCTGAAGATTCCAACAAAAGTCAAAAACTTTGTGTGGCATTCTTGTAAGGGTATAATTCCAGGAGTCATCATAAACTCTCGATGCCCAATTTGCGATGAAGAGGAAAGTGTTGAGTATGTTATGATGCATTGTAGGGAGGCAAGGGAATGCTGGAACATATGGCAGAGTATTAACCCGGATGAATTTGGAGACTTTACCCCCTGGCTAGAGTCTTTTCTTAACAATGGACCAATTACCACCAAGGAGCAGTTTTGCACTCAATCTTGGAGTATGTGGAATAAAAGAAACAAAAGAATGGCAAAACAAAATTAGGACAGTGGAAATGGCAGTCCTTGAAGCTCACGATTCCTGAATGAATGGAAGCAAATAAATGCATCGAATAACAGCCAACAACTTAAGAAGATAGATACTATGAATCAAGATGTAATAGTGAATAAAAAAAAAAACTCAGGTGGTCCAACCTTGGTCAATCAAGCAAAGGCACACGGGATAATAGGGAGTTTCTAAATGAGGGGGAGTGGGTGTGTAATACCCACACAACATGTTTTAGCAGTGAGGGACTATCTAGTTTTGAGATCATTTTCAAAAGAAAAGATGGGTCTTTCATTGCTGCCATTTCATGTTTTTATCAGAGGACTCTTCCTCCAAGGATAAATGAAACACTTGCCATTCGTATAGCTCTTCTGTGGGCAAAGTCAAACTTGCATTCAGGGGGAGTGTGGATGATTTTGAATAGGGAATATCGTTACAAGACTGTATGGATGTCACATAGGAAGGATATTTCCTTGAGATGGATTAGGAGAAGTAGCAATAAGGAAGCTCATTCACTGGCTCGCATCTCTATTTCCCATACTGAGTTTAAAGTGTGGGATAACTTCAGTGTACTTTGAGCAATATTGCTGAAGGCCTTTTGATGTCAAAAAAAAAAAAAAAACAAAAAGGAGTAAACAATAACCCTCAAACAAATCCTAAATATACCTATATTTTGATAACCCTTAATTCCTTTTGTATCCCTATTTCGCACCTATATGGACCATATTACATTAAAAGCTTGCACAAATAATAAAATCAAATTAACAATTGTACCAATAGTCAGTCACACTAGTCTGATATAAGGGATGAAATTGTGTGTTTCAAATTAAGCTTTCTTTTTTTTAAAAAAAATAAAATAAAATGTAACATTTTGCTAACAAGTATCATTAGGCCATCGGTTAAGAATTTTCATTACACATAATAAATTATCTTTAATTACTAATTTTATTGGTTAGAAATCATTTATTATGTGAAATAATTTATCCTTAACTAATACTCTAAGAAAACTCATTAGCAAAACCCTAAATTTTATATACACATATATACAAGACTTCATATTTTGAAGCATTCAGATTTATATACTTTTGCAACTGGAGAATAATTTTAATGTGTGATCTTTTATTGGAAGCACATTTATATAGTAAATATGAAGAACAAGCCTGAAATCCATATCATCTTACAAAATTATACTCATAAATTATATATATATATATATATATAAAATAGACCTTCTTTAATGTAAGAGTTATATTTGATCAATGAGAAATATCCTTTTATCAAACTCTCAGCTTTTTATATGATAACTCTTCACTCTTTCATATATGCATAAAAAATTATTTGAAGTACATAAATTCTTTACGGTTAATGATAAATATAATGAAATAATTAATTAATGAATAATTAATCATCTTTAAAATTGAGAATTCTTTGGAATGAGTTAGAAAATTAATGAATTAATTAACCACTTTTTAAATAAAAATTTTTTTGAAGTTTGAAATTTTTTTGGAGTCAACAAAAAAAATAATCAATTAAGTAATTAATAAATTAATTAACCGCTTCAATTATAGCAAAAGAAAATAATATATATTAAATAGTTTATTTAATAAATTGGATCATTCATCGTTATATATCATTCAAAGTTATAGGTTGAATAGGCAAAGTTAAATGTGTTTTCTAATTTATGAGATTTCATAGTTTTTCAAAAGAGTAACAATAGGAATTATTACATATAATAAAGAAGATCATGTGTTCTTTCAACGAGCCAATTGTCATCCTTTTTTCTTTTAGCAATTTCATCAAAACAATTTTATGCACTTTCTTCAATTTATTTTGCCTTTTTAATATCACAATACAATATATGACAGGGTAAGGGCCATTTAGTTAAACTTTTCAATGTTTAAGTAGATTATTGATCTTTAATTACTATAACGCAATATATATAAATATATTAAACATTATCAGTTGAAGCAGCATTTGACCATATACTCTATCTCTATAGTATTCCGTTTTGGTTCAACTATTGATGTAATAAAGTGCTATTATTATAATACATTAAAAAACATATAATTGGAATTTGTTTAAGAATTATCAAAATTTTGTATTAAAAATAGGAGTAAATTGTATAAAATTCCCCTCAACTTTAAGTCATGTACAAGAAACTCCTTGACTTTCAAAATTTTAATTCCTTACTTATTAGTAGAATCTCAATATAGTTATTCATTGATTTCTATCCTTAATTTTTTCTTTCACTTATCAATTTATTCTCAATTTAGTCCTTTATTGATTTATATTTTCAATTTGATCCTTCTCTTATTAATATATTCTCAATTTGACCCTTTCTAATGTAAAAGATAATACGTTTAGTCTTCTAGCATTAACTAAATGAAATTAGTCAAATTGAAAATAGACTGATAAATGAAGAATCAACTTGATAATGAACTAATAAGTAAAGTATCAAATTGAGAATCAACTAATAAATACATAATCCAAATAATAATAAAAATAATGAGGGAACACATCAAAAATCAACTAAAGATGGAGAAATTAAGATGATATTGTACTGATTAGATTTTAAATGAATAAACAAAAATTAGGGGAGAGAGAAGAAAGAATCCAATTAATTTAGGGTTGAAACATTAAGAATTCAGATCACTTGTAGAAGAGTCTATTATTGTAAATTTTACAATAATTAATACAGGTCGTTTGATGCATGCGTTAATGAATTTTGATAGTTGGATTAAAATTTTTATTTTATTTATTAATTTTAATTTCCAAAATTTACCAGAGATTTTATTTAATACAAACTGTTAAAATTTGTAGCTTTTTGCAGTAATTAGTGTTGATGATTAAATCTCTTTTCCAAAAAAAGAAAAACACGAGGTAGGGTTTTGTTGCTGAAATAGGCATCCGCTTTGTCACATTCACTTCTCTCTTGTAAAAGAAATTGCGGTTTAGGATTTTAAGATCAAAGAAGGAAAGCACAAATGGGGAACTATTTTGCTTTAGGATTAGAATCACTTGTGGATTCAATGAGTTCAAATATAGGAAATATATAATTAATTAGAGGTTGGTGTTAAATAGAGGATTTTAACTTTCTCTTTCTAGGTTTTCAATGGCGTGGGGGAGAAGGAGTTTGATTGTTTATTATGAAAGAAGTTGTACAAAGTGACCAATGACGTGTTTGGTTGTTTCTCAAAATTATATGCATTTTCGAAAATGTTAAATAATTTTGATAGAAATAGGAATAAGAAAATGAATGGAAATGATTGGCAAATAATATATGTAATAGAAATGAAAATGACCTTAGGAGGAAATGAATTTTGTAACCCATTATTATGTTGGATAAGAAATATTGGATAGGAACGGTGATTTAATTGCACTATGATATTTGGTTTGCTGAAAATGAGATAAGAATTGAAATTAATGATGGATTTATTCATTATTAAATCTAATCTTTTTGGTAGTGGATAGAAAAATATTAAAATGAGTGAAACATTATTTTGGACAATTATCTATTAATTGATTATTAATTTGGTCCCATGTTTTAATCTCTCTCTTTGTAATTTATTTTTAATTTGGTTCTTCACTAATATTAAAATTAGCATACTTAGTCCCTTATTCTTAGCTAAATAAAATGGACTAAATTTAAAATCAATTGATAAGTAAATGACTAAAATGAAAATAAAAATTAAAGAAGGACTAAATTAATAATTAATTAATAAATGAGGAGTCAAAATAATGTTTTACTCATATTAAAATATCAACTTTTATTCGTTTAATTTGTAAAAAAATTATCTTACATATCCTTAATAAAAATTTTAAAAAATATTCATTTTACTTTCTTAATTTGTAGACACATTTTTTAAATATTCGAAAATTTTAAAATATTTATATGATTTAATTAAGGAAATTTAACCACTTCATAGTTAATTACCTATCATAATTTGAAAATTTTACCCACTTTAAATTTAATTCTATTCAAAATTGAAAATTCTATTATACATGAATTGATGGGAGGAGGGTGAAGGCATTTTTGTCCCATTAGTCTTAACTTCTCTTCCTAATGGAAACCAAACGGCAATGTTATCGTTTTTTTCTCATACAATATAGTAACTAACTGATTATTACTGTTATTTTTGATTTATTTAATAGAAAAGGAAATGTATTGTTGGAAATTGTAATTTGACATTTTTTAAGTAACTAAATTTAATGTTTGTGTTTATTCAGAATGCTTAATTTTGTACCTAAAAAAGAGTAATTTATGTATATAGATAAGTGTAATACATATATCAAAAAAATTAAATAAGGTATGCATAAATAGTCATATAGTGTATCTAAAATAATTTGTTATATTTTATTTGAATCCAAATACTTTAAATTTTATTTATGAGCCCAAAACCTCTTATTTAGGAATTTGTCAACTTACAATTTTTACTTTTTGTATTTTTTTTAATAATTTAGAAACGTTGATTTATAAATTTTTCAACTCACTTTTATATTTCCCTTATTTCTCTAGTAAGCCCTAAATACCTAATTCTTTCATTATTTCCAATTTTCAGATTGACTTTTTTATGAGATTATTGGGAAATTGAGAGGGTATAAGTTGACAAACTTAAAGATGACTTGGGACTGATAAACAAAATCTAAAGAATATTGGAGTTAAATTATAAATACAAAAATTTATTTTAAATAAATTGACAAACTATAATTATATTTTAACATGTTGTTAACATTATCTTTTTTAAAATGTGTCATATAATAATTGCAATAATGGCACTCCCACTTTTAAACATGTACCAAAAAAATTAATAATAACTTATTTCTCAAAGTTAACTATAATAATTTTTAGATTTTGTTTATGAAAAAAAGCTTATTAATTGCTTCTAAATTCGTTAATTTACTTCCTCTATTTTTTTTTAATCAATAACCTTAAAGAATATGTAAATTGAGAATAAAAGTCTGATCATAACCTTAAGGGATATTAAATAAATAAATAAAATAGATGATGAGTCGACACATTTATAAATTAAGAGTTTAAATTTATACATAAAGTGTTAAAATATAAATACAATACTATTTTAGGTTGGCATCATAATTTTAAACATAATTAATTATGATGTATCTTTTTCTTTTTTATGTATAACGTAAAAATGCATCAAATTATGCAAAGGTACTTTGTACTTTTCGCATAAATATTTTCCATTTTTCACGTCTACGTGCCCAATGACCCTAATTCCTAATAGCTCGCGGCCTTGCCGTGATAGTTAGGTTTTGTTAATTAATGATATAATGGGACCGGAGGAAATTACCAAATCAGTTCCATATTTTTCTGTTCTATGATATTTTAATTTTTCATAAACTGTTCATGATAAATTAGTCTATTATAATAATTATTTTATATATATCTAATCTCTTATTCACCATTAATTAATAAATCTGTAAGATAATAAAGGAATAAGTTTTGCATAAAATAAAAATTATAAATTATTGATTTAGAATAAACAATTTATAAAAGACTAAATTATTATGAAGTATAAAAATAAAAAATTAATTTAATACTTTTCTCTTATAGGATTTATATTAAAGTGTAATTTGAAAAATAATAATAAGAATTTTCTTTTAAAACAAATGAATGCATCCAGAATAAAAAAAGAGAAAAGCTATACGGACGCAAATTTTAAAATAAAAATTTAACTAAAATATTTCTAATATGTTTCAACTTAGATGACCCAATCCAATACTGCCATAAAGGCAAGCAATATATCAAGTATCAACTTATGAATTTTGTTTCAATCTTATGATAGAGAAACGAAAGATAAGAATTTCTCTAACTAAAAATTGATTGACAGAACAATGAAGTGGCACGAGGATTAATTTTAGATTTTCTGCTATTACGGTAGGTAGTGTGTATGTATAAAATAATTGCATGTGATCAATTTTATGTTATATTTAATCATATGTAATCATTTTTTACATATACAGCACCCATTATAATAACTAAAAATTTGGATTCACAAGGATGGTATTCCAAATATTGGTAAGCAAATACATTGCTGAACTCAATTCTTAAAGAAACACGTAGCACTATCGTAGGAAGAAGCTAGAGTATCAAAGGACACTAAGCTTAGAATTCAAAGAAACACGTTAAGGATTAGGTGGCTGAAGAAGAGAATTTGAGAGACTAGTAAACCCTAGAAAAGAACACGTACTAGCTATGTGAAGAAAATGAAATGAATCTGATGTTGTGTTCGTGCACAAAATAGAGGCACAATTATCCAACAGTCACCTTATGTCTAGTATGAATTTTTTATGCTGTTATTCGATTAAAATATAATAAATATGTTGTTTTTTAATTTTATTATAATAAATTTTGTATATAAACCTAATTATATTCTTAAAATTGCGTCCCACTCATTAAAAAATTAATTGAGAGAAAATAAAAAAGTTCTAATTAAAGGGCATAATTACGTACACATACATAACACTGACAGAGATTGTCTCTTGCTTATCCGGATAACTTTGTTGATTAAAATAATCATAATTAAGTATACGAACCCTAGAAACCTAAACAAGCACTTATCTTTTTTCGTTTCTATTTTCTGTAAATTGCGAAATGCATATGTGAAGTTCAAGCAACGTCTTTTACCTTCTCAAGACCAACTTCATTTGACTTCCACTCTTTCCCATTAAAAAAAAAAAAAATTCTAGTGGACCACTTTTTAATTTAACCCCTGATTTCATTTTTTAAACTGTAAACTTATAAATGAAAATAGTAAATAAAAATATTATTTTCTTAATTGAATAAAAAAACTCACTTTTGGGTCATATCATAACTATTTTTATGTTGAAGTTATCTTAAAATAGCATTGGAAATTAAAATGTCATCCCTATATTCTAACAGCTTCTCCAAGTCACCTCAAGATGTATAGGCATGTATCAAAATTTGATAATTAATATTATATGTAAAGTATCAGCTTTTTCATTGATTTACATGCTCCAAATTTCTACGGTGAACAATTTCTAGTAAATTTCAATTGAATTACGTAACCATATTCTTCTCTCATTCACAATAAGGTTTCTCACAGGTAACGTGGTAATTAATTAGTGAGCTGACCGAGAAAACCGAAGCCTTTAATCATGTTCTTTCCTCTCTCTCTCTCTCTCTATATATATATATACATACATATATATAATATCTAACGATGACGTTATTTCTATATTTTAAAATTTTTTGGTATTGATCCAATTACGATATGATTACCTTAATTTAATTTAATTACGTTACACTTTATATTGAGGCTCACGTAAACTTTTGGTCCTCTTAATTCAATAAATGTTGTTGATTCTTTAACTTTATTTATTATTTTAAGGTAATCTTTTTTAAGCTTAAGATATTTCAAAATAGTTTCTTAAATTTTTTAATTTATTTCACGATAATCTCTTAAACACATTATGTAAGAAAGATTTAGTAAGAGTTTTGAAACTTTATGGATAATTTTATAATGCTTCAAACTTGAGAAACTAAGTAGAAACAAAAAAAAAATTAAAGTTAAGAGATTAGAATACATTTGAGCCTTTCTTATTACAATATGATATTTAATATTATTTTCCTTACATTTTTCAGTTTTTTTTTTCCTTCTATTCTGTCTTGTTCTCTTTCTTCTTTCTTTTCTCTACTGTTTCTCATCTTTTCATTTTTTTCATTCATATTACTTTTTAATTACAGTCATCAGCTATCAAATAATGAAACACATAACAAAGATCATTTTTTCAACCTTTCTTAGCTATACTAAATTACGTAACATTAATTAAAAGTTGAATACAAAATACAACAAACATGTACACGAGAAACATATGAAAGAAATTACTTTTATTACTTTTATGGCATATCTCATGTTATAGTTTAAGTAATATTCTTAATCTTTGAAAATTTATAATAATAAAAAAGAACTTTTATTATGTTTAGAGAATATAAGAGAGAAAAAGAGAAAAGAAGAGGGAGAAAAAAAATTAAAAATGCATTGTAGTCCTTTAATTTGATTAATTGCTTTGAATTAATTAGTCCTTTAAGTTTAAAATGATTCAAATTGATCTTTGAAATTTCCAATATTTTAAAGCAGCACCTTAGGTTTAAATTTATCGCAAATTCCTTTTATATACAGCCTTCACGGGACAAATTTATGTCATACTATTTTAACCATACAAATTTTTATTTGACGCTCCTACTTAAACAGACTATATATTATCCTCTTAATTTTGAAGAAGTTAATTGGGTCCTCTCTCACGTAATTCTTCTAAAATAGTATCAAATTTCATAAAAGGATGATTAAAATTTTAAATATCTAATTATACAGTATTAAATAAATAAATAATGTTCAACTTTAGTATGTCATATACATAACTTGTACAATAATAAATCACAACTGAACTTTCGTGTCATTAATTAATCCATGATATACATGCAATATGTAAACAAACAAAAAAATATATATACAATGTGTGAAATGAGATCAAATTTCAATATAAACTTCCTTAGAAAATTCTCCAACGCGCAATATATGTAAGACATTAAATTTCCGAGAAATTTTAGAACAATCCATCTGTAACGTGTTTGAATTCCCCAATGAGTCAGTGAAATTTCCAATTTTGAAAATAAAATTAATAAGATGGTCAAGTCAACGTCTGTTCCCCTCTTCAATGTAATTCAATTTTCCCACGAAGACCGTAACCAGAGTATAGTTTCCTCCCAAATTTTCCAAGTACTTCAGAATCACAAAGCGTATTCTTCGCTTCTTCTTCACCCTTCTCTCACGTTCCACGCCCCAAAACCTTCTATATAAACCCCACCCATTCTCCCTCTTTATTTTCATCCCAAAATCTCTCTTAAACTTCACATCACACTTTCTGTTTCATACCCACATATTCTTGGTCAGTT
The DNA here is from genome assembly GCA_037074485.1 of Delonix regia. Lineage (NCBI taxonomy): Eukaryota > Viridiplantae > Streptophyta > Magnoliopsida > Fabales > Fabaceae > Delonix > Delonix regia. The sequence continues at coordinate 16,035,175 of CM073460.1, forward strand.
TAACCAAACATGGAGACCATTAGGAAAAGTATTCTTGAGGTGACGGTGATATCTGGCGAGAATCTCTGCATGGATGGGAATCCGGTGACGGAGAATGTGTACGTGGCGGTTCGGGCTGATTCCATAAGGTGTTGGACTACAAAAATGGCGAAGGAAGAAGGAGAAAGCTTAGGCTTAGGCTTAGGGTACCCTATATGGAACGAGAAGCTGATGGTGGAGATGCCGTTGCATGCAGAGTCTATTACGTTCGAGGTTCAGTGCAAGACATCCAAAGGTAGGGTTCGATCTGTTGGGGTCGCACGAATAGCGATTTGTGATGTCCTTCCTAAGGAAGAGGGATGTTTGGAGGTGTTGCGTTACAGGCTGAGGAATTGGGAAGGAAGGAGAAGTGGGGTCGTCAATTTCTTAGTGAGGCTGAAGAAAGAAGAAGATGATGAAGAGCAAGATTCGAAGAGGATGGAGAAGAAGGGAATGATTGAGGGGAATTCGGGTGGTTTCAAGCCCGAGAGAATGGGAGGTCAGGTGGATCATCATCACGACCTAAATGTTAATAATGGAGTTGTTATGGGGATTCCTGTTTGGTGGTGCAACCACCCTGAGATTCATGTTTGAACAATCAAGTATGGTTGATTAATGTCTTTTTTTTTTTAACAGATCTCACCCCTAACCAGATCATTCTTGTTTTGTGTTGGAACCACCCTCAGCTCTCAATCCCTAACCTGATCTCACCCCTTCTCATTTCTCTCTGATTCCACAATGGCGACAGCTCCATTGCCACACAAAGAATTTTTCTACATGGCTAAGCTTGTTGAGAAAGTCGAGGGCTACAAAGAGATGGTCGAGTTTATGGAGAAGGTCTCCGCCATCACGAAGAAAGTCATGGCTTAACCATGGATTTACCTATGGTTGCTAAAACCTGTCGTTAGATCCTTCTCCACTCTTAGGTCTACTATGGTTTTAACAATTGTGGTTAGCAAGTTTAACCACAGTTATAATCGAGTTAAGCCCCTTTTTTTTTTGTTTTTTTGGTATTGTGAGAGTTTACTGAAGTTAGTGTTGAGTTCATGTTAACAAGTGGGTTGACATGTTTTCTGTAGATCAAAACATTGATATGGTTAATTTACTTTGTTAACTTCCGCATCTAACAACAATGGTAAGACTAACTCTAAAACATTATATACTACAGTGATCCTTTACATATTACAAAAGGTTTAGTGTTGAAGATGAAAATTACACAAGTGAAAATGCTTGAACTATGATGTCTTTTAAACTATAAATCAAACCTAAACAAATAAGCCATAATATACAAAGTTACTACTATACAGACAGGAAAAATTAATGAGATGAAGCATGCAAAATTTTAAAATACATAGATTAATAACGTTAAGAATTTGATGTAAAGAGGGTATTCAGGGGCTTCGTCCTTATGTTAATTATATTAAATTGGTCCTTCCCAATACACAGGTTTTTGAGACTATTTGGGAGGAAGATGCTTGAAACCTTTATTGTTGGAAGGATCTGTACTTGTGATTTTGCTCTCTGTTTTACTGAGAAAAAAAAGACGTGGGACAATATTATAATTTATAATTTTACATAGTAATCCATATTTTCGCATTGACGTGCTCGATGACTAAGCTAGGTCAATTGCGTTGCAAATTAAGTATTGCTAATTCGTAAAACCGTGGGATTTATTTAAGTTTACTTGACTTACTATTCATTTGCATTAAAACGTAACAAGTAATTTTTTTTGGTAATCTAAGACCATCATAACAAACTCTAATTAAAAATAAAAAAATAAATTTACACATTTAGGTTCTAAAGTTTAACTTTAGACCAAAAGATAAACAACTGTTTCAACTTTGATTAATGTCCGAGGAATGCTAATTAAGTGTTGATTAAGTTTAGACGAATGAAATGAAGACAAGAATTCGCAGTGTGTAATTTGAAAAGGTTAAATTGTATATATATATATATATGTAGCTTCTAGTGAATTTCTGGTTAGTAGCCATATTCTTCTCTTCACAATAAGCTTTCTCACGCGTCGTGATGTGGCATTGAGCTGACTGAGTTACTGGCTACTTTTGTTCTTCAACTTCCTATGTTGACCAAATTCTTCGTCATCATTCGCATCCTCTTAGCTTTGGCTTCTACATATTTTCCTTTGTTCGCTTATCTATGTGGTGGTGTTGTGGTTGCAATGATTTCTTTGTAATTTTGGGCTTTTTTATTTCCTTGTTAATTAGCGTTTGCCTTTAATCATTCTAGTTCTTACCACATTGACAAGTGGAATAAGAACATATAATACAGACGTTTACAATGAATTTTCAAAAGATATTCATCAAAATTAAAGAAGGGGTAATTTTTTGGTCCCCAAAAAGAAGATTATGAGAAGAAGACAATCAATCTTTCTTAAATATGCATTATATAAAACCACCCATGAGTCACTGTATATTGCAAAAAATTATAAGCTCAGTTCGACAACAAATAAAGAGAAAATAGTTGTTAAATGTTAAAGGGATATAAGTATATACCCATGGAAGACAATTTTATAAGGGATTATATTGAGAATAATATTTTACGTGGGATCAAATTAAAAAATATATTATGTGGAACTAAATTTAGAAAAATTTTAAATTTATTTGTTTTTGTAAATATTATTGATAGTAATTTTAATTGAAAGGAAAATATACATACATGAAAGACATAACTTAAAAGACTTAAATTATAAAATATCTTATACGTGAGAAATTAAATTTTAAAAAAAATTATAGACTAAATTGATAAATATTTTATATGTAATAAGTTAAAAAAAAGTTTTCTAAATTTTAGATAGTTCTAATACAATTAAGAGACATTAGTATATAAGTATTAGACCAGATTAACTAAGTGTAGTGTATTGGAGCTAAACGTACGAGCATATATATTAAATTTCGTATGACAAATATGAATCTTATAATATAAACTTGTACCGTTAGTGTGCTAAATGAATAATTAACCACATCATAGTGTTTTTTGTTTTACCAATACATATTATAGTTTGTAACTTAGTCCAATAATATCGGCCAAAAATATTTAATACAAGGAAAGATAAAAAAAGAATCCAGATCCTTTATTATATAATAAAAGATATTATAACTTTTTAAACTTCAAAATAATTGAATACAGTTCTAAATAATTCAGTGTATTTTTTTTTTACTTAAAAAAATTACAATAATATGTCACTATCTTATTTAATTTATGATACATTGTCAGTACCGAAATTGCAGCACTTTTATGACCCGCGCAAGTTGAAACTTTCTCTCCAAAGCCACACGTAATACGCTGATTAATATATAAGAAAATAAATTTCCACGAAATTTTTATGACATTACCTCTTAAAATGCGTCGTTGACTTTTCATCGTTAGAAGACAATTGAGTCAACGACTGGTATCTCTCTCCAATTTCCCCGCATACACCACTTCAACTACTAATCCGAGTATGGTCAAAATTCCAAAACTGCATACCCTCAAAGAAACATCGTATCAATTTTTCACATAAATAAATAAACATATAAATAAAGCAGAACTCTTTATATAAACCCACCCTAGCTTGCTTCTTTAATTTGCATACGAAATCTCTCTCTCTCTCTCTCTACAATTTTAGTTTCATACCCACATTTTCTTGGTCAGTTTAACCAAACATGGAGCCAATTAGGAAACGTTTTCTTGAGGTGACGGTGATATCTGGCGAGAATCTCTGCATGGATGGGAATCCGTTGACGGAGAATGTGTACGTGGCGGTTCGGGCTGAGTCCATAAGGTGTTGGACTACAAAAATGGCGAAGGAAGAAGGAGAAAGCTTAGGCTTAGGCTTAGGGTACCCTATATGGAACGAGAAGCTGTTCGTGGAGATGCCGTTGCATGCAGAGTCTATTACGTTCGAGGTTCAGTGCAAGACATCCAAAGGTTGTGTTCGATCTGTTGGGGTCGCAAGAATCGCAATTTCGGACGTCCTCCCGAAAAAAGATGGATGTTTGGAGGTGTTGCGTTACAGTCTGAGGAATTGGGAAGGAAGGAGAAGTGGGGTCATCAATTTCTCAGTCCGGATAATGAAGGAGGAAGAAGATGATGACGAAGAAGACATGGGAAAGACTGTAAGTCGTTGTGGTGGAGAATATTATAGAGAGGTGGTAAATCATCGTCACGAGATGAAACTGAGTGCTAGTAATGGAGTTGTCACTGGGATTCCTGTTCGGTGGATCCACTCTGGCATTCATGTTTGAAGAATTAATCAGGATGTGCTAGGTACTCTTAATTAATGTTTGTTTTTCTTGATTTCAACGAAATGAGTTGCAATTCTTTTATTATGCTAGAGTTTTAATTTTTGTATGACAACTTGATCGTGGATCTAGTTTATACGGGTAGTTATTTTCATAGTGTCTATCTAAAATTTGAAGTATATAGACGTTATTCACAGTAAATATATCTGAAATTTTGTGAAGAAAAATATGTTTTTAATCCTTTATTAATCATATAATTGTCATTTTGTTTTCTTACTCATTGAAATGTTTATAATTCTCATTAGCTCCAATTTTTTAATTTATGATTGAGTAGCTTTAGATCTTGAATTTATAAAATGCACCAAAATAATCTCTTGGACATGGTGAGGAATTAATTGTGCTTTTAATCTTTAATTTATATGGTTTGTGTTTTATATGTTGTTGTTCCATGAGAAATTAGAGACAATCAATGAATTAGTTATTGCTTAACTCTTAATTTTTTCATTTATGTAATAGAAATATCTCATATTTATTTCTCTCACCCTCTCGCTATATAAATCTTCTGAAAAATATAAGAATTCAAAGAATATATGCTACCCACTTGTATTACCTAGAAGCCACACCTCTATATTCAAAGTAATTACTTCTTCCAAATTTAATTATTGTCAAACTCAGGTGAGAATCCTTGAAAAGATCAAAGTTATGAGAAAAAAAAATAGAGAGGATAAACTTGTAAATTCATGTCAGAAGAGCTTATTATAATTAACAGAAAGCGTATATATGTTATATATTGAAACCAAAAAAGGAGGTCCTGCCTCGTCCTTTCTTCCCATTAAATGTGTGTCTATATATATATATATATATATATATATATATATATATATATATATATGTCTATATATAATATTATGTATCCATATATTAATTAATTTAATAAATTAGAAAATACCAACCATTCAAAAGTTATTGTGTTTTGGATTATATAATTGATTTTATGAGTTATATTTTTTATTGTAATTTTATACGAATATATTTCATGTAAATAAATTACAAATTAAAAAAAAAAAAGACAATGTTCAAGTAATTGGGTTGAGTATGAATTTGGCTATTTGAGAATTTAACAATCTATGATGAAAGGAATGGAGAGTATGGGTAAAAAAATTCATATTTCTGCGAATTTGAGGAATAGTAATTATGATATTTATCAATGATCATCCATGCTTCTTTGTTCTACACAGAAAGAATGTTATAAAATTTATCACGTTTGTAAAATTTTACGTAAATCAAATAAAAATATAGAAAATAAAAATAATCCAAAATTCAAAGATGTTTATAAAAAAAAATCAAAGTTTATTAATATAATTTATAAGTATATACAGATCTTGACACATAGGCCATATATATTAAAGTAATTTAAATAATTTAACAATGGACTAATTACCATCCGGGAGGAGTTTTGCACTCAATCTTGGAGTATGTGGAATAAAAGAAACAAAAGAATGGAAAAACTAAATTAGGACCGTGAAAATGATAATACGTGAAGCTTGTGAGTTCCTGAATTAATGGAGGCAAACAAATGCATTGAATAACAACCAACAACTTAAGAGGACAGAAATTATAAATTAAGATGTAATAATGAATATAAAAAAAAACAACTTAGGAGGTCGAACCTTGGTCAATCCAGCAAAGGCACACGGAATAATTGGGAGTTTCTAAATGAGGGGGAGTGGTTGTGTAATACTGACACAACATGTTTTAGCAGTGAGGGACTATCTAGTTTTGAGATCATTTTCAAAAGAAAAGATGGGTCTTTTATTGCTGCCATTTCATGTTTTTATGAGGGGACTCTTCCTCCGAGAATAAATGAAACACTTGCAATTCATAGAGCTCTTCTGTGGGCAAAGTCAAACTTGCATTCAGTGGGAGTGTGGATGATTTTGAATAGGGAATATCGTTACAAGACTCTGAGCAATAAGGAAGCGCATTCACTGGCTCGCATCTCTGTTTCCCATACTGAGTTTGAAGTGTGGGATAACTTCAATGTACTTTGAGCAATATTGTTGAAGGCCTTTCGATGTCAAAAAAAAAGGGTAAACAATAACCCTCAAACAAATCCTAAATATACCTATATTTTGATAACCCTTAATTCCTTTTGTATCTCTATTTTGCACCTCTATAGACCATATGACATTAACAGCTTGCACAAAGTATAAAATCAAACTAACAATGGTACCAATAGTCAGTCACACTAGTCTGATATAAGGGATGAAATTGTGTGTTTCAAATTAAGCTCTTTTTTTTAAAAAATAAAATATAATGTTTTGCTAACAAGTGTCATTAGGATATCAGTTAAGAATTTTCATGACACATAATAAATGATCCTTAATCACTAATTTTATAGGTTAAAAATTATTTATTTTGTCAAATAATTTATCCTTAACTAATAATATAAGGAAACTCATTAGCAAAACCCTAAATTTTATATACACATATATACAAGACTTCATATTTTAAAGCAATCAGATTTAAATTCTTTTACAGCTGGAGAATAATTTTAATGTGTGATCATTTATTGGAAGCACATTGATATAATAAATATGAAGAACAAGACTTAAATCAATATCATCTTACAAAATTATACTCATCAATTATATATCTATATATATATATATATATATATATAATTGACCTTCTTTAATGTAAGAGCTATATTTGATTGATGAGTAGTCTCCTTTCATCAAACTCTCAGCTTCTCGTATGATAATTCTTTACTTTTTTTCATATATATATTAAGAAATATTTGAAGTGTGTAAATTCTTTAGAGTCAATGAGAAATATAATAAAATAATTAATTAATGAATAGTTAACTATCTTTAAAATTGAGAATTATTTAGAGTGAGTGAAAAAATTAATAAATTAATTAACTGCTTTTTAAATAAATTTTTTTTGAAATTTGAAATCTTTTTGAGTCAACAAGAAAAATAATAAATTAATTAATTAACTACTTCAGTTAAAATAAAAGAAAACAATATATAATTAAATGGTTTATTCAATAAATTGGATCACCCTTTGTTATATACCATTCAAAGTTATAGGCAAAGTCAAATGTATTTTCATTAATTTATGAGATTTCATAGTTCTTTATAAAAGTAACAATAGGAACTATTAAGTACGATAAAGAAGATCATTTGTAGTGATAGTCCTTCCAATGAGTTGATGGTCATCTTTTTATTTTATCAATTTCATATTATTAATTTTATACACTTTCTTCAATTTATTTTACTTTTTTGATATCACAATATATTATTAAATTTATGTTTTATTAATATATACAAATATCATTGATGTAAAATATATTGACATATAATAAAATAGACTAAATTTTTTTAAAACCTGTAGAACACACGGACAAATAAGCAAGGAAGTAATAATTAAAGTAATGCGAAAGTCGTTGTGCTAGAAAAAAGGTGATGCAAAAGTCTTCTTAAGAGTTAAGTTATATTAAGAGCACCTAAACAAATCAAAATGGAGTTGAGTTATATTATGACGTATCAAAACAAAGTTTCCCAAAGTTAGGTGAAAAGAAAAACAAGGATCCAGTCTCACTACAGTCGAGGGTAGAAATTGTGTTAATTTTGAACCTTTCGATCATGCAGTGTAAGAATTCTAGACTCGGTTAAAAGCTATTATACTTATTCTTATCTATTAAATTTGCGCATTTTGTTCAATAATAATCGTTGGATATGTACTTTTTGAGCTCAAATGCACTGAACCCGTGAAATAGCACTATTTGAGCTGAGAAAAAATTGCGCAAAGTGCCTGTGTGATGCTGTTTAGTGCTTGCAAGAAAAAGTACATAATCTAATATCTGTAAGCTTCGTGCTCTCCAACTCAAATGACTAGAATAAGGGATCGGTTCAAACTTCTTGATGGTAGTTTCTAGTAAGAACGTTGAATAAATTATTTGCTATATATGCTGTTAAATTATCTGTAACTATTAATTTAAAATTTTAAGTTGTTTATATTTGTTAATTTTAAATTTTAAATATTATTATTTTAATTTTCAAAAATTATCAATTTTAATTTTTAAACTTTGAATATAGACTGTTAAATAATATCATTAATTTAATATAAATTATTGGATGACTACAGCAACAATGCAATAATATTGAAGAATTTGGATTAATGAAAATGATGGTTAATTACAAAGAAATTTTCTGAGTTCAACTCGATCTTTATAAGGAGAGAAGTAGATGAATTTAAGATTAAAACATAATACATTTAGTCTTCTAGTCTTAACTAAATAAGATGAACCAAATTGAAAATAAATTGATAAATGAGGGACCAACTTAATAATGAATTGATAAGTAAGATATCAAATTGAGAATTAACTAATCAATAAGGAATCAAAATATTAATAAAAATAATGAGGGAACACATTAAAAATCAACTAAAGATGGAGAAATTAAAATGATATTATACTGATTAGATTTTAAATGATGCATAATTAGTAAAAGCCTGATATATGACGTTGTTAGTAGAATTCAAATTTAGCAAGAAGATTAATATTTACTCTTCTAAAGAAAGTAAAAGAACGCGAGACCCTACCTTCTCAAATTTTTTCTTTTTTCATTTTTCATTTTTTTCAACCTGAAAATATATTAAATAGTAATTAATCTTATTCCGAAAGATAAGTAATTATTTGCTTATTTCGTAATACAATTTATGATATTGTTACTATTTATTTATATGTTTTGATTAGTCTACATCTATAAGATTTGAGTTGAGTGTTTTCTTCTAGTAATCTAACATAGTTAATGTAAATTAAAATTTTTAATGCATTTTTCATTAAATAAGTATTTTTAATAAAATTATTTATCATTTAAAATAAGATTAATTTTATAAAAAAATTAACCTAGTGATAATTTTCAAGTTTAAAATATTATGACTCAATTTTATTAAAAAAAAGTACAAAACATATAATAAGATTATGAATCCTTAAAAATAAGGTTACATTTTTTATTAAAATAAATTTTAAAACAATTTTTTTTCTTTTTTAATATCTTAAAATAATAAAATATGTATCTGAGACAATTTAAAACTAAGATGAGGATTTGTGAAATTTGAGAATGATTTGACAGTCTTATTGTAAAAAACCTGTAAATCTGTTTGAATAGACAAAAATTAGGGGAGAGAGAAGAAAGAATCCAATTAATTTAGGCTTTCAATGGCGTGGGGGAGAAGGAGTTTGATTGCTTATTATGAAAGAAGTTGTATAAAGTGGCCAATGACGCGTTTGGTTGTTTCTCAAAATTATATGCATTTTCGAAAATGTTAAAAGCGTTGTAATAGACTACAAATCATACGGCTACCTTTGGTAGGATATAAAAAAATATTGATAGGAATAAGAATAAGAACATGAATGGAAATGATTGATAAGTAAGGTATCAGATTAAGAATCAAATAATAAATATGGAATCAAAATAATAATAAAAATAATGAGGAAACACATTAAAAATCGACTAAAGATGGAGAAATTAAAATGATATTATACTGATTAGATTTTAAATGAATAGACAAAAATTAGGGGAGAGAGAAGAAAGAATTCAATTAATTTAGGGTTGAAACATTAAGAATTCAGATCACTTATAGAAGAGTATTGTAAATTTTACAATAATTAATACAGGTCGTTTGATGCATGCGTTAATGAATTTTGATAGTTGGATTAAAAATTTTATTTTATTTATTAATTTTAATTTTCAAAATTTACCAGAGATTTCATTTAATACAAACTGTTAAAATTTGTGGCTCTTTGCAATAATTATTATTGATGATTAAATCTCTTTTTAAAAAAAAACACGACGTAGGGGTTTATTGCTGAAATAGGCATTCACTTTGTCACATTCACTTCTCTCTTGCAAAAGAAATTGCGGTTTAGGATTTTAAGATCAAAGAAGGAAAGCACAAATGGGGAAGTATTTTGCTTTAGGATTAGAATTACTTGTGGATTCAATGAGTTCAAAATAAAGGAAATATATAATTAATTAGAAGTTGGTGTTAAATAGAGGATTTTAACTTTCTCTTTCTAGGTTTTCAATGGCGTGGGGGAGAAGGAGTTTGATTGTTTATTATGAAAGAAGTTGTATAAAGTGACCAATGACGTGTTTGGTTGTTTCACAAAATTATATGCATTTTCGAAAATGTTAAAATAATTTTGATAGAAATAGGAATAAGAAAATGAATGGAAATGATTGGCAAATAAAAAATGTAATAGAAATGAAAATGACCTTAGGAGGAATTGAATTTTGTAACCCATTATTATGTTGGATAAGAAATATTGGATAGGAACACTGATTTAATTGCATTATGATATTTGGTTTGCTGAAAATGAGATAAGAATTGAAATTAATGATGGATTTATTCATTATTAAATCTAATCTTTTTGGTAGTGGATAGAAAAATATTAAAATGAGTGAAACATTATTTTGGACAATTATCTATTAATTGATTATTAATTTGGTCCCTTATTTTAATCTCTCTCTTTGTAATTTATTTTTAATATGGTTCTTCACTAATATTAAAATTAGCATACTTAGTCCCTTAGTCTTAGCTAAATAAAATGGACTAACGGCTTTCCGACTACCATTAGAGTTGGGCAAACAGAGGCTTCACTCATACCCAATCTCTGCAGTATGTCTCTCACGTATTTTGCCTGATTTAGATAAAAGCCTATATTATCTCTAAACACTTCTATTCCAAGAAAGTAGTGTAGGGGCCTTAAATCCTTAAGTGAAAAAGACCTGTCCAATTTGGAAATAAACTTCTGCGACAGAGTAGAATTGTTCCCTGTGGCTAGTATGTCATCGACATACACTAATACAATGATGACAGTGGTTCTGGTCTTCAACACAAATAATGAGTTATCCATTTGAACATTTGTAAAACCCCATTTGAGTAATACAATATGTAGCTCCTCATACCATGCTCTGGGTGCCTGTCGTAATCCATATAAAGCTTTTACTAGTCTACAGACATATTCAGAAAAATCCACACCAGGGTCTTGTTGAAACCCTTTGGCTACGAATCTTGCCTTTAGCCTTTGTATTGATCTATCTGTATTAAACTTGGTTTTAAAAACCCACTTGCTGTCAACTACATTGTGCTGCCCAGTATATGGTACTAGTTCCCACGTGTCATTCTTTTGTAATGCATCGAATTATACTTGCATCGCTTTCTTCTACTGTGGTCTCTGTAACGCCTCTTAAACAGTAAGAGGTTCTTTAGCATCAAACTTCTCTGTTATGGCTATACCAGTGAATGGGACCCGAGTTTTGAATATTCGTTTCTTACTTCAAGTAACCATATGATGAGCATTGGTTGTACTCCTTTGTAGTTAATTAGGCAACAAAAGTGATTCTTCTTGTTGAAGTGACTCTGCCAGTTGTTGTTCCTCTATGTTACTACATAAAAACAAGTCATCATTATTGATATTTAGGGTGGTAGACACTGTAGACAGTGTACTAGTTGTAGCAGACTTGCTATGGTTCTGTGGAGGAGCAAAGAACGTTGGTGAGGACCTTACATTAGGTACTGTGATAGTGTGTTGTTCATATAAGAAACCTTGTGCAAAAGGAAACTCATCTTCATTGAATACAATGTGCCAAGAGACAATAACTTTACCAGAAGCCATCAAACATTTGAAACCCTTGTGTAATCCATTGTTGCCAGTAAACACGCACTTCTGAGAGTGAAATTCCAACTTATGTTGATTTAACGGCTTGAGACATGGATAGATAGGACATCCAAAGGTCTTAAAAACCTTATAGTCTGGCTAGCTCTTGTATAGTTGAGTGAAAGGATTATTTCCATGCAACACAGGTGTAGGAAGCTGATTGATAAAATGTATGGCCATCTGAAATACGTCCCACCAGAACCGAAGAGGCATCTTGGCTTGAGCTAACAAGGTTAGACCTATCTCAACAACATGACGATGCTTATGCTCTTCATGTCCATTCTATGCAGATGTGTAAGGACAAGAGTGTTAAAACATTATGCCAGACTCTTGAATGATAGGAAGAAAGCTGTGAAACTCTCCACCCCGGTTGCTTTGAAGAGTTTTAATTCGTCTTTCAAACTGAGTTTCAACAAGATTTTTAAATTGAACAAATGCTTGTAATGCTTCTCCTTTAGTTTTCAATGGATATAACCATGTATAGCGACTGTAATCATCAATCAAATTAATATAGTATCGAAAACCAGAGGATGATGGAATGGGTGCAAGTCCCCAAATGTCAGTATGTATAAGATCCAATGGTTCCTTTGCACGAGAAAGAGTTGTGAGACTTTCCCAACTGACATGCTTCATAAAAAGCAACTTTATTATTATCAGTAGTCATTTGCAACTGAGTTTTGTCTTACTAGGAGAACCATTGGGGTGTTGAATGACTGACTGATGGGTTATTTGCAATGTGGTTACTTGATCCACTATCCATATACTAGGCGATATCCGCAACAGTGTGAGGCGTGGCATAATAGGCAGAAGGACTGCGAGAGTTAAACTATTTATTGACGTTAACAGAGGGATTACCATTAAAGTTTCCTATTATAGCGATAAAAACAATACGTTGCGATGTGACCAACATGACTACATACTTGGCATGTGGGCTTAGATCTACATCCTCTTCCACGGCCTCATCCATCCTGAAGGAAACTCCCCCAAGTACCACAATGATCACCACTGAATTATTTCCTGTCATGCTCTGTTTTAGTTAAATGAGCAGCAGATGGAACAATGGTCAGACTAGCAAAGGAAGTAAATTGCTCCAGGAGGCTTTTAAACGTTAACAGAATGGACTGAACCTCGACCTAAGACAACCCACTTTTTTCAGCAAGTTGGGCGACGATGGGATTGTAATCACTATCTAAATCAGTGAGCATTTGAGCGTTGAGATCATCCAGAGTGATCGGATGCCCTGCGAGAGTGAGACTTTCATATATAGCTACTCATCCATTTTCTAAGTTCCCTTTCGCGTTCATCGCAGCTTACATTTGAGCAAGGTTACACGAGAACGAGAATAAGCACCAGCAAGTTTTTTTGCAGCAGCCCATAATTTAGCAGACGTAGTGCAATAAGTCATTTAGGCAACAATATCAACACTGATCGTGTTGAATAACTAACCAAACAGCAGTTGGTCAGACATCATCCAATCATCAAAGTTGGAGTTGGGTTTATCTGCATCATTAAATAAGAATTAGGGAGGATGGGGCTTTGTACCAAGTACAAATTCATCAAGGCAATTGCCTCAAATAATAGGCAAGATAGTAGAACTCCAAAGGAGATAATTGCTCAGGTCAAGCTTAACAGAGCAGAGTTGGTTCATAGAACTAACGAAGGGAGCAGGTGGAAGTTGAGAAAAAAACCGTCAGTGGAGAGGAGGTCACACCAGAATTGGCCGAATTCGGATTAGCCATAGTGCGAGCCAAATAGCTCTGATACCAAGATAAGAATTTGGATGAGAGAGAGAAAAGCAATTGAGAGATTCCTTTCTCCTTATATATAATAAATCAGATTTTTTTTATAATATGGTCTTTCCACTCTCCATTATCATGTGATTGCTGCTTGGTCCAATTCTCTAAGAAGCGGAAGATTTAAGTGTAATGAGTAGAACAGACATTTTTTTTTTAGTTAAATCTATCCTTTGTTTTCTTTTACTTTTCATTATTATGAAAATTAATTATGAGTGCGATGACTAAAAAATATAGAAATTAATAGTACATATATATATATACACACACATAAGTTTTAAAAGTATTCATATGATTAATTGGGAGGTAGACTCAATTTGATGAGAAGTATGATTCTCATCCCCATTGCTAAACTACTTTTGGAAAGATTTTTTTTCCATCTCGTTTTCACACAAAAAAATATTTTCAAATGCTAGTCATTAAATGGGGTAATTCCAATAGAGATCCCCAAATTTGGAGAACCTTTTGTCATCCCTGGCTAATCAAATGAGAAATTTTTTTTTGAGAATATTATGGATAGAAAGACAAGGGAATTTGATATATGAGAGGAACAATGGGCAGAACCACAAAATAAAAAAAACAGGAGCTGGGAGCAATGGCAAGAGGAGGGAAAAATGAAATGACTAAATGAATAAAAAGAAAAGAATCAAGATAATTAGCTAAATTTTCTTTTTCTTTTTTAATGCGTAGTCAGTCCAAAATTTTTACTTTCACTCGAATTACCATTTTTTTCATTTAGTTTTATTCCATTAATTTAAATTTATCCCCGATGTTCTCTATGTTTTCATTTTTTTTTTTTGAATTTGGTGTTATTACAGGCCACTACTTCCAAGCATTCATGTATAGGGTTAGAAGAAATTCGAAGAATTTTTTATTTTCAAATTCTTTACTTGTTTTACTTTGTTTTAGTTATTATTGTTTGATGAAACTTGGGCTAGTTATTTTCAATTGATAACAACATGACATTAATTGTTGACAAATTGTTTAAGTGTTTGTACTAATTGTTTGGACATTTGAGACCCTTTTTTATTACTTATTGCTATGTTCACCAATGCTTTGTTGTCGTTTTCTTTATAGTTTTCTTAGGGATTAAAAGGTGCAATTGGTTTAACCATAGTAATGATAAATTCAATTGAACATTTTTAATTATTTGAAAAATAAATTAGTCTAATCCAACCCTTTAAACCAATAGTCAAATAAGAACATGCTTTTATGGGTCGAGTTAGCTCATTTTGCAACTTAATCAAGTGCCTAACAGCTAATTAAGAATTTGATTCTTTGTATTAAGTAATGTTTTATAAAAATTTTAAATATCTTCAATAATTCAATATTGTAAATCTTCATATAATTTAGATGTCGTAATATCAAAGTTTCTCTCGTTGAGTCTGAGTGTGTGAGTTACTCTCGTTTATGAGAGTTTAGTGTGCTTCCTTCTGGGTGATTGAGCCTGAAGGTCTGTGTGATTCTTCTTGTTTGCTGTTGTGAGGGAGTGTTATCAATGGAGATTGATGAAGAGAGCCATGGTGAGGTGCAGAGCCATATTGTAAAGTTGGAACAGGGAAATGTTAGGGAAGAAAGTTTGGGGAGAAAATCTTTAATTAGAAAATTGATGTCAGAGAAGGTTTTGAATAAAGCTATTATGGTGAATATGATTAGAGAGGGGTGGCATCTGAATGAAGGTTTGAATATCTTGGAGGTAGCTGAGAATATATATTTGTTCACTTTTCATGATGAATTGGACCATAAAAGGATCTTGAAGGGAAGGCCAAAGCCAATTCTTGTTGTTCTTTTGAATATTCAAGAATGGGAGGATTATAGTTTGATTTATGAATAAGAATCTACATCTTTTCCTTGGTAGATCCAATTTCATAATATTCCAATTGAAGGGTTAAACAGAGGTAACATCAAGAAATTCAAAAATATGGTAGGAGAGGTAGTCATGATTGAAGATCTTGTTATTAGTGGCAAGTGTAACATTCCTTGTGCTAAAGTAATTGTTAATCTGAACCAAACTCTTCAGACTGGGGTTTGGATTCCAAGGCCAGGGAAGACTGAATGTTAGGATGAGTTAAGGTACAAAAAACTTCATCAATTTTGCTTCAAGTGTGGTGTAATTAGGCATGGGTTGAGGGGATGTTCACTGTCTAGGATGTCAAAGGGATATGTAAGTAAACCCAAATATTGGGCTTGGATGTATATGAGCCCTATCAAGAATCAGGAAGAAATAATGGTGAAAATAAGATAAGATTAGTTTGAGTTTTATCGCAGGGAACAGAGGAAATTCAATAGGGATAGTTAGAGGAAGAAGGTAGTGTTCAGTAGGCTGAGATCCACTCCAGTACAGTGGTTTTATTGGATTTTCTCCAGTAAAAATCTCAACCGTTCATTTAATCTTATACATCTATTTTATGACACGTAGTTTATCTTTTTTCTTTTTATTCTAATCTAAACAACTACGTGGTTATTAGGTTTTTTTCTTTTAAATAAAAAAAGTCCTGATCTTCATCTTTTTCATTCTACAGACATTGTCTTCTTTCACCAACCTCCCTGATATTCTTCTACTTAAAGAATGCAATTAAATAAGCTTATTTACATGATTTTACATGCTATTTTCTAGTACCCCTATTTCTTTTGCTTTGATTTCTGATATCTAACAATTAAATAAACATTTGAGAAATCTAACTATGTTGGATTTGAAGCACAAACGGTGAATGATAGCTCTGACAACCATTTTGACATGGGTCTTGAACTATAAAAATAGACTTGAGTTATGGTTCCGTTGCTTCATGTTTCCTACCATTTTTGCCATGGCTTTTTGAGTTTTGATAGTAAAATATAGCTTCCTGTTTTGAAGGGACAAGAATAATAGGGACGTTGAAGCTTGAAGAGAGAAGAGGAAAGGGAAGTTGGTGAATGAAGATACGTGTTCATAGAATGAAGAAGACGAAAAGGGATTTTCTTATGGAAAAAAACCAGTAACCAAAACACTATTGTTTAAATTAGAGGAGAAAAAAAAATGTCGTGTGACATAATGGATGGTAGAGATTAAATGAACGGTTAAGATTTTTACTGGAGAAAATCCAATAAAACCACTCTACTGGAGTGGATCTCAGCCTGTGTTCAGTAAGGGGTGCGTGAAAACCAGGTGATAAGTGAAATGGCACGTGGTAATTTAGGTGAGAAGGGGGTGTGTATTGAGGAAGAAGCACGTGGAGAAATGTTTGTTAAAGAAAATAATGGCTTAACGAAGGGCGGGAAATTGAAGGGTGATTTTGTTGCAACAAATGTAATGAAGGAAGAGAAAGACGAATAGGGATGTAGTAAATCCCGAGGTATTAGAGGTACCAATGTAAAGATTGCTAAAAAGTTTCTGGTGTTGTTATATCTGGTGAAATAAATAATGTAGAAAGTATATGTGGGTTGGAGGAAGGTATAGGCCTAAACATGAAAGGACTGGATAGGGGGAGAATCTTGGAAAAAAGTTGAGGAGGTAAAGATGGGGTGTTTGAATGGGACACTCATAATGAGGAGGTGAAAAAATATAATAGTGATATTTCTCCATCAACATATATTGTGGAACATCCTGAAGAGGAGTTGATGCGAGAAGGGCCAATTGTTTTGTTCCATGAAAATGTGTTGATGAAAGATGTTACACAAAGATTAAGAATGGTTAATTTGAAGAAAAGTGTCGTTGAAGAGCCTATTGAAGATTAAAAACTCCAAAGTGTTAGAAGAAGCCAAAAGAAATCTTCATGATGTTTTAGTTGATAGCAAGGATAAAAGGAGTACATCGTGTAAAGGGAAAAAAGGTAAGGTTCATAATAAGGGAGTAGTGCTGCCTGGTGTTAAGCTAAATGTTGTGGATGGGAACTTGATCAATGTTTCTGTTAAAGAGTTGTGTGTGTTCCCAAAAGGGAAGAAATGATGTTATGATATCAAATACTGATGGTTATAGTAGCTGTCCTTTGACAGCCGCTAAGGGTTAATGAAATTCTTAGCTTGGAACCACCAATGATTGGGAGTATCCTTAGCAATAAGGAACCTAAAGGAGGTGAATATGAGGTTGAAGTCTTTTATAGTGTTCCTAATAAAGACAAAGATAAAGGTGGATATGATGGGAAAAATTAAAAGAAAAATTGGCATTTGGAACCTATTGGTTCTAATCATCTTCCAATGGTGCTGGATTTTCATTATAGTGTGACTTAAACTCCCAAGGTATTTCGATTTAAGACTTTATGGGCAGAACATCCATATTTTGGCAACATTTTGGCAGATAAATGGTGTTTGAGGGATACTGGTACTGATAGCATTGTTAAAAATATGATTATCAGGTTGGAAAATTGTAAAAAGTCGTTATTAAAGTGCAGTAAGCAAGTTTTTCTAAATAATAAGAAGGCTCTGAAGGCTTTAAGGAAGAAATTAACAGTATGTTGTGTGGGTGTATTGATGATTGATAAAGCAAAAGAGATGGAGGATATTTTAATCGAAATTAATAACATTTGGGAGAAGTATTAGTGTCAAAGAGCAAGATTGAATTGGCTTAAAACAGAAGATGAAAATAGCAGATATTTTCATGCTTCCACTATTAAAAGAAAGTTTAATAAGATTATAAGGTTGAAAAATGAGAGTGATCAGTGGGTTAAGAGGGAGGAAAATTGTAGAAAAATTCTGATGGATTATTATGGAGGCTTGTTTGAAACCTTGGGTCCTAGGCCTTTGGAAATAGCTCTAGGCTATTTAAAAAGTTTAGTGACAGATGATGATAACAATGAGCTACTCAAGCTAGTTAGTTTGTTGGAAGTAAAAGAAGCAAAGTTTCAGCTGGGTTCTTTAAATGCGCCAAGTCCGGATGGGTTCTCTAGTGAATTTTATTAGAAGGCATGGGATAAGGTGGGATTTAAGGTGTTTGAACTAGTGAAAGGATATATGGAAGATGGTTCTTCTCTCAAGGACATCAACAACACTAGCATTATTTTTATACAAAGATTGATAAACTTAAGTTGGTTAGTCATTTTAGACCAATTAGCTTATGTAATTTCATTTGCAAGGTTATTTCTAAGCTAGCAGTCAGTAGATTATTTTAATTGTTTATGAGGTGTTCCATTATTTGCAACGTAAGAAAAATGGGAAGAAGTATGAGTATGTGTTAAAGATTGACATGAGTAAGGCATATGATAAAGTTTAATGTATTTTTTAGAAGGGTGCTTTTAAAATTGGGATTTTGCTAGCAATGGTATCTAGAATAATGGGTAGTGATGAATCAGTGGGATTTAATCTTTTGTTTTTAAGGAAGAAGTAGCAGAGATAAAACCAAGAAAGAGGTTGAGGCAAGGGACCCATTATCGCCTTGTTTGTTTATCATCATAGTATATGTACTTTCTAGTATGTTATAGTTTCATGTTGAAAGAGGAGACTTTGAAGGTATGAAATTAGCTAGACAGTGTCCCATATTTCACATGTGTTTTTTTGCAGATGATATATTTTATTCTATGAATGCAAAGGCTGATGATTGTGTAATGTTGAAGGAAATTCTGAAAGTTTATTGTGCAGCTTATGGTCAGGAAGAGAACTTAAAAAAAATCAAGTGTTTTATTTTCACAAAAATTCTCTAAGTGATATTAAGGATTGAGTATGCTAGATACTAGGTATCACGGAAGATGTTAATCCTGGGAAATACTTAGGTTTACCTATCATATGGGGAAGATAAAAGTGTGAGGCATTGGCTTTTGTAAGAGAGAACATGAGAAGAAAGATACAAAGCTGGAAGTACAATTTGTTGTCTTTTTCAGGGAGAGAGACTCTTATAAAGGATGTTGTGAATGCTATGCCAATGTATCCAATAAGTTGTTTTACATTTCCAAAGGAGACTTGTGGTGAGTTGGATAGAATTGCATTTGATTTTTAGTGGGGAAGTAGTGAGATAAAATGAACAATTCATTAGAGGAATTAGAAATCATTGACTCTTTCGAAAAAGCATGGTAGACTTGGTTGTTGGGACTTTTCAGTCATTAATACGGCTTTGCTTGCAAAAACTATTTGGATAATGCGATTCCATTATCTATCTGTGGGGAGTAAAGATAAGATTATATCAGTTCAGGCAAAGAATGGTGAGTATAATGTGAAGCAGGGGTATAAGTTTGCTAAGATGTTAAGTTCTACTGATGGGGAAAGTAGGCTAGACTGTTCGTTTTCTGTCTCTGAGAAGCTGTGGTAGGAGTCGTGGACGCTTAGAGTGCCTAGAAAAGTTAAACACTTTCTTTGGAGAGCAATTTCTGGTGCATTAGCAACAAATGAGGCTTTGTTTAAAAGAAAATGTAGATCAAATTGCATGTGGCCAGGTTTGTGATCAAATGGAAGAATCAATTGAACATGTACTATTGCTATGCATGTGGGTAAAGAAAGTGTGGTTTAGGGGTGCTTTAACTTTGTGGGTAAGGAATCATTTGGTGAGTAGTGCAATAGATTTTTGATTGGTGAGTTGCTTGATGATTGTGGTAAAGCCTTGCTTGCATGTGTCTGCTGGTTTATATGAAAGGGAATGTGTGAGTTTAATTTTCAAGGGGAAATAGTGAATCACAGTAATACAATTAGGTGTGCAAATGTTTTGTTGATGGAACTTTGGGAGGCAAGGGTTGTGCTTGGTGGTGGTGTCGACAGTCAAAAGGGTTCTAGAATAAGGGAGGATAAATGGACTACTCTAAGCATTAGAACTATGAAGGTGAATGTTGAAGGATCTTACTGGCATAAAGGGTTTGGTGGAATTGGGATTATTTTTTGTGATGATTAGGGAAGGGTGATTGATGGATTTGGTGAGAGGATTTAGGTTGAATTTGCATTCATGACTGAGGCTTATACGTTAAGGAAGGTTATGTCAATGGAAGCTGATTTAAAAGACCAAAATATTTATGAGGTGGAATTTGATTGTGAAGTACTAGTGATGGCTATACATATGAAGAATACTGGTTTTTGTCAGTCGAGGTGCATACCTATTGTAGACGATATTAGTAGTTTCAATAGGAGTGTCCCTTTTGTATCTGTTTCTTTAGTTTCAAGGAAATGTAATAGTGTTGCAGATTAGATTGCAGTAAATGCTGCAAAGAGGATGTGTCCTTTAAATTGGGTTTTGAACCCTTCATCCTCTCTAATTGTTATAATAAAAAGGGATAATTTGAGTGGGGTGTGTGGGAGGTGTGATAGAGTGAGTATTGGGTAATTGTTTGATGGGAGGATTATGGCTCAGGTTGAGTGTTAGATATGGGAGAGGTTGTTGAATGTGCATTTTTTTGATGCAATACTTTTGATTTTGGTTTAATGGTATCTGATATTGCTTTTGGCAAAAAAGAAAAAAAAATGTATTGTAACTCTTCAAGGATTTTTTTTTTTCCATACTGACTTTATTACTTTGACTAATTTAGATTTGACTATACAATTAAAAAATTTTAGTAAGATTTTGTCAATTATTCTCTTGATAATTTAAATTAGCCGGTCTTTGAAATATAAAGTAAGATTCAAATGATTGATGACCATAGCAAATCAAATATAGAAAAAAAAATCACTAATAAGGATTATGAAATAAATTAATTATTTCAAATGACTTTATTTTTCAAATTTATTTTAGAGGATTATAGAATTTAATCTTATAAGCAATGTTGTCAAATTTGTGAGTTTAGGTAAAATCATATAAAGGGATGCAGACTCGTAACGTAAAATCGTAAGAGTTTACTTCTATTAATAAATAGCTATTAAACATAACTAAATTTCAAATATATAAATAAAAATTTATACATATATACAAAGTACTATTGTAATAACCCAAATTATAGAATTAGAGAATGAAAAAAAAAATTATTAGGAAAATATACTTGAATCATAGAATTTTTAATTATAATTCATTAGGTAGAGATTGAATTTAAAAATTTTTTTGGAAGCACTAAAATTAAATCTATTAAATGAAAATTAAAGGCAAGATTTGCCATTATAATACTTACTAATATAGAAATTCAAAGTAATTAAAATTTAAAATAATAGTAATTCTAAAGTGGAGTTAACCATTTAATGACAATATAATACATTATTTGCTATTAATTGCAAATAGAATGTATTAAAGTCATAATAATGTAATTATATTTGTAATATAAGTTTTTTTTTTATGTTTAATGGTTCAAATAATTGAGTTTAGCTTAAATTTAGTTATCTTTTTTTTAAAAAAAAATTGATTGGAATGTTGGCTTATTCATATTTGGGCTAAAAACTTATAAAAAAAAGTTTTGGTTGAATTTGATAAAACTCAACAAGTCTATTGAATTTGATCAATTCTATCCGAATTTAATTGAGTCTACCCTAACTCTAATTTTATGATTGAGTTAAATCGATTTCTCCACCCAAATTGTAGAATTGACAAATTTAACAAATTAGTTCATAATTTTGACAACTATACTTATAAATATGCAGAAAAAAATATCCTTCTCATATGACATTACCAAAGGAATATAGTAATATACATATAACATAATAGTAACATAACTGAAAGTTACGAGTAACGCTTGGAAATTAAATGTTAACAATTTAACAACTTGATAGTAATATAAACAAAAGTGACAAATAACTCTGAAAATCCTAACATAACATTAATTGTTTTAAAATAATTTTAAATTATATCATTCTTTATAATAAATAAATTAGTTTTATGATCCTCATTAATAATTTTTCCATCAAATATTTTTCTTTTTGATATTGGCATGATTACTCCAATTCATTGAGATTTGAGTAACATTGATCAAGGCTTTCATTTCAGCAAGATTTTTCAAATATCCTTTAATTAATAAAAATTTGACTTTCTTCCAAATAAAACGCAAGACTCTACATTAATACCATCCTTATCATAAAATCATAGGCATTTAATTCGTCATTTAAGACCACGATCGTATACATTTTTCTCCTTTAAATTAAACCTTCGGCAAATACACAAACAACACAACCAATTCCCTCCATTAGCAGAAATCAAAGAAATGGATTCCTCAGTTCTTCACAATCTCTGGTTCGTCTTCATCCTCTCCTTCTCTCTGATTTGTCACTCTCCTTTCGCAGCAAATGCTGATCTGATCTCAGATGTTTGCAAGAACACCATAGACAGTTCTGGATGCCTGGCTCTTCTGAGAGCCGATCCTCGAGCCTCATCTGCAAAAAACTATCTCGACCTTTCGAGATTTGTGCTTGAATCTGCAGTAAGCAAGGGAACAGAAAGCCAAAACTTCATCAAGAATTTGCTCAAGACGAAAGACGATCCCTCCATAAGACACTGTGCCTTTGATTCCTATGATTTAGTGGTTAAATCCTTCAGTAGTGCTCTTAGAGAGTTAAAAGAGGACATTGAATCTGCAAACTATGACTCCAAGATTGCAAGTGATTATGCACAAGATTGCGAGACACAGTTGGAAACACACGGGGTTCGAAGTCCAGAGATATCCTCTAGGAACAAGGCCATGATGTTATTTAGTAGCATTGCATTTGAAGCTACGAATAAGATCTCATAATTTTTCTCTGAAAACTTGAAGGTGTAACTGGTGAGATTTTTAATAAAAGTGTTATATTTGCAGGATGGATTTCCTTTTTCTGACGCGTTTTTTATATTTATTGTTTGATTTGGAGACAAATTCACAGATGCAGTCGAGAAATTTTAGGTTTAGTTGGTTAAGTTTGTTTGCTACAATAAGGTTGTTCGTTTGAAAAATGACATGAGATCAGCAGTCATGGAGGGATATATCTTCAACCCCAGATATAGTTAGTTTTGGCGTAGAAGAAAGCACAATAATATGAACAAAAGTGGGGAGTATATAATAATTAAACAATCAAATAATTGACGAGGGATTTATGTCAAATAAATCCCGATGATGACATTTTCAACGATATTAAATTTTAAAAATTATTAAATTCATTCTTAAAAACTTATCAATTAGTGTCTAAATTTTTAATATAAACTGTTGTGCTAATAATTTAAATATGAATCAATAAATAATTATAGCAACAATGTATATCCCGATTAAAAGATTTTTTGTGCCCCATGGCAAAATTGGGTTGGGCACTCAATGTTTTGTCCGTTAACTACGAGTATTAACTAATCAATAATAAATGATGGAAGAAAACATTTAAACTTAAAATCTGCCCTGAATTATTCAAATTTCTTAAAATTAGATCATACCTTATAAGTTGAAATTACAAATTACCTTGCTGGTAAAAATATGAAGGTTCCGCTTGAAATAGGAGTGTATGTGTAAGGAAAACTTCTAAATTGCGGTCATAATTGATTAGAAGAAATATTTTATATTTAGTAATCTTTTTATCACTTTCCCTAAAGAATAATTATTAAAAAAGAAATAAATATGGACAACGTCATCGAGCATGTATATGATACTAGACTCCAGCACAAGTTTATAAATAATATAGCCCTTTCTAAAGCTTGAATCTTATTAAAATTAATTTCCAGTTATGGAAACTGTTTTTTTAATAATTTATTTGTCCTTTCATAAATTTCATATATAAATATCATATAAATGAAGATTAAATAATATTTAAGAGGATTAGATTAGTTGTACATAAGTTATTATACATATAAAATTTTCATCTAATATTATTTGTACCGTATTCATTCTCTTTCTTCCTTGGAATCTTTTTTGTTTTTGTGAGAAAAGAAAATATTTTCAGGAAAATTTTTCTTGAAAAATTATCCATAACAAATTTTTTTATGTTTTATTAAAAAATTATTTCATAAAATAGTTTTGTGCTACATAGAAAATCAAAAGGACAAATGACAGACATTGTGCCAATGCACAGCTAGTGAAGAGATACGAGCGATAGTCAAGTGATAGATGGTAGGGGTGAAAAAATATTGGATCGGTTGGGATTTTGTTCAACTTGAGATCTAATTCAATTTTAGCATTGGACTAATGCATTTGGCTTGGTCCTATGACTCAGCCTGGTAGGACCTGGTCATGATGTATTGGGATGGGTCAAGTCAATTAGATTTTCATAAAAAAATTATTTTTTAATGTTTTTTAAAAATCATTTTTTTATTAATCTAAAATTGAAATTTTAAAAGGGAAAAAAGTGTGATTTATATTTAGTAGATGAGACATCTTTTACTGATAAAAGTGGCACATATTCAATTAAAAAAAATTAGAAAACTAGCCTTTTTGAAGGAAAAGATAATTTATTTCAAATCAAAAAAGTAAAGAAACTTTTTAAAAAATAACTAAATAGGGCTACGTGAGTTGAGGCTACACATTAACTTGAGACCCCACCCTGCCTAGGACTATGTTTTATGTATAAGGTCTGATCCCTTGGTGTGATTTCAATAAAATCCAACCTAGGTCATGCCCATAAGACTGAGTTGAGCTGAGGTTATTGAGTTAGACTGAGTCTTAAACACTCTTATTGGATGGTAGTAGTAACAACAATAGTTTGTATATTAAACCACGAATAGATATCTCTTACATTAGGAGATCTCTCAACTTTTTATACAATAACAAATTTGAATTGTTTTATTTTCATTTTATAGTCCACATATGTTATTGTAGAAAAATAATATTTTTAGAAAATATTTTTGAACCGTTAGATTGATTCTCAAATTAACAAAATAGAATTAAATCTAAGTACATTCATTTTACAATTCCCTTTTAGGCCCGAGCTTTGACTAAATAGAGAAGTTCTGGTCTAAGCTAAGGCTCAAGCAAGGCTCATTTCCTAATTTTATCTGAGATTGACTTGAAGAGAAAGTCTAATCGAGCACTAACATTAGTTTGAACATTTTTAAGTCTTAAAACTTGCACTCAACCTTCTTCAATCCAATTAACTAAAGGTTTTTGGGTCATGAGTAAGTCCATCTCATTTTTAAAGGTCTCCATTTTAGCCTAAATAGAAAATTAATCTCAAGCCCAAGCCCGTCTTGATTCAAAACTTCTTATTTGGTTTGCAAATAATAAAATTTTTGGTTTTGAGCGGAAACTCAAGCTCAGACCATGGCTTGACTTGCTTTAGGTCTAAGCACTCCTATGGCTGGCTTTTGCTAGCGTACTCATAAGTGGTGAACACAAAGTTAGTTGGACTAAATCTTTCTAAGAGTTAGGATTCCGTCTGATTTAAGATTGGGTCTCATTTTCAAGACCTAGGACTTGATCTAGGCCAATTTTGCTCAATAAGTGATTGGGTGACATACATGTATTGATAATTTTTTGAAGTGCATAAATTCTTTGTAATCAACGAAAAAATTAATGAAGTCATTAGTTTACATAAATTCTTTGTAGTCAATGAAAAAAATAATAAACAAATAATAAATAAATTGCCTTTTAAATTAGGAATTTTTCAAATTGTAAGAATTTTTTGGAGTGAACTAGAAAATTATACTTCTTAAATCAAGAATTCTTTGAAGTTGAACATTTTTTGAAGTTAATGAAAAAAATAATGAATTGATTAATTGTTTCTTAAATTTTTTGATAATGAATTATATATAATTTGACATGGTCCAAAATTAAAACAAGAGAAAATAATATATGGTTTAATAATTTATGATAGTGTCATCTCAATGAGCTCATTATAATCACTTCTCTCTCATTAATCTCACATACCAATTTTATGTATTTTTTCTAATTTATTATATTTTCATTATACTACAATATATTACTATATTCAATTTTTTTTACTAACATTTATAAATATCATTGATTTAAGATGTATTGACATATACTAAAATAAACTAAATTTGTTGCACAGGCAAATAAACTATTTTCACGTATGGAAATGTTGATTTTCCACACTTTCTTTTCCTAAACTTCATGAACTTGAGAAAATATCACATTCACTTAGTTTATTCATTTTTTTTAATATATATATATATATATATATATATATATATAATCATAATGTCTAATTACCAATTTATTATATATAGGGGCTTTAAAATATAATAAATTCCTTAATCAACTTTAAAGTGTAGCGAATCACCTCTCCAAAATGCTAAACACTAAACACTATTTCAGGAGCGTGTTATCTTACGTTTTAAAATTTAGGTGTCATTTTATAATTAAGCTTGAGTTCATGTGATCAGTAGAATGTAGTTCAACCCTTTTCTAAATCTTCGTTCATTTTCAACATTCACTTTTTTCCTCTATCCAAATAATGGTATAGTAAGTTGACAGAGTCGGAATGCAAACACTGAAAAAGAAGGTATATCAAAGGGAATTAAGTGATTAAAGAGGTTAATGATGATGGACTGAATAAAATTTAAGTGGTATCTAGTACGTGTATGTGTTATGAGGTAAATATCTAGGGTTGATGAGGTTTATGAGGAAGGTCCAAGAATAATAGAGCTGCCTATAAAGTTCAAGAGAGGAAGTAGAGTTTACTTTGTCATACATAATTGTGAATTGATGGTTTTTATTTTTACGAAAAGAAAAAAAAAATAATGGAAATTAATTTGATTTTTGTAAATGAAATAAGTTTATAAATTTGGTTGGCATATTATAATTTACAAAATTGGTATAATCGCCTTTTTTTGTTCTCTTCATTTTCATTCTTTTCTATTTCTTTTAATTTTTAAATTTTTGAATATGAAATTTATTTGCATTTTTTATTTTAGTGAAATATTCATAGTGAAAATTATAAAATAGTTTAAAAGGAACAAAAAATAAAATGTTTTACTGTTTTCGTTTTAAAAGAAAAAATTTTGAAAGAAGGTAGTGAAATTTTGGAATAAAATTTCTTTTCATATTTTTTTATTTTAGGAAGAATTAAAAAGCATTCAAGGAAAATTTTTACAAAATTAATTCTAATTTTTCATTTAATTTTTTTCAATCTTATGAAAAGGATAAAGTTTAAAGGAAAAGAAAAAATATTAATATTTGGAAAAACGTTGCGTGAAATATGGAAGGGATTTAAGAAAAACAAGAGATGGTTTTGATTATTATATATATATTTTTAATTTTTATAGTATTTTTTAGAAAGAAGATATTTCAAAGAAAAAAAAATTTAAGAAAAAAAATTTAATGGGGATTTTTTAGAAAAAAAACAAACATCAGTTGGGTCAATCCAACCAACATAGGTTAAGACTTATAGAAATCTCACATGTTCTTTAGTGATTGACTCCCTGTATACATGAAGAGACATATGATCCCAGATAGCAGCTATAAAAATCAGATAAGCAAAACAAGGCTTTAAAAAATTCAGGATACTTGTGATTGTGTGTATATGTGTACCATCAATTCTCTTATTATTTCAAGCATTATTTTCCAAAAAAGATACATAAAAGTAGAATAAAAAATAGCCCAAAAAAAAAAACTTACGGCCTCATCTTTGATCCTCTTGGCAAGAGTTGTCGTATGTTCCTCAGTCTCAATTTAAGCCAATGAATAAGATGCCACGATAAGAGAAAAGAACACGAAGGTCGACCATGGACTTCGTGGTGCCAATGACCCATTTCAAAGAAAACCATTTGTTCCTTAACAAAGTTGCTAGAGGATTAATGTAAAGATTTTTTCTTGGGATACAACCAGGTCTCATGAATTCTTTGATTAGTAAACTTAAAACATTTTTTAAATTTGGCACATAAAGTTTTGGAATTGTATTGTATATTTCAATTGATTATTATATAATTTTTTTTGTACATGAGCTTCTACTTATATATATTTAATGGGTACAACGAACATTTGTAACTTTATATTAGACTTGTCTTGTGAGTTGAACATCCCCGTAGATGATACATTAATGTTCAAATATTTGTTGATGTCTTTTATGTTGAACATTTCCTATGGATAAAACCTTTCATATGTTCACATCTATTCAAACATTTGAAAAGAAGAATCATCCCATTATATATTAGATCATGTTATGTGATCTTACGGTTCAAACAAATGATTGTATTATTTTAAACAATTAGTCTAAACAAGATTAATACATCTAAAATATTAATTTTGACTAAATATGCATAAATTACCCTAAATAATTCACAAAATTACAAGCCCAATAAATTTGTAATCTAATTTTTTCAATAGTGATTCTATGTCTATATTTACCTTTTGGATTTTTTAATATTAATTTAAGACTTAAATACTACCTCTACTTTTTTCTTTGTACTTGTAGACAACAACTCAAAACGAACTAGAGTGTATCATCAAGAAAATGCATAACTCAACTAGTATTGGTATTGAGTAAAACTAGAAGAGACACAAATTCTTATATGACCCCTATTAATGACATTAATCACACATGGTGATTTGAAAAAGCATAAAATAAACAAAAAATAAAAAATAAAAATAGCAAGCATATCAAGTGTAAGTGAACAACAACAATGAAAATAAATTTAGATTCTTTCATATCCATTTCTTTTATATTGCTGTCATATTAAAGATAGATAGATATATATGAGTAATGTCCACTATTTAAGTAGATTTCATATATTTAAATGAGAGTTGATATTATTTACTCGGTGTCTATCTCTCTCTCCAACATGATAGCAATATGGGTATGAACATGAGGGGATCCAAATTGAACCAAGACAATAGCAATAAACTCCTTTCCCAATTTTGTCTTTTTCATCCTCATGTTAAGTGTTCTTATGCCTTTCTTCTCCATCATTTGCAAGCCTAGTATAAAACAAATAAAAACACTAACTAATGAATAGATTTGAACACTTGAATTACTCTTATGCCTCTAACATCAAATCTGCGCACATATGTAATCATATCCAAAATTCAGATTTCCCAAAGCATGGGAAAGAGAATGCATCACCATCCCTTAAAACATGAACCCATGAATCTCCTTTCAATAAAACTAGTGTATGATATAAAGGCACATAGCAATAAAACTTTAGACCTACCATGGTGATATTAAATGAGAAACAACCAGGAGATGAGTTATTGAGGGAATAAAACAAATCTCCAATCATATTCCCAAAATAGCATGGACAAAATGGCAAAATACAGGCCTTTATTCAATAACTAAATGATTCATGATTTATTTGATTATATCACCCTTTCTATCAAATTTCCTTGTATTTAGAATCCATTTTTGAAATATTTACCCATTTGACATTTAAGCAGAAAGCATGCAACCCAAACAAACCATTTGATCGAAATCAGGAAGAACCTTCATTCACTAATTTTAACATCATGGCAGTCTCTCATTCATAACGTGCAAAATCATTACGCACCAATTTTGACTAGATCAAAACCATGAAGATCAAGAACAAAATACACCTAATAATCGAAAATCATTAAGCTGGAAACGAATAAATCCTTACATTGATAATCACCCCAACATACAGAATTTCTACATTAAGAATAGCAACATATGTAGTCCAAGGGACTTGACATTAAACACATGGTCAATATCCTAAGAAACCAACAGGAACTGAGTCCATTATCCACACAAGACTCACAGACCGATTTAAAACAACAAATCATTAAAAACTTATGAAAAATTGGAAAGAAACAAAGGTAGGACCCCTTTCCCCATGTTCTGTTTTTCGTTTCGTTCCCTTAAAACAGAGCACTGCTTCCTTCTCTAATCTGTCTCGTCTTCTCGTGGCTGTTCGCTCACACAATTTCTTCATTATCTAGCTCTCTTCCTCTTTTTCAAATATCTTTCTCTCTGAATCATTCTCCGTATCTCTCTAAATCGTCCTCCTCTGTTCTCTCTTCCCCTCGTGCTCCCTCCCTTCTTTTAGAATCCCAAATACTCTTATAAATCCCACTCTGCCATTAATGACTTCATGTCCTCTCCTCACTCGACTAGCTCACCCTTAATGTATAATTTTAAAATGATTACAAATTCTGTAGCTAAACTCTAATTAAAAAGAAGTATTTCTTTTTAGTTCAGAGTGGTAATACTGATAGGTATGATGATTGGCTTTGTACACCAATTCTGGATGATATATTCAACCTCAAGAATTCCTGTTTCAATCTTTACTTTTCTATAGTTTCATAACAAGGTGATAAAACAGCAGATTGAGTTGCTGTAAACATATCAATAAGAAGATGTACCCTTTTGATCGATATCTTTACCCTCAAAGCTTTCTTTACTGTTTCTGTCCCGTGTGTTTTTGTTTTTTTGTCTCTTCCACAAAATACTAAATTGGTTTTCTACTTCCTTTATAATAATTTAATCCCTTATAAATATTTTATGATAATTAGTTCTTAAAAAATTTTTAATTTATATAAAATTAGTCTTTCATTAATTTAAATAAAAACTGATTTTGTACTAATTTAAACTTGTGATAGACTAATTTTGTACAAATTTAAATTTGTAAAGGATTAATTTATTATATTTAATTTGTGAAGAACTAAATTGTTACAAAGTACAAAAATAAAAATTATTTTATACTTTTCTATCTTTTTGGCTATACTCTACAAAACTCCTTTAAATTTTAAGTCATGTACAAATAATTTTTTTGAACTCCAAAACTAAATAAAAAATCTCCTTAAATTTGAGATTACGTGCATGTAACCTTATGTTAGTTATTTAATTATTTTACTAACAAAATAATGGTAAATAGGGAGACTTACCCCAAAGTTAAAGGAGACTAGCTACACTTAATCCAAAATTAAAGAGTTATTTGTACAAAAAGTTAACTTCAAAGGGATCATTTAATACTGATGGAGTATCTACATATATTTAAAAGTTTAAAGAAATCTATTGTCGAAGTTTTGAAAGTTATGGGGTCATTTGCACATCATCATGGAAGTCTTATACAATTTAATATTTTTTTAATTAATTAATTAATTTTTTTTGCTCCTTTTGCATTTGTCTCTTTCTGTAAGTTGGTGTTTGAAGTTTTACGCACTGGGCCGAAAAACAAAAAAAGAGAGAGAAACAAGCAATCCAATTCTAATACTACGATCACGAGTCGTTTCTCTTCAACTAAAGCATCGACAAACTAATCATACGGAAACGTGATCTTGTATAAACATCCTTTCAAACGACACCAACCGCTTCAAAACTTGGTTGGTTGCCAAAATAGGTAAAAGCGACGCATCCTTGGACTTAAACGCAGTCTCACACTGTCTAATACTATACAAAGCAGAAGTGAAACCGTAGTCACACCCTATGGGGTCTCTTGCCACCCTCCAACGCGTCCTCTTGAGCGTCGTCGTCACTTGAGCGTACGACCGAAGACATGTCTGAAGCAAATCCACATAATCCGATCTCACTCTCTCGTTACACAACATTCTGTATATATGATTCGCAGAGATCCCAGAAATGTCTATGGCTATTCCTAGGGCTAACTTCACCACGCCGACGTCGTTTCTGGGTGACATGGAGAGACCAAACTTTGCGAATCTGACACACAACTTAGGACTCCTCGTCTCGTAGCACACCTCGTTGAGGAGGAAGTTTGCTCTGTCGGATGGAGAGGATGATGATGATTCCTCCATTAGCCATGCTGGTTTTGGTGAGAGAGACGAAGATGATGCGAAGGTTGAGAAGAAGAGTAGACATGAGGTGATGATGGATGCTGATCGAGGAGTACCTATGTGGTTGTGTATTGATTTGACTTTTTCAAATATATTTGATATTTTCGTCATGGAATTGTGTTTTGTTTGATACCTGTTTATTTTATGAAGTTTCCGGTTGCGAACTTTATTATGTAAATTGCATGGAGAAAGGAGAAGGGTGTGGGTGGCTACTCATAGCATAGATGATGGGTCTAAAATTAGAGTTTCCTTCTAATGTGTGGTTCCATGGTTTCATGAATTTTGCGGTACAGAAAAGTCCTCATCACTATGCAATGTAATCTGAGATGTGTAAATTTTTTTTAATCACTCTCATTTGTGGCATTATTTTAAAAAATGATAAGAGATATTTGGGTTTTTCATTTAAAAAAAAAAAAAAAGACAAAATTGAAGTAGAAGAGATGTCCATGACTCGGAGTATTTGGACTGAGACAAGCTCTAACTGTACAAATTTGACTTTGCAGCTAATCAGTTTTTACCTATGGAAATACGTACATTTTAAATTTGATTATGATGACTAATTAACATTATCATAATAAAGGGAAATGTACCTTAATTTTATTTGAGGTTTCACTTTTGTCTTTTAACTTCGTTCAGTTATAATTTAATTTTTTTAACTTTATTTTATGGTTCATTTTTCATTTATAATTTTATTTGATTCTAATTTTGTTCATTAATTTTACTTTAAGTTTCATTTTCATTCCTTAAATTCTTTTGGTTCATATTTGATCCCTTAACTTTATATTAGTTTTATTCTTATCCCTTAACTTTATTTTGTTCCACTTTCAACTTAATTTTTAAGAACTTCTCAAATGTTTTTTTTTTCTCTAACCCCATTAATATAAAATAAATATTTAGGCTTTGTATGAATTAAGTGTTATGACCACTAGAAAAATGATTGGGTAAAGAATACTAAAATGAAGAAAACAAAGATTAAAACAAATTCAAAAGGATTAATTAATTTAGTTTGTGAAAGAATAATGCAAGAATTGAACTTCAAAATAATATTTACTACAATTCATTGATCTAAGGGGTAAAAATGAAACTTTAAGTAAAATTAAGGACTAATAAGAATCAAATAAACTGAAAGGACGAAAGTGAAACTTAAAATATAGTTAAATAACCAAATAAGATTCAAATAAAGTTAAGGAATAAAACTAAAATTTCAAATAAAATTAAAGAACCAAAAGTATGTTTATTCCTAATGGGAAGCCATATTCCTCCGACTTTGTTGAAGATAAATGATATTTTATTTCTCCAAAATATACCTCATCTTAACTGAAACTCAATATCTCTCAAAATTAAGTTTAACTTTTTATTTCAATTTTTGCGGAAGAAAACATCAACTTCATAACCTTCAATTATTTTAAAAGATGTGCTCATGAAGAGGGATGGATCAAGAATTTTATTCCAATTGAGCCAAAGATTTTAGATAAAATATTTAAATTATGACAAACAAATTTTTATAATCTAATGAGGGTGAGTTTTATAAATTATAAAATCTAATAAAAAATATATGATAATATTATGTATAAAATTTAAAACTTTAAAAGTACAATGAGGGCAATTGCCTCGCGACCCCTTTTGTTCCATCTTTGCTTATAAAAGGGTAAAGAGGAGCTTTCTAAGGAGATATATATGATGAGAAGGATAATGAGAGTTCTAATTCCTCGTAATCATAATTTAATACATATTTGTAACTTCTTAATTGATTCATCACAACAATTAAGTACAGAGCTTGTGGATGTTACAAATGAAACATTATATATATATATACACACACACACATGAGCCTGGTTCTGTCTTTTATTTATTTTTCCTTAAATAGATTTGTAAATGTTTTTCTACACATGCTTTAAACTTTGTTTTAAATGATTTGTTTTACATTTGCGTACAAGTGAGGGTAAGATCCCTGTATAAGGTATTGTTAGACCAAGAATACAGATCTAAACTAGATCTCTTAAGATCAGTAGTCTCGCAGTTCTGGGTTTCCAGCCCATAAACAGATCCAAGAGCTATAACATAAATGCAAGGGCTTACATTCCTCGATGAAGATTGCACAACTTAATAATCATAAAACCAAGGTAAGGCCGAGGAAATAAATGTAACTTCCTGGGCTATAATACCTCAAAGCCACTTTTATGATTATATGAAACCAAATCGTTTGTCTCCTCTAAGAGATGTGAGCTATTCCAAATATATTACAGACATAGCTCTCATCATGGATCATGGTAAGACTAATCCTTTATTATATGCAGGATCATCATCAAATGCAAGCACAAAGCATACTTGGATCTTTTTAAGTGAAAAGACATCTATGAAACTAGAAAGAAGATTTTAGAGAAGCAAAAGAACTTAGAGAGAATTCACAGAAGCACTCATAATATTATTGAGGGAAATGATACAAGCCTTGAATGAATAACACAAAAGAGGAAAGCTCCTTATATAAGCAGAGTAATATATTAGATGACAAACAAAGAGATAAGACCTAATGATGCACTTGACACTAAGGACTATAATTACAAAAGCAAAAGCTAAAGTTGAGGTGACGAGGTACCATTACAAAGAACACGGACTAACTTTAAAGGATGATATGACTTGACGACTTTAGTCTTTATTGCTCCACAGTATAGGTTCGTGATCTAGTGAAAGATTTTGATCAATCAAATTTAGACTGTTGTCATATAAGTCTTGTGTGTCTTGGAATTTAGGCTTGGTGAAAATGTTCTCATAATATTCTTGTTCATCAACGGCTTGAATTTCTTCCTATTCTTCTTGGTCAAAGAAGTTGACGTGCCTATTGAGGAAGAAGGTTGGCCTTGAAAAGGTGGATGAATCCACAACTAAGAATTAAACTTGGTTAATGACACAGTGGGGTCATATAAAAGGATGATCGATGGTGGATCTGGGACTGAATGAACTTGATCAGGAATATCAATTTCAGGGAACCTTGGTTTATTGCGAATAAATTCTCTAGGGTATGGACCTATAATGGTGTATTCAACATTTGGTGGTCCATGATAGTTATTTAAGTCACAAAATAACATTTTTAAAGATTTAAGAATATTTTATGGTCCTTTGAAAATTAGGAAATGTGTTCCATTCATGAGCATGGTCCCGAGAAATGAGCAATCCATTTTGATGTCTCCAGTATGGTTTATAGATGATGTAAATAGATGAAGTTGTTGAACAAAGTTTAGGATGATTCCATAAATCCATATGTCTTAATGTGTCATTAATCTGTTAGAGCCACCAAGGAAGAGGAGAGAACCATTCAAGAAAAGTCCAAACAAGTGTGGAGTGATTTGAGTCATTGCTCAAATGATGAAACATATCCATGGGAGAGAACTCAATTGTTGTAGTGTAGAGAACTATAAGAGACCAAAGAAACCAAAGAGCATCCTCATTGAAAGTAGCTGTATTAAGACAAAGCAATGTTAAGAAAGAGGTGTCTGGGTGAAACATGTGGCAATATTTGGAAAGGGGAATGCCTTAGAGGTATTGGTGAAGGCAGAAGAATAAGGAAGATTTAGCTAATTCCATAACTTCAGTGGGTCTAGTTAGGATATTGATGGAGGGAGGAAAGGATTTTCTTGTGGAAGCTAGTCTGTTCATCAGGATGGTGTATGGTTGAACCATGAGGATTAAGGGAATAGAGCTATGGGTATCATGAGGGAAACAATGTTTGGCTTAGGTGGAGGTCGGCTAAGTGATTTGTAACTCCTTTGATGTGCTTGACCATAAATTTATAATGTGAAAGTTACACTTTCCATCTTGCTAGTTGTTGGTTAGGAATGATTTTGTTTTTGAACTCAACAATCTTTGGGAAGACAGTGTTGTCCATTTTCACAACAAAGTGTTGATATGCCAGATGGAATTCAAATGTATTGATCCCATTTTTAACGGTGAGAATTTCTTTATACACAGTGTGGTAATGGGTTTCTAAAGGCTTGAATGAAACACTTGCGTGTTTGCAATAGTACTGCTTTCTTCCATCTTGTTCAATAAGAATGGCCCCTCAGTGATAATTGTTGCCATCTCTTTGTAATATTAAAGTGGAGTCTGGGCCATGGATTTTTAAAGGAGGTGGATTCTTGGAAATTTACTTGAGGTGTTTGATTGCAGTAATTTGCTCTAGGCTCAAAGAATAGGGTGTTCCTTTACAAAGGAGTTTGGACAACTGGCTAGTATATTGTGAGCATTTTGGAATAAAGTCTCGAACGAAATTAACAATTCTAAGGAACTGTTGAATTTTCTTTAGGGGAGAGATCTTTATTTGGAAATTAGGCTAATTGTTCTACAAGGTATGGACCTAGTTTATACCAACCATCTTTAAATAGCATGTCTATGAAGTTAATTCAGGCTTGGGCTAGTTGACTCTTTCAAACTGAAAGCATAAGTCCATATTTTTGAATAATTTCTATGAATTGAGCCAGTAGTTGCAAGTGCTCTGCTTCAGTTTTGGAGAACAACAGGATATCATCAATATAAATGAGAGCATTGTTCCTAATAGGCTTTATAATATGAGTAATAGCCTTTTAGAATAGTAATTGAGTAGTCTTAAGACCAAAGGGCATACAGTCCACTAATACTAGGCATCAGGAATGTAGAATGCTATTTTATGGCATTCATCAGCATGGATCCCAATTTGCCAAAAGCGTGCTTTCAGGTTAAACTTAGTGAACAACTTAGTACCTTGTAATTGGGCTCTCTGGGCAGCTAGATTAGGAATTGGAAACTTGTCATCTTTAAGGAAAGCATTAAGTGGCTTGTAATCAATTACTAGTTTCTTCTTTCCATAATCTATTTTATACATTTGTTCATATAAAAAGCTTGACATGTCCACTTAGATTTGGTTAGTTTAATCAATCTTTGTTGGAAGAGGGATTCACATTCTTCCCTAGTAAACTTTAGATCATCAGGGTTCATGCCAGGATATGTTACCTTGGTTGGATTGATATCCTCATTTTTCTTAAAAAGAAGCTTAATGAAAAAGGCTTCATTTTTCTATAATGGATGAGGATGAGTAAACTCTGAATGAGATTCTAGGCAATGTACAAAGAGCTATTGTTTGATGTCCTCGTAGGGAGGAGGAGTAACATGTAACAGGTAGAGCTTTGGGATGTCAGTAAACTCTCTAAATCTAGATTGGTAACGTATCCCTAAAGGCTCAATTTAAAGTCTTTTAGACTATTAGAAGACATCCATTCCAATTAGAATATCCTTTCCAGTAATGTGACTTCTAAGGATGTGTGTCCAAACAATACACTCAGGGAAGAACTTGATACCAATTTTGTGTTTGGTTATCAAGGAGACTTTAAAGATTGAATCATTTGCTGCCTTGAAATATAAGGAATGTTTTCTCTAGGCTTCAAGTGAAAGTAGAAAAGGATTCATTATGGTGATTTGGGAACTAGTGTCTAAAAGGGCAATGACAAGGAAAGGCTTGGCATATTTTTCTAAGAGTATGGAAAGGTAGAAATAGGGAAAAGATATGGAATTAGGAATAGGTTGGCAAGGGTCAATGTTGTAGACATGACTGTGGTAGTGATCAAATAGGTTATTTGAGTCTAAACTAGAACTTGGACTGGGATCAGAGTCTGAAAGAGCGAAGATGGTGTCTTCATCGAGTTCACTTTACTCAAAGAGGATTTCTTCATGGTCTCTATCCTCGAGAGGGAGATGCATTTCAATACGTTCTATCATCCTAATAGCCTATATAGGCTTATTAGGGCATTGCCTAACAAAATCTCCTTTTTCCTTGCAAATATAACATGCATTAAACCTTTTCTTTTGTTGGCTTTTCCAAAAGTATCGAAGAGGTCGAGCTTTCTTCAACAAGAATTAGGACGAAAAAAAGTCTAAGAGAAATATGATTTATTCTTAAGCTTGCATGAGCATGGTTGTTTATCTCAACACTTGATTTTCAAGTATGGCTTCTGACATATCTTCTAAAACATAGGCTTTCCAAAAAGAACTAAATGAAGCATTTTTTATTGTTCATAAAGCTTATCAAGAGTGGCTAACGTGAGATGATAAATTTCTCTAAGGGAGATGTCTGCCATTGGCTTATGAAAGGTCTGCAGTGCTCTGTTTACTTTTGGTAAAGAGGTGATGAATACATGCCATAGGGTAATATCATTGAATCCATTGAGAAGATAATATCTTTCAGTCATACGCTTCATGTGTTTGTTAAGGTCATATTTCTTTAAGGAACAACACCTTCATTTCAAAATATTCTTGGTGCTTTTATTTATGAATAAGCTGAAAATTCATTGATAAACTCTTTATGGATTACACCTAGAATAGTAGCTGGATTGTCTATTTATAATAGTTATAGTTGTTGGTATTCCCCACGGGACTGGAACAATTCATAGAGAGTTCCAATGAATCTTAAGACAAATTTTTCAGATTACATTAGCTAAATTCACACTGGCTCTGGACATTTACAAATCTATCCAGGCTCTAAACTCATGTAGTTTATCTCTCATTTTGTATGGTTGGACATTATCAAAAGTAAACCAACGACCATTGAAGGATTTTAGAGGAGTTGGGTTATGTGGTGTGGAGTGTGCAGTGGCTATTAGGGCATCTTCATCATCATCATCCACAACATTGTTGTGGTTCATCTTTATCAGTAGTATGGTGATCATTGGGTTTCACTATATAAAGAGTTGAAATATCAATAAGGTGTTTAGAGTCTTTTGAGTCTATAATATAAACAAGAGTATCCAACTCTCTATCAAAACATGAATCTGAACATCATTATTGGTGATACTACATATGGTTGTAAGGTTCAACCGTAGCAACAAAAGGATGGTTTTATGGGTAAAAGGGTCCATTTTATTTTGTGCCATCTGCTGGAGGTGAAGATAATCGAAAAGGGACAAGTGGTTTCTGAGAGGGCTCACTAATGGTAATACCTTTTGAGAATGGTTGGAAAGGTTTGGTGTATGAGGGTGTCACTATATGGGTTCTTGTGAAGTGACGAAGTCTTTGAGGTGGTCTAGGAGATCAGGTTAAAGGAGGTTTAGGTATTGATTTTATGAAGTTTGGTAAGTCATCTTGAAATGGTTGGCATAATTTGTCTCGGATAGGTATGATCAATGTAGAGAAAGATAAGGGAACTGGTTTAGTAACTGGAGGTGAGAGGAAAGGTTCATAGAATGAAGAAGTATGGACAGATTGAGGTAGGGGTGGTAAAGAGGATTTGGATTTCATGTCTGTTTCAATATGGGCAAGCTGATCTTTGTTATAATGGATCTCTGACTTTTTCTTGCTAAATTCAGGCCAAAAATAGTTATAGGCAATAAAGTTTCTAAGTTCACAATCTAAAAACTAGATTATGTCTTATGTCTTTAAACATATTTGTTCAACCTATAGAGAAAGCTGATCGACTCTCTGGTGCATCTGCAAGTGGAAGAATGTCATGTAACTTATCTTAGAATTAATACTATTGAGGACTTAATTTAGTGCAGATGCATTTTTTGTGTGCCAGTTCAAAAATTCTTATAATGGTTGAATGGGCTCATAACTTTCTAAGGTTAAAACTTTGTTGGATGTGACATAAGGTCGTGTAACAACTTGATTGTCATCGGTGAGTCTTTCCATAGAAGCAAAGATGTCATCATATGATGGGTCAAAGGGAGAGAACATCATACAAGGAATTGGATTCTTTCGCAAAGATTCCAGAGACTCTGGCTTGCAGAAAGATGGTAGAGGTTCAACAAAATAGAGAGACACATTAGTAACTATCTCCTGTGGCTCTCAGTAACAGCCTGCTTCCTTCAAGTCACTGATCAAGATTTCTTCACAAGAAGGAGTTGTAGTAGGATTTGGGATAGCCCATGGCTTCCAGTCAGGGTCTCTATCCTTTCTATGGGATATGAAAGGAAAAAAGGACGATAAGTATTGATTTTCTTTTTCTCTTTTTTGTCCAAAAATTATTGCTTTTGCTAGGTATGGTGTTTCATCTGCCATTTGTATTTTGCAGGAGTATTTCTGGCATAGGAACCAAAGAATTCCTTGAAATCACTATCATTATAGGAAAGGTCGATCTCATTGTTGTCATAAAAAAAGTAAGATGGGTCATGGCAAGAGCACCTAGGCTTACACATCTCTGGAGCAACATCCCATATAAAGTGGTCTTGAATGTGGGAGACATAGACAGGCTTGCCATTTATCTTAGAGCGATGAACTAGGATTGTTCGCTTCTTGATCTCGTGGATCGGGACTGGAATGATGGACATGATCTGTTGAAAGAATGGAGGAACCTGTAGGGCCTAAGAAAAAGATTCTTTATACTTCTTGAAGACTGTCTTGACTTAGTTGATAAGCTTAATAGTGACAAAGGGCTTGCTATGAACATGACATTCTTAATAGTTGGTGATCCATTCTATTGGCATCAACTGAAGTATATCTTCATGGGAGATTTGTTTTGGAATATGGATGATTATTGGAATATTTTTTCTTTTAACGATGATCATCAACGCATCTTCTGTGTGGTTTGGAAGGTGAAGATCCATAGCATGTTTTTGTACTCTTAAGGCTATCTGGTGGTGGAGCACTGCCATGACGGTGTCAAGGACTTGCTCAGCATCAATGATTTGGATATGAACTTGTAATATGTCTTTTAAGATGGGATCTAACAGTTTAAGGCTAAAATCTGGGTAGATAGTCAATATAACTATGCTTGCAATCAAGTTGGTGAGGACTATGTCCATTAAGGCTTGCCGGTAGGTAAAGTAGATGGTGTCAAGGATGGCTAATCTGGCAATCATGGGAAGGCCTTTTCGATCATGGTAAGTGATGCATAATCGAATGGCATCGACATAGAGATAGGCATAACCATGGGATTTCAATGGTCTATGAAATCTTGAGGGATTTCAAGTTTAACATATTGTTCTGTGGTGGAGGATGATAGTACAACATGGTTGAGGTTAGAAGAGTAGACATACTTTTTAACTAGGATTTTTGGTTTGGAGATAAGCCTTTTGATGGATCAGTTCTAGGAGTGATCTTCGTTATAGAGTTGGTAAGGGTTCATGAGAAGAAGATTGGTATCTTCAAGGCGTTGGCTACATGGAATATCTTTGTAGAAGATCTCAATAAGGTTGTCAATTTTGTGGGCATTAGCTCGAAGGCAAACATCAGGGATGGAAAGTGAACAGGGAATGGTAATAGGTTGGATTGGTTGTGTAGATGTAAAGGTTTCAGAATCTTGATTAAGAAAGTGTTTCTCTTACTTTCTGTCTTTCCTAGTATTCATATCTGTCTCTCATACATGAAGGCCCTGATACCAAGTGGGAGTAGGATCCCCATACTAGGCGTTGGTAAACCAAGAACACATATCTAAACTAGATCTCTTATGACCATGTTTTATTTTATTTTATTTTTTAAAGGAATTTGGGCTTGTTATACACATGTGTGCACACAATCACATCTTATTTTATATTTTTCAAGTTTAGCGTATCATATACATGTGTGGGTAAATGTAATTAACTACACACACATACATATATTATTGAGTCATGTTTTATATTTTTTAAATTTTGATGTATGAAATATTTCTATGCACACACAAAGTTGTTTTCTTTAATTGCATATTTTGTTATGTTTGATTTGTTGAACTTGAATGTATCAATGTCATTTTATGTATATGTCATGTACTTCATGGATAGATAAAAGCGTGAAGCATATATTTATTATTCTAATTTTTTATTAAAATGCATTTTTTTCTCTTTTCACTATATAGTAAACGTTATTACTTTTAACAATAATTACATAGCTATTAGTCATAGGCACAGTATGTGAATTTAGATAAGGTCTAAAAGCCACCCATTGCAACAAATTACTAATTGTTTGATAAAAATTTTAAATCATAACAATATGCAAAATATATTAAAAAAATATGAAAGAATTGTTAGTCTAATATCAATTAAGAAAATACTAGTGAATATACTTAATTTTAAAATTGTGTCACCACAAAAACAAGTAGCCTCAAGGTAGTAATTTCTTTTTTATTACATGAAAAATTTTATTAGCATTACTTGATAAATTATAATTATTATAAAAAGGTTGTAACTTGGTAAAAGTAACGATTTCGTTGATTGAGAACCTTAACTACGACTATATATGAGTCAAAATGTAGTAAAAAGATTTAAAAGATATGGTATCATTGTCCCAAGGAAAAGATGTTATCTTTATTGTTCTTAAAATTATATTTTTGCTTGATAAATATACAATTTG
The DNA here is from genome assembly GCA_037074485.1 of Delonix regia. Classification (NCBI taxonomy): domain Eukaryota; kingdom Viridiplantae; phylum Streptophyta; class Magnoliopsida; order Fabales; family Fabaceae; genus Delonix; species Delonix regia. The sequence continues at coordinate 16,077,707 of CM073460.1, forward strand.
TACAAAAGTTTGAGTTAGTGTGATTATTTACATTATACACACCATTGCCTCAAATAAATCTAGTTAATGACATTGTTTTAAGTTTTTTTTTTACCTGTGGATAGAAACGATGTTGTTCGAAGACGAGTTAATCATCATCTTTATCCTTCATTCACGTTGCTCTGGTTCAACATGTACATTAGCAAGAACACAGGGTGCCGGTTCCGATTGACGTAGGTAGCTCAATGAGTGATGGTGCTGGCAAAGAGAGAGTCGTTTCAGGCAAAGTGATTATTTCTAGGCGTGCGAGTGTTGTCTCATGCTCATTTGATTGGAATGCAGAAAGAGAGGAGGAAGAAAGTCGTGGACGTTCCAGAGCGAGAAGCAACCTTGTAAGACATCCATTTTGCATAGAGGGAAGTAAACAACCATATTGCAATGACAGAAGCTACAAATCGGTATATTCCATTAGCTCAGTATTCATATCGTGTAAAATCCAACTCAAATGGACATTGTATTTGCTTGACCGGAAGAGTGTATCTTTTAAGTGAAGAACAAGCATAGCTAGGGTAGAAGTGATTAATGACTGCAATGTTCTTCCTTTGTTTTTGTAACTGATAAAGATTGATTGGGTTTTATGTCCAAAGCATATGTTTCCTTTTAAGTTGATTCAAACTGAAATTGCAACAGCAAATGGAGAAAAAAATATTTTGCCAGGTAGTCTTCAATGAATTTGGTTATTAGTTTTAGGCTCTCAGGCATAAAAATGATGAGCAAAAAACTAATATTGGAGGCCAAATGCTAATTGCGAATACTAATTGCAACAAATGGTATTTGTTTTATGCTATAAGTTTGACTTCCAGATTCATTTTATGATTTAATGTGCATCAATTCAAAACTTTAAATGTAAATGAGTCTTACTTATAAATTTTAATAATTTTACCTATTTCTATGGAATTTACATTCAACTTATTTCAATTTTAACTATTGTTGTGGATAGGGACGATTACAGTTGAATAGAGTAAGCCTAGAGAGAAAAGGATAGATGGGCCTTGGTAGATTTGGAAAGTGACGATGGAACAAGCAATGTAAGCGTTATAATTTTGAATGGAAGAATTGTCTTGCTAGACATGTGTTATAAATTCACTTGTATTGGCCATTTTCAGGGACTTAGGTACCTCCGATATTGAATTGACTAGAGATGCTAGAGTCGAAGTTGAAGGGAAATCGGCTATTGGTATGGTATTTGACAATAAAGAAAATGCTTGGCAGTTTTTCTCTAACTACAGCTTGCAGGTTGGATTTGGAGTTAGGAAACAGTACTTGAATGAAAACAACAAAGATAGAACAATAACATCATGTAAGTTTGTTTGTTGTAAAGAGGGATTGCGCAAGACAAACAAAAGGGACACCCTAGCTATTAATCATCGACTTGAAACTAGAATAGATTGTAAAGTCAAAATGAACCTCATAATAAGGAATGGAAAATTAAGGATCAATGAATTTGTAGAGGTCTATAATCACCCTATTCAGCTTCCAGAGACTATGCTTATGTTGGCATCCTATCACAGTATATTTGAAGTTTAGGCACACGAGATTGAATTGGCAAAAGACTCCGGACTGAAACAAAAAACTACATTTCAATTGATGAGCATGCATGTTGGCGGTAAAACCAATCTTGGTTTTACTTGATTGGTTGCTAAAAATTATCTCAGGTGTAGAAGACAACGTAGTATGGTTTACGAAGAAGTAAGGTGTTTGTTACAGTATTTTCAACAACAGTTGTTAAAGAACCTATCTTTTTTTCATACCTATCAAGTTGATGCTGATGAACAGATAACAAATGTTTTTTGGGCCGATACACATGATTGTTGATTATAGTTATTTTGGTGACGTAATATCTCTTGACATAACATATTGTACAAATCGTGCATAAAGACCTCTTGCACTATTCTCAGGATTCAACCACTACAAGTAAGCAGTTGTCTTTGAAGCGGCATTAATGTACGATGAAACTGCTGAGTCATTTAAGTGGTTGTTTGAGACATTTTTATTAGCCCAGGGAAACAAGAAACCACATATCATTTTCACTTATCAGGACCAGGTAATGGCCAAAGCTTTAGGTTAGCCTATAATTTTCCTATCTTACGTGGATGTAGAAACACTACATCATATATAGAAAATTAACACTTCACTTTCTTGCAGGCGAGGTGATGCCCAGTACTCACCATGGCCTGTGCACATGGCACTTGATGCAGAACAGAATCAAACATATGGGTAATCTGATGAAGGATGGTTCTTAATTCATAATTAATTTTAAGAAATGTATGTACCAATATGATGACAAAGCCTAATTTGAGGCAGCCTGGGCAAAGATGATAACAGACTATAATGTTAAGGAGAATAGCTGGTTAAAATCCATATATCCCCTCAAGGCAAAATAAGTTGTGTGCCATATGAAACAAGCTTTCACATTAGGCATGTGTAGCATACAATTGAGTGAGAATTTAAACTATGATTTTAAAGCCTCCATGAAAGCAAATGTGAACATCGCATAATTTTTTAAACTTTTTGAACTGGTAGTGGAGGAGAAATGGTATAATGAGTTGAAGAGCGAGTATGATGAATGCCATAAGCTTTTGCGCTGAGTAATCAACATTCATCTATTCTTAAGCAAGCTGCCCAAATATACACACATACAATGTTCAACTTATTTCAATAGGAGTTTGACTTACTATTTGTTGTCTCCATTAGACATAGGAGTGAAAATCCACCTGTGTATTCATATGTTTTATCAATGGCTAACCAAAAAGTTTCATGGCAGGTTCTGTTTGATCTAACACAAAAGTTTATCTCTTGTACCTACCGAAAGTTTAAGACATTCCAAATTTTATGTAGCCATGTTTTGAAGGTGTTCATTGTGCTAGAAGTTAAACAAGTGCCAGAGCAATATTACTAAAACAGTAGACAAAGAATGCACGTAATGGTATCGTGCATGATGTAAGAGGGAAGGAGGTTGAAGGGGACCCTAACTTGGCTAGTACGCGATGGTATAGGCAACTATGTTTTAAAGTTATCATATTAGCATATGAAGTGGCTACATGTGAAGAGTTATGCTCCTTAGTTGACAAAGGTTTAGATGAATTATGCAAACAAGTGTTGAATGTTCGTTTAGGACAACAGAACCTTATGGGGAAGCTAATCAGCCTACTATTTTAGCTAGCGTCGACATAAGCCTACCAAAGCGATTGAAGCTGAAAGACAGGTTCAAGTGTCGAAAACAACCAAAATTTTGGGTAGAGCTTCAGAGGCGTAAGAAAAGAAAAGCTACAAAAGATAGACAATCACACTGTCCATCACATCTAGTATTTGAATTTAGTGTTTATTAATTTGTGCCTATTTGATTTGCTTTCATGTCATGTGATGATACTTATAATTTTTCTTGCTTATAGGCTCATGAATCGTCAAGTTCATTGTTCTGCGGAGTGTCTAGTTCAGCACCTCCTACATCTTGTGAGGATCTTTCCAGAAATGAAAATCCATTTAGTTTTACCAAATTCTTAATTGTAATTGCAATTTAAGATATATTCATATGTATTCACTATCATATTTCTAACCCTATGTATATGGTTTTTCATATGTAGGACCCACTGGAGATTCTCACACAATCCTAGTAGGATCACACTGTCTAAGAATACATGTGTAGTTGTAGGTCATTTGGTAAGCATAACACTTTTTTCTTTGGTCTTTGTAAGTGCTCACATTTTTTGGGTTGAGTTGCTTCCTATATTTTTAGCAAGCTTAGCACACAATTTGTTGCTTTTTGCACACACCTGTAAATAATGGAAGTTCTTAGCCTATGTATTTTTTGGGGATTATAGGTAGCTGTAAAGATTATGCAAATTAGGAAACAAACAAAGAACTCATTTATATTATTGCTGAAAGGTGAAATACAACAGTGTCATTCCAACAGAATCTCCTTTACAATAGTGTCATTACAACAGAATCTCCTTTACAACATTGCCATTACAACAGAATCTCTTCATACACCTATTTACAACAACTCACAGTACATTACAATTAAATAATCATTACAACATTATTTAGAACATTCTTATTCCTACTGTTGAATTTATCTCCTTGCATTGGTTGCTTCATGTGGTTGTGGTTGTTTTTTGTGTCTTTAATCTGCTTCAACTGATTTCATGTGTATTCTTCTTCCTTTATGTTGCCTTGGTTGCTTCATGTGTCTCCAAAATGCTTTCATTCCTTCATGTGTCTTCAATTTGCTTTGGTTCCTTCATGTCTCTTTATCCACCTAATCAGCAAAGGAAACCAATCAGCTTAGACATAGCAATGGTCAAGATCAGATTTTGCAATTTCTCAAAGCACTGTTATCATGGTTAAGTTCAAATTTTTAAATGTTTGATAAAGCTTTCCTTTTGCATGCTTTCAACCTTAGGTATACAATAGACATCTTTGTAAAAATAGTGTAATAGACAACTATACAACCCAAGCAAAGTTAAACCAATTAGTACAAACATAGGAATATGGTAAAAATCAGAGTTTGCAATTTCACAAAACACTATTGTCATGGTTAAGTTCAGTTTTCTAAATAAGCTGGTGAAATGAACATCCTAAATAGACAAATGACCAATCTAAGGGAAGTATGATCAAACAGAGTTTAGAAGGGATAAAAAAAAAATCAAATGCATGACAATTTAGAGGGCAATAAAAGCATATTCGACCATATAAGGCAGTGAATTGAGAAAACATATATAAAGTTAAGGTTCTTGTTACCCAATCGTACATACTGGTTTTGCAAAATTTTCTAAAATTAATATTGGATATGTAAAAATATAATAACTATCTTTTGTAAGGAATAAATGATGTTTCTCCTCAGATTTGGTTTAGAGGCTCCGTTGCTTGAAGGTCTTACAATCTACATTTCTAAGAACAAGTTTCTTAGGGATTCAGTAGGGCAAAGATTTAAATTTAGTTGTTGCTTGATTCATATTGTGAGTTGGTGTTTTAGTTTCTTTAGGTTGGGGTTCTGCATGAGGTTGAGCTAATTTTGGAATTATATCTTTGGTGAATTTCAATCTTCTTTATGGTAAAAAGATAACTAATATAATGCCCCAAAGATTTTTGTAATATGGGGATGCTCTCTCCCCGTACCTTTTCATCATCACGGTGGATGTTCTTTCAAGACTTGTAAATTCAATGATTGAAAAGGTCTTCTTAAAGGGATTTAGTTAGCCTTGGCTAAAAAAAGGGGGATTTAGTTAGTATGGAAATGTCCCATTCTCTCTCATTGTTTGTTTGTATATGACTATGTCTTTTTTCTAAAGGCAAAGAGGAGGAATTGCCTTGTGATGAAGAGTATTCTTGAGATGTATTATGAAACATTGTTGTCAAACTTGTGAGTTGACTCGGTAAACTCGTCGAGTTAACGTTTCTACCTATTAATTTCAAGTTAACTCAGCTCCTAACCGTACTATGTATTGATTTGGTTGAAATCGCCTTTAACTCGTACAGACTCGCTTAACTCATCGAATTTACTTTGAGTTGTATGAGTTGAAGAATTGCCTTTTGAGTTATGTATTTTGCAAAAATGTCCATCTCCATATCTCGAACTAGGGACCCTATCTTGTCACCTTGACCAACATAGCTGTTTAGTACATAACAGGCAACTTTTATATATAACATTACCTCCAATTCATTTTTAATAATAAAACACTAGTATCCAACATGTTTTTATATTAGTCCCTTATCCAGTTAGCCATTTTGAAAGATTAGCATAGAATAACTTTTAATATAAAATTTTGATTTATATTTCATTTTAGGATAATCAAGAACATAGAAAAAAAATTCAAATCGATCATTTTTTACTAATATCTTTTATTATCAATGTTAAGATCTTTTTCTCATGAGTCATCATATATTGTTTTCAACCGTATGATTTTTATATAATATCATAAATAATAAAAGATAAAACATATATATTGTTAAAATTGTATTAAATATATTTTTTTAATATTAATAATGCAACTAAATATCTAAAATAAGCGTGTAAAATTACCTCTCCTATTGTTTTTTAAAGATAACAAATTTACACTCAATTTTTTTTTTTAATTTTTAGCTTTTAATGCTATATCCCATTCATTTTTTCATGATTTTAAATATAATTAGTATTTGAATAAATCTCATGTTATATATTGTATCTTAACTATGTAATTATATATTTAAATATCATTTATTAATAAAAATAAACTCTTATAATTTTACATTATGAGTTTATAATATCAGTCAACGCCTTCTTTTCTGAATCTTCATAAACTCACAAGTTTAACAATTTTGTTGTGAAGTGTTTGGGCAGTGAGTTAATTTTGAGATATCTTGTGTGTTCTTCTCCAAGAATACCCCTCAATGTTTTAATGAAGAAATGTGTAATGTGTTGGACATTGTTGTAGCTCGTTCTCCTAGTAAGTATTTTGCCTTGTGATTTGGGGTCGCTCAATGGCTATAAAGCCTTAGCTTTTGTTAAGGATAGGATAAGCAAGAAGGTCCAAGGATGAAAGAATGGGACTCTTTCTTAAGCTGGAAGAGAAATTCTCATTGAGGCCGCCGTAAATGCCAAAACCACTCATCCTATGTCATGTTCTTTATTTCCCAATGTGAACACCCCATTTTAAAAATAAATAAATAAGAATAATAAAAAAAATTTTAAAATGAAAACAAGCTAACTAACCAAAAAATAACAATAGAATTGAGAAGATGAAATGATAAATCGTCAATTGCAAAGACTAAAATGAAAAGACAAAACAAAACAAAAATAAAATGGAATTGAGAAAATAAAAACAACGAAAAATAAACTATAATTATTTTAAAAGAAACTCATAATTAAATATGAGGAATTCAACAAAATCGAAAAAGACAAAAAGTGGAAATCACAGAATGCAAACATGAAATTAGGAGAATACAACATAATACTGTGAGAATAAGACAAAATTGACTAAAAATCAAAAAGCGGAAGAAACGAAAATTAAAAATAAGACTCCCATAGACGCATGCCTATCACTGTAATCTATATTAGACTGCGGCATCTGTGCTTCGAAGAGAAACAGTGATAAGCTCAAAACAGGGAGGGCTTTCTTCCTCGACTAGAAACGAAAGAGAATAAAAGAAACATTAGGTTGTGTGTCAGCAATGTTGACTCCACCCTCAGGTCTTTGTCCCATAGAAGCTCCTGAGGGATCGGAAAAGGATGTGAGCTGAGAACGTAGGAAGGGGAGAAGGCCCTGGTTTCGTTTTTGATAAGAGGAGGAAGAATTCTGAAAAAACAGGGAGCTGAGAAGAGTGAACGTTAAACAAAAAAAAGGAAGAAGAAGAGAGAGGGGAAGACGAAATGCGAACTAAGTGAGGGAGGGAGAGTGTGAGAGAAATTGAAAGTGTGAGAAGTCGAGGGAAGGAGGAGTGCTGAAGGCCTACAAACAGAAGAAAGGGGACGAAATGAAGTCATAAACGAAGAAGAGAGATCATGTTGAGATTGGAGTAAGTTGGGGCTGAGGATGAAGAAGTTGCTTTTGCATTCAGGTCCCGGGAACAGGTGAAACACGATGTAGATTAATGAAGGGCTCCCTCTGTCTTCATTAGACTGAACAAAGTAGGAGGAAGACATAGTCCAAGAAGAAGAGAAGTCATTGAGAGGAAGAGAAGAAAAACAGAGTAGACGACGTTAAGGGGAAAGTCGAGAATGAGAAAGAACTGAGTGAGAGAACAGAAAAATGGAGAGCTGTGAGTGAAGAAGAGATAGGAGACTAAGAAAGAGAGAGAAATTCAAACAAAAGATTGAAAGCAGAGGTCATCAACAAAGCAGAATAGTGGGAGAACATGAGATGCGATTTGGAGTAAAAGAGGGATGACCCCTGTTCTGAACATCAAGAACAGGGGTACCAAAATAGTAAAAAGCAGAAAAACAGGTGTGAAAATGGAAGAAAAAATGGAGAGGTTGATGAGGAGGATAGACGCTAGGGGAAATGGAGATAAGCGAGAGAGGTGATAAAAAAAGTAGAAAAGCTAGAAGAAAAGAAGAAGGCAGGAGATTTAGTACAAAAACGTGAAGAAGCATTTAAGGTAATTATCAGACTCTTTCAATCTATGTTTCTTCCCGTGGGTTTTGTGGATTTGTTTGGATTATTATTTTGAGTACCTTTGTTATGATATTATTGTGTCAATGGCCTTGAGCTAATTTTTTGTTTCTTTTAGAATTATACTTGCTAGCTATAACTTCCTACTACAATAGAGGAATGTTGCTAGGATGGTTTTGGATGAATTATGTAGGGGAATCATTGTTTCATTTTTCTGCTTAGTGAACTTCCTTATATTTACTTCTCTAATGAATGTAGAATTTGACTGAGGAACGACTAAGTGCTTTGGGTATTTTTGCATCTCCATTTTATAAGGCTAATGTGAATTGAAGTTTCAACATGCTTGTGATACGTCTCAACTCACGGAGGTTTATTTAAATTATTCATAATTTGGAGCAGGAAAAGTGTGTTTGCAAAGGGAATAAAAAATAAAATGAATATATTCATAGATTCAAAGTAGAAGACTTAGATACTTTATCTAATTGCGAAAGCTTATTGAACTCTGGCTGGAATCATTAATCGAATGAAATACCTACAGTGTATTGGGTGTATCTTGGATTTTCACAGCCTAAATTTTCTCTCGAATGCGACTGAAGAATACTCGCAGGTATTCTACTCAAAATATCTCAAGTCTCTCTTTTAATAAGTTATCTATCGTATAATAGTTCAACTATATTTATAAAATGCTAGCTAGGGTTAGAATTTAGTAGTAATTTTTATAATTACTATTTTACCTTTATTTAATAAGTACCCCTTATGGGTGGACTGCGTATAATATCTTAATAGATTTAAACCCTATATATTATATGATATTCTAACATCGCCAACTCACACATAATGGGAGTGTTCATATGCTCTAAACCCAAGAAACATATTCCTGGTAAATCAAGAGAAAATTTTCTCTTTATAATCAGTAGTTGTTCATACAGGGAAAATAAGTCGTTTGATCAGAATACTATGAAAGCATCAATGCTATACATTAATTACGAATATATAGCCTCTTGTAAAAAACGCACCTGCATGTAGATCATAAGAATCACATTCAGATATCTCTCAAAGATCTCATCTATCATAATATCTTGTATTCACATTCATGACACACAAGTCATAACTGGTACACTGATGAATACAGAATAATGATATTCTCTTTATGATCTACCTCTTCTCATGATCCTATTAATATAGATTTAGTTTGTTTTTTTATACTTGTCCCGCCAAATTGAATCATTGCTCATAGTCCTTAGACAACATACTAAAATAATAAATACCAAGTTGCATTTCAAATATCTAATTAGAATTCAAAGGTACAAATATAGGCTCAAGGAAACTTTCTCTCCAAAGCCACACGTAATACGCCGATTAATATATAAGAAAACGAATTTCCACGAAATTTTTATAACATTCCCCCTTAAAATGCGTCGGTGACTTTTCTTCATTAAAAGACAAAATCGAGTCAACGACAGGTATCTCTCTCCAATTTCCCCTCATACACCACTTCAACTACTAAACCGAGTATGGTCAAATTTCCAAACCTGCATACCCTCAAATAAACATCGTATCAATTTTTCACATAAATAAATAAATATATAACTAAAGCAGAACTCTTTATATAAACCCACCCTAGCTTGCTTCTTTAATTTGCATACGAAATCTGTCTCTCTCTCTACAATTTCAGTTTCATACCCACATTTTCTTGGTCAGTTTAAGCAAACACGGAGCCAATTAGGAAACGTATTCTTGAGGTGACGATGATATCCGGCGAGAATCTCTGCATGGATGGGAATCCGGTGACGGAGAATGCGTACGTGGAGGTTCGGGCTGAGTCCATAAGGAGTTGGACTACAAAAATGGCGAAGGAAGAAGGAGGAAGCTCGGGCTCAGGCTTAGGCTTAGGCTTAGGGTACCCTATATGGAACGAGAAGCTGATGGTGGAGATGCCGTTGCATGCAGAGTCTATTACGTTCGAGGTTCAGTGCAAGACATCCAAAGGTAGGGTTCGATCTGTTGGGGTCGCAAGAATCGCAATTTCCGACGTCCTTCCTAAGGAAGATGGATGCTTGGAGGTGTTGCGTTACAGGCTGAGGAATTGGGAAGGAAGGAGAAGTGGGGTCATCAATTTCTCAGTGAGGATGATGAAAGAGGAAGAAGATGACGAAGAAGAAGACAAGGGAAAGACGGTGAGTTGTTGTGGTGGAGAATTTGATAGAGAGGTGGTGAATCATCGTCACGAGATGAAACTGAGTGCTAGTAATGGAGTTGTCCCTGGGATTCCTGTTTGGTGGATCCACTCTGGCATTCATGTTTGAAGAATTAATCAGGATTTACTAGGTACTCTTAATTAATGTTTGTTTTTCTTGATTTCAACGAAATGAGTTGCAAAGCATTTTATTATAATTATAGGTGTTATTGGGTTGGATTATGCCGGAGTTTTAATTTTTGTATCACAACTTGATCGTGGATCTACTTTATACGGGTAGTTATTTTTTATGTATATATCTAAAATTTGAAGTATATATGACGTTATTCACAGAAAGTATATTTGAATTTTTATTAAAAAAAATATATATTTAGTTTTTTATTATTCATATAATTGTCATTTTATTTTTTCATTGATTGAAATGTTTATAATCCTCGTCAGCTCCAATTTTTTAATTTACTTCTTTTAAATTTAATTCTTGTAAAAAATCCTTGAAAAGATCAAAGTTATGATAAAAAAAAAAAAGAGGATAAACTTGTAAATTCAAGTCAGAAGAGTTTATTATAATTAATAAGGTTCTAAATTTCGTACGCGGCTGGCTCTTTGCCAGTTGCCGCCAGCGATTAATTAGTGAATATAATAGAATTGGTATTTTATTATTCATTTTCTTAAACAGCAAAGTTGAAATTTATATATGTTATATATTAAAACCAAAAAAGGGGCTCCTGCCTCGTCCTTTCTTCCCATTAATTGTGTGTCTATGTTTTAGTGGAATTCAGATTTGTTATAATAAATGGGTTATCTTAAATTTTGGTAGTATTTGTTTTGAATAATTATATCAAAATTCAATAATTTTGATTTATAGATAATAAATATAACTATATATAGTTATTAGTAAACATTTGTATTGTTAATTAATTTTTGTTTAACTATCTAAAATAAATACAATAAAATCTACCGTGAGAACCACAATAGGTATCCGTTTTGGTTTTACTGTCGGAAATAAGTCACCGCTTAGGTAAAGTGTTCAAACTTTATAAGGATATTTGTTTTTTTTTTTTTTTTGGAAAACCGTATTTATTTAAATCTGAGTATGAAGATAGAAATTGTGTATAGTTAAGTTTTTGAGCATTTTCTTAAAATTTTGGTCATCCTCCGAGTAGTATGATATTTACTGATGTGCTTCAATGAGGCTCATCATTTACCCACTTCCAACTCAGTATATATGTGTGTGTCAATATATATATATATATATATATATATATATATATATATATATATATATATATATATAATATTATGTATCCATATATTAATTAATTTAATAAATTAGGAAATACCAACCATTCAAAAGTTATTGTGTTTTGGATTATATAATTGATTTTATGAGTTATATTTTTTATTGTAATTTTATATGAATATATTTCATGTAAATAAATTACAAATTTGAAACCAAAAAAAAAAACAATGTTCAAGTAATTGGGTTGAGTATGAATTTGGCTATTTGAGAATTTAACAATCTATGATGAAAGGAATGGAGAGTATGGGTAAAAAAAATTCATATTTCTGCGAATTTGAGGAATAGTAATTATGATATTTATCAATGACATCGTTGCTTCTTTATTCTACACAGAAAGAATGTTATAAGATTTATCATGTTTATAAAATTTTACGTAAATCAAATAAAAATATAGAAAATAAAAATAATCCAAAATTCAAGATGTTTATAAAAAAAAAAAATCAAAGTTTATTAATATAATTTATAAGTATATACAGATCTTGACACATAGACCATATATATTAAAGTAATTTAAATAATTTAACAACGGACCAATTACCATTTACCACCAAGGAGCAGTTTTGCACTCAATCTTGGAGTATGTGGAATAAAAGAAACAAAAGAACGGCAAAACAAAATTAGGACAGTGGAAATGACAGTCCGTAAAGCTCATGATTTCTGAATGAATGGAGGCAAATAAATTCATCAAATAACAGCCAACAACTTAAGAAGATAGATACTATGAATCAAGTGATAGCGGAATTAAAATATGTAATTAAACATGATCACAAATTGGGAGAATAAATAAATCAACAATCTGACCTGATGAAGACGACATCGTTGATCTGAGTATTGGTTAAGTCTAACAAGTTCAACCCACAATGCCCAAGAGCGTTTCTCATAATGTTTTGACGGCAGAGAGAGAGAGTGATAGATTTAGTGTATGAAAGCTAGGGCTTCAGTGTGTTATTTATAAGATTTTATTTAATAATATAATTAATCAATATTATTAAGTAAAATCCTACAGAATCTTTAAAACAATTTTAAATTTAATTAATCAATCAAAATTAAGCCCATAAAATCTCTCTCTGGATAATAATCTTAGATTAGTAATCTAATGGGATGATTACTAATACTCTTGGACTGTGGGTTGGGTTTCTGCCCAGCGGGCTTGTGGATAATTAAACCCATCACCGATTATCCACACATATTAAAATAAAACTCAGTTCATTCTCAGTTTATAAATTATAACATTAATTGCCTAATTAGAATTAATAAGGTACTAATATAATAAAATAATTAATGCTAATCCATAAAATATTAAAATTATTCCAACAATCTCCCATTTGGATAGCATTAATTAAATTATTAGATCAATAAACGAATAACTAATCAAGTATAATAATATTCTCATTAACACACATATGTGTGTATATTTATAAACCATGCAACATTCAGTGGTGAAACTATACACAAAGATCACTGAATGCTATAATTAGTTATAACATGAAATTAATCTAATAGTATAATTAATGCTAATCCACATAATATTAAAATATTCTAACAATCTCCCACTTGGATAACATTAATTATATTATTAGATTAATAAAAAAAATACAAAATTAGGCAATTAATATTCACATAAACACATGGATATGTGTATATCTATAAACCATACAAAATTCAGAAATGAAACTACACACAAAGATCACTGAATCCGATAAGGAAACAAGTGATATTAACATTGTCATAAATAAGTTTCAATATCTGAATAGAATGGAATACATAATGACATTTGAAGCATCATATTACAATGCAAAAGTCCCCTTATGACTTAACTCTGAAATTTGGTGTTAAATTGCACCACAAAAGCCCTTTAAAGACTCAACTCATACTCCCACTAGACCAAGGCTACATCAAAATTCAACAAGACCCATATGAGTTATACAATTTGAATTACTCTTATGGATAGGCATTGGTCAATAGATCTGTCATCATACGCTCACTACAAATGTGAACTATGCGAGTCTGAGATAACAAAAATTCAGAAATGAAATCATGGATCAAGGATATTAAATCTGATAAGGAAAGCATTGTTATAAATGCCAGCAAAATTTCAATTCTGAATTATATCTAAAATTTTGGCATAACCAAAACATTGAATTCGATAGGGAAACAAATGTTATAAGTGCCAAAATATGCCAAAGTGTTCCTTAAGAACACAACTCAGACTCTTACTAAAACAACACATCAAAATTCGAATATACCCAAGAGTCATATATTTTCAAAACTCTAATGGGTTTGTGTTGATAAACGGATCACCTAAAATGAGTATGAGATATACAGATCTTCTCTCCAACAAACAGGAATTGACTATCAAAATTTGATATAACTGAAATTCTTGTAACTTTGAGAGAAACGTATAATAGAGTCATGTCGCAACAAAATGGTCAAGACTTAAAATATACACATGACGGAAATTGATTTCTTTGACCATATTCCTTAAAGAGTTACCATCACAAAACTAGCGACATACTCTTCACTTATATATATATATATATATATATATATATATATATATACATATAAGGCAGTTGTAAATGTCCATTTGACACTTCTTAACAATACAATTCTTTCAAAAACATCGTATAGATGTAATCAAAAGTGGGTTCAAGATCATCATAACTGTCTCTGTAGCTTTCTAATGATCATGCCCAGAATTACTTAAATATATCTGCCAAGCACACCAGCATAGAAAAAAAAACAATGTTCAAACGTGTGCACACTTGAGCCTATATATTAGGCCATTAATAATTGATTCACATGGAACTTTGTCCATCAATGTTTTCTTTTCATCATTTAAGATATAACAATTTAAACAACCTATCACCACTCTGCACAAGTGCACAAGGAGTGCAAGAATACATATCAAATTTCTTGAGTACTCGTTCAATATAGGTTGTCTGAGACAAACCAAGAATGCCACAAGATCTATCACAGTGAATTTGAATTCTCAAAAAAAAGATTAACCTAAATCTTTCATATCAAAGTGACATGACAAAATGTGTTTTGTCTCATTTAATAAGCACACTGAGTTATTGGCTAATAGGATGTCATCCACACACAGCACATCCTCGTACAAGTCTTCATATGAGATTACAGTGCCTACGCTAACTATAATCGAACTTCCTTCTAATCCATGGATGGTTTATTATTCTTATTGCTTTTCTTAAGTCCATACGGTCTTTTACCATAGGCGTTGCCTTCACTTTTCTTTCTTTTTCAATTTCATATTTCCAACCTTACTGGATGAACCATGTGAAATATAGTTCATTAATTATGAGAATTCACCTTCTTTATTGATTCTTCCTCTTGGGTCATTTTAGACATCATATGATTAATAGACCACTCTAACTTTTGGGAATTATAAGTGGTTCTCAAGACCTCATATTCAGCAAAAAGGGATTAGGGAACTCTAAAAACTAGGTTGCTCTCATCTAAGTCTACATTTAAGATTTCAGCTTGTTTTAGCAGTTAATAAGCTTCATCATGTGCTTATACACTCCTGACACTTTGTCATAGTGAGTGTTATCTAGCAAAGAGAGATAATAGGCCTTTTTAAGTCTTTTTTCAAACTTCTTAAATTTCTTAATGACCGCTTTGAAATATTCAATTGCGATGTCCTTCTTATGAATACTTTGTCTGATAGTTTTTTCAATCGTATACTTCATGACAGTCAAACAAATCTTATTGGACTCATACCACTGCTGATGGTAAGCCTTGTCAGCAGCGCTAGGCTCAGTAGTGTGATCCGCTGGCTTAGGTTCTCTCATACCTAAACTTCCCTTGGTGATCACCAGATACATATTAAGGGACTCAATCCAATTATCGTAATCTATTTTGTTCAGAGTTTTTCACCATAAATAGTTGCAAGAACAGAGATGCTAAGGGAAAAACAAATATGAAACATATAATTATGTCCTAGACACATAATTATATATATAACAAAGTATCCGTAACAAGATTCAGCTTTAGCAACTGTGTAACAAAATACTCATCATATCCTGCCTAAAGGCTCGGACTATGATAAATCAAGAAAACTCATACACACCAAGGAAGCATGTTATCGAGAGAAACAACACAAAATGCACCCACAATATCCATATCAATAGGATATGAGAAACCATGAATACATCAATCAGCAAATCGTCGTTGATAGGCTACAAACAGGCTTTATTCACAAAATTATATTGACAATGTCACACCGATAGGGTATATCCATTGTCAACATAATACTTACGTACACTCTCTCTAGTGGACTTATCACAATATTCAGACTCATCTGTGATAATGGTAATTAAATTATTCAAAAAAAAATGTAGGAAATCAAATGACAAATATGGTATAAATTAATTTATAAAAGACATATCACCATGATTGGGCCCACGATAGGCGAGCACACAATCAATAAGTGTATGTGAACCAAAGTCATTACAATTTCCACACGCAACCTATTCCTTTTAATGCATGTGCTTAAATTAGGAATAAAATCTAATAATTAACGCAAAGAAATTGATTATAATTTATTTACACATAATCAGGGAGAGTGAACTGAATATATTGTTCTGTATTATGTCTAGTCTTTACATAAAATTTTTCATGTCAAAATTCTTATCCTAAACTTGTTATAGCTTACACAATATTTTCCTAGATATTTCAAAATATTTATCTAACCTCAGTCTTCTCTAATTCGACCCTTCTTAAACCTTAAATGGGTTCATGGAAGGTTATGGTGACAAAATTTTAAGATAAATGACCATAGGCCAAAAGAGATTGGTTATACAATATTATGGTGTGTTCTAAACTGAACTATATTTTCACACTATAGCCAACCCTTTTTACCCTTACATTACCATGAAGGTCATTCAAAAAGAAGAAGGAAAAGGAAGAAGAGAAACTAGAATATGGTAAATCATGTTATGAAGATGAGATTAGAGAAAGGAAATTTAAAAAATTTCATAGTCCATCAAACCGTGGCTCTGATACCATTTGATAGCGGAATTAGAACATGTAATTAAACATGATTACAGATTGGGAGAATAAATAAATCAACAATCTGACCTGATGAAGACGACATCGTTGATCTGAGTATTGGTTGAGTCTAACAAGTTCAACCCACAATGCCCAAGAGCGTTTCTCATAGTGTTTTGACGGCAGAGAGAGAGAGTGATAGATTTAGTGTATGAAAGCTAGGGCTTCAGTGTGTTATTTATAAGATTTTATTTAATAATATAATTAATCAATATTATTAAGTAAAATCCTCTAGAATCTTTAAAACAATTTTAAATTTAATTAATCAATCAAAATTAAGCCCATAAAATCTCTCTCTGGATAATAATCTTAGATTAGTAATCTAATGGGATGATTACTAATACTCTTGGGTTGTGGGTTGGGTTTCTGCCCAGCGGGCTTGTGGATAATCGAACCCATCACCGATTATCTACACATATTAAAATAAAACCCAATTCATTCTCAGTTTATAAATTATAACATTAATTGCCTAATTAGAATTAATAAGGTACTAATATAATAAAATAGTTAATGCTAATCCATAAAATATTAAAATTATTCCAACATCAAGATGTAATATTGAATAAAAAAAAATAACTTAGGAGGTCCAACCTTGGTCAATCAAGCAAAGGCACACGGGATAATAGGGAGTTTCTAAATGAGGGGGAGTGGGTGTGTAATACCCACACAACATGTTTTAGCAGTGAGGGACTATCTAGTTTTGAGATCAATTTCAAAAGAAAAGATGGGTCTTTTATTGCTACCATTTCATGTTTCTATCAGAGGACTCTTCCTCGAAGGACAAATGAAACACTTGCTATTCGTATAGCTCTTCTGTGGGCAAAGTCAAACTTGCATTCAGGGGGAGTGTGGATGATTTTGAATAGGGAATATCGTTACAAGACTCTGAGCAATAAGGAAGCGCATTCACTGGCTCGCATCTGTTTCCCATACTGAGTTTGAAGTGTGGGATAACTTCAATGTACTTTGAGCAATATTGCTGAAGGCCTTTCGATGTAAAAAAAAAGGGTAAACAATAACCCTCAAACAAATCCTAAATATAACTATATTTTGATAACCCTTAATTCCTTTTGTATCTCTATTTTGCACCTCTATAGACCATATGACATTAAAAGCTTGCACAAAGTATAAAATCAAACTAACAATGGTACCAATAGTCAGTCACACTAGTCTGATATAAGGGATGAAATTGTGTTTTTCTAATTAAGCTTTTTCTTTTTTAAAAAAATAAAATATAATGTTTTGCTAACAAGTGTCACTAGGATATCAGTTAAGAATTTTCATGACACATAATAAACGATCCTTAATCACTAATTTTATAGGTCAAAAATTATTTATTATGTCAAATAATTTATCCTTAACTAATAATATAAGGAAACTCATTAGCAAAACCCTAAATTTTGTATACACATATATACAAGACTTCATATTTAAAAGCAATCAGATTTATATACTTTTACAACTGGAGAATAATTTTAATGTGTGATCATTTATTGGAAGCACATTGATATAATAAATATGAAGAACAAGACTTAAATCCATATCATCTTACAAAATTATACTCATTAATTATATATATATATATATATATATATATATATATATATATATAGAAAATTGACCTTCTTTAATGTAAGAGCTATATTTGATCGATGAGTAGTCTCCTTTCATCAAACTCTCAATTTCTTGTATGATAATTCTTTACTTTTTTCACATATATATATATAAAAAAAAATAATTGAAGTGTGTAAATTCTTTAGAGTTAACGAAAAACATAATAAAATAATTAATTAATGAATAATTAACTATCTTTAAAATTGAGAATTCTTTAGAGTGAGCGAGAAAATTAATGAATTAATTAATTACTTTTTAAATAAAATTTTTTTGAAATTTGAAATCTTTTTGAGTCAGCAAAAAAAATAATAAGTTAATTAACTAACTACTTCAATTAAAGCAAAAGAAAACAATATATAATCAAATGGTTTGTTCAATAGATTGGATCATCCATTGTTATATACCATTCAAAGTTATAAGTAAAGTCAAATATGTTTTCATTAATTTATGAGATTTTATAATTTTTCATAAAAGTAACAATAGGAACTACACGATAAAGAAGATTGCTTGTAGTGATGTCCTTCCAATAAGTTAATAGTCATCTTTTTTTTCTTTTACAATTTCACATTATTAATTTTATGTACTTTCTTTAATTTATTTTACTTTTTTAATATCACAATATATTATTAAATTTATGTTTTATTAATATATACAAATATCATTGATGTAAAATATATTGACATATAATAAAATAGACTAAATGTTTTTAAAAACTGTACAACACACGAACCAGTAAGCAAGGAAGTAATAATTAAAGTAATGCGAAAGTCGTTGTGCTAGAAAAAAGGTGATGCAAAAGTCTTCTTAAGAGTTAAGTTATATTAAGAGCACCTAAACAAATCAAAATGGAGTTGAGTTATATTATGACGTATCAAAACAAAGTTTCCCAAAGTTAGGTGAAAAGAAAAACAAGGATCCAGTCTCACTACAGTCGAGGGTAGAAATTGTGTCAATTTTGAACCTTTTGATCATGCAGTGTAAGAATTCTAGACTCGGTTAAAAGTTATTATACTTATTCTGATCTATTAAATTTGCTCATTTTGTTCAATAATAAGCGTTGGATATGTACTTTTTGAGCTCAAATGCACTGAATCCGTAAAATAGCACTATTTGAGCTGAGAAAAAATTGGGCAAAGTGCCTGTGTGATGCTGTTTAGTGCTTGCAAGAAAAAGTACATAATCTAATATTTGTAAGCTTCGTGCTCTCCTACTCAAATGACTAGAATAAGGGATCGGTTCAAACTTCTTGATGGTAGTTCCTAGTAAGAACGTTGAATAAATTATTTGCTATATATGCTGTTAAATTATCAGTAACTATTAATTTAAAATTTTAAGTTGTTTATATTTGTTAATTTTAAATTTTAAATATTATTATTTTAATTTTCAAAAATTATCAATTTTAATTTTTAAACTTTGAATATAGACTGTTAAATAATATCATTAATTTAATAAAATTATTGCATGACTACAGCAACAATGCAATAATATTGAAGAATTTGGATTAATGAAAATGATGGTTAATTACAAAGAAATTTTCTGAGTTCAACTCGATCTTTATAAGGAGAGAAGTAGATGAATTTAAGATTAAAACATACTACATTCTATCTTCTAGTCTTAACTATATAAGATGAATCAAATTAAAAATAGACTGATAAATGAGGGATCAACTTAATAATGAATTGATAAATAAGATATCCAATTAAGAATTAACTAATCAATACGGAATAAAAATATTAATAAAAATAATGAGGGAACACATTAAAAATCAACTAAAGATGGAGAAATTAAAATGATATTATACTGATTAGATTTTAAATGATGCATAATTAGTAAAAGCCTGATATATGACGTTGTTAGTAGAATTCAAATTTAGCAAGAAGATTAATATTTACTCTTCTAAAAAATGTAAAAGAACGCGAGACCCTACCTTCTCAATTTTTTTCTTTTTTTAGTTTCATTTTTTTCAACCTGAAAATATATTAAATAGTAATTAATCTTATTCCGAAAGATAAGTAATTATATGCTTATTTTATAATACAATTTATGATATTGTTACTATTTATTTATATGTTTTGATTAGTCTGCATCTATAAGATTTGAGTTGAGTGTTTTCTTCTCGTAATCTAACTTAGTTTATGTAAATTAAAATTTTTAATGCATTTTTCATTAAATAATTATTTTTAATAAAATTATTTATCATTTAAAATAAGATTAATTTTATAAAAAATTAACCTAGTGATAATTTTCAAGTTTAAAATATTATGACTCAATTTTATTAAAAAAAGTACAAAACATATAATAAGATTATGAATCCTTAAAAATAAGGTTCATTTTTTATTAAAATAAATTTTAATTCAATTTTTTTTGTTTTTTAATATCTTAAAATAATAAAATATGTATCTAAGACAATTTAAAACTAAGATGAGGATTTGTGAAATTTGAGAATGATTTGACAGTCTAATTGTAAATTACCTGCAAATCTGTTTGAATAGACAAAAATTAGGGGAGAGAGAAGAAAGAATCCAATTAATTTCGGGTTAGAATTACTTGTGGATTCAATGAGTTCAAAATATAGGAAATATATAATTAATTAGAAGTTGGTGTTAAATAGAGGATCCTAACTATCTCTTTCTAGGTTTTCAATGGCGTGGGGGAGAAGGAGTTTGATTGCTTGTGAAAGAAGTTGTATAAAGTGGCCAATGACGCGTTTGGTTGTTTCTCAAAATTATATGCATTTTCGAAAATGTTAAAACCGTTGTAATAGACTACAAATCATACGGTCACGTTTGGTAGGATATAAAAAAAAAAAAAATTGATAGGAATAAGAATAAGAATATGAATGGAAATGATTGATAAGTAAGTTATCAGATTGAGAATCAACTAATAAATACAGAATCAAAATAATAATAATAAAAATAATGAGGGAACACATTAAAAATCGACTAAAGATGGAGAAATTAAAATGATATTGTACTGATTAGATTTTAAATGAAAAGACAAAAATTAGGGGAGAGAGAAGAAAGAATTCAATTAATTTAGGGTTGAAACATTAAGAACTCAGATCACTTGTAGAAGAGTATTGTAAATTTTACAATAATTAATACAGGTCGTTTGATGCATGTGTTAATGAATTTTGATAGTTGGATTAAAAAATTTTATTTTATTTATTAATTTTAATTTTCAAAATTTACCAGAGATTTCATTTAATACAAACTGTTAAAATTTGTGGCTCTTTGCAATAATTATTATTGATTATTAAATCTCTTTTTAATAAAAACACGAGGTAGGGGTTTATTGCTGAAATAGGCATTCACTTTGTCACATTCACTTCTCTCTTGCAAAAGAAATTGCGGTTTAGGATTTTAAGATCAAAGAAGGAAAGCACAAATGGGGAAGTATTTTGCTTTAGGATTAGAATTACTTGTGGATTCAATGAGTTCAAAATAAAGGAAATATATAATTAATTAGAAGTTGGTGTTAAATAGAGGATTTTAACTTTCTCTTTCTAGGTTTTCAATGGCGTGGGGGAGAAGGAGTTTGATTGTTTATTATGAAAGAAGTTGTATAAAGGACCAATGATGTGTTTGGTTGTTTCTCAAAATTATATGCATTTTCGAAAATGTTAAAATAATTTTGATAGAAATAGGAATAAGAAAATGAATGGAAATGATTGGCAAATAAAAAATGTAATAGAACTGAAAATGACCTTAGGAGGAATTGAATTTTGTAACCCATTATTATGTTGGATAAGAAATATTGGATAGGAATAGTGATTTAATTGCACTATGATATTTGGTTTGCTGAAAATGAGATAAGAATTGAAATTAATGATGGATTTATTCATTATTAAATCTAATCTTTTTGGTAGTGGATAGAAAAATATTAAAATGAGTGAAACATTATTTTGGACAATTATCTATTAATTGATTATTAATTTGGTCCCTTATTTTAATCTCTCTCTTTGTAATTTATTTTTAATATGGTTCTTCACTAATATTAAAATTAGCATACTTAGTCCCTTAGTCTTAGCTAAATAAAATGGACTAAATTTAAAAACAATTGATAAGTAAAGGATTAAAATGAAAATAAAAATTAAGGAAGGACCAAATTAATAATTAATTAATATATGAGGAGTCAAAATAATTTTTTAATCATATCAAAATATCAGCTTATATTCGTTTAATTTGTAAAAAAATTATCTTACATATCCTTAATAAAAATTTTAAAAAATATATTCATTTTACTTTCTTAATTTGTAGACACATTTTTTAAATATTCGAAAAAGTTCAAATATTTATTTGATTTAATTAAAGAAATTTAACCACTTCATAGTTAATTACCTATCATAATTTGAAAATTTTACCCACTTTAAATTTAATTCTATTCAAAATTGAAAATTCTATTATACATGAATTGATGGGAGTAGGGTGAAGGCATTTTTGTCCCATTAGTCTTAACTTCTCTTCCTAATGGAAACCGAAAGGCAATGTTATCGTTTTTTTCTCATAAAATATAGTAACTAACTGATTATTACTGTTATTTTGATTTATTTAATAGAAAAGGCACATGTATTGTTGGAAATTGTAATTTGAAATTTTTCAAAATGACTAAATTTAATGTTTGTGTTTATTCAGAATGCTTAATTTTGTACCTAAAAAAAAGTAACCTATGTATATAGATAAGTGTAATACATATATAAAAAAAACATTAAAGAAGGTATGCATAAATAGTCATATAGTGTAATCTAAAATAATTTGTTCTATTTTATTTGAATCCAGATACTTTAAATTTATTTGTGAGCACAAAACCTCTTATTTAGGAATTTGTCAACTTACACTTTTTACTTTTTGTATTTTTTTAATAATTTAATAACCTTGATTTATAAATTTGTCAACTCACTTTTATGTTTTCTTTATTTCTCTAATAACCCCTAATTACCTAATTCTTTCATTATTTTCAATTTTCAGATTGATTTTTTTACGAGATTATTGGGAAATAGAAGGGTATAAGTTGACAAACTTAAAGATGACTTGGGATTGATAAACAAAATCTAAAGAATATTAGAGTTAAATTATAAATACAAAAATTTATTTTAAATAAATTGACAAACTATAATTATATTTTAACACGTTATTAACATTATCTTTTTTATAATGTGTCATATAATGATTGCAATAATTGCACTTCCACTTTAAATATGTTCCAAAAAATTAATAATAACTTATTCTTCACAATTTAACTATAATAATTTTTAGATTTTGTTTAAGAAAACAGAGCTCATTGATTGCTTCTAAATTCGTAAACTTACTTCCTCTATTTTTTTTTTTATCAATAACCTTAAAGAATATGTAATTTGGGAATAAAAGCCTGATTAGAACCTTAAGGGATATTAAATAAATAAATAAAATAGATGATGAGTCGACACATTTATAAATTAAGAGTTTAAATTTATACATAAAGTGTTAAAATATAAATACAATACTATTTTAGGTTGGCATCATAATTTTAAACATAATTAATTATGATGTATCTTTTTCTTTTTCTTTTTTTATAACGTAAAAATGCATCAAATTTTGCAATGGTACTTTGTACTTTTCGCATAAATATTTTCCATTTTCACATCCATGTGCCCGATGATCCTAATTCCTAATAGCTCGCAGCCTTGCCATGATGATCAGGTTTTGTTAATTAGTGATATCATGGGACTGGAACAAACTACCAAATCAGTTCCATATTTTTATATTCTATGATATTTTAATTTTTCACAAATTATTTATGATAAATTAGTCTAAATTAAAGGAAATTAAATAATGAACACATTCATTGATAATTCATTATAGGATACTTACATACTTCTCCTTATTGCGGAAGCTGATCGAACTTTGGTTGGAATCATTGAACGAATGAGATGGTTATAGTGTATTAAGTGTATCTCGAGTTTTTACTACCTAAATCCTCTCTCTAATTTCGACAGCAGGATACTTCCAAAGTATTCCTCTTATAGTGTCTCAAGTTTTTATAAACTATTCTCTCTCTGTGTCTTCTTTATCATATAATAGTCTAACATCTTTTATAAAAGGTTAATTAGGGTTAGAGTTTACTAGTAATTCATGAAATTATTATTTTACCCTTACTTAATGAGCACCCTTATGGATGGACACTGTATAATATCTTAACAGATTTAAGCCATAGATATTATACAATATTCTAACAATTACAATAATTATTTTATATATATCTAGTCTCTTATTCATCCTTAATTTATAAATCTACAAGATAATAAAGGAACAAGTTTTGCATAAAACAACAATTATAAAGGATTGATTTAGAGCAAACAATTTATAAAAAGTTAAATTGTTACGAAGTATAAAAGTGAAAAATCAATTTAATACTTCTTTCTTATAGGAATTATATTAAAGTGTAATTTAAAAAATAGTAATAAAAATTTTCTTTTAAAACAGATGAATGCATCCAAAATTAAACAAAAAAAAAGCTATATGGATGCAAATTTTTAAATCAAAATTTAACTAAAATATATCTAATATGTCTGAACTTAGATGACCCAATCCAATATTGCCATAAAGGCAAGCAATATATCAAGTATCAACTTATGAATTTTGTTTCAATTTTATGATAGAGCAACGAAAGACAAGAATTTCTCCAACTAGAAATTGACTGACAAAACAATGAAGTGGCACCAGGATTAATTGGATTTTCTATTGTTACAGTAAGTGCTGTGTATGTAAAAAATAATTGCGCGCGGTCAATTTTATGTTATATTTAATCATGTGTGATTATTTTTTATATACACTGCACTTGCTATAATAGTTGCGAATCCGGATTCACAAGGATGGTATTCCAAAGATTGGTAAGCAAATACATTACTTAGCTCAATTCTTAAAGAAACACGTAGCACTATGGTGGGAAGAAGCTAGAGAATCGAAGGACACAGCTTAAAATAGCATTGGAAATTAAAATGTTATCCCCATATTCTAACAGCTTCTCCAAGTCACCCCAAGATGTATATGCATGTATCAAAATTTGATAATTAATATTATATGTAAAGTATCAGCTTTTTTCATTGATTTAAATGCTCCAAATTTCTACTGTGAACAATTTCTAGCAGCAACTCAAAATTAATCAATATAAAACGAATCTTGATATTAATTTTTCAATTATTTGATTTTTTTTTTTTTAAGAAAAGCAGTAAGTTTTAGATTTAGATCTCAGGCGAATGCTATTATACGGTAAGTGAGTCATGCATTGACTTTCAAACTCTGATATAAATTCATGAGAAAGACCAATTAAGTCAAGACAAGAATTTTCGTGTGGATAGTTTTTCTTATAAATTTCAATTGAATTACATAACCATATTCTTCTCTCATTCACAATAAGTTTTCTCACACGTAACGTGGTAATTAATTAATAAGCTGACCGAGAAAACCAAAGCCTTTAACCATATTCTTTCCTCTCTCTCTCTCTCTCTCTCTCTCTCTCTCTCTCTCTCTCTCTCTCTCTCTATATATATATATACATATATATAATTTCTAACGATGAATTTATTTCTATATTTTGAAATTTTTTGGTATTGATCCAATTACGATAGGATTACCTTAATTTAATTTGATTACGTTGCACTTTATGTTGAGGCTCACGTAAACTTTTGGTCCTCGTAATTCAATAAATGTTGTTGATTCTTTAACTTTATTTATTATTTTAAGGTAATATTTTTTAAGCTTAAGATATTTCAAAATAGTTTCTTAAATTTTTAGTTTATTTCACAATAATCTCTTAAACACATTATATAAGAAAAATTTAGTAAGAGTTTTGAAACTTTATGGATAATTTTATAATGCTTCAAACTTGAGAAACTAATTAGAAAAAAAAATAAAGTTAAGAGGTTAGAATACATTTGAGCCTTTCTTATTATAACATGATATTTAATATTACGTTCCTTACATTTTTCAGTTTTTTTCTTCCCTTCTATTCTGTCTTATTCTCTTTCTTCTTTCTTTTCTCTACGGTTTCTCATCTTTTCATTTTTTTTCATTCATATTACTTTTTAATCACAGTCATCAGCTATCAAATAATGAAACACATAACAAAGATCATTTTTTCAACCTTTGTTAGCTATACTAAATTACGTAACATTAATTAAAAGTTGAATACAAAATACAACATGTACAGGAGAAACATATGAAAGAAATTACTTTTATTACTTTTATGGCATATCTCATGTTATAGTTTAAGTAATATTCTTAATCTTTGAAAATTTATAATAATAAAAAGAACTTTTATTATGTTTAGAGAATATAAGAGAGAAAAAGAGAAAAGGAGAGGGAGAGAAAAAATTAAAAATGTATTGTAGTCCTTTAATTTGATTCATTGCTTTGAATTAATTAGTCCTTTAAGTTTAAAATGATTCAAATTGATCTTTGAAATTTCCAACATTTTAAAGCAGCACCTTAGGTTTAAATTTATCGCAAATTCCTTTTATATACAGTGTTCACGGGACAAATTTATGTCATACTATTTTAACCATACAAATTTTAATTTGACGCTCCTACTTAAACAGACTATATATTATCCTCTTAATTTTTAAAGAATTTAATTGGGTCCTCTCTCACGTAATTCGTCTAAAATAGTATCAAATTTCATAAGAGGATGATTACAATTTTAAATATCTAATTTTACAGTATTAAATAAATAAATAATGTTCAACTTTAGTATGTCATATACATAACTTGTACAATAATAAATCACAATTGCACTTTCGTGTCATTAATTAATCCATGATATATATGCCATATGTAAACAAACAAAAAATATATATACAATGTGTGAAATGAGATTAAATATCAGTATAAACTTCCTTAGAAATTTCTCCAACGCACAATATATTTAAGACATTAAATTTCCGAGAAATTTTAGAACAATCCATCTGTAATGTGTTTGAATCCCCCAATGAGTCAGCGAAATTTCCAATTTTGAAAATAACATTAATAAGATGGTCAAAATCAACGTCTGCCCCCCTCTTCAATATAATTCAATTTTCCCACGAAGACCGTAACCAGAGTATAGTTTCCTCCTAAATTTTCCAAGTACTTCAGAATCACACAGCGTATTCTTCGCTTCTTCTTCACCCCTCTCTCACGTTCCACGCCCCAAAACCTTCTATATAAACCCCACCCATTCTCCCTCTTTATTTTCATCCCGAAATCTCTCTTAAACTTCACATCACACTTTTAGTTTCATACCCACATTTTCTTGGTCAGTTTAACCAAACATGGAGACGATTAGGAAACGTATTCTTGAGGTGACGGTGATATCTGGCGAGAATCTCTGCATGGTTAGGAATCCGGTGACGGAGAATGCGTACGTGGAGGTTCGGACGGAGTCCATAAATTGTTGGACCACAAAAATGGCGAAGAAAGAAGGGGCAGGCTTAAGTTCAGGCTTAGGCTTAGGCTTAGGGTACCCTATATGGAACGAGAAGCTCTTCGTTGAGGCGCCCTTGCATGCAAAGTCTATTACGTTCGAGGTTCAGTGCAAGACGTGCAAAGGTAGGGTTCGATCTGTGGGGGTGGCACGAATCGCGATTTCTGATGTCCTTCCTAAGGAAGAGGGATGTTTGGAGGTGTTGCGTTACAGGCTGAGGAATTGGGAAGGAAGGAGAAGTGGGGTCATCAATTTCTTAGTGAGGCTGAAGAAAGAAGAAGATGATGAAGAGAAAGAGTCGAAGAGGTTGGAGAAGATGGGAATGATTGAGGGGAATTCGGGTGGTTTCAAGCCCGAGAGAATGGGAGGTCAGGTGGATCATCATCACGACCTAAATGTTAATAATGGAGTTGTTATGGGGATTCCTGTTTGGTGGTGCAACCACCCTGAGATTCATGTTTGAAAAATCAAGTATGGTTGATTAATGTCTTTTTTTTTAAACAGATCTCACCCCTAACCAGATCATTCCTGTTTGGTGGTGGAACCACCCTCTGCTCTCAATCCCTAACCAGATCTCACCCCTTCTCATTTCTCTCTGATTCGACTGTGGCGACAGCTGCATTGCCACACAAAGAATTTCTCTACATGGCTAAGCTTGTCGAGCAAGTCGAGGGCTACAAAGAGATGGTCGAGTTTATGGAGAAGGTCTCCGCCATCATGAAGAACGTCATGGCTTAACCATGGATTTACCTATGGTTGCTAAAACCTGTCGTTAGATCCTTCTCCATTCTTAGGTCTACTATGGTTTTCACAATTGTGGTTAGCAAGTTTAACCACAGTTATAATCGAGTTAAATCCCCCCCTTTTTTTTTTTTTTGGTATTGTGAGAGTTTACTGAAGTTAGTGTTGAGTTCAAGTTAACAAGTGGGTTGACATGTTTTCTATAGATCGAAACATTGATATGGTTAATTTACTAAGTTAACTTCCGCATCTAACAACACTGGTGAGACTGACTCTAAAACATTATATGCTACAGTGATCCTTTACATATAACAGAAGGTTTAGTGTTGAAGATGAAAATTACACAAGTGAAAATGCTTGAACTATGATGTCTTTTAAATTATGAATCAAACCTAAACAAATAAGCCATAATATACAGAGTTACTACTAAAATTTATAACTTCTATATACCAAAACTCTTGTTTGTAAGTTAGATATTTCACCTTAATCTCAAAAGAGCAGCCTCACTCCATAATCATATTGGATTAATTTCCTTTTCAAAGGTTTGGTTAGGATTTACAAAATTCACTTTTAACCTTATGTAATATATTAATAGTCTCATCTTTTAGCAGTTGCATAATCAAATAATATCTCAAGGATATGTGTTTAATTTTATAATTGAAAGTCTTTTTAATTTCTTGTAATGGCCATTGCTGTTTGGCATTTACAATGCATTGAGAGTGATAATGTTGGTTTCATACCTAAACTCAGAAATTTGTGTTGCAAAACCTAGGAAAGTAAGTGGTGAAAAAATAGTTTGAAAAATAGTCAGTTCAATAATGTTAAGAAAATTGACTCTAAAAAATAGACGTAGTAAAAGAGACTGGAAAAATTAATGAGATGAAGCATGCAAAATTTTAAAATAAATAGATTAATAACGTTAAGAATTTGATGTGAAGAGGGTCTTCAGGGGCTTCGTCCTTATGTTAATTATATTAAATTGGTCCTTCCCAATACACAGGTTTTAGAGACTATTTGGGAGGAAGATGCTTGAAACCTTTATTGTTGGAAGGATCTATAATTGTGATTTTGCCCTCTGTTTTACTGAAAAAAAAAAAAAAAAAAGGTCGTGGGACAATATTATAATTTATAATTTTACATAGTAATCCATATTTCGCATTGACGTGCTCGATGACTAAGCTAGGTCAATTGCGTTGCAAATTAAGTAACCGTGGGATTTATATAAGTTTACTTGACTTACTATTCATTTAACATAAAAGGTAACAAGTAATTTTTTTTGGTAATCTCCATCATAACAAACACTAATTAAAAATAAAAAAATAAATTTACACATATAGGTTCTAAAGTTTAACTTTAGACCGAAAGATAAACCACTGCTTCAACTTTGATTAATGTTCAGGGAATGCTAATTAAGTGTTGATTAAGTTTAGACCAACGAAGTGAAGACAAGAATTCGCGGGGTGTAATTTGAAAATGTTAAATTGTTTGATATATATATATATATAGTTTCTAGTAAATTTATGGTAAGTAGCCTTATTCTTTTCTCGTTCACAAAAAGCTTTCTCACTCGTCGTGACGTGGCAATGAGCCGAGGGAGTTACTGGCTACTTTTGGTCTGCAAATTCCTATGTTGGCCAAATTCTTCGACATCATTCATATCCTCCAATCTGATGAGCTTCGGCTTCTACCTATTTTCCTTTGATTGCTTATCTATGTGGTGGTGTTGTGGTTGCAATGGAGAAAAGAAGCAAATTAGTTCTTTAATTTTATATTTTATAACAATTTGATTTCTTATAACTTAATTAATTGTAACAAATTAATTTTTAAAAAAAATTATTTTATATAAAATGAAACCTTTATTTATCAAAATGGAAGAACTTTTTCACACCAATTTGAATTTGTAAGAAATTGTTATGTACAAATTTAAATTTATAAAAGACTTATATGTAATTATTAATTTGTAAAGGACTAAATGGTCATAAAATATAAAAGTAAGGGTCAAATTTTATACTTTTCTCAATTGCAATGATTTTTTTTGTAATTTTGGGCTTTTATTATAATTTCCTTGTTAATTATCATTTGCCTTTAATCAATCTTGTTTTTACCGATTCAAGTTCATTGACATGTGGAATAAGAACCAATAATACATACATTTACAGTGAATTTCTGAATATATTCATAAAAACTAGAGAAGGGGTAATTTTTTTTTCCCTTAACAGGAAAATAATGAGAAGAAGACAATCAATCTTTCTTAAATAGACTTTACATAAGAACACCTATGAGTCACTGCATATTGCAAAAAATCACAAGCTCATGTAGTTGCACAAAAAATAAATGGAAAACAGTGTTAAATGTTAAAATTGTATAAGTTTATACCCACTGATATTGTTAAAGACAATTTTATGAGGGATTATATTGAGATGATAATTAAAAATGTACATATATATGTGATGGACATAATTAAGAAGACAATGAGTTACTAAATTAAAAATTATTTTATATGTAAGGGATGAAATTGAAAAAAATTCATATGATGGACTAAATTAAAAAATATCTTATATATAATAGGTTAAAGTGAAAATTGAAATTTTAAATAGTTTTAATACAAGTATGTCTGATTAGACTAAGATGGGCCGGATTAATATAACGGTGTTAGACTATACTAATTAAGTGTGATGTAATGGAATTAAAAGTATAAACTTATATAATCTAATAGAAGCACCAAATATCTAATAAAGATTAACCATATTGTAACCTAATCTTATATGTATATTGAATAGATAATTAACATACTAGTGGCTTTTTTTTTGTTAGCCAGTACACATACTAGTCTTTAACTTAGTCCAATAATATTGCGCAAAAATATTTAATCCAATAAAAGATCAAAACTGTACTAACATGTCATTAATTTATGATACAATATCACAACCGAAATTGCAGTACTTTTATGACCGTTGAAATTTTCTCACATAGCCACACGTAATACGCTAATTAAATTGCAGTACTTTTATAAGAAAATGAATTTCCACGAAATTTTTAGAACAATACCTCTTAAAATGCGTCGGTGACTTTTCAACATTAAAAGACAAAATTCAGTCAAACAACGGGTTTCTCTCTCCAATTTCCACACATTCACCACTTAGCTTCCTTCTTTAATTTGCATACCAAATCTCTCTCACTCTCTCTCTCTCCATAACACGGAAACCTTTTAAACCCACATTTTCTTGGTTAGTTTAAGCAAATATGGAGCGGCTTTGGAAACGTATGTTAGAGTTGACGGTGATATCCGGCGAGAACCTCTGTATGGATGGGAATCCGGTGACGGAGAATGCGTACGTGGAGGTTCGGACGGATTCTATAAATTGTTGGACCACAAAAATGGCGAAGCAAGAAGGGGCAAGCTTAGGCTCAGGCTTAGGCTCAGTCTTAGGGTACCCAATATGGAACGAGAAACTGTTTGTGGAAGCGCCCTTGCATGCAGAGTCTATTACGTTCGAGGTTCAGTGCAAGACATCCAAAGGTAGGGTTCGATCTATTGGAGTCGCACGAATAGCGATTTCCGACGTCCTACCTAAGAAGGACGGATGCTTCGAGGTGTTGCGTTACAGGCTGAGGAATTGGCAAGGATGGAGATGTGGGGTCATCAACTTCTCAGTGATGCAGAAGAAGAGGGAAGAAGATGATGAAGAAGATGAACGCAAGACGGTGAGTTGTTGTGGTGGTGAATTATCGTCACGAGATGAAACTGAGCGCCAATAATGGAGTCAGCGGTGGAGGATGCATATTTGAGGGGGACTTAAATTATATATATATATATATATATATATATATATATATATATATATTGTATTAAAATTTAATTTTTTGCCCCATGTATTTGATTTTTGGAACCTATTGAAATTATTGAACTTAATGATTGGATCAATTTATTTTGTTTTATTATTTGACATATCAATTTGAACCTATTAAAATCATATAAGTATTATGTATGTAATTTTATATTTAATTTTTGTGTAAATATTTGATACATTTTTGTAAATTGTAATTTTATGAGTAAAACATAATTAAGTTTAAATGTCAATATGTTATTTTTAATTATATCTTGAACAATTGTCTTGATAAATGTTAAAATAAATTTTTGCAATGTTGATGGATAAAATAATATTTATAATGCTCTATAAATATTTTTTCTATAAATTGACAGTTATAAATTTTAATGTTTTATTTGATAAACTTGTTTAATTCTTTCAAAATACTATTTTAGGTTATTTATTGAACTATCATGTATTGTCAAGTGATGATATATTTTTTTCAATATATCTTTGTTATGCATTGCATAAATAATGAGCAAATATGAATGCTTTCATATGTACTTAGATAGTGAAATTAATATTAAAATAAAGAGTAATATATAATACAATATTTTAATGTTACATTCAAATTTAAGAAAGAGAAAGTCAAAATATTACTAGCAAATTAACCTCATTGAATTTAATTTAAAAGTTTAAATGAAAAATTTTATGTAAAAAAATATAACATTAAAATATAATGTTTCAAAATAAAATATGAAAAATTTTGAAAATTTTTTTTACTCCTCTACTGCCTCCGATTTTGGCTCCATCCCTGAATGGAGGTGTCACTAAAATTCCTCTTTGGTGGATCCACTCTGGCATTCATGTTTGAATAATTAATCAGGATGAAGTATGTACTACTCTGAGTCTTAATTAATGTTTGTTTTTCTTGATTCCAACGAAATGAGTTGTAATTCTTTTATTATAATTATTTTATAGTTGTTATTACAGGTAATTATTTTATATGTATCTATCTATATGTTTAAAATTTGAAGTATATGAGAGACATTCATATTGCTTAGATACTATTAGATGGTTTTATTATTTAATCTTTGATCCAAAACAAGTTTTATAATATATATGATGTTATTTATAGTAAAGTAAAATTTTTTATGCACTCATAATTGTGAGTACACTAGTGTACTAAGTTATAATTTAAAGATATAATTGCAATATTATTATTTTTTGTTAATATTATTACAATTATATTTTTACATTATAAATGAGTGCACTTAAATTGTAAAAGCATCAAAGATGACATCCTATAATAAATGTATTCGAATCTTTATATATTACTGTTAGGATCACATCAGGTTTACTTAATCTTTTGATGAATCATTTCATTATCTAGTTGAAGAGGTTTTAATATAGAGATATTCAAATTAGCTGATATATTCATCAATATGTTCACGAACGTAGAGTATAATAGGAGTGGCTCAATTATATGCTTTTAATCGCTAATTTATATGTTTTATGTTATATGTTGTCGTTTCATGAGATATTAGAGACAGCCAATTAATTAGTTAACTAGCTTGAGACCTGTGCTACGCATGGGACAGGGTTTGTTTGATGAGAATACTTGTAATTTTGCATTTGGAGTTTAATTTAGATAAGTATAAAGCTTTTAAAACATAATAAATTACTAGAAAAACAATAAACTGATAACTCTTTAAATAATAACTTGAGTATATGATTAGAATTAGTGTATATGAAGAAAGTTAATATCTAAATAATTAATATAAGCTAAATGGATTAACTACAATGCTAAGCCAAACTAAATTGAAAATGTATTTCTATAATATTCATTCATTGTTTATGTATATGTGCAATTAACCAAAATACATCATGGAAAGATATAAATATTTGCTTGCAATTAAAGCACCAATATAATTGATATAACCAATCCATCAAATTCAGTGGAGGAGTTACTAATCTGCCTTCCTTCTATCAATGAGGCTGCCAAAAAAATAACAAAATAAGTATAAAAAAATGAAAGGATTGGAAGAATAACCACATAGAAAATTTGTTGCAAACGAAAAATTTTGAGCTCCATCTCTATTATGTTGCCATTATCTCTTAAAGCATACTCAATCCAAAATATACTTATAATGTCCGAATAAAAATATACAACAAAAGCAAAGAATAAACAATGAAAGGTCAATTAAAGAAAATAATATTCAATGTTCAGGCGAGAAAATACTATTCAAGAAAATAATATTCAATATTCAGGTGGAAAAATAGAACATTGTGACCCATACTTTCCTTACATGTACTCCACTTGCCACTAAGTCCAAGAATATACTTGCATTACTATTTTCTATATTTTTTTTATGTAAGGAATCTGCTTCCCAATACACAGGTTTTACTGACTGCTCGGGAGGAAGATGCTTGAAACTTCCATTGTCGGAAGTCTAAATATAATTGCGACTTTGTTCTCTGTTTTCCTGGAGAAAATATAAAGTCGTGGGACTATATTATAATTTATAATTTTACATAACAATCCACATTTTCGCGTTGACGTGCTCGATGACTAATCAAGCTAGGTCTATTGCGTTGCTGATTAAGTTTTGTTAATTCATTTGAAATAATTTTATAATTTTACTTGATTTATTATTCATTTGAAATAAAAGGTAGTTGAGGAATTTTTTTTATATAATCTCAGATCATCATGACCCTATTTAAAAAATAAAAAATAAAATTACACATTTAGGGTCTAAAGTTTAAACGTTAGACTAAAAGATAAAGAACTGCTTCAACTTCGATTAATCTCCGAGGAATGCTAGTTAAGTGTTGATTAAGTTTAGACCAATGAAATGAAGACAAGAATTCGCAGTGTGTAATTTCAAAAGGTTAAATTGTGTGTGTATATATATATATATATACACACACATATATAGCTTCTGGTGAATTTCTGGTGCGTAGCCATATTCTTCTATTAACATTAAGCTTTCTCACACGTCGTGATGTGGCAATGAGCTGACTGAGTTACTGGCTACTTTTGTTCTGCAACTTCCTATGTTGACCAAATTCTTCGTCATCATTCGTATCTTCTTAGCTTTGGCTTCTTCGACATCATTATTTCCTTGTTAATTAGCGTTTGCCTTTAATCATTCTAGTATATATCCTGTGGAAGACAATTTTATAAGGGATTATATTGAGAATAATATTTTATGTGGAATCAAATTAAAAATATATATTATAAGTGAGGACTAAATTAAAAAAAAATTAAAATAATTTATTTTTGTAGATATTATTCACAGTAATTTTAATTGTAAGGGAAATGTACATATGTGAAAGATATAATTAAAAAGACTTGAATTGAAAAATATCTTATGTGTGAGAGATTAAATTAAAAAAAAATTCTTATAATAGACTAAATTGATAAATATTTTATATGTGATAAGTTAAAAAGAAAATTTTAAATTTTAAGTAGTTCTAATACAATTAAGAGACATTAGTATATAAGTATTAGACCATATTAATTAAATGTAGTGTCCTGGAGTTAAACGTACGAGCATATATATCAAATTTCATATAATAAAGATGAATCATATAATATAAACTTGTACCGTTGGTGTGCTAAATGAATAATTAATCACATCCTAGTGTTTTTTGTTTTACCAATACATATTATAGTGTGTAACTTAGTCCAATAATATTGGCCAAAAATATTTAATCCAATGAAAGATCAAAATGAATCCAGGTCCTCTATTATATAATAGAAGATATTATAATTTTTTAAAACTTAAAAATAATTGAATACAGTTCAAAATAATTAAGTGTGATATCTTTTTTACTTTAAAAATTTACAATAATACTTTCTTTCTCAGTTAATTTATGATACATTGTCAGAACCGAAAATGCAGCACTTTTATGACCGGCGCAAGTTGAAACTTTCTCTCCAAAGCCACACGTAATACGCCGATTAATATATAAGAAAATAAATTTCCACGAAATTTTTATAACAATCCCTCCTAAAATCCGTCGGTGACTTTTGAACGTTAAAAGACAAAATTGAGTCAACCAACAGGTATCTCTATCCAATTTCCCCACATACACCACTTTACTACTAAACGGAGTATGGTCAAATTAACCCAGCCTAGCTTGCTTCTTTAATTTGCATACGGAATCTTTCTCTCTCTCTCTCTCTCTCTCTCTCGCTACAATTTTAGTTTCATACCCACATTTCTTGGTCAGTTTAAGCAAACATGGAGCCAATTAGGAAACGTATTCTTGAGGTGACGATGATATCCGGCGAGAATCTCTGCATAGATGGGAATCCGGTGACGGAGAATGTGTACGTGGCGGTTCGGGCTGAGTCCATAAGGTGTTGGACTACAAAAATGGCGAAGGAAGAAGGAGGAAGCTTAGGCTCAGGCTTTGGCTTAGGGTACCCTATATGGAACGAGAAGCTGATGGTGGAGATGCTGTTGCATACAGAGTCTGTTACGTTCGAGGTTCAGTGCAAGACATCCAAAGGTAGGGTTCGATCTGTTGGGGTCGCAAGAATCGCAATTTCCGACGTCCTTCCTAAGAAAGATGGATGCTTGGAGGTGTTGCGTTACAGGCTGAGGAATTGGGAAGGAAGGAGAAGTGGGGTCATCAATTTCTCAGTGAGGATGATGAAGGAGGAAGAAGATGATGAAGATGATGAAGAAGAATACAAGGGAAAGACGGTGAGTCGTTGTGGTGGAGAATACGGTAGAGGTGAATCATCGTCACGAGATGAAACTGAGTGCTAGTAATGGAGTTGTCACTGGGATTCATGTTTGAAGAATTAATCAGGATTTACTAGGTACTCTTAATTAATATTTGTTTTTCTTGATTTCAACGAAATGAGTTGCAATGCTTTTATTATAATTATAGGTGTTATTGGGTTGGATTATGCTGGAGTTTTAATTTTTGTATGACGACTTGATCGTGTATCTAGTTTATCCGGGTAGTTGTTTTTTATGTATCTATCTAAAATTGGAAGTATATATGACGTTATTCACAGTAAGAATATCTGAATTTTTATGAAAAAAAATATAATTTTAGTCCCTTATTATTCATAAATTTATCATTTTATTTTTTTACTTATTGAAATGTTCAGCTTCAATTTTTTAATTTACTTCTTCCAAATTTAATTCTTGTCAAACTCATGTGAGAATCCTTGAAAAGATCATAGTTATGAAAAAAAAAAAAGAATAAACTTGTAAATTCAAGTCAGAAGAGCTTATTATAATTAATTAAGGTTCTCAATTTCGTACGCGGCTGGCGCTTTGCCAGTTGCCGCCAGCGATTAATTAGTGAATATAATAGAATTGGTATTTTATTTTTCATTTTCTTAACAGCAAAGTTGAAATTTTTATATGACTTTGAATAACAGAAAGCGTATATATGTTATATATTAAGACCAAAAAAGGAGGTCCTGCCTCGTCCTCTCTTCCCATTAAATGTGTGTCTATATATATATATATAAATAATATTATGTATCCGTATATTAATTAATTTAATAAATTAGAAAATACCAACCATTCAAAAGTTATTGTGTTTTGGATTATATAATTGATTTTATGAGTTATATTTTATATTGTAATTTTATATGAATATATTTCATGTAAATAAATTACAAATTAAAAAAAAAAAAAAAACAATGTTCAAGTAATTGGGTTGAGTATGAATTTGGCTATTTGAGAATTTAACAATCTATGATGAAAGGAATGGTGAGTATGGGTAAAAAAATTCATATTTCTGCGAATTTGAGGAATAGTAATTATGATATTTATCAATGATCATCGTTGCTTCTTTATTCTACATAGAAAGAATGTTATAAGATTTATCATGTTTGTAAAATTTACGTAAATCAAATAAAAATAATCCAAAATTCAAAGAAGTTTATAAATAAAGTAATCAAAGTTTATTAGTATAATTTATAAGTATATACAGATCTTGACACATAGACCATATTGTTGGCCTAAAATGAAAAAAGAAAAGGCCTAGTCCACATCAGAAAAGAAAGTCTGGAAGTGTAGAGAAAAACATTAGCCCATCTTAGCCCACAAGTGGAATACAACTCATCCGAAATACATAAGCTGCTATGTAGAGAAAAGCATCAGAGTTTCTCTACACTTCCTCTACCACACTCTTTCTGTGCCTCCTTCTTGTCTCCTGGAAGTGCTGTCAGCAGCAGCCATTAATGGCGTCTCAACAAAACTCGGAACAAGCTGCGTCATTGGAGCCAAAAACTATATCTCATAGCAGTCAAAGAAGGAGCAGCTGAATATCTCTTTCATCATCAATATCATCTACAATAAATACTCTCCAACCACTC
The DNA here is from genome assembly GCA_037074485.1 of Delonix regia. Lineage (NCBI taxonomy): Eukaryota > Viridiplantae > Streptophyta > Magnoliopsida > Fabales > Fabaceae > Delonix > Delonix regia. The sequence goes on from CM073460.1 coordinate 16,116,360, forward strand.
TTTTTGAGAAAACTATAAATACGTTGCAGCTATTACCTTCGAAGAACAAGGGAAGAGAGGCAAAAAACGAAAAAGAGCTGAAGAGAAAGCACACTATGTAATTTTTTAAAGCTTTTCATTCTTAGAGCTTAATTTCTAGTTCATCAGCTTTTTGGAAGCATATTTGAGAGCTATAAGATAAAACCTAGTTCTGTAGGGTTTAGAAAATTTTTTTTACTGATATTGTACCTCTATCTTAGTGGAGAAGAGGGTTGTTATTGAAAAGTTTGAGGTTGAGCTAAAAAACCTTATGTTTGGATTTAGCACATGAAAACTCCTTGTGAAAGTGTAAGAAAAATTTTCTTAGTGAAAAATCCCTTGATGAAGACAAGGAGACTAAAAGTAGGCATTGTGGTTGGTTGAACCAAGATAAACTTGTGTGTTTAATTCTCTTTCCTTGATCTCTATCTTTCAGTATATTTTCTGTTAACTTAAAATTTTATAGTTAACTACTTTCTTTTTTTTCATCTGTACTTTTCAAGAAATACAGTTCACTGAAACATTTATAGTTAACTGTTTTTCCTTTTGTCACAACGTACTCACTGCTGAAAAGTTCAATCAACTTTAATTTATTATAGTTAACTATTTATTGCATATTATAGCTTACTAAAGATATTTTCATTTAACTTTCTTCTATTTGCTTTTCTTCTAGCAAAGTGAATGCCTTACTGAAAAATTCAATCAATATTATTATATTTCAGTCAACTATTTATTGTGAGTTATAGTTGACTGTAAATTTTTTAGTTAATTAAAAATTTCAAAACAAAATTTTATTATAAAATTTTTAAGTCCACTTATTCACCCCTTCCCTCTAGGTGCACTATCAATTGGTATCAGAGCAGTGGTCTCACTTGATCTGTGCTTTACAGCCAAGAGAAAAGATCCATTTTGCAGAAAATGTCTTCATAACATCTTGAGGGAGCTTATTTCAGTGAATGGCACTCCACCTCAAGGCCTCTTTACTTCAATGGAAATCATTACACACACTGGAAAGGCAAAATGAAGATTTTCATACAAGCCACATATTACCCAGTATGGAAGGTTATTGAGCAAGGTCTGAAATTTCCCAAAATTGAAAATGAGGAACTCAAACCAGAAGAAGAATATAATGAGGAAGATATCAAGATGATTTAGGAAAATGCCAGAGCCATTAACATTCTTTATTGTGCTGTCAGCAGAGAAGAGTATGATAAAATCTCAACATGTGATACAACAAAGGAAATGTGGAACAAACTAGAAGTCATACATGAAGGCACAACCAATGTGAAGGATTCAAAGATAAGTACTTTACAGTATAAACTGGAACTGTTTGAAATGAAGTAGAATAAGGACATAGAAGCTATGTTTAGTCGTTTTTCAAAAATTGTGGGTTAACTAAAAATTCTTGGACAGTCCTACACGAATCATGAAACCATGAAAAAGATACTAAGATCTCTACCAAAGAGCTGGAAATCCAAAGTAGATAACATTGAGAGCAGCTTAAGGTTTAAAGACTTAACCTATGATGAGCTGAGAGTAATTCTTATTGCCTACTAGAATAATCACCTCAAGCGTTATGAACTAAACAAAGAAAGAAATATGGCACTAAAAACTGCAGCTACTTCTAAACAGCAAGAGGATGATAAAAGCAAAGAAGGTTTACAAGATATAGCTTTCTTCTCAAAGAAATTTGAGAAATATTCTAGACAAAAGCATAAGCTTATGATAAGCAAAAGAAACTTCCTAAGAAAGGAATTTAAGAAACATGATTAAGGGAAGAACTCCATAACTTGCTATAAATGTGGAAGAAATGGACACATTCGCTTTGACTACCCTTCTTGAAGAAAATGTTTGGCAAAATCTCAAATAGAAGAAGAGCACTTACAGTATGGATTGATGATGATGAAGATGAAGAAGAAGAGGAGCTAAAACAAGAAGAAAATGAGGTAACCACTGACTCCTCTGAAGAAGAATTACAAAATACTTTAAATAAGATGTTTGATTATTTTGAAAAATTATTCATTAAATAAAAAAGTTTAGAAAAGGAAAAACAGATGCTTGAGAAAAACTTTCAAATCCTAAAAATTGAAATTGAAAAGGCTTTAAGTGAAAATAAAAATTTACAAATAAAAGTTTCTACATTAATTAGAGACTTAGCAAACTTTGTCAAAGGAAAAGAAAACTTAAATCTGTTTCTAGCAAAACAGAAATGTAGCTTTGACAAATTAAGTATTGGTTATAATAAAGATAATTCTGTTAAACTATACAAGAATTGCTTTGTAAAATCTTCTTCCACTGTCTATATTCACTGTCAAAGAAGAGGACACACCTGCTACAAATGTAAACATCATAAAGATAACATGGTTTGGATCCCAAAAGGCACCTCCACTGCCTATACGAACAAGAAAAGACCCAAGCAAGTTTGGGTACCTATAACAAAGTAAATTTTTTTGCAGATTTAGCTCAAAGGGAAAACTTTCAAAAATCAATGATTCTTAAACAGTGGCTGCTCAAGACACATGAAACCCCTCTAAATTCACCTCAATATTAATGAAGGATGGAGGATTAGTCACTTTTGGAGATAACAGTAAAGGCAAAATTGTTGGCATAGGTAAGGTACAATTACTCCCTGATTACTATATAGAAAATGTGTATCTTGTAGAAGGACTCAAACATAATCTTCTTAACATTAGTCAATTGTGTAACAAAGGCTACAAAGTAATATTTGAATCACTTTGCTGTAAAGTGTTCAATGGTGACAAAGCACTGTTTGTAGGTCAAAGACATGATAACATATATATATATATATATATATATATATTGAACATAGAAGTTTTATTTTCAAAGAATGTTACATGTCTCATTTGTTTGTAATGACTCTTCGATATGGCATAAAAGATTGGGTCATGCTAGCATGCATCTCATCTCAAAACTTTCAAAACTTGGCCTTGTTAAAGGTCTCCCAAAATTAAATTTTGAAAATGATCATAGATATGATGCATGTCTACATGGCAAACAAACTAAGTCTTCTTTCAAACCTAAGGATTGTGTGTCTACTTCTAGACCACTTCAATTATTACACATAGACTTATTTGGACCTACTCAAACTAAAAGTTTTGGTGGAAAAAGTTATGCTTTTGTTATCATTGACGATTACTTAAGATACACTTGGGTATACTTTCTAAGTCATAAGGATGAAACATTCAAATTCTTTGAAATATTTTGCAAGCAAGTTTAAAAGGAACAAGGATACTTGATATCAAGTATTAGGAATGACCATAGTGGTGAATTTGAAAATAAATTCTTTGAAAATTTCTACAATAAGCATGGTTTCAGCCATAACTTCTCCTTTCCTAGAACTCCACAACAAAATGGTGTGATAGAAAGGAAGAATATAACATTACAAGATATGGCTAGAACAATGCTTATTGACAATAATCTTCCCAAATACTTTTAGGCTGAACCTATAAATACTACTTGTTATATTTTGAACCATTGCTTAATATAGCATATTCTTTTGAAGACACCCTATGAACTTTGGAAAGAAAGAAAACCCAATATTAATTATTTTCATGCTTTTGATTGCAAATGTTTTATTCATAACAATGGCAAAAGCAATTTGGGGAAGTTTGATTAACATAGTGATGAGGGTATATTTCTAGGATATTTAACCTCTAGCAAATCATATAGAGTCTACAATAAACGTACATTAGTGGTAAAGGAATCCATGCATGTAGTTTTTTATGACTCTAACTCAAATTCCAAGAAATGTGTAGTCACAAATGATGATGAAGAACCTGCGTTTGTCTCTGTTCAACACTCAAAATCAGAAAATTCAAGAAAATGTGTCTGACTCAAACACAAATCAGAAAATTCAACCTGATCAAAATTTCAGTCAATTGGAAAATGAACGCAATTGACTGAACACTAATCGAACCATTCTTGAGAATCAAGATTTCAATCAACTGGAAAAAAAACATAATCAACTGGAAAAATCCAAAACAGAACAGAGACTTCCAAGAGAATGGAAACAGTCACCCTCTTATCCCATGTAATTCATTCTTAGAAATCCACAAGAAGGGCTAAGAACTAGATCATCGTTTAAACAAAATAACAACTTGGCTCTTCTTTCACAAATAAAGCCTAAGACAGTAGATGAAGCATTAAATGATGAAGGATGGATTCTAGCCATGCAAGAGGAGCTAAATCAATTTAAACAAAATGAAGTATGGACTCTTGTTAAGAAACCAAAGGATGCCTCCATAATAGGAACAAAATGGGTATTTAGAAATAAGTTGGATAAGCATGGAAAGGTAATAAGAAACAAAGCTCGTCTAATTGCCCAAGGATACACCCAACAAGAAGGTATTGGCTATGATGAAACCTATGCTCCTGTTGCTAAATTAGAATCCATTAGAATGCTACTTGCTTATGCATCTCACATGAAATTTAAATTATACCAAATGGATGTCAAAACAGCATTTTCGAATGGCTTGATAAATGAAGAAGTGTATGTCAAACAACCTCCTGGATTTAAGAATACAGAATTGCCTAACCATGTATATAAACTCTCAAAAGCCATTTATGGCTTAAAGCAAGCTTCTAAAGCCTAGTATGAGAGGTTAAGCAATTTTCTGACATCAAATAATTTTAAGAAAGGAAATGTTGACACTACCTTGTTCATTAGAAAAACTAACAAAGAATCTGTACTTATTCAATTATATGTTGATGATATTGTTATTGGAAGTACTAATGATGATCTGTGCAAGGAATTTTCCAAACTCATGCAAAGTGAATTTGAAATGAACATGATGGGTGAGATGACTTTCTTCCTCGGCCTTCAAATAAAGCAAACAAATAAAGGAAACTTCATCAGTCAAACCAAGTATACAAAGGAATTACTTCACAGATTCGATTTTAAAAATGCAAAGCCTATGGGAACACCCATGAACCCTTCTACCCACTAAGAAAAGGATGCGAATGGTAAGAATTTTGATCAAAAGGCATATAGAAGTATGATTGGTTCTCTCTTATATCTTACTGCTAGTTGCCCTGATATTATGAATAGCATTTACATGTATGCTAGATATCAAGCAAGTCCTAAAGAATCTCACTATGTTGCAATTAAAAGAATATTCAAGTATCTAGTAGGAACTCAAGATTATGGCCTATGGTATCCTAGAACTAATCACTTTGATCTAGTTGGATATGCAGATTCTGACTTTGCAGGAGATAAATTGGATAGAAAAAGCACTAGTGGAACCTATCAAATGCTAGGCAAGGCCCTAGTCTCTTGGTTTAGCAAGAACTCAAGAAGTTGCTGCACTCAACTCTTATGGATGAAGCAATAACTTAAAGTTTATTCTTTATGTTTGTCACAAATTCCAATCTACTATGACAACACAAGTGCCATATGTCTAACCGAGAACCCAGTTTATCATTCAAGAACAAAGCATATTGAGGTTCGTTATCACTTTATCTGACATCATGTTCAACAAGGAACCATTGAGGTGCATTATGTTAAAACCGAATATTAGCTAGCTGACATCTTCACTAAACCTCTTCATAAAGACAAATTTAAATTTATGTGCTCTAAACTTGGAATAACTAAGTCATATGAAAAAATAAATTTTTCTAGAAATTTTTAGTCAACTGTAAACTTTTCAGTTAACTGAATTTTTACTTTCTCAATCAACTAAAAATTTTCAGTTAACTAAAATTTTACAAAACAGTCAACTGAAATATTTTTAGTTAACTATAAAATTTTTCAATTAACTACATTAATTTCAGTCGACTATATTATTTTGAGTTAAGAGATTTTTGTCTGAGGCCAAAGTTGTTAATCTGAAAATGAGAGATCCAAAACGGTGTGTTTTGCTAATCACTAAGTCAAATCTGTCAGAAACTTTCTAGTTTCCCTACACAACTCTGTGATAGTTACATCATGAAACCGTTCTTGAGAACTAACTAACCGTCGTGTTCACACTGATTGATCTGACGTGACAGGTTTCTCAACTTTTCTCAAGACTCAAAAAGCATCAAACTGGCCTTCTGTCTCTCACTCTAACTGTTTCATGCCCTAAAAGTTTCAAAAACCCTCTCTCGGAACTCTCTATCTCCTTTGCTGTGATACTTTCTCAATCACTGCCCTCCATGGCAGAAAATGTCACCTTCACTCGTCAATAGTCCATGCATTGATCTGCAGCAACTCAACCTCCTCCAATGATAGCCATCGAAGAGCAACCACTGCCTGCTGTAAGTGAAAACGTTCCTATAGCCACTAAATCACTAGTCTTGACACCCTCTCCAAAGACTACAACTTCCAAAAGAAAGCGTAAAGTGGTCATTCCTTCATCTTCACTAAAAGAAGAGGAACCACTAATCTCTGTAAAAGAAAACCTGGTGACTAAAGAAATCCCCACATCTGCAGAAAATGTCGAAGCCTAAGAAACCCCAGTGGAGATTCCTCTGCCACTATGATCTGCTTGCCCCCCAACAAATATTCTAGCCACCTCTGTCCAACCTAAAAATACCAAAAGGAAAGGTATTTCCTCTTCCCATATTTTAAGGCATTTTCGCTCAACTGAGCATGAGACTAAGTATAGACAATATTTTGCCTCTAAACCTATTACTCATGATCGTACTGTTCACTTTGAAAAACTTGCCAAAATACATGTCCATGTTGAACCAAAAATTTAAAACCTAGGATGGTCTTCCATATTTACTCTGTCTGAACCAGTATATGAAGAGTTAGTCAGAAAATTTTATACAAATATGTCTGTTATGGGTGATGAGTCCACCCTTAAGTCCTTGGTTGATGGAGTTTGCATAATCATATATGAGAGTACCATAGTTGAGGTTTTGAACATGAATTTTGATGTTGAGGATAAATGTTTCTTTAAAAGCAAGTGGCTTAAATCCTTCAACTTCACCTATGAGAAGGTCAAGAATGAACCAGTTTATAGGATTGAATTTTTACAGGGTCAGAAACTGAATGGGTTAGCCTTCTCATTTAAAGATAGAGTCCAAGCACATATGATTGCCACATGTGTGCTTCCTAGGACTAGATCATTAGAGGTGCTAAGCAAGAGGGACTTGCTACTGTTATTTTGCCTGCATGCCTAACAACCTATAAACTTGCATCATTGAATACTTTAGTACATGTTGGAAAGTAGCACCTGTCTAGATCCTACCTCCAGCCTTCATTATGGCATGCTTCTTACCTAGATATTCAGATATTAGGGAGTTAATTTAGATCAACACCCCTGCAAACAAATCGCTTCCACCTATGATGCTTCATCTTTTAAACTAATGAAGTATAAACTTATGGATGATCAATGGGTAAGAATGGCTGATATTGAAAATCCTCTTGCTCAACTTATTCCCACTCCTTCTGAGCCTCCTAAAGATTCTGTGCCTTTATCCTCCTCTGCACCTCCAATAGAACCCTCCTCCTCAGTAGGTAGTTTTCTCCCAAACCCACTTTAAATCCTCAACACCTTGGTAAATAACCAAACTCATATGCTCTCCCTTACGAACTCCATACATATTCAATTGAGTGAAGTTTAATCCTAGCTGTCAATTATTCATGGTCAATTGAATACCTACAATCAGCGCTAGGACACACTAAACACTGATGTCCGAGATGCCAAGGTTGCTTTGCAACAGAGAGAATCCTAGCTAACTCAACGATTTCAAGACCTTTGCGACACCATCCTTCAATCACATGTGGGTCTTTAGCAAATTCTTCAGTCTTCCAGGCGCCGCTGACTATGAGGGATTTCTCTTTTTGATTGACACATAGCTGGCCATTTTTTTTGTTAACTCTCCTTTTGAGTGATGACAAAAAGAGGGAGAACAAACTTTAGTTAACTTAAATTTACTTGTACTTATTTTTAGTTAACTGTTTTCTTTTGGGACTCTGTATTACTTTTATGGATTCTGTATTATCTTTATTTCTTTGACAGTTATTTACATTGCTATATTGACCTTGATGGATGATGATTCTAATGGATCCTGAATGACTGATGGATGACATTTAATTTAAACGAATGTTACTGTGATGAATGATATATCAATACTGAAATTATTATAATATTATTTGTGAATGCTAGCTAACTACTATGATATTATCTATGTGTACTGGCTGTTTTTTTTTTTTTACTCTGTAAAGATTCTTAGTTTCAGGGGGAGCTTTTGCAAGTTTCTCCATTTAGTTTTGTCATCATCAAAAGGGGGAGATTATTGGCCCAAAATATGAAAAGGCTTAAACCCATATTTAATGGATGACAAATCAAATGAAAAAAGAAAAGGCCCAGCCCATATAAAAAAACTAAGTCTAGAAGTGCAGAGAAAAACATCAGCCCACAAGTGGAAGATAGCTCATCTGAAGTACAAAAGCTGTTGTGCAGAGGAAAAAATCAGAGTTTCTCTGAACTCCCTCTGCCACACTCTTCCTGCATCTCCTTTTTGCCTCTTGGAAGTACTGTCAGCAGCGGCCATTAAAGATGCCTCAACAAAACTTAGAACAAGCCGCACCATTGAAGCCAAAAATTGTACCTCATTGCAGTCAAAGAAGGAGCAACTGAATATCTCTCTTATAATCAATATCTTTTGCAATAAATGCTCTCCAATGACTCTTTCTGATAAAGCTATAAATACGTTAAAGCTACAACCTTTGAAGAACAAAGGAAGAGAGACAGAAAACAAAAAGAGCTGAAGAGAAAGCACACTCTGTAATTTTTTAAAGCTTTTCATTCTTAGAGCTTGGTTTCTGGTTCATCAGCTTTTTGGAAGCATGATTGAGAGCTGTAAGATAAAACTCAGTTCTATAGGGTTTAGAAATTTTTTTTTACTGATATTGTACCTCTGTCTCAGTGGAGAAGAGGGTTGTTATTGAAAAGTTTGAGGTTGAGCTAGAAAGCCTTGTGTTTGGAGTTAACACGTGAAAACTCCTTGTGAAATTTTTTTAACTATATTGTACCTCTGTCTCAATGGAGAATAGGGTTGTTGTTGAAAAGTTTGAGGTTGAGCTAGAAAGCCTTGTGTTTGAAGTTAGCACATGAAAACTCCTTGTGAAAGTCTAAGAAAACTTTCCATAGTGGAAAATCTCTTGGTGAAGACAAGGGAACTGGAAGTAGGCATTGTGGTTGGCTAAACTAGGATAGACTTGTGTGTTTGATTCTCTTTCTCTGATCTCTATCTTTCAGTATATTTTCTGTCAACTTAAAATTTTACAATTAACTGCTTTCTTTTTTTTCATCTATTCTTTTAACGAAATAAAATTCACTGAAACATTTATAACTAACTAATTTTCCTTCTGTCACAACATACTCACTGCTGAAAAGTTCAATCAACTTTAATTTATTATAGTTAATTGTTTATTGTATATTATAACTTACTAAAGACATTTTCAGTTAACTTTCTTCTATTTGTTTCTCTTCTGGCAAAGCGAATGCCTTACTGAAAAATTCAATCGATTGTATTATATTTCAGTCAACTGTTTATTGTGAATTATAGTTGATTGTAAATTTTTCAATTAACTAAAAATTTCAAAACAGAATTTTATTATAAAATTTTTAAGTGCACTTATTCACCCCTCCCCTCTAGGTGCACTATCACATATATATTAAAGTAATTTAAATAATTTTAAAATGGACTAATTACCATCCTGGAGGAGTTTTGCACTCAATCTTGGAGCATGTGGAACAAAAGAAACAAAAGAATTGAAAAACAAATTTAGGACAACGAAAATAACAGTCCATAAAGCTTCTGAGTTCCTAAATTAATGGAGGCAAACAAATGCATTGAATAACAACCAATAACTTAAGAGGACAAAAACTATGAATTAAGATGGAATAGTGAATAGAAAAAACAATTTAGGAGGTCCAAATTTGGTTAATCCAGCAAAGGGATACGGGATAATAAGGAGTTTCTAAGTCAGGGGGAGTAAGTGTGTAATACTGACACAACATGTTTTAGTAGTGAGGAACTATCAAGTTTTGAGATCATTTTTAAAAGAAAAGATGGGTCTTTTATTGCTGCCATTTCATGTTTTTATGAGGGAACTCTTCCTCCAAGGATAAATGAAACACTTGTAATTCATAGAGCTCTTCTGTGGGCAAAGTCAAACTTGCATTCAGTGGGACTGTGGATGATTTTGAATAGGGAATATCATTCCAAGACTATAAGAAATAAGGAAGCTCATTCACTGGCTCGCATCTTTATTTCTCATACTGAGTTTGAAGTGTGGGATAACTTCAATGTACTTTGAGCAATATTGCTAAAGGCCTTTCAATGTCACAAAAAAACAAAGGGTAAACAATAATCCTCAAGCAAATCCTAAATATACCTATATTTTGATAACCTTTAATTCCTTTTGTATCTCTATTTTGCACCTCTATAGACCATATGACATTAAAAGCTTGCACAAAGAATAAAACCAAACCAACAATTGTACCAATAGTCAGTCACACTAGTTTGATATAAGGGATGAAATTGTGTGTTTCAAATTAAGCTTTTTCTTTTTTAAAAAAAATAAAATATAATGTTTTGCTAACAAGTGTCATTAGGACATCAGTTAAGAATTTTCATGACACATAATAAATGATTCTTAATCACTAATTTTATAGGTTAAAAGTTATTTATTATGTCAAATAATTTATCCTTAACTAATAATCTAAGGAAACTCATTAGCAAAACCCTAAATTTTATATACACATATATACAAGACTTCATATTTTAAAGCAATCAAATTTATATACTCTTACAATTGGAGAATAATTTTAATTTGTGATATTTTATTGGAAGCACATTGATATAATAAATATGAAGAACAAGACTTAAATCCATATCATCTTACAAAATTATACTCATCATATATAATTGACCTTCTTTAATGTAAGAACTATATTTCATCGATGAGAAGTCTCCTTTCATCAAACTCTCAACTTCTCGTATGATAACTCTTCACTTTTTTCATATATGCACCAAGAAATATTTGAAGTAAGTAAATTCTTTAAAGTTAACAAGAAACATAATAAAATAATTAATTAATGAATAATTAACCATCTTTAAAATTGAAAATTCTTTAGAGTGAATAAGAAAATTAATGAATTAATTAACTATTTTTTAAATAAAAAATTCTTTGAAATTTGAAATTTTTTTTGAGTCAGCAAAAAAAATAATAAGTTAATTAATTAATAAATTAATTAACTACTTCAATTAAAGCAAAAGAAAACAATATATAATTAAATGGTTTATTCAACAAATTGGATCATCCATTTTTATATACCATTTAAAGTTATAGACAAAGTTAAATGTGTTTTCATTAATTTATGAGATTTCATAATTTTTCATAAAAGTAATAATAAGAACTATTACATACGATAAAGAAGATTGCTTGTAGTGATATCCTTCCAATGAGTCTATGGTCATCTTTTTTTCTTTTACCAATTTCACAGTACTAATATGCACGTATCAAAACAAAGTTTCCCAAAGCCAGGTGAAAAGAAAAACAAGGATCTGGTCTCGCTATAGTCGACGGCAGAAACTGTGCTAATTTTGAACCTTTCGATCATGGAGTGCAAGAAATTTGGACTATTAGATCAAATCTTTTGACCGTGCTCAGTTAATAGTTATTATACTTATTCTGATATATTAGATCTGCACATTTTGTTCAATAATCATAATTGGATATGTACTTTTTGAGCTCAAATGCACCGAATCCGTAAAATAGCACTATTTGTGCTGAGAAAAAATTGGGCAAAGTGCCTGTGTGATGCTGTTTAGTGCTTGCAAGAAAAAGTACATAATCTAATATCTGTAAGCTTCGTGCTCTCCTACTCAAATGACTAGAATAAGAGATCGGTTCAAACTTCTTGATGGTAGTTTCTAGTAAGAACGTTGAATAAATTATTTGCTATATATGCTGTTAAATTATCTGTAACTATTAATTTAAAATTTTAATTTGTTTATATTTGTTAATTTTAAATTTTAAAAATTATTATTTTAATTTTCAAAAATTATCAATTTTAATTTTTAAACTTTGAATATAGATTATTAAATAATATCATTAATTTAATATGAATTATTGGATGACTACGGCAACAATGCAATAATTTCAAAGAATTTGGATTAATGAAAATGATGGTTAATCACAAATATGTTTTCTGAGTTCAACTCGATCTTTACAAGGAGAGAAGCAGATGAATTTAAGATTAAAAGATAATACGTTTAGTCTTCTAGTCTTAACTAAATGAGATTGAACCAAATTAAAAATAGATTGATAAATGAGGGATCAACTTGATAATGAACTGATAAGTAAGGTATAAAATTGAGAACCAACTAATAAATACGAAATCAAAATATTGATAAAAATAATGAGGGAACACATTAAAAATCAACTAAAGATGGAGAAATTAAAATGATATTATACTGATTAGATTTTAAATGAAGCATAATTAGTAAAAGCCTGATATATGACGTTGTTAGTAGAATTCAAATTTAGCAAGAAGATTAATATTTACTCTTCTAAAAAATGTAAAAGAACGCGAGACCCTACCTTCTCAAATTTTTTCTTTTTTTATTTTTCATTTTTTTAACCTGAAAATATATTAAATAGTAATTAATCTTATTCCGAAAGATAACTAATTATTTGCTTATTTTATAATACAATTTATGATATTGTTACTATTTATTTATATGTTTTGATTAGTCTGCATCTATAAGATTTGAGTTGAGTGTTTTCTTCTCGTAATCTAACTTAGTTTATGTAAATTAAAATTTTTAATACATTTTTCATTAAATAAGTATTTTTAATAAAACTATTTATCATTTAAAATAAGATTAATTTTATAAAAAAATTAGCCTAGTGATAATTTTCAAGTTTAAAATATTATGACTCAATTTTATTAAAAAAAGTACAAAACATATAATAAGATTATGAATCCTTCAAAATAAGGTTACATTTTTTATTAAAATAAATTTTAATTCAATTTTTTTTTTTAATATCTTAGTGTGGGATGCGCCCCCATATGCTGCAACCATTAAAAAAATTTTAAAATAATAAAATATGTATCTGAGACAATTTAAAACTAAGATGAGGATTTGTGAAATTTGAGAATGATTTGACAGTCTTATTGTAAAAAACCTGCAAATCTGTTTGAATAGACAAAAATTAGGGGAGAGAGAAGAAAGAATCCAATTAATTTCGGGTTAGAATTACTTGTGGATTCAATGAGTTCAAAATATAGGAAATATATAATTAATTAGAAGTTGGTGTTAAATAGAGGATCCTAACTATCTCTTTCTAGGTTTTCAATGGCGTGGGGGAGAAGGAGTTTGATTGCTTATTATGAAAGAAGTTGTATAAAGTGGCCAATGCCGTGTTTGGTTGTTTCTCAAAATTATATGCATTTTCGAAAATGTTAAAAGCGTTGTAATAGACTACAAATCATACGGTTACGTTTGTTAGGATATAAAATAATTTTGATGGGAATAGAGATAAGAAAATGAGTGGAAATGATTGGCAAATAAAAAATGAAATAGAAATGAAAATGACCTAAGGAGGAATTGAATTTTGTAACCCATTATTATGTTGGATAAGAAATATTGGATAGGAACAGTGATTTAATTGCATTATGATATTTGGTTTGCTGAAAATGAGATAAGAATTGAAATTAATGATGAATTTATTCATTATTAAATCTAATCTTTTTGGTAGTGGATTGAAAAATATTAAAATGAGTGAAACATTATTTTGGCCAATTACCTATTAATTGATTATTAATTTGGTCTTTTATCTATCAGTTGAATTCACAATTTGTTCCTTTATTTAATCTCTATCTTTGTAATTTATTTTTCATTTGATTTTTCACTAATATTAAAATTAGCATCCTTAGTCCCTTAGTCATAGCTAAATAAAATGGATTAAATTTAAAATCAATTGATAAGTAAAGGACTAAAATGAAAATAAAAATTAAAGTAGGACTAAATTAATAATTAATTAATAAATGAGGAGTCAAAATAATTTTTTACTTATATTAAAATATCAACTTATATTCGTTTAATTTGTGAAAAAATTATCTTACATATCGTTAATAAAAATTTAAAACAAAATCATTTTACCTTCTTAATTTTTAGACACGTTTTTTAAATATTCGAAAAAGTTAAAATATTTATTTGATTTAATTAAAGAAATTTAACCACTTCAAAGTTAATTACCTATCATAATTTGAAAAATTTACCCACTTTAAATTTAATTCTATTCAAAATTGAAAATTCTATTATACATGAATTGGGAGTAGGGTGAAGGCATTTTTGTCCCGTTAGTCTTAACTTCTCTTCCTAATGGAAACCGAAAGGCAATGTTATCGTTCTTTTCTCATACAATATAGTAACTAACTGATTATTACTGTTATTTTGATTTATTTAATAGAAAAGGCACATGTATTGTTGGAAATTGTAATTTGACATTTTTCAAAATGACTAAATTTAATGTGTGTTTTTTCAGAATGCTTAATTTTGTACCTTAAAAAAAGTAACTTATGTATATAGATAAGTGTAATACATATATTAAAAAAAAAAAATTTAAGGAGGTATGCATAAATAGTCATATAGTGTAATCTAAAATAATTTGTTCTATTTTATTTGAATCCAAATACTTTAAATTTTATTTATGAGCACAAAACATCTTATTTAGGAATTTGTCAACTTACACTTTTTACTTTTTGTGTTTTTTTAATAATTTAATAACCTTGATTTATAAATTTGTCAACTCACTTTTATGTTTTCTCTATATGTCTAATAACCCCTAAATACTTAGAGCCGTCAAAATGGGTTCGACCCACTGGGTCGAGCCCGTTTAACCCACTTAAGAAGTAGGTTGGGTTGAAGGGTTTCTTTGAGAACCCGTTTAGTATACTTATATTAACTCGACTCGTTCAACTTGCAAGTTAAATGAGCAAGCTCGCGAGTTAAATGGGTTAAATGGGTTGCCTGTTTTTTTTTGTTTAATTTTTCACTCACTCAATCTAGTGCTCCAGCCCACTGCACTTTTCTATTTAAAAAAATTAACCATAATGTATATATTATGTTGTCTCTATTATTTTGTAATTTGTTATATTTGAATATTCTGCTCATAATCATATTCTTATTATTAACGAATTATTAAATTATTGGATTACACTACTTATTTTAATTCGTTTAAACTTGGTTTTTATCTAGTTATTTTTTTGTTTATTTATATTGATATAGAAATTGATTGATTAAATAAGACATATGCTTAAAAAAAGTCACATTTAAAATTTTATAATTTTTTATTTTTTTAATTTTTATTTTTTAATTTTTTGGTAGGTTAAACGGGTCAACTTGCTTAATTCACCAGATGGAGTGGGTTGAGATTTTCAACCCACCACCTTATGGTGGGTTAAACAGGCTGACTCGTTTAACCCATCAACTTGAGTGGGTCAGCTCGGATGAACTGGATTGGCCCACTTTGACAGCTATATAAATACCTAATCTTTCATTATTTCCAATTTTCAGATTGATTTTTTTACGAGATTATTGGGAAATAGAAAGGGTATAAGTTGACAAACTTAAAGATGACTTGGGATTGATAAACAAAATCTAAAGAATATTGGAGTTAAATTATAAATACAAAAAATTATTTTAAATAAATTTGCAAACTATAATTATATTTTAATATGTTATTAACATTATCTTCTTTATAATGTATCATATAATAATTGCAGTAATGGCACTTCCACTTTTAAAGATGTACCAACAAAATTAATAATAACTTATTCTTCACAATTTAACTATAATAATTTTTAGATTTTGTTTAAGAAAACAAAGCTCATTAATTGCTTCTAAATTCGTTAACTTACTTCCTCTATTTTTTTTTTTTATCAATAACCTTAAAGAATATGTAATTTGGGAATAAAAGTCTGATTAGAACCTTAAGGGATATTAAATAAATAATAAAATAGATGATGAGTCGACACATTTATAAATTAAGAGTTTAAATTTATACATAAAGTGTTAAAATATAAATACAATACTATTTTAGGTTGGCATCATAATTTTAAACATAATTAATTATGATGTATCTTTTTCTTTTTTATGAATAACGTAAAAATGCATCAAAATATGCAAAGGTACTCTGTACTTTTCGCATAAATATTTTCCATTTTTCACGTCCACGTGCTCGATGATCCTAATTCCTAAGCCTGCGGATCACCTGCAGTAATTAGATATTCTCTAATTATTGTTCATGAATAAAATAATAATTTTTATTAATTTAATATTAATAAAATATTATTTATTATTATTATTTTTCACCGGAGATTATCCATTTGCTAGCAAAAATCCGAACTCAATTCCTAATGGCTCGCGGCCTTGTCCTGATGATTAGGTTTTGTTAATTAGTGATATCATGGCCATGGAGAAAACTAACAAATCAGTTTCATATTTTTATATTTTATAATATTTTAATTTTTCACAAATTGTTCATAATAAATGAGTCCATTACAATAATTATTTTATATATATCTAATTTCTTATTCATTCTTAATTAATAAATCTACAAGATAATAAAGGAATAAATTTTGTATAAAATAAAAATTATAATGAATTGATTTAGAACAGACAATTTATAAAAATTAAATTGTTACGAAGTATAAAATTGAAAAATTAATTTAGTACTTCTCTCATATAAGATTTATATTACAGTGTAATTTGTAAAATAGTAATATGAATTTTCTTTTAAAACTAATGAATGTATCCTGAATAATTAAAAAAAAAAAAAAAAGTTGCACTGGCGCAAATTTTAAAATCAAAATTTAACTGAAATATATCTAATATGTTTCAACTTAGATGACCCAATTCAATATTGCCAAAAAGGCAAGCAATATATCAAGTATCAACTTATGAATTTTGAATCAATTTTATGATGGAACAATGAAAAACAAAAATTTTTCTAACTAAAAATTGATTGACAAAACAATGAAGTAACACGAGGATTAATTTAGATTTTTGGCTATTACGGTAGGTATTGTGTATGTAAAATTAATTGCACGCGGTCAATTTTATGTTATATTTAATCATGAACAATAATATTTTATATACAACACCTGCTATAATAGTTGAGAATTTGGATTCACGAGGATGGTATTCTAAATATTGGTGAGCAAATACATTGCTGAGCTCAATTCTTAAAGAAACACGTGGCACTGTCGTTGAAAGAAGCTAGAGAATGAATCAAAGGACACTAAGCTCAGAATTCAAAGAAACGCGTTAAGGATTACGTGGCTGAAGAAGAGAATTTGAGAGACTAGCAAACCCTAGAAAAGAACACGTATTAGCTATGTGAAGAAAATGAAATGAATCTGATGAAGTGTTCGTGCACAAAATAGAGGCACAATTATCCAACAGTCACCTTATGTCTAGTATGAATTTTTTATGTTGTTATTCGATTAAAATATAATAAATATGTTGTTTTTTAATTTTATTATAATGAATTTTGTATATAAATCTAATTATTTTCTTAAAATTGCGTCCCACTCATTAAAAAATTGAGAGAAAATAAAAAAGATCTAATTAAAGGGCATAATTACGTACACATACATAACACTGACAGAGATTGTCTCTTGCTTATCCGGATAACTTTGTTGATTAAAGTAATCATAATTAAGTATACGAACCCTAGAAACCTAAACAAGCACTTAACTTTTTCGTTTCTATTTTCTGTAAATTCCGAAATGCATACGTGGAGTTCAAGCAACGTCTTTGACCTTCTCATGACCAACTTCATTTGACTTCCACTCTTTCCCATTTAAAAAAAAAAAAAAATCTAGTGGACCACTTTTAATTTAGTGTGGATAGTTTTTCTTGTAAATTTCAATTGAATTACATAGCCACGTTCTTCTCTCATTCACAATAAGGTTTCTCAGACGTAACGTGGTAACTAATTAATGAGCTGACCGAGAAAACCAAAGCCTTAACCATATTCTTTCCTCTCTCTCTCTCTCTCTCTCTCTCTCTCTCTCTCTCTCTCTCTCTCTCTATATATATATATATATATACAAATATATGTATAATATCTAACGATGAAGTTATTTCTATATTTTAAAATTTTTTGTTATTGATCCAATTACGATATGACTACCTTAATTTAATTTAATTACGTTACACTTTATATTGAGGCTCACGTAAACTTTTGGTCCTCTTAATTCAATAAATGATGTTGATTCTTTAACTTTATTTATTATTTTAAGGTAATCTTTTTTAAGTTTAAGATATTTCAAAATAGTTTCTTAAATTTTTAATTTATTTCACAATAATCTCTTAAACACATTATATAAGAAAAATTTAGTAAGAGTTTTGAAACTTTATGGATAATTTATAATGCTTCAAACTTGAAAAACTAATTAGAAACAAACAAATAAAGTTAAGAGATTAGAATACATTTGAGCCTTTCTTATTATAACACGATATTTAATATTATTTTCATTACATTTTTCAGTTTTTTCTCCTTCTATTCTGTCTTGTTCTCTTTCTTCTTTCTTTTCTCTGCTGTTTCTCATCTTTTCAATTTTTTTCATTCATATTACTTTTGAATCACAGTCATCAGCTATCAAATAATGAAACTCATAACAAATATCATTTTTTCAACCTTTGTTAGCTACACTAAATTACGTAACATTAATTAAAAGTTGAATACAAAATACAACAAACATGTACACGAGAAACATATGAAAGAAATTACTTTGATTACTTTTATGGCATATGTTATAGTTTAAGTAATATTCTTAATCTTTGAAAATTTATAATAATAAAAAGAACTTTTATTATGTTTAGAGAATATGAGTGAAAAAGAGAAAAGGAGAGGGAGAAAAAAAATTTAAAATGTATTGTAGTCCTTTAATTTGATTCATCATTTTGAATTAATTAGTCCTTTTAAGTTTAAAATGATTCAAATTGATCTTTGAAATTTCAAATATTTTAAAGCAGCACCTTAGGTTTAAATTTATCACAAATTCCTTTGGGTATTAATGGGTCGAAATTGTTCAGCTCTTTCCAAGCTTCATACTAGGCATCATTTTTTTCGGAATATTCAAATCTACAAAACCTTTAACTTTGTTTTGAAAGAATCCTTAAGGTTTACATTAATTTCATCCAAAAAGAAATTATAGTTTATACTTGTTCATGCAATATTCAATACTGAACTCCTATAATAGCCAACAAAATTTTAATCTAGCCAGGCTTTGATAGCATTTAAAGTCATGTAAAATTTACCATAATACATAAACACATAATTGGGAGATATTAAGATAAAAGATCTAACCTGATGTTGAAGATGACATAGTGCAGTTTTGTAGAGAGATGTCAACTCACAATATCCCAGAGTGAGTTCTCAGAGCAGGCAACCACAAGAATTAGAGTTATCGTCACAATTGAATTAGGGCTTTTGTCAAAAATAACTGATAAGGTTTTATTTTAATAATAATAGTTAATTATAATAATAAAATAAAACTTCATATATATATATATATATATATATATATGTATATAAATATTTTCTTCTTTTATTATTTAAATTAAAAATGTCCATTAACTCTCTTTGTTAGTAATTAACTCATAATTAGCAATTTGATGAAATAATTACTAATGCTCTTGGGCTATAGGTTGGGGTCTCTACCCAGTGGACTTGTGGATAATCTAACCTATCACTAATTGCCCACAATAAACCAAATCCATTTTTAGTTTATAAATTATAATATTAATTGCCTAATTAGTCATCACAAAAAATTAATCTAATAATATAATTATTGTTAATCCTTATAATATTAAAATATCCTAACAATATATATATATATATATATATATATATAGTTTCTAGTAAAGTTATGGTGAGTAGCAATGTAATCAAACTCGCGAGTCAACTCGATTGACTCGTTGAGTTCGCGTTTTTAGGTAAGCATTTCGAATCAACTCGATCCCTGACTCGGAACCATCTCATACTCGTTTTGACTCGGTGATTAACTCGATAAAAATCGGTCAAACTCGGTGATTAACTCGACCAAACTCGGACGAGTTGACTAAGTAGCAGTTAACTCAATAGCATTGTTTTCCAAAAAATAAATAAATAAATAAACAACTTCCAGGATTCAAACCACTGACACCAAGCAACAAAATTATACCTTTCCACTGAGCCAACATTGCCATTCAGTGTATGTGTGTATTGTGTTGTATATATTTGAACTTTATTTTCTTAGTTTAAAAGATAGCATCTCCTTATACTTATACTCAAACACTTAGAATAAATTCATCACTCATTACCACATAACCAATAAAAACTTCATGTTCATCATTTGTAATGCATTATATATATTTATTATTGACTTTTTTATAGAAATTTTATTTTAAAATTTTTATTAGTCATGACTTGAAAAGTTATCTATTATTATCTTTTGACCTATTTTGATAAAGTAATCTTTAATAATTATATTTATTACTCTATAAATCATTTTAATTCAAATTTAAAATTACTAGTATTTGATTATTAGTAGTTATTATATTTATATTTAAATATATAAAATTAAAAAAAATATCTATATTTAATTGTCACTTATTCAACTATAATCAAACTAATAAACTATTAATCATTGCATTTAGTAGTTTTAGTTATTAGTCTAAATTTAAAAATATTGATTTTAATTATGTAATTATATATTTTAATAATTACTTTTTAATTATAAGTAAACTCTTACGATTCTACATTACAAGTTTACCTCCCTCAAACGATTTTACCTAAACTCGCGAGTTTGACAACCTTGATGAGTAGCCTTATTCTTTTCTCATTCACAATAAACTTTCTCACTCGTCGTCACGTGGCAATGAGCTGAGGGAGTTACTGGCTACTTTTGGTCTGCAAATTCCTATGTTGGCCAAATTCTTCGTCATCATTCATATCCTCCGATCTGGTGAGCTTCGGCTTCTACCTATTTTCCTTTGATTGCTTATCTATGTGGTGATGTTGTGGTTGCAATGGAGAAAAGAAGCAAATTAGCCCTTTATTTTTATATTTTGTAATAATTTGATTTCTTATAATTTAATTAACAGTAACAAATTAATTTTTGAAAAAAATTGTTTTATATACTTTTCTCGGTTGCAATTATTTTTTTTGTAATTTTGGGATTTTTATTATAATTTCCTTGTTAATTATCGTTTGCCTTTAATCAATCTTGTTTTTACCAATTCAAGTTCATTGACATGTGGAATAAGAACAAATACTACATACGTTTACAGTGAATTTCTGAGTATATCCATAAAACTAGAGAAGGGTAAATTTTTTTTTTCCCTTAAAAAGAAAAGTATGAGAAGAAGAAAATCAATCTTTCTTAAATAAACTTTACATAAGAACACCTATGAGTCACTGCATATTGCAAAAAATCACAAGCTCATGTAGTTGCACAAAAAACAAAAGGAAAATAGTTGTTAAATGTTAAAATGGAATAAGTTTATACCCACAGATATTGATAAAGACAATTTTATGAGGGATTATATTGAGATGATAATTAAAAATGTACATATATATGTGAGGGACATAATTAAAAAGACAATGAGTTACTAAATTAAAAATTATTTTATATGTAAGGGATGAAATTGAAAAAAATTCATATGATGGACTAAATTAAAAAATATCTTATATATAATAGGTTAAAGTGAAAATTAAAATTTTAAATAGTTTTAATACAAGTAAGTCTAATTAGACTAAGATAGGCGGCATTAATATAACGGTATTTGACCATATTAATTAAGTATGATGTAATGGAATTAAAAGTATAAACTTATATAATATAATAGAAGCACCAAATATCTAATAAAGATTAACCATATTGTATAAACTTATATAACCTAATCTTATATGTGTATTGAATAGATAATTAACATACTAGTGTTTTTTTTTTTTCGTTTGCCAGTACACATACTAGTCTTTAACTTAGTCCAATAATATTGCGCAAAAATATTTAATCCAATAAAAGATCAAAACTGTACTAACATGTCATTAATTTATGATACAATATCACAACCGAAATTGCAGTACTTTTATGACCGTTGAAATTTTCTCACATAGCCACACGTAATACGCTAATTAAATTGCAGTACTTTTATAAGAAAATAAATCTCCACAAAATAATTTTTAAAACAATCCCTCCTAAAATGCGTCGGTGACTTTTGAACGTTAAAAGACAAAATTGAGTCAACCAACAGGTATCTCTATCCAATTTCCCCACATACGCCACTTAACTACTAAACGGAGTATGGTCAAATTTTCAAAACAGCATACCCTCAAAGAAACATCGTATCAATTTTTCACATAAATAAATAAATATATAAATAAAGCAGAACTCTTTATATAAACCCACCCTAGCTTGCTTCTTTAATTTGCACACGAAATCTTTCTCTCTCTCTCTCTCTCTCTCTCTCTCTACAATTTTAGTTTCATACCCACATTTCTTGGTCAGTTTAAGCAAACATGGAGCCAATTAGGAAACGTATTCTTGAGGTGACGATGATATCCGCCGAGAATCTCTGCATGGATGGGAATCCGGTGACGGAGAATACGTACGTGGAGGTTCGGGCTGAGTCCATAAGGTGTTGGACTACAAAAATGGCGAAGGAAGAAGGAGGAAGCTTAGGCTTAGGGTACCCTATATGGAACGAGAAGCTGATGGTGGAGATGCCGTTGCATGCAGAGTCTATTACGTTCGAGGTTCAGTGCAAGACATCCAAAGGTAGGGTTCGATCTGTTGGGGTCGCAAGAATCGCAATTTCCGACGTCCTTCCTAAGAAAGATGGATGCTTGGAGGTGTTGCGTTACAGGCTGAGGAATTGGGAAGGAAGGAGAAGTGGGGTCATCAATTTCTCAGTGAGGATGATGAAGGAGGAAGAAGATGATGAAGATGATGAAGAAGAATACAAGGGAAAGACGGTGAGTCGTTGTGGTGGAGAATACGGTAGAGAGGTGAATCATCGTCACGAGATGAAACTGAGTGCTAGTAATGGAGTTGTCACTGGGATTCCTGTTTCGTGGATCCACTCTGGCATTCATGTTTGAAGAATTAATCAGGATTTACTAGGTACTCTTAATTAATATTTGTTTTTCTTGATTTCAACGAAATGAGTTGCAATGCTTTTATTATAATTATAGGTGTTATTGGGTTGGATTATGCTGGAGTTTTAATTTTTGTATGACAACTTGATCGTGTATCTAGTTTATCCGGGTAGTTATTTTTTATGTATCTATCTAAAATTTGAAGTATATATGACGTTATTCACAGTAAGTATATCTGAATTTTTATGAAAAAATATATATTTTTAGTCCCTTATTATTCATAAATTTATCATTTTATTTTTTTTCACTTATTGAAATGTTCAACTTCAATTTTTTAATTTACTTCTTCCAAATTTAATTCTTGTCAAACTCATGTGAGAATCCTTGAAAAGATCATAGTTATGAAATAAAAAAAAAAAGAATAAACTTGTAAATTCAAGTCAGAAGAGCTTATTATAATTAATTAAGGTTCTCAATTTCGTACGCGGCTGGCGCTTTGCCAGTTGCCGCCAGCGATTAATTAGTGAATATAATAGAATTGGTATTTTATTATTCATTTTCTTAAAAGCAAAGTTGAAATTTTTATATGACTTTGAATAACAGAAAGCGTATATATGTTATATATTAAAACCAAAAAAGGAGGTCCTGCCTCGTCCTCTCTTCCCATTAAATGTGTGTCTATATATATATATATATATATATATATATATATATATATATATATATATATATATATATATATATATATATATATATATATATATATAAAATATTATGTATCCGTATATTAATTCATTTAATAAATTAGAGAATACCAACCATTCAAAAGTTATTGTGTTTTGGATTATATAATTGATTTTATGAGTTATATTTTATATTGTAATTTTATATGAATATATTTCATGTAAATAAATTACAAATTAAAAAAAAAAAAAACAATGTTCAAGTAATTGGGTTGAGTATGAATTTGGCTATTTGAGAATTTAACAATTTATGATGAAAGCAATGGAGAGTATGGGTAAAAAAATTCATATTTCTGCGAATTTGAGGAATAGTAATTATGATATTTATCAATGATTATCGTTGCTTCTTTATTCTACACCGAAAGAATGTAATAAGATTTATCATGTTTGTAAAATTTTACGTAAATCAAATAAAAATATAGAAAATAAAAATAATCCAAAATTCAAATATGTTTATAAAAAAAATAATCAAAGTTCATTAATATAATTTATAAGTCTATACAGATCTTGACACATAGACCATTTATATTAAAGTAATTTAAATAATTTAACCATGGACTAATTACCATCCGGGAGGAGTTTTGCACTCAATCTTGGAGTATGTGGAATAAAAGAAACAAAAGAATGGAAAAATAAAATTATAGCTGTGAAAATGACAATCTGTGAAGCTTGTGAGTTCCTGAATTAATGGAGGCAAACAAAGGCATCAAACAACAACCAACAACTTAAGAGGACAGAAACTATGAATTAAAATATAATAGTGAATAAGAAAAACAACTTAGGAGGTCCAACCTTGATCAATCCAGCAAAGGGACACGGGATAATAGGGAGTTTCTAAATGAGGGGGAGTGGGTGTGTAATACTGACACAACATGTTTTAGCAGTGAGGGACTATCTAGTTTTGAGATCATTTTCAAAAGAAAAGATCGGTCTTTTATTGCTGCCACTTCATGTTTTTATGAGGGGACTCTTCCTCCGAGGATAAATGAAACACTTGCTATTCATAGAGCTCTTCTGTGGGCAAAGTCAAACTTGCATTCAGTGGGAGTGTGAATGATTTTGAATAGGGAATATCGTTACAAGACTGTAAGGATGTCATAGGAGTTAGGAAGGATATTTCCTTAAGATGGATTAGGAGTAGCAATAAGGAAGCTCATTCACTGGCTCGCATCTCTATTTCCCATACTGAGTTTGAAGTGTGGGATAACTTCAATGTATTTTGAGCAATATTGCTGAAGGCCTTTCGATGTCAAAAAAAAAGGGTAAACAATAACCCTCAAACAAATCCTAAATATACCTATATTTTGATAACCCTTAATTCCTTATGTATCTCTATTTTGCACCTCTATAGACCATATGACATTAAAAGCTTGCACAAAGAATAAAATCAAATTAACAATTGTACCAATAGTCAGTCACACTAGCCTGATATAAGGGATGAAATTGTGTGTTTCTAATTAAGCTTTTTCTTTTTTTTTTTCAAACAAAATATAATGTTTTGCTAACAAGTATCATTAGGACATCGGTTAAAAATTTTCATGACACATAATAAATGATTCTTAATAACTAATTTTATTGGTTAAAAATCATTTATTATGTCAAATAATTTATCCTTAATTAATAATCTACGGAAACTTATTAGCAAAACCCTAAATTTTATATACACATATATACAAGACCTCATATTTTAAAGCAATCAGATTTATATACTTTTACAACTGGAGAATAATTTTAATGTGTGATATTTTATTGGAAGCACATTGATATAATAAATATGAAGAACAAGACTTAAATCCATATAATCATACAAAATTATACTCATCATATATAATTGACTTTCTCTAATGTACGAGCTATATTTAATTGATAGGAAGTCTCCTTTCATCAAACTCTCATTTTTTCATATGATAACTTTTCACTATTTTTATGTATCGAAAATTATTTGAAGTGTGTAAATTTTTTAAACTTAATGAAAAACATAATAAAATAATTAATTAATGAATAATTAACCATCTTTAAAATTGAGAATTCTTTAAAGTGAGTAAGAAAATTAATAAATTAATTAATCACTTTTTAAATAAAAAATTCTTTGAAATTTGAAAAAAATTTTTTGAATCAACAAGAAAAATAATAAGCTAATCAATTAATGAATTAATTAACTAAACAATATATGATTAAATAGTTTATTTGATAGGTTGGATCATCTATTATTATATATCATTCAAAGTTATAGGCAAAGTCAAATGCATTTTCATTAATTT